>CM042840.1:93021456-94451456 GCA_023653725.1 Bungarus multicinctus | reverse complement strand
TTGCAGAAGGAATAAGTCCTGATACACTGTAGACTGACTCTGTAAAGATGTAAAAATAATGTAGCAGATTCTATGCTTGAATTCTATCTTCTTCAAACTTCTATTAATTTATAATGGAGCAAAGTAATTATATTGCAATGAATTGATCCTGCATGAAATCAATGCTTCTGAACCATAGAACTATAAATTTTAGCCAGTTCAGAATATAGCAGTTTGCAATGCTTCCTGGTCAGTCATGATATAGCATGTTACATTACAGTTGCATGAAAATGCATTGGTTATAAATATTTTTCCAAGATGCAATTCAAGGTGGTGGTTGCTACCTTTAAAGTCTTATTTGGCTCAGAGCATGGCTATCTAGGACAGTGTTCCTCAACTTCATCTACTTTAAGTTTTATTGACTTCAACTTCCAGAATCCCTCAGCTACTATTCTGTGAGTTGAAATCCACACAAGTTAAAATTGTTGAGGTTGAGGATACCATCTTTACCAGATCAATTTCTGTGTTCCTGAGTCACAGAGCAGAGAATTCCCATTTACCAGAAGGCTGGCAGAAAGGGCTCATTACCCAACAATGAGTATATTCTATGAGAACATCCTTCCCGTTGAACAGCCTGCCCTCCAAAGTGAGGGTGGCATCCACTCTCAGGACATTTTTGGAACCTAATAAAAATGTTCTGAAAGCTTTTTGGATATTTTTTAGATACTGTGCATTGTCGATTATATTAGCTTTAGACCAGCTCTAAATAACAAACAAGCAAATCAGACTTTAAAATAAAGACGTCCTCTTGCTTCTTTCAATCTGTATTTATTTGAAATCTATCTTGTTCATCCTTTTATTCGTTAATGTTCAGCTGATAGTCCTATTTGAGTTGGTTGGCATGTTTTTAAGCAGCCTCATAAACTATAGTTGATTTGGCTTTATTTTGTTATTTTTCATTTTTTTTATTATAGGTTATCTCACCTGACAACAATGCATTTAGTGACTGTTCAAAGTTACAACAGCACTGAAAAAAGTGGCATGACCATTTTTTATACCTTCAACCATTGCAGCATTCCTATGATCACATAGTCACAATTCAGCAGCTCCATTCTGACCTGCAACAGGCCAGTGGAAGCCTACAGAAGCCCAAATGGAGGATTGGAACATGAATACATGCAGCTGAGAAGCTGGAGAGGAGGCTGCTTGATAGATCTTCACAAGGTAAGTGACCCAGCATGGCAGGTTGGGGAGGGTAAGCAATTGCGGGGGCTATGCTGTATTCAATGGGTCGGGGAGGGTAGTCTTAGGCAGGTGGCCTGTTCCATCACTAGGCCCACAATGACCTTCTCCACCCTGAAATACCTCATATGACTTAACAAGCATCTCATGTGATTAGCGAATGCATGGGTGAAAGTAGGTATTGATCCCATTGAAGGTACAAGATTCACTCCCACAAATCCTCAGGTTATGGAATGGGCATTCATTATATTTGTAACTCGAAGACTACCTGTATTGTGTTTTATTTTTCATATTCTTTCTGCTGTGCATTTTGCACCTGTTTAGATGTTTGTTTGTTTTTCTTAATTTATTTAATTAAAGCATCAATTACAGAAATTAACAAAGAAATAACTAAACCCTGATTCTAAAATAGCAACAAAGTGCAGAGCAGAAACAAGACATTACAGAAAAGCAGTACAAAAATATACGCTGGAGATACTTATTTTTATCTAATTCCAATTGCAGAGAAGGCGGCTTTCTGGTGTTCCCCACATTCTGTGTCTTGGTACATTTCCTTGTTTTAGGGACTATGTGCTCTGACATTTGCTCATCGCTTGCTAGTGATATTTATATGCCACTTCAACCAAGGAGTAATACTGAAATCTTCAACTATCCTTATTTTGAAATATTCCTATTGATTCTAGCAAAGTGTTAATTTTGGCGGCTTCACAAACAGGACAAATTTATTTTCTAATGACTATTTCTTTGCCAAAAAAGCTCATTTTGAAAAATTTATGCCTTCCAAGATCTAGTGTAACATCTATTTTCTCGGAAGAAAACAGGTTAATAAATAATACTATGCCTGAGGTTTATTAGCCTTTTTTGTCATTCATCCCCAGTGGGAATTATAGCAAGGAACAGTTGCCCTTGTTAACCTGCAAACATTTTTCACTCAACTAGATCATTGACTCTGGCTCAAGGGTCCAATTTTCTTTTTATTCATTAAGCACATTGGGAAGCAAAGTTCCTAACCCTTTCCAGTCTAAATGTGGAACAATCACATCCCTTCACAATCAAATGCCAATGTGTTGGAAGCACCATGTTTCACTGCAATCTCTCAGTGACGCAGATTTTTAACAATTGAAGGATATTAAGTCAAAAAGTTGTTTTCTAATTGAAGGTGCTCGGGGGATTTTGAGAACACAGTGGAAGTTGGTACATGTGCCTTTCCAATTATCTTTGCTGAAATCAGGGGAAAGGGCATCATAAATCTCAGGCAGCAGCTTCCAGAAGCTAAGCTTGGGAATTAAAGCCTGTTAGGATAACACATCTGATGACCACAAGCATTACTACTGCAGCCAGCCGACAAGAATGCAGCATTTCAATGGGTAGTGTTTACATTGCAATCTCAGTTTAGAAAGAAAAATAGCTTCCGTGCAAAAAGTCAATGGCTCGGATCCAAAGGTCCCCTTTTCTTCCACTGACCCAAGAGGAAAGGGGTTCCTCAATTTTGCCAATTTCCTGCAGCTCCCCTCCCTTCCATGCTATTCCATAAGATTATTCAACCCATAGGAAAGTTACACAGTCCTCAAGGTTCTGGAATATATACGTAAAGAAATATTAGAGGCCCAGAACTGACCTACAAGTTAGCTGACATTTTTTCCACATTTTTCCAGTTTGGCCCTTATAAGGACCTGAATCAGAAGAAGAAAATACATATGAGGACCCTATCATCAGTCAAAAGGATATCCCACCCCTCTTCAAATCAGTCAGCAAACTCAAAGGTTGTAAACCTCCAGTTGGGGGAGTTTTACAGTAATCTGCAGGCAAGGATAGACCAAGAAGATTTGTTATGTAAAATTAGAATATACTTCCCTTGCATATTTTTCCTTTCTAATAACAACAATGTTGTTGAAGTATCATGGGAAGAGAGTTTCAAAAAAGAAAAATGATGACCACAACATCATAATTACAGCCCTGTCTTTTTTAAAATTTATACATACATTGCGCATGTAACATATATTAACAAGAATAGGGATTTAATTACATGATCATAACTACTAACTTGACATTGTTTTTACCCTCTCTGCAGATATCTTTAAATGCTATCATTTGCATTAGCTATCCATTTCAGAGAAAGATTGTATAAATTACCACCGCAGCTGCAGCAACTGATGTCAATAGATGACAGTAGATCAATGCTCCATACTTTTACTTCACTGTATTAATAGTGAAACAAACCTTCTATGCAGGGGTGGGATTCAATTTTTTTAACAACTGGTTCTGTGGGTGTGGCTTAGTTGGGGTGTGTGGCTTGGTGGTCATGTGACTGGGTGGGCATGGGTAACTTGACATCATTCACATCAAGGGGCGCTTTCCTCGCCTGGCTTCTCATGACAGTGGGGATGCTGCAATGGTCGTAAGTGTGAAAAACGGTCATAAGTAACTTTTTTCAGTGCCATTGTAACTTTGAATGGTCACTAAATGAACTGTTGTAAGTCAAGGATTACCTGTACAAAAATACAAAAAGCTTCTTTGCTTGCAAAAAGCTGCCCTAAATACCAATCATTATATTAAAAATACCTGCAAGCCAAAGTTACAAATCAGGCAGGGTGCCAGAGCACTTTGAGGAATGAAAATATTTAAAATGCAGTGATAACTATCAGAAGCCAACTCTTCCTCATAAAGTGAAACCCTTTTGTAGAGAAGTCATTTAAGCTCTCCAGAAAGGACACACCCAGGAAAAACAATCCTTAGATCCATTTGCACCAGCTGGTCTCATTCACCTCACAAGATATCCTAAGAAATCATCCAGATTTAAGGAAAGGTCACATGCCCTCCAGAAAGGCAGTAAAAAAAATCAGTGCCCAGCTTGCATCCTGCCTCTTGGAAGTACATCCCAAAGGACAGTGCCAGATACCACTAGAGCAGTGAAGGAAGATCTCCTCCCCATATAGAAAAAGAAACCATGAGACAGGAAAAAATTCAAACACAATACAAATAATTAAACCACAACAGTAGCTGATGCTTGTTAAATCAATTACCAGAACAAATAGACACAGTATCTATTGTGTGCTCTTGTGTTGTTATGGTTGAAGCTGAAGTATTCATTGATAGGTATGATTTTATATACCATACTTAGATCAGACCGAAGACGGCGTAATTCAAGGTTTTCTAGGTCTAGAATTTCAAGTCTGGTGGCATAAGGTATTCTACAATGAGTAGAGGAGTGGAGAACTCTTCTTGTGAAATATTTTTGGACTTTCTCAACTGTGCTAATATCAGATACGTAATGTGGGTTCCAGACTGATGAGCTGTATTCGAGTATTGGTCTAGCAAATGTTTTGTATGCTCTAGTTAGTAGTGTGATATTACCAGAGAAAAAGCTATGTAGGATTAGGTTAACAACTCTTAATGCCTTTTTGGCTATGTAGTTTCAGTGGGCTCTAGCACTTAGATCATTAGAGATGAGTATTCCAAGGTCCTTTACAGAGCTTTACAGAGCTTGGATCATCAACAAGGTCTTGACTATTCAGCTTGTATTTTATTTTTCTGATTTTTTTGCCAATATGTAAGACAGAGCATTTATTTGTTGAGATTGTTTGATCATTCTGACAATAGTCAAGATCTTTTTGAAGGGTAGCAGTATTGTCTGTGGTGTTGAATAGCTTTACATCATCAGCAAAGAGAACGCAGTTGTTCTTAATATGATCACAGAGGTCATTTATGTAGAGTATGAAGAGGGTTGATCCTAGAACACTGCCTTGGCAGACACCACTATTGACAGGTACAGAATTTGATAGGACGCTGCCAATTTTGACCATTTGTGGTCTATTTGACAGGAATGCTTCTATCCAGTTATGCAGTTGTCCAGAGATACCATAAGATTTTAGTTTTAGGAGTAGTTGGTCGTGTACCACTGAATCAAAGGCTTTACAGAAATCTATGCAAATACCTGGTGAAACTGTACAAGTTTTGATTCCCATTGAAGAAGTCAGTGATGGGTGTAATAGCCAGAAGAGAACTTTTTTTCCCCTCTGTTCTGTCACAGGTCTTTCCGAAATCCAAGTCTAGAGTCCCTACAGTAGCTACTTCTTTGCAGCCTGCCAACAATAACCTTCTCCAGAAGGCAATGAAAAGGAAAGAAATGAGATCACAAGATGCAAAACGGAACTCCAGAGAAAAATGTCATTCATGTGTTTCCATGTAAGCCCTAACACCTCATCACTTCAGTTTATATGACTCAATACATCTCTGTGTCTGTCTCTATGTCTCCTCTATCCAATGTCAATAATCTCATACAGTTACTAGCCAACAACAGTTTTCATTGTTTCAGTTTCATGTTTGCAATCCAAACTCTAAAGAACATTATTTAATACCACCATCTGAGAGGTTACATTTCTGTAATTTCTCTTTTTTCTCACCATAAATCAAGAATGGCATTTGCACATATGAGGATGGCACTAAAATGTCCATCCTTGAAGTTACTGTGCTTTAGAGCTTGCCAAAAAAAAAGGGGGGGTGAATTTTTTAAAAGAACAAGATTGTTCAGTTTAAAGGAAAAATGTCTTAAGCAAAAAAAAAAAAATCTTGATAAATTCTCATGCATCTGGTGCAGAGCTAATGTACTCACAATGAATGTAAGATGTATGTTATTATCCCACCCCCTTTTATAATCATCTCCAGTGGTTTCCCAGGCATTATTAAATCTCAAAGGAAGAATGTGACTATATGGGTTGTAATAATACACAGCATTAGCAAGAGGGATTTTTGTATTTCTTTTCTGTCATATAACCTATTCATTTTTTGCAGCCTAAGTATTAAAGAACACCTTAGGTAGGACAATAGACCAGGATACTAAATAATGGGTAAAACATGTAATGAATTGCAGGCATGACTCTCTTTTGGAAGGAACAAACCTTTGAAAAAAACAATATTAACCTAACTATACCTCTATCCTTTATTTGGCTAAGGCCAGAATCAACTGATCTGTCTGACTATCTATTCTCTCTCTCTCTCCTATCTATCTATCTATCTATCTATCTATCTATCTATCTATCTATCTATCTATCTATCTATCTATCTACCTACCTACCTACCTACCATATACCTATCTAAACAATTAAAATAAATTTAAAATAACAATTAATAAATAAGAACATGGGAGATTATTGGGATAATGTACCAAAACTCACATGCTACACAACGGCGTTCCCCAACCTTTTGGGCACAAGGGACCAGCTCCATGGAGAGAGCTTTTTCTACAGACCAAAGGGAACGTGGTTTCGTGTGCTGCCTGTATCCTGTGGATGGGGCTTCGCTTGTTTGTGCAGCCCAGTTTCTGGCATGCCGTGGACAGGTACTAGTCTTTTGATTGAGGGTTGGGGACCCCGCCATATAATGCAACCATCTTGTAGTTAAAGCTGAAATTCTACAGCCAGCCATTCAAATGTTTCAATAGATAGACATCTGCAAAGTATCTGGAAAGTAATTTTAGTGCTTCCTATGCAGCAAACTGCCTCAAAAACTCTGCTTTAATAAATTATATGAGCTTTTAAGAGGCAACCACTATTTGTTATTGTAGTTGTATAGGAATATGAACCCATGTTCCTGTAGCCTTAGCATTATCATTACCATATGAACTTAGTTTCAAAGATACTATATTATACATTGTAATTTTTCTGTTTCAAAAAAAATATGTGGAGTTTTTGCCTGTTAGGAGAACAATGCAGAACAAAAGGCAATATACAAGTCATTAAAAAAACTAGTGCTTAATCTCCAAGAAATCCAATGTGAGTTTAAATGGCCTCAGATGGAAAGTATGAAGATTACTGGAAGCAAATGTGTTAGTCCACAAACTCTTCATGACCTTCTGGTCAAAAAAAAAGTGAGGGGGAGGTGATGGACCTCTTATGCAGGAAGCTAAGAAGTACAGATCGTTTTTAAAAATGCACACAAATGCAATATCTGAATGACTGTTGGAAAAGAGAAAGGAATCTCTAAAGAAAATGGATCATATTTTCCTGGCTGACCATTCTTATTAGAGGAAGTAAGGAGAATCCAGATTCATTGCCAGATTACTAGGACTTACTTAGCATGCCAGAATCACTTTCCAATTGAACTAAACAGAATAAGAATAGAAAATACTCCCATTTCAACAGTCTTTGTTGATTACCAAAGAGCAAACCAATTAACTGTGATCTTTATTAGTTCCTTTATAAATTGGCACCTACTGGGTGCAAGAAATTGGAATTCCATTGTTTCCTTCATACAAACTAGGGTAATTGAATTGGAAATTCAATTCTGGAAAATACCTGTGAAATACTAAATTACAAAATGTTAGAAAGACAGAACAGAACTGTTTTTCCCTTTTTAAACAGAAGTGCCATGATATGTATGTGTGAATGCATGTGTTACAAATTAAGTTGTAAAAATCAGTTCTCCATTCCAAACACCAATTACATTGGCTTGCTTATATCAGATTGATCGTCTTCCTAAATAAGTGCAGTAGATCACTTTGGAAAAACCTTTTCCTGCAGGTCAGTAGTGGTCTTGTGTAAACTCAGATCTTGTATGTACATTATGATCTTGCATGTACACCTGGAAAATTGCAACAGTTGTTGCAACAGTTCCATTTTGTCCTATGGGTATCTATTACTTCAAATGAAGCAAATTAATTAGAAAAACGTCACTTTCTAAACCTACAGAATCATTAATTGAAATAAGGGTTTTCCCTACCTCAGATCAGACATATTGTTATTTTGTTCAGTTCTGTTTTTTATATGCTTCAAATCTAACTTTTAAAGTTGTAGTGTGATTACTTAATGCTTACACTTATATTTATTTTTCCTTGCTTTGTGGGGTGAAATGTCTGTGTAGAAATTGCCTTCTTCATTGTTTTGCTAGTACAAAAGCTATGCAAAGCATAAAAAAGAGCAAGTAAATGGCTCTTTCCAAACATTAAAGCAACTTTGTCATACTTCAAATGTTTGTTTTACAGTATGTGGTGTGCCAACTGTTGCACCAGAACCACCAGCAAAGTGGTACAACACACACACACACACACACACACACATGAATACAACACCTGGCCATGCATATATAATTCATTAGTTGACAATTAGCTAGTGAGCTAGATTCAAGATTATATTTTCCATATATAATTTACTAAATTCTTTTTGTCTTGACTAAATGACTAATGTCTTAAATGATATTTTAATTTACTTGTTACCAAGATACCACACATATTTAATAAGTAGCTAAGACCATCAGAAATTATGCTTTGTGCACTGAGATTTGCAGAGTATCATTCTGCAATTACTTATGGTTCATCAAGTGTTTTCCCTGAAATTTTGTCCCTATGAGGAACCAAATATTTATGTTTTCACTTAAACAATATGAATTATTTATCAGCAATGATTTCATAAAGCCCTACCCTGTATAAGTTCTGAATGACTTCTTTCTACCGTGTTTCTCACAAAATAAGGCTAGGCCATCTTTTCGGGAGTGAATTAATTTCTCTCCACCCCCATCAGCGGGTGGGCAGCAGCGGTGTTCCCGCCGGCACAAGAACAGCAGCAGCACCGGCGGGAACATGGAAGCATTTCTGCCATTGCTCGGGTGTCTGTGGAGCTTCCACACACACCCAAGCGGTGGCAGAAACGCTTCCACATTTCCGCCGGCACTGCTGCTGTTGTCATGCCGGCGGAAATGTGGAAAGCGTTTCTGCCGCCGCTTGGGTGTGTGTGGAGCTTCCGCATACACCCGAGCGGTGGCAGAAATGCTTCCATGTTCCCGCCAGCGCTGCTGCTGTTCTTGTGCTGGCAGGAACTGTGGAAGCCATGGAGGCAGCTCCCCCGCCCGAGAAGCAGCAGAACTGCTTCTACACTTCCTGCTGGCGCAAGAACAGTGGCAGCACTGCACAGGGCACTGTTAAAGGCAAATTTCTCCCCCCACCCTCCCCCCAGCATGTTTTAACCCCCCCCCCCAGCATGTTTTAATCCCCGGCCTTCCCCCAGCATGTTTTAAACTAGGCCTAAAGTTGGGGGAAGGGTCTTAATTTCATTTCATGCCTAGAAAACATGCTGGGTCTTCCTATTGGTGGAAGCCGTATTGTTGGAGAAACACGAGTATTTATCTTTCATTCTCCCTGTCCCTTACTTTTAAATAAATATATTTTTGTAATTTTAATTAAAATTACATATTTAAATTATATAAAAAATAAATTCAATATGTTTTATATGATTGTACTCTAATATTTTATCATAAATCTCTTTGAGATATAACTGAGGAAAAATATAAACATTTATTACATTAGTGGACCTTTCATATTTTAAGCAGGTTATTCTTAAATTCCTCCTCGTAATATTATAGAGGGAAAGAGCTCTACATCCTTGCTATTTTCTACATACAAATAAGAAGTCCTTTAAAAGTTCTTCTAAAAACTGTAATAAAAGATGATTCTTGACAATTTGCAAAGTTAAGTTTTGAAATAGGACAAATTGCTGTATAATTTTGAAAAGAACATTTCTTAAGAGGTGCTTGCCATACATATTTTTATTTTCATTATAGGATTGATTAAAGAATGTGGAATGTGTTGAGGACAATCTTTTAAGATGGATGAGATGGATCTTGAGATGGATCTAATATAAAAAGAATTGCTTCAATTCAGATGTGCTGCATTTCAGACATGAGAACTAGATATTACAAATCAGAGGTAAACAGCCTAAAGTTAGATTAATTCAGTTTTTAAAAACCCAACTGGGAATGATTCCTGTAGGACCAAAAAAAAAAAAAAATTAGGTTTGGGGCATCAAGCAGATGGGATAAAACATCTGAGATGAACCTCAATTCCACTATAAATAGGGCCTATATTTGGAACACAGCAGGTTTCAGAGATCTTTTGTAACAGCTTCATTAGTGCTTTCAATAAAATTATATCTCTGGGATCTGCATTCCTAATTCTAGTTATATTATTTGCTGAAAGAAGCCTGGCATCAGATCTCATATTAAAGGACAGCACCTACTAATGGATTTAGGGAGAGTAAAATGTGACAACAGGTTTGGGGTGGGGGGAGGTGAAACAGTTTTCTCCTACCTGTATAAAATTTTACATGAGAAAGCAGGGGCATATAATGCCTTCCGTACATTTTGACATTTTTCTTGTATCATCTTAAATTATAAACTTATGCAAGTAGGAAGATTGGTTTTATTTCCATCAAGGCTGATCTGTGCCTGTTTAGAAATAAATACTGATCTTGGAAAAATTAAATTTAGAATAGAATAGAATAGAATAGAATACTTTATTGGCCAAGTGTGATTGGACACACAAGGAATTTGTCTTGGTGTAAATACTCTCAGTATACATAAAGAAGGAACATTCGTTAAGAATCAAGAATCATAATGTACAACACTTAATGATAGTCATAGGGTACAATCAACATCAAATCATACTAGGATTTAACAGGATGAGCAAATATTTTAATATACATCTGTATGAAGAAACGGGTTTTTTTAAAATCAGAACACTTCAAATAGTGGGCAAAACCTGGATTGAGCTCCATTAACAGTTTGGCATATTGTTGGTAGTAAAGACTGATGGTGTGAGAGAATTCTGTGTAAGTTGTTATAACAGTAGCATTTAAGTTTATGTACTTAGCGCTTTACAGCACTCTATGGTGGTTTACAATTCTCATCATTATCTGTATATTGCCTCCCAACAATCTGGGTTCTCATTTTACGGACCTCAGAACGATGGAAGGCTGAGTCAACTTTGAGCCTGTCAGGATTGAATTCCCAGGCCATGGGCAGAATTTGCCTGCAATTGTGCATTCTAACTAATGCACCACTAGCAATCCTTATACACAGAATACCAGCATTGATTCTATTTTACTTATGATCAAAGGCCAACTTTGAATGTCAACATCACTCCATGCCACTTAGGGTGTTGCTGACATGACAATATATTTATGAAACATCATGCAGTGTCGGATCACATGATGTAGATTTGGCTATGCAGTATCATCTGTATGGAATGTTTTTGGGGAAAAAAGAGGGATTCTTCTTTTTGTTTACTTTTTATAAAGCTAATGAAAAGAACTGAAGAGAAAATTAGGCAATGGAACATTTTGCTTTCTTTGAATTCAGGGTAGGTAAACATCTAGAAAATGAGCCCTTATGTGGAAGCAAAGAAGTATTGCCTTTTGCTTCATTACCCTCAGCCACTTTATCTTATTAATTTCTTCAGAAGAGCTCTTTGTAATGCAATTGGCTCCACAGCACAAATGGGGCAATCTATGAAAGACATATGAAATTAAGCTTAACGTAGCATTTAAGGGAAACCGGCTGACACAGAGCTGACTTTGAGGCTTGTGGTGATGACTGAGAAATACATGCAATTTTAGGGACCATTGAATAGTTGTCAGACAGAGGGTTTTTTTCCTTAATATATAAATTCCATTCACATTATTAACAATATTAATTCATTCTGGTTAATCATATGTGCCAAATGTGTTGATCAGTCTCAATTCTTGGGCAGTTCAATTATAAACAGTAATGACTGCCAGATTTGAGATGCTAAAGAAAAACAGTTGTTATGAAACAACAAAATAGAAACAATCCATATTATCAGACCACCAAAAAAGTTAAGAGTTTGGCACAATTATTAAAGCCATTGTTCTAGCAAGTTCAAATCCAGACCACACACACGCATACTGCTTCAATTAAAATAGATTTCATTTTCTAGAAAAGCAGTGGGGATTTAAAAAATAAAATAAAATAATAAATCCAAATCATCCTGGCAAAGCTGTGAGATTTTAAGGGTATCTCCAATATCCCCACTCCAATATGCTTAATGGTTGAAATATGAAATTATGAAATAGCAAAGCCTTTGGTTAGCAAAAATGTCAAAACTAAACATTTATACATTCTCAGGGTATATTAAGACAGGACTGCCTTAATTATCCCATTATTCTTTTGTATGAATTTAAAGAGTGTGTGCTTAAAAAGCCCAGCAATTCAGTCTTCCATATGTTCCGTTTAGGCCTATATTTGTTTAACTTGCTTTTGCTTATTTATTGATAATGTCTCCATTTCTTCTTTGGGCAGGCAAGGTTCATATGGATGGTCATATTATTAGGATTAATGCAAGTGTATTATAGTATCATTCTGTACATTCTTAAGAAACAGTGAAAACTGCTATAGAAACAATGCAGCAAACCAAAGAAATATTTGTGCAGCATCCCTAGCAACTTACCCACTATAGGTAAATTTCTTGTTATATACCAAGCACAATCAACATTATCCAAGCATAGAAAGCATCAGTCCAAAACACTACCATTTTCCCATAATGCAAACTGTCTGACAGCATAAACGCAGAACACAGAATATTCAGTAAAACCCTGACAAGACCCACAAAGGCAAATTCAAAAGCTTTCCATTCCATATCAATAAGCCAGTTAATTGAAGATTGTCTAGATACGTAACCCAAAGGCCCATAGTAATGTATGAGTCAGTATGGGTCTCATGAGAAAAGTTCAAACACTATAGGTTCCATGTCTGAAAAAGTTAATGTTGCAAACACAAATTAAGTAAATAGTACAGATTAATTATGCAGACTGTGTGTCTGTGAGAGAGAGAGAGAGAGAGAGAGACAGACAGACAGACAGACAGACTTTTCTTGTTTATGCAAGCAATTACGATGGAATCACTTGGTCAAGGTATTAGGAAATTTAATAAAGAAAATACCACGGGACCCCTCTATCTCAATAGGAAAGCACAAAACAAGAGGATTATGTTTCCAAATTTTTAGAGATGATCAAATTCTTTGAGGAAGAGGGTGACTTTTGGTATACAATGTTGTTGTTGACTTGGATGGTAAATGCTGGAAGAAGTTAGCAAACTAGCTAAATAGGGAACTAAATCCCAAAAGCATCCACTAAACTGCATTCAGTCCATCAATTTCCATAAAAGGGATGTATGAAAATTCCAACTTGTTCTTTGCAATCAAGAGGCAGGTGTTCAATCTAAGTAAGAATTAGTTATATAGAAATTAGCAGCATCAGACAAGTATCACAAGCAGAGTAAGAAAAAAATTCAACCATGGCTTCTATGCAACAGTTGCAGCTGCAGAATAGTTCTAAAAGCATTAGAGAAATGGATTCCCAACCCTTTTGTTCTCACGAGACCATATTGATTTTAATAGAAACATTTTTATTTAGATCATCTTTTAGCTGGTATAGCATTAAGCCCCACAAGACATGCAAACTTTACAATAATATATGTTCTATCAGTCCTTTTGTCAATTTATAAGAATGGTGTTGTCCTGAGACTGACTGACACTCTCTCTCTCCCTCTCCCTCCCTCCTACCCTCTCTCTTATTAAAGAATAAAAATTATTCTTTATAGACATGCCATAGTCTACCTTTTCTAATCTTGCCATAATCCCATAAATTACAAGTTCATTTTTCTATCTTTTTTTTAAAGCATAAGCGATTTCCAATCACTAATAAAGTAGGTTAATTTCATGATTTTTTTCCTATTTTCATCATTTTCACCATTCATTCCTCCATTGTGAATCCTTCCATTTTCACACAGCTAATAGCCCACATAGTAGTAATATAAAAATAATCTTTTATGATACTTGACTATTCAACATACTAATTCTAGGAAGAAAATCTTTGGTTTCAGTTGAATTTTAATCTTTACAATACTTTGTATAATTATTATTTGTACACAGAAATTTCTGGCATTTTTGCAAGTCCAGCAGGCATCCTGACTCTGTCTCAAGCTGTCTCTGTCTCAAGTCATTATGGACAGATATCTCAGGCTTCATTGCTTAAAGGACGGGTATAAAAATGAGTGAAAGCTCATCCAATGAACACAGCTAATGATTGGATGATGTTCAGAATTGTTTATATGCTGAAAAATATTTTGCTTGTGTTAATTTTTCCACCGCTATTTAACCACACCAGCCATGGCTAGGAAGTTCTCTATCTTGGTTTTGCTGGAATATGTTCAAAGAATAGCCTATTATGAGCTCCACAACAGTATGATTTTTGTAGCATTTCTTATATTACCATGTGTTGTGTGCACGTTCACAAGTTCACATATGCATTAAAATAATCTAATAAATAATACAAATCATATAATTTAAATATTATTTTATTATTAAATAAAGGTAAACTTTCCAATCAAGGTCATTTCCTGAAGCTTTTTTGGGCATATTCAAGTTGCATTGGCAACATGTGAAAGAAGTTTGCCATTGCCTTCTTCTAGGACATTTATTTTCTTCTAGAAATTTATTTTCAGTATAGTCTATAACCAGGGGATTTCCTGCTCAGGTCCATCCAAGTATTAGCCAGGTTTAATTCAACTTATATTCTCAAATTTAGCTAGATGCTGCCATGATGAAGGAGCCAAAGCATAAAAATATTGTAATGTTTTTCCTATTTCCAGTGTGCTGAAATATCCTTGGATAAGTGCTTAGGTTGATTTCTTTCTTTCTTTGTCCTGGAAAGAGATCTCTCTGGAGACTAATGATAGCTTTTGCAGTATTTAAGTTCTTATAAATCTACTTACTGAATAAAAGTGAAGTCATGCAAATCCATATTACACCTCTAAAAATGCACAGTCCATATTGGACCTCCAAAGCTCCAAATGTTTTCAACTTTCCAAAGCTTAATTCTCCCATTTTTCAAAGTCTGCCTCAAAATGATAATTTTATATTGATCTTAAATATATAAAAATATATAAAATATAAAATTCTTTATATTTTTCATAGGTTCAACTTTCTTTTTTGTAAAGTTTTCTGCCTTTATCACTTGACTACAGTTGACTGGAAGTATTGTTTCATTTCATTTCATTTTGTTTTTATCAGCATCTCAGAGAGGAAGGAGGACACAGTATGGTTCAAGATTCCTTGAAGATTCCAGAGTTTGAATGTATTAGGGTTACTTTACACAATATCTGTTTTCAATCCTTCTTCTTCTTTTACTGCTTTTAGCACTTTGGACATTGAAGGAGATACAGAATTTTGGCACTTGTTCTTCTGAGGGCCTCAACCATTGTTAATTAATGTTGTTGGTCTGTGTTTGATGTTGTCTTTCCATCTTCTTCTGCATCTGCCTCATGTCCTTTGACCGTCTCTTTTTGTCTATGCCTTGTATGATAATCCTTACCTGTCATTAGAGGTTTTTGACTTAAAACTGTTATAGAAGTAGCCCACTAGGATTGTAAGTCTCGACAGTCATAAAGCAGATCGCCCATATGACCCAACGGATTTTTTGCTGTGGTTATAAACAAATGCCATGATCGCTAAGCAAATGCTGTGCTCATTACACAAATACCAATTGTTGATCAAACCAATTGTTTTCTATGGCCCAGTTTTCCAAAAACTGAAAGTAAATGATGATTTAGGGCAAAAATATTGTAAAGCATGATTACATGACTGCGAGACACTGCAAATGGCTATAAATTTGAGCTGATTACCAAACATCTATCTTGTGGTCACATAATCACAGCGGGTGGGGAGGGCTGCCATTGAAATTTTGGAACCATGTTCTAAGTATCACTGGGGAGGACTATTGAAACAATTATCAGTCTAAGTGACCGGTCTTAGGCATGTTCTACCTGCTTACATTGGTAAATTTAGGACAGGAAATACAAACTCTTGAATATTAGATAGTTGCGTTTATCAGTCTGGGATATGCAGTATGAGTTAGGTGAAGAAGTAAAATGGGAGGGATATAACAGAACAGGGACAAGAACAGGATTTTTTGCCTCTGGGTTTTTAAGGATTATTAGTGTGGTTAAAATGTATTAAATATATTTCACACTTTATGCATGAATAGTTTATATAATTCCCCTCACCAAATACAGGCAAAGAAAAATATGATGATAGAGGATTCTGGAAATGCAAAAAAAAAAAAGTTAAAGCGCATCAGGTTTGCCAATTATCTCACTTTTAAGATTGGATTCCCTCCGCCCTCTTTATAAAGGCATAGAATCCAGTGCATTCTTGAGAAAAATTTCTTATCATGCTTTCCTACAAATATTTACACATTTGAATATGGGAGATTTGAACTTTAACAAAGTACATGATATGTTTTGCTAATCAAACTGAGAATCAAGAGGAAACTTGTCATCATTTTGGTTTTCCTCCATCGGTTAACATCAGCAAATGAAACATATCAGAAAGATTCCTCACTTCCGTCTCAAATAACTCCAGCAAGTCATTAACTATAGTCTGGCTTTTGTCAACAGCCGGGTAAACATCCAGGAAAAAAAATCTGAATCAAATAGTTTATTTAACATTCTTCTTTTCCAACTGCTGATTAGGATAAATAGTTTGGATAAAAAGCCTATCTTCTCCAAAAATCACAAAAAAAGAAAGAGTTCAGTTATCAGCTGAGTTTAGATTGGGCCCCAAATACTTAAACAATAAAAGATTTCTGGACATTCTTTGATATTTTTGTCCATCTTCAGGATATTGTGTTACTACCATGTCAAAGCAAGATGAACATAAAAAAGACAATCATTAGACAAACACCAATGGATTGGAACAAAAGACTGTAGGATGAAATTCCAGACACAATGCAGCATTTTGAAAGTATCTGAATAGGCTGTATGTTGAAAGGGTTTTATTTGCAAAAGAACTAAAGAACTGATATATCAGAACAATGAAAAATCTAATATAATAATCATAATAGAGAAATTATGAGGTTATGGTGGAAAATTATGTTAAGGCTTTAATTGCCAGCTAGAGACAGTGTAGGGAGGGGCAGGTAGAACAACATCAATTTAAACAAAACTCTGCCTGAATGGCCCTCCTGATTCCTGATTCCTCAAAATAGGAAGATAGGCTTTGTGTACACTGAATTGTTCTGTTCACTTCATATATTAAAGTGAATCAATATATATCTAAAGCACAGCTAGAATAAATCAGACTGAATATATATATACATACACAGAAGGAGCATAGAAATACTGACGTTTTGCTAGCAAAACGTCAGTATTTCTATGCTCCTTCTGCATTCACAATTTACCATCCAAAGTCTGTTCTGAACATAATCCAGATCATGTTAGGCAAGTATGGGTATAATTTTCACTGTAAGAAATTTGCTGGAAAATAACTCTGATCCACTAGGATTTAGATGTGAGCTTTGGAAGTCTGGAAGGGATAACAGACTTTGTCTTGAGAGATTGATTTCAGCTCTTTGAGGTAATCCAGACCAAACTTGAAAGTGCCTCTCCCTTCCCCTGTTTTTACTCTCCAGAAAACCAGGGCAGGTCTCTTTTAATATATTTTCTTTATTCCCATTCCTCAATTGGAGTCAGATTTCATTTACCAGACCATTTTCTAGGCTGCAGCTCTACCTTCTGTTTCCCAAGGCCATTCTCAATCCCATTAGAGTTTCCTATTTTTTTCTCTTTACATTCATGAGAACCATGGTGGGGACTGGGACATTTATTCACACTACATTCTTGCTCTAGACTCTTTTATTTAACTATTGCCTTGGTAGCAGCATTTCCTGCTGTTCCACAAGGTTATTTCCTCTTTCCTTATAAGTGGCTACTATAATCACATATATATCAAAAGTTTAGCTAAGAACAGGAAATTGATGTTATACTATGGTGGCAGGGCATAATTCCAAGGCAATAAGGTAAGAAGTTGCAAAATTTTGTTATGATTAAAGAAACATTGTTTATAAGTAGCCCTAAAAACTTTTAACGAAACATATTTCTGCATATCAGAATATTAGTAAAATAAGGATTTTAATGCACTATTCAAACAGCAGCTACTTTCCAAAATAGTTTTTAGATTATTAGCCCCATACTACATGGTACTGTCATTTTTTTTAAAGAATTCATTTAATACTTCCACTCTTTCTCTTTTTATTTGATACTTGTAATGTCATTGTCTTAATTTATAGATTTCTCCTGATGAAAAGAAAACAAGTAAAATATTTACATCATGTCAAATATTGCACTCATGAATTCATGTGTGGTCCTGGAGATATTGATTATCTATTGGCATGAATTTCTATAATAAAAATGTAAAGTTGCTGACTTTGTAAAAGATATAAAGCAGGTGCTGAATCACCCAAAACTTCTCCTCCCAGTTCATTTTCTTCTGTGTCAAATGTGGCATGCAAGCTGCTTAGAGGATATAACTTTTTTCTTCATCCATGTGGAAACCATATTTTTAATACTATAAAGTTATTTTTAAGTGTAAGTATGCCTATGCTGCTTGTATATTTGTGCAGAAGTGAACCATATGGAAATATACAAAGAACACATTCTAAAGCTATATTACTCTAAATGTGAAAACCTGAATCTTGCCATTTATATTTTCTCTTTTTTAATCAGTGAAGCAGAAAATGAGAACATTTTCAATGTGGACTTAGATAATGAAGAGATATCAATTTTGAATTACCTCCAGAGCAAAGCCCCATTCATAAAGCCTTAACATAAAAAATTGATATATATGAAAAATTGTAGTGGCTCTTGATCAACATCTCTATTCATTAAGTGTTAATGCTAGATATCTGAACAAGGAATAGGCAAGACTCTTTGCATACTAGGGTGAAAAGAATATGGAAATTACATATAATCTGTATGCAATGTATGAACATGAACATTATGACTGTGTGGATGAGCTGTGAATATGAGGACAGGCTCTATTAAGGGGAAGGATCTTTGCTTCTTTGATAGTCATGTGGATAATTCAGGAAATCAGCATTGTTCTAAATCAAAGCGAGGAGGAAGGTCAGTTTTGTTATTCTATCCACTAACTTCAGCTAGAGAGTTAAATTTTGTCGAATTTCTCATTGGCAAGATATTTTAAGAGTGCACTAGCATATGGATTATGTTAGTGAGCTGAAATCTTCGTTCCAATTTCTCTACAGTTCTTCCTCGGTGCACTTTATAATTTCGTTATAATTTTGTTTGGTAATGTTTTTGTGCTTAATATATAATTACAATAGAGGTGCAGGCTTTATTTGTCTTTTTTGATCAGAGATTGCTCCACCCCTCTGTAGCATATTGGATTGCTTCATTTCCTGATCTAAAATAGGAACAACTATCTTAAACAAGTATGTTTAACTTAACGTTTTGAAACCAATTAAGCCACCAACAAATGAAAAATCTATTGGGCATTTACTTACACATCCCTCAACTGTTTTGTTATTATGCTAACCATGTTTATTCGTCATTTTTCCCCTATACTTTGCTAAACAAAACCAATGTAATTTGTTTTCCACTCAACTGAATTTGATTTTTCTTTTTCTAAAAAAAAAAATCAGAATAATGTTTCTATACAGCGACAGTATGACAAGTCATAGAACTCTGATAAGCTTTCTTTGTTCTGAAACATCTCAGTTTTACTCAGTTATTTATCACTTCATTTTCAGGTGCTATCAATTTAAAGAAAAATCAGTACAATGGTAGTACTATACTATTTAAAATCCATTCTAGGTCTCTGAAATAAATACCCTAAGAGAAAAGATGTAGTTAAAGAATAGAATATATGTTCCGTCTCTGTTTTTCAGGTAGAACCCAAAAAAGAATAGAATATATGTTCCATCTTGTTTTTCAGGTAGAACCCAAAAAAGATATCTTTGTGAATTCCTGGAGAGCTGCTGACAGATAGCATGGAGAATCAGCAGTTGAGATATTCTTTCTATGATTCTATTTTTGGAATCCCTCAATGCAAGATAATTTACTAGGAAGCCCTATTCTCATTATCTCTGTATAACTCAAAGGTGCATTTTAAGTGACAGTATAATGAGTCCAAATGCATATCATAAGGAAATTCAAATCTGGGGCTATTGCCAGACATTGCAAAAAGCTGAGATTCTGGTGCTAGGTTGAATGAAATACCATATGGATTACATTATTTAGGTGAAAGGAAGAAAATTTCACAGCAGAAATCTCAGAGTTATTTTAGCTTGTTTTTGTCATTTAATTTCCTTTGTTTCTTTAAAAATTAAAGGCCTAAAGAAAAATAATATTCGGTAGGTGTGAAACTCTAACTCCTGAAACGTATGAACTTTAGCAAGAATCAGAGCATACTATTGGAGATCTACAACCTTTGCCATTCTTACTCAAAGAAAGATTTTAAACCATTAGTGAAAAACAATTCCCTGCAAAGAAAGGCAGGAGAAAAGTGTATCTGTTCTATTGTTTTCCTTTGTTCTGGTATTTCTAGTTATACAGTTCATTCTTCACTTGTCTTCCAGGTTTTTTCATGAAGTTTTTTTTTTTGTCCACTGAAAATCAGGAAGATACAAAGAACAAAGAAAAGAATTTATAATTTTGGTACTCAAAATAATATTTATGAAAGAGCCAACAATTTTAATGATGATGATAGCAGTTACAACAATGATCATCAGAGCACCTAACATCTTTTTTATCATTCTGTTGAAATACACTACTAGCCATAAGAATAAAGAAACTGGTCATGCACAAGTCATAAAAAGTCATAAAAAAGGAAGTAATTTATATAACTAGCAATAATACAAAGACAACCTTACTTTCATTCTTGCACAAAATATTACATTCTACAAAATGGAAATGATCTCTTAAGCATTAAAGTTACTTATTTTCTACCCATTCAGTTTCCTGTTCTGTTCTAGCATCCACTCTCAAAGAAACCAGAAACCTTTCTTAATGAATTTCATGCACAATAAAAAGCTGCATCTTGATAGTAAATTAGTACTAATGTACTTCCCTCAAAAAATTCAGATTAAATCCTAGAGAGATTAATGGTATGTGAGTAGACACTTGGACATTCTAGAAACACCATCTCCCAAGATACTCCAGACATTTTTGCCTCCACCCAAAGAAGATGTGATTTATGACTTGAGAATTGTCTTGGATTTATGCATTAGGTAGAAGCTGTAGCTGGGATTGCATCTCCCAGCTTGGATGGGTACACCCCTGTGAACTTTCCTGGACCATGATACTCTAATAGAGTTTAGGACAATTAATCATGGACACATGATAGTGTCCACTTCATTGTGAGGGATCTACACCAGTTGACCCATCACAAACATTTATCCTCAACTGGGCCTTTGCCACCACTCCTTTCTATCAGTGGTTGGCGGCATGTCTTCAGGGCAATTTGCCAAGGATACTTGTTCTTGACCAATCCACAGTGTGGGACAAATAGCCTAGAGGTGGTATTCAGCAGGTTCTGACCAGTTCTGGAGAACCGATAGCGGAAATTTTGAGTAGTTCGGAGAACTGGTAAATACCACCTCTGATTGGAGATTTTACAGTATCCTTCCCCTGCTGCATCCATCAAGCCATGCCCACAGAACCGGTAGTAAAAATTTTTGAATCCCACCATTGAAATAGCTGTGCTTCCTGGCTCTGTTTCCCATTAATCCTTTTCAGCTCTGCTTCCTGAACTGGAAAATGGAAAGTTTGATGGGGGAGACAACAAACATGTTGCTTCCCCTGGCAAGCAGCAGAATAATGTCATCCCCTGCTTTTTGTGTGCATGCAGGGGGCTGGGATAGTATAGCTGCTGCTTTCCAGATGTTCCATGCTGTTGCAGGGAGCCCCTTGACTGAATACCATAGATTTGTGCAAGACAGCAGATGAGTGGGCAGAAATTTGTGGTGCTTCTGAAGGTGAGAGATTGGCTAATAATAGAGTCCTTCCAAGCATATTCCTTCCCAAAATCAGGAATTCAGTTTCAGGATCAGGCTTCTTGCATTCTGAAGAATATGTCAAAAGAGTTTATATAACGAAGTCCCTAAGAAGGCATAAATAAATGTGAAGGACTCCCTCTTGGAAAAGGAACCTCTTGGAAAAGGAACCGTGCCCCAAAAGCTTCTATGACTGAGCACATTCTCTAATTCTAGTCAGCAAAAAATAAAATGAAAACATTAAAAAAAAGTTGTTCTCTCAGAGAGATAAGAAGAAAAGTTGTTCTCTCAGAAAGTAAGAAATAAAGAGATGGAAATCTCAACTCCAACCTATCCCACATAGGTAGAACTGGACGAAATAACATTATGCATATGAAAATATGCAGAAAGATGTTTGCAACAAACGCTGCAATCCTCAAAAGGGAATACATTAGACTCTATAAAAAAGATGTTTTTTTTATTTATAACAATTTTATTAATTTATAATATAAAATACAAAAAAATACAAAAGCAAAAAGAAGAAATAGGGAAGGGAAAGGGAAAAGTTGGAAAAGAAGGGAGGGTGGAAGAAAGAAAAAGCATTTATTTCCGACTCTCTTTGATGCAAATATAATAGGGTAGTAACTTCAAACCACAGTTTTTTTTTTCATGTTATAGTTTAAACTAGCCATTTCTTTAACACCATATCTATCTAATCTGGAAAGCCCAAAATCAAAGTTTCATATTTTTTCTACCCTAGGCACAAAGTACACAAGCAGATTCCAGGTAGAAAAAAAATTATTTGTGCTTTTTTCCTTGATCAAAGCAGTCAATTTATCCATTTCTGCTAACTCCATCAACTTTTAAAGCCATTCGCCCATTGTCTGGGTCGAAGTGTCCTTCCATTTTTGAGCATAATCTTGCTGCCGTTAACATGTTAAGTATCAAAGATCCCCCAAAAATTTCCAAGTCCTTTTCCATTAGGTCCAGACTAAAAGTTTCTGGTTTTGTCTTTATATTCATTTTAAGAATTTTCTGTATTAGAATATGAATCCTACTGCAATATTTCTTTGCTTTATCACATGTCCATCATAAATGATAAAAAAGTTCCTTGTTTACATTTATATTTCCAGCATTCATTTTGAAATACCCTTATATATTCTTGATAACTTGTCTGGAGTTAAATACCAATGATACATCATCTTATAGAAATTTTCTTTAAATTGTAATTTAACATAAATTTTAAACCTTTCTTTCATATGTTCTCCCATTGTTCAGACATTACATTATATCCAAAGCTCCATGCCCACTGAATTATACAATGCTTTACATTTTCATTTTCCAAATTTAAGTTCAATAACATTTTATAGACCTTAGCAATAGTATGTTCATCACTACCACACAATAATCTTTCCAATTCATTTTTAATAAAGTCAAATCCATAACTCTTTTTGTCTAATTTAAATCTTTCTTTTAATTGTAGATATGTATACCAGTGGCAAAAATGCCCTTCTGATTCTAACTCTTCCCTAGACTTGAGGTTAGGATCATCAAAATCAAAATATCTTATTTTACCATAAGTCATGTTTCATTGCCGTTTCTTTTCTAAAGAAAGTTTCTTATGGTGAAACCCTTTCTTCCCCCCCAAAAAAATGCTTTCTTGTAATAAAAGCTGACCTGTCATATAATTATTCTCCTAGTCAATATTTTTTTTAATCTTATTAGGATGATATTTATAATGGATTTTAATATCAGGCATATTCTCCTCTTCTCCTCTTCCGCTTTGTCCTTTCTCATCTTTCCCCCACATATCCCTCCCACCTGTTGTCTTGCCATAAACTGCAGCATTTGATCAAAAGACTCTATGCAATAGAGTGGAACATTTAGAAAGAACTGTTTCGCCATCCCAGCCACCTTCAATGTGGTCATTTTATTCTGCTTCTTGCCAAAGCCCAAAAGGAACTGTGTCCAATGGGAAGGAAGAGCTGGGACAAGCGACTACTTATCCTGCGCAGGACAAGTATTCTTCAGAAAATTCTATGGGGCAAAGGTGTATTGGAGGAGTGCCAGTGGACCATTGATGGGGAGAAGCCAGCAGAGAATCAGCCAAAGATAAATGCCCACAATAGGTAGGTGAAGTGAGTGCAGCCATGCGCCTGCTGTTAATTGTCCCATTCTGCATCTAACAATAGTAACTCACAGCCAGCAGCTCTTCTTAGAGAAGGAAAAAAACATTTCAATTCATGTAGGCCAGAGTCAGATACAAGACATAGTCCATTATAAGAGGAAAAGATATATTATTATGTGGTAAAAGTAGTAAACAGCTTAAAAATAGTGAATATTGTTCCTGATATTTGGGGTTAATATGCAAAATAAGAGTCCTATTAGTTGCAAAATTCACAAAAGCATTAAATGCAAAATGAATACTCTAATGCAGTGGAAATGTTTACTCAGTGTAGACTGATATTAACCTCAAAACATATATTTAGTATAGATTCTGGCAATTCTTAATTATAATTTAAAAAAGAACAAAATTTATAGTGAGGACAATTAATCAGTAAAACAGCTTGCTTTCAGAAATTATGGGTGCTTTATTACTGGGCTTTTTAATAAGAGACTGGATGGTCACTTGTCTGAAATGGTATAGAGTCTTCATCATGGGGCTGGAGTATAAGACCTCCAAGATGCCTTCCAGTTCTATTCTGATTGATTAATCAATTGATTGATTGCATAGCACAAACATATTGATAAGATGAAAATAAAGATGATCTAAAGAAAAATATATTTCTTTTGAATTTATTGATTTATTCTGTATATTTGATTCCATTTATTTTTGTCTAAAATAAGTAGTAAATTGTAGAATAATATTTTTGAACTAGCTCAATCCATGGACATTCTGAGAAGAAGGAATAAGAAATAAAACAAAAGCAATAATAAAATATAAATATAAATGGCTCTAAAGATAATGACTACCCAAAAATATTAAAAACAAATGCTATACAAGTAAGGAATGTGCCAAGTCCTTCTCAAAGGAGCATGTTCCAACAAACTATGGGGTAACCATGGAGAAATCTTGTTACCTTATCCATTCCCCATAAACCACATAGGATTAGAAAATCTTAACAAGGTCTTGTTAAGACCAGATGTAAGAGTGCTGATGTAACTAGATGTAATCATTAGAAGTGATATATAGCACTTTAAATTGAGCCTGGAAACCTTAAATGAAACAACCTTAAAATTCATGCTAAATTGCAGTGTTGTATCCCACGAACAATCCAGCTATTTCATTCTTATACCAGTTGTATCTTTTAGATCATTTCCAAAGAAAGCTCCACATAAAGTGCATTGCTGCAGTTTAGCCTAGCTTGCTGTTGCTAGAGTACCCTGGTCCAAGGAGATTCATAAGAGATATAACCGTCCAGGCTGGGAGATACTGTCATGGCTATGTCTTCTACTTTAAGTCCAAGAGAATCTTCGAATCATTAATCATATCTTTTTGGGAGGAGAGAATGATCCTGTCTAGTTATTATACAGTAACTACAGGGCGTTTCTGGATTGTCCAAGTATATCAAAAGTACAGTTAGTCTTGTTATGATTTAATCTGAACTTATTTCAACAACCCGTCCCCAACATCCTCCAGACACTAGTTCAGGATTTCCCAGTTTGCTTAGAGCAGGGCTGTCAAATTCCCAGCCCACAGGCCGGGTGCGTCACACACTGGCCATGCCCATGCCTGGTTTAGCGAAGGGGAAAAAATCCCAATATGTCATGTGATGCCACTGTGATAATATGAGTTTGACCCCCTGGCCTAGAGTCTTGATATGCAATTGGTTGTCATTTGCATTCATCTCAACTGAACTGACAATGATCTTTCCATCATATGTGTGTGTGTGTGTGTGTGTGTGTGTGTGTGTGTGTGTTTAAAATAATAATGGCAAGGATAACACCCTTTTAATAAACACATTTACTTTCCCCATCTTAAAATAATCTCTAGATGTCATCTGAGTTTTCTTGACAGAAGGCCAGGGTTTAAAAAAGGAGCTCCTTTCTCACTTCCTCCAAAATTCTTTCAAGAACTCATTTTTGGCTTCATACATTGACTAATTTTTTTTATGTTCTTCACTTTATTTCAAAGTAAAGAATTTGGTATTTTGTTGGCTTGCAAAGTCTCAGAAAGAATTAAGCTATATTTTAAATAGCTAGAAAATAGCTAATTTTCTTTTTTGCTTTATTATACTGGAGAATCTCTTTGCTTTGGCAGAGTACATGGATCAAAGGTGGTGTTGCATCCTGCTACTAATATTTTTCAATGGCAATTTTAAACAGTGTTTTTCCAGTGTCTGATGTAAAAGACCGATTGTTGACTTTTCAATCTTTCATGCCAAACACTTTCACTTAAACTCTAATTAGACTTTCATTTTACAAGTATTATTTCTTAATGGACTTGGATGCTGGTAGCATGTGGAAATGGATTTTCTTTTTTTAGCCCTGTGCATTGGCCGCATAATTATCAAAGTTAAGTAAAGATATTTCCAGAGCAAAGTATCATTTTCACTGAGCTCCAATTCATGTGCCATCTATTATACATTGTGAGAGCTTGAAAGCAAAATGAGTTTTATGCACCTGCATTCTGATTGATTCTGTAGTATGTCATACAGTAAAATCCAAAATGAAATGAAATCACAATGGTATTTATTTTTATTTTTGTATAATGAAATGAATTTTGGCAATCTTTTTCTCATCTTCTCATTAAATCTGCCTTGAAGAAAGAGTGTTCAATCTAAATATACGACAAGAAGACTGCACAGTGACATCACTCCTTATTTGTGGGTAGTTCATTTCATTTCATTAGCAACAAAAAAGCTGTTTAATCCATTTCTACAATTTCTATATTTAGACCATTTAGTCTTCCAATAGTTGTTTATGAAGCATCTTCTTACGTACAGTATTGTGGATTGAGCACACATTGAATAAACTAGATTCAAAATTGTCTACTACCGCCATCAAATCTTATCTTAAGTGTTTGCATTGATTTCTTACCAACTACTTATACAAATGTAGTTTTGGAAATTCTTCATTTCTGGTAGTCTTTTGAATCATAGCCTAGTTGGCCACAACTTAAATCATAGAAAAGATTTCACTTTGTGACACCACCCATTTTAAGAAATTCAGCAATATTTTTAATCTTTATTCAGATTTTGTTTCAAACATTATTCACTTTGCAATCTTCCTTAACAGAAATTGGCATTAGTGCAGACATGCATTCATTTTTCCATTTTTAAGTCTGTCATTGCAGTTTTGAGATGAAACTAATGGCACTGATTGTATTATTTCCACTAGACTTTGAATGTATATTATGCATGTCTTTCCATCAACACATTCTGTTGAAAAGAATAATTTGCTTTGCTTTTGCAATTATTGGGTTGTTGTTCCTTGTTGTTGAATAAAATACATCTTTAAAAAACTAATTAAACATAACCATTGTGAGATCATATTTTGATGTTTTTCTCAAATATAAATATATATATATGTGTGTGTGCGTATGTATATATATATATATATATATATATATATATATATATATATATATATATATATATATATATATATATATGTGTGTGTGTGTAAGGTTTTTAAGCTGATAATTTTAAATAATAAATAAGAGAGACTAGTATAGATCTATTTCGAGCTAGTTAGCTCTCTTCAGCTAGCCATACCCTTACTGGGATTCGAACCAGGGAAGTATTACATGTGAGGCAGTTGTAATTGCCTCTACACCACTGGCTCTCTCCTTATCAGCTCAGGCAGGGGAATAAGTATATACTTTGTATTACAACACCCTGTTAAGCCCCAATTAAGGGAGAAAGCATACTGCTTTCTTTTCTGTCTTTCGGCTCATCACCAGAGACCATACCGACAGAAAGCTATTTGTTTCGTTGCCTTTTGTTTACATGTGTGTAAGGTTTTTAAGCTGATAATTTTAAATAATAAATAAGGGAGACTAGTATAGATCTATTTCGAGCTAGTTAGCTCTCTTCAGCTAGCCATACCCTTACTGGGATTCGAACCAGGGAAGTATTACATGTGAGGCAGTTGTAATTGCCTCTACACCACTGGCTCTCTCCTTATCAGCTCAGGCAGGGGAATAAGTATATACTTTGTATTACAACACCCTGTTAAGCCCCAATTAAGGGAGAAAGCATACTGCTTTCTTTTCTGTCTTTCGGCTCATCACCAGAGACCATACCGACAGAAAGCTATTTGTTTCGTTGCCTTTTGTTTACATGTGTGTAAGGTTTTTAAACTGATAATTTTAAATAATAAATAAGGGAGACTAGTATAGATCTATTTCGAGCTAGTTAGCTCTCTTCAGCTAGCCATACCCTTACTGGGATTCGAACCAGGGAAGTATTACATGTGAGGCAGTTGTAATTGCCTCTACACCACTGGCTCTCTCCTTATCAGCTCAGGCAGGGGAATAAGTATATACTTTGTATTACAACACCCTGTTAAGCCCCAATTAAGGGAGAAAGCATACTGCTTTCTTTTCTGTCTTTCGGCTCATCACCAGAGACCATACCGACAGAAAGCTATTTGTTTCGTTGCCTTTTGTTTACATGTGTGTAAGGTTTTTAAGCTGATAATTTTAAATAATAAATAAGGGAGACTAGTATAGATCTATTTCGAGCTAGTTAGCTCTCTTCAGCTAGCCATACCCTTACTGGGATTCGAACCAGGGAAGTATTACATGTGAGGCAGTTGTAATTGCCTCTACACCACTGGCTCTCTCCTTATCAGCTCAGGCAGGGGAATAAGTATATACTTTGTATTACAACACCCTGTTAAGCCCCAATTAAGGGAGAAAGCATACTGTCAATTATTGCAGTATCTTTATATAAATCCATTATATGTTTTGGAAAGAAACATTCCATTCTAATCGTGGAAACAAGTTAAAAATTCAGGGTCCTATTATTCCAACTTTTTTGTGCTTTTTTAGATACCCATGCATCCTACTATGGACCTTATTAATATCTTTAAAAACAAGATTTTTTTACAAAAAAAACTAGAAAACAGCAAAATCATAATTAAACTTTGAATTCATGTCTCACACACCAGAGCATTTCAGATTTTTCAAAGAGCCAAAAATTATCTCCTTGATAAAGTCAAGAAATTTCTTCTAAATTATTTTCCAATAGAAAACTCTAATTGAAATGGAATCATAAGCTAATATTAAATTTCCCCATTTTATTTCTCAAATATGCAGAGCTATTTGGCATACAGTGGAAGCAATTTCATACTTTCAGATAGTTTTCAACTTATGATCACTATTGTGACCAGAACCTCCATCACTAAGCAATGTGGTCATTTAATGATTTGCACCTGAATTCACAATCTTTTTTTCCTATGATCATGGCACTCTCCATTGACTTTGCTTACTGGAAGAACCCTGAAAAGATTATTAATCCCAGGTGCCAAGCACTCAAATTTTGATCATATAATTTCAGAGATGTTGCCATGGCTATGAGCAGACTGGATAACTTCCCTTTTTAAAACCCTGTATTCCCTTAATTCAAGAGAGAATTTCGTGACTACATGGAGCTGAGCATTTACTGGCTGTATGCCCTTTCTGATACCACATGGAGTTTGCAGATTTTTTTTTGTTCCCTAGGAGAGAAGCATCTGCCACTACCCAGGATTGAACTTTCAACCTTCTGAGGGGAGGGGAGTATCTTCACCACTAGGCCACCATACTGTTCTGTGAAATATGGTTAAACAAACAATCATAAATTAAGGACGATCAGTATTTATAAATGCCCATTTATGTTTGAATGCCTATGAGTACCTGAGTCAAAATTAGTAATAATTTACTATGGACAGCAATAAATAGTGAGTTACACCATGTAAAGAATTACTGCCCCACATTATCAGGAACAACAAAAAGGGGTCTCTGAGGCTTCAAGGCAAACCACAAGGATGAGAGAGCTCAGGCATCCAGGTATCAAGGTTGCCGCAGCTGCAAGCAGAAGGAAAAATGGAGGGCACTGAACTGTTCTTTCCTGCCACAGCTGCAGGCAGAAGCCTTGAGAGAGTCACCCTTCACCTCATCAGTCATGCAACGTATTCCTTCTACCCTCCTGCTAGGCCCTGTGAAGTCTCTTCCTTTCCTCTCTCCCCCTTCTCTTCTGAATATTATCATGTATGTGCACAGCGCTCGATCCTTTCTTTCATCAGATGCCTCTCATTCACCTTAAACTTTCTTTTTTAAAAGTTTTTTATTTTGTATTTACAATAATTCCATCTTTCATTTCAAACTATCTGTCAGCTGGGTACATATACTGTATCTTGTGCTTACAATTATAATTAATACTTTTCTTATCAATATAATAATGGTCACATTTTCTTATATCTATTATTTGATAAATCTATTATTATTTAATAATCTTAACTTGTTTCTCTATATATCCATCTAATCCATTTCAATTTGTTTTATTTTCCAACCATTGATAAAATATATCACATACGATGTAATATTCCATTTCTTTTTTTTCTTTGATTTCCAATGTTAACCTATTCATCTCTGCACATTCAAATATTTTCTCAATTACTTTTCCCTCTATCGGTATGTTATCGCTTTTCCAGTTCTGAGCAAATACAATTCTAGCTGCTGTTAATACATATGTAATTAACCTTAACCCTAATCCTAGAAATACCATTCCTAATAAAAATATTTCAGGTTTCAAATCTATGTGTTGCTTTATCATTTTTTCCAACCATGTGTATATTTTTGTCAAATATCTTTTAGCTTCTGTACAAGTCCACCACATATGGTAATATGTTCAGGTGTTTGGTGGCACTTCCAGCATTTGACTGATTAAACTTTCTCCTACACATCTTTATCACAAAAATCTGAATGACTACAATGAGAAAAACAAAGTATCATCTGCAATCTAGTGCAGTAGGGTACAACTGTCCTGACTCCCTTACTTTTTACAAACAAGAAAGGAGATAAGGAAGAGAGAAAAGGAGACTTGAATCTCCATTTAACCTCCAGTGCTATTGAGTGCCTTAGTGTAGTGTAAGTGAAAGCCAAAATGACTGTTTCCTCACTCAGTGTCTACTTCATCAAGGCTCCTGTTGGATACCCAAACTTAGACAAACATATATGGCTACAAAAATACAGATATCAACAAAGAGTGAATAAAGACACATACGAAATCTAATTTTTCCTGTCTTTCCTATCTTCTTTCCTAAGCAGAGGGTTGGACTAGAAGACCTCTAAGGTCTCTTCCAACTCCAAGGTCCTTTCCAGTTACGTTATCTAGCAGTCTTCTGAATTTGTGCAGTGAAAATATTGTAGCAGTGCCCTATTTTCAAATTTGTTGAAAAAGTGGAAAATCTATGTCATCCAAGAAAGAACGATGCTTACTGTCTCTTTATTTAGATTTATTGCATAAGAAAAGCAGATAATCAAAGTTGTAATGGAATTTATAGGTCATCTAGTCAAACCCCCCCCGCACAAGCGATAGATTACAGAATCTTAAAACCTGGGTATGAATAATTTAGCCCCCATTTATCAAGGAGCATGTTAAGGCAGAGTCTCCTTGACTGTCTTCCTAACTGCCTTTTATCAGGATAGTTGTTGCTACTTATATGTCTGATAAGCACAAAAGAATGTGCAGTTGGTCTGATCCTGTAATATTCTGCAAGGATCCATTCTTGTTTCCAGGAACAGAAAATTCAATTATAACCAAGTGAATTCCCTTAGATCTTTAATGCCCACAAAATCAATCTTCACTACATTTATGCCACTAAAGCTTGCACAATACACAAACATTATTAAGATAATACGTCTATATTTTAAAAAATCCCTTTTTATGACTATAATCCCCTAATTTGAGATAGAATGCCGGCAAATGGATGGAGCTGAGTGCTTACTGGCCGGATGCCCTTCCTGATGCCAGGAGGAGCTCACAGCAGATATTTTTTCTTGGTGACCTAGGAAAACACATCATAATACATAACATTAAAAATGGTGCAAAGGAACAATATAGGGAAATCAAAAAGGTCAAAACACCCATATACAAAATAAAAAGTGAATTATCTACTAATCTGCCTCATATGGCAGTTTCATAATCAGAAATTACTAAAATCATTAAACTGATATGCCTTTGTATCTCAAAGAATAGAAGACCCTCAAAAGCCTAACCCAATCATCTTAACCATGTAAAATAAAATCAATCAGTATCCACAATGAAGCAGGATAAGATGATTAATTCCTAAAGTAAAATTATCTTATCATAACATTGATTTCAGTAGTCTAAAGGTATTGATGTTTACAATATTATAAATTTATTCTAGAATGTAATAAATTCTATTTTCTCTTCTTAGAGAAATTTCTATATTATAAATGGCATTTATACAATTTATAAAATTAGATGCAAATACTTCACAACAAATATAAAGTAGATCTCAGCCCAATTCCCTCTTAAATTACTGGTTAAACCAAGAGCATTTAGATAGGAAATGGTGTATTAACAACCAAAGACAAATTTAAAGGATTTATATAAGATACTGAAAGCAATGGGTAAGTGCTGTATGAAACATTGAAAATTATTGTGGAATTCAAACCTGTTTTCATTTATAAAATATTATTACACAATGGAAGTGGGATGCTATAATTCAACCCAAATGGAGAACTTCAGAAAGTGGATGGAAATGATTCAAGACATTAAAAGAGAAGCTGTTTAGATTACAGTGGTTACAGTAGATGAAGTGGTTAATTGAAAGGACTTATTGAAAAAAAATAGGCTGGAAAAACTATTTCCAGGACTTAGAGGTATTCTCCCATATTCTCTCCCTCCCTCCCTCTCTCTCTTCCCTCCCTCCCCACCCATTTTTACTCAATAGGGGAGTTTGGAAGGGAAGAAGGGTTTCAGTTCCAGGATCCCTACATTCCCACGAGTTCCATTAAGGAAGGGAAGAGGTTTCCTGTAGAAGGAGGCAGCTGCAGCAGCAACCAAAGACTAGGAAAAAGATAGTCCATGATAGTCAACATTATCCACTCAAAGGTACTAATTGAATGAACTAAATAAAATACGCATTTGGGAAAATCAGTCACAATTGGAGCCTCAAGAATAAATAACATTTACAACAAACAGCTAACAGGTATGAACATCCCCCCTCCCCATATTAAGAAATTTCATATTAAGACCAGCATCACCTGCCTACTCTGCAGAAAATATGATGGACAGGAGGAAAATGAGCAAATAGAGTGGAAAGCACATTTTATTTTTTAGAAGAGTCAGAGCCTGATAGAAAGAAATATATTTGAGAACCTTATTTCAGTCTTTCTAACCTGAAGCTACGGAATTCTGTGCGTACATGCATTCACACACATCCACACATACAAATGTATATGTCAAAATATATTCTCTTTCTCTCTTTCTCCTACACCCACCGCCCAGAAAAGACCTGTTTCATTTCCATTTCCACATCTTGAATTAAGTCAAGTCAAGATTGGTCAATTAACTTTCACTATTATCATTTTATAATTATTGCATATAACCCTAAAAAAGCTCTTTTAGGCAGATTAAGTGAATTCTACTACAATATATTCAAGCATTTAAATTTAGAATTATAATAGTATGAATAATGTTTGTGAGTGGATATTTTGGGAAATTATAAGCTATGGTATTTTACTCATGTACTTTTTGGTGATTCTCCAAGTAAGCTTTTGCTCTGGAGGCTAAAACGGTTTCATAAAAGTATTTCAAGTAGACATAAAATCTGAAGAGGAAGTATAAAACACTATATTTCAATCTACCCATATTTCTTCTCTTTTCAAAGGATGGAAGGGGGAGAGGAGTCTGACTGATTTATTTTTTATAGTGTACATTCCTCAACATTCCCATTTGTGTTCTGATTCCTGTTTGTGACCTTCAGATTCCATATTTATGATGTCACCACCTGTTTTTCTCCTCCTTCCCTTGGCATTGTATTAGAAAATGAAAACAATACAAAAATACTTTCCTCCCCACCCTCTTTTTCTCTTTTAATATGTATAGTCTTGACAACCATGAAAGATATCCAATGCACAAATGACCAAAGGAAACTACATTATAATAAATAGCTTTTCTTTCGTTTACATCCATTGCCAAGGTGAAGGGAGCAAAATACAATAGGAAAGGAGATATGCGGGCAGGCTAGGCAATTCTATACACGCTTACTTGGGAGGAAAACCCTGTTCAGTGTACACTGGTTATTAATTCTTAGTAAACAAGAATAGGATTCCACAGTCAAATACAATTGATTGCTAATTTGACACTTGAATATCTTGAGTTGAATGGATATGCCAAGCACCAGAATGTACCAATTAGCACTCAGAAGTAGGTAGAACTCTCTAGCCTTCCCAATTATACCAAAGTTTTTGGAATAACATATTCCCAAATGCTCTGTCACTCAATCAAAAAATCCAGCATAACTGAATAAATAGCAACTCTGAGAGGTGTTGGGAACTCCTTAATTTCAGTGGATATTATAAGTGGCATTTCCATAGATCAATCCAAAGTTTAGAAGCTTTTTCTTTTTCCAAAGATTAATAAACGAAATTGCAATTATTTTCTTTAAAATCATATTGCATCAAAACCCTATTAAAAATCAGTTCAGAAAAACTGAGGATAGAAAAATTATTTTTTCAATCTCTTTCTCTCTGACACATATTTTGCATTTTATAGATCCATCGATACAGCTTTGGTTAAAGTTTGTAAACGAAAAAGTGAAATGCTTGGGAGAGTTCCCTGGATCTTATTTAGTAGCTTCCATATGTTTCACAAAATTGCATTTACCACTATTCCTTGTATTTTTTACCCCATCCATATCAGTTATGTCTAGCTGATGTGACAAGCATGTAATTGTGGATCAGTAGAAACTGTGTATGTATATGTTTTTATTTAAGAGCAGACTGTTAATGCAAAACATTTTCTTTGTTGCTTGAAGTGGTGGTCATTATTTTTATGCATTTCTAATAGCCTGATGTAATGTCAGCTGAAAATCAGGCAAAAAGCTTTATTTACTTTTGTTTTTTAAGAAAACAATTAGTTGCTATATTTTCCCATACTATTATGGTTTAATAGTAAATGATAGTACAAAATTTTTATCCTTATTTTAATTTAAAAAAAAACAACAGAAAAAGAAGATGCCACCCAGTTAGATAGACAAAGATAAGATTTCTCTCACCTAAAGAGTAGAATATCTATAGCTTATTTCTTGATTCTTTCCTCTAACCTCATTCTTCACTTCCTTCCTCTTAAGTTGTCTTACCCCTATGCAACTGGAGTTGTAAGAGAAGATATTGATAATGCCTATTTCTGAGCATAGGACTTGTAAAGGAGGAGATTGATCATGCCATTAGGAGGAGTGAGAACTTATGCAAGAATTAGGAAGCTGTCTTAGCATTAAGATCATCAGATCCCTGATGCATCTTGGATTTTCAGGGAAGAAATGGCATATTGACCGAACAGCAGGTGAGTGCTTAATATAAGAAGACGAAACTGTATCTTTTCTAAGCTTTAAGAATTCAAAATAAACAATAAAAGCAAGATAAGGCTTAAAGACTTTGAAGTTAATGTGAATTAATTAACTTAAAAGCATAAATGCATTTTCATAGGAAATACAATTTTGGATTTTTATTTCAATATCAGAGTTATAACAAAGTAACTTACAATAATGTTCAGAGATATTGCTGAGGAATGATAATGGAACTTTGAGTCAACAATGTCAGCTGTGTTGTGTGTTTTTATAAAGCTTTACTATTATATCAGAAGATGTCATTACAGATTTCCAACCAAACCTATCTGATTATGGAGAACAACATAAAGAGGAATTTATCACTGGATGTATAAGGAAGGAATTGAGATGGAAATAAAAATGCTCAATATTCAAGAGAATATTTGGAATAATTTATTCCACTAGGCTTAACAAAAGAGGCTTCCTAAAGTGTTGAAAAAATACTTGAAAAGAGATAATGTTAATTCATATGGATTAAAAAGAAAAAATGTTTTATGTAAATGGAAGAAATCTAAAGTTGATAGTTCTCGATTTATGACCACAATTGAACGCAAAATTTCTGTTTCTAAGCAAGGAAGTTGTTAAATCAGTTTTGACTGATATTTATTTATTTATTTATTTTGTCAAGTGATTATAAGGTAACAAGTGTAAGTATCAACATAGCTATGAATACATGATATGGATACATATAAGAAAAATAAAAAGAAACAATAAGACAGGGACCTTGGTGCGCTTATGCATGCCCCCTACAGACATCTTAGGAAAGGTGTGAAGTCAATAGTAGACAGTCTAAGGTTAAAGTTTTTGGGGTTTGAGGTTTGGGGAAGAAACCACAGAGTCAGATAGAGTATTCCAGACATTGACCACTCTGTTGCTGAAGTTGTACTTCCAACAATCAAGTTTGGTGCGGTTAACCTTGAGTTTGTATCTATTGTGTGCTCTTGTATTGTTATGGTTGAAGCTGAAGTATTCATTGACAGGTAGGACATTGCAATGTATGATTTTATATACTATACTTAGATTGGACCAAAGGCGGCGTAATTCAAGGTTTTCTATTTTATTTATTTATTTATTTGTTTAAACTTCTATACCGCCCCCTCTCCCAAAAAAGGGACTCGGGGCGGTGTACAGCCTACTAAAACGTACAAGATATACAATAAATACAATTAAAAATAAATTAAATAATTTAATCCGGCTGTCTAATTCAGATTCAATTAAAAGTTAAAAACTAAAAACCCCAATTAAAATTTAATTAAAAACCTAAAACACAGTTACTGGGCCAGGCCGGCCTGATTAAAAAATAAAGTTTTCACCGCGCGCCGGAAGGTCAGGATATCCGTTATAGACCGTATCTCCGGGGGAAGATCATTCCATAGGGAGGGAGCCCCCACAGAGAAAGCCCGAACTCTCGGGGCCGTCAGCCGACAACGGCCAGACGGCGGTACCCCAAGCAGGGCAACCCTGTGGGAGCGTACTGGGCGGCGGGAGGTTGACGATGGCAGCAGGCGGTCCCGTAAGTACCCAGGTCCCGAGCCATGGAGCGCTTTAAATACCATCAGTACCACCTTGAATCGAATCCGGTAGGCCACAGGAAGCCAGTGCAGCCTGCGAAGCAGCGGTGTAACGTGGGAGCTCCGAGGGGCACCCACAAGCACTCGCGCGGCTGCATTCTGGACCAGCTGTAACCTCCGGAGACTCTTCAAGGGGAGCCCCATGTAGAGAGCATTGCAATAATCCAGGTCTAGAATTTCAAGTCTGGTGGCATAAGGTATTCTGCAATGAGTAGAGAAGTGGAGAACTCTTCTTGTGAAATATTTCTGGACTTTCTCAAATGTGTTAATATCAGATACGCAATGCGGGTTCCAGACTGATGAGCTGTATTCGAGTATTGGTCTAGCAAATATTTTGTATGCTCTAGTTAGTAGTGTGATATTACCAAAGAAAAAGCTACATAGGATTAGGTTATAACTCTTAATGCCTTTTTGGCTATGTAGTTACAGTGAGCTCTAGCACTTAGATCATTAGAGATGAGTATTCCAAGGTCCTTTACAGAGCTTGGATCATCAACAAAGTCTTGACTATTCAGCTTGTATTTTATTTTCTGATTTTTTTTGCCAATATGTAGGACAGAGCATTTATTTGTTGAGATTTGAAGTTGCCATTTGTTTGATCATTCTGATAATAGTCAAGATCTTTTTCAAGGGTAGCAGTATTGTCTGTGGTACTGAACAGCTTTATATCATCAGCAAAGAGAACGCAGTTGTTCTTAATATGATCGCAGAGGTCATTTATGTAGAGTATGAAGAGAGTTGGTCCTAGAACACTGCCCTGGGAGACACCACTATTGACAGATACAGAATTTGATAGGACGCTCCCAATTTTGACCATTTGTTGTCTGTTTGACAGGAATGCTTCTATCCAGTTATGCAGGTGTCCAGAGATACCATAATATTTTAGTTTTAGGAGTAGTTTGTCGTGTATGACTTTTTATGTCACAATTGTTAAATGAATTTCTGCAGTCGCTATGTTAGTAACATGGTTGGTAAGTGAATCTGGTTTCCCCATTGACTTTGCTTGTCAAAAGGTTGCATGAGGTGACCTGGAACACTAACTAGCATAAACACATGCCAGTTGGAAAGAGTCCAAATTTTGATCAAATGACCATAGGAATGTTGCAATGATCTTAAGTATGAAAAACAGTCATCAGTCACTTTCTTTAGTGTATTGAAACTTAGAACTGTCATCAAAGGAATGATTGTAATCCAGGAACTGTCTGAATTTGACCAGGATTAAAATGGTATATTTTGTTATTTGGGAATGGTTTCTTTCTGGCAGTGGTGGAATTCAAAAATATTTGGGCTTCTAGTTTGAGCTTCTTCGGCGACGGACCGAGATCCATGATCGTGCATGGTTTTGATCCGTGCTCGCCACTGGAGTACCCTGAGCCTGCTGGTTTTGGAGCTAAGCCATCCTGTAGAGGTGGTGAAGAGGGGGGAGACCACCAACAGGTCGAGGAGAGTCGCATTTCTACTCCTCAGCTGGCCATTACTCCCTTTTCCCAAAGGCGGTTGCAGTGGTGGTCAGAAATGGCCATCTCAAAGAAGAACTCGACCAGAAAAGAATGTGCAGGAGGAAGATAAGAAGAGAAAGTTTTGGTTGAACTGAAAAAGCAACAACGAAAGGTACCTTGGAATTTGAACTATAAAAAATAACATTGTTCCCAAAGAAGATTTTGAAGCAGTGAAGGAGAGAGGGAAGGGAAAGGATTTGGCTTTTTTTTTCTTCCCTCCTTATACTGACAGCTAAGAGATTTAAGTAAGAAATTGACAAAAATCCACTTTGACATCAATAGGCATTTAAGCTGAAAATAAAATGTCAAAGGGATAATAAAGACTTTTTGGATACTCAAAAACCTTTAAAAGAAGGAAAGGAGAGAAAAGGAAAGAATAAAAGGGCGGGATCTGGAAAAATGGAGAAGACTGCCTGGAACTAAAAGGAACTTACAAGTGAAAATTTAACAGATTCCTAAAAGATACATACTAACTGAACTTTGTAACAAAATAATAGAACCCCAGGAAGAGAAAGTGGAAAAAGAAAGAAAAAGAAGCAAGAAGAAACAGCTTTGGATTATTTGGATTACTTGGTGATTTTTGAATTTTTGGCTATTGGTTTATATGACTAAAATCAATCAGGTGGTTGTTTAAAAGTGTTTAAAATGGCATCACTTTTGGAAGAACTGCAAATGGAATTTAAAAAACATAAAGATGCATAGGAAGGAAGAGGTTCTTTTGGCTTCGTATTTCAATTTTTAGAAATGGAGATCTGGAATTATGAGAAACAACAAGAAACACTTGTAGAACAAGAAGGTCAGGACAAAGAAGAAGCCATCTTTAATGATGGGAACATTTTAATTAGTATTAATGATTTATAAAAATATAAGGTAAGAGAAATATGGAAAAAAAGAATTAATTATGGAAAGTTTATAAGTATTCAATTGAAAAGAAATGTTAAAGAAGTTAAGATTGTAACTAATATTAATGATAGAATTGAATTGGAATGGAATGAGTATCTTATTTATTATTGTTATAGATATATAAATGAAGAATATAAGAATGTACCAACAGAATTCGATTGGAAGTTATTATAACATTGAATGTTATAATTCTAAAGGCATAAATTGAAGTTTAAATAAGAGTTGAATGGATAAAATTAAAAGATATAAAGGTGTCATACTCCAATTAGTAACTACAGGGGAAATTTGTTTAATGAGAAAAGATAATATGAAATTGAAACAGGACAGACAAAAGTATAAATATAATGATTAGAAAGACATTGAAACTTAGAAAAAGATATATAATTGAATTTAGATATGAGATGATTAAAAATAAAGTTGAGAAAACCAAGGGAGGAGAAAAATTATGGAGAAAATGTTAAAATAGTAATAAGATATGGAATAGAACACAAAGATGAATATGAAATTGAGTTTGTGTCTGTATGGAGAAGTGATAACCTGGGATCATGCTATTCTCAAAAAGAGATGTTTTATTTGTATTATGTTTTTGTGAAAACACAAATAAAATTTATATTAAATTTTTTTTTACTCCGATTCTATGGGTGTGGCTTATTTGGTGGGTGTGGCTTAGGGTCACATGGCTTGGTGGCCATGTGTGGCTTCATGTGGCTTAGTGGCCATGTGATTAGGGTGGTCATGTGACTGGGTGGTCATGTGACTGGGTGGGTGTGGCCAACTCAATGTCACTCACGTCAAGGGGTGCCTTGCTTGGTCCCTCCCCTCCCAGCCATTCCTTGTCACACACAGCCCTCAATGTATCTATAGTTCTGTAAAAAATGTGGTTCACCTTTTTTTGACTTTATTATCTATCTATAGATGTACTTTCATAGACCACTGAAAGGAGGAAATGGCTCACATGCATTGCCCAAGAGGATGACAGGCAACAGGCTTTTAGGGGGCTGCCAGAAAGAGGGAGGGCAATGTATTTTCCAAAGCACCAAAAGGATGGAAACTGAACAGAGAGAGAAGCAACCTAAAAATAAAGAGAAACTTCCTGACAGTGAGAACAATTGATCAGTGGAATTCCTTGCCACCAGAAGTTCTGGGTGCTCCAACACTGGAAGTTTTTAACAAAAGACCGGACAGCCATTTCTCTGAAGTGATATAGAGTTCCCCCCAAGGTCCCTTTCTAAGTATTATTATGTTATTCTCTCATCTTTCCCAGGACCTCTATTCAGATTTTGGCATCCTCAGAATTTTCCTGCCTGAGCAGGGGGTTGGACTAGAAGACCTCATAGTCCCTTTCAACTCTGTTAAAAGCACCTGTATTTATGCTCTGGACTATTGACATGTAAACCCTGAAAAATACCTGGGCAAAAGAAAGGCAGTAAAATCACTTTAGGTGCAGGGACAGTGCAAAATATAAATATATGATAAATAATGGAACAATTAAAAATAATACCATAGAGTATTCTCTCTCTCCCCTTCCTTCTTTTTTTCTTTCTCTCTCTTTCTTTCTCCCCCTTTCTCTTTCTTTCTCCCTTTCTCTCCCTTCCTCTTTCTTTCTTGCTCTTTCTTTCTTTCTTTCTTTCTTTCTTTCTTTCTTTCTTTCTTTCTTTCTTTCTTTCTTTCTTTCTTTCTTTCTTTCTTTCTTGCTCTTTCCTTGTTGCCCTTCCTCCCTTCCTCTCTTTTTCTTTCTTTCTATTTTTCTTTCTTTCTCTTTTCCTCTTTATTTCTTTCTCTCCCTTCCTCTTTATTTCTTGCTCTTTCTTCCTTTCTTTCTCTTTCCTTCTTGCCCTTCCTCCCTTCCCCCCTTTCTTCTTTCCTTCCTTCCCTTTTGTCTCTATCTCACAGGACACACTTCATTTCTGGGAAGAACTTATGAGCAGTGAGCGGGGGGACAATGAAGAAAGCAGCAACCCCAGAACATGCATCCACCCTCCCTTTCGAAGCACATGGGCAGTGGTGGGCAGTGGAGGCAGCAGGTGGGCGCACCATGATAGGGAGGGGGAAAGCAAAACTTTTCCCTTTGCTTTTCCTCAGCTTTCCCTGCTCTGCTGGGCTGAGAAGGCAGCGGACGCACTCCAAAAGGGAGGGGGAAAGCAAAGGCTTTCCCTTCACTTTTCCTCTGCTTTCTCTGCTGTGCTGGGCTGGGAGGGCGGCGGACGTGCTCCGAAAGGGAGGGGAAAACAAAATCTTTCCCTTTGCTTTTCCTCTGCTTTCTCTGCTTTGCTGGGCTGGGAGGGCAGTGTGCTCTGAAAGGGAGGCCAGGAACTCCTGGGGCTGCTTCCCATAGCCGCAGAGCTGCCACCTCTGCCCCTCCACCTTCTGGACTACCCTGGGACCCCATCTTGGCCTCCTCCTGCCCAGAAAGGTCCCTGGCAGTGGGGGGGAGGCATGGAAAGGCCCTGCACAATGGGTGAGGGGCTAGCATGACTCGCAGGCTTACCTGTGAGCAGGGCAGACACATCAGAGCTGCTCAGTTGGGGGTGGGCGGGCAAGCTGCATGAGTGAGCATCAGGTGGGTGGGGCAACTGAGCGACCAGCGACCGGAGAACTGGTTTGGGCGTGTGGCCAGCCAAAAGGTACTAATGTTTCCGCGACCCACACCTAATCATCACTATAGGTTCTCCAGAACCGGTGAGAACCAGTTTAATACCACCTTTGCTTTCTGGTCTTCCTGACATCTGGACTTTATTATTGGATTGAATATTATTATATCTCTTTATTATTGGATTGAATATTATTATATCTATATTCTCATATCCTCTAAGAGGATGTGAAGAGATAGTGAAATTATTTATACTTATACTTATGAAAATGGAAGGTTGCCTTCTTAGTTTGTTTTTCTTTTTCTCCTTTTCTTTCATGAGCGTTTCATGAGTTTTTTTTTCTTTTTCTCCTTTTCTTTCATGAGCGTTTTATTTCTACTTTTTCTTTTAGTTTGTATTACAGATAATCATCGACTTAGTTATTTAGTGAATATTAGAAGTTACAATGGTACTGAAAAAAAGTGAACTTATGACCATTTTTCATACTTAAGACCATTGCATAATCAAAATTTGGACACTTGACAGTTGACTCATATTTATAATGATTGCAGTGTTCTGAGATCATGTGATCAATCACCTTTTGCAATCTTCAGACAAGCAAAGTCAATGGGGAGTCAAGTTCACTTAACAACTGTGTTGCTAGCTTAACATCTGCAATGATTCAACTGGCATGAAAGGTGATAAAATAGGGCAAAACTCACTTAACTGTCTCATTTAGCAACAAAAATTTTGAGCTCAATTTTAGTCATAAATTGAGGACTAACTGTATATTTAATTTGAGATATCTGATTTCCTTCCTCCGATTTCATTAGACTGTCCCATTAGATCTGGCAGCAGAAAAAGTAGGCTCCAGGAAGAGGGTCTTGTCTGTGCAATGCATGCCTTATAGAACATTCTCTATCCTGAAGTTAAATTAGCTCCATCATGGTTCATGTTCCAGAAGTCCTTCAATACCTAGTTATATTATCAATCCCCGAGGTATATTTTAATGTTTAATTAATTTAATTTTTAGTAGTGATTATTTTATATTTTTATAATGATTTTTTACATATTTGTTTTATTTGATTTATATTTGCCACCCAGACTCACTTTTCATAAGATGGGCAGTCACATAAAATTGATACATATATTTAAAAAATAATTTATTATTGTGATTAAAAGTCTTAATAAAAATAATAAAATGATAATTAGAAAAAGATCCCTGATTCATCATGCAATAGAGGTGGATGTATTACAGATGTGAACCAAATGACTACTGTCTGCAGCTGCTACGGAATCTGAAGAAAGAATGCAGCTGGTTTAAGGTGTTGCAGACTGATGCAGAATTCTTGCTATCAAGCACCTTTAAGGAATTGATTCTGAAGAATTGCATAGGCTTATTATTCTTTCCCTTCTGACATATATGTAGTATTAATATAATAAGTATCCAGTTAAAGACTAAAGACCATGAAAAATATCAGCTAATTTTAAAAAAAGGAAATGCTTAAGTAATGATATCTGGTGTGCAAATGAGTTGCTGCTGGTGAAAATTTTGTTTCAAAAAATAGCACTGGCTTGTAATGCCCAAAAAGGTTACTGGAAGGACTATTTTCAGCACTCTGAAATGAGCATCTCTACATGGGTTTGGCTCTAAGACCAATTAGACGGAATGCTAAAATAGGCAGAATCTTGTCCCTATGACTCTGCACCCAAACTAATATACACCAGGCATTCAAACAAGCTGTGCTGGTATGGACATGTCCAGAGAGCAGTATCTTCCACTGTGGCCAAAACTGCCTACCAACTAGAAGTCAATGGCTGGCAACCTCGCGGGCATCCAAAACAGAGATGGCAAGACACCATATGCAAGCTACAGGCCTGCACCCTAGAGATACAGTTGACCATGCAAAGTGGCACTCAATAATCCGAAAAGTGGAACCTGCAGGAATACACTAGGAAGAAGAAGATTCAAATAGGCTCTGAATCTCTTTAGACTGTAGACATTGATTTATAACTGGGTTAGGATTTAAAAGAGATACTGGGATTATAGAAATAGTTTGCCTCAAAAGTTGTTGTTATTACTTGTGCTTGTTGAATTTATTCCTGATAGTTTCAGATATTCTGAGGTTATCAGAATAAGGCATTTTTAATAGATAAATAAATCCCTTCTTTGTATAGGCTTGGCTGGGTGCTAGTTTTAATTGAACAACAGCTGGCAATATGCAATTCAAATGTCACAGACATTTTAAAATAGACATTTCAGAATCTCTACTATCCTTCCTAAATTGTAAAATGTATGCCCTATATAATACAGAAAGCACTTTGATAGAATCTGGTTATTACTTTATAAAGTTTTTTTGCTCATCCAGGAAAATTGATCTATCATAGATGCTCCCAGGAATATTAACTGCACTCGGATTTTTTAAAATTCAATTTTTATTTTAATGATTTTCAACTTAAGTAATTTTCTTCTTGTTTCTTTACTGTCTTTCCCGTTGATTTAACCATAAAGTGGGAAAACTTGCATACAAAAAGGTCCTTGGTTTTGTTGGTATTTCCAGTAAAAGTGTGAGATCCAAGGGAAGTGTTTTGTAGTTCACTAGAGTCAAAATTGTGATAGATCTGGAATCCATTCTTTTTTGGGCTGAGGACACACTTGTTTTTTGAATGTATTCCAGAATTTATGTCAGATGAGTCTAAAAGAAAACTTCTGATTTAATGGCAAATACAATTAATATTATGACTATCAGGAAATTTAGCAATTTCCCCCTCAATTACATTGAAAATTTGGATTTCATGGCAATTTATGAGTTGTTCTGCAAGATACCCCAGGATTTTTTAGAAACCATCTGCGGCTGAAATCTATGAAGTTGTGATAGATGTATAAAGTATTTAAGTATAAACTTGTCCTGAAAGCTATTGAAAGTTTTGTTCTTCTGATTACAAGAATATCCACAGTGAACAAGTGGCTTATGTATATATGTGCCATGTGGCTTTTTTAGTTTCTCAGGATGATTGAGAGTAGGAAAAATCTATTAGATCATTATTATAGGTTTTTAAATGCAATGATAGCATGAAAAGCCACTGAGATTGCAGATTAGTACAGGAATTTCAAAAGTATAACATAGACACACATACACAAACACACACACACACACACACACACAATGAAAACAAGTTCCCCAAAAAAGTATAAGTGAGAAGTTCACAGTTTCTATTTCCTGAAAATGAAGAATTGTTTTGTTTTTAAAGCATGTTTTAAAGCAGGATAATGTTTTGTTAAAGCACCAGGCTGATACAGCTTTTATTTATTTCCCAGTTTCTCAAACTTAATACTAGCATGTCTGATCCCATTGTTTCTAATCTTTAGCCAGGATCCAAAGAACTGTAAAATTAGTCTTGTAAATCCAAGGAGACTTCAAGCTTGTTTTGCTTTAACAGCCGCCAACCACAGAGCATGACGAATTGTTTATATCATGGCACAGGAATCGGCTGTTGAAAGACAAAGAACAAGCCAGCAATGTTTCCTGTGTATTTGAGGCAATTTTTGAATTTCAGCTTTTATGTTATACTGAAATGATGTGTGAAGGTGGGTCTATCTTTGTCATTCTCCCTTTTAAAAAATATGCTGAATTAAAAACTAATACCTGCAAGACCTTTTATCTGAATGCAAAAGAATGAGATGTAACCTGATCTCATGGACGGCTCCAAAGTGAAAGGTTTGAAAATGTTCTCTTTCTTCAATCCACTCTCCCACCCCCACGTATCTAAAATTGGGCACCTGTAACATACTCTCCTAAACAAAAAAATATGGATCAGGTAGATGAAGAAAGTGGAATCAAAGGTAAAAAGGATCCAAGCCATTCAGAATTTTACTTGCAGGAATCTACATTTTTAATTGGGCTCCACTAGTTTTTCTTTACTAGCCATTCCTCTGTTTTTTGTAAACATCTAAAAGACCAAATTTTCTTTCTTCAATCAGATTGCTAAAAAGCATTAATAAGGAAATGTATCAAAAAAGAAAAAAGAAAATTGTGTAGTCCTCACTTTTAGAACAATTAATCTAATTTATATTTCCTGCATGGTATACATTAGCTTTATCATTGGATTGCACAGTTCTCAGAATTTTGTAATGAGCTGTATAGTTTGCCACAAGAAAAAAATATTGTGAACAAAAATAACTATGTTTTTTTAAATAGAAGTGTGAAAAAGTAATGATGAAGGGATTTACTAATGAATACATGTAAATCTGATACCCTGATAAATAATTTGATTCAACCTATATTCTTAAAGAATGTATATAAATGTGAATATATAGATAAATAAATATAAATAAGATATATATAGATGAGAAATTATGCTGCAATTTTTCTGCAAATATAAAGCCCATTTCAACATATTCTCTATTTTTTTTTCAAATGATTTTTACTTTCAAAAATTCTGTTAAGCGACACTGTGCATTCCCATGAGACCTATAAACTAGATGGAATGCAAGTTGTGACACATTAAGGTGACATAATTTATCCTGTAACCTAGAGGAAGCACATTATCCTGTTTTCTTTATCTGGATCACAGATGTCTTGGCCTACGATCCCCACTAGAAAACTGCCAGTAAGGATCAGTAGCTTTTTGTAATATGTTCATTAGGTACAGCCAGATTATTAGCTTCTCCTGTAACTCATAACTGAATTGATTTGTGTCAGGAAAACAGTATTAAAGTAGAGCTAATGATTCAGTGGTAGCCATAAAGAATACAATTCAGTATTAAGAAGCAAAATTAAATTGGAGGAGTGAGGTATACAGTTATTCTCACACAATATTAATTTGCTATTTTTAATTAACCGGTACAATTTTTTGGAAGGAATCTAAATCTTTTTCCAGCAATGAATCTGTGCAGTTAACATAAATGTAATATACAGTAGCAATATTATCCCCACAAGCACATTTTAGTTACAAAATAGAATTAGTGAAAAAGAGGGAAAGTCATATAGATTAATATTATGATCACCACCATCATCATTATTATAATTTTATCCATTTCTATCCACTGCAGGCCTCTTTCTCATCTTTTCAAGCAATATAGTCCTGAGCTTTCCTTTGCCAATTGGGCCTTCAATATTTGCTGATCTCATTGATCCATCTTGTTTTAGGTCTATTTTGTAGATACTTTTAATCAAATGGGATCCATTCTATGACTGATTTGGTCCAGTTGTTCTTGCTATATGACAAGCCCATTTCCATTTCAATTCTTTTACTCTCTTGATGATATTGTATACTTTAGTTGTTCTCTAATCCATGTGCAAGTCTTTCTATCTTGTCTTGTATTGCTGAGCATGTATCTTTCCACGGTTTTTTTCGCCACTCATAGCTTTTGTATCAATTGTAAGATTAATGTCCATGCTTCACCAGCATATGTTAGAGCAGGTAGCACATACTGATTGAAAACTTTTCTCTTCAGGCATAGGGGGAAGTTCTTGAAAATTATGCTTAGCTTGCTGAATGCCTATTTATTTATTTATTTATTTATTCCAATTTATATACCGCCACCCTCTCCCAAAAAGGGACTCAGGGCAGTGAACAGCCACAATAAAACATACAGTTAGAAATGTTAAAATAGATTTAAAATTAATTAAATAATGGCTGAAACTAATAAAGCCCGTAAAAATTTAAAATTGCGTTAAAAATTTAAAACCCTTCTCCTAATGTTAGGCCAGACCGACCTGTTGAAAGAGGTGGGTCTTTAGTGCACGTTAGAAGGCTCGCAGGTCTGCAATGGCTCGCATCTCTGCTGGTAGTTCATTCCAAAGGGAGGGTGCTCCCACAGAGAAGACCCGCACCCTCGGGGTCACCAGCTGACATCGCCCAGCTGGCGGAACCCCGAGGAGGCCCACCCTATGGCAGCGCACTGGCTGGGGGGAGGCTGCTGGTGGCAGTAGGCGGTCCCGTAAGTACCCGGGTCCCAAGCCATGGAGCGCTTTAAAGATGATCACCATCACCTTGAATCGTACCCGGAAGGCCACCGGAAGCCAGTGCAGCTCATGCAGGAACGGTGTAATATGGGAGCTCCAAGAAGCCCCCAAGATCATCCACGCGGCCGCATTCTGCACCAGTTGAAGCCTCTGGATGCTCTTCAAGGGGAGCCCCATGTAGAGAGCATTGCAATAGTCTAGGCGGCAGGTAGCGAGGCCTATTAACCACATTTACAGGTGAAACTCAAAAAATTAGAATATCATGCAAAAGTTCATTTATTTCAATAATGCAACTTAAAAAGTGAAACTAATATATGAGATAGACTCATTACATGCAAAGCAAGAAAGTTCAAGCCATGATTTGTCATAATTGTGATGATGATGGCTTACAGCTCTCGAAAACTTTGTAGTTCTTCTGAACCTTGTGAGAAGAGAACAAAATTATCTGAAAATCTTAAAAAATTTAAATAGGTGCCACTGAGTTTTATTCCATCTTTTGCCTAGTCTAATTTGCAAAATACTTCTTCAAAGCAGGCTAAGAAAAGGATAGATTATATTGCACAGTCTTGTTATGCAGCTTGTTTTATGTTAATATATGTAGTTATAATTGAAGGGAATCTAAAGTAGTAAAGTCCAAACTGAATATAGTTATATTCAATGGGAATTGAAAATCATTGTTCTCAGGAACATTTCTTTAGAAAATTCTTGTAGGAATTGAAAGATGTACTACTGATGTTATTATTTTCTGTCCATGTTCCATAAATTAAAAAAACAACTAAGCAAGATTAGTTTTACCATGATACTTTTTTCTGGAAAGTAGTAAAATTGTAAGAAGCTTAGGATCCTGCAAAATATTGGAATTTCTCAAGAAATCACACATTGATCATAATTTAATCAACATTCTCTTCTTTTCCAACCTAAATTTTGAAAATAAGCTATTATTGATCAGGTAGAAAGAAAATTGGTAGGAAAAAATTCAAAACATTTTTCTTAATGACACTATTTTATTTTTCTACTGAAACAGAAATGTTTCTGCTAAGCTTTGTAAGGATTTAGTCTAGCATAAAACTAACAGTGATATTAGCCTCACAATAAGATAGGCAGCAAATAATAGTGATGCCTACTTTTCAGTTGAATACATTGTTCAGTTAAGAAGTAGAAGATAGAATAATAAGAAATCAGCTCTATGTAAATGAAATACCTATCTAAATGAAATATCTAGGATGTGCCCCTATATTCCTGCCTGTCTCAATGCTGAACCACGTCAGTACTACTTAAGGGTTATTCTACCATGTAGACTGAGCTGTTTGTCTTCTGTGCTGCTCCTTGTATTTCTAAAACCAATTTAATAAATTCTAATATGGAGTGGGATGAGTTGGCAAAAGGTACAAATTAATTTTACTCCAGACCAGTATTCCTCAACCTTGGCAACTTTAAGACATATGGACTTCAAATCTCAGAATTCCCCAGCTAGCCATGTTAGCTGGAGAATTCTGTGGATTTCAGTTTTCTTGAATTTCCAAATCCAACAGATTAATTGGAGAAGTTGTCCACACACCTTAAAGTTGCCAAAGTTGAAAAACACTGCTCTAGATTCATGGCCAGTGCAGGACCTAATAACTTACTTTTCTTTTTCTTACCCTACAGAAAAGGCTTGGCTCAATATTAATATGTCTGTAAAAACTGTTTCTTTTTCATTCATCCCCAAAATTTTCCATTACTTTCCCAGATGGGTCCACTCATGAATGCCTTCCCATCCTTGTATCATGTTCTTTTTGACCATAGAGCAAATTCTTTCTTTTTCTTTTTTTGTCATTGCTGCTAGGGTAAAGAGATTAGGTCATTCTTAATTCCATTTTGATCATATAACAAGGGATTTGTTGAAATATTATAGTTTCATTTCAGTATACTTATAAATGAATCACTGAAAAAAAGGAAATGGGGGAAAAGAACCATAGGATGGAGGGAAAGGAGATCCTGTTCCACTCAAACTGGGTGAAAGTCAAAAAGATGCCTTCTAGGAGATATAAGGATATAATAAAAGGTGCTATCAGAAATGAGGAAAATATGATGGGGTCTATATGCCATTGCTAGAATAACAGAAAAAAAAGGAATCCACCAGATTCCAAAATAAGGAATCTACCAGATGCAAACTTAAAAATCATAAAGCAATAACCATTCAGAGAACTGAGCAGCTTTTGGTTAGATAGGGCCTGCCAGACATTTTAGTCAATCACAGCTGGATATATCACTAAACCGAAAAGAGGTATAATAGGTTAATATTATTAATAGATTTTTGCAAGGGCATTAAAGACACAAGAAACACATGGACTGTAAATAGTAAAGAACAGTGTAATTCATTCCTGCACTCAGAAATAGAGTGGCCCAAATTCACAATAGAACAAGTAGAAAGTGAAATGTAGCCTCAGAGTTCTGGGAGATGAATTCTATCATATCTGACTTTCAACTATTGATGGAAAACATAAATATTGTAGAAAGATATACAGAAATAAGGTGTATCAAATTCCTGAAATTTATATATGAGCATATATTTTCATTGTCCACATAATTTTATGTATATAATAGGAGAAGTGACAATTGGGAAGATCCAGATCTATAATCACCTTTAAGTGTTTCCATTGCTCTTGTTCCAGTTGGACTGTGCTTTACATTCCATGTTTATAAATGGTAGTGTTGTGTTGTTTCAGGTAGATTTATAATACAAATGGGACTGGTTTTCTATAATGGGACTGGTTTTCTGTAACACTGTAAAAAGAAGTGAGAAATTATTAGTCATGACATTAGAGACACTAACCTGGTTGCTACCAAGAATCATTAAAACCCAGGGAAAAAATTGCAGTGCAGGACTTTGTGGTTGAGTCTGCCTAGAAAATATTTCATATTTAATGACTTAGATGAGGGAATAGAAGGGGAACTTACCAAATTTTCAGATGATACTAAGCTGGCAGGAATAGTCAACACCCAAGAAGATAGGCTCAAGATCCAGATGGATCTTGAGGGGCCGGGGCTGACGTTGCAACAATATGATGAGCGATTACGGAGCTCCGGGACCGGCGTCGATATCCCCACAGCTGGATGGTCTATTTGGACCCAAATCATCCCGTAGAGACAGTAGTTGAGGAGAGTGCATCCTGTCGATCACAGGGACACTGCAAAGTCCCTGGTTGATCCAGGAAAAGCCCTTCAATCCAGCTGTGGAGGAAAGCAGCCATTAAAGCTGCTGAAAGGTTGAGATAGTTTCGGAACAGAAGAAGAAGAAGAAGAAAGAAAATGTGTCAGCTCTGGGTGAGATTTTAATTTTTCTGGCAAGAAATAAGAGAGCACCCTAAGGGGGGAAAGATTCTAACAATATAGAAGACAGAAGAGGAAACAAGCAGTGAAATTGAGCCTTCTGTCAAAATCAATTAGAGCTATTTTACTGCATTTTTAACAAGGATTTAGTTTTTAACTGAGCTGGACTTTACAACTATAATTAAAGAAAGACAATTGTTAATACTTATTTTAAAGGGAGACTTTGGATTTATTATTGGTTTCCTTTTTTCTCTTTAAAAGGGAGAAAACATAGAAACCTTTTAGATTTTTTCCCCCCTTTCCTGACTAAATTATAACAAAGGAATGAAAGTCAAGCATAGTAAAGCAATACCGCCACCTAGAGGCCTTTAAAAATATTTTTGAAGGAATTAAGGAACAAATTGTGAGAAAATTCTCTTAGTCACAGGGTGTTTACATTAAGAGAAGATAGAGAGTTGAGCACTGAAGAAATGTTTATGCAGGTGTTCCTCTTGAAATTTTTTTTTTAAATGGCTGGAGATTGAAGTTGAAAGAAAAGAGACTACTGTGACCTTGGATTATATTGTGTTAAAATTTGTTGAAATTTTGATAGCATGCCTTGGACATTACATGGTGGCAGTGATTTTTTTTGTGACACATTTTTAAACTGTAATTGAACTTTTCTCTTTTTTATTTTGATGGCTTGTAATCATTCTTGGCCTGATCTTTTTGGCTCTTTTTAAGTCTTCAATTTGGCTTTAGCCCAACTGTTGGAATACAACTTTTTTTTCTTTTGGCTTTTTTGTTTCCCTTTTAATACCATTTGTGGATTACTTCTATATTTTTAAACATTCTTTCACTTTTTTCTTGCTTTTTATGTTTTTATATCTTAGTCTTTCTGGCTTTTTGGATGAAACTGGTTTTTCTTCATAATTTTTCTTTTCTTTTTCTTTTTATTCTTATTTCCAATCCTTTCTTACCCTTATAATTGGATTAAGGTATAGAAGAACCTGAAGAAAAGTGTTCCAAGTGTTGTAAGCAGATTTTTTTGATTAGGATTGTAACCAATTAGAGGCGAGGAAGATAGCTGCTTATAGGCTCATCAATTCCTACCTCCTCCTTTCTAAGCCCAGCCGGGCAGCGGTCAATTCACACCATGTTACAGCAGGAGAAAGAGAAAGACAAAGAGAGGGAGAAGGAAAAGGAGATTACATTACAAATGATAATGCAAGCAATACAAGAACAAGGAAAATGCTTGGAAAATAGAATGGAAAGAATAGAAGAGACAAAGGGGAAAACAGATGAGAAAGTAGAGAATATACCATGAATGATGATGAAGAATGAAGAATGATTCCAAGAAATAGGAAAAAAAGGAGACCAGACAGAGAAAAAAGTTGGAGAAATTGATAAGTTGATAGCAGTTGAATGAGACAAGGGAAAAGGAATGATTGCCTGGGAGACCGACAGGGCAGATTTTTATTTAAGATTTCAAAATATCGAGGAAGAAAAAGTAGAAAATCTTGCAGAAATAATGATAGAAATACTAGTAGGAGCCTTGGAAATATCCAAAGAAAAAATGATGGATGGAATAGATGAAGTTTTCAAGTGTATACAGGATATGCCATGAAAAACAAACTACCTAGAGAAGTCCACGTGAGATTTACAAAGAAAGCAATCAAAACAGAAATACTACAGAGAGCAAGGAATGACCAACTGAAATATAAAGGAAAGGAGATCACAGTCCTAAAACAAGTACCAAGAAAAGTGAGAGATTTGAGAAGAGAGTATCAATTCTTGATGAAAAATTTAATTAAGAAGGGAGTGAATTATAGATGGCTGATCCCAGAAGGCTTAATATTTATTTGGCAAGAGCAAAGGCACAGATTGGACTCAATAGAGAGAGCAGAATTGTTTTATGATGAATATTTCAGAGGAAAAGAAGAAGAGAGAACACGAGATGAAGAAACAGCTAAACTTCGACAGGAGATGGTTCAAATAAGAGATAAAGAAAAAAGAGATGAAAAGATGCGAGAAGAAGATGCAGTAGGTGGAAGGGTAGAAAAGAAGCAAGAGAACAAAGGACAATGAGAGCAATAAACCCTACATATAAAGTATTAAAAAATGGAAGAAAAAAACTGAATTCGGCCATCAAAAGGAAAAAAATATTCACAAACTAGAAAAATTAAAATTGCATATAATCTGCTTGCAAGAAATTCATATTAAAAAACAATATATTCAAGTGTTGAACTATCCTAGAATTGGGAATTTATACACTTCCTTTGCACAACAAAATAAAAGAGGAGTAGCTTTATATATTAAAAACACCATCAAAGTTAAATTAATTTATAAAGATGAAGAAGGAAAAATATTGATGGTGGAAATAATTGACAATGACTCAAAAATACTTTTAGTAGCTATCTATGCACCAAATGAAAAGCAAGAAGAATTTTACAAAAAATTGTACAATAAAATAATAGAACTGGAATATGATGTATATGCATTTTGGGAGACTATAATATGATAGTGGATACAAAGTTGGATTATAAAACACAGAAAACTAATAAACAAAATAGAAAGATACTCCTGAAACCCTTCTTCAAAATGGCAGAGGAATTAAGCATTCAAGATGTTTGGAGAGAAATGAACTCTAAAAACAGACAATACACATTTTATTCCAATAGACACTTAACATGGTCAAGAATTGATATGATTTGGATATCAACAGAACTAACATACGAGAAGTAACTATAGAAACAAGTACTTGGGCGGACCATAAACCAGTAGGGGTCAAATGGCAGGGTCAAAAGAAAAGACCAAGATGGACTTTGAACAATTCAATTTTAAAGGAAAAAGAATTTATACAAAATATGGAAAAAGAATTGGCTTTTTTTCAAATAAAATAACAAGGGAAAAACTTCACAACAAAATGTATGATTTACCATGAATCCCTACACCAGAGGTCTGGTTATAAATTATATGAGAAAAAGGAATATTTTAAAAAACAAGCATAACAAAAATTTGAGGAGGATTACAAGAAATTAAAGAAAGAATTACAAAGATACTCACAAAAGAAGGAGATTAAAAGCCAAATGGAAATAGTTAAACACAAAATGGGGTTGATGGAAAAAGAAGAATTGGCACAAAAAATTAGGAGAGCTAAACAGAATTTCTTCGAAAATGCAAACAAACCAGGCAGATGGTTAAGCATATCAATTGAAAAAGGAGAGAGAAACAAAAAAGGTAATACAATTAATAGTTGAGCATGGAATGGTTTGTAATGGAAATGAAGGAAAAAAGAAATAATATAGAAGTATTATGAAAAATTATATGATCAAGAGGATATGGAATAAATATACCAATAAACCAGGAAGATAGCTAGCTTGGAAATTGAAAAAACAAGCAGAAAAAATGGATCACTAAGCTACAAAATGAACAGGGGGAAATATGCTACCAATAAGAAATGAAAAGGAATTTCAGAAATTTTATGAGGATCCATACAAAGAAAAAGAATATGTAATAGAAGAAAAAATGATAAATTGTTTTTAAAAAGCCGATCTCTCGAGAATATTGGAAGAAGAAAAAGATTTATTGAATGGAAGAATAAACCTCGAAGAAGTAACTTAGGCAATAAATAAACAAAAAAATAACAAAGGGGCAGGTCCTGATGCACTTCCCACTGAACTATATAAAACTCAACAAGAACTATTAGGCAACAGATTCCTTAAATTATTTAATAAAGTCCTGGACAAGGCAAAAATTCCGCAATCGTGGGAAGAAGCAACGATTACAATCATTCCAAAAGAAAAATTGACCAAACAAAGATAGGAAACTACAGACCAATATCTCTATTAAATGTGGACTATAAAAACTTCATAACTATAATAGCCAAAAGACTCAACAAAATATTAAACAAATTTATACATACAGACCAAAATGGCTTCTTTCCACATAGGCATCTTAAGAATAATATCAGGACAATTCTAGATATCATAGAGTATTATGAAGATCGTAGTGGAGAACAGGTAGCACTATTATTTTTGGATGCTAAAAAGGCCTTTAACAATGTAAAATGGAGTTTCGTTCTGCAACAAATTAAGTATATGGATTTTGGACAAAATCCTTTAAAGTATTATCAGCAATATATCACAAATAAGAAGCTAGGATATTGATAAATGATCATACAACAAATAAATTTGAGATACAAAAAGGAACGAGACAGGGGTGTCTATTATCACCATTATTATTTATTTTGACATTAGAGGTATTAACAAGTATAATTAGGAAAGAACTGGAAATAAAAGGACTAAAAATAAATAAAGAAGAATATAAATTACAAGCCTTTGCTGACGATTTGGTTTTTATTTTAGAAGATCTGCAAAATTCGGGACTAAAACTTATAGAGCAATTAGAGGAATTTGGAACAGCAGCAGGGCTAAAAATTAATAAGGAAAAAACTAAAATACTTACAAAAATATGACAAATGCACAAAAGGATAATGGACATCCAGATAATAAATAAAGTTAAATATTTGGGAATTGTAATTTTGGCAAAATGTATAATCCTTGAGGAGGAGGATTATACTCCATTAATTAAAAAAAATAATGGAAGACCACAGGAAATGGAACAATTTAAGATTCTCCTTTATGGGGACAATTGCGTCCATAGAAATGAGCATATCATCAAAATTATTGTTTTTATTTTAAAACGCTCCAGTAAAATTAGTTGAAAGGAGTTGAAAGATCTGGGATTTCAGATAGAATGGTGGGCCTATTTACAATTACAGTCGAGGTACAGTATATGAAAGAATGGGTATTAGCAGATGGAAAACAGAATTAGACAAAATATTATTAGGTACGGATGAGAATTTGATTTTAAAAACTTACAAAGTATTATTAGAATGCAAACTAAAAGAAGAAAAGGTGAAAGAAATGATGTTGGCCTGGATGAAAGTCTTTAGATATGGTATAAATTTGGACAATTGGCAAATTTTATGGGATAGGAATAGAAAAATAACTTTGGCGGCATCATATAAAGAAAACTTACACAAAATGTTTTACCAATGGCATATCCCACCATCAAAATTGGCAAAAATGTACCCAAAACTTTCCCCTAAATGTTGGAAATGCAATAAAGAAATTGGAACATACTACCACATATGGTGGAAATATGAAAAAACTCAAACATACTGGCTGAAAATTAGAAATTGGTTAGAAGAGATGTGTAAAATTAAAATAGAATTCAGACCTGAAAATTATCTATTGTGTATCAATGTGGGAAAATATAATAAAGAGATAATATATTTAATAGTCCATGTTACCACCGCAGCAAGATTAGTCCTTGCCCAAAGATGGGAAGGTAATGATATGCCAGACGAGATGGAAATAATTAGAAAAATTTGGATGTGCGCTGAAATGGATAGAGTAACTCAAGAGTTAAAAGACAGGACTGATTTTGAATATTACAAAATCTTGGAGAAGTTTTACCACTGGTTTAAAAAAAGAAAGAAGTAAATGTATGAATGACTATTAACATTTATGTATATATGTAAATTTGTATTCTTTGTTATATGTGTTATTTGAGGATGTAAGACAAGTAAGTGTGTCAGGATATATGCACCATGTTCATTGTTTTTAATTTTTTTTCTTTCTGTTGTTTCATTAATAAAATTCATTTAAAAAAGAGGATATTGAAAGAGAAAAAGTTAAACAATATTTGCAAAAAGCAGAGTTACTCCAAATAGAAACTAAGAAATGAAGACGAAACTAAGTTTATGCTAGAAGGGAAAATAACAATGATGGAACTGACAGAGGCAAATAAACAGACAAAATGCTGGAAAGACACCAGGCCCAGACAGGTTACCAGTGGAATTTTACAAGACTTTGCAAGATTCTTTAATCTGTAATGCTTGAAGTAATGAATGAGGTTTTATCCAAAACTAAAATACCCAATTCATGGACAGAGGCTTATATTACTCTTTTATATTATAAATTTTATTAAATTTTCAAATTTTAAAAACATAAAATAAAACTTTATACATTGTTATCAACATCAAAACATCTTTTGCATCTCCTCACATTTTTCAGTATATGTATTTACTTATTCCTTTACCATTATATCTTACTTTTGCTATAAATCAATATCTTTTATCCTTACACATCAATCTTCTCCATAGTATATTTACATATTTACATATTCCTTCATTCTTTTCCTAATTGCCATTTTATTTTTATTTCTAAACCAGTCATACCAGGTATACCAGGCCCTATAATAAATTGAATCTTCTCTGTCTTTTGTTTTCATTGTTAGCCTGTCCATCTCTATACAATATATTATTTTTTTATGACCACGCCTTCCGGTGGAACCCTTTTTTCTTTCTAGAGTTGTGCGTACAAAATCCTTGCAGCTGTTAATATGTGTGACATGATATATCTATCTGTTTTATTGCATTTTTGTGTTATTATACCTAATAAAAAAGTTTCCACATTAAGTTCAATTTTCTGATTCGTAATTTCTTCTGTCCATTGTCTAATTGTATTCCAATATTTTTTCACTTCCTGGCATGTCCACCAGGTATGGAAATAAGTGCCTTTTTCTTTTCCAAATTTCCAATAATTGGGGTCTGAATTAAACATTTTTGCCAGTCTAGCAGGAGAAAGATGACATCTGTAAAACATTTTGTATTGATTTTCCCTGTATGCTGTAGATGTAATTAGTTTGTAATTTAATTCCCACATTCTCTCCCAATTTTCCAGGTCTATATTATGGCCAACATTTTTTGCCCATACCACCATCGTCTCTTTGACCACCTCCTCTTCCATTTTAAAATCTAGTAGAAAATTATATATTCTTGAGATCATTTTCTTTTCCATTTCTTGTAGAATTTTATCTAATTGATGCTTTCCCATGCAGAAACCAAATTGTTCTTTGTCCTTTTTGTATCTCACCTGAATTTGCATGCATGGCCACCAATCTATCTTTATATTTTGTTGCTGTAGTTCTTGTCTCATTTTTAATCTTCCTTGTGTGTCTAATAAATTTTTATAATTCCTCTTTTTCCCCAGATCTATTGCATTTGGGAGATTTGTTTCCATAGTTGACAACCAGTTCGGTATTTTAGTATAATGATTCTTTTTAATCTTGCTCCATATCTGAATTAATGAATCTCTAATCATGTGTCTCTGAAAATATGCATGCTGTTTATATTTCCCATCCCATAGGAAACTATGCCACCCTCTCTACAAGTCATGATCCTCTATCGACAATGCTCTTCTATTTTACAGATTGATCCAATCTTTAATCCATACCAGAGCTGCAGCTTAGTAGTACATTTCCCAGTTAGGGAGTCCAAAGCCACCCCTTTGTCTTTTGTCCTGTAATAATTTCATTTTTATCCTGGCTTTTTTCCCATCCCAAACAAATTTACTTATTATTCGATCTAATTCTCTAAAAAAGGTTTTATCCAATCTTATTGGTACAGTTTGAAAAAGATATAGCATTTTTGGTAAAGTAGACATTTTAATTGCTGCAATTTTCCCCACTGATGATAGCTGTAATTTCCACCACATTTCCAATTCTTTTTTAATTTGTATTATTAATTTGTCATAATTATCTTTTTTGATTGAAGAGCATCTTGCTGTTAATCAAATGCCTAAATATTTTATCTTTTTCACACTTTGCATTCTCAATTTTCCTTCTAATTATTTTTTTTGCTCATCTTTTAAATTTTTAGTCAATAATTTTGTTTTGTTTTTATTTATGTTAAGGCCTGTGACCTTGCCAAATTCCTCTATTTCCTTTATTAATTTTACTCCCATATCCTCTGGATCTTCCAGAAAAAATACTATATCATTGGCAAATGCCTGTACCTTATAATGTTCCTTTTTAATGAGACCTCTTCATTTTTCCTGATGTTTTCCAATAAGTTTTTCAAGGTAAGGATGAAGAGAAGGGGTGAAGAGAAGTAGGCATCCCTGCCTTACTCCCTTTTTGATCTTAAACGTTTCCGTCATGTCACCATTCAGTATTACACTGGCCGTCTACATCATATAAATTGTCAAAATCAGTTTGATAAATGTATTGCCAAATTGCTATTTAATTGTTGTATTATGAACTGCCAGTTAACTTTTACATATCGAGAAAGACCATTGCCAATTGTTTTCCTGGGTTTGCTTCAGAATATTTTATTATATTCATTACCATTCTGGTATTATTTTTAATTTGTCTATTTGGAAGAAATCCGTTCTGGTCACTATGAATGATCTGGTTAAGGTTTATATTACTCTTATACCAAAAGAAGATATCAACTTACAGCAAATAAGAAACTATAGACCTATATCCCTGCTAAATGCAGACTATAAAATATTTACCTTCATAATAGCAGAAAGACTTAAAATATATTTAAAACATTTTATATGTATCGATCAAAATTGATTTCTGCCCAAGAGGCAAATAAAAAATAATATGAGAATAATCTTGGATATACTGGAATATTATGAAGTACATCCAGAGAAGCAAATGGTCTTGGTATTCTTAGATGAAGGGAAAGCCTTTAATAATGTAAATTGGCAGTTTATGTTATTACAAATGGAAGAAAAGGGCTTCAGAGAAAGATTTATAAAAGTGATTGAGGCAATATATAATAAACAATCTGAAAAATAATGATAAATGGAGATTTGACAAGTAATATTAATATCAAAAAAGGAACTAGGCAAGGATATCCACTGTTACCAATGTTGTTTATATTAAATTTGGAAGTGCTTAATAGAAACATTAGGAAAGATAAAGAAATAAAATGAATGAAAATAAAAAAGGAAGAATATAAACTACAAGCATTTGCAGGTGAACTGGTCTTTATACTAGAAGAACCACCAGAAACAGCATTTAAATTGATAGAAACAATAGAAGAAGGACAAGTAGAAGGACTAAAATAAATAAAGATAAAACCAAGATTTTAGTTAAGAACATAACGGAAAAACAAAGGAAAAATTGATGGAAAGATTAAATATCCAGATCAAAAACAAAGTAAAATTCCTAGGAATACAATTGACAGCAAGATGTGGAACATTAAAGGAAGATAATTATTATAAACTAAAACAACAGATTGCGACAGGTTTGGAAAAATGGAAAAACTTACAACTATCTCTAATGGGGAGAATATCTACAATCAAAATGAATATATTACCAAGGATATTATATTTGTTCCAGATAATTCCAATTAAACTAGGGAAATAATACTTTGAGGACTTAAATAAAATAATATTGAAATATATTTGGCAGGGAAAGAAGACAAGAATTAAATTTAAGTTATTACTTAAGGATGCTAGAACGAGGGGAGGGTTTGGACTACCCAATCGGGAATTATATTATGAGGCTGTAACATTGATGTGAGTGAAAGAATGGATTGTTTTGAGAAATGTTAGATTGTTAACACTGGAAGGCCATGATTTATAATTGGGGTGGCATGCTTTTTTAGGTATAAGGAAAGTTAAACACATGGGTATTTTAAGAGACATTATATTTGAGATGCCTTGCTATCAACTTGGGAAAAAATAAGGAAACAACATTATTTGAAAATACCAGTCTGATTATCAATTTGAGTATCCAATTATTTTTAAAATGGAACACATTGTTAGATATAGTGAGATTTTAAATGAAAAGGGTGAACTCAAAACAAAGCAAGAATTAGATGAGCAAGGGAAAAATATGAATTGTTATTCATATGTGCAAATACATTTTAAATATGATAAAGATAGTAAGATAGAAGAGTTTTATAAAAATTTTATTGAATTAGATAAAATTTAACAGGTCCTGAAGAGAGGATGATTAAAAAACAATACAGCTATTTACTAGGAATGAAAATGGAAGAACAAGTTAAAGAAACAATGAGTGCATGGGGGGAAAACTTTGGATATAGGATCGATTTATAAAAATGGCAGAAATTATGGACTAGTAATTATAAATTAACAATGTCAACAGCATATAAAGAAAACTTGTATGAGATGTTTTACAGGTGGCACTTCCCCCCAGCAAGATTAGCAAAGATATTCAAGGATAAATCGGCAAAATGTTGGAAATGTCATCAGATACCTGGATCATATTACAATATGTGGTGGACATGTGCAGAAGCTAAAAAATATTGGACAAAAATGCACACATGGTTGGAAAAAATGACAAAACAACATATAGACTTAAAACCAGAGATATTCTTGTTGGGAATCTTACCCAAAGGCTATAACAAGGAACAGACATATCTCATTATAAATGTTTTAACTGTAGCTAGAATTGTATTCATCCAAAATTGGAAAAACAGAAAATTCTGAGGGAGGAGGATGTGATTAAGAAAATAATGGAATATGCAGACATGAGTAGATTAACATTAGCAATTAGAGAGGAGAAGAAAAAGAATATGGGATTTATTTTACCAATGGTTAGACAGAAAAGTAGGAAATGGAAGTATAATATAATAGTAATGATGTGTTGTACTTGATTATTTCTAAATGAGTTATAAATATCAACAAAATTGTTAAGAAGTGAAGTTTGCTCTAAAGGATAATATGGATTTGAAATTAAAAGTCTAATGATGGTGTAATAATAATATAATATGATATGGAAAGTTAATTAATGTAATATGAATGTAAAGCTAAGAGAAAAGGACCATAGATATTGTGCACACGACATATGTACCAACCGACACACTGTATAAATGAAAGAAGGTTTTATTTGTTATGTTTGTTGTAAAAAATAAAAAAAAACTTTTTTATTTAAAAAAAAGATCCAGATGGATCTTGACAGACTAGAACACTGAGCCATATCTAACAAAATGAAATTCAATATAGAGAAAAGTAAAGTCCTACACTTAAGCAAGAAAAACCAAAAGTACACATATAGACTGGGTGAAACCAGGCTCAATAGCAATAACTGTGAGAGGATCTTGGAGTCTTGGTGGACAACCAGCTAAATATGAGCAAGCAGTGTGCAGCAGCAGCCAAAAAAAGTAATGCAATCCTACATTGCATTAACAGAGGGATACAATCGAGATCAAGTGAGGTACTAATACTACTCTATAAAGCCTTAGTAAGACCACATCTAGAGTATCGCATCCAGTTTTGGTCACCACTTTATAAAAAAAGATGTTGAGACTTTAAAAAAAGTACAGAGAAGAGCAACCAGGATGATTAGGAGACTGAAGACTAAAACATATGATGAACAGTTGCAGGAACTGGTCCTGGCTAGTCTAGTGAAGAGAAGGACCAGGGGAGACATGACATCAGTCTTCTAATATTTGAGGGGCTGCCACAGAGAGGAGGGGTCAAGCTATTTTCTAAAGCGCCAGTAGGCCAGAGAAGGAATAATGGATGGAAACTGAACAAGGAGAGATTTAACCTGGAAATAAGGAGAAACTTTCTGACACTGAAAACAATCAACCAATGAAACAGCTTGCCCTCAGAAGTTGTGGGAACATCATCATTTGAGACTTTCAAGAAGAGATTGGACTGCCATTTGTTAGGGATGGTGTAGGGTCTTCCGCTTGGATGGGGGATTGGACTAGATGACCTACAGGTCCCTTCCAATTCTGATTATCTGTTATCTGTTATATTTAGCTAAACCATATGCAGAAATAATCATATCACAAAAAGTATCAATTAATAAAGACCTTTTCTCAAAATTCTCCTTTTTAGAATTATGCTAGTTATTCTAGGTCGATCAGATATCATAATGAACTCATGTATGGACATTTTGAAATTTGAGGATATTAATCATACTAAATTAATGTGCCTGACTGTCACATAACATATTTTATCAAAAATCCCTACTATACAAGGAGAATCTGGTCTGGAAATAACATGCATTAGTACTCTTTGACATCTCAAAAATCTATGATGAAGCATATAACTAGTTTAAAGCAGCTTAATTCCTTCTTATATACAGATGTTAGCTGAAAGTACTCCAGACATGTCAGGAAAAGTAAAATTCAGCTTTATTATTTCTATGTCCCCGAGTTCAGTTGGAACACTCAGGCCAAGCACATAATAATCCTTATTTTTAAACCAATCTAGATAAACAAACCTTTCCCTTTTTCAGCCTTGCATTTCTCTTTTTTGTTATAATTAATCCTCAGAGAACTTACAAACTAAACTCCACTTACTCAGTCCAAAATGGAAACATCTTCTTATAATGGTTCTTTTTACAAAGAACAGGCCAAATGTTAAATCACATTTTACTCAGAATATGGAAATACTTTGAGTGATGAAAGTTATACTTAGTCAAGGTTGGAGTACATCCTTCACATTTTAAGTATGTATAAAAAATAGTAACCACTCTAGTATGATGTTTAATGATATTTAATGTGCTCTGGAGCCTGCTCAGATCCAACTGTCTCCAAGAATTAGGTTGCACTGAGAATTAGAAATGGAATTTCAAAAGACCCATAACCATGTTCAGGAGTGTTAGAAATAACTCAGTAAAAATAATTTGTATTAAGAAAAAAAAGGGTATAAAATTTGAATGTCAGAGTTTAGTGAATCCTGTTTGTGCAGTATTTTGGGTTCCATTGCAGAATGGTACTTCAGAATATGTGTGGTTGTGAACATGAACAGATATATTTTTGACTGCAACCTAGATTGAGTCAAGAGCTCTTTTGCCCTAGATATACTGGTATCAAACTTGCAGTCCGTGAGCCAGATGCGTCACGAGCTGGCCACGTCCTCCCGGTTTAGCGAAGAACAAAAAAGTCACAATACATCATGTGATAACAACATGTCATCGCGGGTTTGTCATCCATGGCCTAGACTAATCTCCCGCTGGATGCACAGAGAATATGACTATATCCAGGGATGGGATTCTACTGGTTTGGACCGGTTCTATAGAACTGGTTGTTATGATTCTGTACAGTTTGGAAAACCAGCAAATCTCACCACTGGTTGGCCCCACCCCTCTCCGCCTACCCCTCCTTGCCCAATCAATCCTTATCGGCATGTGCAATGTGGCTGCCGGCAGCCTGCTTTTGCCCACACACCACGCCAGCCATTGCTCCCTGCCTTCGCGATCGGTGAGTGAGGCTCTGCAAGCAAGCTCTGGTCACCTACCTGTCATTGTTAGTCATCTTCCCCCCACACTTGCCTTTTGTCACGACTGCTGGTCACCTTCCCCCCAACTTGCCTTCACTGGAGAACACATGGAGCAGCTCTGTGTCATCTTCAGCCAGGTCAGTGGCTGCTTTTCTCCCCTGCTGGTCTAGCTGGGAGAGCAAGAGTCTCTTTCCCGGCACAGTGAAATTTAGCTTTGGGTCCTGCAAGTCCCCATCAAGAAACGGCTCCGGGTGGCAGAGAAGCAGCCAGATTGAATCCTTTTCGTCTCTGATACCTGGAGCCATTTCCCGAAGGGAGGCAAACTTGCAGAACCCAAAGCAGCAACTCCCGGTTGCTAAAGTAAATTTTGCTATGCTGCACAAGACTGTTTCCCAGGGCCCGGAAGGCTGTCTTCCTAGAGCGCTGCCACCGCCACTCTGAAGCTCCCCTTTGGGATGGATCAGTAAGTTCTTGCTTTGTTCCCCAGGAGGGCTCCATCATGATGGCTGTGTCTTTGGACCAGGCGCTTTCTGTTGGGCCTCCTGCCTTGCATGGGGCAGCGGGAGGAGGAAGTATGTGGTGCAGAAGACTGTCTGCAGTTTTTGCAGCCAAAGCAAGGAATCTGGGGTGTCTGCAAATTTGCATTTGTATGAGGTCAGAGCCACATGACTGCGCTGGCTAGGAGGACACTTGCCCCATGTGACACTGCTCACCTGCCTGGCCAGTATGTATCAGAAGAGAGGGAGAAGAAAAACTTGCCAAGTCTTCTCCTCCTTCTCGGGCATTCACACAGAGCATGGACATGTGAGACTGGGACCTTCTGTGCATGGGCAAATCCCTCTGGCACTGTACATACACAATGTGTGCACGGCACGCTCTATGTGTATGCCCAAGAAGGAGGAGAAGAGTTGCCAAACTTTTCTTCCGCCCTTCATAGCATGAAGGCAGCCACCATACCCTGTCCCTGTAAGATACTTCAAAGCAGGGGTGGTGGTGAGGGGGAACCATAAAGGGGCAGCCAGGCCATAGGAACCTCCTTCCGAGCAGCTCTGCTGCGAAGAGAAGGGAGGAAGAAAAGTTTGGCAACTCTTCTTCTTCTCCTCGGGTAGAGCGTGCACACACAGCACCGGATCTTCTGCAAGGAGTCAACATGTGGGCAAGTCCCTCCAATGCCATGTGTGCATGCTCTGTGTGTGTGTGTGTGTGTGTGTGTGTATGCCCAAGAAGGAGGAGAAGAGTTGCCGAACTTTTCTTCTCTTTGCAGCACAAAGGCAGGCGCTGCAGCATATCCCTTTAAGATACTTCGAAGTGGGGGGGGGGGTAAGGGGGGACCATAAAGGGTTACCCAGGCCACAGAAGCTGCCTTCTGAGCAGCTCTTCTGCGAAGGGAAGAGAGGAAGAAAAGTTTGGCAACTCTTCTCCTCCTCCTTGGGCACAGCATGCACACACTGCGCCGGGAGGATCTTTTGCAAGGAGTCGGCATGTGGGCACGTCCCACCAGCACCATGAGATGTGTGAGTGTTTGCTCTGTATGTATGAGGCCAAGAAGAAGGAGTGAAGCAGCCAGGTTGAATTCTGTTACTGTGGATGCAGAGAAGCAGGAAGCAGCTGCCAGCAATGCCCTCATGTGAAGATGTTGGAAGCAGGGAGGCTCGACCCCGTCAGGAGCCATGAAATGCTCGACGCCTCTCTGACACCCACCAAGTCTCCTCCCAATGTGCTTCTTTTTTTCCTCACCAGAAGTGTTATTTTTGGGGATTCTGCAGGATTGCCCCACTCCCTGCCAGCCATCTGGTCTTCTGTACTGGTTCATCAGATTCCCACCACTCAGCATCAGTTCAGATGTTCCTTCACCCCCAGGGACAGGGAGAGGGAAAGGGAGGGAGGGAAAGAGAGAGAGACAAGAGACAGACAGAAGGAGGGAGAGGTGAGAGAGAGAAAGAGATGAGAAACAAATATGAGAAAGAGGGAGAGGGAGAAAGAAAAGGAGAGATGAGAAAGAGAGAAAGAAAAAGAAAGTGATGAGAGAGCAAAAATGAGAGAGAGAGAGATGAGAAAGAGAGAGGGAGAAAGAAAAAGAGATGAGAGAAAAAGATGGGGGGGAGAAAGAAAGAGACACAGAGAGATCTGTTTAAAAGAAAATAGAAAAATGGCTCTTTGAGTGTGTAAGGTTGCAGATCGCGGATTAGGCAAACACCATGGTCGTTAAGTGAAGCTTGTGATCATTAAGCAAACACTGGTTGTTAAAAATGTCTCTTTTCTCCAATGGGCATTTTTAACCGGAAACCAGAAGGAATTGTTGGAAATTGGCAAAAACATAGAAAACCTCAGTCACATGACTGTGTGGGATGTTGTAACTGGTCCTAAGAGTGTGTGTGTATGTGTGTGTGTGTGTGCATGGCTGTCAAAACTCCAAAACAGGTCAAGTAGCTCTGGGGAGGTCAGTCATAAATTAGAACACTTGCTATGTAACTGGCCATTAAATGAGGACCACTTATATTTGGTTTGCCAGTCACCTGGCCAGCTAGCCATGCCCACCGTAGTCACATAACTACTTAACCATGCCCACTCTAGTCACATGACCACCTAGCCATGCCCAGCCAGTCACATGATCAAGCCACACCCACAAATTAGGCCACACCCACAGAACCGGTTGTTAAGAAATTCGAATCCCACTCCTGGCTATATCATGCTTTGAGTGGACTTAAAATAAACAAAGAAGATCACCCTTTTTCCGATCTTCTTTTTAACTTTCCACTTCTTCCATTTTCTCTTTGTTTTTTTAAGCAAGAAGGTGCAGATAATTTACCCTTTGAATAAGTCTTTTAAAAGTGTACATATAGACTTAACAACTATCTATATAGCTCCTGCTGGATATGTCAGCAACATTTCCAATACTTACTAAACAGACACCCAAGTTATACTTTCAAAAATCACACAGAAATTTCCTGATGATGAGGAAATTTCTAGAGAATAGTATCTGCCTATAAGCCCATATGCATGCATGAACACTCATACACATAGTTATATAATCCCTATATGGATTTATTAAGATCGGAAGTAAATGTCACTGCATCAGAGTTGTAAATTCATTTAATTAATTCAGAAATTATTTTTAATAAGGAACTCATCAACTTAGAAAACCACCAGTATGCTTAAATAAAATTCTTTAATCAAAAAAACAATAAGATATGATTTCTTTGATTTGAGATTCAGGATTTATAGTTCTTTGGATCCTGGCTTTATATATATTTTATGTATAATAGTATATTGTAATTTTATAGTGTTAGTTTATTATTCTGATTTAAAAGTAACACATTAAATTAATAAAAAAATTTTTTTAAAAAAATCCAAATTTACTGAGTGATTTCATCATACATTGTTATGATTAGATATCATTGTTTCCTTATTTTTCTCATATATTTACATTGCAATAATGTAAATTATTACATTGCAATAATGTAAAGCAGCTGAATTACATTTGTTCCAAAAAATGCCGCATTGAATTATTTGGCCGGAGATAAAATATAATTATAATTTACTTTATCCTTACTTCTGAATTGATACTTTGAAATACTGTATTGTGCCTGAAGTTCCATACAGCTTTGGGGAAATCACTCTAATCTTAATTGCTTAAAGCCTGCTTTCCACTTTGAAGAAACGAAGTAGTTTTGGACTGAATACTTCAAAAGCAATTAGGAAAATATTCTTGGTGTAAACCATCCTGGAAAGCCAGTGTTACTATTCACATCACTGTCTCCAATCAGATAAGCAGGAAAATCAATCTCAATCTACATGGTCACCATTACATAATGTGCATTAGTTTTAAATATCATGATGAATATTTTCTGATCTCTATTTTCCAGCTATAAAGGGTAGAGTAAGATTAATTACATGTTTGAGTTCCATCATACAGCCCTTTTACTGCTGCTTTCTTTTTATTGAATTTTTAACCAAGGTAATCCAGAAAATAATAATTTTATAAATTCTTATAAAAAATAAATGGTAGCATCATATGCACATAGCTACATTCATTTGATTACCTGCTGACACAACTGAGGGCAAATAATAGTTGAGAATAAAAGAACAATACCTAAATTCTATATGGATGAGCCAATCAAGGACAAAATACCTGCCAACACTTTCTGTGTATATGTAAATTAAGGGGCTGAATGTTTTATTAGTATCAAGAGTAATCTGTTTTCTATTATTAACTTAGTAAAAATACAATCTGTTAAATATCAACTGAAATTTTGTTGCAACATAAAACACTTCAAGGATGTCCAAAAGTCATCTGGGGGAAATCTACCCATCATTATTTCTTTTAACATTTGTTGTGTTAATGTGTGTGTGTTATTGTAAGGGACCAAAGTTTGCATTTCAATCTAGAAAAAAACCTAAAAGAAATATTCATTTTGGATTGGTAAAATACCCTTCCAGTATAAACTAATTGGAATATAGTCTGATGATTGACTAAAGTATCATAAAAGCTTTCAAAATAAATACATACATACCATTATTAATGACAGTTGTCTATAATAGTTATCTTCTGTTAGTTTAGATTAGAACATCAAAAAATTTAAATACATATAAATATAATCGTATTTCTTTTGGAAAGATGGAAAATTGCTGATCTTGCTTCCCTCCTGTGCATTCTACTTTTCTTCTGCAAATCTTTTTAATTTCATATTATTGTATTTCCATTGTTTTTATTATTTCATTCTTTTATTATTGCTACTTTTACATTTTTTATCATTTTTTTCTGTTTTATTTATGTAAGCTGTCCAGAATAGATCCAAGGTAAGATAGGTGGAAAATAAATATTTTTGGTTTACAACATTCATTAGGTTAACAATTTGAAATATTACTGCAGAATTTATAATTCTGTTAAATAATATATCTGATTTAATATTAAATATCACTCTGTTAAGCATCAAACAAAAATGAATAATCTACCACCTAGAACAAAGTATTCATTTTTAATGTAGATTTATTCATAAAATAAAATGTTATTTAGGAGATTATCATACACATGTTGGTGAGAGTCATACCTGGAATATGAGGTTGCTACAGTATATGAAGAGAGGGAGGGAGGAGGGAAGGAAAGAAAGAAGGACAATCATGTCCATTGTGTAGTTCTACACTAATCATAGAAATGGCTTCCTACTTCAACTTCATCATCATAAGTATGGAAGAGACAATTTCATCTTATTTATTGGATTCTTCATAGAAATTTGGTGAATAGCGTTTCCTAAATGGACACACTCATGGGGAAACAGCTGCCTGTTTCTATAAGCAATTTCAGCTAATTGGCTTTTGATGATATTTAGAAAAAATTGTGAAGGAGAGCATAATAAGGAATATATTCTTCAACAAATCCATCTATTACTTTGTACTTTGGAATGGCTTCTTTAAAAAAAAAAAGGATGGTTGGATCTCAGCAATCCTGTTTAATGTTTGGTTTGGCTTTCTTATAATTTTTTCTAAGTCTTAAGTTGAGAAAAATAACCAATGTTCTTGATAAATTTCTATACGGCTACCGAGTCACTCATCATAGTACATTCTAAGTTAAAAAACAGCATATTAATAATAATAAATATTTATTTATATACCGCTCCTCTCCCGAATGACTCGGAACGGTGCACAGCCATACAATTAAAACAATAAATATGTGAAAAGTTAAAACTAAATTAAACTAAGGCCCTGGCTGTAATCAATTAAAACCCCTCCCTAAAACCCTAAAATTTAATATAAAAAGTAAAACACCCAAATCTAAAATCAGCCCAAGCCGGCCTGATAAAAGAACCAGGTTTTCAAGGCATGTCTGAAGGTCCCCAGATCCGTGGCTATACGTAACTCCGGAGGCAACCTATTCCAGAGGGCAGACGCCCCCACAGAGAAGGCCCTATTCCTCGGGGTCACCAGCCGGCACATAGATGCCGATGGAACCCACAGGAGACCCTCCCTGTGGGAGCGCACTGGACGGTGAGAGGAAAATGGCAGAATGCGGTCTTGTAAATATCCTGGTCCAATGCCATGGAGCACTTTAAAAATTAACACTAAAATCTTAAAGCGCACCTGAGAGGCCACTGGCAACCAATGCAGCTCGCGCAGGAGGGGCGTCACATGAGAGAACTTTGACGCCCCCATAACCACCCGCGTGGCTGTATTCTGTACCAGTTGAAGCCTCCGGATGCTCCCATTTGGGAGCCCCATGTAGAGGGCGTTATAGTAGTCCAGTTGGGAGGTGACCAGGGCATGAGTGACCGTGCTTAAGGCATCCCGATCCAGAAAGGGCCGCAACTGGCAAATCAGGCGAACCTGATGAAATGCCCCCCCTGGAGACGTCTGTAATGTGGTCTTCCAAAGATAGCTGTACATCCAGGAGGACACCCAGATTGCGAGCCCTCTCTGAAGGAGGCAAAATCTCACCCCCAATAGCCAGCGATGGAACTACCTGGCTATATCGGGACACCGGAAACCACAGCCACTCAATCTTGGAAGGGTTGAATTGGAGCCTGTTCCCGCCTATCCAGTTCCGCACGGCCTCCAGACAACAGGACATGACCTCCATGGCATCGTTGGGGTGGCTTGGGGTGGAGATGTACAGCTGAGTATCATCAGCATACAGATGACACCTCACCCCAAAGTCACAAATGATCTCCCCCAGTGGCTTCACATAAATGTTGAACAGGAGAGGAGAGAGGACCGATCCCTGAAGCACCCCACAATCGAAGGGCCTAGAGGTGGATCTCTCCCCCCTGCCAACACAAATTGCAGACGGTCAGCGAGGAAGGAGGCGAACCACCGCAACACGGTGCCCCCAACCCCCAACCCCCCCAACCGCCGCAATAGGATACTATGGTCGATAGTATCAAAAGCCGCTGTTAGGTCTAATAGGACCAGGACAGAGGAATAACCCCTGTCACGGGCCCTCCAGAGATCATCAACCAACGTGACCAATGCCGTTTCAGTACTATGTCTGGGCCTGAAGCCCGATTGGAAGGGATCCAGGTACATATCTTCATCCAGGTACTGGGGAAGCTGACCTGCCACCACACTCTCAACAACCTTTGCCACAAAGGGAAGGTTGGAGACAAGACGATAGTTGTTCAAGAGAGTTGGGTCCAAGGAGGGCTTCTTAAGGAGGGGGTCGCACCACTGCCATTTTCAAGGCTAATTACAGGCTAATAGCTTTTGCCAAGATATGATTAGCTGGGAATCAGCTTTTGTTATTATTCACTTTTTGTTACATGACTAGACAATCCAGTTCCCACTGTGTCAGATAAATAATGCATTTAATTAGCAATACTATTTTTCATTAATTGTTATAAATCTGGCTAATTTTCAAATATTAAGTTTCTTTATTTTTTTTAGCTCTTCACCACAGTTATGAGAAAAGACTCATGCCATTAAAACAGATTCTTATTTCTGTGAATTGTATCTAAAAGCTTTTCTTAAAAATCAATTGCTTGATACAATTCCAAAATAGACCTGCTTCAGAATAATGTCTTTTCATGTAAAAATCATTATCAGGAATAAATAGCAACCTATTAGAAAAGTGATGGAGGTACAAACTATTGTGCAGCTTAGAGTTTGTTTGGCTTGTGCACCATTAAGTATTCTATATTGTTTTTAAAAGCTCCATAATTATGTAGATAGTTAATCTTTCTTCTACAGATGATAGAGGTGCCCAAAAAGGCTATTTTCTTTATTGACATACCAATGAAGGGAGATAAGAAGAAGAGTTTTTTAATGATAGTATCCTAAATGCCATCCTAGTGCAATGATTAAGGCACCAGGTTAGAAACATAGGAGACATGTTCTCATCCCACCTGGGCACAAAATCAACTGGATGGCCTTGGGCTAGTCACTTGTTCTCAGCTTTAGGAAGAAGGTAATAGCAAATCACTTCCAAACTCTTGCCAAAATTGCAAGAACTCATCCAGATAGTTGTCAAGTTGCTTCGCTTGAAAGCACATGCAGATAAAATATGGTACCTTATTGTGGAATGATCTACATAGAGATTTTTGCCTAGTATTTGCAATAAGATTTCTAATTTCAAGTAAAAAAATCTTCACGTTCTCAGATATAAAATTTTGTTCAGTTTTTTTTAAAGTTAGTATTTTTTAGCCATTGCAATTGGATTTACTACTGTTATTGTTGGTCCCACATTCAAAAAGATATTTAGGCTAAATTTAGCATTTTTATCTCTTTATCAAGTCCTTTCCAAGGACCTAGAATAGGAAGATGTTGTTTGATGGCATTAAATGTATCATCACAGGATGTAAGTTGTTCCAAGTAAAGCTGCCTTTTGCAATTGACTGATAGTGATTTTGTCAGTGCCAATAATGTTCAAGTGTACTCCAAATCTTTATATTATTATAATTGGTGTTATAATTATTGATATTGTTGTTGGTCCAATCTGAACTGCATCAAAAGTGTTGGGATTACAATTTGTAGAATACTCAAGTCATTGACCATGTTGCATTTCTGTTACAACTAAAAGGCATTATATATATTTAAAATTATCTTAAGCTATATTCTTATCCATGTTTTAATAGAAGTCATTTAAATTTATTTCTTAATAAACATGCAGACATGATCTAGGACTGTTGAATTATCAAGACTACTCAGCCTTTGCCAATAATCCAAAATTCATTTGTACATTGATGTGACAGTGACATAAGGAGGCTGTTATTACTGGTGCAAATATTTAGCATTAGAGTGTCAGTAAAATGAAACATCTTGGCTTTCCCCTTCCCATGCTCCTGCTATGAGTCATTCCTGAAATGCGTGCAAAGAAACTGTTACATTTTACCAAATTTAAGGAGTTTGCACAACTGGCATATCCTTAAAGTAGAATCATTTTATTTTATATACTTCTGAGACACCAATTTAAATGCAAAGGTATCAATTAACACTTTAACCACTGATTCCTCTGTGCATTCATATACACACCTCCTAAAATACTTTTCATATAATATAAAATCATATAATATCATATAATAAAACTTTAACCTTAGACAGTCTACTATTGACCTCACCCATTTTCTAAGAAGTCTTTAGGGTGTGTGCATCAGCGCACCAACGTGCCTACCATCCTGTCCAATTGTTTCTTTTCTTTTTCTTATATGTACCCATTTCATGTATTCATAACTATGTATATGCTTATACCTATTATCTTGTAAGCGACTGACAAATCAAATAAATTCTAAATATACAAATTCCTTTTCCCAATTATTGAACATATAAAACCATTCCAGTTGTTGTTCTTCATTTCTGAATCAGAACTTCATTTCCACAACACAATTCAACATGTTGCCCTGCAAAATAAATTACACACTTTGTCCTTTAGCATTCTTTGATGTTATATACAATAAACATTCAAATCAATGAAATTCACAACTCATTTTTGTTGTCACAAATCAGGATATAGTTTTCAGACTGTCTCAATTTTGCATACTCTGGATTGTTTACTGATTTTTATCATAGCTCACAATGCCATTTCTTGTATTCTTCAATTTTCCATTATTAAATTTTGAAGACTACAGAGACTATAGAGAAAATGAAAAATGGGCAAAAAACATTCTCCAATTTCTTCCACAGGAGAATATTCTGAGAAAACTTCCAGTGATGGGAAAATTGTATCTAGTCCATTGTTTGTTTTAAATTAGAAGACAAGGAAAACACATTGAAAAAAATACAGGAAAAGAATGGTTGGCTGTAATTTTGTTATGTGCATTAATTACAACATAACATAATATAAATTCAATAATGGCAATATTCCAGTACAATAGATCACAGGAGTAATTTTTTAATGTATGACCCTACAGTTCAGAGCACCAAATATATCCAATCCCAGTTATAATATTCTAAAATGAGACATTCCATGCCCTTTCACATCTCCATGTATTAATTGACTGTTAATATTAATATTTTATTTATTTATTTATTTTATCATATTTTTATACCGCTCCCTCTCCCAAAAAAGGGACTCGGGGCGGTGTACAGCCTACTAAAAACATATAAATACATTATAAATACTATTAAAAATATATTAAATGCGATTTTCCGGCTGTATCCCATCAGAACCAAATACAACAATATAAAATCAGGGATCATAGATAAAAATTAAAAGTTGATTACTAAAACCCAATTTAAAACTAGAACCCATTCATTCGGCCAGGCCAGCCTGCCTAAAAAGTAGGGTTTTAACTGCGCGCCGGAAGGTCAAGATATCCGTCATAGCTCGTATCTCCGGGGGGAGATCATTCCATAGGGAGGGAGCTCCCACAGAGAAAGCCCGAACTCTCGGGGCCGTCAGCCGACAGCGGCCGGCCGGGCGGCGGTACCCCAAGGAGGGCAACCCTGTGGGAGCATACTGGGCGGCGGGAGGTTGATGATGGCAGCAGGCGGTCCCGTAAGTACCCAGGTCCCGAGCCATGGAGCACTTTAAATACCATCAGTACCACCTTGAATCGAATCCGGAAGGCCACAGGAAGCCAGTGCAGCCTGCGGAGAAGCGGTGTAACGTGGGAGCTCCGAGGAGCTCCCACAATCACCCGCGCGGCTGCATTCTGGACTAACTGCAACCTCTGGAGACTCTTCAAAGGGAGCCCCATGTAGAGAGCATTGCAATAATCCAGGCGGGAGATAACGAGGGCGGAAGTGACTGTGCGAAGTGCGCCCAGATCCAGAAAGGGCCGCAACTGGTAAATCAGACGAATCTGATAAAAAGCCCCCCTGGCGACGGCTGCAATATGTTCTTCTAAAGACAGCCGTACGTCCAGGAGGACACCCAAGTTGCGCGCCCTTTCCACGGGGGTCAAGACCTCTCCCCCCACGGCCAGCGAAGGAACCAGCTGGCTGTATCTGGGCGCAGGAAACCACAGCCACTCGGTTTTGGTCGGGTTGAGACGAAGCCTGTTACGACCCATCCAACTCCGCACGGCCTCCAGGCAACGGGACATCACTTCGACGGCTTCGTTGGGGTGGCCCGGGGTGGAGATGTACAGCTGAGTATCATCAGCGTACTGATGGAACTCCACCCCGAAGCCACGGATGACCTCACCCAGCGGCTTTACATAAATGTTGAACAGCAGGGGCGAGAGCACCGACCCCTGAGGAACCCCACATCGTAGGGACCTCGGGGCCGATCTCTGCCCCCCCATCAACACAAATTGCGAGCGGTCGGAGAGGAAGGAGGTGAACCACCGCAACATGGTGCCCCCCACCCCCAACCCCTCCAACCGCCGCAATAGGATACTGTGGTCGACAGTATCAAAAGCCGCTGAGAGATCTAACAGGACCAGGACAGAGGAACAACCCCTGTCCCGGGCCCTCCAGAGGTCATCTACCAACGCGACCAACGCCGTCTCCGTGCTGTGCCCAGGCCTGAAGCCCGATTGGAGGGGGTCGAGATAACTCGCTTTATCCAGGTACTGCGGGAACTGACGTGCCACCACACTCTCAACAACCTTCGCAACAAAGCGAAGGTTGGAGACAGGACGATAGTTAGATAATAATGCTGGGTCCAGGGATGGTTTCTTGAGGAGGGGCCGCACCACCGCCTCTTTCAAGGCGGCGGGTAATAGCCCCTCTCTCAAGGAAGCGTTTATAATACCCTGGAACCAGCCTCGTGTCACCTCCCGAGTGGCCAAGACCAGCCAGGAGGGGCACGGGTCCAGCAAACAGGTGGTGGCATTCAGTCCCCCCAGTATCCTGTCCACGTCCTCCACAGTAACAGGATCGAACTCAACCCAGTTGACCGCACCGGTATCCACCCCCGCCCCCCCGCCCGGAGATGCCCAGTCAGAGTCCAGCTCGTCCCGGATCTGAGCGATTTTATCCTGCAGAAACCTAGAAAACTCCTCAGCCCGTCCCTGCAAGGGGTCCTCCCACGCTCCCACCTCCAGTAGGGAGCGGGTCACCCTAAACAGGGCGGCTGGGCGGTTTTCCGTGGATGCAATAAGGGTGGAGAGGTAAGATCTCCTCGCCATCCTTATCGCCATTAAATACGTCTTAATATAAGATCGTAATAGTGTTCGGTCAGACCCAGAGCGGCTGGCCCTCCAACTGCTCTCTAGGCGTCTTTTCCGGCGCTTCATCTCCCTTAGCTCCTCAGAAAACCAAGGAGCCACTTGGGATCGGCACCGGGTCAAGGGCACGACCCGGTCAAGGGCCCCAGCAGCCACCCTATCCCAGGTGGCGACCAAGCCCTCAACCGAGTCGTGTGTGTAAGCCTCGGGAAATGGCCCAAGCTCCGTCAGGAACCTACCAGGGTCCATCAGGCGCCTGGGGCGGTACCATTTTAATGGTCCCGCCTCCCTGCGGTCAGGGGGTGCGGAACGGAAGTCGAGCTTCAGGAGCGAGTGATCCGACCATGACAGGGTTCTACAACTATATCCCCTATACCCAGATCACTCTGCCACTGATCAGAGACAAAAACCAGATCCAAGGTGTGACCTCCCACGTGAGTAGGGTCCCGAATTAACTGGGTCAGGCCCATGGCCGTCATGGAAGCCATGAACTCTTGAGCAGTCCCCGAGGCACCGCCGGCAGATGGCAAGTTGAAATCCCCCATGACCATGAGCCTGGGGGTCCCAACCGCCATGCCAGCTATGACCTCAAGGAGCTCAAGCAGGGCCGCTGCCGCATAGCAGGGAGCCAGGTATGCGACCAGCAAGCCCACCTGAACCTTGGGACCGAACTTCACGAAAAGGAGCTCACACCCGGTCGTCTGAGACACAGTGGCTTCCCTCGGACACAGATCCTCCTTAATAACCACCGCAACCCCCCCTCCCCTCCCCTGGGCCCTCGGCCGATGAAAGACCCAAAACCCGGCTGGGCACATCTCCACCAGAGGGACTCCCCCCTCTTGGCCCAGCCAGGTCTCGGTAACTCCCACCAGGTCCGCACCCCTCTCACAAATCAAATCATGAATGAGAGGGGCTTTGTTGACAACGGACCTGGCGTTACATAACATCAGCCGGAGGCCCAGGGCCTGATTGCTCAGACCCCCTGGGGAACGGGAGATGACAAGGGGGTCGGAGTGCGCCACAGCGAGGGCGTGCTCCCAATACAGAATATGGCCCCCTATAACCGCCAAATCTGCCTCTCCCGCTCACCGTCTCAATAGATTTAATTCCACCCTCCCCAGTGACCCCCCCCATCCTCAATACAGTCCTATCTGGATTCTGACTCTTCCAGCCACGCCCAACCCACGGCCTGGTCCCAGCCTCCGGCGAGTTGTCCCCCAACTCCCGCCCGGACCTTCCTAACCCCCTTAAAAACCTGGCTAAAAATTTGTTAAGACACCCCTCCCTCCCATGCTTCCTAAAACCCCACCATCTCTCCGGATCCCACAATCCGTCCTTGAGATGGGCCTCCATCATCTATATGATATTTATAAGCATATATATTTAGCAAACATGCATGTAAATCATGTAGAAATGTGAACATTTATAAATTAAGCAATATTTTATCTAATAACAGTAGAAATTTGAAAGAGAGTTTGATAAAAGTAAAATGTGATGACTGAGCACTTATAGCAGTGGAGGAGAAAGATGGAGGAGGGCTGTAGTGACACAGTAGTTAGAATGTAGTATTGCAGGCTAATTCTGCCAACTGCTAGCAGTTCTATTCTCAACAGCTCTAGGTTAACTCAGACTTCCATCCTTCCAAGGTTGGTAAAATAAGGAACCAGATTGTTGGGAGTAATATGCTGACTGTGTAAACACTTAGAGAGGGCTGTAAAGCACTGTGAAATGATATATAAGTTCAAGTGCTAATGCTATTGCTATTTTGTCAATCAGAATGTTCCTAGGAGGAGGGTCAGATCAAGAAATTACTGTACATAATTCTGGCTGAAGGGGAAAGGGGGAAAGTTCAGGTAATATTTCATAATTGTCTTTTAAATAAACATCAGATTGATCTATATGAATAAAATCCTGCAAAGTTATTTTCAGCCTTTTGGCCAAAATCATGATAAACAATTTATAGTCAAAGATATTTGATACAACTATGATATTTTGTTAAAATCCAGTCCTGGGTTTCTTAAGTATAAATATATTCTAGCCTCTTTACAGCTGTTAGGAATATTTCCATTCTATAAAACAATATTCATTGTTTGTTGTAAAGGTTGTAAATGTTCATCCTCAAAACATTTATAGACAGAGGCTGGCAGACAATCTGAACCATGATTTTAATCAAACTTTTGATGTAGGACTGAGACTTATTTGTTAACCTTATTGGACAATAAAGACTGGATGAGGTACTCACCAATCTATTAGTTTTCTTAAAATCTAAGAGAATTGTTATTTTAAATTTTGATGCTACTTGTACTATTTTATATTCTTGGCAGATTGAATCTAAAAGCAATATCTCGATTATGCTGCTTGTACAACTTATTCAGAGCTTTGAAGTGAGGTGTCAATATCATGTTGATGACATTTAGATATACAGCTCTAAAATCAAAGAATAAGGCAATATAATGAAAAGTTTCATGGCGACCTTTATGAGGATGAGCAGAATGAAATTATATCTGAACAACGTGTAGATGTTCTTGATCAGCACACTGGGAGAAACAGTTGCATTTTATTACAACAACATGGAAACATCCTTACCTAAGGTTAAATATATAGTAAAAGTTGTTCATTTTAATGTAGCATGGGAAGAGAGAGAAGAGAATGAAAGGAGGAGGTTTTGGTGGGACGCAGGGAAGAGAAGGGTGACAGGAATAGGTTAGTCTCTTTTGGGGACAAGCCAGAGTGGAAAAAAAGAGAAGGAAAGGAAGGCCAATCAGCTGATCTGTCCTCCTCACCAAGTAAGGGTGGGAATGAAAAGGAGGAGGTTTGGGGGAGAAAGAGGAGGAGAGTAAGAGATAGAAAGAGGAGGTGAGAGGGAGAGGTGGGTCTCTTTGGGAGCAAACCTGAGGGAGAAGGGAAGCAGGATTACCAGCTTACCTGATCATTGAGCCATTGAGCGAAGGAGAGAAGCAATGCATGAGTATAGGTTAGGGAAAGGCAGAGAAAGGAGTGTGAAGGCAGGTGAAAGAAGGGTGTGGGGAAAGGTAGGGAAAAGTATGTGGGGAAAGGTTGAGAAAAGAGGAGGAGAAAGTGGAAAGAGAGAAATAGATAGAAAGAGAGGCAGAAATTGGAATCAATGAAAGAGCAGAGGCAGTGGAAGGAGAGAGAAGCAAGCAGCAGAAGGGGACACACAGATAGAAAGAAGGGACAATTGGTATGAGCACACCCCACCCAGGGGTGGGATTCTACTGGTTCAGACCAGTTCAGGCAAACCCCTTGCTCCGAAGATTAGCTGGCAGCAAATTGGTTTGCTGCAATCAGCATACGGGCCTATCCGCCCACCCCTGCTCTTTCCTGTGCTTTATTTCCTTTTTTAAGAACATAGCTGATTCACACTGCAGAGTGTTTTGCCATGCCTCAGCTGTTTTATTCACAGGGACTGCAGTAGAAGGTAAGTATTAGAGCTTTTGTAAATGCGGAGTGCGTGTTTGTCATGACTTATGTGAAGCATGATCATCAAACCGGTTGTTATACCAGTGGAATCCTACCCCTGACCCCACCATGTGGCTCACCTGTTGAGGGGAAATTGACTATCATCCCACCATTTGACCTGCCTGCTCAGAAAAGATAGCACAAGATACCAGCTGGAACAACAATTCAGCATAGTCCAGCTGACCAGGCAAGTGGAGGTGCCTGAAACCAGTGGACCAGAGTGGACTGGCAGCTACAAGAATGGATTGTTTCTTTTCTTTTATTGATTGATTTGATTTGTCAATCGTAATAGATTTAAGAATAAACATGAGTATGAATACAGGAAATAGGTACAAATAAATGGGCATAATAGGACAGGGACGATAGGCACAAATGTGCGCTTATGCATGCCCCTTTGTAGAGGGGAAGGCATTGGATGGTTGGAAAGGAGAGCCAAGGGAACCTGGACTCCAGCAACTCTTTCGGGAGTAGTGAATAAGTGAAATGTTCTTTCTCGTCAAACATGGAAATGTTCTTTCTCGTCAAACATGTGAATGAGTGAAATGTTCTTTTTCATCAAACATGATTCCTGAAATTTCTATGGGTATGTCCCTGTAATATTTTTTAGCAACTGTGTAGAAAGGGATTGCCATTGATAGCTAGTATCCTCGTAGTTTCTGGTAATGTCCCATTCATGACCAATTCTTAATTGTCTCCTTAATATAGCAAAATCCAGCTAAGTATTGTCCACTATACTTTGATTGTTTAGTATAAATTTTTACATACCCAATATTGCATCTGGTTATTTGCATGGTTTTTTTTTATTAGAGATGGATTTTTATAAGAAAGAAATATCTACTTACTTTTTCATTTTCCATGCACATTTATACTGAACTGTGTGCACATTTATAATGAAACTATGTGCACATTTATACTGAAAAATACAACTATGGATTCCAGCTTTGTAAGAATTATGTAGGGATGATCTTAGACTATTAAAATATAGTCTAATGTGGGAAATTCTTTTGATGCCTTTGAGAATATTTTAACAAAAATTAAATGGGAAATTGATGTTCCCATTTAAATGAGATAAATGATCGCCTTCTAATATTATAATTCCGAAGTATACCATTTAGTTCATCAAAGCCCCATATAAATTGATTTTTTTCTTTAAAGATATTTTTATGGAGAATTTTGGTTACAATAATAAAAACCAATACAAAGAGAAGGGGAGCAGAAAAGAAAAAAGAAATTAAAAAGTCTAAGAAAAAAGAAAGATAATATAATAATGAAAAAGAAAATAAATATATAAAGAAATACATACTTGTTCAACAAGTATAAACAAATTTAATAATTTTCACTCCCTCTAAGATGCAAACACATATCTCATCCCACATCCCATTTCTGTTATCTGATATCAATTAAAAAAAAACCCTTAAAGGGCTTTTTTGGGTATGCAGGGGCACACACATACATGCGCTTTGGGCATTCAGTGCCAAAAAAGTTCACCATCATGGCTCTAGAGTCTGGACATAGTACATTGTTGTGACTAAAGCCCTGTTCCTTTTGTATATTCAGCAAAGTCATAAAGCAATAGAAAAGAAGTGTGGCTTTAATCACAATACCACACCTGCTGTGGTATTGCTAATTGCTGATTTTGACTTCTCACTATGGACTTCTCACTATGGACATCCAGGCTTACATACATCATTGTGCATAACCAAATAGCAGATAATTAATAAGTCATTATCTCTAATGCTCCCTTACCTTTAAATGATCAAGAGTATAATCAAATAATCAACAAACAATGGTGATAAGTGTTATAAAAAATTACGATCATGCAGTTTGAGCTTTTATGCACATACATTAACATAACATATTCTTGCAAGCTATCCTTAAGCTCTAATTTGTGCTATTTGCCATTTCTGAAAAGGAAAAAATTACTATCACCTTGCTGCAAACATGGTTCCATGGGGTTTCTTCTCCCAGCCTGAAGTCACTGCTCTGGAAGATATCCTTTCTACTTCTTAGCTGTAACATAATACTAAAGAAATAAGGATTTTAAAAATCAAGTACAGTTAATAATAAATAAAAAGAGAGAGAAAGTGTCTAGAACTATGTATACATCCATGTGTTGCTTTGTCTAGAAACATTCTCTGTGCAAGATGCCACATCAATATTTCAGTTTTCCAAGTTAAGAACAATTTGGCACTATCTTTAAATCATTTTATAAGTCAACATGACAAGACTGTGTATTCACTTCCTCTTTCTTATTTAATCCTTTGCCTACAACACACTTGTATGACATAGATAGAATGAAAGATGCTAAAAAGCATGTTTTGTGTCCCCTTGTAAGATTGTTTCAAATTAAACTTAATTATTATCTGCAGAATTGTTATCATGAAACAACAAAATTATAAACACATGCTATAATTGTGTGTTATTCTTTCCCTATTATTTCCCAGTGTTATGATTTTCAATTAAGTATAATTTTGGGTAAATGAGTTATTTAATAAAATTCCCTGGCTTTAAGTAAATACTAAGGGAGGGGATTTAAAAGTATGATTAAACAGATACAACTGCAAAACGGTAATTCATTTGATCTGCATCTTAATATTACTTGTATTTTATAGATTTTACAGTGCAAACAATAAAAACAATGTACATAGAAATATTTTTGACACAAGAAAGTGCATATATAAAATTAATTTGCTGCTGGAGAAAAACCAATATGCATATAAATAAATATGCATATAAAAGTATGTACTTTAAAAGAATTGTAGACAAAATGTATATGAAATTTTGTGCAGACATAGAAGTAGGAACAGATTAGTGCAAGTCAAAATGCATTTTAAATTGTAGGGAGCTAGGAAGGGTGTTAGGAGAGAGACAGAAATTTACCAAAATCAGGTTTCTCTATTCCAACTGAGAAATGTGTCCCTTTTAGATCTCTGAACTTCCTATGGCTGAGAAAATATGTGTAGCAATCTACTGAAAATAATGAAAAACTTCTATTTCAACTTCTACTTCTATTTTGTACATATTTTCAAATCATGAAATAATAGAACAATTTTCATGTCACAAACATTTACTCAAGCATTGACTTCCTTTTCAAGTTTCACACCTGCCAAGATTCATTTTGATTTATGAGTCCAAATTAACTTAAAATCACAGCCAGATATTCAGCTGGAATGAATCAGCCTTCAACGAAGTAGATTTACATCAGCTCAAAGTCCAATCCTGATCAAACCAAAATGCAATTGGTTATGTTTGAAATTCTCTCTTTGCAACCAAGAAAAACTGTGCATTTCACATTATCTTCTCAGTGCATGATGACAAACTGGCTCAGATTTATTGAGAAGTTATAAAGTAAAAGACGGAATATATGATTTAATGGAAACTATTTTCATTTCTTCCATATAGAATAAAATTTCCAAATAGGACTAGGGATATGTGCCCTCAAGTACTATTCTGTACATTTTATACAGCTTTGATTAATTATAATTCACAGCTAATTCCTGTGAAAAGCTTTTCTGTAGTCTTAGCCAGAAAAGGATCTAGTCAATGTTTTTAAATCTCAGCAACTTTAAGATAAGTGGACTTAAACTCCCCAAATTCCCTAGCTCTCTGGCTGGAGAATTCTGGGAGTTGAAGTTCACACATTTTAAAGTTGCTGACATTGGGGGAAAAAACACCTGATCTTGGTATTAGAAAAAAAATGGAGTGGCAAGTGACTTCTGAGTTTGAAGCCAGAAAATTAGAACATAGCAATCCATAAAACTGACAATAATACTTTGCAGTCCCTTCATTCATTATGATTTCATTACCATCCAGTAATGATGCTGATATATAATTTCTCTACCTTGATTTTTTGGGAAATGTAGCTCACAGCAGGCACTTTAAAACCATATACACTTGTCACATAAATCTGCTTTCACATTCATATATGGGCTCCTTTTTAAATCTTCTCCAATAATCTATATCAAGAATACCACAACAGTCTTGTGGTACTCTTACCACAACCTATCACAACTTACTTGATTATATTTTGCCCAAAAAGGAACAAGAAAGAGATTTTGCAAAGCTTATCTGTACCACAATGTTGTCATGTAATTTTAAAAGGGTATTATTTCATTGTAAGCTACCTTTCACATATAGATAAGAATATTGCCTGCTAGGACTAGGACTATCATTACACATATAAACATCTTTGCATTATAGAGCATCATACAAATTGTACGTGTTATTCCTCAGCACACCAGTGTAAAGGAGTGTTTGGATAATCTAAAATCGTGGGTTTAAAAAAGATGTGTACTATGCGTTTCCTTCAACTTATTTTTGGGAACCCATCTGCTCTTTCAGCTAAACGGAGCGTTTGATTTCTGTACAAGTTTTTTTGTAATAGGATGTACTGGGATTCCTGAGCTTAATTTAAATTCCTATTTCAAAACAGTATTATCAGTATACTTTTATACTATATTTTATATTACAATATTCCTTATTCATTATATTGGTATTCAGTGTCTCAGTCATAATCTTTCAGAAATGCTGTGCACTACCATACCACAAACCTCTCTATGTACAAGCTATTCCTAGCTTACTCTACTGTAATTGTGACCTAAATTTATTTCCCTCTATCAGAAGTGTTTGCATAGCATGGTAGAAAAAAGTTAAGATGGAAGCAGTGATGATCAATGGTTCTTTTTTTTTTTTTGCAGTTTTATGCAATACACATAAAAAAAGGTTGCACTTTGATTATATCCTAACCCTAACCACTTCGATTTTGACTACCTTCTCACCATCACGATCTTTTCAAGGGATTTGTAATTCTTGTCTGTGAATTTCAAACTGGAAGCCAAGCAGATGCCAGTCTTTCCAACATAAAACCAAATAGGAAAATACTCTGGCATATATATTTAGCTCAAAGTGGCTGCATAAAAGAGAGAGAAAGCAGAGCTGTGCCTCAGAGATCTGCCTCCAACATCATGCATTCCATCTTTGTGTGTGCATGCCTGCCTGTGTGTGCCTTAAGTCAATTTTTGACTCTGCCAGCTGCCTAGACTACAAGTTCCTGCAGATTTTTGGCAAAACTTTGAAAATAATTTGCCATTGTCTCCTTTCTAGAGGTAAGAGAAAGCAACTGGCCTAAAGACATATAGCTAGTTTTGTGCCGCAGGTGGGTCTCTTGGTTTCTAGCCTGGTGTCTTAACCACTACACCAAACTAGCTCATCTACCAGCTCTCCAAACCTAAAATGCTTCTTTGATGCATATCTTTGTGCTGCATGAGAATACAGAGTAGTTTTGGATGGAATGCTAGTGTCGAAAACAATTATTTCTACCACAGTGAGAGGAAAAACAGAAGACACCATTGGCACCAATTCCTGCAATGAAGAAACATGCTGCTTTACTGAATATTAAGGAAGTTTCATATGAATTATTAACCAGGCATTGAAATAAGGATGTACTGTTTCCAGTGACTACACAACAATCTTACACCAGAATTGTTGTATGCCAGTCATTTATTTCCCTTGAAAAAATATTTGCTGTGGGCTGGTTCTCAGCCATATTGGTAGAGAGGTTTCCCTTTTGGCAAGTTTTCAGAAGAGGAAACAAATGTAAGAATGTGGTGCAATCAAATGAAAAATAAAACAGGCCTATAGCTCAGAGCAAGAAAAAACAAATAGATATGTAGGCAGTATTAGAACGTATTTCCATGCCCTTCATAAAATGTATGTTTTAGTCAATGGAACCTAAAATTACACCATTTTTCTGTGATCTTGTGTAAAAGTCTGAATGAAGAGATGCTTCATAAGCATTTTCATTGCCAGACCCTTTTCATCTCCTCTTGATGGTTCTGTAGACAAAACAGAAAACTCCTGGAAACAATTTCATAGTTTTCTGTTTAAATTTACTTAGGGTGAGTGCCTTTTCTAAACACGCTTGAAATGCAAAGAGTCAAATTGAACCTCATCTGAAAAAAGTTGACACCATTATATTCACTAAAACATTCCTCCCAGAACCATGATCTGACAGGCTGCTGGACTTGAACTGAACCAGAACCTTAAAGAATTTAAATTACTGCAGGGGGATAACCATTCTGGTTAAAAATAACTGATAATACTGTTCACCTCACTTGTGCTCACAAAACCTATATTAATGCATGAAGACAAATGAAGCCTCGGGCAGTCCTCTAAACTATACCATCACAGGATACAAGCAGGGATAGCAGCTATGAAATATATGCACTAGTTTGTGGGAGATGATGTTAGTGAGCAACAGAATACTTTTTTTTCTCCATTTTATTTTCTATTAGTAAGATAACAGAGGATTCTGGGAGCTGAAGTCTTAAACTTCATTTGAAAGAAACCAATGCAAAATATGAAATATCTATAAACAACCTGTCTTCAGCTAAAATTAAATACTACCAAAAATACTTGAAAGTAATGTCATAAATCACTTATATCTCATTCACTGCTTTCAACTGAAAACTTACAGGGGCGATAGTAGAACGGTCTAAAAAGTCAATATGCTTTGATTGCAACTTTGTACATCAATTAAAATGAGACAAAGCTTTGATTGCATACATAGACTCACTGTCCATATTTGTTTTATTGGGAGAGAGATGATGTTTTAGCAATTAAAGATGCTGAGCTTGTAAAACTGATAGCCCAGGTTCAAGATCAGAGTGCTTCTGTTGCTTGCCTCAGCTCCTGCCAACCTAACAGTTCAAAAGCATGCAAATACAAGTGGATCAATAAGGTACACTTTGGTGAGAAAGTAATAGTATTTCATGCCCCTCAGCATATAGTCATACTGGTCACATGATCACAAAAAATGTCTTCGGACAACACTGGCTTTTTTGGCTAAGAAACAGAGCTGAGCACCATCCCATAGAGTCAGACATGACGTTTACCTTTAAAAAAAAACTTATATGCTACCCACTCATCATAGCCAACACTAGGTGGCTTACTATCATTCAACTAAAATGTGAAATAACAAATAAAACAAATAGGGATCTTAAATTTAAAAATCAGTTAATATAATATTGACCAGGATGAAAAGGGAGAAAGCAAACTGCTTATGGGGGAGGAAGTGGAATGTTAGCCAAAATGCCAGAACTCTATTGGGAGTGCCTAGCCCTGTATTGAAGCATTTTTGGGTGGATGCGGATCTGACCTTGCAGGACAAGACGTTCCAGAGATTTTCAATCTTGATTTTTTAACTTCATCCTTCAGGCAACTTAGTTTTTAGAGATTGCACCTTCCTCTAAAGTAGAGATTCATGGGACTTGGCTGGATCAGGGGAAAGAGAAGAAAAGCAGAGCAATTTGATAAATGATTCTTAAAGGGCTATTTTCTACTTTATTTTTTTTAAGTTGGGGTGGGAGTAAATTATCCATTTTGTGACTGTGGTTTTCCGTAAAGAGATCCCATTTGTATTTCAAAGACAGGCACCTACTATATGATATAACACACTAACTTGACTTGGATTTATGAAAAGCCACCAAAACACGTTAAAGTAAAAATGGAAGGAATTCTTTGTTCTTTTTCTGCGTTGAGAAAATAGCCACTATGTTTGCAACAAGAAATCAAATCACCAATTGCTAGCATAGTAAGTGAGGTCATACAGAAGCTATTCAAGAGTGCATGAAGTTCTACATATTAGTGTTCCTTTTGCTGATGACATCTTTTTCCATCCGCTTGGCTCCTGCCTTTCCCTTTTTATAGACTCTGAATTAATGTGACTGATGTATCCCAGCTGCTGTGGGAAGAAAGGTGAAGCCTGTTATTTCCTCGAGGCAGAAAAAGTTATAGAAACAATGAAGAAAAATGCTGGCCATACTCTCTGAGGGATTTCATTCAGACACTAAAACCTGTTGCGTTATGTACTGTAAATATGATATTAATTTGCTTGTTCTTTCAGCAACACTGCAATCACTCAAATTTTCAAACTCCTGGTAAGATACCTTATGTCAGTGGTTCTCATTCTGTGGTGCATGCTTTGCTGGGTTCTGTGACATCACAGGGAGCCCGAGAAGGCTTGAAGAAATGTTATGATTTAAATCTTGGAGGCCCATGGCCATGGTCCATGGCTACAGAAGGTATTTAAAGAAGATCCATGGTAAAGAAAATTTTGAGAACCACTGCTTTATGTGACAGACACACTAAACAAAATTTAACCTAGGAAACCAAGTCTTGATTGATCAAAGCCTCATAGTATATATTGAGAGACATCTGTCTGACAGTGTCTAGTCTTGTGTACTTCAAACTTGCTTCTGTAATCCACTTCTACAAACAAAATGAATCTTCTGATTTGCTTCACCTCTTCTGCTGTCTCTTTCAGAAGTTTTACCCTGAAGAGAAACTATAGGTCTAATGGAAATCTGAGGCCAATGGAACTGACACAGGAGATCTGAAGTAATATAAAGCACCGCAGTAAGTTTTATCATGTCTCTTCTGACTCTCAGCATAGGGCCATCTCTAAAGCACGATCTCTAAAGCACCCAATCTTTAATAGTTTGTTCCGAGGCTGCAAAAAATCTAAGAGATTTATTTATACCAGGGTTTCCCAAAATCATTAGTAATGACCCCAAGAATCAAGAGGATTATTCAATAAATCAATAAATTGATGGGTATTAAAAGGGAGTTAGTAAATGTTTGGTGACATCAACAGAGATAAAAGATAAGAGGTTGATTGAAGCAAATAATCTTTTAGAGTCTTGAAGAATCTGCAGCAGTCCCTAGTTCTGAAAGCGGGGTTAGCTGTCAGCAAGAGAGACTTGAGTTGTGTATATTATTATTATTTGTTGCACAATCAACCAGATGTTGAGATTGGATTTGGCATTTTTGTTCACCTGTTGAGTCCTTCCCAAGGATCTGGGATAGACAGGTGTGGATGGTGCTACAGGTATGTTGTTCCAAGTAAAGCTGCCTTTTGCAATTGACTTATGGTGAATTTGTCAATGCCAAAGGTATTTACTGCTCTAATTGCTTTGGAATTGCATCCAAGTGCCTATTTCTATTGATACTATCTTTGCTTACTTTTGCCACAATTGCTCTCAAGTCTTTTTATTTTATTGTTTCCAGTTCTTTTTCTTCTACTCTGCTGTCTTGGCATTGACACATCCACTATCCAGACTTTTTTTTAATCTTTCTTATTCCCAGTTGTTGTCATCTCATTGTTTATAGCCAGTATGTGCAATTTTCTTACAGCAACTAATCAAGTAGCCCACTATTTCTTCAGCTTCTTTGTAGAAAAGCACTTGCTATCCATTGTTGTCTTATCAATTATGATTTTGTATGCATTTGTTCCTAAGACTTAGTCTTGCGCAGTCAGATTTAGCCCTTTGGTCTCTTGATTCAACTTTTCTGCACTTAGCCATTATCAGATCTTGTTATTATCTATTTTCCCTGTTATTTTTTAAATGTACTGTCCATATAATGCTTTGTCTTCCCATGTCTCTTCTCTGTTCTTCATTTGGTTGTTCTTGTAGGCCAGTTTGGTCTTTCTAGTACTCATTGTACCTTCCTGATACACTAATTTCATTGCATTTTCTTCATTGTCCTTCAGTCTTTCTATCCAGGGCTTATAGTTTTAGAGTCCAGTTTACCATTCCAGTTGTATAGTTGATGTAATCTGATGGAATTGACCAGGTGTTAATTGCCTTGATGGCATTGCCTCCTCTAAGTTTGAACTTTAAGATTTTCACTCCCTTGATGTATTCATTTATAACCTTTTTCTGGACATTATGGACATGTGCATAATGCATAATTGTCAGCTTAAATGCTCAGATATTGTAATGACCACCATTATCCAGACTCTTGATGTTATTTTCATAGAGAAACACTACTGCAAGACAACTTAGACATTGAAGACCAGTGGACACATTTTATACATGCCATTGTCAACAGCACCAACATAACAATAAGGCAATGTCAAAGTTCATGGAGAGAACAATGGATTGCTTCTTGCACTGGGTAGATTGCAAGTATACAGAATAGTACATTTGTATCACTCCTATCTGCTGCCTCTTATGCCTCAGTGCCCTTGCATTCCAGCAATTCTGCTTAACCTGGAGGTCCAGATCTCTGTATTTATCCTCTGCTGCTATTTTTTCAGTCAATTAAGGTTGACTCAGCCTTCCAACCTTCTGAGGTCGGTAAAATGGGGATCCAGATTGTTGGGAGAAATATGCTGACTCTGTAAACCACTTAGAGGGGGCTGTAAAGCACTCTAAGCGATATATGATTCTAAGTGCTATTCTTATAAAAATAAAAAACTTTTATTCACAAAAGAGGACCAAGAAGTGGAATGGGTAGAACATTTCAAAGAAAATTTGAATCACCCAACCTCCAATATAACCTATGATTTTAGTAATGCCAATTCCATTGCACTTACTGGATGTTGAACTGAAAATGATAGCAACCTGTGAAGTTTGATGGGCAATTAGTGCGTGGAAGAATAATGAAGCTGCCAGCATAGACCAGATTTCTGCATAACTTTAGAAAGCTGACAGAGACGATCTGGTTATGGAACTGACCAAGTTATTAAACACATGTTGGCACACACAATGCATTTCTGATGATTGGTGGAAAGGAGATATTGTTAATCTTTCGAAGAAAGGGAATCTCAATGACTGTAATAACTGTCAAGGTATCACATTTATTTCTGTACCTGGCAAAGTATTCTTGATTATTCTCTTTAGGCTCCTGCTAGGAGCAATTGATAAAATGCTTCAGGAGGAACAGACTGGATTTCAAGATGATCACTCATGTTCTGAAAAAATTCTCATGCTACACACATTATTGAGCAGTGTAATGTTCCAGTGATCATTTGCTATAAATTTTATAGATTTCAGGAAGGCTTTTTATAACGCATAGCAGGATTCCCTGTGGAATATCTATAGAAGATATGGAATGCCTGATCAATTTATTAGCATCTTCAAAAAATATCTATTTTAATAGTAGTTATTGTGTAAAGATAAATAGTGGAAAACATTTAATTTTCAACATCAATATTAGTGTTAGACTGGCTGTATTTTATCACCCTTTCTCCTCACCTTTGTTATGTGAAAAGCAATGAATGGGTCAAATACTAGAATTACCTGGAAGAGTCACACAAAGGTCACAGACCTTGATTTTGCTGACAATGTTGCATTATTGTCAGAAACTAGCACCTCCTTTGCAGGACATGAGTACCATCTTAAACTCTAGAAAGAGATTAGGAAACTAGAACTACATATTAGTGCAAATAAGATCAAAGTCATATTCATTGGCAGTCATCCTCCCAATACATTAATCACAACTGATCAACAGCCAATAGAACATGTCTAACAGTGTACATACCTTGGTAGCATCAAGATGTTCAAGAACAATACTATTGTTCTCTCCATGAACTTTGACATAGATGCAAATGTCAAATATAGAACTGGTAAACTCTCAGCAGTATTCCAGCACTTACAACCTACTTTGGTCAGATCCAAGAATAAATTAGAAGACCAGATGTACCATTGTTGTACTAACAACAATCTGTACCAGTGAAACATGGACATTATGCATAGCACAAAAGTGTTCATCAGCATTGCCTAACAGAGAATTCTGGGTATCTTTTGGTGTGACTGGGTCATCAATGAGGAAATTTCTGGTGAAATGGATGACAGAACATCCAGTGTGCCTAGCTGGCCATATTCTTCGCTTGCCAGAACATCAATATTCTAAACATGCTGTATGATAGGAGCCTCCAGAAGGAAAGTGGAGGTGAGTGTAAAACTTGGCCCAGATGTTGAACAATGACTTGCAGATAGTGAACATCAAATGGAAAGATGCCAAAGATGCTGCTGCAGATGCGATTCATTGGAAGAAGCTTGCTGCCTTGTGTGATTTGTGAAAAGGAACCAATAATGATGGGCATTGTTATGAATTGTGAAAATATTAAAATAAAGACAACTGAAGGACTTAAGAGCTGCTGACTAGGAAATTCTGGGAGCTGCAATCCACACATCTAAAAGTTGCTGAGGTTAAGAGACACTATAAAGTACTGTACTGTAAAATATACTGTACTATAAAGACAAGTTTGTTCATAGACTGCATTTTTCTGTTTTCTTGCATGCAATATTTGGAATAGAGGGGTGATTTTAGCTGCCTAAAGGCATTTTAAGCAAGAGGCTTGTAATTAGGAATTTTATCTCTGATCTGCTGTTATGGATATTAAATGTTATTGGTGTGGTTGAATCACTTTGAAGTTGCTGTTGTTCTCAGCTTCCTGATGCTACCACTGATGTTTTCTCTCCAATCAATGATTTAGCCAAGAATAACTATGAGCAGAGGACAAAGTAATGGTAATAACCTCAAGGGTTAAGGGATTAAGAAATTCTATAATTATGTATACAACCATTCTCTTGAAATCTGGACAGACCACAAGCTACTCTTGGAAATTTTTGCCATAACTAACCCAACTTCTCCCATTTTATCACTACTTATGCAATGCTGAAACATTCTTTGGAGGACATATCACTATACACTCCTGTAAAAACAAAAGATTGCAAAGATTGATGACTTGAGTTAGTTCAGATTCCAGATTGTGCTCTCACTCCATCACCTGATGTTACAAGCTATGCCAGAATCTCCCTTCCAGACACAAAAAAACAGCAAAGGAGTATATCCAAGTGTATGTCCTTAACTGGTGGTTCATGGGGCTGGCCACTTGATCAACTAGATAAGAAATTTATATCAGCCAATTCATCACAGCAAAATGAACTTTCAGCCTACAATGGTTGTGTTGTGCAATTACGTAAACAGTAAAAAAAGAGCTGTTTGTTGGAAACCAGATGACCACTTACTGTATGCTTGGTTCACATTTCAGCCATGGAAGTGGAACCCTAAACTGAACAAGGCTAATTCATCAATAGGTGTTTTGTTTTTTTACAAAATCTGGGGAAAAAAATCCATAATATGATGTGTTTTGTTTCTCTGACATTCCAGGCATGTAATACTAGAGCAAGGGTTACAACTTGTGAGCTTCACATGGAGTCATTTTATGATCCCAAAGGAGGAGAAGGTCAAATTTTTGAACCTCTTTTGCACTTGGGAATTCAGACAGTTTTAGGGATGAAATAATTTCTTAAGTCTCAGAGAGGCCTTAGGCATCCATTGCACTCTTAAAAGTGTCCCCACCAATTGAGCTTATTCCCCCTTACTTCCTCCCCCCCCTTTTTTTTTTAAGGGAACAAAAGCTAATATTAATCTTTAATTCCCAAGACTAAAAACAGGCTAAAAAAGTATTTTAATTTCTCTGATGACTTTATTCTTTTACTTGCTTCCTTTTTATTTAAAAAAGAGCAAAGCTACATCATTTTTCTTTATTAGTAGAGATTGCAATAAGAGTGGGGAAAGTGCCTTGGTGTTCTTGTGCCCTCTACTGATGAAGGAAAAATGAGTTCATTTTTAAACTAAAACAGTTCCAGTTGAAAGCTGCCATAAATCTATTCCCTCTGAATTAGCACAATAGAAGATGCCTACTGTGCTGTCATAATCTAACTCTGTTTTTCTCCTTCCCTGATCCACCTCAATCTCCTGATGATAACACCAGCACTTTAACCAGAGCACAGAATTGTTTGGCTGATGAATGTCAATGGATGACATTCATCAAGTATTCTAATGTCCCTGAAAGCACCTTTATGTTTCATGATATTTTGCGACATGATATTTGGGCATCACTGATTGTTCACAAAGTAATTAAATTGCTAAGTCATATTTTTGAACCATGGCTGGTATAATGTTAGAGGGATATTCCAGTCCTTCTCATTTGCAATCACTTGGTTCCTTCTTTTCCTAAATCACTCCCTTCTATTTGGCTTTGTCCCTCCTTGATCATCTGCAGTCGAGCTACTATCGATTCTTTAACTAAGATTTCCATTTGGTTAACTCCTTATTGTACCTCAGCATCTGATGATGATGATTGTTTATATCTCTATCATCGTATAACTCTTTGGGTAAGAACTGCAAGTGTTCATAAATCTTTTTTTACTCTACTTAGATTGACTATGTCAATATTGAGGTGATAATAGCTTGAAAGTTAACTGTAAGGCTCAGTACACTAGCAAGTTTTGTAACCTTTGACTAACTTGTTCTCATCCTCTTCAGATTACCTTCAACAGCAGTGGAACCATCTGGCCTAACAAAATTTAAAACCCAAATTTAATTATTTTTAAAAATGATGTGCTTAGCTGTTAAGGTATCATATCCATTTGGGGCACAATAGGAAGTAAACATGCAAGTCTGCACAGTTGTCATGAAACACAGACATCCTCCATCATAAATGTTTTACATGCATTCCCAAGTTATAGCACTTGCTTCAAATGATTAGCTACTAAAGGACGTAAATAAAAAATCAGAAACAAGAGGTTTCTTTTAAGGAGAATTGCTTCCTGCACTGGAAATTCTACATTGCAAAAAAGTGCCAAATTTAGTCTCAACTTTAAGGTCATTTGCTGGTTTTAATGCTCTAGTAAAGAGTGACAATAAGATCTCAGCATTGAAGCAGAAAATATTCCAGCTTCTTTTTGTGACAGAATACATATAGTATACATATATACTTCTTTTTCAGACTTCATTTTTATTACAGGATCTTTTTCTGAAACTTTCTGTCCTTACTGTTAATTTTTAAAAGCAGAGTTTCTATACTTTATTGATTTGATTTTTTAATAAAAATGGGAAACATGGCTTTCTGCAGCCATAACTGAATTTCAATTCAATTAATACTGAGTTATTTCAATGTCTTGTTGCACAGAAACTAAGGGCAAATGGATGGTTTTGGGTTTTTTTTTCTAAAGGTAGACTGACCGTGGAAACACAAGAAATGAGGGTAGTAGTAGTAGTAGTAGTAGTAGTAGTAGTACTGAAATGTGCCAAGTCTAGAAGCTTGGCAAAGTGGGTTATGTCATCACTTAATGATTTGTCTAAGTTCAGGAGGTTTTTTTTTCCAAATTACAAGACTGCTTTACTGCAGATCTCTGATGAACTCACTTATGCAAAACCTCAACTTGCTTATTCCTAAACCAGTGCATATGTTTAACTCAATCTTGAATCACTGCTGAAGTTTTAAATTTTAAAATGTTATTTTTTTAGCAATATGATCCTAAGCTGTACAAAAGTTTATGGATGATATTATTAATAAAAACCAGATGATCTATTTTAAAAATCAATCAAATGTGACTATAGTTATTCATTGTATGAATAACTATGCCACTAATTGATTCCAACCAATCATGCTTATCAACTATTTGGCTGAAAAATTCAGTTGGATGCTGACAACTCTATTAGTGATTTTTGTGAATGATTTGAATTTATAAAATAATTTCCTTTGTTTTAATTGTACACATCAAGTTTTGTCAGGTTTACAATCTTTATACAAATAGTAACTGGTCAAAATAAGCAGCTCAAAAATAAATTACAACCAAGTGAAGATAATATATCTCCATAGTTAATACATAAATAAAATGCTGATTATATCAATTTTACTCACAGGCATAATTTATCCAACAAAAATAATTGACTTTATTATTTCTGCCAAGATAAACTTGAAACATAAAGCCCTTCTTTTATATAAAATTCACAAAGAAAGTTCAGATATAAAAAACATTCACAAGAGAATGAGAAAATGAGATCATGGAAATGTATAGTTTTTTCAGATGAACATTTTACTGAATTGCACAAACATTCTTTGATAACATTGTGTCTCAAAGTGAGGACTGACTAAATCAATAGCAGATATAGTTACTATGAATAAATTTATTTATTTATTTAATTTATATTGCCCAGGGTGACTTGAGACAGCTTACACAATGTAAAACCATATTTAAAACAAAAAATAACAATAAAAAAACAATAAAAACTAAAGAATCAAATAAATTACCAGTAGAGACAAATACTTCAATAGCTAAGTGTCACCAATGTTTTTTCAAACATCAATTGTGCTAGATACTACATTTCTAAGTGTCTCTCATAAATTCTCCTTCATAAAAAAATAAAATATAGGTTAGATCAATAGTTCTCAAACATTTTGGTCTCAAGATCATTTCACATTCTTAAAAGTGATTGAAGATCCCAAAGAGTTTTGGTTTATATGTATTACTATATATCTATTGATATTTATTGTATTTTTAAAAAAAACTAAGAAATTTTAAAATATGTATTTATCTGACTTTGTGGACAGACCCTGAAAAGCTTTTAGGGACCCTCACGTTTCCCAGACCCCACTTTTAGAATTTATAAGCTATATGATAACCCTGAAAGATAGATTCACAATGAATGATGCAAAGGGATGATTAATGCAATCTATAAAGTTCCTAGTTGTATTTCTTGAATACCTTCCTTTTTTGTTTGCATCAGGAACATTTAGAGAGAGCAAGAAGAGACAGAAGTTATATCTGCTACAAAATAAACAGCATGGCACAGTAGTGAGTACTCCCGGTTCTGTGGGCATGGCTTGGTGGGCGTGGCAGGGGAAGGATTAATGCAATCTATAAAGTTCCTAGTTGTATTTCTTGAATATCTTCCTTTTTTGTTTGCATCAGGAACATTTAGAGAGAGCAAGAAGAGACAGAAGTTATATCTGCTACAAAATAAACAGCATAGCACAGTAGTGAGTACTCCCAGTTCTGTGGGCATGGCTTGGTGGGCGTGGCAGGGGAAGGATACTGTAAAATCTCCAGTAGGAGGTGGTATTTGCCAAACTACTCAAAATTTTCACTACCGGTTTTCCAGAACTGGCGAGAACCTGCTGAATACCACCTCTGGCATGGCAGTAACCTTCCACTTTTCTTCCTTTTTTAAAAGTCAGAAGTAGAAAACTTAGGGTTCCTTGCATATGTATACCCACAGAGAACAGAAGATATTGTTACACACGTGTTGTGATGTTGCAATTCAAACTGCATAATTTGTTTTTAATATCACAATGCAAATAAATAGGCCAGACCTTGAATCATTCTATTATGATGGACATTTCATTATTCTGGGATTGTTATGAATTAGAAACAGATATCTGTCTGGTTTGTTAAATAGCAGAGCATATATTTTAAAAACAAATGGTGAAACAGACCAGTTACAATGGGGCATTCCAGAGATGATATTCAGCAGGTTCTGACCAGTTCTGGAAAACCGGTAGCAGAAATTTTGATTAGTCCGGAGAACCGGCTAATCCCACCTCTGACTGGAGATTTTACAGTATCCTTCCCCTGCCACGCCCACCAAGCCACAGAACCAGTAGTAAAAAAAAATTAATCCCACCACTGGGGTATTCGTTAATGGTAATTTCAAGTATTGCAATTGACGATACTTTATAAAGTTTGGTGATTAAATCTGAAAAAAAAGATATAACTTTTGGAGCAATTGTTTATGAGAATAATTATCAAAATGGAAGAGTAAAGAAAGACACCGTGAATATCATGTATAGTAATTTGTGCTTTGCTGTTAGAATAAGAAAAACCCACAACAGGTTTATTACATAAGATATATTTTACTAATAAGGAAGATTTCGATTCTGCTTGAATTCTCTTCTCCCAAACTTTCTTTCATTCTTCTTTGCCTAAAGCTCCATGTAGTTGTCTAATCATTTTGTGACTTCTTAGTATTTGTTATCCATATTTATTATGGTGAAGATTTTTTGAAAAAAGATTAATCACATTCCTTAACATTCACCACCAACTAGATGCACATATCTTCCAACCATTAGCAGGAATTACAGAAGCCCTGTAGACATCCAGTTTCTATTTAGTAGCAGTGTGTGTCTTTGTACATGGGTACATGTTGTATGTTTGTGTGCATGTGTGTATGAAACCAAGCAATGCACCATGAATTGGGCACAAGGAGATCCAAATTCAGCACCACTCAACCAGTGACTGTACAGCCACTGCCTAGCTTACATTTTTGTTTTGTGAGGGATAAAATAAGGCAATATTCAGAAAATGTTGCACTCCTTCAAAAAACATGGAATCTAATACTATTAAATAAATATATTAGAAAGTATGTAAATAATTAAATTCTGCTAGCTACCTGATAAAAAAGTTCTTTCAGTCACCAAAAGATTAGGCTTCAGTTGAGATTTAGGCAATAATTCTTTTCTTGCCTTGGTTGTTGTAGAAACTTTTCATTTAAAAAGAAATTGAATGGAAACAAATCTGCCAAACTATAAAATATAATGCCAACATCCATCCCTTCTATTTCCAAGAACAATTCTAGGCTTGTCTGGCCTACAGATGTTTTTTTAAGAAATAAAAAATGCAAATGGTTATTGCCCAGATTCTAGCCAGAAAAAAGCCACAAGGAGAGATCTGGTCAGAAAAATCATGCTCACCTTTTTGCTTTCTGTTAACTGAGTATTTTGTAAATGCCATGACATCAATTGCAGATATTTTGTGCATATGCAACCTAGCAGCAGCTATTTAGTTTGTAGTTCAAGATGCTTCCCTTATCCAAATCTCATAATAATACATAGTGTTTTGGTTCTATGCTTCCCGCACTTCCAGTGGCCCCAATTAAAAGCCTGAGTCCAGTCCCTCTAGCATAGGGATTTTGACATATATTACAGGTTAAATGAAATGAAAAATCCATTGAAAATCTACCTCTAGCAGTAGCCAGGTGAACTCAATCATCATGTTGCATTATCTTCAGAGAACAATTAGTTGGATCCCTAACAATACGGACCAAAATTAATTATGCAGCATAGCTGCATAGCTATGTGTTGCATAGCACAGAGGGTGGGTAAGAAAATTTTGCACTGTGATTGTTATGTTCCATGATGTTTTTACTTCCACAGGATACTAAATGGGGTCTTTTCAACAACCAGACTCCAATCATTGTTCTGTGTCCAATAAAAACAAAAACTGAAGTCCTGATGAAGGCTGGTTTTAATTTGATAAATTTTCTTAAATATGCAGGAAATACTTTCAGTCTGTGCCTATACACAGCAATTATTCATTCTCTAACCTCTAGTAGTCCCCTCCACATTTGTAACCCTAATCATCTTCCATATAATTGTCTTTAGCTACTTTTATTATTTCTTTCTGACATATGGATTTTCTAATTAATGTATAATATTCTGAGTCATTGTTTTGCTGTTCATTCTTTTTCACTATACACACAAACATACACATATACACATTGTACATATATATATTTGTACATATATATATATGTATGTAAGTATGTATGTATGTATATATACATATATATATATAGCAAAACCTTAAATTTTCCCATGTTTTTTCTAGAAGAATTCTAATTAACGTATAGTCATATACATTAAAATATGGCTTGTGTAATGTAAACTAAACAACATATTTTGTTTAACATTGAAATTACAGTAAGATCTAATTTTAACAGCCCTGTCAATTAAATAATGCCTGTTCACATCCTGTCAATTTAATTATGAATGTCCACATTATTGAATATCCTCAAGTTTACATATTTTTCTTATTTATGTTGTCTTTAAAATCTGTTTATTGCTGAACAAATAGGAAAGGTAAAGGTAGTATTCATTTAAAAAATTAACTTTGGGGTTTATTGTAGATTTATTGCCTAATATAAATTTTGATTGGCACGTTCACAGAATGCTATAGACTTGGATTTGAAGGTTTACTTCCCACTTACTTTTATTTATGACAAGATATCCATAGCATCTTCAGTAGTAAAGAAATATATATTCAACTAATGGGGTTGAATAAATATATCAATAACATTGATATCAGGCTTCTGCTCTCAGTACATAAAACACTCAGAACTTCTGATAATAGGTGTTACCATAGAAAAGCTAAAAAGACATTATGAAAAATGGTCCTTTTGTTTTTATTTTATTTTCAGTGTAATAAAGAGTACAATTTGGGGAAATATACTCAATATTGTTGAATATACAATAGAACAGGTGATTTTATTTTTTAATTTAGAGTTTTTACATAATTAAACCATAAACAGAACATATTACATAAAGTAAAGGTAGAAACAGTGCAGACAAAGAAAGAAAAAGAGAAAAGAAAAGATATGCTTCTGATTTTCTTTACAGCAGATACAAACAGATGTTTATCTGCCTCTTTAGAATTACATTATATAGTTCTGTGCTTCCTATATTCAACCTTTTTAATTAGAAAATCCAGAAATTGCCAGTTCTTTTTGTTCATTTCTAGCAAGAAGTTCATAAAAGTTCAACTTTTTATAAAAGTACTTCCTTTTTTTTTCTTAATCAAACAGGTCAATTTTGCCATGTCTGCAAATACTGCTTTCTTCACTGTCAATACCAATACTCTGATTGGTTTTTCACTTGCCCAGTGAGATGGGGGGGGCAAGCCCCGAGGAGCTCTCACTTCTGACTCCAAGTACCTGGTACGGGCAGAGTGCAAGCTGCTCTATGGGCAGCGTCAGGTGGGGAGTTTGATTGGGGTGGTACACCTGTCAACCCGTAATGCAGGTGTCCTAAGGCAAGCTCAGGAGGACAGAAACTTTCTGCAGAAGGCCAAAAGCTCAGTTCATCTTGATTTTTAGTACGAATACAGACCATGAAATCAGGGCCTGATGATCCTTCTGATTTTTTTGGTTTCAAATAGGAGGTGTCAGAAAAGTTACCACATGGATAACTGGCTTGTGGTGGTCAAGCATTCATAGCGATGTTGCTTTGTGAGTAGTCCTGCATTTTCCATCTTTATGTATATAATAACTTTGCTGCAGTTATTATCCACAATCATCCACAATCCTTTCTAATCAGGAATCCATAAATCCTATTTTTTTAAAAAAATGTTTCATCTTAATATTAATGTTTAAAATTTGTTGCATCACTTTACATATATGTGTCCAGTACTTTTTTTTATTTGTCATGGAATGAATAGGCAAAAACAAATCTATACCCATGGGGAGTTACTAAAGATTAGATTTTCTAGTCAACAACATTACCAGCGACTTCCAGCATTCTCATGATATACCGAGCAACATAGTAGGACTGCCAGGCTCTCCATGGATTGTTGTGGGTCCTGGGAGGTGGCACTGATGGCAAAAAGAACGAAAGCAGAGATGGGGATGTAGAAATGGTTTGATAGCTTGGTTATGGAAGCAGCCTCACAGACCAGCATTACCAAGCATTTTCTTAACCAACGCTAGATTCTTTGTCAACAAAATTGATGAACTAGAGTTATGGATGGCAGCAAATAAGTTCATTCGTGATTGCTGTTTGATTATCATCATGGGGACTTGGCTTCATCTACTTGTGCCGGATGTGACGGTGGAACTAACTAACGCACCACACACCGCTTTGATATAAACAGCAACTCCGGAAAAAGTAAAAGTAGAGGATTTTGTATTTATATGCATAATGACAGGTGTGCTAACAGTAGAGTAATCTCCAGTCACTCATTCTGCATGAACATCAAGTGAGAGCTGTGCTGAAGGCCATAAATCCCAACAAAGCTGGAGGTCCAGATGGGGGATGGGAAAAGTGGTAAAAACCTGTTCTGACCAATTTACAGGGGTCATGACAAGGATTTTTAACATCTCCCTGCAACTGGCTAGAGTCCCATCATGCTTGAAAACAGCCACAATTATCCCAGCTCCAAAGAAAGCAACCATAATCAGCCTGAATGACTATAGACCCATTGCACTGATGTCTATAGTGATGAAGTGCTTTGAGAGACTGGTTCTACAACACCTCAGGTCCTGTCTTCCACCAAATTTTGATCAACACCAGGTTGATAAGGATGTCATTGCCATTGATCTACATATTGCACTGAGACACCTTGAGAAATCTGGGAATTATGTCAGAATGCTTTTTTATAGACTATAGCTCAGTCTTTAATACCATCTTACCAGGCATTTTTATTGAAAAACTGACCTGAACCTCCCTCACTTCCTGTCAGGCTATCCACAAATAGTAAGGGTTGGGTCCTTTGCATCCTTCACCCTGAAGTTCAGCACAGGCTCCCCTCAGGCTGTGTGCTCAGCCCCTACCTGTGCTTGCTATATACATGTGATTGCATGTCCTCTGATCCATCCAACATTATAATAAAGTTCACAATGATACAGTGGTGCTGGGTCTTATGACTGGAGGGAATTGGAGGGAACGCATACAGGGAAGAAGTCCAGAAACTATCCACATGATGTTTAAAAACAACTTACATTTAAACTCTAGCAAGACAAAGGAGATGGTGCTGGATTTCCGGAAGTACAGAGAGTAACTTGCCCCAATATATATTAAGATGGACTGTGTGAGAAGATTTCTTCTTATAAATTCTTGGGAGTGCTTATTATCAAGACCTCACCTGGAAATACAACACATCCCTGGTGGTTAGGAAGGCTCAACACCAACAGATAATTCATTTCCTTAGAGTCCTGCAGAAAAATCAGGTGGAACAATGGCTGATGATCCCTTTCTATCAGTCCACAATAGAAAATGTCCTTACATACTGTACAACAGTATGATATGCTGGTTCAGCAGCTGCAGACAGGAAGGCACTACAGAGAATGATAAATTCAGCACAAGAAACCATTAGTTGCCCCCTAAGACCTCTGGACAACATCGCCAGGTCTCGTTGTTTCAGCAGAGTAAGGAAGATACTTAGGGGCAATTCACATCCTGATCAATGTCTTTTCTCACTTTTACCATTGGGCAGAAGAAACAGAAATATAGCCAGATGGACAAACAGGTTTAAAAACAGCTTTTATCCATGGGCTGTCAGATTCCTAAATACAACTACAATCACTCCATGCATACATGGAAACATATGACTGGTTCTCCCTAATTATTTATGTTGTATTGTATTTTTGTTATGGAAAGCACCAGCAGCAGCAAAATCAATTTCATTGTTTATATATACAATGACAATAAAGATTATTGTTATTATTTATTTATGTTATGGTTTATTTTTGTCTATAGTACATGATAAAATATTCCTTCATGGTTTTTATATTTCTAAATGTAATCTCTATACATCCTACATAATTTATCTGCTGATCTCTATCAATGGTAAATAATTTTCTGACAATTCTAAATTGTAGGATAATGCAGATTTCAAACATTTTGACTCTATTCTCGCTAATCTACCTGAATGTTATAACCAAGTTTTTGGCCCCTTTTATCATAAATTCATTAACTTTTTCTTCTTCAAATCTCAAAAAAAGGTTATATGTTTTAGCAATCATATGTTCATAATTTGTACATAATTAATTTTGAAATTCAGTTTTTGGCATGTCAAATTTTCTGACTTTCAATTTCCAAACATTAAGGGTGCTCAAAAGGTATGACATGCGTTGGGGATTGCAAATATATTTTGATTACTTTAATATAATTTAAATGTGCTTGGTAAGTACTGCATAAGTACTATAACTTTTAAATGTTTTGTTTGTTTCATTTGATAACTATATATTTTATAACTATATTAAACTATAAATATTGAAGGTTTCACTTAATTGTAAATATAAAAACCATTGAAAACTAAATCCCTTTGTTCTCTTAATTGAGTCTTAAATTTTCTCTGTCCTACTGTCTTTTTTCTATGAGGTTCTTGTGCTCATGCTACTTTCAATTACTATTATTTTTTTTACTTCTGTTGATTACCTGGCAGTTTTCTTAGCAAGATTTTCTTTCTTTCTTTCTTTCTTTCTTTCTTTCTTTCTTTCTTTCTTTCTTTCTTTCTTTCTTTCTTTCTTTCTTTCTTTCTTTCTTTCTTTCTTTCTTTCTTTCTTTCTTTCTTTCCAGAATACAGCCAGCCAGGTAAATTAATGAAAATCCTCTAAAATTCAATTACATACTTTATTATTAAAATTATACTATCAATAAATTTTGATGTTCCAGCCAAAAATTAGAATATTTTTTTAAAGATTGTATTGATTTTCTATTGTTTACATTTTGTTAGTGCTTAATACATTCATCATGTTGTCTGGGTTATTTAATTGCTTAACAATACAGATTACATTCTTAATCTCTGCCTCTTTTTTCCAACCACTGATAAAATAAAGTCCATGTTTGATAATATTCTTCTTCTAGAGTGTTATGTTTTTTACTATGTTTACTGGAAATTAGTATCTTAATCATCTCCACCATATGGAAAAGAAAAAAGAGAGGCAGCACTCACATTTTGTTTCTCAAACTTTGCTCAAGCCTACTAAACAGCTCAAAGTTGATAGATTCATGAAAAATAAACAGCCATTTTGTAAGTAATCTCTCTTGTTTCTTCTGAGAGCCTCTCAAACAGATATAACACCCTAGAATAGGATTTTCATAAGAGAGAGAGAAAAAGTTCCCAACTCTTAGATCTTTCTGACTCTATCCTTGAAGAAGCTTCCCCTTCTCAGATCTCAGCTATTTGTTCAGTTGCTGCAAAGCATGAGACAAAGAAATGAGGACTTAAAAAACAAAAATGTTACTAGCTTCATAGGCCATTTTAAATATAGCCACTTTTTAAAAATTCAGGTGTCTCCATTAGGATAAAAAATAAACATTGTTTGCTTTTTTAAAATATATTTTAGCTATCATGAGAGCAGTCCTGAATGCAACCTGAACATAAGCAATGGAAGTAGAGCCTCATTTGATGATCTAAATCTTCTCACTTAATTCTTCTAAACCCTAAGATGTCATGATTGCATATTAAATCGATTGATCTTCGTCTAATCCAAAACTACTTTTTGTAACATCCTGCCAAATGCCAAAATCTAAGAATCCTATTAATTTTTAGACCTTTATATTTTAAAAAATATATGGAATGAAATCTTTTCCTAATATCATTATTTTAATCAACCAAAACTATTGTTGAATTTAAATTGATATTAATCTTCTAAATACTTTGTAATTGGGAATTCTGGGGACACCAAACACCATCTTAAGTTAGTCTTAAATATCTGGGGTTATTTTACATTAATGAAGAAATGGGTAGGGACAATATGAAATTTACATATTCTTTTAAATTCCATCTTATATATGTTCATATAATTCATTGTTTGGTGAGTAAAGAATTGCAATTTAAAGTGGTGGTGTCATAATACATAGTACCACAATCAAATCAAGTGTAATCTAGCTTAGTATGTTATACAGACTCAATTCATGTGTTTAGCTAAAAGGTTAATAATTAAATCATAATTAAGTAAATTATGATAAATGGTTTTATGAATGCTGCCTTTGCAGTGATAGGGAGAGGGATTGATACAGAATAATACTATGCAAAAGGTAATTAGGCGGCTGTGGTGATGCATGAACCCCTGTGTGTTAGGTTAGGGCTGGAAGAGTACATGTGGCCCATCTTCTAATTAGAGAAGAAGCCAGCACAGATGCTTATTTTTCAAAGTGAAAGGTCATGTGTAGATTTAATTGTCTCCTGCCTTTTGGAGACAAAGGGTCAGGATCTTCATGGAGAGACTAAGAAAGAAAGAAAAAGTATTTCATACTTTACATAGAAAGTACTGCTAAATAAACCAAAAGAAAAAACTATCTTGTATGGCTTTTCCACCACTGATTATGGGATGGAAAAAAAGAAAAAAGAAATTTGTGATTGAATTGCTGTATGTCTTTGTGTGATGTCTGAAAAATATCAGAGCCTTTGTGTGGTCACACAAGATTCATAAATGATGGCCGCAGTTATTTGAAGGAAGGGTGGATTCGCCTCCCTCCTTTCTTTTCCAGTAGAGTTGTTCAAAAGCTTGTATATGCACATATGCTTCAGAACAAATGGAATTCCCAATGAAAGTCAATTTTTCTGTTGTGAGTTCAAATTTCCCTGAAAGTGTTGGAATGCCTGAAAAACATATTTTGTTTTGAGGGATGGGTTGTGTGTATGGATGGATGATTTAATTCTCTATTGCACTGCCATTTCAATACATAGAAAAAAGACGAAGACAAAACATTGATGGTATAATGTAAATGGAAAGAAGGAAGAAAAAGAGGATACTTTTTTTTAAATTAAAAGAACAGTTAGCAAATTGTGATTAACAACCTAAATATTCCTCTAAAAAGTTATCCCACAATCCACAATCACAAGCACCCATTGTCTGCAAAAAGAAAGCTTATCTTTTTACTCCAAAGCTATTAATCTTTTTAATGAGATTTTGGGGACGAGTAGGAAATCTCTTGGCATTTTTTTTTAAATCTACACTTCATACTTCAGTAAGTAAAGAGGCATAAGTTCTGTTTTAACTGTTGGAGAAGCAATGAAGCATCTAAAATTTGGGCTTCTGTTCATTGCAGATGTTAAAATGGTAAAGCTTCTTCCAAATTAGACTTTAGGCCAGTAACTACATGAACATCTATGTGAAATCCTTTGATGTTTCAAACCTTACATTTATCACAACTGACAATTATTCTTTTGGATTTGGCCCATTGTCTAGTTCCATAGAGATCACGATATTATGATTTTTATCCATAAGAAATCAATGAATGGTGCAGTTGCAAATATGATAAATATTTTTCATGCCTTCCTCAAAAAAATTTGCCTTCTTTATAGAAATTTTGAATATAGTTCCATTAGAGATGAATCTTTCAAGGACTCTAATAAGTAGGACACAAAAAATCTTTCTAGCATATTTCTTCAGTCAACAGCAATTCACTTTATTCCAGAACTGTCTACTACATAGTTATCCAACTATCCAAAAGAGTAGCATAATAAATTTTATCCAAAACTTTACTGAGAACATTGTTTCCTAAATGTGATAAAGTACTTTGATATAGTTTATTCTTGATAAATCCATATTGGGTTCTCCTAATCTTTTTGTTCATTTTTCTTGTTGTTTAACTTCCTAATCCAGTTTACAATGGTTCAATTTTCTTGTAGCTAGTTCCCTAAATATAAATTAACATATGAATTCCTTGTAGTAATAATATCAATAATGATAAAATTATAATATTATTGGTTAAAGAAGAATTTTAATTTATGTTTTATCTCATTGAATTTATTCTATACTTCTTATATTTATTTCAAAATTTAGAGAATTGGCTCCAGTTCAAATTGTCAAATGTATCATGACTGCATGATACATTTCACAAAATTCACAAAATTTCATCTTTTATCAAGTTTATCAATTCCCCTAGAAAACAAAGCAAAACTTTCTTCTAATCTCAGAGAAAAAATATTTTGATCCAAACTATGATGACTGTATTAAATTCCTACTAAAAATAATGAAAGTTAAACTAATCATGAGTTCTGTTGGGACCAATAGATTAAATCAAATACATAAAAGTGAAATAAATTTACAATTAGCAGAAAAATTGCCGTAGCAGTAGAAGAGTTAGTTAAAAATGCAGCAGGCAGTTTATAAACAAAATACGCACAGCAGAATTGGGCCTTATTTAAGCAGTTTGTTAGGCTCACAGTACCTATAGCAGTCTCCTTCAGCCTGAGGCTCTTCAACTCCAAATACCATGGGGTAGATGAGCGAGGAAAAGTAACCAATCAAATCAATCAACCAGAAACAGAAACCAAATATGTATCTCAATAAAGCAATGCAACTCTGCTTCTTATATACTTGGCTACAAGGTTGTGATTGTATCAATCGGAACTTCATTATAATCTGATAATGCACATTTATCATTTTGATGCTATTATATTTAGCATCCACAGCTAAATATGATAGCACCAAAATGACAAATGTGCATTAGCTGTACCACAGCTACAATAATCTGGTATTTGAATTCAATTTTGTTTACTGAAACATAATATATTTTCCTTCCTTTCTTCCTTTCTTTTTCTTTCCTTCTCAAAAATGTAATTGCAGAAATAAAGTCTTTAAATTGAAGGCAACTCTTAGTGCCTTTCGTGAACACTGCCTTACAGTTTTCTTAGCACAAGTGATTTGTATTCCGTTCTAATACTAAGATAAATCCAGCAAAGGTTAATTTAGTATTGTCACCTAGTTAATCACTTGCTGGAATTAATTACTCAAAATCTGTGTCAAACTGAGTCCTTAAAACATGTAGACATTTTTTTCCTAACGTGTATTTAGTTTATAAACTAAATGTTCCATTTCTGAGCTATTTGAATGGTTTCAGAAATCTCCATTTTCATTTAGGCTTTGTTGCAAAAATTTTATCATGATTACTTCCTAGAATATTAACTCAATCATTGTGGTTGAGATTTTCAAATAGCTATTTTGAATTAGGATGATTATCTTGCAATCAGTAAGTGGACATGCTTGGGTAACTCCTAAAACCAAAGAATAGCCCTGGTGTAATTTTCAAGCAGGACTTCAAACCACTAGATTTTAAACAATTTTTCCAATGTTATGTGTTTATCCACAACCCAATCAACCTTTCTCTGCTCTTACTTCCATGCTTTCAATCAGCAGTCACTGTTGCGTCCAAAATATTCTTTGCATAACCATGCTTGTTTTGTTGATCAGTGAAGAGTTATTCTTAAAACAAAGCCTTAGGAATACCTGCTCAAAGTTGCAAAAATCTGGACTGTTATTAGGTGACTATAAAAAATCAGAAGTATATAATAAAACATTGTATTACAACATTTATTAAAATACATAAACTACTGACTGTTGGCTCCTGTAGACTAAAAAAGCTTTGTCCCACAATTTCCTGTAGGTAACAGCATAAATATTTTCTGTTTGTTGCCATCTGATGGTTATCTGGATTTTACAACTCAGATCTAAATTGGAATTAACCTTAACATTTTTACCAAACAAAACATTTTCAGACAAAATTATACTTCTTTTCTATTACAGCATTTTATTTTCTCTGATGACTCATAAAAGGTGTACACTTATAAAGAAGAAAGAGGAGCAATTTGACATGGTAAAAACTTGGAAACTCTTTTACAGTACCAAACAAATCATTGTATTTCTGAAACAGGTTTTCGGGTCATGTGCCACCATTAAAATCAAGGCTTCCTCTTTCTGATTTATAAGGTCACCAGAATTCTCCAGTGGGATTATGTTCTGATGGTGTGGTTTGACCCAATATTTTTTCAGTTTACTAAAGTAAAATAAGAAGCTCTTTTGGAAAAACAAACTGATTAAATGAAAATAAACAGCAAAAATTTGAGGTGGATCAGACTTTGTAATTAAATCTACAGTTATCTGAAGTGGCAGAAAGAGAGCTAGAAAATAATTTTGCAAGCACCATTCGTTCAAACACTCTGTCATGTTATTGGGGCACTCCATATTACAGCTCAGTGATCTTAGGGAAATAATTTCTTCCTGTGATCCTGCTGGTCTCTTCTGATGGATGGGAAGACTGCTGGGGAAGATTCTATACAAAAACATCAGGACTTCCTGTGAGAATGGAGTTGCTCTTTCAAAGGCTTTTTTCTGGGGAGGCTGAGAGAAGGAGAAAGAAAAATCCTTGAATAATTGATGTTTGCATAACAAATAGACCATGTCTTTTTCTGTTTTTTTATTTTTAGTTTATTGTGCAGTATTTACTTGAATATATATTGCTTTTAATATTTCTCAAACAATTGAATGTTCCCTTGTAAGGAATTGGACTTATACTTTAATGCTGCAAAACTACATACAGAAATACAGAACTTGACCCATTGAGCTTAAGTGGGGCTTAAACAAACATCCATAGATTCAGGATATTTGTAACATTTACAAAATACAACACGGGAATAAAATATTTTAAGACTTAGATATAAAAACAAAATATTTATGGAGAGAAATTGAATTTACTGAATATTGTTATACCGATATTCTGCATTTCCAGGTGAGTTTTTGGCTAGGTTTCTCATCTTATGGGAGACAGCATAAACTTTAAATTCAGCTTTGCAGTTCTTTATTTTTCATTTTAGCCATCAGCCCTTTCTCTCCTCCCATCTTATAAAACCTGTTTCTAGCCTCAAATCTTAGATTTTATCATCTCTCGATATCTTAATTAAATGTCTTTAAGTTTTCTGTTACTAATTACAATGTCAGAAAGGTTTTAGCAGCTTCATTTAATCTGCCTGTAAACATTTTGTTGCTGATTTTATCCCCTTATAAATGTTCGATGACATCCCATCAGCTCAGATAATCAGATTAAGACCATGAGAGACTTCACAACCATTGTTGCTACCATATACATTATAAAGGTCTTGTTCCAGTATGCATATTTCTACTCTCCTTCATGTACATTTCCTCCTCTGTTGTCAGCAGTATTGAAATCAAATACTAGTGTTTTTTACATTAGTGGGTAACAATTAATCATTCCCAAAGGCCTGAACTTAAAGGTGGTATTCATATATTTTGAAAATGTGCAGTTAGCCTCATATATACAATATTTAAATATTAAGATAATGCTTCAGAGATTGTGGCAAAGTTGTATTTGTTTTAGACTATTTGAAAGAACAGCTGGTATGCACACGACAGGAAGAAAAACAGAAAAGTTTGCTTGGCCTATAAAGTCCCTTCATCAGCTGCTCACCTACTGAAATTACATGGTTAGCCACAGTATCCTTCAGGGGTACTTAGAATCTGGAATAAAATGAATTTGTAAAAAGAAAGCCAGAGGATGGAAATTCTTGAGTTCCAAATAACACTGGGAACTCCAGACAAGGAGGAATTAATTATGTTTTCTGAATCATTTCAAATATTCCATAATAACATTACATTACTTTACATTACATTATATTACATATTTTTTCAATGGTAATCTATCCCTAAAATGGTCCTTCAGGTATTCTAACAGTATACCCATCACTACTGTAATTGTGTCCATCCATCCATCTTGCTGCTAGTTGTCCTTCTTTTTCCACTTTTCTCAATGTTTAATATATAATATAACATAATATAATATAATATAACATATTATAATATAATATAACAAACAGCTTACAGAAACCATTATAAATCAGAACTGCTAAAGCAATGGATAAGCTAACATATCTCAAGAAAGGATATAGCCAATTAAAATAATAAATTCAAACAAACCTTCTGTTCTTAGTTGCAATTTATGACAATATAGTTATGTTATGATTTAATATAGTTATGATTTTGTTTTTACTATTTTTTTTACATATTGGTTGCACAATACCTGCTTCATCCTCTCTCCAGTCCAATGAGTAACAGCCTTAAATGGCTGTTACTAAATAATCAATGGTTTTTTCTCCTTATGTTGACTATCCTAATAAAGCTTCAAGGAGTGTAAAATCTATCATGCTTAATCCTCAATTGTCTTGAAGTCAATGAATTGGTGTGGGTATAATGAAAGGTGTGTTTAATCATCTTGGAAAGAAGACACAATGTTGATGTCAACTTAGTCCTCAGAGCATAGTATTCCCAATAGTAGAATCAAAAAGTTTTTTCTTGTGACTGATTATAAAAATGATTTCCATGGAATTTAGTCACAGCTAAACTTCGGCACGTGCACCCTTGGATACTGAGTTCCCAAATTGTTTAGATTTTAATCATCACCATTAATATCAAACTGCAAATGAGATAGCAGCTATTCCTTTTTGCAGCCTATTCATTGCTGTGTCTGTCATTTGCTACATATATAGTGAGCAGAGCACGATTGAAAGTAGGGAACAATCTATGTGATTTTAGGCACTGTTAAATATTGGTGAGAAGGAAAAACAGAATTCTTTTTTGGCTTGGCTTTTGATTCAGGTCAAGATAGATTTCAGATTATTATTATTTCAAGGCAGAAATTTAAGAGTTAAGTTTTTTCCAATACTATCTGGTTTGACTTTGATTGACTCAGTTTTTATACTTGAAATTGAAAATATATAAGGAGAATTTGCTTAGAACTCCAGAATTAATTTATCCAGTTATTTTATTTTTATAATTTTTTTCTAGGAATTCTCTGGTTCTTGGCTAATAAGAAATTTGTATTAACTACACCCTGAAAAATGAATAACAGAATACTCTAAATAGTCTTCTGAATAAAGGTAAAGGTTCCCCTCACATATACATGCTAGTCATTTTCAGCTCTAAGGGGTGCTGTTTATCTCTGTTACAAAGCAGAAGAGCCAACACTGTCTGAAGACATCTCCATGGTCATGTGGCTGGCATGACTAAACACCAAAGGTGCATGGAATGCTGTTACCTTCCCAACAAAGTGATCCCTATTTTTACACGCTTTCGAACTGCTAGGTTGGCAGAAGGGGGACAAGTAACGGGAGTTCATTCTGTAACTTGATGCTAGGGAGTTGAATCACCGAACTGCCAACCTTTCTGATAGACAAGCTCAGCGTCTTAGCCATGAGCCACCTCGTTTCTTCTGAATAAATTATACTAAAGAAAAAGCTCTTTGGATTACATATTGACCAAGATTCTCGGAGTTGGGTTAGCTATTCATTTGTATTTATATAGTGTCAAATAAGACAAAACTATGTGAAGGGCATTTCAAGACTGAAATAGAAAAAGATGAAGGACCCAATTTTGTGTGTATGTGTATGTGTAATTCTGGTTAACATAGAATTTATTGAAAAACTTCCCAGTATCTGGCATTACTTGGCCATATATCATTGAAATATGCATTTCTGTGGCAGCAGAAAACTTTTCAAATGATGGTAATAAATGAATTCACATGTTTTACGTGTAAATTACTAGCTCTAGCAACTCATCCACCTTCTTTGATCTGTAGCATCCTGGGTTTCAATAAAAAAGCACAATAAAAGACATAAAAATCCAATTTCCTTTCTGTGCCAAGTTCTATTGGTAGTGGTAACAGAGAGCCATAAAACTGTCTTGATCTGTCCTACAAAAAGCTAAATTTGGCATACCTTGGGGATATTTTGTTTTTGTTTGCTGTAACGTAAATCAAGTGACTGCAGTCTCCATTCCTTATTCTTAGTCCCAGATTGTGCCATACTGTCTGTCAAATGCAAATCTCCCATGCTTTGCCATTTTTTTCCCCTTCAAAAAATTTGCACAAATAAATTTTCCACCTTGACAGCCTTGCAAATGGAAATCATCAAACTGACTCATTCAGAGTGGCAAAAACCTGAGCAACACTGGAGATGGGAAGAATTTGGGGCAGAGGTTGTGGGGATCCAGGTCAAGCCTTCCTCTTGGGTTTAAGTTCAATAACTGGAAATATGTTCTAGGATCCTGTTAGCAATGGGGACACCTGGCTCCCTTCTTTTAAATTAGCAATAGGGAAATTAGATTTTTATCATCCATAAACCATCATTCTCAAACCACTCCTCGACTTACACCCACATTAAACCCAAATTGTTGTTGATAATCAAGACAATTTTTAAGTGAATTTTGCCCTATTTTGCTATCTTTCTTGCAACAGTTGTTAAGTGAATCACTACATTTGTTAAGTTAGTAACATGGTTATTAAGTAAATCTGGCTTCTCCACTGACTTTGCTTGCCAGCAGGTTGCAAAAGGAAATCACATAACCTCGAGGTACTGCAACCATCTTAAATATGAATCAGTTGCCAAGCATCTGAATTTTGATCACCTAAGCATAGTGATGCTACAATTGTAAATGTGAAAAATGGTCATAACAGTGGTGGAATTCAAAAAAATTTACTACTGGTTCTGTGGGCGTGGCTTGTTGGTGGGCATGGCTTAGTGGTCATGTGACTGGGTGGGCATGGCCAACTTGGCAAGGAGGCGCAGCACCTTGCTGTGAGTGACGTCGAGTTGGCACACCCACTCAGTCACAAGATCGATGCTGTAGAGACAGAGTGATTTCCTACATACCTTCCCCCCTCCCTTCTGCCTTTAGGCTGACCAAAAAAAAGCCCAACTAAAGATCACAAGTGCCTGCTGAGTCTGCCTGCCGAAGAGATTTTGTTTTGTGGTGTTTTTTGTTTTGTTTTCTGCCAAAAGCCCTTTGGAGGTAAATTTGCAAAATCTTACTGTACCTCATTATTCTGGCGTTTCCTGTTGCTGCTGTGGCTGCTGCTGTGGCTGATTGGTTGCCCAAGTAAAGAACCACACCGGCTCAGGGTGACTCTGAGGAGCAAGAGGGGAAGCCAAGACGCTTGCCTCATAGCAGTCAACATTGCTCTCTCTTGTTCTGGTTAAGTGCTCCTGGCGTGCATAAGGAGCGTGACAGCAGGTACACACTGCACGGATGCGTTTTAAAAGTCAGAGAACTTTGCCCAAGACTTCTTGTGTATTCAGGGACTACATCTCTCCCAACAATGAGTTGATGGCTATCTAACAAAACATCTTCCAGCTCTTAAAGATTGACTTTAAGAGCACCCCCATGGAAGAAGCCTAGAACGAGAGCAAAAGTAGCGGCGGCGGGATGACAGGGGCAAGTGATGGATCCCTCTGTGGTCCCCTCCCAGGTGACACCCAGGGCTTCAGCACCTCCTTTTCTCCTCAGAGGTGCAGTATCTGTCTCACTTCACAGTCCTTGTGGGAGGACACAGATGCCCGTCTTCCCCGCCACTACTACATTTGTTCTTGGTTCTCAGCTTCTTCCATGGAGGCGTTCTTAAAGTTAACCTTTAAGTGGTCCTGGGACTTCTGCCTACCTGCCCAGCACCCACCAGCCCAGACCATGTTTTCTTCCTTCGCCTGGCAGACACACCTCTTCCAGCCCAGCTCAGCCCGGCCAGCCAGCAGGTGGCCACATGTCCCAGGGCTTCTCAACCCCCTTGTCACAAGATGCCTGCAGCTGTTGCATACTTTTTTCAATGCTGCTGCAGTCCAGCAGCTGCACTGAAAAAAGTATGCCCTATTCTCTGTGCTGAGCCCAGCAAGTCCAAGCAGCTGGCGCATAAAACAGGGCTGCGCTGGACCATTGGAGAAATAGAGCAGAGCTAGAGATCAGTAGCCATCTCTTTTGCAGGGCAGAAATCCTCCCCGAATCGGCTGGCTGATCTCCTCTTTCTTCACCTGTTTGTTTTGTATGACTGAGGCCAGCCGGTCAAAGGGGCGGCTGCTGGAGGTGACTCTTTTTCACACTCCAGCTGCCTTTTTCAGTGCAGAAAGCCTCCCCCAACCGGCTGGCTGGTCTCCTCTTTCTCTGCCTGTTTGTTCTATATGACTGAGGAGGAGGAGACCAGCTGGCCAAAGGGATCGCTGCTGGTGATGACTCTTTTTCAGTCTCCAGCTGCCTTTCGGCACAGAAATTCTCCCCCAACTAGACAGCTGGTGTTCTCCTCCTTGGCCATACAGAACAAAACAAGCAGAGAAAGAGGAGACCAGCCCAGTCAGTTGGAGAGGCTTCTTTGCACCACGAAAGAGGTGGCTACTGATCTCAGGCTTTGCTCCACTTCTCCAAAGGTCCAGCACCACCCTGTTCTATACGCTACTGTTTGGACTTGCTGGGCCTGGCATATAGAACAGAGTGTGCTTTTTTTGGTGCGGTTGCTGGACTGCAGCCACACCAAAAAAAACATGCAGCTATGCATGCATCTCACAACAAGGGGTAGCGAGAATTCTGGGACATCCGCCCATCCACCTGCTGGCTGGCTGGCTGGGCCGGGCTGGAAGAGGCGCATCCACCGGGAGAAGGAAGAAAATGTGTTCTGGGAAGGCAGGCAGGTGGCCGGATGTTCTGGGGCTGCTGCACATGTGCATTGCATGTGTAGCAGATGCACACACAGTATGCATGTGCAGCAGCCCCAGGACATTACTCTGAGCTGCGCCATGGCTGCCAGGTGGTAGGGAAAGCTAGGAGAGCAACCGGGACAAGTGAGCGACCAGGTGACTGGGCAACCGCTTTGGGGGGCATAGCCAGCAGGGGTTACCACCGGTTTGGTGACCCATGCCAAATCACTGCTACCAGTTTGCCCAAGCCAGTGAGAACCAGTTGAATACCACCTCTGGGTCATAAGTAACTTTTCTAGTGCCGTTGTAACTATAGATGGCTGCTAAATGAACTGTTGTAAGTCAAATGATACCTAATAATAATATTTTTGTTTTGTACCCCTCTTAAAATAAAAAGTGTAAACTATAAACAGGTTAAAAAAAACTCAAACATTGAAGTATCTCTGCAGCTAAGGCAAAATAACTATATTACTAACTGGCAATTACTGTCTAGAAATTAATTGTACTAACATACAATAAAAGTGCACTAAAATATAAAATAAGTTCAACTGATGTTGTTCAGTCAATATTTGTACTTTTTACCAAAAAATTGCTTTGGAAATAAAAAAGCAGCTACCTTACCGGATGAATGTATGAGTCATCTTTCTTGCAAAGTTTTTTAAAGACCAGCAAAATCTTCAAAGAGCATGACATCTTTTTAGAATTAGATGCCAAAATCTCTGAAGTTGTTCTTTTGTTTTTAAAGGAAGGAAAATCTATTATGTTTTGATGATGTATTCATAAAAAAATAGTTAGGTGGGGAAAAGCCATAGGTGATGGGGGAGGTGAATATATGTGTAAATGATCTAGAATATCAGTCTGTGGTTCTGACTTACTGGTTGTTGTATTTTTCCAGTAATTTTTTTTTACTTCAGAAAACTGCCTGGACAAGTCCCTGTAGTTTTCTTGGCAAAATTTCAGAAATGGTTTGCTGCCTGCTTCCTCTAGCTAAGAAAGAGTGATTGACTTGAGGTCACCCAGTGGCTTCTTATCCATAGTAGAACTAAAACTCTCTCAATATACAGGCTAATGCCCTAACCACTGTATCAAACCATCTCTCCCATGTTATGTCTTAAAACTGCCTAAATTGTAGTGCAATTAAAACATGAATTTTTTTTTTTTAAAAGGCCGGTATTAAAATAGCATACACAGAAGGAGAAATAATAGCAAAGCAAAGAGACATTTTTATTGATTCATGGTTAGATTAATACCACAGAAAGATTTAATTGCCAGCATATATTTGCAAAGTTTCAGGATGTATAGTCAAGTCATTCTGGTAAGATCTGTGAAGCAGATTGTGTTCTGATCTTTTTATTTCGATGTAGCTGAATTATATCACTGGGCAACAGAATATATGGTTGTCTTAATTAATAGAAAACAAAGTAATAATCCTAAAACATCTTCCCTTACTTTCCAAAATTTATGTATTATAAAAATCCCATCTCCCCCACTTTATTCTGAACAATTAAGAACAAATACATGGGAAGGAAAATAAAGTAAGAAAAATAAAGTCATATAAAAAAGAGAGAATGTGAATCTAAGCTTTGTATATCAATGACTGAAATTTTTTAGCAGTGGAAAATTTACATAATGTCAACATATTAATTATTAGATTAATACAATACTCTACACTCTCAGACCAAATATATATTAATTAATGGACAAAATGTTTTTATAGCTTTCTCAGTTCCAGTAACCATTAAAATAAAAACTCATTTGAGTAAGGGAGTCCATTTTGCAAGACATTTTTTTATTTTTTATTGAAGTATTACCTGGCATTTAAATAATGGTGATTTAATTAAAATGTTTTACTACTGCTGTCATTTTCTATTGTATGCTGCCATTTTCACTCTTAACTAGCTTTAGGACATGAATGTTGCAAAACATATTTGAAAATTAAAATACAGTATTCCCTACACAAATGTTTGTTGCTAATGAAAAGTTTTGTCTAGTGGTTAAGGTATCAGGCTAGAAACCAGGGGACTGTTAGTTCTAATTCCATCTTAGGCAGAAAGCAAGTTGATCTGGCCAGTCACTCTTTTTCAGCCCTAGGAAGGAGGCAATGGCAAATCAGTTCTGAAAATTCTTGCTTAGAAATGTTCATATATAAGACATATCCACAGCAGAAATAAGGGCATTCAAAACAAAATAGTTAAACACCATACAATATCAGGAAAATTCTTGATCTGGAAATGGACCAAGATGGATGAACTCCTTGTAGTTCCAGTCCCCAAACTGATCCCTGTTTTTAAATGTTTTCCTAGTGGGAAATAAAAACAATTCCAGATGTATTAATTCGTAGACCATTGTGCTATTTTTATTACCTAAGGTGTGGAAATATTGTTAAAGGTTCCAGTTCTGATCTTGTACTATTATTTTTCCTAAAATATCAAGTTTTTGAAAAAGAGCATCATTTTCCTTAAAAGCTATTCATTTATCTGGAATGTTGGCATGAGATTTGGGTTTTCTTGAGACTGAAATATTGCCAAATGTGATTTGTGAGGAGGACAGGAAGCAGACAATTGTTATGCTTAGGCAGTATTTCTCAACCTTAGCAATTTTAAGATGTGTGAACTTCAACTGTCAGGATTCTGGGAGTTGAAGGCCAAATCTTAACATTCCCAAAGTTGAGAAATCTTAGCTTAGGCTTATAGTCAGTTAGACAAGAATCTGCATGAACCTGGGATCATAGGTCATTTCAGTGGTGGAATTCAAATTTTTTTACTACTGGTTCTGTGGTCGTGGCTTATTTGGTGGTCGTGGTTTGGTGGTCATGTGACTGGATGGGTGTGGCTTAGTGGTCATGTGACTGGGTGGACGTGCTTGGTGGTCATGTGACTGGGTGGGCGTAGCCAACTCAATGTCACTCACATCAAGGGGTGCCTCATCTGGCCCCTCCCCTCCCAGCCATTCCTTGTCTCCCAGCCTCAACTTATCTATAGTTCTGTAAAAATGTTGTTCACCTTTTTTGACTTTATTATCTGCATACTATAAATGTACTTTCATGGACCACTGAAAGGAGGAAATGGCTCACATGCTTTACCCAAGAGTGTGATAGGCAACAGGCTTTTAAGGGGCTGCCACAAAGAAAGGAGGACAATGTATTTTCCAAAGAAGCAGAATGCAAACAAGAAGCAATGGATGGAAACTGAACAGAGAGAAGCAACCTAAAACTAAGGAGAAACTTCCTGACAGTGAGAACAATTAACCAGTGTAACTGAATGTCTCCAGAAGTTTTGGGTGCTCAATCACTGGAAGTTTTTAAGAAAAGACTGGACAGCCATTTCTCAGAAATGGTATAGGGTTCTTCCCAAGGTCTCTTCTAAGTATTATTCTGATACCTTTCCCAGGATTTCTACTCAGAGTTTGGCATCCTCAGTTTTCTTGCCTGAGCTGGGGTTGGACTAGAAGATCTCTAAGGTCCCTTTTCAACTCTTGTTAAACATATGTGTATTTTATGCTCTGGATTATTGACATTGAATGCATGTAAACCCTGAAAAATATTTGTAGCCCTGGGCAAAAGAAAGGCAGAAAAATCATTCTATGGGTAGGGACAGTGTAAAATATTAACACATGATAAATAATGGAACAATTAAAAATAATAGCACAGAGTTTTATCTCTCTCTCTCTCTTCCTATTCTTTCTTTCTTTCTTTCTTTCTTTCTTTCTTTCTTTCTTTCTTTCTTTCTTTCTTTCTTCTTCTTCTTCTTTCTTCTTCCTTTCTTCTTCCTCTCTCTCTCTCTCTCTCATACATACACACACACACGCACACACACACACACACACATACAGAGCACTTAACAGACAAGCATTTTGGAAGCAGCTCCTTTAATTTTCTCCAAGGCTGGAGTGGATTCCCCCAACCCCTCTGTCAGACTGCACATCTTCTCACTCCAGCACTTTAACTCACAAGGGGAAAGCGATACTTGCAGCATCCATGGGGAATCCTTGGAGAAGTTTTTAAAGGACCTGCTGCTTTCAAAATGCATTTCTTTTACATTGCAAAAGTGCTCTAAGGCTCGATTCACCCCCACCCCCTCTGTAAGACCGCACTCCTTCTCACTTCAGACATTTTAACTCACACGGGAAAGCGATACTTGCAGCATCCAAGCCTTTGTTCCTTTCCCCCAGGGAAAAAGAGGACGTGGAGAATGGAAAGCTAGGAGAGCGATCGCAAGTGAGCAACTGGGCGACTGGGTTGGGGGCGTGGCCAGCCAGGTGTTGCCACCGGTTCGACAACCCACACCAAATAACCACTACCGGTTCGCCGAGTCGGTGAGAACCGGTTGAATGCACCTCTGAGTCACTTATGTAGAAATTTAGTCCATTCAGCCACAACCCTCAGTCAAGGATTCAATACAAAAAGATTAAAGGAGAAAATATTAGAAGATACAGGCCTGAAGAACTGGTTTTGTTGGTTGGTCTGGGACCCAATAAGGAAGTACAGTACATTATTAGAGGTTGCTATTGGACTAATTATCTGACACCCTTCCCCTGCACTTCCTGCTCCCCCTTTGCCCATCTTCTTTAATTTCATATTATTGTACTTCCATTGTTTATTTTTATTGTTGTATTCCTTTGCTATTATTATGTTTACATTTTAAATCTTTTATATATATATATTGTAAAGCAGCCAGAGTAGCCCCAAAGTGAGACAAACAAACAAATAAATTAATTAATGTGTAATAAACTTCCCAACAGAGTTTAGAAGTAGATGAAACTAAAAAACAAAGATCATGGTTAATTGGAAATGATAGCCTTCATTAAAAGAGCAACTACCCCCTTTCCTGTTCCTTGACGATGCCCTAAATTGCAGACCCTGTTATCCCTGTCAGGACAGAATGTTCCTGAAATTGTCAAGGCCATTGGTTTCTACTGAGCAATATGGCAAGATCTCTTCTGTATTAGAGAATTTGCCATTTCTGGCAAGGTTTTTGGGAATATTAGTTCAAACTCTGGGACTGCTTACACGATTGGCTCGTTTTATTTGGAAGTAGTGTAATGTGGTATATGTCCATATGTGCACACTCCCAGGAAAGATTTGGAATAAAGGATGTAAAATAAGATGCGTTGAGAGAGTTCATCATCTGTTTGGCCTCCAAACACCTCAAAGTCCCTTGTTAATATATGCTTACAATATTTTATTTCTTCTTATTTCTTTAGCATGCAGTATCTAATTCAAAATGGGCATCTTTCCCTTTTGATTTAATATATTGTTTGTGGCCAGAAATAGTCTTTGGAGGGTGTCATATTTTCTGTGGTGTTCCTGGAGAATATTTCTTCCACATTTTCCCCATTTGTCTTCTACAGTTTGATGGTAAAAAGATTGCCGTGGATGTTTTTTTACCACATGCTGTTGGAAGAGGCAGCTGTAGAAGGTAGCCTAGATATGAAGTGACAAAGGACTGTGTGGAAGCATTTATAGTCCCCTTAAAGTTTTGAAGTTATTAACTTTTTTCTGGCTGTACATATTAAAATCCAAAGGAAAACACAAGAAGAGGGTTCCTCTCATGAGCCATTTTTCAGATTGAAAAATAATAGGCAGTTAGGTAGACAGAGTTAGCAGTGCCTTGGTGATTGGTGCCTTGCAAGCCCTACCCCTTTTCTACATCTATTGCAATGTCACACAGTCCTCCACAGAGTAGAGCTTGCTTCATTAGACAGAATGATGAAAGCAGAGACAGCCTGAAAGTGCGCCAGACACAGTGATGCTGCCAGAAGAATGCATAGGTAATCATATTGTAACAATGGAGACTTTGAAATGATAAACCCTTCTGTAGTCCTTTCACTAATACTTCGTTAATAACCAACCATCGTTCTTTTGTTTTTTTACATTTGCTAGTTAAGAAATGCCCCCTTTTCCCTTAAAAGCATTGTGTATATGGTTGCAGCTTTACAGCCATGAGGTGGATAGAATTAGGGTTTCAACAAATGGAGATGGCCTGTCCAAAAGCTCCATCGATTCACAATATGTCAGGAAATGAACTAGTCTCTTAGGAGCTTCAAGTATACTGCAGCTGAGCCAGAAAGAAATAGGCTGAATTGCTGAATGAGAGCAACAGAAGCATAGAGCCATTTCTGGAGAGGCACAAAATGAAGTATAAAAACAAGGGCTTTTTTTTTTTACATAGGAAGACTAAGAGTTCATTCATAGGAACAGTGATGGGATTCACATTTTTTTTTATCATCGGTTCTGTGGGTGTGGCTTAGGTGGGCGTGGCAGGGGAAGAATACTGTAAAATTTCCTATCAGAGATAGTATTTGCCAGTTTTCCGAACTACTCAAAACTACTGGTTCTCCAGAACTGGTCAGAACCTGTTGAATACCACTGTAGGAAGTTAGCACCCACCCCTCTCCTACAAAAAATTGAAATAGCCTAGGAAATATTAAAAAGGCAGAATATTTTCCCTAAAAAGAGTAGAAACTCAAGAAGCAGAAACTCACCCCAGAAGCAGAATCTCATCCCCACCTTTGTTAAGCCAGAATACTTTACATTTGTTAAGGCCTGGGCCAAAATAAGAAGGAACTCCAGGTAAAGCTGGAGAAATTGCCAAAAGCCCTTTTAAGGGCATAATCACCCAACAAGGCTAGACCAAGCCTGGAACTCAGGACAGCCTACAGGGTTGCCCCTGGGAGTCTGACAACCAATTAGAATACAAGCTCCAATTTAAATCCCAACAGAGGGTATAAAACCCAGGCACTCTCAGCACTTCAACCCTTTTTCCCCTTCTCTTCTCACTTTGAAGCATGTGATCATTCTTCTCTGGAGCTTCAGGCCATGTGGCCCTGTACACCATTAAAACCTTCCAAGCAGCCTCTATGTTTCCAGTGTCTTTTTTCCCCACTTGGAACTGAACCCAGAAGGATATTTCTTTCAACACTCTCACTTACATTTCTTCTTAAACCTTTTTGAAAGAAAAAAGAAGGCCTTTTAAACAAATGTATTCAATACTCTTTGGTCCTTAATCCTACAAAGAATCACTACAACAGACCCATTCTGGCTGCTAGGCACTAATACAAGTTTCTAAACAACAATGCCTATTGTGATTGCCTAATTGTTAGTTGTCTGAAGGAAAGTTGTCAAGCATGATACCCTGCTGCTTTATTCATATAACTCTGTTTTAGAAACACCACACAACTGGAATTAGTGGTTGTCTCATCCAGAAAATGTGGGAAGGGTTAATGTGGCATATAAAACAAATCACTCTTGAGTTCAGCTGAGAAAGTGGGTATTAAAAGCACTCCAATTGAGGTGCTGGAGTGATATACAGGCAGCATATGTTGGTCTGGTAAAGCTGAAGAGTGTTTGGAAAAGGCAATGGTCCATAGGTGTGAATTCTTTCAAGACCTCTTAAAGGCACCTGTGTTTTTTGAGCTAAACAAGGACCTGTTATAGGTTAGATTCTGTGACATTTTTGTACTTTATCATTAGGTTGGCAATATTCCAAGGCTACTTATTTCCAATGCTGATACTAACTGCAAGGACAATAAGTTTCTAGAAGCTGAACTTTCAGGCAGTTGTCATTTCTATTACATTATTAGGTGGTCCTCAGCTTAGGACCACAACTGAGACCAATTTTCCATTGCTAAACAAGGCAGTTATTAAATGAGTTGCAAACCCATTTTATGAGCCTCTTGCCACATTTGTTAATACGATAAATAAAAATAAAAATAAAAAAATCACTGCTGTTGTTAAGTGAATCATGCAATTGTTAAGAGAATCTGGCTTTGTTTGTCCAAAGCTGACTGGGAAGACTATGTGTGGCAATCACATGATGCTGGTATACTGCAATTCTCATAAATACATACCAATTGCCAAGTTTTGATCACATGACCATTGGGATACTAGAATGGTCATAAGTGTAAAAATAGTTATAAGTCACTTGTACTTTCAGTGCAACTTTGAATGTTCACTAAATGAATAGTTATAAGTCAAAGACTGCATTCTATGTACTAATGTCCTGAAAAGGATAGATTCTTTTCTTCAGAAAAGAGTTTTGTGTGTTCAGTTTTTTCCTACAGATTTTTTAAAATATGCTTGTTAATGAATAGATTTTTATATTTCTATCATAACACCAGGAGCCAATGGAATTTGCCTTGTGATGTCACAATTCAGATGTATCATGTTCCCACTTCTTGTTCCCCAATCTCTACTTGAAAAGAAATCTAGCCAAATAATTCTTTAGATAATTGATTTCACTGTCAATCTTAAAGTAGGAAATAAAATTAGTTCTAATTGTGGTATAACTAATCACAAAATATCAGTACTTCAAAACCACAAAACACTGGACTATAATTATCCCTTTTTTATTTAAAAAATGCCTATTGGCCAGAGTAGAAAATGAACAATATACTTCACATAAGTTTTATTTTATGTTATGCTGCTGTGTTTTTTTTAAATAAAATAAATACTTTTTAAAAAATAAATTAAATAGTTTTGAAAAACACTAAAGCATGATGAACATATGGGTATAAAGATATTTTTTGTTCGGCGGCTTTTGGTGCTGTATTGGTTGACTTTGAACTTGGATGTTATGTTGTTTATGTACTATGCAGTTGACGGTTATTGGTATCAGGTGAGGTCCTTCATTGTTCTTTCAATATATATGCATAAGAGTACAGCAACTTGGAAAATAAAATCATGAATGAAGAATTAGATCACTCTGTCTTAATAGTAAGAGTATCACTGATAGTTTAGAATCATGAATGATATAAGACATTTGACTAATTTGAAAAGCCTGTGTTTTGCTTGTCTATTGTAAAAGAACCAATTTAGAGAAAAAAGCTGTAGACATAGTAAACCTTGCTGTATATTGAAGTGGGAAATGGGTGTAATAAAAAGAACAATACTTAATCTAGTTGTTATATTTTATTATTATGCAATTTAGCAATTTAGCAATAACCTTTCCCCTACAGCTTACTTGCTAATAAATCTGTTCTATTTTTAAGGCTTCATAATTGTATCTATCTCTGTTTTAGAATTAGGAAATTTATTAAATTTTGATGATGTTCAGGAAACAAATGTTAGGACTAATACGTGATTTTCAGCTTTCTATTTTAATTTCAACAGAATAATACAACATGAGTTTGTGCAAAATATACAATGTAATGAGCATTTACTATGAAGGCAAGTTAAGAATTTATATACCAGAACGTAATTGCATTTAAAAATATCTTAATAAATAATATATTGTAGATAACAGGTTAAAACTGCTAAACAAATATATTTGAATAACTCATTTGACTTTTTCATGGATTGCTCTTGTTTTTGTTACCCCCATAAATCACCAGAACCGTTAAGCAGAGAAGTCATGGTTTTGTGATCAAAAATGTACTTAGCTAAGTTAAAACAATCATTCAAAATCCTGGGTGAATGTTGAATATTTTGGTTTCCTTTTTAGTTTCTGGTTCAATGCTACATACACTGCCTCCAACTGTAACCATGACTAAAAATATTATTTCACTTGTTTTAGCAATGACACCATTTGTTACTTTTGCTTTGCCAAAGGACTGGTAAGAGTTAAAATTAATCTACCCTTTTGACACTTCCACCAGAGAGAGGCATTGTAGTCAATATAACATGCAAAACAACATACAGTAAAATGAGGTCATTTCATGAACTGGCAAACAAAAATATAGGATTAACTCTTTTAAGTTTTTCCATCCTTCCAAGATTTTGGAATAGAAATCCTAAAATTGATAAATAATAGAAATCCTAAAATCGATAAATAATTCAAAAATGTTTGTTAGTTTTATATTTAATAAATAACAGGAAACAACAGAGAAGAAATTCATGTATTTCCTTTATCTGAAATTGAATCAGGATCAGGAAAAAAATTGTAAGTCTTTCCCAACTTCATACTTTTCACATGATTGAGACAGTTGTATATCAGCCTTTTTCAACCAACGCCTGAGCAATTCTGTAAGTTGGAATCCCAGAAGCAAAGAGGGTTTCCTCAAGTTGGGGAAGACATCATTTGTCACTTTGATTAGTGATCTCACTACATGCCAGAAAAAACATGGGAGTTTCTAGGTCAACAATAGAGTTGCCAAAAATTTCTAGATGAGCTACTGGTATCAAATCTGTTCCTAGTCAATTACATACTGCATGTGTAACTTGATATTGCTGAATTAGCCAGTGGCTCATCCTGATATTGTTGACCACTTAGTAGGTGCTGCTTGCACAGTATTAATGTAGCATGTATTATGCTCCATAATGGAAGATAAAGCAATAAGTTGCTTTTTATTTGTGGGATTTGCTTATATAATTGGTTTTTATGTTTATAGTTTTTATTTCTTCATAATCTTCCTTCTGCCTTCCTTCTATTTTTATAGGTGCTCTCTAGAAACAGGAGAATATCTAAATATGTGATCACTAGGACTTGAAAACAACTTGGTGGCATGTAATTAATCTCCAGGAGTAACATAAAAAATATGTGTAGTGAACAAAATAAGTCAAGAAAGGTTGTTAAAGATCCTACTCAAAAGGATACTACTCTCAGAATACTACTTTTTAGATTGAAATATTTAATGCAGCAATGTACAAATTAAGGGGAGCCAGAAACAGAGCTAATAGAATTTAAATAACCTTAGGAATCCAAGGAACCTAAGGAATCTAAACTAAAATAACTCAAAGTAGCCTAAACTAAACTCTAATAGAATCATCAGAAATAATAGAAAGGTAGAGAGAACATTTTAAAGAACTCTTCAATCTCTTAGGGAAGTATCACGAGGAAGCCATGTAAGACTATAAAACAATAGCACTAGAACCAGAAATACTGATTGAAGAAATAGCAAGAATTGTTAAAATTGTTAAAACACTGGGAATAGATGGAACAGAAATAATTCAAGTAAGTACATGAATACATAGAATATTTAATGCAGCATTAAAGCAGACACAACTAACTGTACTTATTGACTGTTAATGATGATAATAATAATATGTGGAAAAACAAAGGGAGCAAAAAAGAGAATGGATTCAGTACCAAGGTATCTCATTCTTAGCCACGTAGGGAAAATGTATGCTAAGATAACAGAAATGTTATAGAACGTCAATTAACAGAAAATAGATGAATTTTAGAAATGATGCAATATTTATGCTTGAACACTTAATAAAAAAGACTATTGAATATAATAAGAATCTCTTCGTTGTATTTGTATAATAAGAGAAAGCATTTGATAGAACTATTTGATGACCCATAGCATGGCACAAAGGCAACACAATAACATTTATTTAATAACTTTTAAATTTATTTTAACTTTGTTGATTGGATGTTTTTATCATAGTTGTTCACCGCCCCGAGTCCCCTTTTGGGAGAGGGGGGCAGTATATAAACTTGATAAATAAATAAGTAAGTAAGTAAGTAAGAAAGAAAGAAAAGTCCCTTTAATACCTCCAACTTTGCCCCCAACTTCCAGTTATCTTCAGCTGGAGAAAAAACTGTCCCCAAAACAGTCTTTTAAGTGGAGGAAAATCAGGCTGAAAACAAAGTACATATAAACTGTAAATAAAAATCCACACAAACCACGCTGCAGCAATTAAGGAAGGCCAACAAAACAGACACAGTTGGGAAGGCATCAGGAACTCAGTTAAGCCTCGACAATAAAAGATAACTCACAATTTGCTTCCAACAGGTTGCTGTGCGCAATCTCCCTTTTTAAAAACTGTGCTCCCAGCTGTACCTAATGAAGGGAATTAGGGCTCTTTCCTCTCTCGTAAGCCACGCAACTCACATTGCTCCCTTCTCTGTTCCTCCCTGTGTGCCCTAGGATGAAGAGGGGTAGCCTGGCTCTTCCTCTGAATTCCCTCTGCCTTTCTCTTCCACTCCCCAGCTCTGCCCAGCTGGACTTTGCCCTTCCCCAGTTTTTTCCACTGCCACTGGAGCCACACTTCCACTCCTTGTCAGCTGCTCAGCCTCCCCCTAAGAATTAGATTCCGACAGGAGCCTGACAGAGCTGATAGAAAATTTTGGCAAACAATATGGAGTAAGTAATCATTTAGTTGGATTATGCAAAAGTTTATATAGCAACTACAAACCAATGTACATCGGAACCCTTTGTAAAACATCCAGAGTAAAGCAATGTTGTGCCTTATCACCACTATTAATTATCACCTATATTTTGACAGAATGTAAAAAAGCTAAGCCTAGGAATGAAAATAATATCAACGAACTACTCTTTGCAGATGATCAGGCATCAATAGCAAGTACAGCTAAAGAACTGCAACAACATCTTATATCCTTAAATCAAGAATATAAGACAAATACTATGAGAATTAGTAAAGAAAAATAGAATCAATCGTAACTGGATGAAAAAAGAATACCCTAAACATTTAGAGAGAACAAGTGTCAGAGTTCAAATATTTAAGAACCACGTTTACTGAACATGGAAAAATTGATGAAGAGATTAATATATGATGAAGTAAGACAAACCAAGTATCGGGACAACTAACCCTATTTCTACAACATAAAGGAGTATTGCTAAGTACAACAAAGCATCTCATACAAAGCATATCCATTCCCACCTTATGTAACCAGTGCCAAACATGAATATTTACATAAAGTATAAATTAAAATTAGTTATTACAGAAATGAGATGTTTTAGGAAAGCTGCTGTAGTGACTAGAAGGAATAAAAACAGGAATGATTATAAAAAAAAGAATTGGAATAGAATAAATATTAAACTACATACAAAGACAGCAAATAAAGTGGTTTGCCCATCTGGAGAGAATGTCTGGGGATTTCATACGATGTCAAGGCATACATAAAAAGAGTGGAAGGTCAAAGAGCATGAGGCAGACCCAGAAGAAGATGGAAAGAGAACATCAAAGACATGCTACAGCAGCATCAAATAACAATGGTTGAAACTGCAAGAAGTACAAGAACCAACACCTTGTACATCCCTTGACACCCAAAGTGGAAAAGAGGAAGTAAAGAAGAAGAAACAGAGCTTTTTGTAATAGCTTTAATCTGCTTCGTTTGGCAATATACAAAACAAAGAAGTATTGATTGCAAAAAGTAGAATATGAACGGCATACAAATATTGAAAATATTGATTCTGATGAAAAATATGTGGCATTTGGGTCTACTTGGACTAACATTTATGTTATTCCTCCTTATCAATGTATCTTGGGTCAAATTGCATGTTACTATATATTAATAATTATCAAGTCACTTAACACACACACACACACACACACACACACACACACACATACATGTTGTTACTTTAGATAAATGCATGGGCTTTCACTCTGAACTGTAGAAGAAAGGTGTAAATATTTTAATCCAGCCATGTCATTTCTGAAATTTTCCTTGCAATGTAGGAATATCCAGCAGGAGAAAAGGTGAAACTTGGACAGAAAATAATAATAAGAGGAAACGTGAATCTTCCTACATGTACCAATTGGAAATTTAATAAATTTTTTTTTCCTCATTACCACCACTTCTGTTTGAAAGACCCCTGTTTTAAAACCAGAAAAAGCCATTATCATTTAGAGAAAATGTCAACCTAATGGTCTTTGGACCTTTTAGAATTCAGTTGTCATCAGTTTTAGGCATATCCAACAACATATTTTGGAGGTATTTCAATCCAAAATATAGAGAAGGCACCAAGCATAAACTTTAGTGAGTTAGATGAGCAGTATTGTTGAGGAAAAGAATTATGGACAAATATTTTTATTTAGATCAATATTTTCAAAATTTGGCAGAATTCCAAAATTCTCAATTGAATTGATTGAAGAATAGAAAACCCCCGTTCTATTCTATTCTAGGGTCTAGACTGGACCATTAATCTTGACATTGTTATCATTTTAATAGATATTTTATAAAATATAAATGGTTTAAAAGAGAATAGATAAAGCAAAATTATCTTGATAATTATCTTGAATGAAGTATGTCAAGTATGTCATGATGCAGAAAACGGTATACAAATAGATTGAAAACTCCCCTTTTATGACCCTGTAATCCCTTAATTCAGGGTAGAGTTGGGCTGAATACTTGCTGGCTGGATGATCTTCCCAATTCCCAAAGTTCACATAAGATATTTTTTCTTTGCGCCCTAAGAAAGAAACTTCTGCCACTACCTAGTACTAAATATGATCTTCCAAATAGGAGGCCACTACGCCTCCATCCAGCTCAAATACCATCAGATTAATTAATCAAAATAAAAAACCGTTTTGTATTGTAGTGAAAATAATTGTCCAGTGATATATGTGTATGTGTATATATGTGTTTGTATTCTCTCTAGTTCCCTCCCTTTGACAGAGAATGCTGTCAAAGACATGCATGCAACAACCACTGGTATGTTATATAAAGGCACATATTTCCTTAATGGTAGTTTTACACTCTGACAATGTTAGCAGAGGCTAACGAAAGCTTATGGTGAACAATATAAATTTTGAGTTCCAGAGATCAGGATGTCTGTCTCTTTTTTCAAAATTTTACCTGGAACTTTTGTGTGTGTGTTTTATTATAATTCTAGTAAGAAGGAAAATGAAGAGATGGATGATGAGAAGAATCCAATATAATATTTCATGGTTATGTTTTATATGTTCCATAATGTAATGGAATATTTATGATACATTCAAACTAGAAGGAACCTACAAATACTTTGAGATTTTTTTAAAAAATATTGTTCAGCACTTTACAATTTAAGAGGCAACAACAGAGACACAGATTTGACTAACCCTTTCTAACAATAGATCATATTTGCAGTTTGGAAATGTCACCTGTTTTTGATATTTAAATTACATGCCACTACAATTTCTGTTTGGTTGGCATGGAATACTAAAAAGGAGGTTCAACCTGTTTTGGAAATTGAGACTGAAACAGCCTTACAGCCTAAGGGCAAGTTGCAAATCCCATAAAGCATTGTCAAAGGCTCCTGGTTAGTGTTCCATAGACATGTTTAATGTCTCCCCTTCCCCAAATCACAAAAGTCAAATACCTTGACAATATAAACAAGCTTGCATGACAACATGTTGGAATTTTTTCACTATGCAATTGGATCATAAATAATGAAGGAAAGGTCAAGAAGGAGATATGGAAGCAAACAAATTTGAAAAGGAAAATTGCTAATAGCTGTAAACTTTGCACAGAGCTAACAAGCCATTGTGGATTACCTGCCCCATGAATTACTGATTAAACTAAATCATGATACAGAATTTTCAATTCTTTTTGTCTGTCATGCCATACTTTTTAATGATTCCCAGGTTTAAATACATATTTTTTGCCAGAAGGATTCTTTGGCAAAAGGAATTCCAAATGCCAGGCATTTGTTTGTAAGATAACATGATTACTTATTGATTTGATAATGGACTTCACATTACATACGGGCTCATTAGCTTCATTTCCCTTGGGAAGGGAAGTAACATTTTTCAGCCTGAAAGCTTGTAATTCCTCCATTGGTCCCTGAGAGGGACCAAGGGGTATAGATAACTGATATTTCCAGTGTAAGTGGACAGCATCTTTTCTTATTTATTCATGAGGAAGGGCTTAGAAAATTTTAAAAAGCAAAATGAATGTCTTAAGTCTTATTTTAACCTTTCTCCAAGAAAAACAGAGACAACAGGCTTCAATCCATCAGTGTTTTGTTAAAGGGAATTATGATTATTTTATGCTTTTGAAAGACTGAAACTATCAGTCTTTTTAGAGCCACTTTTCTCCTAATACAAAATATGATCCAAAACTTTAATTTCTAAGAGGTTCTGAAACCTCTGTAACAGAGGTGATATTCATCCAGTTCGCACCTAATCGGGAGAACCGGTAGAGATAATTTGGCGTGGATCACTGAACAGGTAGTGACTTCTGACTGGCCACGCCCCCGATTCCCGGTGACAGCTTCCTCACTTGCCCCGCCCGACTCTTGCCCTGCCCAATCACTCCTCACATCACACTGGGTCATCGTGGTTTAACCTGCTTTCCCACGTAGTGCCTGGCCCTATGCCCCAACTGAGCAGCTCTGATCTTCCTGCAAAAAAGGTAAGCCTGCGAGTCGCGTTAATCTCCCCCCAGCATCTCCTGAACTGGCCAAGGGCCTCCCCATTGTTCCCAGGCTTGCTTGGTTCACTTTGTTGCTGGTACGGCCTAGTTAGCTGTTCCCCCCCATCCCTGGGCTCATCTTGCGGGACTAGAAGGGTGGATGTCCCAGGCTGCACGTGTTGTGCACAATTTGCTGCGGCCACACCTTTTTTCGTTTCCCCCCTGGGAGATGGAGGATGCAAGCAATGGAGGCCAGAGGAGCAGTGCTACTTGGTTTTTTTCCTTCTCCCAGGGGATGTGCCACTTCCAGCCTGGCCTAGCCAGCAGGTGGACAGGTGGCCGGCCCTTGAGGGGCATCTCTACTGCGCAGGGACTGAAAGGGGTGGCAGAAGTGCCCATGTGCAGCAGCCTAGTACTTCTGCCCACCCCGCCCTCCTGGAATATCACCACTGTGGATGTTCACTTATTTCTTTTCATCCCCCGGGACAGCTGCCACCCGTATCCTCCTTCCTCCCGGGGGGAAAGGAAGAAAAGCATGGGTGCAGCATGCTCAAGCCTCCGTTGCCCTCTTCCTCCTCCCCAGGGAGAAAGGAAGAAAGGCACAGGAACAGCATGCCATTCATTCCGCGGAGATGAAGCTGCCACCCTTTTTCCAGAGCAGCCCCATCCCTGAAAGAGGCTCCTCTGAGGACCCCACCCCCGACCTATCCCCAGGATTTGGAGACTGGGCTCCAGTGGGGGCCTTTGCAGCTGGATGGCATTATGAAAAGAATGCGGATTTTTCTGTACGTTAATTGTGGGGAATTGAGAAATTCTGGGGGGACAGTTGATTGGTGGCAGAGCACGAGGTTGAAGGGGCAATGTGGACGAAGGCTTTGCCCATGCTTTTTTTAATGTCTACTTTTTAAAAACTCGTATATTCTCAGCAGCTGGCCAGCCAGCGAGCGAGCTGCCAGGCTCTGGACAAAATGCAGATTATTTTGTTGTTCAAACAGTTTGCGCTCGGGTTCCTCCCCAATGAGCAGCAAAGGTGTAGGGCAGCATGGGGCAAGGACTTCAAGGGAGGTGGAGAAGGCAGCGGTCTGTTGCTGGTCATGGCTGGTGCAGGGATGGGTGAGCAGGGAGGCGCAGCTGCAGGATGAGCGTCGGGACCTGACTGGGGAGCTGCAAGGGGTGCATGAGGTTTGTTGCTAAGGGCAGTGTTTTGAGTGTGAGTGTGGGATGTGGCAGCAGCACCCCGAAAGGGAGGGCAGGAACTCCCAGGGCTGCTTCCTGTAGCAACACCGCCCGTTACCCGGACCTCCATGAGCTTTCTTCGTTCTCCTGCTGATCTGGAGGTTGCTGAATCAGTTCATTCCAGACCAGTATCACGAGAGAGAGTGGTGTGTGTGTGTTTGTTTCAGGTGGGCATTGAAAGTGTGTGTGTATGAGTGTGTGTGTGTGTGTGTGTGTTTGTTTGTTTGAGGTGGGTCTCATCTCCTAGCTTTAGAAGGAGAGAGGGAAGGGAAGGTATAGAAAGAAAGGGAAAGAGAGATAGGGAAACAGAAAAAGAGAGGGGGGAAGAGAGACAGAGAAAGATAGAGAGAGGGAGAGAAAGGGAGAGAGAGGGAAACAGAGAAAGGGGGAAAGAGAGAGAGAGAAAGAGAGGGAAAGAGAGAAAGAGACAGAGAGAAGAGAAAATAAAGAAAGAGAAAAGGGATAGAAAGAAAGACAGAGAAAGGAAGAAAAGGGATAGACAAAGAAAGACAGGATGGAAGGAAGGGAGAGAAAGAAAGAGGGAGGGAGGGAGGAGAAAATGAAAGATATATGGATGAATGGGTGGATTGATTCATGGAAGGAGGGAAGGAGAGAGAGAGAAAAAAGAGAGGAAGGAAGGACAGAAACCCTGGCTTAGAAGACTCTTTGAAACAGCATAGCAATCTAGGGCTGGAAGGGACCTTGGAGATTATATTCTAGTCCAAGGATCTTCAAACTTAGCAAATTTAAGACTTGTGGACTTCAACCCCCAGAATTCCTGAACTAACATGACTGGAGGAGGAATTCTGGGAGTTGAAGTCCACAAGTCTTAAAACTGTCAAGTTTGAAGACTCCTGTTCTAGTCCAACCTCCTGCTCCAGCAGGAGATTCTTACAGAATCATAGAATAGCAGAGTTAGAAGGAACTTTCGAGGCCATCTAGTTCTAGTCCAGCCCCCTGCTCCAGCAGGAGACCTTATATCATCTGGAATCTGGATTATTTTGGTGCATCTAACAGAGAGGAAAATTGGCAGAGGAGTTTACTAGGACAAGGCTGCCATGCAGAGGAAAGCAGAGATAGTCCTTCACTTATAACTACAATTGAGCCCAAAATTTTGGTTGCTAAGCAAGAGCATTGTTAAGTGAGTTTCACCACATTTTACTCAATCCATGATATCTCCTGGATCTAACGGTCATGTGCAGGCTAGAGAAGTAAATCTGAAGGTATATGCAATGTTCTAATGTACAGACATTATAGTAAATGTGTGGCAGAAAGTGGACTATGGGTGTGTTTTTCCAAATATAGTAAGGTTGAATGTATATAGTTTTAGAAGAGCTCTGTGTGTGTGTGTGTGTGTGTGTGTGTGTGTGTATACATACACATACAGTATATACAGTAGATAATGTATCTTTTATGTGCCTTTACATACACTATACTATGTAATATGTATGTACACATATGGCATATATACATAGGGTTAAATAGTGTATTTTGGATGTTCGATAATAGGAAATAAATAGAAAGGGAAATTGTATCTCTTTGAGGCCAGGCAAGACACCCCTTGATGTGAGTGACGTCACATTGACCACGCCCACCCAGTTACATGCCCACCAAGTCATGTCATCCAGTCACATGACCACCAAGCCACGCCCATCAAATAAGCCATGCCCACAGAACCAGTAGTAAAAAAATTTGAATCCCATCACTGCTCTGTAAGCACAAATTTAGTGCTAAATCTAGTTGTGGTCCATCAACAGCAAGCAAACAAATCTAATGTCTTACATTAATCACATGACCATGTAGGTGATCACAGTAAGCATAAAAAATAGGACTGGTAAAGTATTTTCCTTTCCAAATTTGTGTCCTTACCTATAAGGCTCAAACAATGAGAACCTTATCTGCACATTTCAAGCTAACTACTTTATTATGTTCTGCCTATAATACAGACTCTCCCTGGTCTCCTGGGAATAATTATTTACACCTCCAAGGGACTTGGGTGAGTGTTCGATCCTAGTCCTTTTGCAATTGTGCAGTGATTCCAGTTTAAATCTGCAGTTGATTCTTCTTCCTTGATTTCCAACATTGCTCATATATATCCATGGGAATGCAAGAAGTGGGGAGGGAAACAATGCCATGTGTAATGCACCATGATATAGTATGGTATGTGCATATATAGTGGAAATCTTTTATTTCCTGTAAGAACAACCCTGTAAGAGAGACTAATCTGAAAGAAAGAAATTGACTCATACCTAATAGGCATCTCTGTTCCCTGCCCCAAAATTAACTACTATACTACATTGGCTTCATAATAGAATTGACATAACATACACTGTTGCATCAAACATCATAAAAATTACAACTTTTGGAAGATTCCGTTGTGTAGAATATATAGAATACACACATACACATACCATGTATGTATGTATGTATGTATGTATGTATGTATGTATGTATGTATATATATATATATTCTAAGGAATGAATGCTTTTGGTCTCCTGGGATTCTATACAGTAAGGAAAATGTATATACAAGTTATAGGTTGGGCTTTAAATCTTGAATGGCTAGAGACATTTTTCCTAAAGTAGTTGTAAAGTTTAATTGGAACAACAGTCTCATCTTGAAACACCTATTTTTCTTGTGGTGTTATGGAAGTTGTTTCCAAAAAATAAAAGTAATTAAGTTCCATTATAAATAAGTATTACAAATTCTTGAAACAGCCAGAAAAAATGTTTTTTTCTGTGCAAAAATCATAGGCCTTTTGCCTTTGGGAACAGAATACTTCAGAAGATGTAAAAAGAGGAAGGTAGACAAGCTAATTTGTCCTTGTCAGCAATGTTTGGCTGTAAAGTGGTGGAACAAGTTGCAGTGGAAAATGAAATGAGATAATTAATAAAGTTGGGTGATGAGATCATCCTCCAACAACAATTCCCAAAGGCAGAAACATTTTAAAATTTGTTAAATATGAAGCAAAGGAGCCATAAAAAGCATTTCAAATGTTTGATATGAAATCTAAAAACTATTTCGATTAACAGAAGTGTAACCTCTGCTAATAGCACAAGAAAGGAAAATGCAATTCTGCATTATTGTTTGCTTTCCTGAATGCTTTGTAAAAAAAACAAAACTCTTCCATCCACTAAAAACAACGTAATAAACAGTGTGTGCTAAAATAATCTCAAAGAATGTGTGGTTTTACAAAAAGTCCAATTTGTTGTTATTTATTTATAGAACTACTATCTCTAAAGCATTACTCAGAAGGACTCACAAAAAAGGCACCTTTAAAATAATATAAACAAGAAAAACACATCAACCAAGAAAACTTGCAAACAGATTCATAATGGCACAATTGTTAAACAACTAGTTAGAACAGCACTATTTGAGAGGGATGAAATGGATGAAGAGATGTCTAGAGCGCCGCTGGCAGAAGACAAGGGTTGAACTCATGGGTAAGAACTGCTATTAAGGCATATCTTATGTTCATTCGTGCGGCAAAGTATAAATACTTCTCTGCACTAATTGTGTCTGCAGATAATTACCTAGCAACCCTTTTTGAGGTGAGCTGCCTCCTCCTGAGAAAGAAGGAGATTGAGGTCCACCTGAAGGGACGCCTTGAATAATTTGTGGATTTTCTGGAAGACAAAATTGCTTGATTTCATTCCCAGTTAGATGCCAGCATGGTTGCTGGTACAGTGGAAGCCCCTGAGGCAGGTTCTTGCCCTGTTATCTGGGAATGGTTTGACCCAGTCACTCTTGAGGAAGTGGACAAGATCTTAGGAGTAAGCAAGCATCAGTGTTTTAGATCTATGTCTCTCCTGGCTTGTGAAAGTTTACTGGGAGGTGACAGGTGGATGGACTCTGCCAGTGATTAATGCTTGCAGGAGGGGGTAGTATCCCAGCACTTTAAGAAGGCTGCAGTCTGCCCTCTTCTTAAGAAGCCATCACTGGATTCCACCCTGCTGGATAATTTTATATCTGTCTCCAATTTTCCCTTTTTTGGGAAGGTAGTTAAGAAGGTGGTTGCGCAGTAACTGAGGTTTCTGGATGAAACAGATTATCTAGACCCCACCAGTCAGGATTCAGGGCTGGATATGGTACAGAAATGGCATTGGTTGCACTTTTGGATAATGTCTGGTGGGACTGGGATAGGGGTAATTCATCCATCCTTGACCTCGTGGCAGCTTTTGATACCATTGACCATGGTATTCCTATGGAGTGGCTTTGGGGGATGTGAGTGGGAGATCCTGGGCTATCCTGGTTCATTTCCTTCTTCTGAGGCTGCTCTCAGTCAGTATCAATAGGAGGGAAGAGATCCAGCCCTTGCCCATTGCTTTGTGGGATTCCACGGGTCTTCATACTCTCTCTGTTCCTGTTCAACATTTATATCAATCCACTGGGTAAGATCATCCACCACCATGGACTGAGGTATCATCAATGTCTGATTATACTCAATGGTATATCTCACCTGTGGTAGGTTAGTCATCCCTGTCCCAATACCCGGAGGCTGTTAGAAGATGGGTGGGGAGCAATGGGTTGAAACTAAGCCCTAGTGAGTAGCTCTGGATTTGGGGTTCTTTGGCTCAGGGACAATTGCCATCTCTGGTCTTGGATAGGGTGGCATTGCCCCAAATAGACTGTGCATAATCCTAGTGACTCCTGCTTGAAGACAGGTGGCAGTTGTTGCCACAAGAAACTTTGCTCAACTGTGGGTTGTGTGCCAGTTATGCCCTTTCCTGGACCAACAAGCCCTTTTTACAGACACTCATGCCCTAGTCACGTCACATCTTTACTATTATAATGCACTCTATATGGCGCTGTCCTTGATAAGCATCAGGGAATTCCAGTTCATGCAAAATACAGCAGTCCGCGTGGTTTTATGTAGACACTGGTCTGCACATGTATCACTTCTCTTGTAGGAGCTGAATTGGTTGCCAATTTGCTTCTGGGACAATTCAAGGTGCTGGTCATCACCCTTTAAAGCCCTTCATGGCTTGGACCAGATTATCTGGGGGACCATCTCTTGCCCGTCACATTTACCCAACCCAGCAGAGCAGGAAGGCAAGGAATGCTGTAGATCCCATCCCCTAGGAGATATACCTGGTAGGACTCAGAAGGAGGGCCATCTCCATGGTGGCTCCCTCTCTCTGGAACATCATTATCCCAGATATTAGAATGGTCCCCACTCTAACATGCTTCTGGAAGGTGCTGAAGACCTGGTTCTGCCAGCAGGCCTGGGGAACACAGAGCAGGATGGAGCCAATTAAATGGCTCATATGATGTGTTGTTGCCAGAGAAGGAGTGTGTGGAGTTATTTTATTAAATATGATTCTCTCTTTTATTATTTTTATTGTTTTTTTATATGATGTTTTTAGATTTTTGTAAGCCACCTTGGTGGGAATATAAATTTCCTAAATAAAAATAAATAAATATGTGAAAAATCAGTGATGTAGTTCTGGATTAATTTGAGATGAAGTGGTGAACCCAACCCAACATGTCCAGAAATCATAACAGTTTTTTCAATATTCACATATACAGAAGAAGACTTTTTAGAAGCGAATGATTATATTGCTTCACAAAACGTCACTTGAAATGTGACTGAGATAAAGTAGACTCTTATAGCTTTGCATATTACCAATCTTAGGAGAAAACCAGTTTAGTCTAGCATTAGAAACTGGGAAATAGTGAGGACTCATTTGAGTGACCTTGGGCATTTTATCTCAGCCCTAAGAAGAAGGTAATGGCAAACTACTTCTGTATATCTTGCAAGAAAACTGAAGGGCTTTTCCAACTTTGCCAGAAATCAGAACAAATTTTAAAATACAAGCAAAATTAGAAAATTATTCTGCAAGGAGAAATCACCAAATATATTTTATGCCAGTTAAAAATATAGTGAAATCCTATTGCTTTTCTGTCTTGTAGTAAAATATCCGAAAGCTGGAACAAGAAAAATAAGTTTGGTAAGGATCTTATTATAATAATGGTTGAATCCTAGAAAGAGAAGGGAGGGAGGGAGAGAGGGAGGGAGGAAGGGAAGGAGGGAAGAAGAAAGGAAGGAAGGAAGGAAGGAAGGAAGGAAGGAAGGAAGGAAGGAAGGAAGGAAGGAAGGAAGGAAGGAAGGAAGGAAGGAAGGAAGGGATTTCTAATACTCTGTGCCAGATCCTCACATGGAAATTCATTGGGGAAACTGGCAGGAAGTTGTTTGTCTGTTTAAAATTTGAAAATATCTCTGAAACAATGAACCAGAGGAGCACACATTATGTAGGATAATACTAAACAAAAAGAAATCACATTTGTGGTATCCGCTCAAAGGCCACAATGTGTCAATCTCTTAAGATTTTGCAGATGCTTCTCGCATCTAATGACAATCATATCTAAATAGAACTGAATGCCTGGACAGCATTGTAGCACATGATTTATTGCTCTTTGCCAAAATGCTGGTACAAATGCTACTCCAAAAGAAGTCTATTGTAATGATATAGTCCTTTGTGTGTCTTTATAGTCAGAAATATTATAGAATATTCCTATTTTTTCATATGTATGTAACCATCTTTTAAATAATACCTAATTATTTATTTAGATAATGGATGCTGAGGTTCGCCCACTGGTGATATTCGACTTAACTAATGAACCACAGGACTACAGTCCACTCTTACAAAAATTACCTTTGCTTCTATCCAATCCAAGTCAATTTCTACCTTTGTACATGAAAGACGGCATGTTTTCTGAAATATTCCATGTGTGACTTTCATGTTACCCTATTTTACCTTTGATATGCTAATGTCAACTTTGGACACAGGCAAAGCAATATCCAGTAGCTGTTTCACTGTAAACTGTACACAGGCTGTTGATGGAATTTCAATTCAGCAGCAGCTTTCTCAGTTGGTCATGACTCCAGACTACTGATTTACCTTTTTTTACAGCATGTTAATACCAGTAAACCTGACTGGCTGTTGTGTTTAGAGTTATCACTCAAATTGGAATTATCCTTTTCTTCCAATATAAATTTTTAATCATATTATTGTAGCATTTCTGAATTGCTCTTCAACTCACACTGTGCTATATAGGTAGCCTCAGCTTACAACCACAATTCAGCCCAACATTTCTGTTGCTAAATAAGAGAAGTTAAGTGAATTTTCCCTATTTTACTACCTTTCTTGCCACAGTTGTTAAATGAATCACTGAAATTGTTAAATTAGTAACATGCTTGTTAAGTGAATGTGGTTTCCCCATTGACTTTGTCAAAAAAATTACAAAAGGTGATCATGTGACCCTGGGACACTGCAAGGGTCACAAATATGAACCAATTTCCAAGCATTTGAATTTTGACCATATTAAGTGTGAAAAATGGTCATAAGCTACTTTTTTCAATGCCATTTTAACATCAAATGGTCACTAAATGAACTGCTGTAAGTTGAGGACTAGCTATACAGTAGAACCAATATACAATTCTATTAATATGATTTTGCCATTAGATTTTGGTGTGATCCCTAAGGCTGGCCTTATTTCATTGTTTGTGCTTTGGAAGCCATTTTATCTTTCAGTCTAATGTTTCCATATAAGTGGCAAATTCAAATACTTCTTAAAATGTTATATTTTCCTCTGTTTTCTTAATGCTTTCTTTCAGAATTGCCTAGTCTAGCCAGTCTATTTTTAGTTCTTTATCAAATGTATAACATTCAAATAGCTTTTTGAGAAGTGTGTATTACAATAAACCCTTTCTCTTTCTGCCTTAGAAACATGAAACATTCTGCAATCACTAATGATTTTCTCACCAAATATTCCTTTGTTATTTTTATAATTCTGCAAAATTGAAATGTGAAGAATTTCTGGGCCAATCAACTTGAATACCTGCCTTTCATAACATTCAACAATGTTTTTTTTATTTGCTGCAAAAATCTATCCGCATATAATGTGCAGATGTAGAACTGTTAAACCTATTAAGACTCCTGACTGCTGAGTTCTTTTTTCTCTCTTTATTCAGTGCAATCAGTTCAACATTACCAGCCCAGCCCAGCTTAGTCTATATATTTACACACACACACACACACACACACACATGTATGTATGTATGTATGTATGTATGTATGTATGTATGTAGAGAGAGAGAGGGAGGGAGGGAGGGAGGGAGAAGAGAGAGAGAAAGAGGGATTGACTGAATGGCATAAGTCACAACTGAACTTTTGTCCAGACTATGCCAAGATTTTTAAATTATAGTTGATTTAAAAATCTTGATGAGCATAATTTGAAAACATGTTGTGTTACTCACTATTTTGTGTGTCCTTTAATTAATAAGTTACATAAAGTTTTTTTAAAAAATAATTTGGTCAGTCATTACAATTTGACCAGTCAATAATTTGGCCACTCACTACAATTAAAAAAAAATAGAATGAAAGGAATCACCATTTTCTAAACTTCATTACAGAAATATTTTAAATATAAATCACTATTTTCTTCATGAAATATAACAATATTTTGGAATTGAAAATGGAAACTTGATATAAAATTTGATGGATGTTATCAAATCACACTCTAGACAAGAAAGGCATCAATTTCTGTACTTCCAAAAATTTCTGGATCTGCTTTTCTTCTCATTTAAGCCAGATGAAAACAACTCCCTTCATCTCTTACACTGAATTGCCTCAGGTATTTGAAGCATGCCCTTCTTCCTCCTCTGAGAATAAAAGAAAGTAAAATATATTGTATCCCAAAGTAAACACAATCCAACAGACAGGTAGAACATTGTATTGACAATAAGAATGCAAAATACTTGTAAAGGGTGGGGGGTTGACCTTGGGCTACTAAATCAACCTTTTGGACTGTGATTTCATACAGCAGTCCAATAAAAGGGGAAAGGAAAGAAAACACAAAAGAAAATTGTGCACTGCTACGGATCATCCATTAAACTGTCTGTTGAATCTGGTATAATGTTAAACAGACCAAAGATACTCTGGTATTGTGCAGCCGGAATTCATAATACATTCAGCTGATCCACCTCTATAAACTTATTCGCTGAAGCCCATATTTTTCTTTTTATTTTAAGAGTGTGGACAGAGTCTGTCTACTCATCAGTATCCCACTGTCAGCCCTAAGATCTACAAAGAGCAGACTTGTAGTTTGTTTTTAAACATGTCACTAAAAAATCTTTTAAATTTTTTTCTCAATCTATTTGCTCATATACATGTAAGCATGAATGAAAGTACTTTGATTGTTTAAAGTCAAGAATAGATTTTAATGTATTTTGACCAAAGACTGACAAAATGGATTTTTTAACTTCTTCAATATTTTGGTGTCATCCATATCAGGTTAGAAATTCATGTTTTTGATGTCTAATAATTTTTGAATATTCTCAAAAGGACTATTAGAATACGACAAAAAGGAAAAGGCTATCCCATTTTCAGAGTTCGTGAAATCACAATTTGTATGCCTGATTTCACTTTTCAGACTTTTTGTTGGCAGAGATAATAATTATTTAACTTGTTCTCCATCCACCCTGCCCTGAAACTTTAAGAAAGGCAGATGTGGATAACTAGATAATAATTAATATGGTTCGATATAATGCAATTATCCTTAATTGAGGAAACAGTGTTGAATGTTGACAGGGAAGAGCCTAAGTTTGATTTTTTTTGTCAAACAAATATAAGTATGAACATAACATATAAACATATCAGTATAAACAGGTATAAGTATATGCATAATAAATGAGTACGAATAAATGGACAAATAGGAACAGTAGGACAGGGACAATCAGCAGGCTGGTGCACTTATGCATGCTCCCTCTGTATCTTATACTCTGATAAGAACTTAGTATGTTTAGTTTTATAGAAAGAAAATGGAGGGGAGAAATGATAGCAATCATCCATAGTTTGAAAGATGCCACAGAGAAGAGGAGGAGTAGAATTATTTTCCATAGTTCCTGAGGACAGGATCAGAAGCAATGGGTGAAAGCTCTTCAGAGGGAGATCCAATCTGAAAATAAGGAGAAATTCCTGACAGTGAGAATTAGTAAGAAGTGGAACAGCTTTCCTTCTAATGTTGTGGGTGTTCCATTGCTGGAGGTTTTCAAGAAAAGATTAGATAACTATTTATATGAAATGGTATCAGGACTCCTGCCTTGGGCAGGGAATTGGAATAGAGGACCTCCAAATTCCTTTCCCACTTAGTGATTCTATGACAACCTCTAGTTCAACAATGTAACCATTGTAGATTTTAAATTTAAGAAAATTCTCTCTTTACAATTTTCTTTGAAATAAATTATTTCTAAATTTCATTTACCAAAGAACTTGGATCCAAATTTTCTTCCTAAAATCATGCCCAAATTAAACATGTATATAAATTAAATGTAACTTTACTAGTAGTATTCTTTATATGGGAGTTAATAATTATTCAGAACACAATGTGTAAGTGACACAATTTTGATGCTTTCCCTCAAGCTTTGTCCTAAGAAAGCCCATCCTCTAAAACTAAAAAATTGTATTCAAATAAATGATCCTTAGATGATACCACAATTTGTTAACTAGGTTAAGAAGAATGGAAGTAATAAGTAGAAATAGGAAATATGAATGACAATATAGATAGCAAACTCTGCTAATCCATATTTTATTGAGAAACAAATCAATCACTCTTTGTTGCTCCAAAACTATTTTATTAGTTCTACATGAAACTGTTATTTAATTTATGCTGACATCAGAATCAAATTTAATATGAAGCCACATTATATAAAGATTGCTCTCTGGAAAAGACTGTAATGGTGGAAAAGGTGAATGGAAAGAGGACAGGACAGCCAGCAGCAAGATGAATGGATTCAGTTGCAGTGGTCATGAGTGCACCAGCAGAAAACTTGAAAGACCAAGCTAGAGACATGTTCTCATGGAGAAATCTTTTTAATTGGCCACTCAGAACCAACAATGACTTGATGGCATTCAATTAAACAATTATCATTTGCAAAATTCATATTATGAATTTTAAGGCAAGCAAATGAGCAACCAATGCAAATGCAAGAAAAAGGTTTTTTTGTACTTTCTTCTTTGATAATATAGATTGATTTTGTAAGGCTGCTTTAATTCCTTTCTTCTGAATTTACAAGGAAATTGGAGCTCTATAACTGAAGAAATATATCCTTTAGCACTTGATTGTTTTCCTGCAAGTGAAAAGTAACAACTAAATTTCTTCCTGCCTTGAATATGGAATTGTTTTCAGGGAAGACTGATATTAATATTGATGGAGGGAAATTATATGTATTACTGCACTGTTGAGTAACTAAGCAAAACAATTACATCTTAATAAATTAAATTGTTACCTGTAATTAAATGCTAATAAAAAGTGATTATTTGGAGGAATACAAAGATTTTAGATCTATGCATTTAAATTGTAGCTGAGATAGACACATGGATTTTTAATGTGATAAGTTAAAATAAATGAAATGAAATTATTTCTTAAGATTTATATATTATTGCTTAGTAAGAGTTAATATAAAATATTAAGTCACTGTAGAAACTTTTAAGTGAAACACTTCACTTAATGACAATAAGCCTTATTCCTTTGCAAAAGCACTCGGAAATTAATTGGTCCTCACTGCTGGCACAAATAGCAGCTTTAAAATTCTTTCTTATCATCCTGTTGGTCTGTAATTTACTTTATGAATAGTCTAGTAGTAAAAAGATTATAACATGCTTTATAGAGAGAATGCTGCCCTGGTGCATTATTACAATGACTTATTAAAGGGAAAAAAGCCAAATGGAAATATAGGTAACTCAGAGCAAGTAAAATAATAATTTAAAATAATAACATTTTTAGATTTTGAACATTTTGAAATATCAGTGTTCATTTTTAATGTTTTAACAACTATACTATTGCAGCATTATTTTTAATAGTAACCATGGAAGACACCAGAGATTATGGCAGCCACTGAGTCAGGAGCATTCATTCATTCTTCCGTGTAATAGCTAGTCAAAGTGTAGAAGAAAATAACATGCAAAATAGACAGGAATATTTGAAGCAGCAAAGGTGGAAAATAGCTCTTTTAAAACCATATCGGAAAAATGAAGTTTTAGCTTGCTTTCATAGGAGAGATAGATAAGTAGACTCCTATGAATTATTTACTGTTTTGAACAGCGTACACTTACTCTAGCAAACATTTACTTTATACATCATGCACAAATTTGCCAAAAGGTCTGTCTAAATTTTGACAGAAGAAATGGCTGTATAAATGTTTTGCTTGTAGAAGATCTAGTAGCTACTCTTGTTCCTCCTAACTCTGGACTTATTGTAGTTTCTCAAAGAATATGTACATTTTCTCCACTCCCACCCCAGAAGATGAGAAACTTCAGAAAATAAGCTCTGTAACCTGTCAACCTCATATGATATGATGGACAAATTACCTTTGCTTTTGATCTTTTCAGGGAAAACAACAATGTTTCAGAAATAAGGAAGACATGGTGTCATAGAGTTAGACTTTCTTGGCCTTCTAAATATTCATGCTTCCAGTCAAAATAATAAAAATGAAGGCAAAGGCCATAGAAAATTTTATTTTGTCAAGTAAGAAAATAGTCTATGTAGTTCAATACCATTTATAGCATATTTATCAATAGAAAGGAATGGACAGCATATACTTTTGTAAAAAATAAAGAATATAATGTTAGGGCATATTGTCATGGAGAAATCTATGTAGCCAATAGGAATCGACAGATTTGTGGTATGTAATCATGCGTTATTTTTTTGCATTTCATCATCTCAAAATACAACTGAATTTACATGTCTGTAAAAATTTTCTGCCTGAAGAATATGCTTTCATCTGTCTTACAGACTTTCATAACACAGGCTATCATCTGGTACAAACTATGCTGAGGAAAAAATGATGAAATGTGTATCATGAATTCATGCAACACATATTCCATTGTGTGGTCTACTCCCCCACTCTTTACATTTCATGGGTTCATACCAGATTTTTTAATCTATCAGGTTTGGTTAAAGGATTAACTTGAGAAAAAAGAATTGGGAAGAAAAAAATTCTTTAGAACCTATTTTATTTATTTATTTTAAATGGTTGTATGTGAAAAATAGGCATGGTTTAATGAAATCTGCAAATAATACCAAGCTAGGTATTGTTAACATAAGAAAAGAAGCAGGAAATTATGCAGAATGAATTGAAATGACCTCATGAATTGGAACAATACGAATGGAATGCAATTTAATAGTATGAAAAGTAAGATCATGAATGTGTATTTTGTTACCCGCTAAGGCTTATTAATTGAAAATAACTGAAGAGATACAGGTTTATTGCTTGATTATATGCTGACAAAGATCCACTGACAAGACACTGTTGCCAAAAGGGCAAATTAAATTCTTGGATATATTTGTGTGAGGTCTACAAGTTGCCAAAACAAACAGTTCCAATTGAGTCATCCTTGGCCCAACCAGAAGTAAACATTCAACCAAGCCAAAAAGAGAGAATATAGTATATGTGTACATTTGCTGCTTTTTCTCAGTCAGCAAAATGTCTTGTTCTTCTGAGCACTTCATGTTTCTAGAGATACCTAAGAAAGAGAAATAGGATAATATCTACCAGACACAATGGCTGGGTTCAAACAATGTGTTACATCATCATTGCGATAATCTGTTGAATAAACAACAATTACTACTTTTATTCATTACACTAAACTAAATAAAAAACAGTTTAGCATTATGTGTAAACTGTATCAACAGATTGTCAAAACCAATCATATTACAGTCCATTAAGCTATGTAAACCAAGAAACATGGTTTATAAAACATGTCTTGACTCAGAATTACACATGAATCCAGACATGTGAATTCAAAACTTATAATTAAGCAAACATTACTTCCACATATGTGTGTTTGTGTGTTTGTGTGCGTTTGTGTGTGTATGTATGAACATATATATATATACAGGTCTTGGCATGTTCAGGTCTGGTAGGTGGGAGGTATCGTCCCATTTATTCATGTTATAGGGCTGTTTCTCTATTTCGATGGAACATCACATCACAGCCACCGCTCAGGATATCATATCACAGAACTCAGGAGGCTACACCACAAAACCTCAGGATGTTGCAACCCAGCCAACGACCCAAGAGATTACAATACAAGACCCAGGGTGTCACAAGATTAGAACTCAAAAGGTCATCACACAGCCCATTAACCCAGGTCATTACGACCCAGGAGATTATAGCACAAGACACAGGAGGTCAAAACAATAGAACTCAGAAGGTCATCACACAGCCCATTACCCAAGTCGTTACAACACAGGAGGCTGATAGACACACAGCCAATACCACAGCCATACATTGTTCTTAAGAAAAAGCCAGCCCATCTGCAAACATCAACTCCATCAACCAATCAAGAAATGACAACACAGCCAACCTCTCCACCAGTATATAGAGGGAGACAGCAGCTCGGATCACGCTTTGCTCACACAAGCACAAAGCCGAAAGCACCAGCCTGAAAATGGTGAGTGAGATCTTGTCGAAACGTTGCCCAGATAGTCTCAATCTTACACGGGAAAAGACCCGAACACACCAAGACCTGCATATATAGGGGCTTAACAGGGTGTTGTAACATAAAGTATATACTTATTCCCCTGCCTCAGCTGAACAGGAAAGAACCAGTAGTTTGCGGCAATTACAACTGCCTCACATGTAATACTTCTCTGGTTCGAATCCCAGTAAGGGTATGGCTAGCTAAAGAGAGCTAACTACTCGAAATAGATCTATCCTAGTCTCCCTTATTTAATTATTTATCAGCTCAAAACCTTACACACATGTAAAACAAAAGACAACGAAACTAATAGCTTTCTGTCGGTATGGTCTCTGGTGATGAGCCGAAAGACAGAAAAGAAAGCAGTATACTTTCTCCCTTAATTGGGGCTTAACAGGGTGTTGTAACACAAAGTATATATATATATATATATATATATACACACACAAAAACTGACTGCCTAGCCTGGCACACAAAATTAAAAATTAAAAAGCCTGAAGATGGCACATGAGATTCTGCTGAAACGTCACTTTAATAAAAACACAAATATTACGTGAATATTTGTGAAATATTACCAGAAGAAACATATATATATATATATATATATATATATATATATATATATATATATATATATAATTATATGCAGGGCCTGGTGTGTTTGGGTCTTTTCCCGAACACACCAAGACCTGCATACCTGTACCCATGAAAATCTACAAAAACAAATATACATAAATACATACATACATGAACTTACTACCACATATAATGTTGAACTCATTTCATAATCATTGAAATGAGTTCAACATGCCACAAAATTTCATAATCATTATTAAACTTCACAATTATTGAATAACAATTAACACCTTCAGTTAGATTTATCTTTTAAAATAGCAAAAGCTGTTTCTTCTTTTTCCCCTCCTAATTCAAATAGCACCTTTGATTTCACTCTGAAGCACTCAGCTATTTAATTATATTTTTGAGCTTTCCTATTCATTTTATGATTTTGATCAAAATTTTATAAGAAGATAATTTTATTCTTGGAGAGAGCATCTGAAATATATACTATAGAAATAAAAAGGTAATGAAGGTTTTTCAAGGTGACATCATGCTTAATTGGACAAAACATGACCACAAATAACCCACAATAACCTTTTAAAATTAGTTTTTTCCTGACTTTATAAAGCAGTATTTTATTTGGCAGCTTTTCATTGGCATGGACGTCCAACAGTTTTGTTTGTTGTCTGTAACCAGGAAGATACAACCAGGATTTTCACGTAAGCTTCCTTCAGTTAATGTGGTTTAGCAATTTTTTGGCTCATTGTTACAAATTGCTGCTGATTATTTTTTTTCTCCTTTTGAATGTGTGCTAAGAACAAGAATATGAATACAAGAAAAAATGATTTAACTATAAGATCATTTCATCCAAACAGAGTTATAATGGCTTTTCAAATACTAGCTATAGTATTTTATATTTGGAAATTATGTAATACCATGCTACCGTGAATACAAAAATGAGTGGAAATCTGATTCTATCCATTGAAACATTTCAAGAAAGCAAGAGGCAATTTATTATTTGTAGATAGATGTATGTAAAAAAATAATTTCTAAACTGGGCAACTAGGCAAGTCATATGAAAATAACAGAAATGTTCTCATATATAACTTAACTATTTAGGCCATTGAATCCAATTCCATGTAAAAAAAATCTAAATAAAAGCATTTTTAATAGAAAACTGTCCCATCTCTGCTAGGTAACTAGATGTAATGATGAACATTTCTTAATATTAGAAGATTTCATTTTTAAATTTAATCGGTCTTCCAGTAATGCAAAGAACATGGTCATCTCTAAAAAAAAAACAACCAACTTTGGAATCTGAAAGATTTTAAATGTAGCAAGGAGAAAATAAGGAGAATAATATATTAAAGCAATCATGCACATAAAAAGGAATTGAAATGCTGAGAAGTCTCAAATCTTTTCTCTATCTCTCCATTTGAAACAGAAAAAATGGTGTTAAATGTCTGAAAACAGAAATCCATATTTCTCTTTGTCCTTTATACCCATCTAGTTATTCATTGTTTGCCTGGGAAAAGATCCACAACAATGACCTTTTAACACTCAGAATAAACTTTATACAAATAACTGTATGCAAATATTGAAGCCATCCCAAAATTTAATTTACAGTTTTTATTATCCTGATCATTAACCATCTTCATTAAATACAACATCTAAATGGCTTGAAAAAAGAGTTTTTAATATTCTATATTATAACTTGCTTTGACTTTCTTATTTTAAAATATACTGGCTGCATTTTTGACATAGCACAGCTTTTTTTCCTCGAATATACTAAAATCTGTTAATTTGGATTTACTTTATGTGAAAATAGGGTCATTTAGTGTTAAAATTAAGATAATAGTAATGTCAACTTTTGTTTTATGTTATTGTGTGCCTCTATTGACATTATTTTGATGTGAAATCCACAGAACTCTGATTTTGACATATTGTTCTTCTTCTTAGAATATTTGGAATTCTTCAAGAAATCAATAATGGGAAGTTTTCATACTGGAAAGTGGCCAAAAGAATAGAAAGGAAAGAAAACATCTACCAGAACTGTAGACACTCTGGATTTGATTTCCAAAAAGTATTTCAGAATACATGTAAATTCAGCATGGCACCTTAATGCATTAGAATAGCTACATCTTTTCCTGGGTTTATGTGCTGCTTTAAACTATTCCATGTTCCTGCATGTTCCTGCACTTTTGAAATTTGAGCATTTGTCTATATATTCAATGTAGATTCATCCCTAAAAACTGTCCCAATTTGTAGCAGTTTTTAGGTCATGTGTGTTTTTTGTTTGTATATACCCTAACAAAAAGATAAAAAAGAGTAATTTTGAGCATTTTCTTTTCTTTTTTTCTTTTTAAAATGTCATTGTAACAAAGTATTATGAATAGGAATGGACAATATTATTTGTTGGTTGATCTGATATAGTATTTTTAAATTTCAGTTTTTGCTAAAGATTCATTCTTGCAAAAGAAAAGCTGACCTAGGCCAGCAGAAATATTAAAAAGATATTTATTATAGGTTCCAGCATGAGTGTGTGTGTGTGTGTGTGTGTGTGTGTGTGTGTGTGCTCTCTTATCTAGTGTTCTGATATGAATGAAATATTCTATTCAGGCCCATATATCCAAATTCTTCCTGTGGCCTAGAATGGTTCAAAATATAAAGATCTCTTTTCGTGAACTTGCAGATGAGATGCTACCTACAAGCATCAAAGTTTCTCTTAAAATATACAATATAAAGTAATAAAATATTAAAATATTACAGGGTTTTTGATCTATTTCTATTCTCTTTTTAAATAGGCTGAAATAATTTGTCTGAATGATGTGTCTTTGAAGCAATGTAGAAGAAAGAAACGGAAATATTAACTAATTTGGAATCCATATTAAGAATCGGAAAGTAAAATTTGAAAATGGGGTGATTTAATCAGTGTCAAAATTTATGACCCTAAGTGTCTTAAAATGATAGAGAGTACATAAGTGTATAAATGTATATATGGCTTCAAAGGAATCTATTAGAATCTTGGAGAAAGGCAATATCTAGTAGTATTATCTAACACTGCATGCTGATTTCTGTTTTCCATAATTCTATGTTGAATGAATGGAGGAACAGCTAAGAGCCTATCTAGCCTTTAAAAAAAGCATTTATCCATATTTCATAGATTATTTAAATGCAGCTTCTTTCTCTAACATCTTAATTATATTGCTCTCTGACAACATTTGTCTTGAATGGAAAGAAAAGTTTCACTAATGAAACATGCTCTATTGATCTAGCCAAAATTAACTGGCATTGCAAGGATATAGCCAACCATGTAAAAACAGGAAGTTGCATTTTCCCCAAGTGATTCTGATTCACCATGAGAAAAACAACTGGTTCTCTCTCTCTCTCTTAATGTGCAAAAATGTGTGGGCAGGAATAAAGGATATATATGTCTCCAATAGCTTTTATTTGTGTGTGTGTTTGTGTGTGTGTGTGTGTGTGTGTGTGTGTGCGTGCGTGTGTGTGTGTGTCTCCAATAGAAGTTTTCCAGCACTAATTTCTGAATAAGCCTGGACTCAAACCAGATATCGGTTTTCAGCAGGTTCTGATCATTTCTGGAGAACCGGTAGTGGAAATTTTGAGTAGTTCAGAGAACTGGCAAATACCACCTCTGACTGGAGATTTTACATATCCTTTCCCTGCCACGCCCACCAAGCCACACTTACAGAACCGGTAGTAAAAAAAATAGAATCCTACCATAACATAATTTAACAACTGATTTGCCCAGGATCAGATTGGCTGTATGGGAGGCGTAGCCTATCTCCCACTTCCAGCTCTCCTGCACATGTGAGACAAGCTTCCCATGATACCCAACCTGAACCTGGGCAAACTGGTTGTTAAATTATCCCAATCAAACATGGATCCTGGGCACAGTACTGCAATGAAGAAACAGAGCGGCTGGCACAAGGGGAGAAGGAGGAGCAGGGAGAAAAAAAGAGGGAAATCAATCTTCTCCTTCCCTTGTTCCAGTCGCTTTGTTGCCCGTTTCTCCATTGCAGCACAGTGCAGGATCCAGGATCCATTTTAATAGCGAGGGGGAGGTAATTTAACAACTGCTTCACCAAAGTGGTGGGAACCAGCTGAATCCTACCACTACAATAAACTCAGGAAATATACAAAGCAGCCTTTCTAACCTTTCAGACATAATATTAAAACTGAAACTTCTCAGAATCAGTCATGACACCTATGAACTGGGCAGGGCAGAAAATGACTACAATAAATAAATAAAAGTAACTCCATAATAATCTAATACTAAATAAAAAATATTTATATTACTACATATTTAATAATTTAATAATTTTTGGCCAGTTGACATTTAATAATTTTATGGCTAGTTGGCATAAATCAAGCTGGCCAATATTATTGCCTCCACATTTATAGAAATCAAAAGTATGTCTCATGACATTACAGAGTTACATTGCATTGCATTGCATTGCATTGCATTGCATTGCATTGCATTGCATTGCACTGCACTGCACTGCATTGCATTGCATTGCATTGCACTGCACTGCATTGCATTGCATTGCATTGCACTGCATTGCATTGCACTGCATTGCATTGCATTGCATTGCATTGCACTGCATTGCATTGCATTACAGAACAGAACAAGAATATCTCCTGAAATACAGGTTCGTTATTATATCCACTGTAGACCTGTTAGCAAATGAAAAATAATATAAATTAAGAAATACTTCACTATGTTCTCCCTTGCAAGAGATGATCTCTGCATAAGTGGTTTCTTTAGTGCTGATTTGTTAAGGTTATAATAGTGAGCATAGGACAGTTAAAATGTACATCTATAAGAAATTCACAAATGATAACAAAGTAAAGCAGAATAAAATAGATAAAAATAAAAGTAAGTTAAAGTACAAAATAACTTCCCTGTGTATCATTCCATCTTAAGCCTTCTTATGGCAATAGCTGCTGATAAGAACTTGGCAACTCTTTTCACAAAGGAGCGTTCTGATCTGAAAACAGGAAAGGAATTGTCTTACTTCATTGAAAACTACAAATGGTCACTGTGTCATGCACTTTTTGCACCACTGCCATAGAGGCATTTTTAGAAAATAAAATGATTTATGGTTGTAGCACAGTGTTTTGTATTGAAATGTTCTGTTCAGAAAAAAAAAGTAAATCCAAGATGTCACTGACAATGGCTGCCTCAGTGAAATGCTCTTTAATGGTTTCTTTATTCTTTATTATTACCTGCAATTCACTATGGATTTCATACTCACGAGACCATCTGCTAAGAGTTAGGCAATGTTTCCTTAAGAACCAGCTTTCTGATTCCTCACCTTCCTGTCTTTGCAAACACAGAGGACATTCTAATTAATTTCCCAGTGCTATGAATTACAACAAACAAAGGAAAGAAGCGGCAGCACCAAAAAAGGAGATGAGCTAAACAAGCAGGAATTTTAAATAGACTAAGGAATAGGGGCGAAAACCCTCTCCCTTCAATCTTTCTAATTAATTTATGCTCACTTGCTCACAAAATGGATGAGATACATCTTTTAAATAGATGGAATTCTGGTTTCTACAATTCAGCAGTTCTCTGTTTTACTGAAACCTGGCTTAATTCACAAATTCATGATGACAACACCATATATATCCCAGGATTTCAGATATTTAGATCAGACAGAATTGAAGAGACATCAGGTAAAACAAAGGGTGGAGGATTATGTTTATATATCAGTGACAGCTGGTCTCAGGATATAACTATAATATATAAGTTCTGTGATGAAAACTTAGAGTCTTTATACATCAACTGCAAGCCATTTTACTCTCCACATGAGTTCTCCTCACTTCTCCTAATAGCTGTGTATGTTCCTCCACAAGCCTGTGTAAATAAGGCATTACGAACTCTTGCTGATCAAATTATGGAGGCTAAAGCCAAACACCCAGGTTCCTTTCCCATCATTTTAGGAGATTTCAATCAAGCAAATTTAAGGAAAGAGCTCCCAAAATATTTCCAGCATGTAATTTGTCCCACCAGAGGCAAAAACACTTTAGACCACTGCTACACAACAGTAAAAGATGCTTATAGGTCTTTATCATGAGCAGCTGAGGGACACTCTAATCACTGCATAATTCACCTTGTACCTGCCTACAGACAAAGACTTAAAAACATGAAACCAACAATTAATTCAGTGAGGACTTGGTTGGATGAGGCAAAGCTGAAGCTCCAGCTTGCCTTGATTGCACTGATTGGAATGTTTTTGAAGATATCTCTGCAGACCTAGATGAGCTCAAAGATACTATAACATTGTATGTCAGCTTCTGCGAAGACTTATGTGTACCAACAAGGAACCTGCAAATTTATAATAACAATAAACTTTGGTTCACAGCTAAACCTAAGCAGCTATGTCATTCCAAAGAGGAAGTCTACAGAAAAGGTGACAGAATGCTATACAATCAGGCCAGAAACATATTAACAAGAGAGATCAGAGCAGCAAAAAGAAGCTATTCTGAAAAGTTAAGGAATCAGTTTTCAACAAATGAACCAACAAGTATGTGGAAAACTCTTAAAAACTTCACTGGCTACAGCAAACCTCCTTCCCAGGCAGAAAGAAATCAATAACTAGCAGATAACCTGAATGTGTTTTACTGCAGGTTTGAAAGGAAACTACAGCCACCTATCGCCAAAACCCCATCTCAAACACACCAACAATAGCCAAGTCTCCTACAACTGGCCCAACCATTGGGTTCACAACCTCTGGTGATCACAGAAAAAGAAGTGCAAGATCTATTTCACAGACAAAAGCCAGGAAAAGCACCAGGGCCAGACAAGATAATTCCTTCTTGTTTAAAAGTCTGTGTCCAATTGGTCCATATCTTTACCTGAATCTTCAGGTAAAGTCTGTGTCCAATTGGTCCATATCTTTACCTGAATCTTCAATAGATCACTAGAGATGTGCTATGTTTTTTCTTGTTTCAAACACTCTACTATCTTCCTAGTGCCAAAGAAGCCCTCCATCAAGGAACTGAATGACTACAGACCAGCTTCTCTAACATCTGTAGTTATGAAAATATTTGAAAGGCTAGTGCTGTTCCACCTGAAAACCATCACAGATCCTCTTTAGATCCCATGCAGTTTGCATACCAAGCAAATAGATCGACAGATGATGCTGTTAATATGGCTCTGCATTACATCCTACAACACCTTGAATTTCCAAATACCTACGTAAGGGTTCTCTTTGTAGTCTTCAGTTCAGCATTCAATACCATCATTCCAGACATTCTTCTAACTAAATTAAACCAATTAGCCGTATCTGAACACACTTGTAAGTGGATCATAAGCTTCCTAATAGACAGGAAGCATCAGGTGAAGCTAAGCAGAATCACATCTGATATCAGTACAATTAGCATAGCCCCCCTCCAGGGTTTGAGCTTTCTCCACTTCTCTTCTCCCTATATAGCAATGACTGCATTTCAAACGATCCATCCGTTAAAATACTGAAGTTTGCAAATGACACGATAGTGATTGGTCTCATTCGAGACAATGAAGAATCCCCATACAGACAGGAGGTTGTACATGAGGAGATGCAATGACTGCATCTCAAACGATCCATCCGTTAAAATACTGAAGTTTGCAAATGACACGATAGTGATTGGTCTCATTCGAGACAATGAAGAATCCCCATACAGACAGGAGGTTGTACAACTTGCCTCGTGGTGTACCCGAAACGATCTGGAACTGAACACACTCAAAACCGTAGAAATGGTGGTAGACTTTAGGAGGAACCCTCCCATAACTCCACCTCTTACAATATTAGCCAACACAGTATCAACAGTAGAGACCTTCAAATTTCTAGGTTCTATTATATCACATGACCTAAAATGGACACTTAACATAAAAAATGTAATCAAAAAAGCACAACAAAGAATGTTCTTTCTGCGCCAACTCAAAAAGCTCAAACTGCCCAAGGAGCTGCTGGTACAGTTCTAAAGTGGAATTATTGAGTCTACCATCTGCACCTCTATAACTGTCTGGTTTGGTTCTGCAACCCAACAGGACAGATACAGACTACAGGGGATAATTAGGACTGCAGAAAAAACAATTACTACCAACCTACCTTCAATCAAGGACCTGTATACTGCATGAGTCAACAAGAGGGCTGTGTAAATATTTACATCCTGGACATAAACTGTTTCACCTCCTTCCCTCAAAACGATGCTATAGAGCACTGCATACCAGAACAACTAGACACAAAAACAGTTTTTCCCCGAAAGCCATCACTCTGCTAAATAAATAATTCCCTCAACACTGTTTAACTATTTACAACGTTTGCACTACTATTATTATTAACCTTCTCATCACTCCTTATTACCCATCCCCTCCCACTTATGACTGTATGACTGTAACTTTGTTGCTTGTATTTTACAATTTATATTGACTGTTTCCTAGTATGATTTGATTGCTTATTGTACCCTATGACTATCATTAAGTGTTGTACCTTATGATTCTTGACTCTTGAAGAATGTATCTTTTCTTTTATGTATACACTCTCTCTCTATATTTCATGCATACTCTACTCATTGCAGAATACCTTATGCCACCAGACTCGAAATTCTAGACCTAGAAAACCTAGAACTACGCTGCCTTAAGTCCAATCTAAGTATAGTATATAAAATCATACATTGCAATGTCCTACCTTTCAATGAATACTTCAGCTTCACCATAACAACACAAGAACAAACAATAGATACAAACTCAAGGTTAATCACACCAAACTTCATTACAGGAAATACAACTTCAGCAACAGAGTGGTCAATGTCTGGAATACTCTACCTGACTCTGTGGTTTCTTCCCCAAACCCCAAAAACTTTAACCTTAGACTGTCTACTATTGATCCTTTCCTAAGAAGTCTGTAGGGGGCGTGCATAAGCGCACCAACATGCCTACTGTCATATTGTTTCTTTTATTTTTCTTATATGTATCCATGTATTCATAACTATGTTTTTACTTATACCTATTCTCTTGTAAGCAATTGACAAATAAATAAATAAATAAATAAATAAATAAATAAATAAAAATATCGAGAGCATTTGCACCAAGACAAATTCCTTGTGTGTCCAATCACACTTGGCCAATAAAGAATTCTAATCTAATTTAATCTAAATTAAAAGTAAGTTGGACTGATAGCATACTAGGGGCTGGAGATATAACAAAGAGAGATCCTATCAGTTTCTCTTTTGTTAAATTTAAACGAAAATTGACAGTTATATCAATTGAATAAATAAAATAAATAAAATGGTTCTTGTGATTATCTGTGTCTAGTACAACAATCATTTTTAGAAAAAAATCATGTTAGCTTCTCAATAAAATCAGAACCTTAAAATCTGCTCAATACCAAATATATAATAAATATAGATGGTGTTTGATTTTGTTGTACGAGGTGCAATGACAATAAACAACTAACTAATAAATAAACTATTCTTGAGGGATATTAACTAATGTGCATAGTGGTTTAAGTTAGTTTAAATTCTGGCAAATTTACGGTAAGGTGAATTTTCTGGTTTACTGAGCTTCTTGTCATTTCCCTTTTTGTTAGAACTTTTGTGGCAATCAAAATAGGTTGCATAAAAGAAATTAGGTACCTTTCTAAGCTTTTGGGAGGAAAGGTGAAGTGTGACAGCCATTATAATATTAGAGTCTTAAATATAAGCATTGTTCCTATAGAAGCAACAATAGGCTTTGGTAAATTGAAATAAAGCAGTTCAAAAGATAAATTAGATACATGTGTACATACTCATATATGCAGCCAAACATACATGGTTAAAAAAATCTAATGGATAAAGAATCAAATTGGGGTTTTTTTTTGTATTAACCTTTATTAAAACTGCAGCAGTTTACTTTTTCCTATGCAGTTGCAAAGTGATTCATACTGATAGCTGTAACCAACACAGATTAGATATGTATCTCCACAGTGATGACTAGATTATACTATAAATAAGTAGGATGAATTGCATTCCACTTTTTAAAAATAATTTTATAAAAAGATCTGTCACACAATATTAAATGTTCCAGGTGCTGAAATAAATCCATAATATCTAAAGTAGATCCATTGAACTTTACAGATTATCATATAAGTAATTGATCTTTTACTTATTTCCAACTTCAAAACTATTATTTATTCAGTGTTATTTTTATATTTATTCTCATTTCTTCTTCTCAGCAATTACCTGTATTTCAACAGAAAAAGTCTGAATGGTAGCCCCTCTTTAACATAATTGTTGGAGAATGTTGAACTGCTATTTTAGTAGACAGGGAATTTTTAATCTATCATTTATTATGCTATAGTCCCTCTGCTGGACCAAGTAAAAATAACAAACACTTGACATTTCCTTTGCAATTCTGAAGTACAAACCATGTATTTAGACTTACAGCCCTGTCAATGCATAGTATAATGATTTCTAAGCCAATCAAATTATTTCATTATTTCAGTACATGAAAAAAAAACCTTAAACACTTCCATCCCTGATAGTAGCAAATAAGAATTAAATGAATGGGAACTGTGGCTGTTTGCTGTATTGCTTTTTCAAGATAGCTTTGTTTCATCTTTTTTTTTATCTTACTGTTTTAGATACTTCAGCCTAGACAGAATGAGGACCGTCTACACATGATAGTAGTTTGGGGACCGTCTACACATGATAGTACATAATTGATATCATATGATACCACAACTGTATCTATGATTCAACCCATGCTCATGAACAAGTTCTCTTCCCACATTGGATCCCCTTTACCAAGAGAAATAATGCCATTGGAATGTATAATTAAATCAAAACTGGGAACATGTAATCTTCCTAATGTCTTTACATTGCCATTAAACTAAGCAAGCAAACCCATATTGGGGGATGATAGAAATTCTGGTCCCAAAAAATCTAAACAATGTAATTTTTCAACATTTTTAGTAATAAGAAAAATCAGGAGATGAAGGCTTATAATTTGGTCAAGATTATGCAAATATGTCCAGCAGTTCCTTCTCTAAGTCATATTGCAAATGATTCGACATGCCTCTGATTATATGATCTGGTCTTACAACATTGGGATGTCACCTATAAAATTTACAGTTAAACATACTTGCTACATAATAAGACAACAACTAAGAAAAAAATGTCTAAAATAAGGTTAATTTTACTATTGCTCCTGATACATACTAGTTGCATTATCTCCATCCCACAATATATTTTTATTGATTTATTGTATTTTATATTTTTAGTAAATCCTAGTCCTTCATAGAATCAAAACATCAACATATCAATTTGCGTATAAGAAAATCACAATCTAATATAAAAGTGCAATAGATGCAATTAAAAGTGTTAGTGAGAACCTCATTTGCTAGTTGCCCACTGGAACTATTCAGACCTAAACAGTTTATGGCAGGTAAACAGTGAGGCAGCCTAATCTAGAGAGAGTAAGAGATCATTGCAAAGTGTGGAAGTGCAATTTAAAATTAATGCCCACTTTATCTCTTGGTCTAGAAATTACCAGCAGACAATGAAGAGATGTGTAGCTTTGTGTCAGGCCAGACAATAGACATCACGTCATTTAGGACTTTCTTGATTTAAAAAAAATCACACACAAACACACATTATATGTATTTCTAGATAAAAACACACACTGAATTTCAGAGACAATTTCAAGCAATGCAACCACAAAACAAGTGGATTATGATTATAGGTAACTCTGCTTCATTAACATGATAAATGAATATTAACAAATAAACAAGCTAGCACAAGAAGTAAATAAATAATAAAAGTAAACGAACAATTGCCACTAGATAAGATGATTGTATTAGATTAAATGACTTTAGAAATTAGATAAAAATAATATCACAATTGCTATACAGGTATTTGATGACAGCATATAACAAAGATTCTATATCAAAATAGCTAAAAATATGTTTTTGGGTCAGCAGTATAAATAGCTGAACGTAGGCAAATATAGTTTATGCTTTTAAAAGTATAGTTAGGGCTAGGGTGAGGGTTAGGATGAGGGTTGAAATCATGGAAATTGCTACATTTTGCTTCAGGTTGGTAGGATCACACCTTCCGTATTGTGTTCAGATGTGAATGACACACTTTAAGGAATATTCAGATAAACTAAAATTGGTTGAAGAAAGCTAACAGCATTCAGGGATTAGGATATGAAATCCTCTGATGAGAATTTTAATGTAAACAAATGCACAAAACAAGGATGTCCATTGTTCCCTTTATTATTTATATTTACGTTGGAAGTGTTAAATAGAAATATTAGACAAGATATAGAAATAAAAGGTATGGAAATAAAGAAAAAAACAAACAAACTACAGGCATTTGCAGATGACCTAGTATTTATTTTAGAAGAACCACAAGAAACTGGACCTAAACTAATTTTAAAAAATAGAAGAGTTTGGTGAAGTAGCAGGATTGAAAATAAACAAAGAGAAAACTAAAATATTAATTTAAAATATTACAGATAAGCAGAAAAAAGATCTAATGAAGAAAACAGATATCCAGATATCCAGTTAAGAAAGTAAAATATTTAGGAATTCATTTAGCAGCAAGATGAATTACATCAAAGAAGATAATTACATTACACTCCTGCAATAAATTAAATCAGATTTGGAGAAGTGAAAAAATTTACAACTATCCTTCATAGGAAAATAGCTACTATAAAAATGAATATTTTCCCAAATTATTATATTTGTTCCAAATACTACTGATAAAGAGGGAAAAAATACTTTGAGGAATTAAATAAAATGATGTCAAAATACATTTGACAAAGGAAAAAAGCAAGCATTAAAAATGTTACAAGATTCTAAAAATAAAGGGGGTTTGGATTGTCAGATTGGGAGTTGTATTGTTAGGTCTCTGTACTTACATGGGTGAAAGAATAGATAAATCTGATGCACATACAATTATTAACATTGGAAGGACATGATCTACAATTGGGGTGGCATGCCTTTTTATGACATGGGAAAAATAAAATGCATATTTTCAAAGACATTATGTTAGGAATGCACTATTGCTAGTGTAGGCAAAAATTAAAGAAAAATACTACTTGAAAATACTAGTCTGGCTTTCCATGATGGAGGCACTGATACATTCAAATATTATCAATACAGAAAATGTTGTAAGGTATCAGGACATGTTGAATGAAAAAGGGGAATTTAAACTAAGCAAGAATTGAATAGTCAAGGGATTGATCTAGCATGGTGGCCTTATGTGTAAATACAATAAAGATATGAGAAAGATAAAGAAGAAACTGAATATTACATAGTATGGGAATCATTTTATCAATGGTTGAAAAATAAAACAAGTTAAAACTGAGTAGATGTATATATAGAGAAATAAGCTAAGATTGTTATAAAGATAATAGACATAAGAGAAAATGACTTTTAAAGGAAATAACAGATAATCACAGTTGGAAGGGACCTTGTATGTCATCTAGTCCAACCACCCCTGCCCAAGTGGGAGACCCTACACCATTTCTGACAAATGGCAGTCCAATCTCATCTTGAAAGTCTCAAGTGATGGCGCTCCCACAACTTCCGAGGGCAAGCTGTTCCATTGGTTGATTGTTCTCACTGTCAGAAAGTTTCTCATTTCCAGCTTAAATCCTTGTTCAGTTTCCATCCATTATTCCTTGTCTGGCCTACAGGTGCTTTAGAAAATAGCTTGACCCCTTCCTCCCTGTGGCAGCCCCTCAAATATTGGAAGACCAAAATGATGTCTCCCCTGGTCCTTCTTTTTACTAGACTAGCCAAGCCCAGTTCCTGCAACTGTTCGTTGTATGTTTTAGCCTCCAGTTCCCTAATCATCCTGGTTGCTCTTCTCTGTGCTTTTTCTAGAGTCTCAACATCTTTTTCATAATGTGGTGACCAAAACTGGATGCAATACTCTAGGTGTGGTCTTATTAAGGCTTTATAGAGTGGTATTAGTACCTCACTTGATCTCGATTGTATCCCTCTGTTAATGCAATGTAGGATTGCATTACCTTTTTTGGCTGATGCTGCACATGGCTGACTCATATTTAGCTGGTTGTCCACTAAAACTCCAAGATCCCTCTCACAGTTACTGCTATTGAGCCTGGTTTCACCCAGTCTATATGTGTACTTTTGGTTTTTCTTGCCTAAGTATAGGATTTTACTTTTCTCTACATTGAATTTCATTTTGTTAGATACAGCCCAGTGTTCTAGTCTGTCAAGATCCATCTGGATCTTGAGCCTATCTTCTTGGGTGTTAGCTATTCCTGCCAGCTTAGTATCACCTGCAAATTTGGTAAGTTCTCCTTCTATTCCCTCATCTAAGTCGTTAATGAAGATATTGAAGAGTACTGGGCCTAAGCACTGAGCACCCCACTGCTTACTTCCATCCATGTAGACTTAGACCCATTAAGGACTATTCGTTGAGTATGGTTTGCCAGCCAGTTGCGAGTCCATCTAGTGGTGGTGCTATCTATTCCACTTTTTTCTAGCTTACTAAGAAGTAGGTTGTGGTCTACTTTGTCGAATGCCTTGCTGAAATCTAAATATATTTTGTCCACAGTATTTGCTGGTCTACTAATTTAGTCACTGTGTTGAAGAATGAAATAAGATTGGTTTGGCATGATCTGTTCTTAACAAACCTGTGCTGACTGCTAGTTATTACTTTACTTGTTTCTAGATGTTGGCAGGTCTGTTTTTTTTATTATCTTTTCCTGTATCTTCCTGGGTATTGATGTTAGGCTGATTAGTCTATAGTTTCCTGGGTCTGTTTTTTTTCCTTTTTTGAAGATGGGAGCCACATCAGCTCTTTTCCAGTCCTCTGGTAGTTCCCCAGTGCTCCAGGATTTTTGAAAGATATGGTGCAGTAGTTCTGAGACCTCTGCCAGCTCTTTTAAAACTGTGGGATGTAATCCATCAAGCCCCGGTGATTTGTTTTCATCAAGATCAGACAGGTGTTCTCTTACTATTTTTTTGCTTATTTTAACTTTTATTTCTGGTCCGTCTTTTACAGTTATGTTTTTGGTGGGTTGAGCTATAGTTTTGTTTTTTTTTTTTGCGTGAAGACAGATGCAAAGAATGAGTTAAGCAGTTCTGCTTTCTCTCTGTTGCCTGTTACTTCCTTCCCATCTTCTCTCTTTAGTGGACCCAATGTTTCCTTGATTTTTTTCTTGTTATTTATATGTTGGAAGAAACTTTTTTTATTATCTTTGACTTTTGTTACAAATCTTTGTTCGTTCTGAGCCTTTGCTATCCTGACCTCATGTTTGCAGATTCTGGCTATCTGCTGATATTCTGCCTTAGTTGTATGTCCTTTTTTCCATTTTTTGTACTTGTCCTTTTTTTCTTTCAATTTGCCAGAGAGATGTTTGTGCAGCCATGCTGGTTTGTTCTTGGATTTCTTGTTTTTCTTTCTTCAGTGGTATTGTGTTGGTCTGGGCTTTTATGATCATACTTTTTAGAGTTTCCCAAGATTCTTGAGTTGTTTTCCCCTTTAGGATTTTCATCCATGGAATCTTTCTCAGTTCTCTCTGAGTTTATTGAAATCAGGTCTTTTAAAATCTAAGACTCTGGTGTCATTATGTTCTGTTGCTTGTGTTTGTGTTATGTTGAATTCTAGTATGACATGGTCACTCTCACCCAAGGTTCCTGCAGTTTCAACTCCCTCTATCGCTTCTTCTCTGTTTGTAAGAATTAAGTCCAGTATAGCTGTCCCTCTAGTTTCACCCTCTACCTTTTGGACAACAAAGTTGTCATCTAGGTTGGTTAGGAAATGATTTGATTTCTCACTTGGTGCAGAATTAGTTTTCCAATTGATATCAGGATAATTGAAGTCCCATTACTATTGTTGTGTGTTTCCTGCATATGTTTGTTAGTTGGCTGGCAAAAAGGACATCTATTTCTTCTGCTTGATTGGGTAGCCTATATACTTATGGCCATGTCATTCTTTTTTTCTTTTATATTGACTCATATGCATTCTAGGAGGTTTTCATCTTTGGTTTCATGCATTTCTGTAGCAATATAGTGGTCCTTTACATACAGTGCAACTCCACTTCCTCTTTTATGGGGTCTGGTTTTTTTGAATACTTTCTATCTTTCTACCAGTATGTTTCAGTCATGGGTTTCATCCCACCAAGTTTCTGTTATTCCAACTATATCATATTTACCTTCATGTATTCGTAGTTTGAGTTCACCCTGTTTGTTCCCCAGACTTTGTGCATTTGTATATAGGCACTTGAGATCTCTATGTCTGTGTTTACTGTCTATATAACCTGAGTTGTGCCGCTTGTCCCTACATTCTTGCCACCTGTTTGATTAGTGCACATGGTATGGCACTCACTATTAAATGCTTGGTTTTGGTTGGCATCAAGGTTGATAATCTTACCTGCACAAACATCTATTTTGCATGCACTTGTATCCTTATTAGTTTTAGGTTGTTGGGGACAGAAATGTTCTGAATCCATTAATTCTCTGACCCTGCTGTTCAGTTTAAATGTTTATCCAGGAAATCTGTGAATTTAATGCCAAATAACTCAGCCCCTTTCTGTGATTTATTTTATTTATTTATTTAATCGCACTTTTATACTGCTCCCTCTCCCAAAAAGGGACTCGGGGCGGTGTACAGCCTACTAAAAGCATACAATAAATACACAATAAATACGATTAAAAATGAATTAAATAATTAAATCCGGCTGTCTATTCAAAATTTAAGTTAAAAATTAAAACTAATAAAACCCCAATTTAGAATTAATTAAAACCAGAAAACATAGTTACTGGGCCAGGCCGGCCTGTTCGAAAAGCAGGGTTTTCACTGCGCGCCGGAAGGTCAGAATATCCGTCATAGCCCGTATCTCCGGGGGGAGATCATTCCATAGGGAGGGAGCTCCCACAGAGAAAGCCCGAACTCTCGGGGCCGCCAGCCGACAACAGTCAGGCGGCGGCACCCCAAGTAGGGCCACCCTGTGGGAGCGTACTGGGCGGCGGGAGATTGTTGATGGCAGCAGGCGGTCCCGTAAGTACCCAGGTCCCGAGCCATGGAGCACTTTAAATACCATCAGTACCACCTTGAATCGAATCCGGTAGGCCACAGGAAGCCAGTGCAGCCTGCGGAGAAGTGGTGTTACATGTGCGCCTCGAGGGGCGCCCACGATCACCCGCGCAGCTGCATTCTGAACTAACTGCAACCTCCGGAGACTCTTCAAGGGGAGCCCCATGTAGAGAGCTTTGCAATAATCCAAGCGGGAGATAACGAGGGCGGAAGTGACTGTGCGAAGTGTGCCCAGATCCAGAAAGGGCCGCAACTGGTAAATCAGACGAATCTGATAAAAAGCCCCCCTGGCGACGGCTGCAATATGTTCTTCCAAAGACAGCCGTACATCCAGGAGGACACCCAAGTTGCGCGCCCTTTCCACGGGGGTCAAAACCTCTCCCCCCACGGCCAGCGAAGGAATAAGCTGGCTGTATCTGGGCGCAGGAAACCACAGCCATTCGGTTTTGGCCGGGTTGAGACGAAGCCTGTTACGACCCATCCAATCCCGCACGGCCTCCAGGCACCGGGTCATCACTTCGACGGCTTCGTTGGGGTGGCCCGGGGTGGAGATGTACAGCTGAGTATCATCAGCGTACTGATGGAACTCCACCCCAAAGCCACGGATGATCTCACCCAGCGGCTTTACATAAATGTTAAACAGCAGGGGCGAGAGCACCGACCCCTGAGGCACCCCACAAAGCAGGGGCCTTGGGGACGATCTCTGCCCCCCCGTTAACACAAATTGCGAGCGGTCGGAGAGGAAGGAGAACCACCGTAATACGGTGCCTCCAACCCCCAACCCCTCCAACCGCTGCAATAAGATACTGTGGTCGACAGTATCAAAAGCCGCCGAGAGATCTAACAGGACCAGGACAGAGGAACAACCTCTGTCCCGAGCCCTCCAGAGATCATCAACCAACGCGACCAACGCCGTCTCCGTGCTATGCCCGGGCCTGAAGCCCGATTGGAGGGGGTCAAGATAACTCGCTTCATCCAGGAATCGGGGAAACTGATGGGCCACCACACTCTCTACAACCTTCGCAACAAAGCGAAGGTTGGAGACGGGACGGTAATTTAATAACAATGCTGGGTCCAGGGACGGTTTCTTGAGGAGGGGCCGCACCACCGCCTCCTTCAAGGCGGTAGGTAGAAGCCCCTCTCTCAAGGAAGCGTTTATAATACCCTGGAACCAGCCTCGTGTCACCTCCCGAGTGGCCAAAACCAGCCAGGAGGGGCACGGGTCCAACAAACAGGTGGTGGCATTCAGTCCCCCCAACACCCTGTCCACGTCTTCTACAGTAACAGGGTCGAACTCAACCTAACTGGCCTCACCGATATCCACCCCCGCCCCCCCGCCCGGAGATGCCCAGTTGGAGTCCAGCTCGTCCCGAATCTGAGCGATTTTATCCTGCAGAAAACTAGAAAACTCCTCAGCCCGTCCCTGTAAGGGATCCTCCCGCGCTTCCCTCTCTAGAAGGGAGCGGGTCACCCTAAACAGGGCGGCTGGGCGGTTTTCCGCGGACGCAATAAGGGTGGAGAGGTAAGTCCTCCTCGCCACCTTCATCGCCACTAAATACGTCTTAATATAAGATCGTAGAAGTGTTCGGTCAGACTCAGAACGGCTAGCCCTCCAACTGCTCTCTAGGCGTCTTTTCCGGCGCTTCATCTCCCTTAGCTCCTCAGAAAACCAAGGAGCCATTTGGGATCGGCACCGGGTCAGAGGCCGCAAGGGCACGACCCGGTCAAGGGCCCCAGCCACCACCCTATCCCAGGCGGCAACCAAGCCCTCAACCGAGTCGTGTGTGAGAGCTTCGGGAAATGGCCCAAGCTCCATCAGGAACCTATCAGGGTCCATCAGGCGTCTGGGGCGGTACCATTTTAATGGCCCCGCCTCCCTGTGGTCAGGGGGTGCGGAACTGGAAGTCGAGCTTCAGGAGCGAGTGATCCGACCATGACAGGGGTTCTACAACTATATCCCCTATACCCAGATCACTCTGCCACTGATCAGAGACGAAAACCAAATCCAAGGTGTGACCTCCCACGGGAGTAGGGTCCCGAATTAACTGGGTCAGGCCCATGGCCGTCATGGGAGCCATGAACTCTTGGGCAATCCCCGAGGTACCGCCAGATGGCAAGTTGAAATCCCCCATGACCATAAGCCTGGGGGTCCCAACAGCCACGCCAGCTATAACCTCAAGGAGCTCAAGCAGGGCCGCTGCCGCATAGCAGGGAGCCAGGTATGCGACCAGCAAGCCCACCTGAACCTTGGAACCGAACTTCACAAAAAGGAGCTCACACCCGGTCGTCTGAGACACAGTGGCTTCCCTCGGACACAGATCCTCCTTAATAACCACCGCAACCCCCCCTCCCCTCCCCTGGGCCCTTGGCCGATGAAAAACCCGAAACCCGGCTGGACACATCTCCACCAGGGGGACTCCCCCCTCCTGGCCCAGCCAGGTCTCGGTAACTCCCACCAGGTCCGCACCCCCCTCACAAATCAGATCATGGACGAGGGGGGCTTTATTAACAACGGACCTGGCGTTACATAACATCAGCCGAAGGCCCAGGGCCCGATTGCTCAAACCCCCTGGGGAACGGGAGATGACAAGGGGGTCGGAGCGCGCCACAGCAAGCAAATAGCGAGGGCGCGCTCCCGACACAAAATATGGCCCCCTACAACCGACAAATCTGCCCCTCCCGCTCACCATCTCAATGAATTTAATTCCACCCTCCCCGATGACCCCCCCCATCCTCGATACAGAGCCACCCGGATTCTGACTCTCCCGGCCACGCTCAACCCCCGGCCTGGTCCCAGTCTCTGGCGAGTTGTCCCCCAACTCCCGCCCGGACCTACCTAACCCCCTTAAAAATCTAAGTAAAAATTTATTAAGAAACCCCTCCCTCCTACATTTCTTAAAACCCCACCATCCCTCCAGATCCCATAATCCGTCCTTGAGATGGGCCCTCGAGAGAGTGGAGGGCCATTCCCGAGACAGGGGGACATGTCTCAGGGCCCATAGATCTCTCCTCGAATAAGACAGCGTCCCGGGCAGGATCTTCTCTTGTCGATGACCAGCTTCAAGTCCAGGCCGCCCCTGCCGCCTCCAAGCAGGTGAAAATCGTGGGGGCAATCCTCCATCCTCGGCTCCAGCTATAGGGGCAGCTCTCCGACCCTGACTTCGATGACAGCGACGGTCTCCAATATCGGCTGAAACCTTTACAACGGGGGCTGCCCATCCCCCCCCGGGCCCCCTCACCACCCCTGCCACAGGTGGGGAGGACCCAAGAGGGGGAGAACTCCACACCCCGTCCAGATCGCCGAACATGAAGCCGCCAGACGCCGAGCATAGTCCTCCGGCACATAGTCCTCCAACGCCGCTTCCCCGTGGCACGAGTCGACAGCCACTGCCGCTGGGCGCAGCGCCAGGCCTGCCATGCCATGGCCCGGGCGTCCACCCCCCCACGGGTCTCCTCACCACCCCTGCCACAGGTGGGGAGGACCCAGGGGGGGAAAAACTCCACGGGCCGCCAAACACCGGGTCATCAGACGCCAAGCCGCCATACGCTGAGCCGCCAAATGCCGCCGAACGCCAAGCCGCCGAGCCGCCAAACGGCGGACATAGTCCATTTGGCGCAGCGCCGGGTCTATCACGCCATGGCCCGGACGCTGCCCACCTCCCCACGGGTCCCCTCCCCACCCCTGCCACAGGTGGGGAGGACCCGGGGCGGGAGAAGCTCGACGAGCCGCCAAGCGCCGGGCCGTCAGACGCCGAGCCCAAGCCCTCAGAGCCATTGAGAGTCACGCCGCCGGGTGCCGAACGGAGGCCGCCGAACACCACACCACCAGACGCCGAGCCGCTGGACGCCGAGCACCGTCCTCCAGCAACACACCTCGGCCGCGGGGGCTGCCCACCCCCCCACGGGACCCCTCGCCACCCCTGCCACAGGTGGGGAGGACCCGGGGGGGGGGAATTCATCACCCCGTCTGGCTGCCTCGGAGGAACTCTCCCAGCCGACCTCCGGTCGCCATCTTAACTCTTGCTCATCATGGATGGATGGATGCAAACCATCTCTTTTGTACAGTTTTTCATTGGACCAACTGCAGACATCATGACTAATAACCAAAGCCTTCCCTTTTACACCACTCCTTTAGCCACCATTAAACTCTGCTACACACCGCCCTTTCCCTTTTTGTTCCTTGTATACTGGTATCAATGTTATATTGATTATTGTTATATTGGTAAGAAAGTATTAATTACAATTGTTAGCACAAGATATATGTATCCAGTCAACACACTGTTTAAATGAAAGATTTATTGTAAATATAAAATAAAAAACTTTATTTTACTTTATGGAGGAAAAAAGATATGAAAAAGATTCTAAAATATACAGTTTCTATAAAGAAGTGACAGAACTTGACCAGGTATTAACATGGACAGATGAAAAAGTAATCTGTTGCTACTTATTGATCATCATAATGGAAAAAGAGTAAGTAAAATAAACAATGATAGTATGGGCTAAGAATTTTGGTTATACTTTAGAGTTAAGAGAAATGGCAGAAACTGTGGGAAGGAATTATAAATTAACAATGTCAACTGCATGCAAAAATTTTTTATATAAAATGTTTTATAGATGGCATTTCTTGCCTACAAAAAGTGATGTTTAAGGATAAGTGCTGGAAATGTAACCAAATACCAGGCTCATAATATCACATATAGTGGACATGCCCAAAGCAAAAACAAAATTGGAATAAAAATACACGCATGATTAGAAAAAATAGTAAAACAACATATAGATCTAAAGCCAGAAATATTTTTGATTGGGCATTTTGCCAGAGAAATACAATAAAGTAATACATATATATTTTACACATGGTAACAGCAGCCAGAATTGTGTTTGCACAACAATGGAAAAATGAAGAGATTCCCTACAGATGAAATTGTAATTAAAACAAATATTAGAATGTGCAGAAATTGATAGATTAACATTTAAAATTAAGGAGAAAGAAGAAACTGAATATTTTAAAACATGGATTTGTTTTATCAGTGGCTATTTAATAGAAACAGAAGTTAGAAATCTAAAAGTATAAGAGGATTAATTACAATGAAGATTTATTAAAATGGATAAGTAAATATTACTATTTTGTGTGATTACTACTAATGTTAAGAATATTATTATTACTATCCCAATACTATATTTCAAACTCAATTGTACTCAAGCAGTATATTGTTTATATAGATATTGAATGTTTATGTGTTACATTATTAAAAAAATAAAAATATATACAAAAAAAAGAAAGGAAGGAAGGAAGCAAAGAAAAACTTTCTGCAGCTTTTTTGATTTAAGGAGCTGAAGAAAAAGTTCAGCTCAAAATAAAAAGCAGCTAAAGCACAAATGTGCACCAAATGGCCATACAGAAGAAGCTGCTTCTTGAATGAAATTGATTTGGTCTCAGTCTAGGATTGTTTGCATAGAGAAAAGTTGTGGTATACTGTATATACTGTTATAGATGCTGCCTTGAGCTGATGGAGAAAAGAAATCTAGATCTTTATAGTGACAAAATATAAATAAGTCTAAAATAAAATAAAATTCAAAAGTAAAATAAACTAATAAATAAGATTTCTTCAGTGTAACAATGTCATAAAGGTAGGGGAATAATCATTACAATTGTATAGAGCGAATAGTTGGGATAAATAACCAAATATCCTCGATCGTTCAACAAATGTGTTGTGGTGTTGACCTGGCTAATACTTCAATAACTCATCTGACTGTTTGTTGCTGGAAGACCACAGCATAAAAATATAAAGAACACAAAAGTGTACTTGAGTTGAGCTCCACTTCTAATGCCTATGTTCATGTATATATGGAGATTCTCAACCATCTGGATTATGATTGTCCCTCAGGTGCTTTTTCTAAAAGACAACTGTACTTTCCTTGGTATAGTCCCTTAGAAAAAGCACATTTGGGGCTATATTCAGTAGTTTTTCTGACAGCGTTATGGTAATGTGCCTTCTTCCAGGTAGTTGTGATGATTTCTATAGTGTAATCTCAAGCATTGAATTCTCAAGCTGCTTCCCATTCAAGAACTAACCAAGGTTAAAGCTGTTGACAATTAGATCAATCACACTTCAGTGGACTGTTCTCAAAACATTTTACTGTATCTAGAGGTTTTTCCAATACTACAAGCAAAGTTTCAATCTTTCCTTCTGCTTTCAATGCTATATGCATATTGGAATCTGTAAAGATCTGCATACGTTTTGTAAAAAAATATTTTGCCTTTAATTATAACTAACATATAATGCAATACTGGTCTATCCTAACATACAGAAGTTTAGTTACAATAGTGTAGAATTCAAATAGAATTTCAACAGTGTCAGAGAGATTTATAGCAAGAGAAAACCTCTGTACTGTAACCTTATTTATAAAATTAGATAGGCCAGTAGCATATGGACATTTAAATGTACTCATAATAAAATTCAACAGTAGGGGGCATAAAACTACTATTGCTGAATTATTAAATGTGTTTTATTCATAGAAATGTTGTCCAGATCTCTAACTTTTCACATTTTTATCAATACAAATGGTATCACTTTATGTTAATTCTGATTTTCCAAGAGCATCAATTAACAATTCTGATTGTTTCTAGAATAGAGATGGCTTGATAATTCTGCCACTCTGATTGGAATTTAAGAATATTCTTTTTTAACAGGACTTTTTCCTAAAATGAAAATATTGACCAACCATCTTATTTACTTTTTGGCTTGTATATTTGCTTTGCTTTAGTTTGAAAATAAAGTAAGTAAACAAATAAGCAAAATATAGCATTAAAAACTGCATCCACAAGTAATCTCGATGTCAGGATTCTTGTGTATGAAATCCTCATTGTTCTTGCTATTGAAACTAAATTTGAATGAGAAAAGATATAATGGCTGCACCAAAGGTCATGAGAAGCCAAAGTCTCCTGTACAAAGAATTTGCTAGAAAAATAAAGAAGCAAATATAGCAAATATCATATTCACATATAGAGATAGGTAGAAAGGCAAAAAAAAAAAAAATCTAAGCATAGGATCTGAAAGCTAAATAACTTCAGGTCAAGTATTGTAATAGATTTGCTACAATTCTATAAAGAATCCAAATGTACATAATAAAATCAAAAGTTAAACATTTAGTGTTCTAAGGTCAGATGAGGTGAGATGAGATATGAGATAACCTTTATTGTCATTTTTTTCTGTGAATACACAGCACACGTTAAAAAATAACATTCAGACTCATAAAATAAGATGATATGTTGAAAATCCATCCAAGCTAACAGCACAATCTGAGACCAAATGCTTTAATCAAGTTTGCATTGCAATGATGGCACAGCAGTTTCTCACCTCCTGATTTGTTATTAAACTTAGCTTCATGTAATCCATTTTAGGCTGTAAGGAACAAACATTAGTAAACAAAATAGATGGTAGTGACACTCTATGTGGATTAGCCTTTAGTGTAGTTGTTAGCCTTCCAAGTTTGCCTCATTTGGCGGTGTGATCTTTCGATCACACCGCCTCCTCTTCAGAAGATGCTCAGCTCTGCAGGAAGACTTCCCTGCCTCAAAGATTGCTGATCCCTGGTGACTCATCAAAATGTCAGTCACTTTCAGAGATTGCATTCGATCTCACAACCTCCAAACTTCTGCTGATGGCACCTTCAAACAGTCTGAAGCAATGCAGATTCTCCAGAACAACTTTATCAATAGTTTTTGCTAAATATCTCCAAATACAATATAGACTGACAGTCATATAACAGTTTGGTAATACAATTCCACTTTCTTGACATAATTTCCATAAATCACTCAAACTTTCATTTCCAAAACACTCTTGAGAGCCGAAGCAGGCTCAACTAAGCAAGGTGCTGCCATTTTAGAATCATGCAGAACAGAGGTGGTACTCAGCAGGTTCTAACCAATTCTTGAGAACCGGTAGCAGAAATTTTGAGTAATTCAGAGAACTGACAAATACCTCTTTTTACAGTATCCGTCCCCTGCCATGCACACCAAGCCACACCCACAGAATCGGTAGAAAAAAAAATTGAATCCCACCACTTAATGTAGAACACTTTTGTCAGTGAAATTACTCACACATTATTTCTCTAATCCCCACCTTTGCTATTAAAACTAGGGAACATACTATCATATTTTAATAAAAATACAAAGGTTTTGAATATGACAGGATACACATAAGGAATAGTTGGTAGGATTATAAGCATTCTAATTATTGACAGAAGATCATAGCAAGAGAAAAATATCTTTCTATGGATAACACAATGTGGCACAACTAGAAAATATTTATTTCCATTTTGGCAATGAGATAATTATTTTCTATCTTTCCAGATTGGTGACAACTCTTGCAGTGATGTATAACCAAAATGGATTTGGGATAGATAGTATAATACAGAATTATATTGGCAATGTGATCGTGGTTAGTTGCAGTTGCATCATCATCAGATTACTGAATTGAAATATGTCTTGCAGGAATAGCACATTTAGATAAATAAATACAAAATCCTAAAAAACTGACAAGGGATAAAGAAAATTTGGATGCAAATTGTGCCTGTTAGATAACTGAGCAGGCTACTAGTATTAAATACTTACTCTGGGAATAATTCTATTAAAAAAAACCTGGGAATAATTCTATAGGAAACAGAAACTTTCTATGTGTTACGAATTTTATCTTTATCACTAAAATTATCTAGAAGGATCTTGCCTGTCATAGAAGACTGTCATAGAAAGCAAATCAAGGAATAAAATGTTAACTGTATTACTGCGCTGGTATTTTATGGCAAAATGAATTTATCCCACTTATAGGTTTGTTTACATTTTATTTTAAAAGAAATTAGTCTCACCAAAGTGAGGGTTTAACTACAATTTGTCAAAAATTAGACTTCCTGGTTCTAGTTATTGGTATAATAATTGTAATTTGACACTATATGGCCATAAAATACTGACTAAAATTCATTGTTTCAACTTCTGAGTATTCTAATGAGATAGGAATTGTGATTCATAACAAATTACCATCTGTTGAGTTGCACTCCATGTTACAGATTTTTTTGGACTATAGATAACAGAATTCTCAAAGTCTAGTTAATTTCAGGCATGCTACAGGTATTATCATTTTTTACTGAATTAAGATATATTAGAACCAATAAAAGATGGTCTACAGCAGGTGGCAGCACTTCGCTGATTATATAAACTAATTGGGTGAAATGAACCTACTATTTGATGTGGGATTATTAGAAAATGCCAGGAATTAGTAGTTAGAATATCCTGGAAGACATAGTGTTTGGTTTCCATCCATGGACTTACAGGAACTGATTTGTATCAATTGAATTTTTACCTTGGTTTTAGCATATGATGGCGTATATCTGGTCTTCAAAACTAAGAAGAGTTAAACTGGTCAGAACTTGGGTGGAATATCACCAAGAAATCCTAGGGTTATAGACTATATGGTAAAGCGAGAAGAATGTCCTAGGAAAAAAGCAATATCAACCTATTATGCTGTCTTTCAGGCACCTAAAGAAGACATTTTTCTGAAACCTTCAGCTATTATTATAATGAATGGTTAAACAAAATCTGGACAGACTTGGTTTTTAATATAAATTACTCAACACTTAATTGATGGTTTCTAGGCAACTAAGAATTCAAAATCATTAATTTGGAAGTTTAATCTTTAATTCAGAAGAGGCAATTGTTACATAATCAGGCTTGCTTTTTTTCAATATCCCTGAGAAATCTGGCTCAAGTTAACCATGGAAGAAACTAACTCCTCACAAAATGAGATAATTCGCAATGTTTTTAGAAAAAAGGGGTCAATGCAGTTAATTTATTTATTTAATTCTATTTTAATGTAATTTTTGTCTAATTATTCTAAGAAATTCATATGCCTGATGATTACTGACTGTCAATTAGTTTTACTTATTAAGAACAACAAATGCAATTATTCTTGTCTTTGTTTTTAAATCTTTCTGGGTAGGACAGAAATGTTGCTGGAGTCTCTGGGTGGCAGCTTGCATGAAGCTATACAAAACACACACTGGATTAATGAGGGATTGTTATGATTTCAAACTACAGGGGAAGGTAGCTTTTGCACTGTTGATTCAAGGCATTAGGAAAAGTTTGTTTTTTCCAGCTTAGTATGATTTCCTTGAGCGGGTGTTAAGCAGCCACTCCCCAGTTACTTTGCAGACAGTTAAGTTTCCTTCCTCTCTTTTCTTTGCTTATATGAAAAAACAAAACATAAAACCCTTATTTAAACCTTTAAATCTTTTTAAATATTATTTTCATGGCAAATTTAGAAAAAGGTTAGTGGAAGTCTGGAGTGCATTGAAATTGGTCTGTTTATTTTATTTATTTTTATAGAAATAGTTTTGAACCATCCAAGGAAGGAATGGATTGACTTAGTTAAGAGCTGGTATGCATATAGCTCAGTAACAAACAAACTGCTGTAGTGGTAGGTTATCCTTTCCACCAGCTGTTCTTCATCTGTAGTTTGTTGGCTGTAGAAGTGCCATCTGCTCTCTGAACCCCACCAAGCAAAGCTGAAATATGCCAAAGACTAACAGCCTCAGTTCTTGATCCAAAGAGGCAAGGGAAGAACTCTTGTGCCAGACCATGGAACAGGAAAAATTTAAAATCAAGCAGGGTGGGCTTACAACAAGGAAAGTTGGCCAAGAGAAGCACATGAAAGTTAAATTGGTCAAAGACCATTTGAGGACAAAATACTCTGAAAGTTGAAGACATTCCGGAAAAGATGATCAAGAATGAATGGTGTTGTGTGTACTCTTCCTTTTCCAATATAGCCTGAACAGTCAGGAAGAATAGACTGAGAGAAATGATCATGAGTTACATTCATGCTAGAAAAGTATCTACAGCAGTGATGAAGGTTCAAGGCAAGAACCTGAGGCCATATGTATAAAGATGCAACTCTTGTTCTTAACAAATGGCAGTTTGTTTGTTTGTTTGTTTGTTTGTTTATTAGATTTGTATTGCTGCCTATTCACCATGGCTTTTCTTTAACAATTAAACCACTGTCATCAGGGAAAATAGAAAATAGAAACAGGCAGAAACAAACAAGTAATTGCCATTTAGACTCCAGCCTATTTGAACTAGCTCTTTTAATTGAGTGGGACTGAGACAAAGTTTCAGATCAAAGGGCTTTCCTACTATTAGATATAATTTTTTAATTGTTAAAGGAAAGCAAGCTTTGTCTCTTTTTCCTAAAGCCCCACTGTAGCCACTACTATCAATATCACTCTTAAGTGCCATATACTATTTTATTTGCGACAGAAAATCTGCACTATCAGGATTTAACTTGTGTAAAAATTGGCACAATCTTCTCCAGTAGAAAAATATTATTGTGGCAAAGTCACTAAGACAAAAACATCTATCAATTGGTGGGCTGTCAAGATTTATTAATACATCAACAGAGCTAAATAAACATGTTAAATCTCTAGATAAAAAAATATTTCTGAGTGCAATCATAGCAAGTGTAAGATTCAGTGCCTGAAAAACATGTGAGTCAAAAGTAAGCAATATTTTGAGCTGGTAAAAAGTACCACAAAGTGTGGTATCTATTAACAAAATAACTGCCATAGTCGCTATGACTGATCAAAAAACCTTCCATTTAATTAGAAGGCAAATGGACAAGATTCCTATCTTCAAATTCAGTTTTGTTCTTTCAGGACAATTGAACAAGTTTCCAAAAAACATTTCACTGTTTACAGAATGCCTATTCTTGTAAATAAAGATACTTACTTTATACTTGATTAACACCTTGCAGCTGGTAGATATCTTTGAACTAAAATCTTAAGAAATTAACAAGATTAATCAAAGGAAATTTCCACAGGTATCTTTACAAACCCTACTCTGGTTATCTCATGGAAAGTTCACAACCAAGGACTACCTGCTATACTTATTTTACTTTTTTATTACAATAAACATGTGCCATGTGGAATAAATATTCCTTTTGTTATGTAGATTAAACAATGGTTGGATTCACTTCACATCCTGTATCAACAATGGAAATGAACACACCCAACTCTGACTCATTATCTTACAAATCCATGGTTGTTCTGTGTTAACTTGCTCTCTTGACTCCAGTTGGATAGGATTAGGACATTTCTAATTTATTTAATTGCTTTCATTTTCTTTTCCTCAGCCACATTGCAGAAAGCTAACTTTTGCAAGAAGGCTGATATATATCCACAAATGTTTAAATCCTGCAATTATTGAGCTTTTTGTGTTTTTTCAGAACATTTTTCTTTCCCCAAGAAAAGATGGCTTTGGGCAATTTTTCACACTCTTTTGGCTAAAGGTTGCAGGGTTTATTCTTTTTCTTTCTGAACTATTTGTAGTTGATAAATGTGGTCAAAATATGGATCCATATCAGAATGCAATTAAATTATTTCCTCTTGGAAATAATTTAATGTGAGTGGAGGAAGCCATGTTAGAGTTGCCTCCCTCTTTACATTCAGGCTTCTAAATGAAATAGAGCAACTTGGACTAAGACTGGCAGGTAACAGCTTTGACAACCCAGGTTAAGTAATCCAGTGTACTTTAGATTATTTTGAACAATAATTTCCAGAAATGTAAGCAGATGGCAAAAATTTTGTGGGAGTTCAAAAAATCTGGAGGACACCAGGGTGTTTATTTCTGCCTGCAGCAACAAAAGTGTCAACAGAGTATTAAGACAGGAAGCGCCGAGCCTAAAGGAATAGATTTTCTTTCTATTTCAAAGGAACAGATGGAGAAACAAATTACAATGAAGAGGAATTAAAAGAAGTTGATTAATGTGAAAAGCACAGTGTCTGCTTTTTGTGGCAAAAAAATTCAAATCCCTTAAGTAGAAAGCTTTCTAATGTAAATCAAGCCTTACAAAAACTAAATTCAATGTTATTTTAGAGCCTAAATAGTTTCTGCTTAGTATTAATCCACAAGCCATAGTGTTGGACTTTCTTGACGCCATGTAAATTAATATTTACAGAAAGCCAAAGAAAATAACTTATTTAACATTGTATTGCTATAGGCCAACAATGTATGAATCAGTTTTTGAAGTGCAAAAAAGAAATCTCATCAAAAAGCAACAATGCTTTTTCACGCTGGCTCATTTCTAATAAACTAATCTTTATTGTTTTGCAAATATTCTAGTGATGAAATTCTCCACAAAATTCCCACAATCATTATTTATTTTATAGGACAATCACTACTAATTATTTTTAACTGTATAACTATTTTCAATCAAGGCCAATGCATTTTGATTAGTTTATTTGAGAAAATGATTAAAAATTAGTTATAATAATAATCATGTGTGGAAGTAATAACAGCAATGATTTCTTGTCCAAAATTGTCAGAAAGCACCTGTAAGACACATGTGCTACGCGTTCTGTTTGAAAATTTAAAATTCAAATGGTAGTTGTCAAAAGGTTGAGATTTGGTGGTACACCCTACAAAATATAAGTCACTAACAAAACAAAGAATTTCCAACAATAGTTTTCATGAATAAATTCTAAAATTAATTGCTTTTGCTGCATTTTTGCTGTAAAGTTTGAATCAAATCAAAACACTTTTTCAGTAAATATACATATGGAAACATGAAAACAGAATCAGATAGATCTACATTTATTCTTATATTTTCAAGTTTAGCACCGATTAAGCTTCAAGAAGATGGCCATGAAATAGATCTTTAAGTTAGATTTACTATATTACACAGATACAAAAGGCAGCAATACCTGAAAAATGTTACCAACTAAAACACCACAAAGGATGTTTATTTTGCTTGTATTGGCATCTGTCCAATTTAATATAGAAATGGAAAAAAATGTGTTTCAAGAAAACAATCTTTGAAACAAGCAAAAAAGAAATATTTTTGAATAGCATTTTTATCACATACATAAAATGAACCATGTATTTCAACAAACCATATATTTCAAAATAGATGTGTTACTCAACAAACCATATATTTCATAGTACGATAAACATCAAACCATACATTTTCAATATATGAGATTAGAATTAAGTAATTCCACTATATAATTAAAAGACTAGTTGGGAGTCTATAAGCATAGCTTAGAGAATAGCTGTGAGGGATATACCAGTTTCTTTATATCTGCTTTTATTTATTGTATTGTCAATTGCTTGCTTAGATATTTGTTTCCTGTTTCTTATATTGCTGCAATATGGAAGTACAGCCTCTTCCTCAATTTGAACCAACGATATTAGAGCAGATTTTTTCATCAAGAATTTGATATGAACAGTTTCCAAACAACTTTTCTAGTCATTGCCAGTTTGGTTTAGTAATTAAGGTATTAGACCAGAAACCAAGACATTGAATTATCTAGTCCTATCTTGGGCATGAAAGCTAATTAAATGATTTTGGTTTCTCTCAGCCCAATTCATCTCACAGGGCTGCTATTGTGGGAAGGAAGGAAGGAAGGAAGGAAGGAAGGAAGGAAGGAAGGAAGGAAGGAAGGAAGGAAGGAAGGAAGGAAGGAAGGAAGGAAGGAAGGAAGGAAGGATTAATTTTTAAACTCTTTTTTAACTTTTCTGGTTGTATGTTTTTATTGTGGCTGTTCACCGCCCCGAGTTCCTTTTGGGGAGAGGGGGCGGTATACAAATTGAAATAATAAATAATGAGAGTGAGTGAGCATCTGAAGGAAGTCCTGCCTTAGCACTTGGCACTACAGGTGCCCCTAACAGGACTGACACAGAGCTGGTCATGCCCAACCTGGCTACGCCTACCTTGGGCCCCGCAAGATCACGCACAACCCTGACGTGGCCCTCAATAGAATCGAAGTTCAACCCTGACCTGACTAAGGTAATTTTGAGGCTTTGATGTTGCCACATTGGAGTTGAGGGATAGGGGGGGGGGATATAATTGAGTGTGTAGTCAAAATACTTTCTCCTGGGAACCAAGGACATTCCCACAGTTGGCAGAGACAGGAGGAGCAATGTCACCAGGCAACCAGACAGAACCTTGATTGGACTATGTGACTAATAATTTAGGAAAGGGAAGAAACTTTTACTTTTAATTAGGTGAAAACCACAGGAATATTCAAAGTCAGTTTCCATCAGCCTTGGAATAGTTTTATTTATATGTCCAATAAAACTATTCTTTGAGGAGCCTTACATGCCTCAAGAGTTATTTGCTATTGGGCATATTACTTGGAACCCTGACATCAAGTTTGACACTCTGGTGTAGGTCTCCTGCTTAGACAGGGTGGGTGGGTGTTGGACTAAATGATCTACAGGGTCCCTTCCAACTGTTAATCTAAACTGAGTTGCTTAAAGCTTTTGCCTTTATCAATCACCAATTCTTCATTTGTACCATTGCAGAAAACCAAAACAGTTGAAGTGCAGAGCATATTTTATCTGTTAAAATGCATCAGTATTGCTTTCGGTATCAATTTAAGATAAGATCTGGTTGAAGTACTGTAAATTTAGAGTGATTCTTGACCCTTTAATATAAGATTGTTAGCAATGAAGTAAAGTTGGCAGTGACATATTTTTGATGCTATATATGTCATTTCAGTGATTCTGATTCAAGATTGTAAAATTTATAGTCCAGTCAAATTAAGAAATAAATATATGCTGCAGAATCAATTATTATTCTGTTAATAATATTGGTTTTATTTTGAATCAATAGTCAAAACACTTCATACATCATTTAGAAATAAAGGAAAACCCCTATAAGATAGGTTAACAAGATTATTTCTATTCTGCAAATAAGAAAATTATACACTTTTTGCTTCTAAGTCCATTTTTACAAAATTATTAACTTTAATTTATCATTTATCATTTTTATATTCTAATCTTGATATTTAGAAAAATAAGACTTTCTTTTTTCTTTTTCTTTTTTGTCCCTTGAAATGTTTGGCCAGTCTTGCTCTTTCCAATTGGCATGTGCTTGGCTCATATGAAAGTACACAATTGTACACATTGCTATGAAGAATTCACAGAATTATTGAACACAAAGAGAAAAAACAAGGCCAAAAGAACCCATGTCTATGCAACCATTCACCATATTAGTTGTTTGCTTTTAACAATTTGTATGATCTTCTCAGTATTGATTACATTCCTAGTGCACTATTCAGGATACTGTAACATTTTCAGAAAAATTGCTTGAAAATAGAATTTCTGCAGCAAATTGCTCTAAGTGATCTATTAGCTCTATCATAAATAGTACACTTTAAATTCATGAAGCAAACAGCACCTCAAGGTGTCAGTTTATAGGCATTTTTATTTACTTCAAATATGTATGAAATGATGTAAGAGATTATTAATAATCTACTTAACCTCAAAGACTTTGTGCATGAATATAAACAGAAAAATATAAAATTGTTTTAATGTTTTAATGCTCATCTAGCATCAAACGTATTTAGTATATGTTTATATATATACACACACACATACAATATTATACATGTGTGTGTAATATTATATTATATGAAAGCATGCAGTTGAAGAACATAAATGCAACTGGAGTTTGTTCATGCATACATAAGGATATTAGGATACAAATTATTCATATGAATAGTAAGAAATAACTAACTACTAAAGGGGGTATTAGATGATTTCTTAATATAACACCATAACTTAAATTAGTATTAAAATAATGTTTTCTACAAATACTATATAGAAAATAAACAATGTATTAGCATTTTAAAAGACATTTAAACTCTTTCAGTCCTTACTGCCAATATCATACAACTATAAATATGCTATCTAAATGTTTAATATTTATTGCTGAACACAAGTGGTACAGTGGTCAACTTGTTGACATAAAAACCATCTAGTTTTCCTTCAGACATAGAAGTTAGGGTGGGTAACTTTGGGCCACTCTCTCCTACTCACTTGACATAATTGTTGTGTAGATTATGTAGGCAGGAATATTATATATTCCCTTAACATGTTACGTGTTGCTGGATAAAAATATGATAGTAAATAAACTGTCTCTGAATTAAAAAAGAGATTAACTAAGATCCAATCAGTCTTCCCAGGTAAACCAGACAGGAAAAATGACGATATGATCCAATTCTACTTTATTGTAAAGCTACATTAACAGAATGTTACAAATATACCCTTCTGAATCTCTTTCTCTGACCATAACACAGCTGTTGGCTATACAGCTTATCTTACCATTTCCTAGGCAGCATTTTTTCATCCTGTGTCCTGAGGTCTTTCTCACATACCATTACAGAGATAAGTTAGCTACTCGCAATATTTGACAATGCAAAGTGCTGGCTATATTACTTAGATGATGCATTCATATGCTATGTCAAGCCACAACCATGATCAACAAACCCTAACAGTTGGGCTAATGCAACTTGCTCAGCCAAACTCAAACAAACTTAAAGCAGTGGAATCAGTAGTGGAATTCAAATTTTTTTACTACTGGTTCTGTGGGCATGGCTTGGTGGGCGTGGCAGGGGAAGGATACTATAAAATCTCCAGTCAAAGGTGGTATTTGCTCGTTCTCTGAACTACACAAAATTTCCGCTACCGGTTCTCCAGAACTGGTCAGAACCTGCTGAATACCACCTCTGAGTAGAATGTGTAAACCTTGTTTACAGTTACTTAGTCTTTTATTTTCAGCTCAGAGATTTACAGTCCGCTCATGAAATGTGGAAACCCCTAATAGTGGCATACTTTTATTTTCCCTAAGAGCAGAATTTCCTTTGGAAATGATGGAATTGTGATAATCCTATACTGTAGTTATTAGGCTATAGTAACTTGTTTCATAAGTATAACTTGTAATACTTTGTTTTATTTTGGCCATACAATTGTTTTTACTATTGTATTTCACGAAATACAATTCAATCTTCCCCAATTTCTAAAATTCCAGCAGTGTTTAGACATTATGGAAACTGAAATCCAGGACAACTGAAGGAAAACATTTTGGGAAAGCTGATCTATTTCCATTATCTGTTAATGGGTTACATTAACCAAAAAAAGAGATTGTAACAATACTTATTTTTGCACATTGACTTTTCCTGTTTTTCTATATACACAAACGGCAAAACTATGAGCATACAACTGTACAGTATTTCTATAAAATAATAGCCATACACATTTTAATAAATACTTCTGATAGATTCCTTAATTTAGAGTTCAATAGAACCAGACTTAAAATATTTTTCAGTTTATTCAGTTCATTCTCATATATATTAGAAATATTTACTTTTCACTTATATCTTCTTAGAAATATTTTATTTAGCCTATTTCATAACCCTCCTTTCTGCTCAAGGCACTTGAGACAATGTGCAACTGAATTTTCTGTATTTATTATAAATATTTTATATTTAAAATGTGCATATTTCATGCTAAATGTATTAGTGACAAATCCTAGTTTTTAATTGTTAAAAATCTGTACTTTGAAACATGAATAACTAAAAATATTATTTTTTCATGCTACTAGAAGTTGACCAACAAATGCAGGATTTCGTTCTCTTATTAATACAGTAATAAGTGCAGCTGCTGAATCCATGGTCTCATGAAGCTTTAAAGTCTCCTAAAAGAAAAAGAAAAGTTATTCAGAATTGAGATACATTTCTAGAGTTTAAATAATAGAAATTCCTGTATAATAGCAATGTTTGAATACAAGTCCGTAGTTCAGTATTTCAGATCTGCATTCTGAATATTCTTAGATTGATGTGATTTGTTGAAGTAGACAGAATTGCTTCTGAAATCCAAATTCTGTTCTCAACCTAACTACATTTTTTTCTAATTATTCTAACTAAATTTTCTCATTTATAGAGAATAAGCTTATATACAATAAATTATCAGATATATCTGAATAGGAAGCATATCATAAATACTTTGTTCTTGACTCATTAAATATTTCACAGAATCATCCACCAGCTGCTATTTCTGCAGTTATTGCTGGCATTTTACATTCAAGCTTATTTACCAAAATTTGAACAAGGAAGGAATGATCTAGTAATTACAATCTCTCTTTCTATGTTCAATAATTGGATTTTATTGAACTGTACATCAATTATTGATATTAATATCAATTAAACTATTAATACAGTTCAGGAATGTTTAATTAAACATACAGTTCAGGGATTCATTAAACACTCCTGAACTGTATTAATAGTTATTATTTAAATTAATGTTTTCTTACATGTACATGGGCGCAAAAAAGTATTTAGTCAGCCACCAATTGTGCAAGTTCTCCCAGTTAAAAAGATGAGAGAGGCCTATAATTGTCATCATTTTGTCTCTCACCTATGAGAGACAAAATGTGAAAACAAATCCAGACAATCACATTGTCTGATTTGGAAAGAATTTATTTGCAAATTATGGTGGAAAATAAGTATTTGGTCACCTACAAACAAGCAAGATTGCTGGCTCTCACAGACCTGTAACTTCTTCTTTAAGAGGCTCCTCTGTCCTCCACTCATTACCTGTATTAATGGCATCTGTTTGAACTTGTTATCGGTATAAGACACCTGTCCACAACCTCAAACAGTCACACTCCAAACTCCATTATGGTGAAGACCAAAGAGCTGTCAAAGGACACCAGAAACAAAATTGTAGACCTGCACCAGGCTGGGAAGCTGCAATAGGCAAGCAGTTTGGTGTGAAGAAATCAACTGTGGGAGCAATAATTAGAAAATGGAAGACATACAAGACCACTGATAATCTCCCTCGATCTGGGGCTCCATGCAAGATCTCACCCCATGGGGTCAAAATGATCACAAGAACAGTGAGCAAAAATCCCAGAATTACACGGGGGGACCTAGTGAATGACCTGCAAAGAGTTGGGACCAACGTAACAAAGGCTACCATCAGTAACACACTACACCACCAGGGACTCAGATCCAGATGTGTTCCCCTGCTTAAGCCAGTACATGTCCAGGCCCATCTGAAGTTTGCTAGAGAGCATTTGGATAATCCAGAAGAGGATTGGGAGAATGTCATATGGTCAGATGAAACCAAACTGTTTAGTAGAAACACAATTCATCGTGTTTGGAGGAGAGAGAATGCTGAGTTGCAACCAAAGAACACCATACCTACTATGAAGCATGGGGGTGGCAACATCTAGCTTTGGGGCTGTTTTTCTGCAAAGGGAACAGGACGACTGATCTGTGTACAGGAAATGAATAGGGCCATGTATTGTGAGATTTTGAGTGCAAACCTCCTTCCACCAGCAAGGGCATTGAAGATGAAACGTGGCTGGGTCTTTCAGCATGACAATCATCCCAAACACACTGCCTGGGCATGGAAGGAGTGGCTTTGTAAGAAGCATTTCAAGGTCCTGGAGTGGCCTAGCCAGTCTCCAGATCTCAACCCCATAGAAAACCTTTGGAGGGAGTTGAAAGTCCGTGTTGCCCAGTGACAGCCCCAAAACATCACTGCTCTAGAGGAGATCTGCATGGAGGAATGGGCCAACATACCAGCAACAGTGTGTGACAATCTTGTAGAGACTTACAGAAAACGTTTGACCTCTGTCATTGTCAACAAAGGATATATAACAAAGTATTGAGATGAACTTTTGATATTGACCAATTACTTATTTTCCACCATAATTTGCAAATAAATTCTTTCCAAATCAGACAATGTGATTGTCTGGATTTGTTTTCACATTTTGTCTCTCATAGATGAGGTATACCTATGATGACAATTACAGGCCTCTCTCATCTTTTTCAGTGGGAGAACTTGCACAATTGGAGGCTGACTAAATACTTTTTTGCCCCACTGTATAAACCAGATCTATACATCTATATCTATTATAAACAAATGAAATCTGAAAAAAGAATTGGAGTCCTGCTAATACCATTAGTATAGATTCATATTATAAAGTTTGAATCTGCAAAAATTACTATCCATCCATCCATCCATATCCAGCTCACACGGTACCTTGCATACATACCCATAGCATTCCTGACCCAGACATCCACTTGCTTCCTCACCCTGCCAGCAGCAACCATTTACTTATCTACTGGTCTTAGATTTGCACTATTGTTGGCTTTCTGATTTTCTCCCTGACTTTTTCCTGGCTTCCCATAAGTAAAATAAATTGGGAAGCCAGCAGGAATTTGAGAAGGGAGGGAGAGAGAGAAGGCAGGAAGGGAGGGGAGGAGGGAGAGAGGGAGGAGGCTTTCTGATGCTCTCTGGTAGCTTCCCACAAGGAATATCAATGGGAAATAGCGGATAGCTATTTTTTTTGCCCACCTTGGTCATTTTATTTCTCTGTTTAGGTAATTAAACATCTCTGAAATGATGAACCAATGGCCCATGGGTTATTTAGTAATATATAGGAACTAAATATCATATTTAAAAATTGTATCATTTTCACTATCCATTTTTATATTTAGATCTCACTGGGAACTATACTGATGGTTTTCTGTTAAAAAATGGCAAAATATATTCAAATACATTTAATATTTCTCATGTACATGCTCACAATAATTCTCTCCAAGCTGAACATATTTAAACTTCACAGTTTAAATATAAACTTTTGTTATCACAGAACATTCATTCATCTGTCTTTAGGAACAATATCAATTCTAAATAGAAACATACATTGACTAAATGAAGTCATCTTAATACAATTACTAATCCATAAACCATGCATCATGGTTTTTCAACTGAATTACAGATCTGCCTGTTAGTTGATTCAAATTAATTTTCAAAAAGAGAAAAGCAGGATTTGTTTTGTTAAATCACAAAATAATAATTATAATTATGGGATCTTTAAGTTTTTATTATATTTATGAAATCCAGCTATTGCTCTTTGTAGATTTGAGGAAACCAAAGAAGAAATATCAAATAAATTTACAACTTTAACCAAAGTGATTTCAGTGGTTGAATATGGCATTTGAGGTTTATATTAATGCATTTTAAAATTCAGTAGGAAGACAAAATTGATTTGGATTTAATTTAACGATACTTAAAATAGAGCTACAGGAATCTCTGGAACTTAAATTATACTATTAACTTGCTACATTTATTTCAAAAGATTCATTCTAATTATGATTAAACTAATTTAATTTTTAATAAATATCCAGACAAAAAAAATATGATATAAGCAATATTTAAAGTTATAAGCAATCCAAGTAGTAAATTACTAGATGAAAAATTATGCTCATATCCCTGAAAGTAAAACTTATTAAATCAAGGTAACATATACAATTGCACAAAAATGCAATTTATTTCCATCTGCATCAGACACTGAAATATATGGAACAATGTAAACAGTACATTTCTATGCCATAGGCTATAATCTTCTGCCTGCTTGGTAAAAAATGTGCATGCAAGTATTATTTCAAGAAGAATCTTTTTACAATTTAAAGATTGAAATACTAAATAACTGTTAATATTTTTCAAAGAAACAAATTGTTGAATTAAGCTTGTATAGGACAATTAACAGCCTACATATTATCAGACCCTAAACTCCTTTTTTTACAGTCCCTGTAATATCTGGTGAAATTCAATGCAAGAATCTCAAATTTCAAAAGCATTTTTTTCATGGATTTTTGAAAAAAAATTACTATTGAAGCCTTTCATTGGAACCTTGACGATGAACTATTGCACTTAATATATTCTACAAAAGTGCTTTCACAGATTATAATCCTTATAAACTATACAAGATTTTTCCCTGAACACTTAAAGAGAACAAATATATATTTTCTGAACAGTATTAATAATTTTAAAAAACAACAAACAAATAAATCATCTCTTTTTAAACCTAGTGCTATCCCAAAAGGAGAGATGCCTCCTTGACTTTTAGTCACACTATGCAATATATAGTTTAGACAGCAGTGTTGTATATGATAGAAGTAGGATAACATCTTTCTTTGCTTTTTGACAGAATTTTTGTAACAGTTTTTCTTTGTATTTTTTTTTTTCATTAGATGACAGCTTGAACTTCAAGGTTCAATAGACATATCAGAAACAATCTGATTTAAGAAAAATTAGGAATGCAAAGACATGAAGCATGTATGAATGTTTGTGGGAAGAACCATTAATAGAAGAGTTAGAAATAGAAAATAATTTTGCTTTTAATATTATGTACTGAGAAATATTTTTTATATTTATACTACTATTCAGCATTGCCAAAATCTTGAAAGAATACTGGTTTCAATGAATACATAAAAGGAAATTATACGAAACAAACTAAAAAAACTTTAAAACAAAGCCAAGAAAGGCTTTAATGACAAGATACTTTTTATTGAACAGTAATATTTCTGCCAAATAAATATGCCCTCTCTCTGAATTCAATAATTGGATGCTTATGGTTTTTTTTTTTCAAAATTGTCAATCATTCAATTCTTTAGCAGAGATTTATTCCTAAACAAAACAGCTATTCAACTATAACTTCCTGCTTCTCTATGCTGTTCTTCCAACTGCCAAATATAACAAAAGCATTCCCCAAAATTCTGTTGTTTAATCCATTAATTTATTTCTTTGCTCTGCTCATGATTAGTTATTTTAATTGTGATAAAAAAATTAATAATTTTCAAAATTGCTTTGTGCAGGACTGTTGGTTTATATTAAGATTTCATCATTAAAATTAACCAAGGTTCAAGATTTAGCTGAAAAGAATAACTTGTCTTACAAATTAATACAGAAAATTGATATATGGCTCCATAATTTTTCTTCTGCCAAATAAGTTCTGTTAGAAAGTAATGCCAGGAGAGTTTCATAAAAAAGATATAAATATTGTTAATATATCACAGAATTATAAATGGCTTCTCATACCATTTCTATTGCGTATTTGCTATTACCAGAATCTTAAGATGACTTTTACAGATTTTTAACTGGGAATTCTGAATAACAGAATAAAAGTTAGAAGGGACCTTGGAGGTCTTCTAGTCCTATACCATCTAGCAGAATACCTGTACCATTTCAGACAAATGGCTGTGCAGTATCTTCTAGTTGTTCTTGATATATTTGGCAGGCACCAAATTCATCTTATCTTTGGGAAAGATGGCCAAAACACACATAATACATATTCTTCTTTCATAGAATACTATAATAGCTTTAATTTGCATTGCATATTACATCATTGCATCTGCTTCTATATGTATGTAGATATGTATGTATTAATAGACATATTCTATTTGGGACAAAGGAAATAAAGACTTTTCTTATACACAGGCATAAACAGTCATAAAATAGAGATAATGGGTGCAACCATAATCTTGCCCACTGAGGAAATTAATGGAATTCATTGGGATTTATTTATTGGAAAGGTTGCTTAGAATTTATATGAACTTCAAACTTCTAGAGGGAATTTGTCATTTCTGGAAAGAGGTATATATTTTTAAATATATTTTACTATATTCTTATTCACTGAAAAATGCTTTGAACATCTGCATTGTCAGGATGCATGCATGAGCAGGTAAATGAATGTCTTGTGTCAATATAAAGTGTTAGAACTTGGGCAATAAATGTATAATTATAAATTAGAATAAAATGAAGATCTATTACCTGTTATTATAATTATATTAATAAAATAACTGTTGACTGATGAAGACATGTGAAATTTATGCTTGAGGGTTTATAAAAGAAAACTTACTGACGGTCAAAATTGCAATTGCATTTTGGTTGAGATTTTTATCAGAAAGATAGTATTATTTTCCAAATTCCATTTACATAACTTTTGTCACTTTTGTACATGACTCAGCAATGCATTGTCATCTGACATATTGACTTACTTGCTCACAATTATCTTTTATCAAAGATAGCTATGAAGTAGCATGCATTTTATACATTTCAATGCAGGTAAACCATTTTTTAATTAAGTTAAACCAAAGTAATTACTGTGATACTTTATTTTTCAATAACTACAAATCACAGACTATAAACTATATGTTTATTTTTCAAAAGATTGATGGTTTCTGACATACCACACCAATCACATCTATTCTACGCTAAGTACGCTTAGTAAAAATTTGATTAACACAAGGATTCTTGTTTTTGAACGATTCCAGGTTGTTTTATGCTTAGAGTAATCCTCCTTCTAATTGCAATATGGGATAATAAGTTTGTAAAGCACAGGTTTGGTTGTGAGATGGTTGTGAGATAAAACATTTCTTAATACCCTCAAAATTGTTGGAACTCTATTTTCTTATTAAATTTACATAGTGTTCTATATTATCTACTATATATTATTCTAGTGTGCGCATACATACACACACACACGTTTTCTTAGTTTTCGCGGGTATTTATATGTATGGTATTCAGCTTTGTTCGGGTATTTTCCCATGTCATTATAGTTGTGCTTTTAAAGTTGTAGCGACGTTTCGGCAGAATCTCATCTGCCATCATCAGGCTTGTGTATTGGGTTCATCTGTGTGTCAGGTTTTCACAGCTGTTTCTGTTTTAAATTTGGTGCTAGCCTCCTGCTCTATTAGAATAGTTTTTTTCTTCATCCTGATTGGTTGGGAATCTTGGTCTGTGTTTATTGGTCTTGGAGTTTGCTGTGTTCTGCTTGATTGGTGTTTCTAATATCTTCTGTCTGTTTTGTAGCGTTTTTTTGTCTTGATTGGCTGTCAACATAGTATTTCCTGTATTGGTGGCTTTTAGTGCAGCTTGGCTTCGGGTGAACGGCCAGTTATCATTTATTAGGAAGCTAGGTTTCATCTGGGTGGCTGGTTGGGATTGCTTGAGCTGGAGGTATCGGGGGGGTCTGTTTGTGCCCAGGTGTTTGCTTGACTTGTGGTGTGGATATTTTTTTGTTTGTGAGTGCAGGCTTCCAGATAATTGACAGTCTGGTGGAGTCATCTCTTCTATTAATGCTTTCAGGTCTTTTTTCAATCTCTATGGCTTCTCTGATAATTCTGTAGCTGGGGTTTTCTATAGTGGCTAGGGTTTTGGTGCCATTGAAGTCGATGTTATGACCTGTGGCTTTCATGTGTTGGACTAGTGAGGAAGTGGCTTTTTTACTGCATTTTTGTATTCATCCAGGCAGGTACTTATTCTTCTATTGGTCCGTCCGATGTATGTGGCAGGGCATGATGCGCAGGGGACTTCATATATGCCTTGGTTTTCCGGGTCAATTTTATCTTTGGGGTTTCTTGGGATGGCTGCTATTTTTCTGTCTGTTTTGAAGGCAGTTTTGATGTGATGCCTGTGTAGTATCTTACTGATTGTCTGTAGTACTCTTATGTAGGGCAGGACAGTTGTTCCATAGGTCTGTTCATCTTCTAGGTCTCTATTATGTCTCAGTGTGTTTTTGTGGATCAGGCCTGTGATTTTGCTTTTGTGGAAGCTGTTGGCTGTCAGTACTTTAGTCGGGGTGCATAGTGCAGTCTTTATGTGTGTCTTGTCTGCCAGGCATTTGGTTCTGGCAATTAGTGTTTGGGCCACAGAGTTTATCTGTGCTGGATGGTGGTGGGATTGGGTGTTGAGGTAGCGGTTGGTGTGTGTTTTCTTCTGGTATATGGTATGTCCTAGTGTGCCATCTGTTTTTTGTAGATTAGTACATCTAGGAATGGTAGTTGTTTGTTTGTTTCCATTTCCATGGTGAATTAGATTTTTGGATGTGTGCTATTTAGGTATGTTAGGGGCCAAATAACAAATGTGTCATCGATTCATCTTAACCATAGTTTGAGTTTGTGGGTGGCATTTGCCAGGGATCTGGATCTGAATTCTTCCATGAACAGGTTTGCAATAGCGGGTGACAGTGGTGATCCCATAGAGGCTCCTTCAATTTGCATGTCTGAAGTTTGGAAGTCCTTTTATACAAATCTATACTTTATAGAAATCACTGTCTATAGTTCCACGTATTCCACATATTTTTTTCTCCTGTGCTATGTTTTGTTTTACTCTGCCTTTAATGTCTTAATGTACCATTGTCCAAAAATTACTTGTATGGCCAGACTTGGTTATGAACTGAAGTCACTCACTTTTTGCTACAGGTCATTTCTCAAGTAAGACAGGTTCTTGGGATCTTTTGTGGGTACATGTAGGCCTTTCCTATCAAAATTCAGGGCTTTGGAACTGAAGGATTAGTCCTCTGGGCTCTGACAAATTGCTAGCTTCCTAACTCTCCTGCCACACTCCCTGCTATTGATTTCCTGCTGTATAACTGAAAATATTGTGGTGGCTAATATGACTCCTACCACAGCCAAGTTTTCTGTTCACTTGGCTTTCCAAAGTCTCTACTTGCTAATTTTTCACCATCCCACATCAGACTTTCACCTCCTGCTTCTAATTCTACATTACCCGCTTTTGTCCTATAATACCTCTAGGATGGGGTGTCAAACTCACAACCCAAGGGCTGGATGTGTCACGTGCTGTCCCCGTCCTGTTTAGCAAGTCTTGATACATCACGTGACGCCACCATGATAACATAAGTTTGACACCCTTGCTCTAGGACTTCAGTTTTTCTTTTTCTTTTCTTCCTTTTTAATTTCTGTGAATGGCTACTTGGCACCTCAATCACAAGCAGAAAAGCTGAAACTCCAAGCTGGTAGGAAGTACATTCGCACAATATGCCTATGGCACTTGCTCTATTCCCCCACACACACACATACTCCCTAACATCAGCTTAGAGTCTCTTCTGTTAGACTGCTTGCCAGGAACTTCAACCTATTCACACACTGCCTTTATGCAATGCCCATCTAATGACTCTCATGGACTTGGGTTTATGATGGTAACCACTACCAGGATTGCTGTAGCTAAGTGATTACTTTACAATCTCATTGTTTAGTAATGGAAATTTAACTCCCAATTGCTGTCATAACCCAAGGACTACTTGTATGTCACAAAAAACTGACAGATTTCCCCCCCCACTCATTATAGCACATACCTTTTTATATTGTATAAAGAGACCATAAAGTAAAATATTTTTCTTTTTAACTTCCTTTGCAAGTACAGTTAAACTTTCAATTCCATGGTTAAAAGATGTATTTTCTAAAGTACCCATGTTTACCTGCAAAGGAAGGACATGTACTAATTAATTATTAGAAATGCCTATATTTTCTATAGATACAAGGAGAAAGATTATTGATTGCTATTTAACAATTGATGAAATATTTTTCTCTGAAATCTTATATATATTTTGCTTGCAGTTTTTAGCATGCTAACCAGAGAATAAATACAACAGATTAGTCTATTTCTAAACAAACATGCATGACTGAACTCAGTTCTTTTAAATTTTGTTCATCTGCATTTTAAACCATTGCTTTTTGTATGGAATAAGAACTCAAACAAAATACACAACAAAATTAAAAAAACTTCTAAAAGAGCAATAAATTAAAAAAACAAAATAACTAGTTTAATAATTTTGGCTTCCTTTTTACAAAATCTCTTACTTGTTACCAAAGTCACAATTCTGAAAAATAAAGTATTAATGTATTAGACCAGACAGATCAAATATTTTATAAGCTGAAGAAAGAAACATCTTTACCTACCAAAATGAGAACAACAGGATACAAAACTGAAGCACCCGTGTTTTCAAATGTATCCACCAACAGTGAGATTTCCTCAAAGCCAGGCAGTTTATTCTAATGAAAAAGGAAATAAAATTCATTTGAGAAAAGTGAGATATATGATGTTCCTTTTCTTTTAGAAATAGGCTAAATCTGGTCATGTATATACAGTATTTACCTACATTGAATTTAAAGTACTGTTAAGATTTAAATTCTCTTTTTCTAAGCAGTTATTCTTTTCTAGCCCTCCATATATAACTACATTATAAATTATTATCCTGTTTATAAATGATTATGCATTTGTTTTTCCATTCTCTGTACCATTCAGAGCCACAGAATCAGAACAGCTGGAAAGAAACATAAAATGAAACTTACTTCTTAAGTTCATTTGTGCAGTCAAAAAAAATAAAACATTTATATTAGAATCAGGGTCTGAATGAAATGTCTTCAACATCATAAACACACTATCTACACTGGATATAACAGTTTTTATGAACTTTCTGAATTTGTTCAGAAAGTTATTTTAAAGACCTCAAATAATTTGGATCATAATAAATTTGTCCAGATAAGCCAAGTGCAAGGTACGTAAAAAAAAAAAAAGCTAAAATTACTAATGAATTTGATGTCTTCCCATAAGTGGTGAATTACTTATATCCTCTGAATTTGAAAGCATATATATTTTGAAATTTTTATATCTAGCCGTTACCATTGTGCAAAACATTTTGAATTCAAAATATGTATTTCCAGTGCACAATGACAGCAAAATCATTTTTTTCAAAAACTTTGAAAGTGTTTCAAGCGCATAACAGCCTTTTTTCAAGTTTGAAAAAATTTCAGCTCAAAATAATTCTAAAATGATAAAATAATTGATTTTACTCTAAAATGCATCACATATAATTTAAGCTATTTTTCCACATTTCTATGAATATGACAATTTGGTTAACATATAGTATAAATTTAGAAGAAACATTTAAATAATACTATATGTCTAAAAAATTGTTTTTAAAATTACATAAGTGGTCTTTCACCATAAACTATTTACTTTCTCTAATACTTACTTTTATGCAAATAAAGTTGTAGCACTGTCCTAACAAAATATTTTGTAGATTGTCATTTTTATGAAGAGTGATAGCTACATTTTTAACATGCTGAAAAGAGAAATAGAAATTGTTTAATAAATTTATTATTAAAAACTTTTTGGTAATAAATTGCTAAAACTGTATGTTTCAAATGACATACAAATTGTTTACTGAAGAATCCAGGATATTATTTGCATGATTTATAAGTAATAATTAATACTTTGTTGTTCAAAGAAGAAAGAAAAATAAAGTATCAGACTGCAGAAGAGAAAAGGCATTTTGCAGACTGTTTTCTGACCAACATTTATTTCTTTATTAAACAAATTTATATAACTACCCAAAAGGAATGTAAGAAATTTTACAGAAAACCTGTGATATTTTAACTGTGATAAAACCTAATAGAGGAGATGATATATTAAACATGTTGAACACGAATAATTATTGACCAACAGCAACTTTTATGTATTGTCTTTACATGTTGCTGAAAATACTCACTTTCACATGATTCTTCATTTTTTCATTAAGAAGAAATCCCACTTGAACAGCATCTTCCTTTATGTCAGTAATAATGCAAACTTCCTGTGATATAGTGTCTGGCAAAGACAATTTTAAAAAAAAGAACAACAAAAAGAGGGGGGAAATTAATTTTCTTAACATTACCTCATTTCCAGGATCCTTTAGTCTATATATAATCACTATATAAATAGAAAACAGAATGTTGTTTATGACAACCATTAATATTAATGATGTTTCCAGGCTTAAGATCTTGGCTAATCTTCTGAATTTTTATAAGGGGAATATATTATCGATTATTCATGATGGATTTTCAAAACAGTTCCAGGAGTCAAAATAATATCTTTTGTGGACATGACTGTTTTGACTTTCACTCATAAAACTGGTTGTTACTCCTGGATATTCAAGACAGTTCTGTATTTCACTAAGTTCAATTGGTTATTCACTTCCACATTAGATTCTATAAGCTACTTTATATTGGACTTTAAAAAAAGGTGTTCTTTATAGAATATAGATGAGTTAAAAGGCTACAATAAAATTTTTCTTTTGTGTGCTTATAGCTGTAGATAAAAACAAAAGAGATTCAGTTGCTTTATTTAACAGACATTATACTTATTCAACCATTCAACTACAATTTGTTTTTAAGTTTCTGTACCCAGAAATTCTACTGGCTATCCAATGATTATCCTGATTATGCTATGTGTAAAGAATAATTACTAATAAAAAGTCTTGCTATCACCCAAGGGTTTTAGCATCAAAATAAATGTATGAATTTTCCTTTAATAGGGACTTTATTAATGGGGGTTATCTGGACCTCTGGATAATCTTCTTCTAAATTATTGAGTTAAAACACAGTAACTGGGACTAGGGAGAGATAGAACAATTACAGATAATATTAATGTAAAAGGAGTATTTTTATTTAAGCATCATCATTTTACTACATAGAAAAATGCTGACGAGGTGACAAGTCCAAGCAGGACATACGAAGTTATGAAGTGCCTAGAGGCAATTTCCCTGTGAATATAATGACTTAGTGCTTGATTTTAAAAAAGGTAAGCTGAAACTGGAATTCAGGAGGTCATATCATCATAAGAATTTGATCAGAGTTCCAAAAATATTAATTCTTCACCTAAGTTTAAATATACATTTTAGGGACTACCTTAAAGGCAGACTGAAATCTTCAAGCTTACATGTTTCAACTAGAGGTTCAAAGATATAGTTACCCTGAGGCAAGAAATCCTTAAAGAGATTCTTTCAGGATGTTTTTATGCTATCCAGGTTCCAACTACTTTTATAAATGAGTCATCCTAACTGCAGGATGAGGTTTCCCTATTTGCAGACTAATAATATAAGAAGAAAAAGGAGAGACATGCGCCACATTGTCTGCACATCCAGCAAGTTGCTACCTGCTATATTTCAAGTACATTAAGATTTATTTTTATTAAATCAGTATTCTATTATTTTCCAATCTACCTTTTAAAAGAAATACAAAAACTAAAAAAATGCATAATTATTTTGTGCGTGTGTGGAGTTCTTAGTGTTCTCTGAACTCAGTTGTTTGCTTGCAGATATTTCATTACCCAACTCCCCAAATCATCATATATAAAACTGTTTGTTTTTCTTACCTACATCAGTGTTCAGTTTAATAGAATGGAATGTATTCTTTATCAACAATTTATTCTGCCTACAGGAAAAATCTTCAATTTTTCCTGAAGCATTTGAAACTTATTAACTATATTTGCATAGATAGGATTACATTTGCAATTCAAAGTATCAAATAGAGCTCAAATAATTAAAAATAAGTGATATATTAAATTTGTTCTAAATTATTTTAGGCCATATATCTCTCGTGGACTTAAAATTACTTTAAAGATCAACAGGATAAATTATAAACTATTATGCAAAATGCCTTTAAAAGTATCTATGCGAGCTTTCTATTTAGTATTTAGTTGTAATATTAATTTAACAAATATATATGCCATCCATATATCACTAAAAATCTTAGGCAACAATAAAAACACACAAACCTATTTCAAATAAGCAAACAAACCTTCCCAGAAACCACTTGATCCATCCATCCATCCATCCATCCATCCATCCATCCATCCATCCATCCATCCATCCATCCCATTATGTCATTTATGGCCCATTTATAATTAAGACAAATGAATGCTAAAGCAAATATCTATATAATCCCCACTTTTTTTATATTCCAGCTGAAATTTTAAAATAAATTGCAAATGCATTATGCACAAGCATTAAATAAATATTCTCTTTTTAATTTGTCTATGATGTAAAACATTAATAATATCCTGACACATGTGAGATTCATCTATTATCAATGAATATTCGGCTTGGATCCAAATTTAACATGATTCAATCAATAGACTTGTTTGGTGACTAAAAATTTCACTAAGTTGAATGATGACCCTAACGTACTATGTAATTCTCTGGCAAATTCTTGACAAATGTATCTTTTCTTTTATATACTGAGAGCATTTGCACCAAGATAAATTCCTTATGTGTCCAACCACACTTGGTCAACTCTATTCTATTTTAAATTCAAATCTGGGCAATTTGATCCCAGAAATACATAGCATTTACCTCATTGACTACTCTTAAAGGAAACTAATTGTGTATCTTTCAACCATTTTCATATGAATAATGAATATATATGTTTTTCCACAATATAGTTAATATATAGTTATATACACATAATATAGAACTATATATAATATATAGTTCAAATTAATGTAGAATTAACTAGAAACTGTAGAATATGTGATGAAAATATCTGGTTGATTCAGTTTTTAAATTATTTTAAAATATTTAAATTTTTAACATTTAATTATTAATTTAGAGCTATCTCAGATGGTACATGGTCAGAAATCTGAAGCCAGCGTAATTGTTTCATTAATTTTTGGAATTTATACATAAATAACTCAGTGCTTTCTTCATAATTTGTAGTTGCTTTGTATGGGAAGAACTTAATCTACCAGCAATTAATTTTTTATTTATTTGTTTATTACATTTCTGAAATTAACATCAAACTTGATATTAACTGGTGATTGCCATTTAATAGTTCACAGGAAAACATTCACAGAGAAATACCAATATTCAGTATGAAGACCCAAAGTGCCATCTGACTGTATAAGTAGTCCTCATCTTAAAATCACTGAAGTTTCAATGACATTGAAAATAGTGGCTTATTACTGTTTTTCAAAATTATGACCATTGCAGCATTCTCCTGGTCATGTGATCAACCTTTGCAACTGATTCATATTTATGATAGTTGCAGTGTTCCAAGATCATGTGATAACTTTTTGTGAACTCCTGATATGATTGCAAAGTCAACAGGGGAAGTGTTAACTTACAACTGTGTTATTAACTTAACAACTGAAGTAATTCATTTAACAACTGTGGCAAGAAAGGTTGTAAAATAGGGCAAAACTCACTTAACTCTCACTTAGCATCATAAATTTTGGGCTTAATTATGGCTACAAATCAAGGACTATTTGTATGCAAATACATATAAATTAAATGGAAATTTTAAAAAAACCATAAACACAAGATAACTGGTAGACCATTTCCCCAGGAATGTTCACTGTGGGAAAAAAAATAATCATCATTGTTTTTATCCATAGTTTATTTATATAAACTAGATAAATCAAATTCATGTTTTTAGCATTTTGGGTTATAAGGCTGAGCTTGCATATTTAATCATGGGCACAACAATAATTTATTTGTATAATAAATTCAGTGTTGTTTTACAATATATGTTCATATGTCTTATTACAAAAAATTATTTTATTTCCAAAGTTAAAATACAAAATAAAGAAAAAAGAAGAGATGAATTAACATTGAACATTAATAAAAAATATGATGAATATAAAAAATAACAAATAATGAATATATCATTCACACTGACATTAAATATCCACCCTGGTTGAATGCTGAAAAATATATTAAATATATACCGTGTTTCTCCAACAATATGGCCTCCACCAATAGGAAGACCCAGCATGTTTTCTAGGCATGAAATTAAGCCCCTCCCCCCAAATTTAGGCCTAGTTTAAAACATGCTGGGGGGCAGGGCAGGGGGGCAATCTGCCTTTAACAGTGCTCTGCGTGGCGCTGCCGCTGTTCTTGCGCCAGCAGGAAGTATAGAAGCGTTTCTGCTGCTTCTCGGGCGGGTGAGCTGCCTCTATGGCTTCCACAGTTCCTGCCGGCACAAGAACAGCAGCAGTGCCGGCAGGAACGTGGAAGCGTTTCTGCTGCTGCTCGGGTGTGTGCAGAAGCCTCCTGGGAGGCTTCCACACATACCTGAGCAGCAGCAGAAACGCTTCCACATTCCCGCCGGCAAGAGAACAGCAGCACCGTCGGTGGGAATGTGGAAGTGTTTCTGCTGCTGCTCGGGAGGCTTCCGCACACAGCCGAGCAGCAGCAGAAACGCTTCCACGTTCCCACTGGCGCTGCTGCTGTTCTCGTGCCGGCGGGAACGTGGAAGACACACAGGAGGCTTCTGCACACACCCAAGCACCAGCAGAAACGCTTCCACGTTCCTGCCGGCACGACAACAGCAGCAGCGCCGGGGGGAATGTGGAAGTGTTTCTGCTGCTGCTCGGGAGGCTTCCGCACACAGCCGAGCAGCAGCAGAAACGCTTCCACGTTCCCACTGGCGCTGCTGCTGTTCTCGTGCCGGCGGGAACGTGGAAGACACACAGGAGGCTTCTGCACACACCCAAGCAGCAGCAGAAACGCTTCCACGTTCCCCCCGGCGCTGCTGCTGTTGTCGTGCCGGCAGGAACGTGGAAGCGTTTCTGCTGCTGCTTGGGAGGCTTCCGCACACACCCGAGCAGCAACAGAAATGCTTCCACGTTCTGCCAGTGCTGCTGCTGTTCTCATGCTGGCGGGAACGTGGAAGACACACAGGAGGCTTCTGCACACACCCGAGCAGCAGCAGAAACGCTTCCACGTTCCTGCCAGCTTCCGCACACACCCGAGCAGCAGCAGAAATGCTTCCACGTTCCCGCCGGCGCTGCTGCTGTTGTCGTGCCGGAGAGAACATGGAAGACACACAGGAAGCTTCCGCACACACCCGAGCAGTAGCAGAAACACTTTCACGTTCCCGCCGTCGCTGCTGCTGTTCTCATGCCGGCGGGAACGTAGAAAATACACAGGAGGCTTCCGCACACACCCGAGCAGCAGGAGAAATGCTTCCACATTCCCGCCAGTGCTGCTGTTCTCGCGCCAGCGCTGGTGGGAACTGTGGAGGTAAGCGAAGGAAAAGCAAGAGCGGCAGAGGAAGCAGCAGTGGCAGGCGCCGAAGGTCTTGCAATTTAAAATGCCCTGCCAAAGCCGACATCCACACCGCTGCCGCCCACCCGCTGATGGGGGGGGAGAGAAATTAATTCAGCCCCGAAAAAACGGCCTAGCCGTTTTTTCGGGGCTCAAAAAAAAATAAGGCACTGCCTTATTTTGTGAGAAACACAGTATTATATATTCTCCTCCCCTTAATGTAATAGGTCTACAAGTAATTATAAACTTTCCCATCTATATTTTAATTAATGTACTATGTTACATAAAAAGATGTCCCTGATGTGAAAATATATTTATCTATCAGTTAAATCAATCCAGCATCTGTTCACTATATTAAAAAAAATCAATTAAAAGGTAACTCAAAAGTAAAACTAATCTTCATAGCCTGTGTTAAATACAAACAATGTTATTATATTTAACATGCAGAAAATCCACAAATGGCTGCCAGTCTAATTTATGTAATTCATTGTTTCTAATCAATGCAGTTAATTTCTCCATCTCTGCCAGATGAGTCAAATTTATTCATGTATCTGAATAAATATGACTTATGATTAATGAATTAGATAATTTGACAAAAGTGGTTGTAAAGTAAAATATCTGATATTCACCAGGTTATTCTAATGCAGAAACAAGGAAGTTATATGCCTTCAAATGTTGCTGAACCACTAACTCCTGAGACCATAGCCAATAGTACTCTTATGACTTATGCTAGGAGTTATGATTTAACACTATTTGAAGGTCAAAGTTGCTTACTTTTGTTCTATTCAAATGAAAGACAACCATATTGTATTTTAATAAACACTCCCAAGTGTATACTAGCTTATTTCTATAAGAAATTGCAAAAAATAACTGCTTATACCAACTGCCTTTATCTTTCTCTAACTTGGTCTTCTATTGAAATGAGAAATAAACTAATAATACAGAAATGATGAAAAGAAAATCCTACAATTCCGTCTTATTCAAAAACCCATGTGACAGCAACATATTTGCTATTTGGGATATAAATAATTATAATAGTATTTCTGCTCTTCACAAAGGCAGGACATATACATATCACTCATCTGTTATTCACACTCGCTGACCATTTCACATTAACATATTAAACAAAATTTACATTCTACAACAATTCTCAGTGATTAATATATTTTCATTAAAAAAACTATGTTACATAAAAAATATAATTATAGAAATATTTTATTCTAACTGCTGTCCTTTTTATATGCAAGAATTTGCCCCTTTATTTGTAAAGCAGTCTCAGGTAAAAGGAACTGCAAGGTTACCAAAAAGAATTGGAGATTGTGTCCAAGGCCTAGAAGATAATATGAAAATTGAAGGAACAAGGAAAAACACATACCTTTGATTAAACAATCAGCTGCAAAAAGATCCCATTTGTATGTTACCTAAAGGATATAGAGCAATCAATATATTAATCTATAATTGCAAGCAGAACAGAGTCCAAAAAGAGCTATTTATATGTAAGTATCTACAAGAATTTCTTAATCTTATTTTTCTAAAAGATTTAAGATAGATTTTGCAGCGTTTAAAATCTACTGAGCATTAATTTTTTGACACTTTACAAATACCTTGCAAAGAAGTATGTATTTGGTTTAATTATATTATTTATTAAAATTTTCAATTAATAAAGTAATTAAAATTCATTCAATAACAGATACATATCTGAAAATTATAATTCTAATGCACAATATCATCAAATCAAATATCTTTATTACATTTTTATCAGTTAATGCAGTAAAAAAGGAATGTAATTTAACAAAACAATTCATTATCACTGGGTAAAAAAATACAGTAAAACAAGGTATCCAATTATGTAACTGCATATTTGGTGAAAAGTATCTGCCATCTAATATGTGACTTAACATCTCTTTAAAAGTAACAAATCTAGCATTTATTAGTATGATTTCAAATTTAGAGATAATGGGGAGATCATAACATGCCTTAGGATGAGGTGTCAAACTCAAGGCCCATGGGCCATCCTGGAATTTGTAAGGAGCCTGGACTGCATCACTTTGGCCCAGCCCACGCTATCTTGGCATGTGCACATATGCGCAGGAGGCAGCAGGTGCACACATGCACAGGCACGGTCCATTCCATAGGCATATGCATATGCGCTCAAAGCCAGTGTTGTCTCGTCCATTACTTGCCCTTTTGCTCCCACCATCTGTCTCTCCAGCCACTGACTTGTGATTCTTGAGCTGCCCTGCCTGCTTTGCTTCTGGCAGCAGCAGCCACTCCAGCTGAAGCCTCGGGGGTGCCCGGTGGCTGCCACCTCACTGTCCCCACTGCACCAGACCTCCACCTGGGTGACTGGCCTGCTTCTCCAGCTGCTGTCCCGCAATTCTCACACTCCCCCACCTGTTCTGTGGCTGGCAGTAGCGGCAGCCCCGCCAGGGAAAGAGTGAGGTAGGGCATGCTGCAGCTGTCAGTGAGTCCCGTAGCTATGACTGGAGCGGCCGCCGCAGGTGAGTGCAGAGCAAGCAGGAGAGTGCAAGAATTGTGTGGTAGCAGCTGGAGAGATGGGCTGGCCACACAGGGGAGGGCTGGCAGGGTGGGGGCAGTGAGAAGAGGCAGCCTTTAGGGAGCAACTGCAGAGAGCATGAGAATCACCATGCAGTCGCGGCTAGAGCAGGTGTGGAGCAGGTTGGGAAGTGTAAGAATCACCATGCAGTAGCAGGAGAGAAGGGCTGGTCACCCAAGTGGAAGGCTGGTGAGGAGAGACAGAAGCAGAGGCAGCAGTACTGTCAAAGATTACTTGAGTTCTCAGGACCCAGGAGCAGATCTAGATCTTAATACTTAACACATTAACAATCCTCAAGACTACATTATTGGATGCATTCTAGGCTACTGAACAAAATCCTAGGAAATTCAACTGAAGGTTCATATAAGGTTTATATATGAGGCAAGATGTATTCCATTTAACTACAGTTCAATTGCTTTTGGAATGTAATTTACCCATCAAATTTAGTTATATGCTTGTGTATTCTGTTGGGCAGATGAAGTGGCATAATTGGCCTATGCTAGTAATATCTGGTAATATCATCTACAAGTGTTTAGGTTTTTTAACTGTTCAACTTTTTTCTTTAATAGAAAGGCAAAATAAAATAAATTCAATATAAATTTACAAAATAGGACAATTAATATACAGTAGTACTCTATGTGGACTGGTGGCTTCAAAAGTTTGTGCTAGTAATCCTTTTAATATAATATTCAACCTAAATATCTTAACAAGAATGAAAAAGCACACCTGACATTCTTGCTTTTTCCTCATGCCAGTCAAACCTGACAGGCACAATGTATGATAGAGTCAAGGATAGTGCTTGATTAATTTCCTACTTTTGCCACCAATGTTGATGCCGTTGCCAAGGCTACATGTTTTGTTGGACTGTCCCAATCATCATCAGAGAAAAATAAGTCTCTTATTTGCAGCTCCTGTAGCAATATTCAAATAGTGAAATTAGGAAATTACCTTCTTCCTATAATGCAGGGGTGTCAAACTCAAGGTGCTTAGATTTGGCCCATCGGGCTGCCCTGGAAACAGCAAAAAGCTGACCCATGGCCCTCCCAAGCTCCATTTTTGCTGGCAGAGGGTTGCAAAAAGTCATCACAACTGAAAATGGAGCTTGCAAGTATTAAATGTATTAAATTTAATAATGTTTTATTGTAATTTATTATAATAATGTTTTATTATAACACCCTGTAAAAAATTTATATCATGAGAAAATATTTCACTATTAATAAGCAGCAATAGTAATGCTCTTACCTTCCAAAGGTCAGGAGGTCCTTCAATAAGTTTAGCATTTATTTTGCTATACTTTAAAGCTAGATGCAAACATTCTGTTCCATAATCCAAATCATAGTCACTACACTGTAGAAAACAAAAAGAACAAAAAATATAGAATATTTAAAAAATAAAATATGGCATTTAAAATATGGCATGAGACCTTCAATGGATATAGAAAATTTCAACAAAATAAGATTGTATTGCTCTATGTTTGGCTAATCTTTCAGAAGTTGCTATAAACGCAATACCTTGCCCCCCTCCTGGAAAAAAGGTAATCTTCGTAGTATTTCAAATATTTTTAGATTCATACAGCAGTTTTCATCTCTCTGTGTGTACACTTAAATATTTCCTATTATAATGATAACAATTTTAATGCTGAGCTATCACTTTGGAATCCAACCTCTTTTTGTTCCACAACTATCACTATGCTTCAATCAAATATTTATTAATATAATGATTTCTCATTGCATCAGGATACAAATTTAACAACTGGTTGCTTAATGACTATTCAAAGTTACACCTGTAATGTACTTCTGACCATAGCAATATTCCACACAACTTCCCCTGCACCAGAGGTGGTATTCAGCTGGTTCGCACCGGTTCAACAGAACCGGTAGCAATAATTTGGCGTGGGTCGCCAAACCGGCAATGACTTCTGGTTGGCCATGCCCCTGAACCGATCACCCAGTCACTGCTCACTCACTTGCCCACCCACCCAATTCTTGCTCGCCCCACCTGATGCTCGCCCTGCCCAGTCACTCCTCTCTCCACACTGGATCCTTATGGCTTAACCTACCTTCCCACATGGTGTCTGTGCCCCAAGTGGGCAGCTCTGATCTTCCTGTTCACAGGTAAGCCTGCGAGTCGCACTAGTTCCCCCACTGTCCCCGGAGCTTGCCTTCTCCTCCCCCACCATTTCCTGAGCTTGACGAGGGCCCCCCTACCATTCCCAGGTTAATTTAGCTGGCTTCGTTGCTGGCACGGTTCTATCCCAAGTGGTAGTGCTGGCTGTGACCTAGCTTCGTTGCCATTGCAGCCCGTTTCTTCCTTCTCCTTGAGGCGAAAGGAAGAAAGGTGTGGTCGCAGCATGCTGCCTTTTACCTCCTCCTGGGGACGGCAGAATGAAGAAAGCAAGCAGCCACCATGCTCCAACTACTACCTGCTTTCTGCTTCCTCCCTGGCAATGTACTGCTTCTGGCCTGGCCAGTGGCCGGGCAGGAGGCCCTTGGGGTGCATCTCTGCCGCACTGAGGCTGAGAGGTGCATACTGTGCATGTGCAGTAGCCCCGGTATATCCGCCCACCCCGCCCTCCAGGAATGCTGCCACCGCCGCTGTAGCTGCTCACTTTCTGCCTTTCTCCCGGGGAACAAAATAAAGTGGCCATGGCGGCGGCATGCTCTGGCCGCTGCTCCCACTGCTTGCTTTCTGCCTTCTCACGCCATCTCAGTCAGACCAGGTGTGTGTGTGTGTGTATGTGTGCGTGTGTGTGTGCGTGAGAGAGAGAGAGAAAGGTGTGTGTGTATGATTTACATGCATTCAATGTCTATAGTCCAGAGAATTTTGTTCTACAAAGGATTGCATTTGGGAAACATTAAATCAATACTGATTGTCCAGGATTTGTGAGTAATATGTTAATATTTGCCAGTTCCTTCTTATATTTTCTGTTTAGACTCTTGTACACATCCTTAGAAAGACTATTAATGCCAATAGTACTGTAGTTTCTCCCCTTTAGATTTCTTGTGAAAGAGAGAGAAATGGAGATGTGGCTTCTTGGGAATGCATTTTGGAGAAGTATCAAGAGAAATGCTAAAGGGGCAATCAGTTTGGGATTAAATTCCAAATGAAATTGGGTCTTCAGGATAAGGAGATGTGAAGACTTTCAACTGCATGTTTCTAAAAATCTTATTAGGATATTAATCTCATTTTTTAAATAAGCTTTTTAGAAACCTGCAGTTGAAATATTGAAATGGTATAGGGTTCTCTCCAAGGTCCCTTCTAAGTGTTATTCTGTTATTCTGACACCGTTTGCAGGACTGTACAGATTTTGGCCTCCTCAGTTTTCCTGTCTGAGCAGGAGGTTGGACTAGAAGACCTTCAAAGTTCCTTTCAACTCTTGTTATTCCTCAGCTAAATAGCTAAGAGTCTGACGAGGCTAAAATCTGAGTAGAGGTCCTGGGAAAGGTGTTAGAATAAAAGAATAACACTTAGAAGGGACCTTTGAGGCAACCTATACCATTTCAGAGAAATGGCTGTCCACTCTTTTCGTAAAAACTTCCAGTGATTGACCATCCAGAATGTCTGGAGACAAGCAGTTCCACTGGTTAATTGTTCTCACTGTCAGGAAGTTTCTCCTTAGTTTTAGGTTGCTTCTCTCCTTGTTCAGTTGCTTCTTGTTTACCTTCTGGTGCTTTGGAAAATACATTGCTCCCCCTCCTTTATGGCAGCCCCTTAAAAGTCTGTTTCCTATCACACTCATAGACAAAGCATGTAAGCCATTTCCTCCTTTGAATGGTCCATGAAAGTACATCTGTAGTATGTAGATCATAAAATCAAAAAAAGGTGAACAATATTTTTACAGAACTGAGGCTGGGTGTGACAAGGAATGGCTGGAAGGCAAGGGGCCAGGCCTGAGTGACATTGAATTGGCCATGCCCACCCAGTCACATGACCACCAAGCCACATCCACCAACTAAGCCATGCCCACAGAACCGGTAGTAAAAAAAATTGAATCCCACCACTGCCCTGCACAGTCATATAATTGCAATCTGGATTCTTGGCAACCTGATTGCACTTAACACCATTTGTCAAATGATACCTCAGCATTATAATTGTTATCATTATACTAGAGAACATTTAAATGTTCACACACAGAAAGATCAGAACCACTGTATGAATGTAAACATATCTGAAATACTACAGATGATGATCACATAATTGCATTTGCAATCTTCTCTGCTGATCTTGCCAATAGCAAGAGATCAATGAGGAATACTGTAGGGAAGATTGCAAGCTGTTGCCACCTGCTAAGAGAATTCCCTCTTGTCTCTGGGAGCTGACTGAAAGAACTCGCAACTGATTTGTGCATGCTTAAAAGTCAAACTCTGAGTTGGCAAGAGATAAAAATCCTTATCTTATGAGAAGACCCAAGCTTGAGCCTGAGCCAAAATCTAAATGTGTAGAGCCCAAAATTTCTTTCTGCTTCCTAGTCCTTTCCTTGGCCTGTCTCTCTGCCCACTCACTGTCAAGAACTGTCTGCCAAAAGAGAATCTCAGCTTTTGGTTGAGAGGTCTGTGTGTGTGTGTGTGTGTGTGTGTTCTGTGCATGCATGTGTGCACATGCATGCGTCCACACGCATGCTGTAATCCTAACCCCAACCCTAACTCAACCCTAACTTCAATTTGGCCAATATTCAAATGAGTTTTAGCCTTCCATAAAAACTTTTTCATTAACTTATCCATTTAATATAGCTAATAGGAAGTAACCCTGGAATCTCCCTTAAAATATACATATTAATGTAATGTTCACTTAAAAATAACAAATACTTAACTTTTAGTTTTTGCAAGTACATGCACTAAATGAAAGCCTTTCCATAACTGAAGCACTTTTAAAGAAAGATATGGATAAATTATAATTTTATTATAATATAATTAAATTATTATTTATCCATTATGTTTCAATTTAGTAGCCTGTCTTGAAAGCTGTAAAAGATGATCTCTAGTACTAGACGTCAGAAATTAAAAATTATAGGGAAGAATCTCTGTGAGGAATTTCCTCTTGCTCTGAATCTGTGAGCATCTATTATCTTACTTTAAAATCAATTGGCAATGACAAGCATTCCTGAAGGCATTCTTCTGTGTAATTTAATAAAGGTTTCCGCTACTCATCATCCAATAATAGGTTAATTATTTTTTAATTATTTCTGCTGAGTTTTCCCCATATTTTAAGTAATTTTGATTGTAATTTTGTAATTATTTTTATCATGAAATTGATCGTTTTGCATCAGGTCTTTAATTCTAGAGAAATAGCAATAATTCTCTTTAACCCTTCCATCTTGTATGGATCCCAGATATGCCAGTTACCAAACTTATAAATTTAATATCAAGAATTTCACTAATAATTCAAAGTCTGCTATCTTTTCTAGTTGAGATAGTAATACATCTGGAATTAATACAGTTCTATTCAGTCTGTTAGAGAAGGAGCCATCATTCCTCTCTATGGCATATCAATACATTGTACAAGTTCATCCAGTTTTTCTCTCCAATTTTTGGAATTGAGATCTTGATTTGAAGTGAGTGAGGAAGATCTAGATTGAAAATCAGGCCTGTCATACATTACATCTTTTCTATCCTGCTCTAAGGAATAGAAAGTTGGTATTTGACAGAAAGCCACTTGAAGAGATTAGAAGCTTTTGAAATGTGGATTTACAGATATCTGTTACATATAAGCAAGGTTGACAAATGCAGAAATGAGGACGGGATAAGCCGCCTGGGAAAGTCATCAAAAATCATCAAAACCATTAAAAAGCAAAGGTTATTTCGGACATATGATGTGACACTCGGAAAAATATGGCACACTTCACTTAATCCTGCAAGGAAAGATTGAAGGCAAACACGGTCAATGCAGAAGAACATCATGGCTTCAAAATCTAAGGGACTGGTTTAGACAACATTCAACATCACTTTTTTGTGCTGCTGTTGATAAAAATAGGATTTCTAACATGATTGCCAACAACAGTCCAACAACAGATATGGCACAAGAAAAAGAACAAGAGGAAGATCTGTTTAATTTATGAGATAAAATGATAAAATATTATAATATTCACTAAGACAATTTTTAAAAGTTCAGGCCCAAATCATTCACGATGAACTATCTATATAAGCAATTTATATCCATAGATTTGAACAGGATAGAAAGAAATCATGAAAATCAGATCTGCAGAAAGCAGGAATCCTGCCTCCCCCTCAGCCAAAAGAGAATTGAGGGGCAGAAAAACAAGTCAGAAAGTGGATAGAAGGGCACCTTCCAAAAGAAATAAGCAGAATTAATTGGAACTGCAATTTTGCCAATGTCAATTCCAGTTCTATTCCCACTGGTTTCATTCATTTTAAATTTCCTATGTGTAGCATTTGGAAGGAGGGTAAGAAATAAAAATGACACTTCCAGAACCTCAGATGGATAATGATATACAGGTGGTAACAGATAGACAATTCCTTGGGAACAGTGGTGGGATTCAAAATTTTTTACTACCGGTTCTGTGGGCGTGGCTTATTTGGTGGGCATGGCCTAGGGTTGTATGACTGGATGGGTATGGCTTAATGGCCATGTGACTGAGTGAGCATGGTTTGGTGATCGTGTGACTGGGTGGGTATGGCTTGGTAGTCACATGACTGGCTGGAGTGGCTCGCTGGTCATGTGACTGGGTGGGTGTGGCCAACTCAATGTCACTCACATCAAAGGGTGCCTCACCTGGCCCCTCCCCTCTCCGCCATTCCTTGTCTTTCCAGCCTCAACATATCTATAGTTCTGTAAAAATGTTGTTCACCTTGTTTTGATTTTATTATCTATGTACTGTAAATGTACTTTCATGGACCACTGAAAGGAGGAAATGGCTCACATGCTTTGCCCAAGAGTGTGGCAACAGGCTTTTAAGGGGCTGCCATAAAGAGGGGGAGGGGACAATGTATTTTCCAAAGCACCAGAAGGATGGAAACTGAACAAAGAGAAAAGCAACCTAAAAGTGAGGAAAAACTTCCTGACAGTGAGAACAATTAACCAGTGGAACTGCTTGTCTCCAGAAGTTCTGGGTGCTCAATCACTGGAAGTTTTTAAGAAAAGACTGAATAGCCATTTCTCTGAAGAGTTCCACCCAAGGTCCCTTCTAAGTGTTATTCTGTTATTCTGACACCTTTGGCATCCTCAGAATTTTTCCTGCCTGAGCAGGGGGTTGGACTAGAAGCCCTCCATAGTCCCTTTCAACTCTTTTATGTTAAATACACCTGTTAAATACAACTGTATTTATGTTCTGGACTATGCACATTCAATGCATGTAAACCCTGAAAAATAGGCAGTAAAGGCAAATAGGCAAAAGAACGCAGTAAAATCACTCTAGGTATACGGACAGTGTAAAATATTAATATATGATAACTAATGGAACAATTAAAAATAGCACAGAGTTTTCGCTCTCTTTCCCTTCCTATTTCTTTTTCTTTCTCTCTCTCTTCCTATTTTGCTTTCTTTCTCTTTCTTCCTCTATTTTTCTTTCTTTCCTTTCCTTTCTTTCTTGCTCTTTCCTTTTCTTTCTTTCTTTTTTTCCTTCCTTCCTTCCTTCCTTGCTTGCTTTCTTGCTCTCTCTCTCTCTCTCTCTCTCACACACGCACACACACACACACACACACCTGGTCCGACTGGGACCACGAGAAGGCAGAGAGCAAACGGTGGGACGGCAGCTGGAGTCGCTTTGTTTATTTTGTTTCGGCCGTGATATTCCAAGAGGGCAGAGTGGCGGATGTACTGGGGCTGCTGCTGCTGCATGTGTGCACCTCCGCCATGCCCTCAGCCACAGCACAGCAGAGATGCCCCTGAAGGCCTCATGCCCACCCACTGGCCAGACTGGGATGGAAGCGGAGCATCCCATGGGAGGAGGCAGAAAGCGGCCATGTATCTTTGTTCATTTTGTGCCCTGGGAAAAGGCAGAAAGCGAGAGGCTACAGAGGCAGCAGCACTGCTATGGGAGGCAGCCCGGGAGTCTCCTCACCCTCCCTTTTGGAGCACCTTTTACTGAGGCATCAGACAGATATTCCTCCCATGTGGAGTCAGCTCTTGCATAGCCCCGCCTCCCTGAAGACCAGCAAAAAGCCTGCTTGGATGGGGAGGAATGAAAGCCCCAACCCGCCCGTTCTGGTCCCCTTGCTATTCCAGGTTCCGGCACACTGGCCAGCTTGGACATGGGGCATTTGACGCTCCACCAGCAAATGCTGCCCCGCTAGCTGCTCCTGCCACTGCCGGGAGTGAAAAGGCAGCAGCAGTTCTCACCTGTCTCTCGCTGCTGCTCTTTTGGGGTGGTGGCAGACTGGCCGGCACACCAGAACCTGGAAGACAGCAAGGGGAACAGAGGCGCCAGCATGCAGGTCCACCCCACTGAGCCCGCTGCACCAGGTGGGGAGGAAGGAAAGCTCCAGCCTGGCCATTCTGGCTGGCAGCTCTGCTTCCCTTGCTATTCCAGGTTCTGTCACAATAACCAGCTCGGACACAGGGCATTTGATACCCCATCAGCAAATGCTGCCCCGCCAGCTGATCTTGCTGCCACCAAGAGCAGTTCTCACGCATCTAGCACTGCTGCTCTTTTGGGGAGGCACAGCTGTGTGAACTACTGCCGCCCTCTTACCTGCAATGGTGGCAGGCTGGCCGGTGCACGAGAACCTGGAAGACAGCAAGGGGAACAGAGGCCCCATTGAGCCTGCTGCACTGGAGGAACTCGCCCATGCGCCTTCTCCTTGCAGAAAGTCCCGGCCTCACGTGTGCACATATGAGGTCCCAGGACTTTCTGCTAGGAGATGGCGCGTGGGCTACCGGCTTGGGTCCGGCTAGCAAAGGGATATAATCTGGAAGACTTCTTGCACCAAATAGAGAGGCAGCAGCTGCAGGGATCTCGCGACAAAGGGGGGGTGAGATGCGGGCTGGCAGGGAGCCCAGCAGCTCACAGCCCTGGCTTGCCTTCTCTGGCAGCCAGCTGCTGGAGGAAGGTAAGGTTGTGGCCATGGACAACGAAAGAGGCAGTTGTAGAGGATGAAGCAAGGAGATTAAGGGCCAGGCCAGGGCCTCTGAAGGAGGGGAAAATAGGTGACGCATCGTGGCTAAGGGAGAGTGGGTGGCAAGTGGGCAGTGGCTCAAGGGCAAGGCTGGGGGCTGGGGAATCACGCATTCCATGACCCAGCCGAGGCAGCTGGTGGTTCCAGGGTCTCAGGGAATAGATGCATCCCTGGGCCCCGGGCCCTGACCCAAAGCCAAGGCTCAGCGGGCGGCATGCATTGCTTACCTTTGGTGAGCTGAGCCAACTGGGCATCAACAAGGCAACTGGCGAGGCAATTAGCTGGCCACGTGGCGAAGGCAACATATATAGGACGGGGGTAGGCGGGGCGAGCATTGAGCAGCCGAAAAAGATGATCAAGCATCTGAAAGGGTCGAGCGACCCTTGGGCAACCATACCGGTTCGGGGTGTGGCCAGCCAGAAGTCGCTATCGGCTCTGTGACCAATGCCAAATTCTTGCTACCAGGTCGCCAGAACTGGTGTGAATCGGCTGAATACCACCTCTGCTTGGGAAATAGTAATCTGCTCCTGTAGCAGGAGAAGGAGGCTGTCTATCCTGAGATCTACCTATATTCAAGCACAAGTCAAATACCTAGCCAAGAAAAAGAAACATTACAGCTTCTTCTTTAAAAGAATTTGGAACTTCTAGGTAAGGAATGGCATTTAATACTAAATAGCTAATTCAGTTGTTCTTATTATTATAGTGAAGGCAAAAACCAAAATACTTACCTGAAGATATGCTTGATGGAGTTTATCAAATAAGAAAGCCTGAGGCATTTCACTTGCTCTGTACTTGGCACGATCTAGTGAATGGTCTAAACATCCCTCTGTAGTTGAAGCAATAACTGTGGAGACAAGAGGACGGATTGCTCCTGCTGCCTAGGGTACAAAAAATGTCAGCTTTAAAACAAGTTTAATCAAATTAAAAGAGTTTAATCTTCACATACATTATTAACTGAATATAGATACAGATGAATTCCATGTGAATAAATGGCAGACCAAAATTAATTACACAAAATATTTATATATCAAGTTCATGCACGATCAAATAATTGCACTAGATAACAAAATTATTCAATGATACACAAATAATTAATCTAAACTCTTGTTTATATTTTCTGTGTTTTCTAAATAGAAAATTCATTATCACTACTTGATAATGAAGCTAATCAGCAAATTGACATAGTTTATTTAGCAGGCTCTTAATATTGATTGAATGTTGTTATGAATGTATGGCAAAGTTTTTCTGAATTTGTGTATCGAAGATTTTCTGAACAATACTGAAAATATTGATGACTATGCCTTCAAATGGAATGAGACTACATGATCAAATGTGGATCAGCCATTATCAAAAAATAACTTAGTGCAGTGATCATTGTGAAACAATTTACTTATATTAAAACTTTTAAGTGTTTATACATTTCATTTCTGGTTAATTGATATATAACTATAAAACATTTGCTTGCCTATTAAATTTTATTTAATAGCTTTGTAAAGGGATATTGCAACATTAAAACAACTTAATTTAGTCAATGGATAGTGCTATTCTAAAAATACGAATTCCAGGTAAAACTGGCAGAAATTGACAGAAGGAGGAGATTGTGGGGAAAAACGTTTTGCTCGTGATGGGAAGCAGTCTCTGCTCTTCTTGCAGGATTTTTCTTGGTGCCTCAATGCTTGGAAGGCTGGTAGCAGTTTGATATGCCTATTGATGGAGTTGTTGAAAAACCAGGCTTCTTTCAGTAAGAAAGTTGTTGCATCACATGCAACAACTTCGGCCTCTTGAAAATTAAATATGCGATTGTGTTCTTTCATATGTGTCCAGATCTGTGAGTGCTGCTCTTTATGCCATTTTTTCACAATCTCTTCCTCCTTTGAATTTCTGCCTTAGAACCTATTTTACATTTAGCGGCCATATATATGAACAGATAAAAGGTACACCTATGGGATCTCCAATCTTGGTTCTGATTGCAGAGGCAGTCTTCCAGAAATTGGAATATGAGGCAATGAAAACATACAAGCCCAAGTTTTGGGCATGTTATGTCGATGACACATTTGTCATTATTAAACAGCAAGATAAGATCAGATTTATGAAAATCCTCAATTTCATATACCCAAACATTCAGTTCACAATGAAAGAGGCCAATAACACACCGGCCTTCCTGGATGTACTAGTCAGCCGAAACCCGGACGGGAGCCTTAACGCAGATGTACATCGAAAAATCATGAGCACAGACCATATTTTGCGCAATGAGAGCAATCACTCCACTGCACACAAAGTCAGTTGTATTTGGGAATACAATAGAATAGATACCCATTGTAGCACACTGACAGCCAAAGCCAAAGAGCGGAAAGAGCAGGCATACCTCTATCAAGTCTGTAAGATCAATGGTTATTCTATGGACTTTATCCGAAGATATATTACACCTAGAGCCCGGAAACCTATTGAAGGTGCTAGTGGAACATCTGCGTGGAGGGTGCTCCTATATATACCAGGGGTATCTGAAACTGCTGCACATATTCTCTTGACACATGGGGTCAAGATGGCATACAAACTGTATCAAACATTGAGAATGAGAGTGATGCGCCCAAAAGAAACATTACCCAAAGAACAGACATCTTCGGTGGTTTACTGTATCAACTGTAATAACTGTGCAAGCAATTATGTAGGGGAAACAGCCAAGCGGTTACAGACTAGAGTATATGAACATGAATTGGCTATCAGGCGCAAAGAGCAGCACTCCCAGATCTGGACACATATGAGGAAACCCAATCTCATATTTAATTTTCAAGAGGCCAAAGTTGTTGCCCATTATGCAACCAAAGGAGGATGCTTACTGAAGGAAGACTGGTCTTCCAACAATACCATCAATAGACATATCAAACTGCTACTGGCCTACCAAGCATTGAAGCATCAGAAAGATCCTGCAAGAAGAGCAGAGACTGCTTCCCATCATGAGCAAAGCAACAAATGAATCTAGTGGATAAAACAAAGGGGCCTTTAAGATGGAAGTCCATTGGGATGAGGGAAGGAACTAGAGAGAATGCTGTCAAACTCATGCACGCAATAGCCTTTGGTTAATGTTATATAAAGGCAAATATCTCCTTAACAGTAGTTTTACACTCTGATGATGTTAGCAGATGCTAACGAAAACTTAGTGAACAATATAAATTTTTAGTTCCACAGATCAGGATGTTTGTTTCTTTCCACATACACACACACACACACACAATTTCATACATGTTCTAAACATGACAGTTTCTACACATAAAACATGTAACACAAGATGCTAAAATGTAACAGATGAGCAGACCTTTATTTATAACCCCACTGAATACACAAATTCCATCATCAGGATATACTTATAGATATCCTATGCTAAGCATTCATGAAAATGGTGAATTAATTTCTAATATAAATTAGATTAATATAAATAATAACTATCACTTTTACAACATATGAAAGATATGTAAAGCATATCTTGAAAATTACTCCATAGTCTTTTAAGTGCAATCTAAAATTAGTTTTACTATTAAATTAATATATATTTGAGAAAGACAATTTTCTAGGAAAACTGTTTCAATCATGGTTTCTTTGTTCGACTTAGGAAGTTAACTGGCAATGACTACTAGACTGATAGCAAATCCAACCTTTCCCTTCACTCCTTGCTTCTAACCCGCCCATTTTTTCTTCGTATATTGCTATATTGTTATTGTCTTTTTTATTATTTATACTATTGTTCCATTACTTTGCTACTGTTGTATTTACCCTTTTTTTCATTTCTCCATTGTAAGTCATCTATAGCAGCCCCATAGTAAGATAGATGGCAAACAGTTTTAATTAATAAATAAGAATAAAATTAAAGCTAAAGTCACAGATATTTAATGCACCTGAAGTTGGAAAAGCTTATCCTCCATCAGATAAAATGGTATCAACCATTCCAACAAATCCTTCAGGCAAAAAGCCATATCCTGTTTGGTACTTTCCATATCTTTTGGGCTGCAATTTTCAAATAATTAAAGTCTAGCAGTCAATTTAATCCTAAATAAGGCAAAGTTTCAAGTTATTTTAAAAATCCTCCAATTACAGGAAGTGGTTAGTAATAAGAACTTTGAGAACAAGTTTCTTTCCCCTATCTAAAATTCAGCTCTATTTGTACAAGAATAAAGAAAATACAAAAGTACATTAAAACTATGTAACAATTTTCAAATTCATGTCATCAATTGTCCATTTCGTCAAATTAAACATTAGGACTTCTAAAAATAATAATCATATTAATCTGGCTTTCAACCATAGCACAAAATTCAAAAGCAAGGGAGGAAAATCACCTTGATCTTATCACTGATTTTGTTGGGAAGGTTTTACTTTACCATTACTTATTTACATTCCTTATTTATCCAATTCTGCCCACTATTTGTCCTTTTTATTGATAGACCTCTGCCAACTGGAACTAGTGTTAGGATCACAAAAACTTTTTCCAGCCTATTTTTAAGTCCTGCATAACAAAATAATTTCTTACTGTGCCCAGTAGGTATATAATTTAACCTAGAAGTGTTGTAAATTTTTCCATGGCTGCATAAATCAATATGATTATTTTCTTTTCATCCTAACAAACATTTTCACATATTACTGCACTGTGAATATTAATTTACACAATTGAAACTACTTTTATTGACAGCATTCATAACCATGTTACAAATTCTACATTCAAGCAGAATTAACTGTGCACTTATTTTTGCAACAAGTAGGAACATGTAGTTCTGTTCAGACATCCATACTCTCACCAATTATATATTTAATAATCAACATGCTTTACCCATAACTGTAATTATCACTTCTGATAGCAGAACTATCTTAAAGAATTACCTCTTTTACATTTTTAGAAATGCCACCTTCAAGGAAAAAGCAACTACAATTATGTGACTTAAATATTATAGTTTTTTTCAGAAAGTACATATTTTGCAAAATTAACATTAAATTGACATTGGATTTAAACCACTTCTTTGGCATTAAATTGATTCTGTAATTCTTTTAATTTCCAACAAAACTGGGGGAAAAAATTAACAACTAAATCTCAGAGTGAGACAGAAATAAATTAGCAGGAAACATTAAACTGTAATTTGGCTTAGATACAGATCTTTTAGCTAGACCTATGCAAATCTATTTAATCTGTTTATGTTTTTCTAGGTTGTTTGTTGGATTGATTTTAGGCATAACTAGATCTGCATCTAAATCATTGTCTTGAAAGATGCCATTTCATACTGCAGCATTGATAATAGCAACCACACAGAATAATATCCAGATCACATTTCTCACAGTATAGTTCTTAAAAAGAGGAAATTTTGAAAAGATATTCAGTGAAATACATTGTGCTGTAAAATGGTTTGTTACAGTTACTAAACTTCTTTAAAAGGTTTCCATTGCAAAAAATGCTCTTAAAGAAAAATCATCTACATAGTGTGGTTGAATTATCTAAGCAGTTTGTGTAACACCAACTATTTATTAAAAATAGATGACTATAAAAAAATATGCTTTTCATATGTCTGCAAAAAAGTCAAAACACAAATACAGTATGAGCAAATACAATCCAGGATACTATTATCTGAGAATGAGGGAAGCTATGCCATCTGGTATTCTGGTGGCTCCAAGTTGTTGTTGTGTTGGCCTCTTTGACACATGAGGTGTTAGTTTCTCTCTTCAAGAGACCATGCAATATTTTTTTTAATATTACAATTACAGAGCAGTTCAAACAAGGGATTATTTGGACCAATTTCAATCAGATTTCAGGCTAGGATTTAGTACACACAATTAGGCTTTCACTCTAATGGCATTCCAAAACTCTTTGAAAACCTGTCTATCCTTCAGACCTCAGTTGCCTGAACAGATAATGATGATAAATGATAGATGATGGATGGATGGATGGATGGATGGATGGATGGATAGATAGATAGGACAAAACAGCACAAGATTAATATGTACATTAATATGGTAGCCTTATTCTGTTTCAGATAAAATTTTTAAAAACTAACTTCTTTGCTTGGTACAAACTTTTAGCTTAGCTTGGCTTGTAAGTAAGCACAGAACTTTGAACATGGTGAGAAGCTTTTGGTCAGATCAGCACAACATGCACTCTACCAACAGTTTTAAAAAGTAGTAACTTTACAGCTGCTGCAATGCCAGCAATTCTAGTAATTCTGCAGCTCTACTAGTTGTTGATTAGCATTTTCAATATATGTGACAAATGAGGACTTTTACTTAATCAATGTGGACCTTTTTACTTGACAAGTTAGCAGGCATACTTTGATTAATGAAAAGTATAATTAATTACAGTTGGTTAGAGAATTGAATGGAATACAATGGAGTTCAGGAAATACTAGAGCTGTAATGGCGAACCTATGGCACACATGCCGGAAGTGGCATGCAGAGCCATTTCTGCCGGTACCCGCGGTCACCCAGAAGAGCCCCACTATGCATGCGCGCGCACCGCCCGCCCACCAGCTGATTATCAGGTATCTGGTGTGCATGCACAGAGGATGGGAGTGCGCGAGAGATGCGCACTGCGTGTGGGGGTCGCACGTGCATGCACAGGAGGTTAGGCAGTCCTAGTGCATTGCCTTCTGAGTGCTGGCACACATGCGCACAAACACAATTTTTGGCCAGGAGACCAAAAAGGTTAGCCACCACTGTACTAGAGGTAAACATGCACAATGCACAATAGTGAAAATGACATGAAAGATGATTGAAAGTCTGATGGTAAATCTCATCATCTGCCATATCAAAGATAAGTGATCCAAGGATGAATTAGCTTAAATAAGTTTTCATCTGTTTGAGGCCATTATGTTTAAATGTCATTATATTTAAAATAATATTGATGTGTACAAATGCCCTTATGAGATCCAAGACAATTTTCCTTTTTTGGATTTGAACAACTGCACATCACTCAATAAACAAGAACAGAGATTTGTCCAATGAGTGAACCTCTTAAGATGAATTCTAGTTGCGGAATGCAACTAGAATGCAGTATTAGAAGATTTACATATATTTTTTCAGAATCTAATTTAAGTATAAAATTAATGGTGCGTTCCTGGTTTATGTAGCCAGTCCCACTGTCAGAAAAACCAAGTAGGAGTAATGAAGCAGCTTCTACTATAATTTCAATATGATCATAATCAGCCCAAATTAGAACTCTGGTTATTATTACATGTGAAAAAGATTTATTTTCCTGTAGCTAATACACAGAGCCACATAAGAAAAGCTGCTAAGTTATTGTTAGGTACAAATTACTGCAGGTTTCTGTAACAACAGTTGCTTACTTTTCAATTATACTGAGGCAAATTGGAAATCAGAAAAAAGATGCATAGCTTAAGGCTGTTAATCATTTATGGCCTTTGCACTTTTCAATGAAATGACATGCACTAATTGAGCTGGAAATGCTTTATCCCTGAAGCCTGCTACAGATGAGAGAAAGTTAGAAAAAGCAGGCTTGAGTATATACTTACATTTCATGTATTTGTATCCTAATTTTCTTTTCAAAATGAAGTCCTAACAGTTTTGAGCAAAAAAACTCCCAACCCCAATATTTTAAAAGATAAATGTTGATAAACTGTTGGAAATGAAAGAATTTCAATACATCTGTAAATTTAAGTCAAGTAGCAACTAATTTAGCTCATAAACCACTATGAATATAAAAATAAATATATAGCTCTAGAATAGAGCTATAAACAAACATATAGCCCTAGAAAAAATTGCATAATTGTGTGTGTGTGTGTATAGTTGTATATTTAAGGGATTTTATTTTTTTCTCTATGCACAGCTTGAATATTCTTCTTGTAATAATGTAAAATGCTAACTATTTGACTTCAAGAGTTTTAACTAGTTTTTGGATGGAAATGCGGTTATATTAAACTTATCAGCATATAAAACTTAATTGTATTTAGCATGTGACAAACACACAAATATACATCAATTAAAGCAAGTAAAACTTAAAAGTAATAAAAACAACAATGTAAAAAGCAGAAATGACACCTAGAATCACACACTCACTGTGTTTCTGTGTGTCTGTGTCATATATTCATTGCATGTTCCTAATGATATAAATTACTAAATTACTTCGTTATTTAAATGACAAGTAATACATATTCATATATCCCATATTTTAATCATCAAAAAAAAAATAAAGACCTATTAAATTGTGGAATGAAACAGAATAAAGCCTGGATTGGAATTATCTCAGCCTGAGGTAAGAAAAATAAAAATGTTCTAGGAACCTATGAAATATATCAATATCTGCCCCAATCTGAAGCCTAAAAAGACCACAGTAAATGTTTCAGGTGATATAGTAGTTACAATGCAAGTACTGCATGCTATTTCTGCTGACTGCCGGCTGCCTGCAATGTGGCAGTTTGAATCTCACCAGGCTCAAGATTGACTCAGCCCTCCTTTCCTTCCGAGTTCAGTAAAATGAGGACCCAAATTGTTGGGAAAATATGCTAACTCTGTAAACCACTTAGAGAGGGCTATAAAGTACTATAAAATGGTATATAAATCTAAATATAAATCTAAATGCTATTGCTATAATCACAACATACAATCAAGGTCCAGTAGTGGCTAAAGCCAGGGGACCCCTGCTTTAAGGGATGTAAATTGGTAACTTCACATTGGCAATGGACCAAGTATTATCCCTGCATAGACAATATGGTTAAAACTAGGAGACTAGTGTAATGTATTTTTTTGAATCTGCCAATACAGTATATATTATTATAATCACCATTCATATGAAAATCTATCTTTATTTGACTTAATCATACACTACAGCTATATTTGAATGTCAAAACACTCCCATTTAAGTTTTTTTTTTGCCATTGATGAAATAAAAGTCCAAGTTTAAAAAAAAAAGCACAAGCATGATATTAACTTATTCCTGGAGTTATAACAAATAAACTGAAGTTTTAGTTATAAGAGTTCATGAGAAAATTGGACTTTTTAAAGTTAAAAAGACTAGTCTTATATTTCAGGATTGACAAGTTTCTTTTTTAAAAAAAAAAGGCCGTGCTGAAAACATTTTTCCTTGTGGTATTGTTAAAACTGTTGGCAATATAAAATGGCTAGGAGCATTGGAATGCTGCCTTTTTCTGTTTTCACTACCTTTCACAACTTGTATTGGCAACAAAAAAAATGGGTTTCTAGAAATGTATAAGTTTAATTATGAATTGCTTCAAAACATAAATGGAATTTAATTGGTTACAAAGCTATATTCTAACATAATCAGGAGATTGTTTCGTACAATTAATTTACTAGAGCATAATTTAGTTCTCGTAAGCTGCACATTTTGAATCCTGCAGGCAAATAACAAACTGATTAGTAAATGTAATAATGTAATTTATTCTACTGACAAGTGGAATTAAAAAGTGCAATATCCTACTTGATCAATTGCCATTTTAAGAACATTAAGACTTCATACAATTATGCTATTCATATGGAATGCAGAATCTGAATTTACAGTATCATGGTTGCATGAGTGATTTAATGTTAAGTTTCAGCCAAGTTTTTTTTAAAAAAACTAGGAAGTTTAAGTACATAATTTAAAAAGGAAATAATTACTCTTCATAAAAAATGTTTAACAAAGCAATATTTATGTAGATTTCTCATTCATCCCACTTCATGTTTTAGAGTAGGCTTTGTATATTTTTTTTCCTAAGTGGCCATCAATAAGGAAGGCATGACACTCCAGTTTACTGTGCCAAAAAAGAGAATATGTATATTGCTTTTCTATGGATGCAGGCATTAGCTATGCATAGGCTCTACACAAAAGCAAATTTAAAACAGGAATATGAGTCATATTTCTAAAATATAACAGACTGGGCTCTATCCAGCAAAATGCAATTCAGTGGTGAGAAAGTAAGAATGTACATTTAGGCAAGAAAAACTAAATTCATAGGTATAGAATAGACGGCACTTAGCTCAACAACTGTGTAGTAACTGTGAGAGAGATCTAGGATTCCTAGTATGATAAAACAGTTTGCTACAGCTGTCAAAAAAGCTAATGCAGTCTAAGGCTGCAACAGCAGAGGGATAAAATCAAAATCATGTGAAGTGTTAGTACCGCTTTATGCTGCACTATAAGTCCCTACTTGGAATACCGCCTCCACTTTTAGTAACCATGAAACAAAACAGATATTGAGCAGTGGTGGGATTCAAATAATTTAACAACCAGTTCACCAAACTGCTCAGAAAGTTAACAACCGGTTCTCCCGAACTGGTGCAATCTGGCTGAATCCCACCACTGATATTGAGGCTCTAGAAAGTGCAGAGAAGAGCAACAAAAATGACTAAATGGACTAGAATAATGAACAGTTGCAGGAACTGAGAATATCTCATCTAACAAAAAGGACTGGGATGACATGATAGCAGTCTTCTATTATTGAAGGACTGTTACAGAGAAGGGGGGAATAACTAATTCCCCAAAGCATTTAAGCACAAGACAAGAATGGATGGAAGTAATGGATGGAAGCGTAACAAAGAGTAATCTAGTGTTAAGGAGAAAATTTGGGCTAAAGGCTTTTAAGACTGGGCAGTCTTAAAATGGTATTGACTCCGGCTTCAACAGAAGATTAAGACTTCAAGGTCCTTTCCAATTCTGTTATTTTGTTATTAATCAGGACTTCTTTTCAAAGGCATTAAAGATTGGTTGGGGATCACCATATAATAATTTCTCCTTTCTCCTTTTGGAATTTGTATTATGAGCCAGTTATTATTTTCTTGATAATAGTTATTGCATCTAAATTCGCCATAGATCCATGATGGCGAACCTATGTCATATATGACAGAGATGGCATGCAGAGCCCTCTCTCTGGGCACGCAAGTCGTCACCCCAGCTCCGCTCTGCTACACATGCGCCTCCCAGCTGGTCTTTGGGTCTCTGCCGCACATGCGCGGAGGTCACATACATGCGGGGGTCATATGCATATGTACTGGGGCATGGGTGGGCGCATGCATATGCAGGGCACAGGGGATCATGCATGTATGCACAGGGATGGGGGACGCATGGGGTGGGCGCGCATTTTGCATTTTGGGGATGCATGCACCCATGTGTGCTTTGGGCACTTGGTGTCACTCCCATAGATTATTCCATTCCTTATTTCAAGAAAAATGAATGTGCTTCTCATTAAGATTCAAGGTGGTATTGATCGTTTTTAAAGCGCTCCATGGCTCGGGACCTGGGTACTTACAAGACCGCCTGCTGCCATCAACAGCCTCCCGCCGCCCAGTGCGCTCCCACGGGGTTGGCCTCCTCGAGGTTCCGCCTCCTGGTCGTTGCCGATTGGCGGCCCCGAGTGTGCGGGCCTTCTCTGCAGGGGCTCCCTCCCTTTGGAACGATTTGCCCCGGAGATACGGGCCATTACCGACATTCAGACCTTCCGGCGTGCAGTAAAGACCCTGTTTTTTCAACAGGCCGGCCTGGTCCAGTAACGATTTTTGGGGTTTTTAAAATTTGGTATTTTAAATTTTTTATTAGTTTTATATTCGCTAATTGTATATTCGGCCTCCAATTTAATTGTTTTAATTTGTTTTTAATTGTATATACTGTTTCTGTTTTAGTTGGCTGTACACTGACCCGAGTTCCATTTTTGGGAGAGGGAGCGGTATAGAAATTTAATAAATAAATAAATAATTAATTAATTAATTAAAAACAAGATGTAAAAAACTGAGTTTACATGTGCTTCTATTGTTTTCCTTCTTCTTTTTAAATAATAGTTTTATTGAGAAAGTTTTACAAGCCAAATACAAATCTAAAATAAAATGAAAATTAAGAAAAAGTGCTCAGCAAATAGAAATGAAATATAGATAGATATCCTTTATTGTCATTTTTTATTGTGTGCACACTTGTAAATATTAAAAAAGAAATTCTGTTGCCCACTATCAGTGTGTGTGTTTGTGTGTGTGTGTGTATTGCTAAGTGAGACATTTGGTGAGTTTTGCCCCATTTTATGACATTTCTTGCTACAGTTGTTAAGTGAATCTGGTTTACCAATTGTCCTTGTCAGAAGGTAACAAGATGATCACGTGATCCCAGGAAACTGCAACCATCATAAATATGAGTCAGTTGCCAAGCATCTGAATTTTGATCACGTGACCATGAGACCGCATAAGTATAAAAAATGGTCATAAATCACTTTTTTTGTAACTTCAAATGGTTACTAATGAACTATTATAAGTTGAAGACTACTTGTATACACATCTATATGTACATACTTATACATACATACCCACATACATATATGTGCATACATATATATATGCACATATATCTTAATCACTGCTCAGTTTGTTTATTTATTTATTTAATTAATTAATTAAACTTTTATACCGCCCCCTTTCCCAAGTTGGGACTTGGGGCGGTGTGCAGCCTAAATAAAAACAATACAATCAAATAGAAAAAATTAAAATAGATTTTAAAAGATTTAAATTGGTGGCTGAAGTTAAAAATTACGATAGAATAATAAAAGCAGGGTAAAAAGTTAAAAGTTAGAAAAATTAAAAACCCTCCAATGATACTAGGCCAGACCGGCCTGTTGAAAAAGGTGGGTCTTCAATGCGCGCCGGAAGGTTTGCAGGTCAGTGATGGCTCGCATCTCTCGGGGTAATTCCAGAGGGAGGGTGCTCCTGTAGAGAAGGCCCACACCCTCGGAGCTGCATCGCCCAGCTGACGGCACCCCGAGGAGGCCCACCCTGTGGGAGTGCACTGGCCGGCGGGAGGCCGATGGTGGCAGCAGGCGGTCCCATAAGTACCCGGGTCCCAAGCCATGGAGCGCTTTAAAGGTGACCATCAACACCTTGAATCGCACCTGGAAGGCCACCGGAAGCCAATGCAGCTTGCGCAGGAGCGGTGTAATATGGGACCACCAAGAAGCCCCCAGAATCACCCGCGCAGCCGCACTCTGCACCAGCTGAAGCCTCCGGATGCTCTTCAAGGGAGCCCCATGTAGAGAGCATTGCAATAGTCTAGGCGGGTGATGACAAGGGCAGAAGTGACTGTGCGAAGTGCATCCCAATCCAGAAAGGGCCGCAACTAGTAGATCTGACGGACCTGACAAAAAGCCCCCCTGGCAACGGCTGCTATATGATCTTCTAACGACAGCCATACATCCAGGAGGACACCCAGATTGCGTGCCCTCTCCGTGGGGGTCAGAATTTCTCCCCCTACGGCCAGCGATGGAGTAAGCTGGCTGTATCTGGGCGCAGGAAACCACAGCCACTCGGTTTTGGTCGGGTTGAGTCGAAGCCTGTTAAGACCCATCCAGCTCCGCATCCAGGCACTGGGTTATCACTTCAATGGCTTCGTTGGGTTGGCCTTGGGTAGAAATGCGTAACTGAGTATCATCAGCATACTGATGGAACTCTACCCCAAAACCACGGATGATCTCACCCAGCGACTTCACATAAATGTTGAACAGCAGGGACGAGAGCACAGACCCCTGAGGCACCCCACAAAACAAGGACCTTGGGGCCGACCTCTGCCCCCCACCAACACAAATTGCGAGCGGTCGGAGAGGAAGGAGAATCACCGTAACACCGTAACACGGTGCCTCCCATTCCCAACCCCTCCAACCGCTGCAATAAGATACTGTGGTCGACAGTATCAAAAGCCGCTGAGAGATCTAACAGGACCAAGACAGAGGAACAACCCCTGTCCCGGGCCCTCCAGAGATCATCCACCAACGCCGTCTATGTGCTGTGCCTGGGCCTGAAACCCGATTGGAGCGGATTTAGATAAATAGCTTTATCCAGGTGCCAGGGGAGCTGTCGTGCCACCACATTCTCAACAACCTTTGCCACAAAGCGAAGGTTGGAGACCGGACGATAGTTCGCTAACAATGTTGGGTCCAGGGACGGTTTCTTGAGGAGGGGCATCACCACCGCCTCTTTCAAGGCGGAAGACATTAAATATGCAACTATGGAAAATAGCTATACAAAAAATTCTAATTACTTTTGTATTAGTGGAAATGAAGAAAGGAAGACAAAATGACAAACATATAGAATCTCATAATATATCCTATTCTGACACATCTACAAGTGTGGAAATGATATGGCACTTGAATCATTGAAACAGAATATCCAAGATAAATTGCAATCCTGCAAATAACAGAGATCAAAGATGATTCTTTGAAAATTCCTTTAGAAATTAACACACCTCAGAAATCAATGCATGTGATTACAGGGCTCAGTCACTTAATTCTTCTATAAAAATATCTATGTTGAAATCATTCTACCCAACTGGTTTTCAGAATTACAAAACTGCTTTATAAGCCTGAACTTACAAAGTAAAGTCAAGAATGCTGAAGAAAGTTGTATGAATTAAATGCCCTCAGTCCAGTTCCCTTTCCTCCCAGGACAAATGAGTATAAAATAATGTTGTGATGCTAAATTAGACCATATTACCTACTTGATCCAGCCTTCCCTTATATCATAATGAACTCTGATTTATTGTGATTATTACTTTGGTATTACAGGTCACTTAATATGGTCTACCCACACAAGTCCTCTTAGGTAATAAATATTCCATTACGAAATAATTTTCAATGAAATATCTGAAATGTTAGTTTGATGCACACTTTTTGTTTTCAAGTGACCATGTTCCACCTTGCTGTCAAAGCTATAGTGACAAAAAAATTAAAAAAGAATCATTTTGAAGACAGACATTTCAAGTCAAGAAAAAGAACTGTTTTCTCTGTTGTACAATTTTAATGCACAAAAGGAAGATTTAATATGTGTGAATATTCCATCAGGAAATTCTTTACCAACTATTTAAAGTGTTAAAACCCAGACACCAGTTCATCACCTCTGGGACAGAAGTGACCAAAATGGAGGTTGTATGGGAAGAGGATTGTCAGAAAGTTGTTTCCCAGATGTTTCCCATTTACAGTCATTCTCCACATCTATTTTACCATTCATACAGAAACATAGATGAAGATATCACATTTTTTTCAGGACTTGAGTGAATGTAATGTGAAGGATGCTATTTGGACAAATGGCAGAAAAATAATGTGTGAATACACTGCAGTTTTCTGCTTCCGAAAGTAATGTGACACCAAGAGTCTGTAATATTTTGAGAATAAATGAGCAATAAAAGAATAAAAGAGAAAGATAGGTTAAGGGGAAGAATGTTACAATGAAATGAAATGAATGAAATGTTACAATAAAATCTATAGATTGCTTGAAGTTTTTGCATTTACTTTAGCAATAACGAGACATAACAACAGTTGTGTGTATAAATAGATTTATTTTTCCTTTGTTTCCCCAAAGTATTTTAAGAATGATACTATGCCAACATGTAGCATATTCCCGAAACAATTTCTAGGCAAAGAAGAACCAATGTAACATAGCAGTTAAAATGTCATATTTAGACTCTAGGGAATCATTACACCTATCCATAATCTCTAACTTTCTCACTTGGCTTTCTCACTTGGCTTTCTTTTCCTCCTCACAAAGCAGGTGTTAAGAAAGACTGCATTCATTTTTGAAAGGAATTTTGAAACTATGTTGGAAATACCATTTTTGAAAAGAATTTTGACCTGTATATAGTTTCATTTTGTAGTTTACCAACCCCTGAAAACATCAGCTAGATGTACATAATGGAAGTGGTAAACTTTTCAACATGGTATTTTTACAATCTTAGAGGATTGTAGGGGTGAAATGGATTTTACTTAGATTACAAGGAAATGGCCTTTAATTTTAGATAACCCTGATTGCTTCAAAAGGAAACAGATCACAAATTCCTGTGTAATCACCAGATTTCCTTATGGTTGCTGTAACTGAAACCATTTTTACAGCTGACTAAAGAATATATATGAAGGGCAAAGATAGTGAAGTCCATCTATATTAATATCATCTGCTACATTTAAGTCTATTTTGCATATATCAGACAATCCCAACACCAAGTTAATTGTTTTTGGGAAAATGTTATCTTCCTTTTGGGGAAATACTGTAATTATCCATCAATAGACAATACCATATGGTAATATATTCTTTTATGAAGGCTTGCTGCATTTCCCAGTATGATATTCCTTTATGGAGCCTGAGACGTATTTACCAATATGAAATGTTACATTACGCTGCTATTGGATCAATACGACATAGGGTCACAGGATCGAACTCCCCCCAAATGACCTCCCCGAAATCCGCCCCCGCCCTCCCATCCAGAGTAGCCCAATCAGAGTCCAGCCCGTCCCGGATCTGAGCAATTTTGTCCTGCACATATATAGAAAAATCCTCGGCCCGTCCCTGCAGGGGATCCTCCCGCACTCCCACATCCAAAAGGGAGTGGGTCACCCTAAAAAAGGCGGCCGGGCAATTTTCTGCGGACGCAACAAGGACGGAAAAGTAAGATCGCTTTGCCGCCCTTATCACCACTAGATAGGTCCTAATGTGGGACCGCAATAGTGTTTGGTCGGATCCGGAGAGGCTGGTCATCCAACCACTCTCTAGGTGTCTTTTCCAGCGCTTCATCTCCCTCAGCTCCTCGGAGAACCAAGGAGCCAGTTGGGATCGGCACCGGCTCAGAGGCCGCAAGGGCACAATCCGGTCAAGGGCCTCGGCCGCCACCCTATCCCAGGTGGCCACCAAGTCCCCAACCAAGTCGTGTGTGCGAGTCTCGGGAAATGGCCCAAGCTCCATCAGGAACCTATCTGGGTCCATCAGGCGCCTGGGGCGGAACCATTTTATCAGTCCCGCCTCCCCGTGACAAGGGGGTGTGGAACAGAAGTCCAACCTGAGGAGCAAATGATCCGACCATGACAAGGCTGTATAAAAACATCCCCTATACCTAGATCATCCTGCCACTAGCCAGAGACAAAAACCAGATCTAAGATGTGAGCCCCAATGTGTGTGGGGTCCTGAATTAATTGGGTCAGGCCCAAGGCTGTCATGGAAGCCATGAACTCCTGAGCAATCCCCGAGGTCCCACCAGCAGAGGGTAGGTTGAAATCCCCCATGACCATAAGCCTGGGGGTCTCAACCGCCAAGCTGGCTATAACCTCAAGGAGCTCAGGCAGGTCCGATGAGCCAGGTATGTGATCAATAGGCCCATCTGAACCCTGGAACCACACTTCACAAAGAGGGATTCACATCCAGTCATCTGAGGAACAGTGGATTCCCTAGGACACAGATCTTCCTTAATAATCACCACACACCCCCACCCTTCCCCTGAGCCCTCGGCCGATGGAAAACCCAAAACACGGGTGGGCACATCTCCACCAGGGGAACACTCCCCTCTTGGCCCAACCAGGTTTCGATAATACCCGCCAGGTCCGCTCCCCCCTCCCAAATCAGATCATAAATGAGGGGAGCTTTATATATAGTAGAAAGACTAAATGTAAGAGGCTTCCAATCTTTTTTATAGCAATTATAAATGCATTTATATTTTATCAACTCAAGCTAAGTTTACTTCATGGCTCCCTCCTTTTCAGTTCTTTCCTTTCCAATCATTAAACCCATAAATACAAGGGGGTTTTTTTGTCTATTTTTAGAAAAAAAAATAAAACACAAATTTCACTTAATCAAAAACTGCATAAACAGAGAAGGGATTCTACCAGTTTGGACCAGTTCTATTACTATTCTGCATAGTTTGGAGAAATGGCAAATTGCAACACTGGCTGGCCCAGTCCCACCGCCTCTCCCCACCCCGCCCAATCATTTTTTATCTCGCATGTGTGCCATCCAACTTGCCTGCATTGTGCCTTCGCCTAATTTTTGGTAAGTTGCTATTTTTCCTTTTATTTTCCCACCTGATGATCAGTTTTCCAATTATCAGCTGTGCCGCACAATTTAGATTACTAGAAAATAGGAAATCGTCAGATTTCTTGCTTTCTAGCTAATCTAAATTGCTGTTCTACTGCTTTCCCTTCATCCAGGAAGCTTCCCTGAAGCCCAATCAGGGGTGGTATTCAGGGATTTGGGGGGGGGAAGTGGCCTGAGAGCGGAGCTGAACCTTCCTTAGGACTGAAGCTTCTATTTTTCAGTGCTGATTCAGGCAGCAGATTACAGAAAGATAGATCTGTGAGTGAATCTGTGATTCTCCAAGCAACTCAATCTGCCTACCTGTTTTACCTGATTTTGGGTAAAAGTTGCTTTTTATATATATATAAAAAATCCAATATTTACTTACATGGTATGTTGTGAGTTAATGGTTAATTGTGAGTTTGCTTGCTAGCAAATTTTATGAGTTTGCTTGCAAGCAAATTTTATGTGATAGACTCAGGCAGCAGATTGCAAAAAGGTAGATCTTTGAGTGAATCTGTGATTCTGCAAGCAACTCAATCTGTCTGCCTGCTTTGCCTGATTTTGGTTAAAAGTTTCTTTTTTAATTAAAAAAATTCAATATTTACATAAATATTTACAATATTTACGTACAAGCCATGCCCAGCCAGTCACATGACATCCAAGCCACACCCACAAATTAGGTCATTCCCACAGAACTGATTAAGAAATTTAAATCCGACCCCTGCGCATAAACCAAAAATCTTTTAAATTTATTCTAGAGATAAATATATTTTAAAATCCCATTATCTCAACTCTAAAATATTAAATATTAAAACAGGAATTTTAAATTTATATTTGTTCTTAATGATTTTTTGCTAGAATCTTAGATGACATGACAGTATATTCAGATGACTAATTAAATAATTCTTTTTATCAATAACACGGTACGTCTTCATCTATTCTTATTTATAAAATGATTCTTTAACTTCTTATAAGATCATAAGTGTTTCTCTTTTAGTTTACACTGATCATGTTATTTTATTCTTTTTACTCTGAACCCATCAAATGCCTCTTTCATTTCCTCCTCTGCTTAGCTGCCCCCACCTATCCACAAGCCCAGCTTTTCGTGTCTTCCTTACAACAGTATAACAGAGTAATGATTCCTCATACAGAAGAGATTTTACTAAATAATTTGGGATAAATATTTAAAATGTTCTGATATACTAGGTGAAAATTCAGCAGTTTATGTAAAAATCAATATGGCTAATATTATTTGTAAAATTATTTCAATTATATCTGTTTATGTTAACTATTTCTGACATCTATAACATACTTTTGATTCTTTGTTTAATAAATTAAAGAAATTTACCAAAGTAAAGCATTTCTTATTTAAGTTATCCTATTAATAGATTCAAGTTCAATATTCAGTATTTCATTTGGTTTAACCATTTAAATTATAGAACATTAAACAATATTTATTTATTAAACTTTGAGATGGAATCTGATAATCAATAAAATATTTTGCTAAGTGTGACTTAAACCCTTGTTTTAAAATATATTTTACTGAAGTTAATTATATTTTCAGACAGCTAACAGTCAAAAGTTATAAGGCAAGCACAATGATTTACTACAAACTGCAATTAAAATCCATTCATTTCTAAAAGTAATGTGCCCATTTTGTACTTGACAGTCTTATCCATTCAAGAAAAACAAATTGCAAGTTACCATGGGTACATAACACTTGTATCTTGTGTATTTTTTTAATCTTAATCAATAATTCTTAGTTATGCATATTAATGGAGAGGAAAACATAAAGACTAACTGCATATTGCTTTGCAAAAGATCTTTTATAATACTTACTTAGCAGATCTTTTATAATACTTACCCCATAGTCTTTGGCAGCCATAACCACTTTAAAAAGAATATCCTCCTCAACAAATGGTCTGACAGCATCATGGATTACTATTATTTGTGGTTTCTGGAGTGGAACACAGAACGTATTGCCTTTTACAAATACTTTCAATCCATTGAAAATAGATCTGTGACGGGTTAGTCCTCCTTCCACTACTGTTGTTCGCTCATGACCATATTTTCTAATAATAGATTTCATTATTTCAATATTCTCTGGAGAGACCACAACAACAACATCAGAAATCCAGTTGATTCTGTAAAACATTGAAGAAAATAATGTAACGTTTAAAACTTTCTGGGACTTAATGTGAATGTGAAACTGCAGCCTTAATAATACCATAAGACTATGACTAGAATAGAAAAACCTCTTATAGAATGATTAACTTATGTTTTACTAATTTTGACAGACATATAATTTCTGTTTTCCAATCACAGTTTATATTTATGATTTAGGATTCATCTTGTGAGTTTTTCATGAGATTGTTAGTTAAGGAAGTTGCAAGGCAAAAATAAAGTTTAAATTTAAACCCTACATTAAGGTATTGGATTAGGATCTAGAGACTCAGGTTCCATTCAAATCTGGACCTAAACAATTAATTCAAATTTTCCTAAGGCAATATTTTTCATATTTTCATATTAAAAGCATGCTCAAGACTTATATATTCAAACTCTAATACAAAAGAATATTTTAAAATATGAAGATAAATATTCTACTAGCATAAAATACACATTAAAGTAGTAATATTTTATTTTATTTATTTTATTTTATTCAAACACTTATATACCGCCCTTCTCCCGAAGGACTCAGGGCAGTGCACAGCCGATTCTACCCCAATACACAATACAAAAATTAAAATGAATTAAATAATTTTGGGCTGTTATAATTAAAAGTCCACCCTCTCCCATAACTAATTAAAAACCCAAAATTAAAATCCAATTTAAAACGGGAGACAGTTAAAATCTTGTATCAACCCAGGCCAGCCTGCTCGAAGAGCCAGGTTTTTAACACACGTCTGAAGGCTCTCAGGTCCGTGCTGGTGCGTATCTCTGGGGGCAGACTATTCCAGAGGGCAGGGGCCCCCACAGAGAAGGCCCTGCTCCTGGGGTCGCCAGACGACACATAGAAGCCGACGGCACCCAGAGAAGGCCCTCCCTGTGGGAACGCACAGGTCTGTTGGAGATCACCGGCAGAACGCGGTCCTGCAGGTAGCCTGGCCCAATGTCATGGATCGCTTTAAAGGTCAAAACTAGAACCTTAAAGCGAACCCGGAAAGCCACCGGCAACCAATGCAGCTTGCGCAGGAGAGGCGTCACATGGGAGCTTCGCGATGCCCCCATAATCATCCGCACGGCCGCATTTTGCACCAGTTGGAGTCTCCGAGTGCTCCCCGCGGGAGCCCCATGTAGAGAGCACAGTAATCCAGGCGAGAGGTGACAAGGGCGTGAGTGACCGTGCGTAAGGCGTCCCGATCTAGGAAGGGCCGCAACTGGTAGATCAGGCGAATCTGATAAAAAGCCCCCCTGGAGACGGCCGCAATATGGTCTTCTAGAGACAGCCGTGCATCCAGGAAGACACCCAAATTGCGAGCCCTCCCTGTAGGGGGTAGAATCTCTCCCCCAATAGCCAGCGAAGGCGTCAGCTGGCTGTATCGGGACGCCGGAAACCACAGCCACTCAGTCTTGGATGGGTTGAGTCGGAGCCTGTTCCCGCCCATCCAATTCCGCACGGCCTCCAGGCACCGGGACATAGCCTCCACAGCATCGTTGGGGTGGTCCGGGGTGGAGATGTAGAGCTGGGTGTCATCTGCATACAGATGGCACCGCACCCCGATGATCTCGCCCAGCGGCTTCATATAAATGTTGAACAAGAGAGGGGAGAGGACCGATCCCTGAGGCACCCCACAAATAAGGGGCCTAGAAGTGGACCTCTCCCCCCTCCAGAGATCATCAACCAACGCAACCAATGCTGTTTCGGTACTATGCCCGGGCCTGAAGCCCGATTGAAATGGATCGAGGTAAGTCGCTTCCTCCAGGTACTGAGGGAGCTGACGTGCCATCACGCTCTCAACAACCTTCACTAGGAAAGGAAGGTTGGAGACTGGACGATAATTATTTAAAACAGCCGGGTCCAGGGTAGGCTTCTTGAGGAGGGGCCGCACCACCGCCATTTTCAGGCAGTAGGTAGCGACCCCTCTCTCAATGAAGCGTTGATAATCCCCTGGAGCCAGCCTCGTATCATCTCCCTGGCGGTCGAAACCAACCAGGAGGGACACGGGTCCAACAAACATGTGGTGGCATTCAGCCCCCCCAGCAATCTGTTCACACCCTCAGCGGTCACAGGGTCAAACTCTTCCCAGATAATATTCTCAAGACCTGCCCCGGACATTTCCCCCGGGACCACCCAATTGGAGTCCAGCCCGTCCTGAATCTGAGCGATTTTGTCGTGCAGAAATCGGGAAAACTCCTCTGCCCTACCCTGCAAGAGGTCATCCCACGCTCTCGGCTCAAGCAGAGAGCGGGTCACTCTAAACAGGGTGGCAGGCCGATTTTCTGCCAACGCAATAAAGGCGGAGAAATGCGAACGTTTCGCCGCTTCTATCGCCACAAGGTAGATCTTAATATAAGACCTCACCTGTGTTCGGTCGGACTCAGTGCGGCTAGCCCTCCAAACACTCTCTAGACGTCTTTTCCGGCACTTCATCTCCCGTAGCTCCTCCGTAAACCACGGAGACAAGTGGGATCTGTGCCGAGTCAGAGGTCGCAGAGGCGCAACTCGGTCCAGAGTCCCGGCAGCCAACCTATTCCAGGTGGCTACCAGGTCTCCAGGCGAGTTGTGAGCCAGAGTCTCGGGAAATGGCCCAAGCTCCCTCTGGAACCGCTCAGGGTCCATCAGGCGCCTGGGCAGAACCATCTACATGGCTCCGCCTCCCTTCGGTGGGAGGTGGCGGTACAGAAGTCCAGTCTAAGAAGAGATCTATACATATTCTCAGATCACAACTGAAGACAGAACTGTAGGGTTTTTTTAATTACTAAAACTTTTAAGTTGAATTTGAAAAGGAGATTGAAAGGCAGTATACCCCATTCTTTGTGTTTGTGCACTATTTGTACTAATACAAGTAGTGCAATGCACAAACCGTGTTGTTCTTGTCAATTTTACTGACATGATCAACAGAAAAGCTGAAAGCATCATCCTGTTTTGGTATGTGGAATTAAGAATGTTGAAACTGACTTGAAGCTAAAGCTGACAAACATTATATCCAACTTCACAAACTGATACTATCTAAATAGAATACTTTATTTGGCCAAATGTGATTAGACATACAAGGAATTTTTCTCCAATATAGAAGTGATTAGACACCCAAGGAATTTATCTCCAGTATAGATGTACATGCAGAGCAACAGAGTAATAATAATCATACTATTGTACCAATATTTAACAATAATAATAATAATACAATAACACAATACCCCGGATATCACGATTATGGAGAAGAAAAAAGTGTGGAGTGTCAACATTGCCATACCTGGTGACAACAGAATCAACGAGAAACAACTTGAAAAAGTCACCAGATATCAGGACTTGAGAATCGAACTGCAGAGACTCTGGCATAAACCAGTGCAGATGGTCCCAGTGGTACTCGGCACACTGGGTGCTGTGCCTAAAAACTTAGGCAAGTATTTAAAAGCAATTGGCACTGACAAGATCACCATTGGTCAGCTGCAGAAGGCCACCTTACTGGGATCTGCTCGCATAATCCGCCGATATATCACGCAGTCCTAAACAGTGTTCGACTAGTGATTTGTGATACGAAACCCAGCACGGTTATCTTGTTTGCTGTGTATACTGTCATTTTTGTGTATAATATTAATAATGATGATGATGATGATGATGATGTCATATAACGTGAGTAAATATACAGACATAAAACAATACAATAAAGATTAGGTGTTCAGCAGAGTGAAGACACAAGAGAAAAAAATTGTTTTTATGTCTAGATTTCTGGCATGCATCGCCCTATAGTGGCATCCTGAGGGGAAGTACTGAAACAAATTATGTCCAGATAATGAGGGTCTATAGACATTTTCTGTTTCCCTTGAATCACTTCAAACAGCCCTCCTTGAACCAATTCATCCTATGAAAAAATCATGTCCATTCACTACATTAGAAAAGTACATTTATTAGAATATGAATTTCGCACTTTAATTAAATGGTGCATCAAATTGTTAAAAAAATTTCAAGCAGTCCATGTGGAAAAACAAAAATATTACTCAAAGCCCTTGATTTTCACTATTGCAGGATGTAGTAGAAATCCAACCTTATTTTTATCAAAACAACTGGAAATAAAGAGCAGCTATAGTATAATAAATACATAAAATTATTCTAAGCATATTTTAATCACTAATACTTAAAAATATATCACAATTTGTTTATTCTCTGAGAAAAAAAATTCTTAAGCTTCACAATTTTTACTAAATTTTGCAGAAAATGTGTAATTCATGTTTTCCAATGTCACTTTTCTTTAAAAAGTTGAGCATGCTGTATTCTACAAAAATGTGAATATTTAATCTGTTTAATAAAATAAACTGTCAAATATAGCCAACAGAAAAAAAATGATTGAAAAGAAATTGGTCTGCAATTAAAAGTTTAATCATTAAAAATATAATTAGATTTGAGATAGTTTTGCATTGAAGTTATACCCTGAAAGATATGGAGGGTTAGAAAGTCTTAGCTTATCATTTGTTGTAACATCATGAAAAACAACTTTATGTATAATAAGTATTAAGACAGGCTTAACAACTCACTAAATGAGCTATAGTTTTTTTTTTTCCTTTCTGTGAGCTGCTTTTGTGTATTTTATTTCACAACTGGATATCACAACTGGACCAGGAAAAATGTTTACCAAAGCCTAACAAAAGCCAGGTGACATTTACAGTATCCCAAAAGCCAGCTAATTGGGGGCAAAGGCCCAGTCCACAGGCATGGCTTATTAGTCATTTTTTTGGAAGTTTCAGTGGCATTGGAACTTGGTGCTGGCTTGGTGTGAGCGAACCTAGTGGACCAAGTACTGAAACTGGAGCACGCGTGTGCAGGGGAGCACTGGAAACTGAAAGAGCAGCTCGCTGGCGCACTTATGGGGTTAAAGCTTCTGGTTTTCGGTGTGCGCAGGAGCACCATCTACCTGGTCTTTTGGTTTCTGGTGTGCACATACATGCCAGCCAGTTGATTTGTGTGCGCATGCATGCCAGAAACCGTGTGCAAAAATCAGCTGGCTGGCACACTTGTGCGCACCGGAAACCAGGAGCTCAGCTTCCCTGTGCATGAATGCGTGCCAGGGAGCTGCTCTTCCAATTTCCGGCGCTCCCGTAAATGCAAAGACCAGCTGCCTAGCGCACATGCATGCATCGGAACCCAGAAGTGGCGATCATGGCCTAGCCCTAGACAATGGGAAAATATTTTAACTCCTGTAGCAATAATGTCAATAGATGAAACTACAAATGAAAAATGTTTAGAATGTATTAGATTGTTTTGTGCTTGTATAGAAATGTCTAAGACAGCATTTTCTTGGAGATGTAAAAGGTATAATACTTCTTTAAATTTTTTTACAATGCCCTACACTTATTACGTTTGAAATAAAATAGTGGATTATATAAATGTGATTGTGCAACAAAAGAAAACATTTTGAGAGGATAATCTTTACTTGAACTACATTGATAATACATGCAATTTGACAATGGGATAATATAAATGGATTGCCCATGCTCTTACTGCTGTTGCCATCATATGGATGGGAAGGCTTGATTACACTTCCTATTTATTTTTTCTACAGCCTACAGATGTCGACTTAAGTACTTAAGTGAATAAGTCAGACCAACTATTTTATATATTAATACATCTATCCATTGTTTCCCAAGTTATTGAGCACAATTATTTTGTTGCTATCTATTCTCCTAACAAACTATTTTAGCCCATGATAAATAAATAAATAAATAAATGAATGAACCATTTTTCCTAAACAAGGCATTTTATATAACAATATAAAGTATCCTATCCAGCCTGATTAAATGCAAAATTTCCATTTACATGCCTATTTACTCCATATAATCAGTTCTATTGACAAAGTATAATAAAATAAAACTGATCAGCATCAAAAACGTTCATAAATGTTATATACTACAAAGCAAAGAACTGACCTTAATAACAATAACACTTAGATTTATATACTGTTTCATAGTGTTTTGCAGCCCTCTCTAAGAAGTTTACAGAGTCAGTATATTGTCCCCAGCAATCTGGGTCCTACATTTACTGACTCAGAGCATAATCTATATTTTCTGTGCTTCATAAAGATCTCAGAAAGGCTCAGAAAATAAGTCAGTGGGTAATTCACTTTACCTTCTCATTGGTTCAGTAGGCCACTTAAATCATTTTAAGTATGCTGGCAAACATGTTCTTATAGTTCCAGAAAAGCTTAAATAAAAAATCTGCAGATCTTGATCGAAATTAAATGAAATTGAGCAAGATTTAATTCAGCAAGTGCAGTGCTGGATGCGGTACTAACATAATGACTCACACTAAAGCATGGCAGAAAAATAAATTATTTATCTAAAGCCAATATTATTTCATGCTTGTTCTTTCAATTATATGCTTGGAACAAATACAAACCCATGTTGTTTTCTACAATTCCATCACACAAAATATATAAAAGATTTTAGGGTCCTCCCCCTTCCCAGAACCAGGCTATTTTGTTCAACATGCACAACAAGAAACTTCATTTAGAACCATTTTCTTCCATTTTTCTTTACCAGGCTTGGTCCATGAAATGTGAAGTTCCAAACTTATCCTGTTTTTTAAAAAAAATTCAAATGATCAATTAGTTTGAATTATCTTTAACCTAGATGGTTTTACAGAAAACTAAAAAAAAACAACATTCTGTTTAAAATAATCCACTATGAGAAATTCTCAAAATCAAAATACATAACAAAGCCTCAATTAAAAAACTGCATGGAACAGATGCTAAAATGCCACATTTTCACTGAAGTTTGCAGTTGAGTGGATCATACACATATCAAAAAGGAATAAAAAGGCTGAGGGAATGTTGGATCCCATGTTTTAATGTCTTTTTTCATCCCTGCACGCATAGAAAGGAATTGAGAACAAAACAGGAATTTAACATCCTAACAGTATATAATAATATTCAGAAACCAAAGGGAGAAAAATACAAATAATACTAGTAACTTTAAAGCTAACTAATAAATCAACATTAAATGCAATGTAATATATATTATTGTTAATCAATTTAATAATTTAATTTAAGACATTTCCTAATAATCAATGTAAACAAATAATAAAATTATGTATAATTCTTCAATGATTAATTACAATGAAACTATTTCCAGCTTCATAAAAATCCTGCCAAAATTGAATTGGCATTCCTTTTGAAGATATAAGACTCCAAATATAACTTTCACAAAGTAAGAGCTAAATGGGGAAAAGCTCTTATGGAGAGTTTTAAGAGGAAAACTATAAACAAGCAAAATACACAAATAACAACAGGATAAAAATAAAATATATCAAATAAATAAATAATATTCTAATAATTTGGAATGATCATCTTAACTTCTAGCTAATCAAAACCCATTCTTATCTGCTCTACATGAAATGTTTATTCACTATATTGATGTAAAGAGCCTTCTCAAAGAACAGGTGTGTAAATGTTTATGATGTATCTTGAGCTGATCATTAATTAATTTTATGAAAATTAGTTATAGTATTAGTATACTGGTCAGCATATATATCCTGTTCTTATTTCTACACAAATGCTTTCTTTTATAGAAAAGTGCCTAATGTTTTTGTTGTTGTTGTTAATGGAATAAAGGAACTTTTTCCAACTTGTTTCACAAATACATTTTAATATGAATAAAACCAATTGTCTAATTGCACTATTAAACTGAGTGTACATTGATTAAATTTTAAATAATAGGATGTTCTTGTACAAATAATCGAGAAAGTCAGCACCAGTATTTGTAATAAATAATTTATTATAATAATTTATTATAAATAATAAATAATGGTTCCAGAGATCCTATCAAAGTAAGACCAGCAAAAATGAGAAAAAAAATCAGTTCACCAATCTTTACTTCTATAACATAATTAAGACTACACTAATCATAAAAAGTCATACAAAAGTAATCTGATACCAGATTAAACCTTAGACCGCAAAGTAGTTAAATCCTAACCCTACTTTCCCTGAATGCTTGAACAATTGATTCAATAATTCACCAACATACTTCTATCATAAAAGTTCAATTAAAACTAATGATTATGCCAAACTAAATCACTACTAATAGAGATTTTTTAATGTAAAAGTTAATCCAGCAGAGAATCATATTATAACATGAATATAAGACTATCACTAACCATAATATCTCATCCAAAATGTATCCTTCACATTAAATTCAATCTTGGACCTCAAGAAAACCTATCTAAGCTTAATTTTACATTAATGTTTATTGACATTAATGTAAAATTAAGTTTAGTAAATTGTAATGTCAATTTACATTAAAGGTTACCTTAGTGTTCTTACTTTAAAATTTACCTTGGCAAAGAATCATGAAGAATAGAATAGAATAGAATAGAATAGAATATTTTATTGGCCAAGCGTGATTGGACACACAAGGTATTTATCTCGGTGTAAATACTCTCAGTATACATAAAAGAAAAGATACATTCGTCAAGAGTTGAGAATCATAAGGTACGACACTTAATGATAGTCATAGGGTACAATAAGCAATCAAATCTTAGGAAACAGTCAATATAAATCATAGCTATACAAGCAACAAAGTTACAGTCATACAGTAAGATTAATAACAACTCAAGTAATTTCTACCAATATAACACAAATGTAGTTCCACTGCTATTGAAAATTTATTCAAAAGGATATAATTGCATTAAATGTAAGCACAGACTTTATGAGAGCCCATCATAATCTAAATTGCACTCTAATGCCAATATAATTTTTGTACCTTAAAAAATATGTAAGCAGATCACCCTCAGATAAAATAAAGATCAACACTTTATGGGTATCTAAAAACTCATTCTAAAGCTAATTATTGAAATAAATGTAACCAGAACTCAAGGAAACCTAGCTCTAATTATATCAATAAAAATAATTACCCTAAACATTATCCGACACAATAAACAACTTAGTCTAAAATTACCCCAAACTTTCGTAAGATTAGTTTTTCTTGCCATGTTATGTATATACTCAAAATAGCCTGTTTTCTCCATGTCATATATGTGGGTATATGCATATTTTTGTATTTATTATTTATTTTGTCATGTTTATGTAATTTATATTGGAGGTGGTGATCCCTTGACAGCTGTATGCAATGAAATATTATTTTAATGTATGCTGATTAGTGTTCTTTCAAATTAATAATAAAGTTAGTCTAAGTGTCAACAACTAAAGTAACCTTACCATTAAACATACTGCGAGAGATGGATACCCCTAGATTTTAAAAAGCTACTTGTTATCATTTTGTAGGTGTGTGTACGTGAACTGCTATCTCTGCTTTATTCATACAATTATGCAGGTGATATTTAAAAGACCATTCAGGATCCAGAATACAGTATGGCATGATCATACATCAATTCATGGGAATTGCTGGGCTATTCTGTGTGTTGAAGCCCAGACACCCTAAAAGTTACCGAGTTTGAGAAACACGAACGTGGTTAATGCACCAAGTCACAAGCGAAAGATTCTGTGACTTCTTAGGTGCAAAGGAAACTGAATGACCTAGACTACTCGCTGTCTCTCAATCCCAGGAAGCAAGCAATATAGACTCGAAAACACATCAAGTCACGAAGGGGGGCGGGGGGGCACGTCAGAAATACAGTCAAACCGTTCAGTGAACCTTTTTACTCAGAAAACACACAGCCTCGCTTTAGGTACATCATGAGAAGCTCAGACCTGCACATGTGAACTCCATCCCTAATCTTTTCCTTTGCCATGCGTCCCACCGCGTTAAGCAGCAGCCTCCCAAACCCTCCACGACTGGGCCAAGCTGCTTTTAGTGCTTTCCAAAACTCGATGTACACCGATCTCCGTTGCGCGCATGCGTAGAACGGAACAGCCCTTGGAAGCATCTGGCCCGTCACGCATCTTTTCCCCTCATAAGCACATGGGAATGAGATGCTGAGTAATACGGGTGTGTTTGGGACGGAAGGATGAAGCAACAGTACAAAAGCTTTACCTTTCTATCGCCCGCACAGTATAGCTAATGAGTGGCCTCCCCAGCATTGGACAAAACTGCTTCGGGGTGCTGCCACCCAATCTTTCCCCGCTTCCTCCGGCAGGTAGTACCGCTGCTACCGATACTGGCGGTGATCGCCGGCAGAGTCCGGTCTCCCCTGCCTCTTCTAAGTCAACCGTTTTTCCGACTCTAGCCCCCGGCGGCTCCATTATGTGTTTCTAGCTCAGAAACGACTTGCAGCAAGCTGCGCTCGATTGCTTTGCCTTGGATTTGAAACGCAGCCTTTTTGCGAGTCGGAAGAGTCGCCGGTTTTAATGACCCCACATTCTCATGGGACAATTGATTTTAGTCTCCATTTTTAAATCGTTTCTTTAAAGCTTTGCTGGCCCTTTAAAGGACCTTTCGGAAGTGGAAGGGAAGCCGATGAACGGACGGAAGAGAAGGGGGGGAACTATTTTACCCACTGCGCACGCGTTGCGCTTCCTAGTCAGATGGAAAGCCATTGATTGGAGAAGCAAAAGCTTATAGTCTCGCTGCTGGGTTAAGACTGTGGCCGCTTTCTATCTAGTTGGATTGTGATGTGCCTTTCCAATGTTTTAATTCATGCATATATAGTGTATTGGCTACAAAAAGGCTTTTAGAAACCCAATAGGTTCAAAGAGATTCCCATTCTCGCCTTTTCTCTCAAAATCTTATCTTAAATATTAACTCTTGTATTCTCTACCATGAGGTATACGTTAGAGTATGCTTTCTATAAATATAGATGAGAGTAATTTATACTGGTGGCTACATGTTTAGTATTTATTCTTCTGAGAATGCTTGATATCTTGAAAGCTTAACCCACTTTAGAATATAATGATTTGTATGCTTTCTATTTTTCTTAATTAAAATATTAAATATGAAAATATAGCACTCCAGAGGGTTAATGTCATTGCCCAGAAGATCATTGGTTTCCCTCTCCCCTCTTTGGAAGAGCTTTATAGCTCCCACTGCCTTAAGAAAGTTCAAAACATTCTCAAAGATCCAACTCATTCTGGGCCCCCTTTTTTTGAACTATTATCATCTGGCAGACAGTACAGAATAATAAAAACAAGGACAAATAGGCTGAAAAACAGCTTCTATCCCAGGGCAATAGCTCTTCTGAATTCTATTGTATAGTGCAGTGTTGGTGCAGGTGTCGGGGTTTTCGATTCAATGTGACGGTGGACGGTGAAGGATGTATGTTTGTTTATTTTCATGGTCATGATATGCAGTGAAGATGGTGTTTGATTTTGTTGTACAAGGTGCAATGACAATAAAATAAACTAAACAAAAATTTTGAAAAATTAAAAATGGGCAATGCAGATTCTGATAGGCATCATCTGCTGGTAGATTGGTGTCCGTGATACCATGTTGCCTGTAACTGAACTTAGTATTTCCTCAGAATTTGGGGGACATTGTTTTGAGAACAAGGAGTACTTCTAAAGCACTCCATATGCCCACTTTGTTAGTTGTGAAGTCATATCGGACGCATCGTGACCCCATGGACAATGTTCTTCCAAGCCTTCCTGTCCTCTACCATCCTGGAATCCATTTAAGCTCAAGCCGACTGCTTCAGTGACTCCATCCAGCATCTCATTTTCTACCATCCCCTTCTTCTTTTGCCTATAGATCTTTACATTGTTTATAAGAAGCTGTCTAAGATTTTAAAAATTGTGGTAGAATTTAGGCATGAAAGCTGGATGACTTTGGGCTAGTTACTTTCTGTCAGTCTGTAACATCAGGCTCAGTCAACAAGTCTATTGGTGCAACTAATGGATCAGCATTTATATCTGCAGGAAAAACGCTAAGTACAAAAAAAAAATTAAAAGGTGAAGGAAGAAATTTAAAAAGAGAAAAGAATAATTAAGATAAGCGGGTTTTTTTTTTAAGTACTTCAGTGATAACCATGAGCAAGCCTTGGTGAATGTAACTACATAATTTCTTGCAGACATTTTGAAAATATTTAGATGTTGTGGAAGAAGCCAGCTATAATATATGTCTACTTTGTTTTTGAACATAATTTATTCTAGCAAAGGAAAAATGTAATTTATGTACTGACAAAAATTCAGCAGTATTAGAATGTATGTCAAAATATACGACAACAAAAGTGAAAGGTGAAAAAAAAATGATAAATTGCTATAACAATTCTTATTAAATAACATCATGAAATTAGGTAATTAATATTGATTGTGTTTGTGAATTCCTGATTTATGATAAACTTAAGATAGCATCCAGTTAGAAAAGCATGAATTTTACTAAATTCCTCTGATTGTAAGCAGAACAGATCTTCTTACCAATAATTGGTAAAAAAATGTAGCAGTTTTTATATCAATGAGCAAAATACCATTAATTTTCCAAAGATACAATATAAAAATAAATATTAAAGTTTTTTTCCAAGCTTCTTATTTAAACTTTCTGCAGGCTACTTCTGCTGACTGCCGGCTGCGAGCAGTTCAACTGTTTGATTCTCACCAGCTGAAAATTGACTCAGCCTTCCACCCTTCCAAGGTCGGTAAACTGAGGTCCCAGGTTGTTGGGGACAATATGCTGACTCTGTAAAGACGGCTGTACTGTGGAGCAGTATATAAATCTAAGTGCTGTTGCTATTAATTAATATACAATTTGTTACAAAGCTCTCCTCCAGAACTGATACTTTCCATTTCTTCAAACAGCATTGTAATTAGGGATTTTTTTTCAAAGCAAATTTGCAATTTAGTTTTCTGAATTGTTATAAAATACTGGTTCACATTGAGGGGACGTATTGAATAATATTGCAGTTTGGTTTACATTATGTGTGAATACTTAACTTCCCCATTTTTGTCACCTAAGTGTTTTTTTAATTGTATTTTTCTTTCATTTCTTCCTTCCCCCTTTTTATTTATTTTTTTCTTCCTAGCACTTTTTTCCTCAAGCACAAGCTCCAAATGTTGGCTATGGCTATGATACAGTTTAGATAAGTAATATTAACAAATATAGATATGTTTTATATTACTTTACCAAATCAGTCTCTAACATCCTATGACTCCTAAGAATTACTTAAGCAAGATGAGTGCTGTTAAAATTTAATAAGAAAATAAGATGTTTTATTTCCGATTAATAGCTAGATTTGTGACCAAGCAACCACCCCAGCGAATGAATTTTATATAGCTCCAGTTCATTTACCAGCACAGTAAATCCACATATATATAGCTGTACGTGGATTTTTTAAAAGAGTAAGATTGTACCTTGTATCATGTACATTACCATCATTGGTAGATTGTATTCTACTTTTTTTATCAACCTTTCTCCAGACAGAACAAAGAAGTATGGAAAAGGGGATTTGTAAACTGCAGAAATATTTGCATTGTCATCTTCGTTTGTTTTGGGGATAATCCTTTTATTCATAATAATGAGTTTTCTATGTGTTTTCTTACAGTTTCCATCATATTCAGTAGATATTTTGTATGTCAAATATTGTTGAAGTGTTATGACCGGCAAGAGACTCAAAGGCCCCAAATGAACATAACATTATCTTTAGAAGAAAACAAATTGTTTTAAATATAAGTTTTAGCATTCAATTATGCTTTCTCAATTTTGGGACATCCAGATAACTATGCCTTAATTTGTCAACTTTCTGTGTTTTTCTGTCATTTTCATATATTTAATACCAGAAAATATTTCTATTAAAGGGAAAACAGTAACTTTATCAGAGACATCAAGACAATCGCTGTAATCAAAGCTCCGTCCCTGTAATCAAACCCCTATCCCAGCATGTCTTTCCCCCAAAAAAGGGCTTCGGTGCACTGTTATAGTTACTATCTTTGATTTTTATGTATCCCTATCCCATGCAGACATCTTGATACACTGGAAGTATCAAAACATAAATAGTTGCTGTACAAATATAAACTATGATCTACAATAATATAGTAATGCAAGCAAGAACAGTAGGGAAAAAAAGCTGTTCTACACATTATTATTACAGTGAATAATAATGGATCTTTCTGATAACATATTTTAATACAATGACTTACTGCAAAGTTTGAATCAAATTAATTGTATATTAGGCCACAAATTATGGTTCAAGAAAACCTGGACAAATGATACACATGGTTGTAGGTATACATAAATTTTAACTCTAAATTTTAAGGCTTAAGGCATTCTTGGGCTAAATCTTTCCTTAAAGCTTAGAAATGTTGTAAAATCTAAACTACATAGATCTTGCACCAAGTTCTATGGTCTGATGTATAGCAGTGCTTTTTAAAATAAAAATTTGCAGTAGCATCTGGAAGTATCTTGGGATGCACCACACCTAAGGCAGGATTCAATTTATGACTTTTGACAGATAAGGGAATAATTTGTGAAACAATTTATTTGTACTTCTTATATCTGGTATCTGTAAGCACTTACAATTCAGTGCTATAAATCCAGATTTATAGTGAAAAATATGCATGCATTCAATATGCATAGATATCCCCAATTGCATTGTACATTTCACAATGTAATCATCCAAATTCTGGATATTCTTTGCTTTGCATTTTAAAAACTTGAAAGTGAGAAGCATAACAATGAAATAACAATGAAATTTAATAACAATAAAGCTATACCGCCTTGTGTTCCATCTGTTTTTATTTTAAAAATATGTTAATAACAAATTGAGAGCAGGATTGAAGCAGGCACATTTATAAAATGCTATTTGTACATGGCATTATGTATTCAAGGTAATAGTTTAGTTCACAGAAAATATAATTTTGTATTTATATATAAATAGGAAATATCTTTGAATTTAGGAAGGAAAACAAGATGGGTAATACATTCCTATTGTACTTTTTTCCTCAAAGCTAAAATCCACTGTGTTTCATGTAGTTTACTGTTCACAGAGTTGGGTAGCAAATAAATTATGTATGTATGTATGTATGTATGTATGTATGTATGTATGTATGTATGAATGAATCCCTGGTAAGTCTGCATAGAATCATGGCTGCTTACTGATGTAATGAGGATAGTTGGGCTACAAAACAAAGTTGAAATACGAAATTATTTGAATAGTTGGCTGCCTTTCAGGAAAACAGGCAGGCAGGTTTAGTTGCAAGGATAATGCTGAAGCAAAAAGAACAAGCCCCGTGACAGAATGTCTGTCTGGCTCATAAATCTGCAGACAAATTTAAGTTTTAACCCGAAGCTACATTTATAAGTATGTCAGTAAAATTAAAATCAAAGTTTTCTTGCCTGGCCTGCAGGAAAGGAAATGCATCATGAAAAGAGAATGTTTCTCAGCACTTACCAATTCTTCTGAGTTTTCGAAACCTTCCAAATTAGCACATTAGGCACAAAAATTCCAGAGTGGAATGTGTTGAACTCACACATGATTAATATGGCACTCTTTAAGGAAGGATGCAAAGATCAAATTTAGAGAAATGATAGTTATTTATGAAGCTGAAACATTTTAGGTATTTCCAAGGGCATTATTTTAAAAGTCAGCATTATTCTACTACCTGTATTGAACTTGATTTGACATTTCAAGATTGCTAGATCATTGAAAATGAAGGAATTTTAGATGTTGCAATATTTGTCAGTATGATTATAATTTTTTTAACGAAACAGAACAGAAGAAAAAAACTCCTAATTTTTGTTGCAACAAAATACTGTGAGATCGTGTTTTAAATGAATAATATTTTCATACCTTCCTAATCTGTTCAAATAATTGGTATTTTCATACCTTCCTAATCTGTTCAAATAACTGTGTATTTGTATTTCATGGTGCTATCAAATTAACTTATGTACCACAGAAGAACACATTTCTTTATTTTTTTCAATACTTATCAGAAGACATTTTTATCAACAGTTTACTAATAAGAATAACGTTCTTTTAGCTTTACTTCCTAACTTCATTTAATATGGAGTTTTAACCAGAGTAATTATTCCTTTCTTTAAATGTAACTAATACTTTTCAATGTACACTTTCTATTTTAAAACTGCACAGCAGCCTAATCATGACTCTTTATTACTGCAGATATTTATTTATTTATTTGATTTATATTGCCGCCTATTCGCCCATGGCAACTCAAGGAAGCTTACACAATGTAAAATCATATTTAAAACTAAAAATAAAAACAATAAGAACTAACAAAAAGAATCAAATAAATTAATAAAGTACAATAGAACAAAATTTGGGAAAACAAAAAAAAATAAAAATAAAAACCAACTCCCACCTCCCCACCCCAACCCGATGACAGTGGGTCAAACTAGACATTTGATGGATTCCATCCCTTTCTGGGTTCCCCAGGCCCATTGGCAAAACCACGTCTTCGGTGCCTTTCAGAATAGTATTAATGAGGGGGCCATTCTAATCTCTGGGGGAATGATGTTCCAGAGAGATGGAGCGACCACAGAGAAGGCCCTTCTTCTAGGTCCAACCAAATGTATCTCCCTCAGGGCTGGGACCTGCAGCATTCCCTGCCTCCTCGCTCTAATGGGTCAGGTAGATGTCATTGGCAAGATATGTTATCTCAGACAACCCAGACCCAAGCCATGAAGGGCTTTAACGGAGACAACCAGCACCTTGAATTACACCCAGAAGCAAATTGGCAGCCAATGCAGCTCCTGCAGGATAGGTGATACATGTGCACACTGGGGTCTGCATAAAACCATGTGGACCGCTGCATTTTGCACCAACTGGAGCTTCCGGATGCTCTTCAAGGGCAGCCCCATGTAGACTGTGTTGCAATAATCAAGATGGGAAGTGACCAGGGCATGAGTGACTGTGAGTAGGGATTGCTGATCCAGGAAAGGGCATAACTGGTATACAACCCGCAGTTGCACAAAGGCCCTCTTGGCCATGACTGCCACCTGCTCTTCGAACAGGAGTCGTCAGTCGAGGAGAACCCCCAGATTACGCACAGGGTCTGTTTGGGGTAGTGCCACCCCATCCAAGACTAAAGGTGGTAATTCTCCCTGAACTAACGAATCCCAGACCCAGAGCCACTCAGTCTTGCATGGGTTTAGTTTTAACCCGTTGCTCCTTATCCAACCCCTAACAGCCTCCAGGCATTGTGAGAGGGAGGACACAGCAACACTTAACTCACTACGGGCTGAGACATACAGCTGAGTATCAGCATATTGGTGATACCTCGGTGACGGATGATCTCACCCAGCGGTTTCATATGAATGTTGAACAGAAGCAGAGAGAGTACCGAGCCCTGTGGAACCCTGTAAAGCAGTGGACGAGGGTTGGATCTCTCCCCTCCTATCAACACTGACAGAGCAGCCGCAGAGGAAGGAAGTGAACCAAGATAGCACAAGGCCTCCCACTCCCATCCCCTGAAGCCATCTCAGGAGAATCCCATGGTCAATGATATCAAAACCGAGAGGTCAAGTAAATGGATGCACTACCCCCCATCCTGTTCCCTCCAGAGATCATCCAAAAGTGCAACCAATGCTGTTTCTGCCCCAAATCCAGGCCTGAATCCTTACTGGTAGGGGTCGAGATAATCCGTTTCATCCAGAAACCTCGAGCTGCTGCATGACCACCTTTTCAACAACCTTCCCCCAAAAGGGAAGATTGGAGACAGGTCGGAAATTATCCAACTGGGTGGAGTCCAGAGATGGCTCTTAAGAAGAGGGCGGATCACAGCTCCTTAGGCTGTCTCCTCCTGTAGAGAAGCATTAATCACTGCCAGAGTCCACCCGTCTGTCACCTCCTGAGAAGCTTTCACAAGCCAGGAGGGACATGGGTCTAAAATACAGGTGCTCGCGTGCATGCTCCCTAGGATCCTGTTCACTTCTTCAGGAGCAACAGGGTCAAACCATTCCCAAATAACAGGGCAAGAATCTGCCACAGAAGCTTCCACTGGATCAGCAACCACACCGGCATCTAACTGGGAACGAAGTCGAGCGATTTTGTCTTTCAGAAAATCTGCAAATTCCTTAGTGTGTCCCTTCAGGTGGATCTCTATCTCCTTCCCTGAGAGGAGATAGCTCACTTTAAAAAGGGTCACTGGGTGATTATCTGCAGATGCAATTACCGTGGAGAAGTATTTAAACTTCGCCTCATGAATCACCACAAGGTAGCCTTAGTAGCAGCTCTTACCCATGTTCGATAGAGTTCATCTCCTATCTTTCGCCAGCGGCGCTCTAGACGTCTCCTCGTATTTCATCCCTCTCAGTTCCTCTGAATACCACGGGGCACAGACAGGTCTATGGGTGAGGATAGGTCGCAAGCGTGCAATCCTATCCAGAGCCTCAGTCACCTTCCTATTCCAAACAGTGATTAAGAGCTCGGCTGGACTGCATAATAGATCTGTAGCTATAACCTCCAGCTCCTTCTGGAACCTATCTGGGTCCATTAGTCAATGGGGACGAGCCAATCTAATAGGTCCTGCCTTCCTGCGGGGGGATGCAGCTTTTGAGAAACTCACTGCCATCAGACTGTGATCTGACCATGACAAGGGGACCAAGGAGAGGTCTACCAATTCCAGGTCACATAGACACTGCTCCGACAAGAACACCAAACTGGGAATGTCACCACTATTACTAGTCAGGCTCTGGATAACCTGGGGCAGGCTATGGAAGTCATGGTTTCTATAAAATCTTGGGCTACCTCCGACCCCGACCCCAGAGAAGGCAGGTTGAAATCCCCCAGAACTATAAGCCTGGGGAATTCCACTGCTAGTCCTGCGGTGAAGTCCAGGAGCCTAGGTAGGGAAGCTGCCACTCAGCAGGGAGGCTGGTATAGCAGCAGCAATCCCACCTGATCCCTTGAGCCCAATCTAAGAAAAAAGGTCTCACAGCCGGGTCTTATTGAATAGTGCTTCTGGAGGCTATTAGAGATTCTCTGATAACAACAGCCACACCTCTTCCCTGGCCCTGAGGTCTAGACTGGTGCCATGCTCGATAACCCACTGGGCACATTTCTGCAAGAGAAACGCCTCCCTTTGGGCTCAGCCAAGTTTCAGTTACACAAGCCAGATCAGCCTTCTCTTTGAGGATCAAATCGGCAATAAGACTAGCCTTATTGCAAGCTGATCTCACATTTAAAAGCAGAAGTCTAAGATAGATGTTAACATTATGAAACCATCCATCCATTCAAATATTCCAGATATTTTATTCAGCAAATGAAAAGTGTATCAGATGAAAGCTATTATTTTACAGTAGATAATATAGTTAATACATCAAGATGTCTTTTTAAATGCTTTTTATACTTTAATCAGAATATAGCTGAGGTTCAGAAGGTAAAGTAACTAATTCTTGACATAAATAATTCTAGTACACCAAATTTAGAGGTCAAGCACAAGATTAAATTAAGAACAGAAATACTATATTGGATCCAGACTATGCAAGTGAACAAGAGATGCCCTTTGAGATATTTAATCACAACTTATTCACCTTTCTTTTTCACTATTGGCTCATTTCCTATTCCTAACATAATATGAGGCTTTTTCATGTGACGTAGTGTCTATCTTCAAACAATGTGACTGACCTAGTGTAATAATCCAAATAGATGTACTTTTTATATATCAGTAGGTATACATGGTAGCACATGACTTATTGAAATGGGACCAGTCATCTAATTACTCCCACCTATTGCAAAGATTGCTTGAAGGTTATAATTTTTTGCTGCTTTTTCCCCAGTATTATGTAGAAGGAAATTACAACACCACTACCTATAGTAGAGTTGTAAGGGACTGTGAGAATAACCTTGGGAAATGGGATAAGAATTTACCCACCTCTGGCTCAGGGGTTGCCAACCTTTTGGACCTCAGAGACCACCAAACTCATAATTTTAAATCCCGCGGACCAGAGACCCTGGAAAATCCCCAAAAAAGCCTGCAAGAAAATTCCCCGCCCCATTTTCCTACCAATCAATCATTTTTTATTTGGGATCGCAGGATACCATCTCCAGCTCAGTTCTCAGGGAGAGAGAGAGAGAGAGACTTTTGGCTTCATACACAGAAAGCAGCAGAAGTAGCAAAAGTCTTTCTCTCCCCTAAACTCCATCAGAAATGAGTCTTTTTGAGACTTGTTGTGCTGGCGCAGCTTCTTGGAGCAGGATGCTTTGCAGGATCCCAAAGACTAATTTCTGGTGGAGGTTGGGGGAGAAAAAGAAAGACTGTTGCTGCTTTCCTTGCATGCAGCCAAAAGCAGAAGAAGAAAGAAGTGGAAGAAGCGGTCCGGTGACCAGGCCAGCCATGTGGGGTGAGTGGGGCAAGTTCTCCCCCTCTGCCCTTTCCCCCTCCCCTCACGCAAACAACAATTGCAAAATTGTTGTTTGCAATGCAAGCAATGCAAGCCTTGTGTTCCTGCACGGCCTGGATTAATTGCTTTGGGGGGTGCTTTGGGGTGACATTTCTCTGCAGACCACTAAAATTTTCTCACGGACCATCAGTGGTCCCTGGCCTACTGATTGGTGACCACTGCTCTGGCTAGACTATAATTAGACCAAAGATATGTGAGCTCACAGGAAAAAATGGGGTATAGAAATCATCTCGGAAGGGATCCTATCTAGTTCTCTGAAAACAAGGGAAGGAAGGAGAAAAATGCTTTCATATTTCCAGGACTCCATTATTGTAACCTTATAATGAAGGTATTATTAATATTCATGAATTTAACTACAAAAAGCTCATTATAGTCAGACTGTGATAAACAGAGATTATCATATTCTCTCTCTACAAGAAATTATTACTTTATTTACAAAAGGAAAAGCTCAACAAAATACTGGGCAGAAATAATAATAAATGGCTTGAAATATTAATTACAAACTATTACCTATTAAAAATTACATAACTTTTTTGAAGTCAAAGCAGTTTTATTTTATTTGGAAAATTAAGGTAAACACAAATTCAAAAAACATTACAGGTTTTTTGAAAACAGTATTTCTAGACAATCTGATACATTTTAACAATGAACCATATAAATAGCGATTAAATGGGTAAAACTATCCTGTTTGTAATCTATGGAAAGTGGAATTACAGGTAGTGTACAACCTATGACCACAATTGAGCCTCAAATTTTCATTTGTTAAATGAATTTTGCTCCCATTTTACAACCTTTCTTGCCAGAGTTCTTAAGTGAATCATGCAGTTCTTAATTTAGTAACACAATTGTTAAGTAAATTTAACTTCCCCCTGCTATTGCTCATCAGTTCGCATAAGGTGATCACATGACCTTGGGACATTGCAAACTTAAGTATATGCCAGTTGCCAAGCATATGAATTTTGATTATGTAACCATGGAGGTGCTTCAACAGTCATAAGTGTGAAAACCAGTAATAACTACCATCAATTTTTTTGCCATTGTAACTTTGTTTACTAAATGGTTGTAAGGTGAGAACTATCTGTACAGAGAAATAATTGTTTAAGATACAAGTCATTTTGGTAATATTTATAGTAAGTTGCACAACTGTTTTGCAGCTGTGGAAATGACAGTGTTCCTTTTTAAAAATTTAGAGTATTCATGAATTTTAGTTTATTTGGTGAATGGTGCAAAAATGCATTAGAATAAACATTGCTATTTTTTTATAGTGAAGCTGAGGGGAATAAAAATGATTATGTTGGTCATACCCAAGAATTTGAACAAAGAATCCAAGAAAATGATCAGTCTTACACTTGACTCTCTCTCTCTCTAAAGCTGATACCTGGACAAAACAGTTTTATTTTTAAACAGGAATATTTAAGTTCAGTTCCAGTGAGGTACAAGTACAATAGTGAACATCAGATTTAAGACATGTAATCATTCCATAAATCATTTCAATTCACTTGTTGTTATGCCAATGACAGCACAATTGTCTTCCATATATGTTCGGACATATATCTGGAAGGCCACTGAAGTAGCTCCCTTAATGAATTTTCCCTACCATTGAGGATATCATCTCAAAAAAAGGCTGTGAAGTGAACTTTTAATATAGTTTTCTCTGTTGGGCAATGTTCATTTTTCTTACTATTTAAGTCTCCTGATGTAGAAATGATGCAAGAAAAATTATTGCCAGGTCATTGTATGAATCAAGTAATTGGTTACCTAGCTCAATACATTGGCTTTGCATTACCAGAAAATGAATTTTGCATGTGCTCTGTTACTATAATATATATCATACTATCATACCACTTATTTTATTACACCAAAGAAAATGAAAGGCATTGTTATTGGAATTTTTAATTAAAATGGATTAAATTGACAAGTCAATATTTAGACTGCAAAAAATGTATTTTATAAAATATTTACAAAACATTTTAAAATTTCTTACTTGAACTGTGTTTCTTTGTAAAGAAAAAGTATAAAGGTTAAAATATCTATTTACATTATCTACAAATATATATTCTAATTTGGTAACAAATCATAGGAAAATATTTTGCTGCTCTAAAGAATGGTAAAGATATCAGACAGCCATATTAAAAAATAGAAAGCATATTAAAATTCATTAAATAATTTCAATGTCAAATAAATACGTTTTATTCAAATTTCATTTTTTTCCTGCTTTATATTTTTTCTTTTTGTTGAGCAATTTGTTCATATAGTTGTATTATGGGGAGAAATAATCCCAACAAACAACATCTTGTTTAAAATAAATGTTTTAATTTCACTCTAATGAATCTAATTAAAGCACTTATTTTAAATAAGATGTCTTTGCTGCCAAGAAAATGTGTGATCTGAAATGTGTGATCTGAAAAATTCAGAATAGCTGCTGTCTGCAGTATAAAATATTTGACTTCCCATGGCAATAATATTCATTTGCTTTATTTTGATATGCATATATAAACTGTTGGGTTATAGGCCAGCTTTAAAATATGAAGGGTCACCTCTAAAATATCCTTCAGAAAAGAATGCCCTTCTGAGTTTGGTCAAAGCCACAAATGTATATACCAACTGAAGAAGCAACCACAATATCAGAGGGCTTTTGTTAGGTAGTGACATCTGTAAAACAGGGAGTCATTAATAAGGTGTTTTTTTTTTGTGTGTGTGTATATGTATGTATATATGTATGTGTGCTCGCATACACATATACACACAGGAACGTGCATTCTCCACATTCATTAAGTTCTAACTTGGAGATTGCTTTGTGGTTTTACTGTTCTTTTTTCTTTCTTTATGATGTTGGTTTGGCTTGGCTTGAGTTGCTCCTTCGAAGTTATGACTTGATTCATTGTGTTGTCTTGTGTATCGTTTACACTTACAAGCTGTAACCACAGTTACTTTATAGGTTCTGGTGCTTCCATCTTGACACTGTAGCTGAATCCTCTGGGTGCGAGTTTTGTCATTGACACATCTCCATTCCTGTGAGCTTCTTCTGCTCCAGTACTTGGATCCATAACCTCCCCCAATCCAGTTAGGTAGCACTGGCAAAGGAAGGCATTCCCCAGCACATACTAACTCTTTCAAAGGGTTTAGGCTAGTACATTGACCATCTGAAATATATTTTGTTGATCTCAGTTCCCGACAGCCAACTTGAACTCGACCTGTGAAAAACAAAACAAATCCTTATTTAAAGTTTTGTATGAGAGATAGCAACACACAGAGTATCAATATTCTTGAAGGTATATTGTATCACAGTTAGTTATACCCTAGATTACTATGAAGATTTTAGAAGGTTCATATCAATTCCACTTACAATGTCTTTATCCTGTTTTCTTCTTAATCATTCTTATTGCAAGATACTTCAGTTACAAATGAATTTAGAGCATAATCTATGATTCCTCACATACCACATTGCATACATATTGGATAGCTATGCTGTACCTTCAATATCATTTTTCTATAGAAAAGAATTCAAACTGGATACAGAACATAAATCGCCCATTTCATATTACACTATATTTTGGAAGAATGGTAGGGTGGATAAGGACGCTAATTCCAATCTTATTACAATCAATACATATTTCTGAATGTCATGGATGGATGTGCATAATCATGTTTTCCTAACATGATGTATGTCTATTACATTTTGGTGTCTTCTGGGTATGCATTTATCAAATATTTGAAATTTCAACCCCATCTTACCATGCTAGAGCATACTAGGGTAGGGTATATTTTAATAACCCATTAAAACTTAGGTTTGGAAAATTGAATTTCTGATTGCACTCCATTCTAATCTGAATTTCTGAGACTGGAGGAAACCACTCCACAGAAACAATATATAAATATATGTAGTTTTCTCTCAAGCTAAAGAGGTTGCTATTAGTACTGCCTTAGCTACTGATGCTATCAGAAATAACTTCATGTCGTAAGATTCCCTTTCATCTGCCTGCTTTTCATATAAAATACTCCTGGATCTCAGTTAAAGCTGGATTTTCTCCAAGATATTAGTTTTAAATTTTCTGTGAGCTGAATGTCAATTTAGTTTAATACATTATATTGAGATGAACCTAATCATAATAATTAAAAGCTTGCATATCATCTATAAACTTGATTCTATTGAGGACAATTTTTACAATTCAATATTCTTCAAACATGTTCTTAGTTAATATATAGAGTTTTCTTTAGAGTGCAGTGTTATAGAATTACACCACTGCTTGCAATTGTTTCTCTTAAGAATTGAGTACCTCTGCACAACCTGAGGCAATGTTATCTCATTTTTAAAGGCAACTGACATTGTACCAAGGTGCTGAAATAGCAGCAAATGCAGACATGTTTCTGCCTGCTTCCCTCTATGTATATCCTCATAGAAACAAGCCTGGTCCTTATTTTCATAATTATCCCTTTGAAAGGAACGCACACCATGAATTTCATCACACATCTTTCAGTCTTACATATTCTTAAAATAAATGTTATCATGGAAACAATGTTTTGTGGTTATGATATGAACTTTTCTGATGTACTAAACTACAACTCTAAATTCCTGGATCTGTTGACATTCTAGGACGTTAACGTTAATATGTAGCACACTTAAGAGGTCACCAGCTTTCAGGACATTTATGTTTATATGTGAGGAAAAAAATAAAAAGATAAAAAATGAAAAAAATATTTTTAATATCATTCCTCCAGAATCAGCATGGGTTTTTTGAGGTACATTCAGTGTGGAAGTTCTATGTAAAACCTACTGAAATAAAACTTAGATATGCACTGGATTTAAATAAAGTGCCAACATGACTTTACTGGATTTAACATTTTTCTCTTGAGCCAAAGAGGGATGTACCACCACTGGACAAAATGAGGCATCAGATACAGTAAGTAGTTTTCAAGAAGATACCAACTTGACTGTTTCCAGAGGACTTCTGCACACTAACTCCTACTGAAGAATTCTGCTCCACCACTGTTCTTTGAATTTCTGCCTGCATGATAAGCTTTCCTAGTATTTTTTTTTTCATTCTTGGGACAGTTTACTGACGGTGAATAACTAATGACTAATCTTGCATTGATATAATAGTTCCTGTATCTCTCAGTCATCTTCCCTTAAAAAAGTTATTATGTCTTTCTGTCATTGAAAAATGAAACTATTTCCTTTAAAGATCAAGGTGTTCATAGTATGTTTCTTTTATATTTTTTTAGAACTAGGATGAGGCTCAAGTCAGACAAAAGAATTTGTGGTTGCTTATACTTCTCTCTCTCCTGGCAAAAACCCAGCAAAAAAGTGCTGGGCCTTGGCAGGTAAGGAGAAAACACTTAGCTGCCGAAAGTTGTTTGACGATGGACAGCTATATAAAAGCTTTAAATAAATACATACATACATATTTAAAGGTTGGAGCCAAGATGTTTGCACACCTGCTTGTTTACACATCCAAATAAGTGTTTTTCAAATTTAAGTGGGCTGGGGGATTCTGGGAGTTAAAGATCAAACATCTTAAAGTCACTTAAGTTGACAAGGACATACATAGAGGATTCATTGATGCAAATGCTAAATCAGGATTTAAATAATAATAATAAAGGAGAGGGAATAGAACAAAACCAAAGCCCTGTGTCTGAAGGTAAATGTTAGCTTTATGAAGAAACTAGAGACAAATACTTATTTCAAAATGTGCATGGTTAGCAAAAAGCACCCAGCAGTTGTATTCATGTACAAACTATGGATGTACACTAATCTCAAGCTGCCCCTAATGCTTAGGTTTTGGAAAACGCAGAGTTAACCTTCTCAGTGTGGCACGACTCATCTCGCAGTTTGAATTCGGACTTGGGTCTCACGGGAGAAGCGAACCATAGATAAACGCTTGTACCTGTCGCTAAGCTGACCCTCAGACTGCCTTACGGGGGAAATTAGAAAAGGTCGTGCTTATTATTCTTCACTCAGGATCTTAGTGCGCATATAGCCCTGGAACATCCCTGCTTTTAAAAAGGAAAAATGTTACATCTGAATGCACACACACACATATAATACTTACTGCTCCGATCGAATCCTGCATGCCTGCCTCCATGCCTCGCTTGATTCATGGTGCTATTGTGGCTGCCGGCTGGGACAGTTTTGACAACGTGGGTATAAAGGACCTCGGTTGCATCGTTTTTGAATGCCACGCAGCTCTTCAGGAGCGCGCAAGCCAGCATAAAACTCGGGAGGTGCAGAGCGGCAGCAAGCATTGCCAGAGCAGTCGCTGAGACCTCTTGGAATGTGAGTGCTTCTCTGCTTCTGCGGCCACTTCTTCTCCAAGTGCCGCCCAGTGCCTGCGGAGCGCCTTTATATAGTCCCAGGGGTTTGGCGGTCGTTCAGATGTGAAGTTTCAGATGACAGCACCTCTCAGGCGAGGGTGGGATGCCCTGGAAGTGCAGTGGGGTCCGCTTTACCAAATGAAGCCTGAAGGGGTGTAGGAAGAGGAGGAGGAGCGAGCAAGCCAGCCGCGACCTCCCGCGGGAACCTTGGCTGGAAGTAAAGCGACGATGACTTCTTGCCCTGGGCAGCAGCAATGCCCGCCCGGCTTTGCATTGGAGCGGGGCAGGCATCATTTTGTCTGATTGGAACTCTTTTAACGCCGAGCTGCTGTGCTCCATCTCTTGTTAATACATCTGCAAGCAAAAAGGATGAAGAGTTACCTGGGAATAGTTAGACAGAGCTGTACTATAGAGTTTCACAAGAAAGAAAGAAAGAAAGAGAGAGAGAGAGAGAGAGAGAGAGAGAGAGAGAGAAAGAAAGAAAGAAAGAAAGAAAGAAAGAAAGAAAGAAAGAAAGAAAGAAAGAAAGAAAGAAAGAAAGAAAGAAAGAAAGAAAGAAAGAAAGAAAGAAAGAAAAGTATTAAGGAAATATCCCTGCCTTTTTTTGAGCACCATTTCTTCCTGCTATCACAGTGTTTTTCTTCTTCTCTTTTTATTTCTTCTGGGCTTTTTCCTCTGAGCACAGAAGGAATTGGAGAGATTTACAGCTTGCTCCTCTGACCAATATAAGGAATGCCTTGAGAAAGATGTTAATAATGCAGCTTTGATCAACACATCATTCTGGCAGCAATATTTGTGTTGGGAATTTTCTCCTTTTAAGATGCAGAATATTGGTGTGCTTCTCCTGCTGAGTTTGCCTCCATTCTGAAACTTTGGTAGTCTAAGAAACTTTATCTGAAATAAAGTGTGATATTCAGAGTAACTGCTGCCTGACTTCAGGCTCTAAATTGTGAATTACTTTTGCAGATAAGAGGATTGCAAAATTGCATTGCAAAATAGTTCACATAATGAGTTTAATAGTCATAAGCTGTTTAACAAAGGAAATGAAAGTATTTTAGGTAGTGGACTTATAGTTATTTTAGCTAGTAGAATTATAGTATTAATATCAGAAACATTTCCTTTGCTATCGGTGAATTTCATTACAATAGCAATGTATTTTTGTATTTGTGCAATTCTGCATATAAAGTTTTTGGCACATCCCATACTAAACATCCCATATATTGACACACAATATGTCTATATCATGACTACTATATGTCTACAGCAATTCTTTTTCTCATTTTTTCCCATCCAACATGCAGTACGTGTTGGGAATGGAATATACTATTGACTTAGATAAAGTTCTTGACTAACCTTCCCACAGTACTTTCCAGGTAAGTCCTCATTACAGTTGTAATTTCAGATGTCAAATGGAATATCATCTTCAAAGCAAATGTGCAGACTTGCAGATACTCTAATCTGGAGGTCCTGCTTGCAAGTATAACTGTTTGCAAGGAAGGTAGCCCAAGCCAATATTTGAACCAGCACATTTTAATATATATTTCAAATACACAATGAGAATAACGGACAGAAAACACAGCTTGTGGGCACACATTCTTCTTCCACAGAAGGAAGCTGATTTTTGATATAATTGTCCATGCTGATCAGTCCTCAAACTGGTCTTTTGAATCTTCCAACAGTGGAGTCATCACTGCTGTATTCAAAGGACAGTGTTCTGTTGTGGGTTTTTTTAAAAAAAAATTCTCTTGTTTTCTCAGTTTAAACAGCAAAAAATGTCAATGCCCTTGCTATTAAATTGTTTCCCATTCTGGAATGGAGTGCCTGCTTCAATGTATTTGCATCAAAATTAGGGATTCTTCTTTAAAGGCTGTAAGTCACAATTCATAGCTACTAAGTCGACAGGTGTATTCTGATCCTAAAGTTAAATAGCAATAGCACTTAAACATATTGTCTTATTGTCTTTAAGTGCTTTACAGCATTCTCTGAACAGATTACAAAATCAGTGTATTGCCCCCAACAGTCTGGGTCCTCATTTTTCACTTGGCATTAGTGTTCCCAGTTTGTATGCAAAAATCTTCAGTTATGTATGAAATTCTCAGTATGACAACAAAATTCAGAGGAAATTAATATTTAAACCACAGGAAGTTCATAATTGTATTCTAAATATGAAACTGCAACTCTTTTTATGGGAAAAGCAATACAAGTAATTTCCACAAATCCCAAACAAAAAGATATAATTTAAAATACAAATCATATTTGAAGGACCTGTTTAATTCAAGACAATAAAATTAGTCTTAGAAGATTATTTCAAGAGTTATTTCAGTATTTGAAAATTTTCACACACATTCTTGTTCACTAGACTGATTTCAATTTTCAACATAATTGTGCTGCAGGAAGAAGAAAGTTCAAATAAAGATATTGCCAGTCGTTTCAGAATTTTAAAAGTTCTAAAAAGTTTCCACAAGAACTTTCCTAATTTATACATACCTAGATGGATTGATAGAATTCAAAATAATGGTGGCAATGGTATAAAAATCTTATAAAATATATATCAATCAATTTTTATTATGATCACAGATTAGCATTTTATAAAAGAGATATAGTTGATCACTTATGGATTAGAACTCTAGCATAGGAAATTGGGTTTTAACACCTTTCCCACATTTTGGTTATGCACAATGAGGCAGAATTTATTTTTCTATGTACAAATAAAAATGGATTTTAGGGAAACAAATATAAGTATTGATTTACTTATGACATATATTAATTTCAATATAGAATATTAATATCAGCTGCTAAATAACTTGAGGAGATATAGCAAAATTGTGGTCATCTTAGATGATGACATTGGCCATTGTATAAATGGAACATTAGACATGATAGATCTTTGATTTAATTCTTCAAAGTTCTTCTTATGTTCCAAGATATTGATGGCTCAGTCTGGATAAGATCATATAATGTGGAAAAGAGCTACATCTTACATTCAAGCAGGGTCAAGGTTGGAATTATCCACACAGACATAGCATCATTCACTGTGTGGAGTTTATGAGAATTGAAGCCCTACGTATCTGGAGGGCACATTTAAGAAATGCTGGCCTCATACCTGCAAGGCATCAGTTGTATTTCATTGACCTACTTTTGCCTTAAGTGCTCAATATTCACTGCACCATTAGTATTTTAGTGAGCCAACAGTGTTTATATTGCTAACAATCACATTACTCACATCAAGCTAGAGCAAAATGTTGCTTGGATGAAGAGGGTTTGAGAGAGAGGGATAGGATAACAGGAGCATTGAAACAGCAGAAGCTAGAAATCTTGTCAGTCGATAAATAGGGGAAGCTTATTACCAGCCTGTCTTATAGCTGGCCACACCTTTTGCTGGAATAGCAAGAATGTTACAGGGTGGAACATAGATGCATTAGCAGTACTTTTGTGTAGAAAGGCTTGATCAGTATTTGGCTGTCTTGCGTCTAGCCACAGCCAGGCTATCAGTTCTCTGTTTTAAAACATTTCCAGTTTTACACACACACACACACACACACACACACACACACACACACACACACACACAAAATCAGATGTGATGAAATCTATTTTGATTCTAAATGGCACATCACAAAATAAAGCTTTCTTACACTGAAGAAAAAGACACTGCTTTTTTGGAAGGGGATATGCTTCAATATTTTCTGCACATTCAGTAAGGATTAACATCAATGGTTCATGGAAGTGAATGTCTTCTGTGTAATAAATAGTACAACTCTAGATTGTAGATTTCTTAATGCTTTGGTCTTGTCTCCAGAGTACAACTGGGATTCACCTATTGTTTGTTTTTTCTTTCGGAAACAGAGCTGTATTCATGCACAATTTGGTGAATCGTTCCAGTTCCTTCCCTTTCTTTCATCACCAGTATGTTTAGTTACCTGTTTAGGATCTAGATATCTAAATATCAGTGTTGGAACGCAGCACAATGCAGCTTCAGCATTGTTCCTTTCCCACACATCCAAGGACAAAACTAATCATCACATCTGCTGAAGGATCATAGTAATTTATATGGATGCTCCTTGTTCTGGCAAGTGAATGAGATGATACTGATATATTCAAGTTCTACTATTGTTTTGGCAGGTCTGCATAGGAAGAAGTTAGAGAGGAAAACAATTTTCCTTGGCAGGACTCCTACATCTTACAATTGCTTCAGCTTTTCAGCAACTAAACTGGATTGGTTTTAAGCCTCTGTTCTTGCTGTTTTCATTGGCTTTTAATGTGTTTTTAATAACTAGAATGCTTTTATTTATTTGTTACAATAGTCAAGCACAATTTTTGGTTTTACTATTATTTCACAGTTCATTAGCTATCCTGACAGCTGTTGATGAATATCAATATATAAATTTTATATTCCACACAATGAAATGCTAATACATGCCTCCCCCATTTACTGACTGTACACAAGTTTTCTTATAATCCTTTGTGGCAGAATAATCAGAATATTAAAGGATTAAACTTTAGTGGAAAATCTTGTTGATAGATTATTGAGTTTATGAATGCAGGAGTTCCATTAAACTATAACAATGCAACCTTACATATGTTTACTTAGAAATAAATCCCATCAAATCTAATTGATTTCAATGGCTTTACTTCTGTATGGCAATAGAATTGCTATTTAATCCAGATACAGCATAACTGTATGCTGTACAGCATACAGTGAACTTCTCAACAAAAGAAACTGGAATCATTTTTAGGTTTATGAAACAAGTATAACTTTGGGTTATACTTATTTTCCAAAACCAAGATAGATTTTTATCTAAAAGTTCAACTAAAATTATATCTTACAAATATATAATTTGAAGTATTTTTCTTCTGATTAAATAATAATTTAGAACGAACTAAAATTAGAATGGCATTCCTAATTAAAAGTTGCCCTATAGACTACATGTATGCATCAGGCTGACTCAGCAAGCAGCAGCACTTATCCTGGTTGATTTTAGAAGTTAAGCAAAGTTGGGAATGGTCAGCATTTGCATAGAGGATCATCTGAGAATCCCAGGACTCTAGACTAGATTGTGAAGTAAAAAAAAAAAAATCAGGAAGAAGGCATTGGCAAACAACTTCCTTAATGCTAACAAGAAAACCATATGGATGTGTCCATAGAGTCACATGAATTATGCTCAAGTTAATGGAAACTGCTTTGTATCTGGGTATATCAACTCAGAAGCAATTAATTTCCAGGGCAATTACTTCCAGCTAAGTGTTTACAGTACTATAAGGAAGTATCTATTTTAAAGTAAAGTAAATATGTATAAGCTAAATAGGTCATTTTATGTTATTCACCTAAAGTTAGAGATGTTACTCTCTTTTAAAGCAATCTTCCAATGAAGTAAACTTTAGTTGCAATTCTATGCACGCTTATTGGATATAGTAGGAATTATTTCTAAATAAGGATGCATAGGATTAATTTTTGTGGAAAAATTAAATGGTTTGGGTTCTTTCATTGTGGATACAAAAAATAAAAGTTATTGTTCTAGAACAAAAGTAGATTTTCTATAATACATAATTTTATAGTTCTGATATCATTTTAGGAAATAGCTCTTCTAAAATGAGGTTTTTCATTTGCAGTAATAAGTACCATATTTTTCAGATGATTCTTCTGTTAAAATATAATTGTAATATCCATCATACCAAGAAAATTGTTGTGAAATCAGGCCTGGGGCAACTTAGAGAAATGTGATAATTTTCAGTTACAATATTGAACAATTTCTGTCTCTTTTCACTGAAATAATCTGAGAAATGAAAATATAATAATTGACAGCAAGAAGTTATCCAGCATCCTATTTAGGATTTGATTTCAAAATATTTTGTATGGAACTATAGAAACTTTATTTTATAAACTGATAGTGTTGAAGCCTGAAAACATAGTCATGCATTAATAGAACTTTGAGTTGTGAAGACAAACAAACAAACAGAATTATTAGAACTAAAATGCTTCACTTAAAAGTTCAACTTCTGAAAATGTCTTCTTGTAATATATTTTTTAAAATAAAGTTTGATCCTGTATAATGTTTTTCATGTGCTCACTATATTTTTAGATTTTGAATCCCATAATTCTCTCTGCTGAATTCTGAGGTTAATCAGAATTAGGGCCCAGGACTATATACCCCCACAACCCTCACTCTTGGACCTATATTAGTATAGAGCTGAAAGAACAAAAATTTTAAGAACAAAGCAATCTGTAAAGAACAATAAATTGGAAATATCCATTATTTTCTTGTGTATGGGAAACTGGATTTTATGCAACAAAGTTGATATCTTTTTTATTATACATTAAGTTTAATATCTTATTATTAGATATGTTGCCACAGTGGAGCCATTAAGAACAATTGTGGGTTAGTTTAAATGCAGTTAAAGGCAATTATGACCTAAAAATCCCTAGTTTAAATATCAACTTGAACTCATTGGGTGGCCTAAAATGAGCCGCTGTCTCCTACCCTAGTCCCAAAATGTGACATATGAATAATAATACTGCCCTAAGGGTTATTTATATAATTTATGTGGAACAATGTAAATGTTTAAGGGATATGTTATGTTAATTCTCAGTTCATCTATGGAAAAATTTCCACTGGAAACATTGAAAATATATTTCAATTCAAAAGATTAAATCAATCTTTCTCAACCTTTAATCTTCCAGCTGTGTTGCTTAATTCTCAGGATACTCAGGTAACACATTTGAAGGTGCCAGCTTGGAAAAATCAGGATTAAGCAAAATATCAAAGTAAATCAGATAGTATTTCTCTTGATTTGATGCCACACTTGATTGCCAATGGGTTTTCTGGGCATAATTTAACATGTTGCATCTTTAAAACTTAAAATAACCTGGAACATGACTATGTTAGGGACTACCCATCTCAATATGAATTTCAAGTCTTGGAAAGTAAGGCTATCTTTAACAGGGCCACTCCTATCTACCAGTTCTCTCCCACCTCACATTTTGATTAATTAAGATGGATGAATTTAAATACATGCAATATGTATGTATGTGCATGTGCATGCAAACACACACACACTTTTTGTACAAATGTTTCAGGAAAATTCCTTCCCACATGCTGCTACAGTCACTTATAAATCTGTCAAGTTCCTATCCTGTTGCCCTTAGCATCAAGATATCCAAAGTATTTTTCAGATCAACTACCTGTCATCCAACAGAAAAGATCCAAAGGGAATTGGAAGATATGCATAGACAAGTATAAATGAGAAGAACAAGAACCCTAACCCATTTTTCCTACTGTTATTAAAAAGCTAAAATATATTTCTTACTTTTCTATCACAGAGAAGCAAATGTTTGAGTAAAAACAAACTGTTATAAGTATAAGCAAGGTCTGAAATAGAATAAAAACTGCCAGCTTGTCTAGCTATTGTCAGGCAACTCCATTGAATCCAATGGAATCCAATGCCTCTTTCCATTTTTTCCCATGAAGATTCCTCAGTATTTTATTTTGCAGCTCTTGAGCATGCTCAGTCTTTATTAGATTGTTTTGATGTCCTATTCCTCTGAAGTGTGTATCTACAACATTAAAATTCCCCAGATTTTTCTGTAATGTACAATACTGTCCTTTTAGCTATAAAGGATTTAAGTTTTACATCTGAGTTTTAACAATAGAAGACATGATTCTGTAAGCAAACCTGGATTTGCAGCTAGTTTTCAACAGGAATTCACATATTTTTTAAAAATGGACAAAAAACAACAAAAAGGATACTGACATTATTTTCCACAATATAACAATATCTTCCCCCCTCCCACCTACTATGTAGGAAGCATAGTGATGTAGCATTTGAAGGTGCCAGCTTGGAAAAAGTCATTACGGGACCGCCTGCTGCCATCAACAGCCTCCCACCGCCCAGTGCGCTCCTACAGGGTTGCCCTCCTTGGGGTTCCGCTGCCTGATCGTTGCCAGTTAGCAATCCCGAGGTGCGGGCCTTCTCTGTGGGGGCCCCCTCCCTGTGGAATGATCTGCCCCTGGAGATACGGGCCATTACCGACATCCAGACCTTCCGGCGCTCAGTAAAGACCCTGTTCTTCCAACAGGCTGGCCTGGCCCAGGAAACGGTTTTTTGGGGGTTTTACATTAATTAGGTTTTAAATTTTAATATAATCCTTAAATTTTAAATTTATTAGTAATATTTTGTATTTAATGGGATTTCGGCCGGATTAATTCTGTTTAATTTGTTTTTAACTGTATATATTGTTCGTTTTTAGTAGGCTGTACACCGCCCCGAGTCCCTTTTTGGGAGAGGAGGCGGTATAAACATTTAATAAATAAATAAATAAATTAGCACTTAGACTTATATACTGCTTCACAGTGCTTTACAGCCCCTAAGAGGTTTACAGAGTCAACATACTGCCCCCAACAATCTGGGTCCTCATTTTACCGACCTCAGAAGGATGAAAGCAAAGGTGGTATTCAGCAGGTTCTGGAGAACCGGTAGCAGAAATTTTGAGCGGTTCAGAGAACCAGTAGCAGAAATTTTGAGTAGTTTGGAATACTGCCTTTGATTGACCCCGACCCCATCTATTCTCTGCCTCCAAGTCCCAGCTGATCAGCTGGGTCTTCTTTTGTTGCCCTGCACAGGAGAACAGAGCTGGAAAACAGGTTAGTGGGGTGGGGAGAGAATGAAGATTTTATATTATCCTTCCCCTGGAGTGGGTTGGGAATGGAGATTTTACAGTATCCTTCTCCTGCCATACTGACCATGCCATGCCTACCAAGCCAAGCCACACCCACAGAATCGGTAATAAAAATTTTTTGAATCCCACCACTGGATGAAAGGCTGAGTCAACCTTGAGTCAGTCAGGATTGACAGCCAGCAGCCACAGAAATAGCCTGCAGTATTACATTCTATGTAATTCAAAGTAGAATAAAGTACAATCTAGACCACTAGTGGCTAACCTTTTTCAACTTCCATGCTAAAAATTGCACATGTCTTGTGCACTTGTGCTCATGTGCTAGCACCCAGAAAGCAATGCATGCCCCCATGCCCCCTATGCATGTGCATGTAACCCTCCACATACACTACACATCTCTGTGCATGCAAATGCATCTCCTGTGCATTCCCTGCCCCCTGCGCATGCATGCCAGATACCTGACAATCAGCTCTTGGGCGGGCAGCATGTGTGCATGTGCAGTAGGGCTCTTCCAGGTGACCTCTCGCATGCTGGCAGAAGTAGCTCTGCATGCCACTTCTGGCACATGTGCCATAGATTTGCCATCATAAATCTAGACCATGATAAAAGAAATAGTTCAAACATAAAATCATAATCCACATTAAAGTTTCCAGTATAAAGCTTTGTTGACCAACAGGAGAACCTAATTTTAAAAATTCATAAACAATATATTAAAGCTGCAGAATAAAAAATGGGAAAGTTTAGAAAACCATTTATCAGTGTAGGTTCAAGCTATTTGATAAATAAAAAGATAAAAAGGAAGAAATACTTCTTTAACTCACATTTCAAAGTGGATATATTTTAAAATTTTCTCTCTTGCAATGTTTACTTTCTAAAAAAATGTACATTACAATCATAAAGTACATGTTTTTTGAGAAATGTAAACCAAAATAATTAATTATAATTAATTAATCAACTTAAGTGATTGCTGCTAGATTCATAGATTTTTCTCCATGAAAATAATCTGATCCTTTTTTTAAAATATTTTTTTAATTTTATTTTTAATACAAACAATCCATCTTCCATTAAACAGTGTATAATTTCAGTAGAAATATCTTGTGCAATAACAATTAAAGTTTCCAACCATAATCATTTACATTAGTATTAATTTTCTACTCTTAGCTTATTACTAATATACCTAATGTTTCTAAATTATAATAATCCTCATCTTAGTTTATTAACTTCTATTAACATATTGTCTATATTTCACTAGTTTTTTATTTTTAACTTTCATATTTCTTCTCTAACCATCAATAAAATGATTCCTATATTATATAATAATTCAGTTTGTTCCTTCTCTTTAATTGCAAGTGTTAACCTATTCATTTCTGCACATTCTAATATTTTCCTGATCGTGCTCTCATCAATAGGAATATCTTTACTTTTCCAATTTTATGCAAATACAATTCTAGCAATTTCAGGTACAATCCCTAACAAGAATATTTCAGGTTTTAAGTCGATATGCTGTTGTATAATTTTTTCCAACCATGTATGTATTTTTGTCCAATATTTTTAGCTTCTGCACATGTCCACCACATATGGTAATATGATCCAGATATCTGGTGGCATTTCCAATATTTAGCTGATTTATCTTTAAACATCCTTGCCAACCTTGCTGCCGCAAAACGCCATCTATAAAACATGTTATACAAGTTTTCTTGTTTCTGTTGACATTAGTTTATAGTTTCTATCCCAAAGTTTCTGCCATTTATCTAATTCTATTGTATAACCAAAATTATTTGCCCGTACTTTCATTGTCTCCTTCACTTGCTCTTCTTCCAATTTAATACCCAGTAAATAGCTATACAATTTTTTATCAATCTTTCATCTGTTTCTGTTAGTATCTTATCCAATCTGTCAATTCTTTGTGAAAACCATATAATTTTGCATCTTTTTCATATCTACATTGTATTTGCAGTTGTGAATACTAAGCTATATCAATCTCTTGCTCATTCAATTCTTGTTTGGTTTTGAGCTCATCCTTTTCATTCAAATATCTTTATATCTCACAATATTTCCAATATTAATAATATTTGGGTGAATAAGTACTTCTATTGTTGAAAGCCAAACTGGTTTCTTCAAGTAATGCTGCTCTCTGATTTTTCTCCCACACTAACAGTAAAGCATTTCTTATATAATGTCTTTGAAAGTAACCATGTATCTTACTTTTCCCATACCATATATGAAAATAATCTGATCCTTATTCTCTTCTAACAGTGCACTGATTGCCACTGTAACTAAGTCCATTCATCTTGCTTCTGGTCATCTTCTTCTGTTCTTTTCTTCTACTTTTGCCAACATTAAAGCTTTATTTGGAAACCAGTCTTCCAATAGTATGTTCAAAGTAGGATAATCTGAGACTGGTAATTTGTACCTCGAGTGAGAATTTTAGGCTGCTTTGTTTGATGATCCCCTATTTTGTTTTTTTTTGGTGGTCCAGGGAATTCTCAAGACTTTTCTGCAATACCAAAGTCCAAAACTATCAATACATCTCCTATCTTGTTTCTTCATTGTCTAACTTTTATTTATATTTAAGTTCTGGGAGTCAAAATAGTTTCTGAGTTTTGTTTTTGAAAATATTCCCTAAAATACATATATGTTTAAGTTCAAACTTTTAATGAAACTTTTAATAGTTTTTAATGAACTGTATGTAATTCAGATTTATAAAACAAGAAATGGAAGTGGGGGAAAATGGTTGGCATTTTTATCCACTACCAATAGTTTTTTTTTTTTAAATTAAAACTTGAATGGATCTATGCCTAAGCCTTGCCTCTTTCCATCTTCCCGAAACTACATTTCCTTAGTTACTTTACCTGTTTCAAAGACCCATTAAAAGTAGCCCTAGACAATTTACCAGTTTTCAAATGGAAAAAGGTTTTTGCTGGTAGGATATTAATTTCCTCTTTCTTTTGCTGGTAGGATATTAATTTCCTCTTTCTACCTATGGTGTTCTTTCTTTTATATCCACAGTTGGCACTATTTTAAATTGTTAAGACATGAATCTGAATGTATCTTTGTTTATTAATTTTATGTTCAGCCATTTACAGCATAGCATAAACTATAAAGCAATTAGGGTGTTAGTAATATTTAAAAATTGATCTTAAAAAGTTAAAATATTAAAATCATTGCATGATTTTCAGCCATTTTTCTCTTTGTTTGTTGAGTTTTCTAACTCTCCAGTAGATCAAATTTACCCTTGTATTTTATACAGTACCTGTAGGGAAAAAAAGTAGACTTTTCTTCATAATTTACTCATTACACATTCAGCCTTCAGCAAACAAATTAATAATAAGATTGCTCACCCATGCTGTACAAAACAGTAAAACGTTCCAAAGGAAAGATCCCTCATGCTATTCTATCTATTGTTGTTCTCCTCTGGTCACAATCATTAATAAACAAATTTGAAATTTGCACTAATATGATGATATATTTTCAGCTCATAGCAACAGGTGAAAACTAACTTATTGAGCTGGGATCATATAGGAATTTCAGGGCTGATGACGAAAATGGGAATTGAAAAATGTTTCTGAAATGATGGTGGCAAGAAGACTGCATGGATCCAATTGATTAGGTCCATCTCAGAGCTCCATTAGCCTGTTAATCGGTAGAACAACATAGAAAGCTTAGTTCATTTTTCCATTTGGTAAAGAAACTGAATGGACAATTGAGGATATCACCAATAAGAGTTTTTGAAAAAATAAAATAAAAGAGATAATAGGCTATCTTGGACTCTGAGTAGAAAAGTAGTAATACTAATACACTTTCATCATATTTAAAAGTAGATTTCCAATACTACAAAATAGTTCAAGACAAGCATTTTCAGTGAGCTTCACAAAATGTATGAATTTGTCCCAGATTGCAGTTTTATTTGTGGGCACTGAACATTTAAAACTTTATCCTGTCTCTGCAATCACTCATTAAATGTCTGGTAAATCAAGTCGAAAGGGTGCATCTTAACAAGTTAATTAACACTGAAGTAAATTGTGGATTAACTTTTTATATAATATTGTGCTAATTGTGTTTAAATTTGCTACTTTGTTTCTAATTATTTAACTGCTCTGAAATGACTACAAAAGAGCCTTAGAAAAATATATACTCCCCAGCAAATTCGCCTAAAATCTGGCAGAGTTGCAGGAATTGTATAAATAAGTGCTTGCCAAACCTGTCCTTTGATCCATCAAAACAGCCATAATTTAAACAAGGCCTACAGCCTTTTAAAGGAACCAGGGAGGGATTTCATTCCTTTCTCCTTCTTTTCCCCAAGGGGACCACTTCATCTTGCTCAAAATATATCTACACAATGCAGATCCCGTACAAGCTGCATTAAAATGAAAAGGATCTTTATTTATCTATTTATTTGATTTGTCAATCGGTTACAAGATAATAGATATAAGTATAAACATGAGTAAGAATACAGAAAATAGGTATGAATAAATGGGGACAAAAAGACAGGGACGGTAGGCACGATTGTGCACTTATGCCCTCCCCTTACAAGCCTCTTAGGAATGGGGTAAGGTCAATAGTGGATAATTTGAGGTTAAAGGAATAGGGGTTAGAGGATATAACAAGAGTCAGATAGTGCATTCCAGGCATTGACCATTCTGTTGCTGAAGTCGTACTTTCTGCAATCAAGTTTGGAGTGGTTTACATTGAGTTTGTATCTGTTGTGTGCTCTTGTATTGTTGTAGTTGAAGCTGAAGTAGTCATTGACTGGTAGGACATTGTAGCAGATAATTTTGTGTACTATGCTTAAGGCGGCATAATCTAAGGTTGTCCAAGCCCAAACTCTCAAGCCTGGTGATATAGGGTATTCTGTTGCAAGCAGAGGAGTGTAATACTCTTCTTGTAAAATACTTCTGGATTTGCTCAATTGTACTAATGTCCGATATACAGTGCGGATTCCAGACTGAAGAGCTGTATTCAAGTATTGGTCTAGCAAAAGTTTTGTATGCTCTAGTTAGCAATTCAATATTTCCAGAGGAGAAGCTTCATAAGATTAGATTTACAACTCTTAATGTCTTTTTGGCAATGTTGTTACAGTGAGCTTTGGCACTTAGGTCATTTGATATGAGTACACCAAGATCCTTGACAGAGTGAGGATCATCAACAAGGTCATATCCGCCTAGTTTGTATTTGGTGTACTGATTTTTTTTACCATGTGTAGGACAGAACATTTGTTGGTTGAGATTTGGAGTTGCCAATTGTTTGACCACTCACACACATAATCGAGGTCACTTTGAAGGACAGTAGCATTGTCAGTGGTGTTGAATAGTTTTACGTCATCCGCAAAGAAGACACAGTTGCTTATAAGGTGATTGCAAAGGTCATTTATATAGAATATAAAAAGTGTGGGTCCTAGAATGCTGCCTTGAGGAACACCGCTGTTAACTGGAGCAGGGTTTGATATAGCGCTCCCTATTTTTACTATTTGTTGCCTGTTTGACAGGAACACAGTAATTCATTTACGAAGAGATCCAGAAATGCTGTAAGAATTTAGTTTTAATAGTAGTTTGTCATGTACCACTGAATCAAAAGCTTTACAGATGTCTATGTAAATTGCTTCTATAGCTTTACCCTGGTCAAGTAGCATAGTCTATATGTTTTTGCAGTTTTTGCATATGTTTTTGCAGTGTAGGAGTTGAAGATTGCAGGACAACTGTAAGCCATAATCATCACAATTATGACAAATCACAAATCATAATTAATGCTTTGCATAGATAGTCTATCTCATATATTAGTTTCACCTTTTAAGTTGCATTACTAAAATAAATGAACTTTTACACGATATTCTAATTTTTTGAGTTTCACCTGTATATAGAAAAGTCTTGCCTTTGTTATGTAAAGGTGGATGGAAAGAGTCTGCTTTTTAGGAATCCTTAGCATGTAAAATTGACTGATTTTCCAAAAATGGATACTCCAGGATCAGGTACTCCACTGAGCTGTAGTTTTCTACTTACTTCCTGCTCGGATAGCATTAGCAGTCTCATGGAGGAAAGGATCTTTTGTCTATTAATATGTGGAATCTGTGGAATCTTGAAAGGAATGTTTACCTGAATGGGCTGCCCGCTTCTGCCAATTCCAACTTCTTTGTCAAATTTGTTACCTTTTGTTTTAGTGTAATTTCTCACCTTTTACCCTGGAAATGGCTATGATATTGGGGCAGAAGAACAAGGAAAGATTGAATGGTAGAAAAGGTTTGATTTCCTTCCCACAGATATAATACTTACTTTAAAGAAAATATCGGCACTAAACTGCTTTCATTATGTGATTTCTCATTTGCTTTTGTTTCTTTCATAGTCAAGTTTAAATGAAATTTGACTTCTCTTTTTGGCTCATTTATAAAGCTAAACATTATCACTAGTAATTGTATGTTGCTAATCACAAATCTTGCTCATGACGCACAACCTTTAATTATGGTGTAACATCTAGTATCCCTAAATAAATATTGCTTTTTCAAAAGGTTTGGCTTTTTAATTTTTTTGCTTTCTGTTTTAGCTTTGTGCCAGTTTAGAGTAGACCATAAAAAAATGGACTTTTGGGAGGCTGAAATAATTATCTAACAAGTCAAAAATCTGATGTTCTATTCTTATTTGGATAAATAAAATGTAACCATCTTTATATATTCCTCTAGAAGGCATCAAAATATATCTAATGTATATATTTTCTTCTCCCAAAAGACCACCTCAAAGTAAACTATAATTACTCATTTTATATGGAAACTATACAGCTATTAGTTCCTTTTTCTTGAAATTTAAACTAAATTTATTAAACTAAACACTATTCAAAATATTTATTTATGGCGATTGGTTTGATCTCAATAAAGCAATATAGTAAAACAACAGAGTAAACAGGTAGAAAAAAGTAATATAGTAGCAGGTAAAAATACAAATGTAGGAATTATTATCATTAGCTAGACTAGAGGGACCAGGTAGAATGGCAGCACATGAAGGAATTTCTTTTAGATTAGGATACATAAATACTGCTTAGCATTTGGATAGAAGAAGATAAATGAATAGCAGAAGGTATAAGTTGGAAACGAAGACTAAAAATATAATCTAGAACAGTATTACTAAACTTCAGCAAATTTAATTTAGGTGGGCTTCAGTTTCTGTTGGAACTTTCTGTACTATCTTGTGTATGTGCAGGCTGCTCCGCGACTGTAACACATACAGAGAACAAAGAGGAAAGATAAAAAGAGATTCACCCCAGCAACAGTTGCCCAGCCAGTGAGAACCGCGCACATATAGAAAATTATCATATCTGTATGCTTGCTTGAATTCCTTTGTTGCCTTCTGTATCTTCCCACCTTTTGCTAATAAAAGGGGGTCCCGGAGTCAGCTCTGGGCTCTCATCCCGAGAAAGCTGCCTTGTGTGTCTTTCCGCATTCGGACCCCTCATGAGAAGCCCACCGGGAAAATTACAAGTTTCCATAATTCCCCAGCAATTCCTGCCTGCCTTAGTCATAAAAGCCAGGTTGGTGACTTTGGACCAGCCATTCTCTTTCAGCCCAACCCACCTCACTGGATGGTTGTTGTAGGAAAAATAGGAGAAGGAAGGAGCATTGAGTATGTTAGTTGCTTTGAGTGACATATAAAAAAGATTATACAGGTAGGATAAAATATAAAATAAAATAAAATTCTGAAGGCCAGTGAAGACAATGGACTTATACTAGTACAGACTTACTGAATATTAAAGAAACCACGCTTCCGGTTTGAGCTTCTTCAGCGACAGACCGAAATCTGTGACCATGCGCAGTTTCAATCTGGGCTCACCATTGGAGTGCTCCAAGCCAGCTAATTTTGGGGCTAAGCAACCCCATGGGGTGGTGAAAGGGAGGTAGACCACCAGCAGGGTCAAGGAGAGCTGCATCTCTCCTCCTCAGCTGGCCCTTACTCCCTTTCCTGAAGGCGGTTGCAGCGGTGGTCAGAAATGGCCACCTCAAAGAAGAACTCGACTGGAAAAGAATGTGCAGGAGGAAGATAAGAAGAGAAAATTTTGGTTGACCTGGTTGAACTGAAAAAGCAACAATGTAAGGTACCTTGGAATTTGAACTATAAAAAATAACATTGTTCCCAAAGAAGATTTTGAAGCAGCGAAGGAGAGAGGGAAGGGAAAGGATTTGGCTTTTATTTTTCTTCCCTTCCTTATACTGAAAGCTAAGAGATTGAAATAAGAAATTGACAAAAATGTACTTTGACATCAATAGGCAAATTGAAAATAAAATGTCAAAGGGATAATAAAGACTTTTGGATACTCAAAAATATTTAGAAAAAGGAAAGGAGAGAAAGGAAAGAATAAAAGGGCAGGATCTGGAAAAATGGAGGAGACTCCCTGGAACTAAAAGGAATTTACAGTGAAACTTTAACAAGAGTCCTAAAAGATACATTCTAACTGAAACTCTGTAACAAAATAATAGAACCCCAGGAAGAGAAAGTGGAAAAAAGAAGCAAGAAGAAACAGTTTTGGATAATTTGGATTACTTGGTGATTTTTGGATTTTTGGCTATTGGATTTAAATGACTAAAATTAATCAGGTGGTTGTTTAAAAGTGTTTAAAATGGCATCACTTTTGGAAGAATTGAAAATGGAACTTAAAAAACATAAAGAAGATGCACAAGAAGGAAGAGGTTGTTTTGGCTTCGTATTTCAATTTTTAGAAATGGAGATCTGGAACTATGAGAAACAACAAGAAACACTTGTAAAACAAGAAGGTTGGGACAAAGAAGAAGCCTTTAGCACATAAAATTATATATTGCAATGTCCTATTTATCAATGAATACTTCAGCTTCAACCAAAGCAATACAAGAGCACAAAATAGATACAAACTAAAGATAAACCGCACCAAACTTGATTGCAGGAAATATGACTTCAGCAACAGAGTAGTCAATGTCTGGAATACTCTACCTGACTCTGTGGTTTCTTCCCCAAACCCCAAAATCTTCAACATTAGACTATCTACTATTGACCTCACCCCTTTCCTGAGAGGTCTGTAGGCAGCGAGCATAAGTGCACTAAAACGTGCCTACTGTCCCTGTCCTATTGTTTCTTTTTTTACTTATTCATATCCATTTCATGTATTTATGACCATGTTTGTACTTCTACCTGTTATCTAATAATTGTTTGACCAAATAAATACATAAATTTCAATTATTATTAATGGTTTGTAAAAATATAAGTGAAGAGAAATATGGAAAAAAAGAATTAATTATGGAAAGTTTATAAGTGTTCCCAAGGAAGTATTCAATTGAAAAGAAATGCTAAAGAAGTTAAGATTGTATTGAATTGAATTGGAATGGAATGAATGTCTTATTTACTATTGTTTTATATATAGTGTGTGTTTTAAGAATGTACCAAGCAAAATTCGATTGGAAGTTATGTACTGTATTGAATATTATAATTCTAAAGGCATAAATTGAAGTTTAAATAAGAGTTTAATTAATAAAATTAAAAGATATAAAGGTGTCATACTCCAATTAGTAACTACAGGGAAAAATCTGTTTAATGAGAAAAGATAATATGAAATTGAAACAGGACAGACAAAAGAATAAATATAATGATTAGAAAGACATTGAAACTTAGAAAAAGTTATATAGTTGAAGAGATAACTAAAAATAAAGTTGAGAAAACCAAGGGAGGAGAAAAATTATGGTGAAAATGTTAAAAGAGTAATAAGTTATGGAATAGAACACAAAGATAAATATGAAATTGAGTTTGTGTCTGTATGGAGAAGTGATAACCTGGGATCATGCTATTCTCAAAAAAAGATTTTTTATTTGTATTATGTTTTTGTGAAAATCCAAATAAAATTTATATTAAAAAAATATTAAAGAGACCAAACTGGATAATAAGAAAGACCAAATAAATAAAAAAGAGATATGCCAAGAAAAAGCATTACATGTCCACTGCATTAAAAAAAACAACAGCAGAGAAAGTAGGTAACATGAACCTAAGGGCAGGAAAGTTGAAGAAAGAGACTGCACAAGAACAAGCCTTAAGAACAAATGCATACAAAGCCAGAATTCAGAAGACAGCAACAGATAGCGTATGACTGAATGACTTCAGGCTTCTACTGGAAAATATCAATTCCTCATTCATTTATAGCCTGAAGAACAACACAGACCTGGTATATATTACTGAAACATGGTTGGTTGACAGTTGGAATATATCCTACTGATACATCAAGATTATGGAAGTGGAGATGAAGCAATAATCCTTTCTGAAAATTTAACAGGAACCAATATGCTGATATTCATATTCTCTATGAACCTGCCCTATAGGCTAAAATCATGATTTATAATAATGCTATCACCGTATTATTTGGCCTACTATCTCTCAAGAGCTGTTTATAGGTCCTTGGACCTCAAAGGCTAATGCTACAGTCTCTCCAGTTGTTTGTGCTGGAGAATTCCAATTTCATTCCCTTAGAATAGGAAATGTATAACTTCCATGACCATGTTCCAGGTGGTCTAAATCCTGACTAAAGGCCTCAGCAAAGGCTAAACATGTTAGACATGTTTTCCTTGAGAAAAGATGGCATATAATCTGTAGATAGTTAGGTAAAAGACATTGACAGACATAAACCAGATTCATTCACAGAGTGCAACTCAAGTCCAAGAGAAGCTGAACAGGGAAGAAATGACTTTCTTGCACTTAGTAAATATATAGTAACAGGAAATAATAGAGTTTTGGAGATGTTGTGAAATGAAGTAAGCAAAGAGATACTTGGGGTTAATGACCAGGAAAGGTTATGATTAAATATTCTATGTGTATCTATGCTGGTCCAGTCTATAGCACAAAGAGCAACGAAGCATGTATACTTCTCCAGTCTTATTGATTCTTGTATAGCTAGCATGTTTAGGGTTACTCATATTCTATTGTGGAACAAGGCGCAGGACAATATCCATGCAGGCAATTGCAGGATGTTTAAAAGTTTCTTTGAAGATAATATTTCTAACATTTATTCATACCTTGATACCAGTTGAGCAGATTTAAATGAAATATGGCAAGATCAGGGGTGGGATTCTGCTGGTTCGGATCAATTCTATAGAACCCATTGTTATGATTCTGCGCAATTCGGAGAACTAGCAAATGACACCACTGGCTGGCCCTGCCCTGTCCCTCCTTATCTTGGCCATGAGCCATCACTGCCTGCAGTCTACCTTCACCCACCCACTCACCCACCATGAGCCATCACTGCTTGCCTTCCGCCGCGGCCCTGCCTGATCTGAATCTCATCTCTTATCTCCCTAACATGTCACCAGCCCCAGTTGAATCCCAACTCCTAAGCCAGCCTAGGCTGCCACCACCACTCCACCACTGCCGCCCTCAACCTTGCCACCACTGCTGCCACAATCCCTAGTCAACTCCTGATTCCAGGCCTGGGCTGGCCTAGGCCACCCTCGCCCTGCCACCGCTGCCACCCTCACCCTTGCTGCCTCTGCCGCCACAAGCTCCAGTTGAATCCTGTCTCTGGGCCAACCTAAGCCACTACCGCCATGCTGCCGCCACCCTCAGCACTCATGGCCTAGCTGGCTGCCTCCCAATCCCAGTTTCCAGCTTGCCTGGCTTGCTGGTGGCAGAAAGGAAGGTGATCCAGGGCTGACCCATCGCTGCTCGGGTGCCCACCAGCCTGCATCTCACCCCTTCATAGCTGCTGGACCTTGCCTGCTAGGGGTGTAGGTGGTTGACCAAGGAGCATGACACTATGCCGCTCGCATTGCCCTTTTGCCTGCCACCCCTTCCCTCTGCTGCCTGTCAGCCCGCACGCTTTGGCTGAGTGTTGGCCGCTGCTGTGAGAATGGTGCAAGTCAAGCCTTGCCAGAATGGATCTTCCTTCCCTGCTGTCAGCCTTACTTTCCAAATCATGGAGCTTGCACTGTTCTCATAGTGGCACCTCACACTCGGCTAAAATGCTTGGCCCAGCAAGGGAGGGGCAGCTGGTTGAGGGGCAATGCAGGCGGCATAGCCTCATGCTTCCTGGTCACCAGCCACACACCCTGGTAGCCATGAGCAGCTGCAGAGAATCCGGACAGAGGATGAAATGTCCTCTGGTGGGGAGCCAAGTGGCGACGGCTCTGCCCTGGCTGGCTCACCTTTCCGTCTGCCACCAGCCGCAGGAGGAAGGTAAATTTGCAGGCAGTCAGGAAAGCCAAGCCACTGTCTAGCCCAGAGCTGCTGTGGGTGAGCAAGGCTGCAGTGCACACCTTACTTGAAGTTACCAGCCTGTTCCTTTCCCCAAAAGTGGTAGGAAAGGAAGTCCCACCCACGGCCCCTTTGTTGGACCTGGAAGCCTTGCCTGCCAGCCTTTCTGAGCAATGCTGGACCGGGCATGATCATCCGTTCATGCCCGGTCCCTGGGACTCTGGCCATGAAGAACCCTCATCAGGTACTTCATTGGAAGTGTATGTGTGAGAGAGAGAAATAGAGAGATTTTTTTTTGTTTCAGGTAGGTCTCCTAGCTTTAAAAGGAGAGAGGGACAGAGGAAGGGAAGGGATAGAAAGAGAGAAAAAGAGAGAGAAAGAGAGTGGGAAAGAGAGAGAAAGTGAGAGAGAGAGAAAGAGAGAGAGAAAAAGAGAGGGAAAGAGAAAGAGACAAGGAAGAGACAAGAAAAGAAAGAGAAAAGGGAAAGAAAAAGAGAGAGAGAAAGAGAAAAGAAGAGAAGAGATAGACAAAGAAAGGAGGGTGGAAGAAAGGGACGGAAAAAAAAGAAAGAAAGAGAGAGGGAGGGAGGGAAGAGAAAATCAATGAGATATATGAATAGACAGACAAACAGACAGACAGACAGACAGACAGATAGATAGATAGATACATGCAGGGAGGAGGGAGAGAGAGAAAAAAGGACAGGAAGGAAGGACACAAACCCTGGCTTCAGAAGACTTTTTGAAGTCCAATTCCCTGCTCCATCAGATCCTTACAAAATCATAGAATAGCAGGATTAGAAGGGACTCTGTGTGTGTGTGTGTGTGTGTGCGCGCGCACGCATGGCTGTCAAAACTCCAAAAATAGGCCAAGTAGCTCTGGGAAGATTAGTCGTAAATTAGAACACTTGCTAAGCACCTGACCATTAAGCGAGGATCATTTGGTTTGCCAGTCACATCGCCACACCCACCCAGTCACATGACCACCAAACCATGCCAACCCAGTCACATGACTACCAAGACACACCCACAAATTAAGCCATGCCCACAGAACCAGTTGTTAAAAAAATTGAATCCCACCTCTGGGCAAGATGTGTTTGTAACTTGATGAAGGATTCTTTTGAAATTCTGGAGCCTAAAAAGAGTGGATAAGGTTCAAAAAGTGAATGTCTTGTTGAAAAAGGATGAGTTGTCATCATCGAAAGAAATGCTCAACCCAACTGAGATCATCCTTGCTTAGCAATCACTTATTCCATGACCATTCAAAGTTATAATGTCATTGAACAAGGAGATTTTTGGCTGGTCCTCTAAACTGCACTGATTGCAGCATCCCCAAGGTCAAATTATTGCAATTTAGGTGCTTGGCAATGATGTGCAATTATGATATTTGCATTGTCATCCACAGTCATGTAATCATTATTTTAATCTTCACAGCTGACTACTGACAAACAGGTCAATGGGAAAGCTGATAGGAAGTTGCATGATGTTGGCTTAATTTATTAATATAATGTTATTGAACAAATTTTAAACAAGATGAAAGTAATATAAATATTAGAACAGAAACAAAGAAAAAAAGAATAGTGAATACATAATATAGAAAATATAAAAAGAAATTAGGCGTTGGTTCTTACCTGATACGCCGGTTCTCTCCGAGCTGCTCGGAGCATCCATTTGATTGGGTTGGTTCAGTCTTCGTCCTGATAGGCTGAGCTTAAACTTCGGAACGCTCCTTCTCCTCCACGAGACTCCTCCCAGCATTCCCCAGTTTTAGCGAAGATTGCAGTGAAAAGGCAGATGTCGCTTCTGAGAAACTAGTACATCAGCTTGGTCGTATAGCAGGACTCCCACAGACGGAAGAAATAAAAACAGACAGCAATAATACACACAGGGTGGGGATGGATGCTCCTTCGCAGCTCGGAGAGAACCAGCGTATCAGGTAAGAACCAACGCCTATTCTCCTACGAGCTGCTCGGAGCATCCATTTGATTGGGACATACCAAAGCTTGGCCTGGACTATGGGCGGAATGCTGGCTGGACCTGGAGTCTGTCACTGTCCTGCACACACCCTGTAGCACCCTCCTACCAAAAGACGCATCTGCAGATGCAAAGACATCAACCTTATAATGTCTGATAAAGGGGGAAGGAGACGCCCATGTGGCGACCCGACAAATGTCAGAGATAGGAGCTTGGGTGGCCCAAGCCGCCGTGGTGGCAGCACTGCGAGTGGAGTGCGCCGTGATGCCCCTGGGAACTGCTAGGGCCTGGGCCTGATAGGCTTTAGCAATGGTGGCCCGCAACCAACGACCTATGGTGGTGGAAGAGGCCCTAGTACCTTGACTATGAGGCAGAAATACAACAAACAAGGCCTCTTTCCTCCTAAAGGATGCCGTGCGATGTATATAGACCTTCAAGGCACATCGGACATCCAACTTATGCCACTGATGTTCCAACTTTCGGGAAGGATGAGGACAGAAATTGGGCAAGACCAACTCCTGTGCCCTGTGAAAAACCGAATTAATCTTTGGAATAAACGTGGGATCGGGCCGGAGGACAAACCTATCTGCATGAAAAACACAGAGGTCTGACCTGATAGATAGGGAGGCCAACTCGGAAATGCGCCGAGATGAAGTAATGGCCACTAAGAAAGCAACCTTATATGTAAGAAATAGTAGTGATGTGGAACGAATCGGTTCGAAAGGAGGTTTGGTAAGGGCCAGAAGGACCTTGTTCAAATCCCAAGTAGGATAATGATGAACCATGGGCGGTCGTAAATTAGTAGCACCCTGAAGAAAGGCGCGAATAAGAGGGTGATGAGAAAGAGATGGGAAATTCTCATGGTCAATCACGGAAGACAGGGCAGAAACTTGTCTTCTCAAGGTATTTGGTGAAAGCCCCCTATCGAGATCAGCTTGTAGAAATTACAAAATTTGAGCAATCGAAGGAGATCGCAGATCAATATGAAATTGGGAACACCAGCTGGAAAATATGGACCAAGTTGCATTATAAATGCGATTTGTTGAGGGGCGCCTTGCAGCCTGGATGGTTGAAATAACCTTGTTGGATAGTTGCTTGCTGATTAAACGCGACCGCTCAACCTCCAGACGGTCAATTGGAACCACTGAGGGTTCGGATGTTGAAGAGGACCCTGGGTTAGCACAATCCTGTCCAGAGGAATTCTCCATGGTTTGAACACCGACAGACAACAGAGATTGGCGAACCAAGGGCATCTGGGCCAGTATGGAGCCACCAAAAGCAGATCTGCCCGTTCCTCTAGCATCTTCCGTATGACCTGAGGGATCAAAGGAAGAGGGGGAAAGGCGTACAAGAGCCTTGGGGGCCACGGGCAGCGAAGGGCATTGAAATCCTCCGCCCCTTGAGAGGGGAATCGGGACACAAACCGTGGCAGGTGGGCATTGAGAGGAGAGGCGAAAAGATCGACCTCTGGAAGACCAAACCTCGTGACTGCCTCTTGAAAGAGTGACAGATGAAGACGCCACTCCGTGGAATCGACTGTGGCCCAGCTGAGCCAATCTGCCTCGGTATTGCAGATGCCCGAGATGTGTTCTGCCCTGATAGAAAGTAAATTTGTCTCCGCCCAACGACAGAGACGTTCCGCCTCCTGCATGAGAGGTTGAGACTGTGTGCCCCCTTGCTTGTTTAGGTGCGCCTTGGCTGCTGTATTATCTGTGAGAACTAAAATATGTTGGTTGCGTACCTGCGGTAGCAGAGCCCGAAGGGCCAGATGAATTGCCCGAAGTTCCAGCCAATTGATATTGTGGGACTGTTCCCTTGCTGACCAGCGACCTTGAACTGTGGATGAGTGAAGGTGAGCACCCCAGCCCAGCAGGCTGGCGTCGGTGGTGACAGTGAGTCTGCGGGGCTCCTTGAAGAGACAACCCTTGTTGGTTGGGTCGGGACCACCAGAGAAGTGATGTAAGAACTTTGGTTGGAACTTTGACTTTGTGACCGGAATTGCTGAGACCGGAACGTTGAAATGGGAGAAGGAACCACTGAAGGGACCTGGAAGAAGACGAGCCCAAGGAATAATAAAAATACATGAGATCATTTTCCCAAGAAGGGTAGAAAGATCAGCTAGAGAAACATTATGTCGTGACCTGATCAGCTGCACTAGTTGTTGTATACTTTTATGCCTTTCGTCAGAAAGGTAAACCTTGCATGCCCGTGTATCAATGATGGCACCTAAGTGTAACAATCTTGTAGAAGGAATTAACTGGCTTTTGTTCTCGATTAATAGCAAATCCATGTGCTTGCAAAATGCGTAGAGTCGTCTGAGTATCTCGGACAGCTTGAGTAGAAGAGCTGGACAAAATTAAAATGTCATCTAGATAACAGTGCAACCTGATGGGAAGGGCACGAATGTGGGCAGCTAGAGCAGCGAGGACCTTAGTGAAAACCCGAGGAGCAGAGGCTAGACCGAAGGGAAGAGCCCAATATTCGAAATGTTGACTGTTATAGCAGAATCTTAAAAACTTACGATGTGATGGCCTGATCGGAATATGCAAATAAGCTTCCGTGAGATCTACTGAGGTGAGAAGATCTCCCTCTCTGACGCTAGCAAGGATGGAATGTAAAGTGTGCATCTTGAATTTGCGATAGACTAAAAATTTATTGAGTCGTTTGAGGTCCAAGATAGCTCTCCACCCACCAGAACTTTTCTTAACTAAAAAGAGTAGAGAATAAATACCACGCCCTTTTTGGTCTGCGGGAACTGGTTGAATGGCCCGTATGTGTAGAAGATGCAGTATGGCTGCTTCCATGAGGCTATATTTAACCAAATTTTTGGAAACGGGATACCCTGAAAATATCAGATGGGGCAGACTGGAATTCTAAAGCAAGGCCAAACCTCACAGTATCTCGGACCCAGGAGTCTGAAGTAGAAGCGTCCCATCTATCCGCATAAAACCTGAGATGGCCCCCTATGGGCAAAGACTCCTCAAGGCTAACGTGGATGCCTGAAGGATCTATTGCCGGAAGAACGGAATGATCGTCTGGATTGGCCGCCTCTCTGGTACCGATCCCCAGGGTCGAACCTGTCTGAGGAGAATCCCAGGTGAGGAAAATGGGATCTAGACGGTCGAGACAGAAAGGAACTCTGGGAGTAAGGTCGAAAGGAACTCCTCTGAAAGGACTGGGGGATACCTTGGGTCAGACTTCCGAAAAAGAGGAGGAAGAATCCTTTTCTTATTCCGGGTCTCAATGAGAAGCGGATCTAAAGAGGGGCCAAACAGCTTGTTGCTGTTTAGAGGAGCAGAAGCAAGCTTAGATTTGTGCTTGATGTCCGCCTGTCAAGGCTTAAGCCAAAGGAGGCGTCTGGCTGAAAGATGAGATGCAATGGCTCTGGTAGAAAATTTTACGGCATGAAAGGTCGCATCGGCTAAAAATTCTGTAGCCGCCGTGAGCTTAGCAATGTCCTGATGGGCCCTTAGATTAGATGCAGGGACATGCTCACGAAGTTGTTTCAGCCATCTGAGTGAAGTCCTATTGAAAAATGAGGCCGCTGTGGCAGCTCTGACAGCCCAAGCATCAGAGTGATGGGCTTTGCATAGCATTACCTCGGCCCTTTTATCCTCAGGCTTTAAAACCTCAAGCGGCTCACTTGGAAGAGAAGTAGGAGAGGCAAGACCCACAATGGGTTCATGGACCTCCGGTATATTTAACAAATTGAGGTATTCTGGAGCCATATTAAAGAGTCTCCTATCGTAACTAGTAGGAGCCAGAAATGGAACAGGGGAACGGAACTGTTTTTGAACTAGTTCCATGAACATTGGAGGAACAGGGATCACTTCAGCCTGAACAGTAGGCTGATGAAAAAATAAATCCTGGGGACCCTTCTCTGGAGGACCCATGGGGGGAGCTGATGTGTTGATGCCAGCCGTGTTAGTCGCCTTATATAGGAGGGGTTTAAATAGGTGAGGCTGAAACAGACCAGTAAACGCCGGTTGGTCTGGGGAGAGACCCTCATCCTCGGACATCCCCCCTCTAAAAGATCCTGTTCGGATAAGGAGTGTTCCGCCTCATGAAAGGACTCTAGGTCACTGTGTTCCAAATCTTGCATTTGAAACAGCTCCTCAGCCTCCATGTCCAGATCCCCTCTCTGAGTGTCCTGCATCGGAATATCCTCAAAAGGTATTACCTGATCAGCAGTTAGTTCCGGCCTGACTAGAGGCTGGGGTGGCTGAGACTCCAGGTCAGCAGGGACAGGCTGAGGTTGTGTCATAACAGCATGTTGTAAACCGGCAGAAATCCCCTGCCTGATTGCCATCTCCATCCAAGATCACATTTGAGGAGGAATTTCCTCAGGCAAGGAAGATTCCTGGTGAAGGCCTGCAGCAGTGGGGGTAAAGGTGGCTTCAGGAGGACCCCTAGAGGCTGGCCAATCGGATAACTGAGTCTGGTGTCCCACAGAACCACGACTGTGCCTGGAGGAGAGGGAAACATCTAGTGGGGGAGGACAGACATAAGAAGAGGGCCCAGGAGTAGAAGGAGAAAGGTGCTGAGAAGGTCTCTGAACCTCACGAGCACACTTATCTATTTGTTTCTCTAAGGCCCTATGGTGCCTTCTGGCATCACGCTCAGAAGCTTTAGAAATACCCCCCACATTTTTGCATTTGGATTTTGACTTTGCTTGCGAGGCAGAAGGCCGAGAACCGCTACCCCCTGCCATAATAAGTCAGTATAATAAAAGGACCAAAGACAAGGAAAGGACCTGAAGAATAAAGGAGGGATCAAGATAATTGGAAAAAATACAGAAATCACCTGCTTCGACCAGAACAAGCTCTTAAAATAACCTATTCAGACGAGGCTGAGCTAAAACTGGGGAACGCTGGGAGGAGTCTCGTGGAGGAGGAGGAGCGTTCCGAAGTTTAAGCTCAGCCTATCAGGACGAAGACTGAACCAACCCAATCAAATGGATGCTCCGAGCAGCTCATAGGAGAATAAAGCATCTTTTTGACAGATGTTATAAATGCATTTGTATTTTACCTCTTCTATTTAAGATACCCCAGGCAGAATGCTCAACAGTTAAGACACTGAGCTTACAGCTGGAAAATCAAAAGCAAAGGTTTGAGACCTGAGTGCTGTGCAACAGGGTAAAGTTCTAACTGAAAGAAACAGAATCAAGAATAAGGATTTCTCCATGGTAGTTCCATTGCTTTGAAACACTTTGCTTCCAGAGATGTTTGTTGTTCCCTTGTTGTTAGCCTTTCGCAAGGCCAACAAAATTATTTTGTAGTGATGTTTTCAGGAATTGTTTAGATTGTGGTTCAATGTTTTATATTATCTTGATTTATGCTATCCGCCACCCAGAGTTCAGTGATTGGGGAAGTATGCAAACAACTGAAATAAACATACCAGCAAACAAATACATGGCATGTATTAAAAAAAAAAAGCAGGATGTGAACATTTCATTAAGCTAGTAAACCAGGGAAAAGGTGTGTGGAAATAAGAAAGTACATCAGTGTTTCCTCACATCAGCAGATCCTCATAGGGAAATTCTTCCAAACATTTTTGACAATTTGGTGTTGAAATATTTAAAACAGACAATTGGTTTCATAATGCTAAAGATACAAGAGTTGTCTGTGATTTCATTAAGATATCTATTGCATTGATACCTGAGGGCTTCAACCAAAGCTTGCTGACGTCAATGGAGATATGTTCACTGATTTCAAGGGTCTTGTACCCGGACATTAACTCTGCGAAATAAAAAGAAAACAAACAATAATACAGTCTGCCCCAGGTAGAAACATTCTTTCTTCCTTCCCTATTCTCAGTATGCATGTTATAATATGAATTGTACAGGAGATAGAAGAAATCTGGAGGGTAGGATACAAGATGAAAAAGATTAAAAACATAAGTGAAGGAGTGGCTTTTAACCATTAACAGGAACTATTTTTGCCAGTTACAGCAAGAAAGATGACATTCACTATTAATGTACATGTATTTACAATGTGGCTTTGTTAACTTTTCAATTAGTGTTACTGGCATCAAAATTGTGAATGTTCCGTTTGGTAGATGCTATTCTTCTTACATATTTCTTCTCAACAAAGACATGTTTTGTGTGTCGTAGACTCCCCTTTTAAAAATTCATTCATGTCATCCAAAATCTTAGATATTTATTGGACTGGATCCAGGCTTAGTCATAATTAGAACAGATCTGTAATAATCAGTAAAATCTGACTTGAAACAGTATTTAGACCAATGCTTCTCAATCTTGGCAACTTTATGGTCCATAAAGACCAGTGGGTGGTCTTTAACTCCCAGAGTTTGATGAGGAATTATGGGAGTTGAAGTCTATATATTCTAAAATTGCCAAAGTTGCCTTTATTCAGTGATGAAATACAAATCAATACACCTCTGGACAGACAGCTACCTGGTTCCACTTGAATAATCAAGGAAAAGGTAAGTCAATCATTGATTAATTAGTTCTATAACCAATTTGCCCTGACTGATTGGCTCTTTTTGCTACTTTTCAAATGAAATTTATCTTCCTGAAATTGACATTGGGTATTCCATGTTCTGCAGTCTGTTCTGCAATCATAAAAACAGTTTGACCTTTTGTGTGACATCGTTCCATATATTTAACCATCACTTAGTCCCTCAGCATTTTACTCTTATTGTAAAATATTCATGTAACATCTCTACTCACAAGTTTTTGGTTCTAGTCCATTAATCATCCTGGGGTTTCCCTTCTGTATTCTAATTTGTTTGAATCCTTAAAATATGGTTCATACTTCACAATTGCCTAGTAGAACACTTTTTCAGGCTTCTCAAAGAAAAATAAATCCAATAAGTGTTTTTACAGGTATATCCCCTTGATTTCAAAGGGCTTACTCTAAATAAGGCTGCCTACACATGTAACTTCTAATGTGACTTGTTAACTTTTAGCCACAGTAGATATCAAACTTTGGTTAATTTCAAAGCAAGGTACTTAAGGTTGGAATTGCTTAGTTTAATACAATTGATTTTATTTATTTATTCATTCATTTATTCTTTCATTCAACTTACATGCTGCTCATCTGACCTGGAAGTGATTCTAAGTGTATTACAATAATTAAAAACCAATAAAAACATTAAAACATTAAAATAATAAATAGTGACATTAAGTTAACTAAAATTGATAAACATGAAAAGAAAGGAACAAGATGTACATAAGGAGAGATGGATTCCTATCTCAGTTCATTAACCACTTCCAGAAAGATGCATCCCACTGATAGTTGGATAAAGGTGCTTATAATACTATATTTCACATATATGCACATATATTGAGTCTCAATTTGGCTAAATGTTATTTTATACATTAATTGTGTCATGAGTTTTCGTTCATTGTTTTTTGTAAATGTAGGTTTATTTATTTGTTATTGTCAAATTTATGCATTCTGGCAAGACTCCTCACAGGAAGAATAGCAATAAATGTCATCAAGCAAGTACAAGTTATATCAGTCAAAGCATTAATAAAATAAAATTATATATAACAATTAAATTTCCATAAATTCAGACAAACTATCATAAAAAAATCATGCAAGTATAGAAGTAGGAAAGGAATGCTTGCTTATACAAATAGGTCTTAGGTTCTTAAAAATAAACTGAAAAGAATTATACAAAAAAAAAACCCCAACATATCAAATATGATGCTCAACAATATGTTAAAGTAGGCAAAACCATTGACATACCATAAAATTGGGACCAGGTTGAAGTATAATTAATGGATAACAGTAACAAATGCAAGGCATGTAGGGAAAGCAGATCCATTTCTAAATTACCTTCTAAACTATATATTATAAATCAGGCATGAAAGTTCAGATCCACAAATGAAGACTGAATTAAACCGATGCACAGGAATTTCTTAAGTACTGGTTAGCACCTGGTTAGAGTTAGATAAGGGTCAATGGCATTTAAAAGGAATTGGACTTAGTTTGCCTCTGGCTTTATAGGGATTCTAGGCTGGTCACTCTTTTAATTCTGTCCCCAGGTTCTGCCAATTTTTCGCCTACAATTCCATGACATGGTTGATGAAAATGTATTGGTCAAAGTCCAACACTTTTAGGTTCTAATGTAAGAGACAAAAGTTAAGAGAGTAAGTCATATACATATACATTCCATATACAATGGAAAGATGTTTTAGTCTTCTTTTTATCTCTTCTGCACTGGGGTGGCGAAACAAGAATTTACAAGGCAACTTGTGATAACTATCTTATTATTAGATAGTTTTCCTTACATTAGTTGTGCTGAAAGAAAAATGTACTACTGTAAAGGGACAATTCTGTTTAAGCTATTATTCAGTAAACCTGTGCAATCATTGTAATGTATGCTATTGCCATCTGTGGTGTTTCTACTTACTGAGACAAAAAATCCAAAGGACCAAGACAAAATTATTCTCTCTGCCCTCTCCCCACAAAATAATGATGAAGAAAACAGGGAAATCATCAGCAAAGTGGATTTTGCTTTTTGAATTCAATTATTCCAAAGTCATTGAGATACTTTGAATAAATTTTGAGATTTTGAGATACTAAAGTATATTCAGCTTTGGTGATATATTAAGGATTTCTGGAATTTTAAATATTTGCATATTTGTTATTTAATTGGAGGAAAATATATATACACCCATCTAATAGTATGTGCCCATCTAATATTTCAGGACAAAATCTTTTTTTTACAGAAATCAGATTGTCAACAGCATCCTGGATCAGAACTTACAGGAGGAAGATCTTATTCATTATCAGATGAGAATGAAGAAATGTGGAACCTTTACAGTAATGGTTTGGAAACTAATAGGATGATACCGGTAATAGAAATGGATATTGCATGCCTTTTTTGTCAGATAATAAAAGATATTAAAGATACAAAGATAAAAATATTCCCTCTATATTTAAACATCCCTTTCACTGCCAATGGTTTCATTTAGAGAACTATTAAGAAATGTATTAGATATTCCAATTTGTATGCTTAATTTACTATTAAATTATTTTTATTATGTATAAACAATTGAATTGTATAGGTGCGTATGTGTGTGTATATGCACACAAGAGAAATTCTGAAAGGCAGATAAGTGGTGGTTACTTTTAAAATCACACACACACACACACACTTTTACATATAATTGCAACAGAAAATAATTATATTAAAAAAACCAAGTAACACTCATCACAAAATCTCCAGAACCGTAAAGCCTATAAACTTGAAATGTGGCACATATGTTCCTCTTGGCTTCTAGGTGCTCACTAAGAAAGGATTTTTCGAAATGACCATCACATCATTACTGTTTCTTAATACAATAATTAACATACTCTGATGCTAAGGAGTTCTACTCTCCCTCACCATCTGAAAAGAATTCTGTTCCAACTGCCAGTTGCCTTCTAATTAACATGCTCTGTTCCAACTGCCAGTTGTCTCACAAGGTTGCAAAACAGCAGTAGGTAGCATTCTTCACTATCACGCTCCATTATCCTGTAGCTGTAAAAGTCAGCAGCAGACATGGTCTTCTTGAGAGGACACTTGATCTTTGCATCATACTGAGGTATATTGATGTAATAACCATCTTTTCCATGGCAAAACATCAGAGGGTACTGGGGAGCTCAGTAGCAGTCTGGGGTTCCTTACAGTACTAAACATTGGTACCTCACCAAAATGTCTACACTTTCCACCTATAGAACTGCTTCCAAACTCAAGGTGGTGGGAGCAATATTCCTTTATATGTTTCAATCACCAACCACCACTGAGCCAACACATTTGGAACCGGATTTCTCCTGCATAGCCCGATCACTGCCAGTTGCCTCACATTCTGTTACCTCAGTTCAAACTGGCAGATGTTCCACTCCGTCACACAGAAGCAGTCTGGGGCTCCTTACGGTACTTTCTTTCTTTCTTTCTTTCTTTCTTTCTTTCTTTCTTTCTTTCTTTCTTTCTTTCTTTCTTTCTTTCTTTCTTTCTTTCTTTCTTTCTTTCTTTCTTTCTTTCTTTTCTTTCTTTCTTTATTTATTAGATTTTTATACCGCCCCCTCTCCCAAAAAAGGGACTTGGGGTGGTGTACAGCCAGATAAAAATAGAAAAAAGATATAAAATTGTACAGTTAAAAGCAATTTAAAATTATTAAATTAATAGCCAAATTATAAAATTATCAAAATGTATAAAAACAGGTAAAAATTTAAAATACCAAATTTAAAACCCCAAATTTAAATGTTGGTACCTCAGCAAAATGTCTATGCATTCCATCTATGGAACTGCTTCCGGACTCAAGGCAGCGGGAGAAATATTGCCTTATGTGTTTCAAACACTGAGCCAACGATTGTGAAGCGGATTTCTCCTGCATAGCCCAATCACATGGTGTCATTGCAAAGCACAAATATCCAGCTAGTAATTATATAAATGCTATATTGTGATTGCAAATAGCAGAAAATAAATAGTCATATTGGATGCAATTGAAAATACATTCGAGAGCCAACCTATTATTTTTGTTATATCAGGACCTAATTCCTGTGGAGTCCCCACAATCATTAATTTAACAGACAGATGTTGCACTCGGCTTGAGCCGAAGCTCGACACCACCACATGTGCCAGTGGCTCGCCAGCATGAAACAGGACTGTAAAGCGGCAGTTGATAGAAGCTAGCCATGATCTTCATTTGGACTCACCAAACGTGCTCCATTTCATCACAGCAACAGCAGGCGTACACAATACACATCAGCAGGGCGTCTGCTAGCCAAGGTGCGATGCCCAGCTGAGAGGGGAAGAAGCCGACACTGTCCGAAGCTCTGTTTGCCAACAATGACAGTAATCCTCATATTTGACTGGTGGTGGGTGTTACACAAATACTCACCTCGGTGCAACCTGGTGATGGGCAGCCCTAACACCCTGTGGTGCTGGACAGTGGAGCAAGAAGCCTAAGTAGGGAATGCAATGTTGGTTGGCCTGTGGGGCAGGGCTGCCAGATGCAGGAATGGGGCAATAATTATTGGGTAGGATATATTGTGCGCTGGTGGAGAAGAACTCCCAGCGCTAACTTTAATTTTGCATGCTCGCTGCTTCCTGACGTCTCAACTGCTGTGGCGACTGCTGTTTCTTTGGACTTAAGAACATCTGTGTTTATTGCCCGATCTGCTTAGCTGTCCAGAGAGTGGCTGAGACAGAAATATGAATGCCCTCTTTGTTTTAATGGAAGTCTAGTAACAATATAAATACTATACAGTATGAATATAGAAATCTACTTTTATTTACTTGACCAATTATGTGTGTGTGTGTGTGTGTGTGTGTGTGTGTATGTGTGTATTCTGAAATTAACTGGATTCAAACACCAAGAATAACATTTAAGAGTTATTAAAAAAAATCTTTATGGTTAGCATTGTATTACTTGGTGACCCTAATCATTATTTTATTGTTTTGACACTGAACGATTATATGTCATCAAGTTGTTGTCACTATGAGTTGGCAATGCCTAGATGGCACAAAATCAATCAATCAGTTAATCTTCTATTCTTTTACTGCATGAAAACACAAGTCTGTAATTTGAACATCTGAGAGATAAAATTCTCGCTGTAAAGCTATGATTACTACATTAAATGCATCTAATGAATTTGTTTTACAGCAAATACTGATCAAACATCAAGATTGCCATTTTATGATTTTCAAGTTTATTGAACATGTATAATGAACATAAATAAAGAAATGATGTATGATAACATGCCCCTCTGCTACTAACTGAAAAGCCTATGTCCTTCTTTCCTTCCACCCTCTCTCCCTTCCTCCCTCCCTCTTTCTTTCTTTCTTTCTTTCTTTCTTTCTTTCTTTCTTTCTTTCTTTCTTTCTTTCTTTCTTTCTTTCTTTCTTTCTTTCTTTCTTTCTTTCTTTCTTTCTTTCTTTCTTCTTTCTTTCTAATATAAGAAAAGAAATATTATTAGATATCTTATGCATAAGGGTAAACTATAAGTGCTTTAGAGAAAAAATTTATATTAGATTTTGATTAGATAAGGTGAGATAAAAAAACATGTCTGTGTGAACAGTTATACCCAAAAAATCTGAACTGTTGACCTGAGAGTTGTTCTTAGCCTGTTGAAATATTAAATGCTGTAAAGACCATAGCTTGCAAGTTAAGCCACTCAAAAAGACATGATGGTGATTGTGACCACGTGGTTAAAGTAAACCTACTTTTAGCACTTTCATCTTAAAATGTTTAATCATACTTTGCAGACACTAATAGACACTAGTTAGCTGGAATAGCTTCTAGAAAGTCAAATTTAGTCCAATTTAGATCGGAGGTTATTTTTGTTTGAGACTTGATAAAGATTTAAGTAATCCCACTGAATGTTCTAGAAAGAGTATGTTTATTTGCATTGTTTTGAAGATTAACTTTCAAGGAAAGCAAATGGAAAACTTAGCTCATCTGCTTTCTTCTTTTGATTTCTCTCTTCATTGTTCACTTTCCAATATTTTCTAATACTTTGTCACTCTTCCCAATGACGAGAATGGATTTTGTTTGTTCCACACATTCATGTTTGGTGTTGATTTGCAGCAATATAAATATAATTTAATACAATCCTGATCCCTTTCTCCAAATATCTAATTTGGCACAGCATAAATCATGTAATCTCCACAATGATGAGTTGGAACTAAAGTTACACTCAATAAATTTATCTAGATTTTCCCTAAGCATGTTCTATTAGTAGAAGCCTTCTGATGAAGGCAGATGTTTTACAGATACAGTTTGTTTTTAAGTAATTCAGATACAACTATTATGAAGAAAGTGGCGGGAATACTGCAAATTAGACACATTATAAAATCTAGAATGATCCTGCTTGTAGACCACATGCCCTTGCTCCATTTTTTAGATGTAGTTCAAGTCAACAAGTGAACATGTATATTATACATTTACTAAAATGTGATTTCAAGTTAGTACCTTTAGCATTTTTTCTGTATTTATAAACATTTTCTGTAATTAGAATTTAAGAAATGTCATTAAGTTAATAGTAATTATTATTTTAAAATATTTTACTAACAAAATTATTCTAAACCATGAATTTTATTTCAAATGCATTTAACTGTATGGCACTCAAAATCCCTCTTTGAGGGAGAGGGCATTCAAAAATGTGGAAAATAAATAAAATAATAAAAATAAACAATATAAATAAAGGGACAAATTAGAATTCTCTTTGCCAACAGTTTAAAATGGATGTTCCTATCATTAGCTGTTTTCTACCACCTAAAAAAAACTTGAAGAAAGAAGTTGCAAAGTTTTACTTTGAAGTTTGCAACTTTGAAGAAGTTGCAAAGTTTTACTTATGAGTCAATGCTCTCCATCAAATACTACTTATTCAGTTAAACTCAGAGTCTCTTTTGTTTGATTGAGAGTCTGTTTTCAAAAGGATGCATTAGACATAGTTTGGTCCTATATAACTGCCTCTAAGACAATATTTCATCTGATTGTCAAGAAGCAAGTCACAGATGCTGAATAATTAGAAAGAAACATATTTCATAAACTGGAATTTCTGATTGTTATAAAATATTGCACGGAGTAATCAAATTATTATGACCACAATTTGGCAAGTTATGAAAAATGTAAAAAATTACATATGAAGACAATGAAGGTGAATGAGATAATGGAAATAGCTAAGTCATGCAAGCAAATTTTAATGTAATATCTTATAGTAAAAGGAAAATCCTAACCTTTAGTTAAGTGGATCCATCTTTACTTTGTTAATAAAGAAACCAATATTTCCACATAGTTTGATGCTTCTGGGTTGAGTAAGAGACAAAAACAGAGCCTTCTGCAGCCTTGTTTTGTAAGAAAAATTATCATTACACTTAAACATGTTCAAATATGCTTCATTTAACTCAATATTTTATTCTTTGAAACAAGGCAATATTAAGTTTTTAGCAAAATCTCATTATACCTCTCCAACTTGAATCTTATTTTTGAGGCACATTAGCTTGTGTGTTATCCCATTAACTATAGGAACAACTAACTCATAACAAAACACTTTTTTTTTTTCAGAATTCTTCCCCCCCCCCATCCATTAATATTCAATTTTATCTAGGACAGAATTGAAAATCTGTATAAAACAATAAGCTTCAACTGATTTTAATAATCTTAGGGATTATTACTATTCCCAGGTTGCTGCCAGGTTGTTAATTTAATTTAAAGTTGTTAACTTTGTTAAGCCTAAATTATAAGTCTGTAATTTTCTACTGTCATGTAAGATTCTTGCTATTTAATAAAAAACACAGAATTGGAACAAGATAGTTAGACCTAAATTGTCACTGCCAAATGGCTGTCCCCTCTTCACTTGAACACAAATGGGCACTCACCATCTACTTGGTAATTGTAAAATTGCTATTAATGCAGTGGTGGGATTCAAATTTTTTTACTACTGGTTCTGTGGGCATGGCTTGGTGGCGTGGCTATGTGGTCATGTGACTAGGTGACCTCCGAGGTATCTTCCAGCCCTGGATTGCTGTGCTGTTTCAAAGCATCCTCTGAAGCTGCATCTAGTGCCAAGATTTGTGGTCCTTCTTTCCTCTCCTTTTTCCCTCCTTCCCTTTCTTTCTCTTTTTTCTTTCTCTCTTTCTCTTTCTTTCTGCCCTCCCTCCCTTTCTTCCCTCCCTCCCTCTCTCCCTCTTTCTTTCTTTTGCAGCACCCTCTGTGCCCCGTTTTTGGCCTAGTAGGCCTCAGGGAAGCCTCCTGGGCACTTAAAAAAGAATCATTTTGAAGGTAAGTACAACAGCGGGGGAAATCAGCTGTACTGCACAAATTAAATTAGCTAGAAATCAAGAAATCCAACAATTTCCTGCTCTCTAGCTAATCTAATCATGCAGCACAGCTGATCATCGCCCAGCTGATCATCTGAAATATTGGTTCAGCCAAACCGGTAGCATTTTTTACTACTGGTTCCACCAAACCGATAGCAGTTTTTTTCACTTCCAGTTTGGCCGAAGTGGTAGAATACCACCACTGTATTACTGTTAGGATGTTTTCTGTAATACTCCCTTGAAGTTTCCCTTACTTTAAATAAACATTATCCACAATCTCCCATTGTAAGATTAGGTGCACTTTCCTAGCAGAATTTTACACTACATCTTAAAATTGCTATTTAACTTCCTCTTGTGCCATCTCTATCATTGGTTGTTGGCGATCTTATTTTTATCAACAGACGCATGAAAAAGTGCTACTGAATTTTGTCCAAACCAGTTCCTTAGATTTTGAAGCCATGATGTTCTTCTTCTGTCTGGACTTCATTTGCCTTCAATCTTTCCCTGGAGCATTAAGTGAAGCATGCTGTATTTTTCTGGGTGTCACACCACATGTCTGAAATATTCTAACTTTTTAATGGTTTTGGTGATTTCTCTTGGCTTTCCCAAGTGGCTTACACCTTCTCATTTCTGATTTTGTCAACCCTCCTTATATATAACAGACATCTGTAAATCCATATTTCAAATGCTTCTAGTCTCTTCAAGTGGCTTTCTGTCAGAGAACAGCTCTCTACTCCATAGAACAGGATAAAAGATGTAACATCTGACAAGTCTGATTTTCAGTTGTAGGCTTATATTGTGATTGCAGAAGACCTTTTTCATTTTGAAGAATGGTGTTTGATTTTTCTCTATCCTTGTCTTTACTTCAGTGATCATGTCCCAGCTTTCACGTAAATTAGAATTGAGATATATGATACTTTCAGTTTTTTCTAGTGTATTCCTTCCAAATATATCATTGGTAAATTAATGGGTTGTTTGCTGATGATCATAACCTTGGATTTGAGCTTCAAACATATTTTTAGATATTTCTGTGACTTCGTTGATGAAGAGCTGAAGGTCTTCATGCTTACTGGCAAGCAGAACTGCGTCATCAGCATATTTTACATTGTTGATCCCAACACTTTAGTTTTAAGTAATGTTTTCCAGTACTTCATTTGAAACTTGACTCAGAGCAGTATTAAACAACAGTGGAGACAGGATAGAGCCCTGTCTGACCCCTCATAAATAAACATTATTCACAACTCACATTGATTAGGTGTACTTTCCTAGGAGAATTTTCTACTAGATCTTAAAATTGCTATGGAACTCAGAATTCCTGTATTTTCATGACTATTGTAACCAGTTCCTGGCTTAATTGAGGGTTAGACTTGAATTTGTTGAGGTGTAGCTGAATTTGCTACAGATTAGGCCACTAAATGGATTGTACTAAGTTGATTTTTTGAATATTTCTAGGATAAAGTTACCTATTTTTATATGATTTCTTAGATATAAGGATTTTAAAATTATCTGTTTTATATTCCAAGAGAGATGTTATTCAGTTCCTAGCACCCTTATTTACCAGTCATGTTAAATAGCATTACTCACTTTTCAAGTGTTCATATCTGAATGGCGGGGACCAGTGAATGTTACCCATAGCTTCTAGATGGATACTGGATGAAGTCCTTTGCTTTTATAAATTTATTTATTCGACTGCTGGGACATGAACTTTTCCTATCATTCGCAGTATGAATTCATGCAGGAAATCTTGAATCTGTATCTATCTATCTATCTATCTATCTATCTATCTATCTATCTATCTATCTATCTATCTATCTATCTATCTACCTACCTACCTACCTACCTACCTACCTACACACACACACACACACACACACACACACACACACACACACACACACACACACACACTGCATATTGATCTTTATCATCTGGTTGATCTTTGCATTGAACTTGCTATATATTTTCTAAGGGACATTGGTTTATTAATTTGTTTTTAAATGCACATGCTACTCATTCCAATAACTCTAGACAATTTAGAGAATATATCCTAGAATGAGCAGATTTGAAATACCAATTTTTACAGATATACACATATGAAGGGAACAGAGGATAATAGATGTTATCCCTCAGTATTTAACATGGTCCTATACATATGTACACATTTTGGTCTACATATGTATCCTTAAATGTACTACTTTCTTTAAATGTACTACTTTCCTTAAATTTATTACTATTAAATATAAAGTATTACTTGTCCCTTAAATAAACCAAACTGTTGATATCATTTCTTTTGAAAACAACTAATAATATTTCAGATTATGATGAAGCAGTTTCATCTCAAGCATTATCTTCCTGGAATTGTTTGAAGACTGCCATCTAATGGTTGAGGCTGGAGACAAAAATATTTTATTAGCTACAGATTATATCCTGGATAGCCTTCCTAATTATTTTCAGCCTAACTTTTTGTTCATTAAAAATGTTTAATTCCTGTGATTAATATATTTGAATGTTTAAGCAAAGACAGCATATCTTATTATCTTTCTTGTAGAATTTTTGTTTCCAACAATATTTTATCAAAATATCACAAAGGCTAAGAACAAAATACTCTGGATTTGAATGGATGTATTTAACCAAGCTTTTTGTCTTTCTCAGAAAGTTATTCAGAGAAAATAACAATTCTATTTGGTGGATGGAATGTGTAATAACTCTTTAAACTGAGCTGCTGACAGAGAAGCAATGTTTCCTGACATTTTGCAATCTTTAAGAAACTGGGTTCCATTATTATTATTATTTTGGGTGGAGGAAGTAAGATTACTACATTGCCTTAGGGTACTGAGATTCATGTAAATAATGTGAAAGTGGAAATATCAATAGCATCTCTCTTTCTAAACCTAAAGTGCCACCCATTTATTAGGGGCCAAATATCATTGTGTCTGAGTTCACACATGCTAAATCAGAATCAAACAAACTATGTATGACCATATATATTCAAATTAAATGATGCAAATCCTCATTTATATAATAGAATCTAAACTATGTTTGAATATTATTTAATAAAAAGTCAGGAAGCTAATTTTCCCTCAGATTAAAGTATACTAAAAAGAATATTTAGTTCCTTCTGCTCCTGAGGAGCATGGTGGTCCTGGATTCTCCAGGGCGAGGCCGATTCGGGGGGGCCGTCTGGAGGGCCTTGGACTGGCCTCGGCGGCTTTGCTACAGCCGCGGAGGCCCTGGAACAGCGGCCGTGAACAGCGGAGGCCTTGGAACAGCGGCCGTGACACCCCCGGAGTTCCAAAGGGCTGTGAAGAGGCCTTGGCGCCCCCAGTGAGGCACGGCGGTGTGGCAGGCTCGGTGGCCTCACTCGGGCCGGGGCGGTCTTGGGAGGCTCCGGTTGGTTCTGACGCGGGCCTGTTGCAGTTACGGCCCTGGAGTGGACCTAGGGCACCCTTGATGGCCCCGAGGATGGCGCGGAGGCTGGGGGACCCACGGAGGAGCTCGGCTGAGGAGTGGTGGTGCCGATGCCCCCGTGGGCCGCTTAGGCGGAGCCATGGTTGTTCCCCTTTCTTCCCTGGGGCCCCCGCCGGTGGCAGGGGTGGTGGGCCCAGGGGGGGGATTAGCTCTGCCTGTGACCCTTTCCCCCCCGGGGGTCCCACCGGTGGCAGAGGTGGGACGACTGGGGGGAGGCGGCATATACCCCAGCCTACCTGGATTTTATCTTCCGCGGCCAGAGGATGGCAGAGACTGCAGGCGCTCCGGGACTGTCGAGGTGGCCGGGACCACGGACTTACTCGAGGGCAGAGCTCTGGGCCCTGAGGGATGTCCCCCTCTCCCTCAGGTGGCCTCCAAGGCTCTCTAAGACCTTTCGTAATGAGGGATCCTGGGATCCGGAGCGATGGTGGGGCCGAAGAAACCGGAGGAAGTGTTGTAAATCTGGGACTAATTTTTTAATGGGATTTTTTAAGGGGTTGGAAGGATCCAGGGCGGGCGGGGGAGACAGCCCGCATGGATTTGGGGGCAGCCGGGCCGGCACGCGCGCCTGGGGGGCCTCGGGGGTTTCTGTGTCGGGGTGGCAGACAGGGGGTGGGCAGCGGGGGGCCAATTTTATTAGCACGGTGACTGGGAGAGGTAGATATGCTGGGGGTAGAGGGCCATATCCGGTAAGGGGATCGCGCTCCCGATGTTTGCAAGCGGTAGCGCGCTCCGACCCTCCTTACCCATCCTGCAGCCCTGGTTGTCCGGAATCTCAGGCCCTGAATACCCGGCTGTTGTTGTGCAATGCCAGGTCCGTGGTTAATAAGGCTCCCCTGATCTATGATCTGGTTCAGGAGGAGGCCGCGGACCTGGTAGGTGTCACCGAAACCTGGCTGGGCCCAGAGGGCGGTGTCCCTCTGGTTGAGATGTGCCCACCAGGTTTCCTTGCATTTCACCAGCCTAGGGCTCAGGGAAGGGGTGGTGGGGTAGCGGTGCTTATAAAGGAAGTCCTCTGTCCTAGGGAGGCCACTGTCCCTCAGACGGCTGGCTGTGAATCTCTATTTGTGAAGTGGGGGCAAGGGGTACAGATGGGTCTTTTGATGACGTACCTGGCTCCCTGCCACGTCTCATCGGCCCTACCCGGACTCCTAGAGGTAATAGCCGGGCTGGCGGTTGAGACCCCCAGGCTTTTGGTCATGGGGGATTTCAACCTGCCATCGCTCGGTGAAACCTCGGGGTTGGTCCGGGAGTTCTTGGCTTCCATGACGGCCATGGACCTGACCCAGTTAGTTTCTGCTCCCACTCACATAGGAGGACACATGCTGGACCTGATTTTTGTCTCTGGGCAGTGGTTGAATGACTGTAATTGGGGGGATTTAGTCATTACACCCTTGTCATGGACAGATCATTCCCTCCTTAGGCTGGATTCCTGTTCCGCTACCCCCCACCGCAGGGAGGCGGAACCACTTAGATGGTTCCGCCCCAGGCGCCTAATGGACCCAGAGCGGTTCCAGAGGGAGCTTGGGCCATTTCCTGAATCTCTGGCTCTCAGCTCGCCTGGAGACCTGGTGGCCACCTGGGATGGGCTGGCCGCCGGGGCTCTAGAGCGAGTTGTGCCTCTGCGACCTCTGACCCGGCACAGATCCCATTTGGCTCCGTGGTATACGGAGGAGCTACAGGAGATGAAGTGCCGGAAAAGACGTCTAGAGGGCATTTGGAGGGCGAGCCGTTCTGAGTCTGACCGAACACAGGTGAGATCTCATATTAAGACTTACCTTGTGGCGATAGGGGCGGCGAAATCTTCGTATTTCTCCGCCCTTATTGCATCAGCAGAAAATCGGCCTGCCGCCCTGTTTAGAGTGACCCGCTCTCTACTTGAACCGAGAGCGCGGGATGACCTCTTGCAGGGTAGGGCGGAGGAGTTTTCCCGATTTCTGCATGATAAAATCGCTCAGATTCGGGAGGGGCTCGACTCCAATTGGATGGTCCCGGGGGAGGTGTCCGGGGCAGGTCTTGGGAGTGTTATCTGGGGGGAGTTCGATCCTGTGACCGCCGAGGGTGTGGACAGGTTGCTGGGGGGTCTGAATGCCACCACCTGTTTATTGGACCCGTGCCCTTCCTGGCTGGTTTCGGCCGCCAGGGAGACGACACGAGGCTGGCTCCAGGGGATTGTCAACGCTTCCTTGAGAGAGGGGGTGCTCCCTACCGCCTTGAAGGCGGCGGTGGTGCGTCCCCTCCTCAAGAAGCCTTCCCTGGACCCAGCTATTTTAAACAACTATCGTCCAGTCTCCAACCTTCCCTTCGTGGCGAAGGTTGTTGAGAGTGTGGTGGCACGTCAGCTCCCCCGGTACCTGGAGGAAGCTACTTACCTCGATCCGTTCCAATCGGGCTTCAGGCCTGGACATAGCACTGAGACGGCATTGGTTGCGTTGGTTGATGATCTCTGGAGGGCTCGTGACAGAGGGTTCTCCTCTGTCCTGGTCCTATTAGATCTCTCAGCGGCTTTTGATACTATTGACCATAGTATCTTATTGCGACGGTTGGGGGGGTTGGGGATTGGTGGAACCGTCCTTCGATGGTTCTCCTCCTTCCTCTCTGACCGTTCGCAATTCGTGTTGGCGGGGGGGGAGAGGTCCACCTCTAGGCCCCTGGTTTGTGGGGTGCCTCAGGGGTCGGTCCTCTCTCCCCTCTTGTTCAACATTTACATGAAGCCGCTGGGTGAGATCATCCGTGGTCTTGGAGTGAGGTGTCATCTGTATGCAGATGACACCCAGCTGTACATCTCCACTCCGGACCACCCCAACGATGCTGTGGGGGCTATGTCTAGGTGCCTGGAGGCCGTGCGGGACTGGATGGGCGGGAACAGGCTTCGGCTCAACCCATCCAAGACCGAGTGGCTGTGGTTTCCGGCGCCCCGATATAGCCAGCTGACACCTTCGCTGGCTATTGGGGGGGAAGTTCTGCCCCCCACAGAGAGGGCTCGCAACCTGGGTGTCCTCCTGGATGTACGGCTGTCACTTGAACATCACATCGCAGCTGTCTCCAGGGGGGCGTTTCATCAGATCCGTCGGATCTACCGGTTGCGGCCCTTCCTGGATCGGGACGCCTTGCGCATGGTCACTCAGGCCCTTGTCACCTCTCGCCTGGACTATTGTAATGCCCTCTACATGGGGCTCCCTGCGGGGAGCATCCGGAGACTCCAGCTGGTGCAAAATGCAGCCGCGCGGGTGATCATGGGGGCGTCACGTAGCGCCCATGTGACGCCTCTCCTGCGCGAGCTGCATTGGTTGCCGGTGGCTCTCCGGGTTCACTTCAAGGTTCTAGTTTTGACCTTTAGGGCGACCCATGGCATGGGACCAGGTTACCTTCAGGACCGCATTCTGCCAGCGTTCTCCAACAGGCCGGTGCGTTCCCACAGAGAGGGTCTGCTCCGGGTGCCGTCAGCCGCTATGTGTCGTCTGGCGGCGCCAAGGAGTAGGGCCTTCTCTGTGGGTGCCCCCGCCCTCTGGAATATTCTGCCACCGGAGCTTCGTACCGGCACGGACCTGAGGGCCTTCAGGCGCGCGTTGAAGACCTGGCTCTTTGAGCAGGCCGGCCTGGGCTGAGAAAATGATTTTAAATTTGGTCTCCATTTTTAATTCTAAATTGGGTTTTAAGGGGGGGGGGGTTAGTCTTATTATGCAGCCGATTTAAATTTAATATTTTTTAACTTTTGTATTCTCTGTGGGGTTTTTAGATGAGCTGTTCACCGCCCTGAGTCCCTCGGGAGAAGGGCGGTATATAAATGGAATAAATAAATAAATAAATAAATAAATGTAAACTTGATGAAAATGGAATTTTCTCAAGTGCTTTGATTGATTATCTATCATAAAATTGGTGCTGATTACTACCTCATAAATAAAAATTTCTCCAGAACAATATCTTCCCAACCTGGCTCTTCAGGTTTTTCCCAAGACAGACTCTATGGACTTTAAAAAAAAACAACTAACTAATTTAAGGACTTTCAATAGAAATGGATATTTTCAACAATTGTGACCCATTCATTTCCCCTTCATTTTTGATTTTATTTATTTATTTATTTATTTTCATATCACCTTTTTAATACAAAAAATCATTTATTATTCACCATGTTTTACAACCTCCTCATTTGTACATCCATTCATTTGTCAATGATCTCCTAAGAACAAATTCTCATCTGCACACCTGGACTAGAATAAACCTGACTGTACTTTCCAAATTCTGTTCATGTTACCTCTTGAATTTTCCAATCAGAAGTTTGCAAAATATATTCTCAAGCACACCTAATATCTAAATCACCCCCAGTATTCACTTTAAGAAAAAAAATCAAGGAACAATAATTATATACTTATAATTCTCAAACTGGGATGCAATTTACAAATGCACATACACATTAAACAAGTGCATTTTTTTTCCATAAGGAAACTGCACATATATTTTTATATTTCTTCACTTATCTTACTTTAATCTTTCTATTTTTCAATACTCTCACAGCATTCATTACTTTTTATCAGTTTTTTTCCTTATGACACTTTTTTCCTTGGACACTGAATTTATAGTTTCAATTCTACTCTTTGACATATCCCTATCATTTCCAAGCCAAATTTCCAGAATGGTCTGTCCAATATTTTCTCACTTCAGTTTCACCTCAATCATCTCTTTACTTTCATTTTAAAAATCATTTATGCTACTGGTGGCCCATTTATACCTTTTCACTTAACATTTCAGTCAATACTGTTTTGCATTTTTCCCATTTTTTAATCTGAATTGTTACTTGCTCTCCTTTTTTTTCCAACTATCTGTTTCTCTTTGTAAACAGTATAACGTACTGTCATTCCCTTTAATGTTAAAATCATTCTCTTGGGTACATTTTTTATCATCCCTGCATGCTTTTTCACTATTATTCTACTATACATTGCATTTAATATTTAATATTTCATGTCATTAATAATATTAATATTTCACATATTTCATATATATGCAACGTACAAACAACTATTAAAAATGCAATGAAAATGCATTTCTTTAATTTGTTACTCTTTACTTTTAATCCATTTAAAATCTCATTCACAGTCTTTCTTAGGCCATGATCACCATTAGACAATCACAGTGACCTACATCACTGATTATGGGATGATATAAGATTTTTTCATAAGATAAAGAAGGTATAGAACACTTTACCAGTTTTAGACACATCTGGTCTTTATGCAGCATTCCCTCATAACAATAAGGACAAATGCAGTCAATATATAACTTTTTGGCCAGTACCTTACATGAGAAACTATTATAGTCTATGCAAGCTAGAATCTGTAACCTAAGGTTATATCATCATAAAGCTTTAGCTAATATCACATCAACTTGGAGATACATAAATTATTGACAACAACCAAATCCAGGCAGCAAAAGTTGTGATTAATAATTTGAGATATTTGAATCCAATGGTGATAGGGCAAGTAAATTTCCCTTTGTTTAGAAAATTCCTATCCTCTCTGTCAATCCTATAGTCAGAAAAAAAACTCCATGAAATCCTTATATCCATTTCTTTAAATTGACTAAGTAACATAATCTTAAAAATCTGATTAATGCCCCTCTTCCCTTTTTAATATTAATGTGAATTAGGGGGCTTTCTATTTGAGAAATCACTGTCTGGATTTTAGCAGTATTTCTCTTTTGCTTGCTTTTTAATCAAACTTCTCTGTGTCCACCAAGAATATCCCATGTACTCTCTACAATTTTATGGTTATCTCTCATCCTTTCATGTACTATTGCAGGATTTATTGCTGTGTCGTATTTTCCTTTGTCATAATAGAGCTTTCCTCACTCACACTCAATCTTCAAAAAATATTTCCTGGCAATATTTTATTTCCATTATATAGATTTCATTTTGTTCCCAAATGAGTTCCTTAGCTATTCCAGTATTGCAGCACTTTCCCCTTATTCCAACTCCCATCTAAGACCAACTTTAAAAGCTGTACAAAATATTAGGATTTTCCATTCTTAACCTTGAAGGAAAATCAAATTTACATTAAAACCAGTTTAATACTTTAGTTGCAAACATTATTGATGACATAGGAAAATGCCAAGATGTAAAATATATTTCTTCTAGAGTTGTACTGCCACAGCCTTAAGCAAACTATAGCCTTTAACATAGCAAAGGTAATGCTCATATTACTGAATCAATATTTGTTTTTGATTATAAATAGCCAGACACCCCAAAGGTAAACAAACAAGTTGACAATAATGTAATATGATATTAAAATTAAGTAATGATAGCAAAAGCAATACAACAATATAAATGGCACTACTTTCCAACTCCCTTTTTAAGATAGCAAATTTGCATAGTAAATTTGGCATTATGCATAAATTATATATTCATGACATTCTTGCAGTATAAAGAGAGAAAAAAGAACATATCTGGCCTCTCTCATAGCTAATGTCACAAGGAACATGGAAAAACTAAGTCCAATAATTTAATGGGAATGGGGTGTTTCAAAAGCAAACTTGCCACGCCACTTGGAGCTAAACAAATTGTTGTCCCCCCTCAAATCATCCTCAAGATTGTCCCTACAGTGTCCTAAATTGCCTATGTGATATTTTGTTCCAGTAGAAGCAAAGCATCACGTTCAAATTGGAACAACTAGGTTGGGTATGATATGGAGGACATGTATGTCAAGAATAGTGAAGTGTCTTTTGCTGGGGCAAGTAGGATATACAATTTTATTCTACAATTTTGTAAACAACAGACTAAAAGACTCAAGGTCCATCCCACCCCTGAAAGGACCTAATGGTAAAGACTGCAACAATGACACTATTAAAGCCAATCTCTTTAACACATTCTTTGGCTCAGTATTTGTAAACAGAATGGATCATGCTCAGTATTTTCCCAGTCGAACCACAGACAACTACAATGATCTAATACATATCGATCTTATAGAAGACAATGTTGAAAAAGCACTACGCAATCTAAAACCATCTCTATCTATTGGACCGGACGGAATATGTGCATACTTCTTAAAAAAGCTATTCACTGCCATAGCAAAACCTCTAAGCATAATCTTTGAAAAATCTTTCAGGACCAGCTCCTTGTCAAAACTATGGTCACAAGCCACGGTCATCCCCATCTTCAAAAAGGGAGACCCCAGCCTAGTTGAAAATTACAGACCAAACTCTTTATGCTGCGTCACCTGTAAAGTCATGGAATCAATTATTAACCAATCCATCATCCTCCACTTAGAAATAAACAACCTACTCTTTAATAAACAATTTGGTTTTAGGAAAAAACTATCATGTAATCTGCAACTCTTACATTGCAAAAACATATGGACTACACAAGTCGATCAGGGCAAAGCAATAGACGCAATCTACACTGACTTCTGTAAAGCCTTTGATTCAGTGGTACACAACAAACTATTCCTAAAACTAAAATCGTACGGTATTTCTGGACACCTGCATAACTGAATAGAAGCATTCCTGTCAAACAGACAACAAATGGTCAAAATTGGGAGCGTCCTATCAAATTCTGTACCTGTCAATAGTGGTGTCCCCCAATGCAGTGTTCTAGGACCAACTCTTTTCATACTCTACATAAATGATTTCTGTGATCATATCAAGAGCAATTGTGTTCTCTTCGCTGATGATATAAAGCTATTCAACACCACAGACAATACTTCTACTCTTCAAAAAGACCTTGACTATGTATCAGAATGGTCAAACAAATGGCAACTTCAAATCTCAACAAATAAATGCTCTGTCTTACATATTGGTAAAAGAAAATCAGAAAATAAAATATAAGCTGCGTAGTCAAGACCTTGTTGATGATCCAAACTCTGTAAAGGACCTTGGAATACTCATCTCTAATGATCTAAGTGCTAGAGCCCACTGTAACTACATAGCCAAAAAGGCAATAAGAGTTGTTAACCTAATCCTACATAGCTTTTTCTCTGGTAATATCACACTACTAACTAGAGCATACAAAACATTTGCTAGACCAATACTCAAATACAGCTCATCAGTCTGGAACCCCCATTACGTATCTGATATTACCACATTTGAGAAAGTCCAGAAATATTTCACAAGAAGAGTTCTCCACTCCTCTACTTGTTGTAGAATACCTTATGCCACCAGACTTGAAATTCTGCACCTAGAAAACCTTGAATTATGCCATCTTCTGTCTGATCTAAATATGGTATATAAAATCATACATTGCAATGACTTACCTGTCAATGCATACTTCAACTTCATCCATAACAACACAAGAGCAAACAATAGATACAAACTCAAGGTTAATTGCACCAAACTTGATTCAGGAAATTCGACTTCAGCAACAGAGTGGTCAATGTCTAGAATACTCTACCTGACTCTGTGGTTTCTTCCCCAAACATTTTAACCTTAGATTGTCTACTATTGACCTCACCCCTTTCCTAAGAGGTCTGTAATGGGCATGCATAAGCACACCAAGGTGCCTACCATCCCTGTCCTATTGTTTCTTTTATATTTTATTTTTCTTATATATATCTATGTATTCGTAACTATGTTTTACTTATACTTATTATCTTGTAAGTAATTGACAAATAAATAAATAAAAAATATGAGAATGAGCCCAAAATGTACATCCATTTATGTTCAGTGGGACTACTCTGTAATAGGTCTTTGAGACTGCTGCAGTCATAGGCATGCTTATGAGAAAATGAATCTCTCTACAGAAAATAACAAAAGTCAGTATCCTGGTAGTGCCTAATAATAATTATTATTAAAAGGATATGTTTTTATGAACAACACTTCATCAAATTAACAGTGAATATTCATTTGAACATGTGTAAATTGTGTGCCATTGGTCTACAATAATTTTATGCATATATTATAAAAATCTCAGGCATATTCATAGCAACTTCTTACCAGAAATGTATTAATAATGAATAATATGATTTCCTCTTTCAAGTCACAAAATTCTTTGCCAGTTTACAGACAGACCTTTACTAACCTATAATCCAATAGGCATTCTTTCCTCCCAGATTTTTCCTGGTAAGGAAAAAAAAAGTGATTATAACAGAGTATAAATAAATGTTCCCAAAAGATGGCAACTGGGACCTTTACTTCATTAATATTCTACTTTATACATAGAACATAACTGCATTTGCATAATATATTGAAACATAAATTAGTAAAATTAATTTTATCCTACTGTGAAAGGCAGATCCAACCTCAGTAAGGCATTTATGAAATCATAGCATAAGAAGGGGCCTTGCCAGCATTCAGTTCAACCCTCTGCTCAGTGCAATAGATCATATTCAAGCCTCCAGATAGACGGCCACAAGGAGATCAATAGCCTTCTGAGTGATTGTTAAACTATTTATACTATTAGGAAATCTCTGCAATGACAATTCTGAAAACCTGGTAAAACATCAGAGAATATGTAAGGTCAACCAATCCCAGTTGCTGCATTTTTTTTTGTTTGTTCTACATGTACCATAGGTTTTGTAAAAATCAATGGTTTTATAAGCCAGACAGAAGCTTTGTCTCGAAGGAAAGATGCTCAAAAGGCATCTTTGCATTTCTGGTGAATAGGAGAAGCCACCTAGCTCTCCCTGATTTCGATATTAGATAATCGATTAGAAACGGTGACGTCTGGGAAATTTCCTCCCGCGGCTGCACTAACACTGTGTCCTGATCTAAGCGCTGAATTCAGCGCGCTTCAGAACGACCGTTTTCAGCGCGGCCCGTTTGTCCGTCGCCATGGCGACCGTTCCAGGCACGCGGCGCGTTTGGCCGCTTAGCTCTTGTACGACCTGCCAGCTGAGGGCAGGAACGACGTTACATGCCGGAACAACGGGATCAGAGCCCAGGGCTACCCAGGGACATCTGGCGTAGCTCTCTTTCACCGAGCTGGGAAGCGACGCGTCCCCTGTCCCAAACAAAAAATGCCGAAAAGGTCGGTTGACGCCCGGCAGACTCCAAAAGCCTCTCAGTGTGGTCCAGGAGGGAACAAAGAAACGCTTCGTATCAGTTTGGATGAGCATCAAATTGTTAATGAGGTGAGTCTCTTCATCATCCTGCTCCTTCTCGGTCAGTTTGGCAAGGGATGTGTCTTTAAGCCCTTTTCTCCTAGGAAATACTTTTTTCCCCTTTCCTAAAAAGCAAATAAACCTGTTTTCTAATTGGAGAGAGCGTTCTAAGTTCATACATATGTCCTAGGTTTTGAGGAAGGGGATATGCCTCACTTTTAGTCTGGGTTTTTATTCTTCTATTGGTAATTGGCATATAATGTGATGCATTTGGCTTCGGTTTAGATTATTGTAAGAATTATGGTTTGTAAATCAAGGGAGATGACTTCCCGTAAGGTGTACACTCAGCCAATTGCAGTTTATTCAACAGTTATGATTACAAAAAAATGCCTTTGAGTTCATTCAGTCTCCTTTGTGAAAGTGTGCTATCCATATTCAGCCAACTATGATGTAGGCGGCAAATCAGGTAAAGCAGAATTAAGGTGACTCATGAACGCCAAGAGGTTGTATTTCTTTATCAAGGGGCCAATTTAGGGAGCAATAAGAAAAAAGTGTTTTTTAAGGGGCTTTGGTTCTCAAAGCAGAACTTTAACTTGGGAAAAGGGGGTGTCTTTCCCTTCTCCTATAGTGGAAAGTATATTAAAAAATAGCAGCAGTAAAAATACTAATAATTATGAGTGATACCGATACTGAAGCACTATAAAGATTGGAAATGTGGGTTAACTGTTGGAAAATGTGTAATAAATATTTTTTTTAAAAAAAAGCAGCAGTAGAACTTAAATTTGTCCTGAAAAAAGCATATTTTTTTCTTCAAAATATCTATGAATATTCTCAGTCATCCAGGTCAGTGGTCACCAACTGGTGGGCCGCGGCCCACTGATGGTCTGTGAGAAAATTTTGGTGGGCCACAGAGAAATGTTCCCCCAAAGCACCCCCCAAAGCAATTAATCCAGGTTGCACCCTGGATTATGACCCGCCCACCCGCTGGTTCCCACTCTTCAGCCGAGCGCAAACCTGAAAAAAGCAGTCAGCCCTGCTGGCCAGGATAAGGTAATGGTGCTGTTGCAGCAAGAGGGGGCTGGCGGCACAGGTGGACTGAAGCAGCAATGGAGATGGCCAGAAGGTGCAGGAGCGCCGTGCTATTTGCATTTGCGCGGCACTCCCCCACCTTCCAGTTTGCCTCTCCTGGTCTGGGCTGTTCCTGTATGGCCACAAGCTGTAGGGACAGCCCAGAGCAAGAAAAATACTGGCTGCTGGTGGTGGGAGGGAGCGGAGTGGGCAAGTCTGCGCTCACCATCCAGTTCCGAGGTCCGGAATAGGGCGTCAGTGTCAGTTTTCTCATCCCTGTGAGCGCTTTGCTCTGCTGCCCCCACCTCCATGACCCCAGCCATTGCTATCTGGGGAAAGCACAAGAAAAGCGAGCAAAAACACAGTTCTCACTGGGGCAAAAAAGCTCAGATCGAGGAAGGCACAGGCAAGAGAAGACAGAAGCTGCCGCCTTTGAAAAGTGCCGCTTTCTGTTACCTGTGCCTTCTGATCTCCACTCTTCTCCCCCAGCAAGAGCTGTTTCTGTTCACTTTCTTTTCCTGGGGGGGAAGCAGAGACATCAGGGCTGCTCTCCCCCCCTCAGCAAGCCAGGCCTGGAGGAACGCGAAGTATTGCGGGTGAGCGCCAGAGGAAGATGTGTTGGAAATGCCAACACACTTCCCAGTGGTGGGAAGAGAGCAGGGGGAAGGGTAGGAGGGAAGGAGAAGCCTGGCTGGTTTTCCTTTGGCATGGGGTGTGGGAGAGACCAAATGCACAGACTAAAAGAGCACCGAGAAAGACAGGCTCCTAATAACCAGCCTGTTTGTGCAAGTGAGAATTCCAGCTTTTCTGGGCTCAACACCCTCCACTTCAGCCTCCACACAGGGAGGGATTCTTCTCTGCTGAAGCGGGGGGAGGGGGGGGGAAGAAACCTGGAGCTTAGCCTTGGGGAATCCTCTTATGTGGAGAATGAAGGAGGGGTGTTGCCTGGTTATTAGGAGCCCGTCTTAATCGGCACTTCTAGACCAGCCCTCCTTCCCACCCCCAACTCCAGGCAGCCACACCTGGCAAAGGAGGGAGAGGCTTCTTCTAACTTGGGGGAGATATGAGATGGCTCTGCTTTTCTTCCGTTTGAGGGGGAGCCGGTTCCTCCCCATCCAGATCTTTCCAGCTTCCAGGCACCATATGGCTTCTTAAATCTTCCCTCTTTCCCCCGCCAAGGATGAGAGAGGCCCCTCCTTTCCCTTTGCTCTGCCCCATAGTTATGATTAAGCATTTATGATTTTGTTATAATTAAATAAGCATTTATATATATATAATAGAAATTAAATTTTAATATTAAATTTATATTTAATATAAAAAATAAAAAATATTAAATATATTATCTTTTTAAAAAAAATCATATTAATGGTCCTCGGGATTTAAAAGTATGAGTTTGGTGGTCCCTGAGGTCGAAAACGTTGGCGATCCAGGTCATATTTATCCCAAAGGTTTTTTTTGCAAGAGGCAACTGGATTTTCTTTTTTTCCCTTGAAGATGTTTCGCTTCCCATCCAGAAGCTTCTTCAGCTCTGCAGAAGCAGGTTCTTGGATGAGAAGCGAAATGTCTTCAAGGAAAAACTAATAAAGTCTTATTCTATCAAGCTGTTTCAGCTCTGTTACCTGCACGCTTTAACTATCAAGCTTGGAGCAAAAGACAACGGATTCTCAAAAAATGGTTGTTCTGAACAGCATGGCCATCTAACTACTTCTTATATAATCAGATACTTATGTTTATTGTATTTATTATTTTTCACATTTGTGAATTGGCGGTGTCCCTTTGAGGAGGGACTTAATACAATTGATATACAATATTTTTTTCTGATACAATCTATTTTCAGATTTTAGAAAAGCAACTAAAACTTTGTGGCTACAAGAATGATAAAGAAGTCACAGATCTATACCTTGGAGAAAAGTAAGTTATTTGCAGCTGTTACTATAAATAAGCTATGCCATGTAAGATCAATAAATATTTCAATAGCAAACAGAATTTGTTGAAATCAAACTATGGCATCAGGTGGACTGTTTAGTCTTTATTTTATTGGACTAGTACTTATTTTAAGATGGTCTAAATACCAGAATTTAGAAAATGTACAAGTTGATGTGATATAAAGAATCATAAATAAGAAATTATTCTGCTTCCTCACCTCCCTCCCCCCGTCCTTCTATAGAATGATCAATTGTTTTTAAGATTTTATAAGTTCTTATTTTTATAGTAAATATTAATGTTATGAATTTCTATTTCAGTGGATTAAAAGATGTTCCTCATTTATCACGGTTCCGGAAATTAAGAAATTTGTGGCTAAACCACAATAAGGTATCAACTATAGGAACTTTCATAACCACAATTGTTTCTTATATCTTATAAACCTTTTCAGATTATTCTTTCAAGTGGAGTACCATTGACTGTATTTAAAAATAAGCCAAAATTTCAGAATTATAATGAAAATTGTGAAAGTTATATTGGCCTTTCTAAAACATAATTTTATGTATATACAATGGAATGAAGGCTATTGCCGAGCACTTAGCATGGTGCTCCATAGACTGTAAGCCGCCCTGAGTTTCCGGAGAAGGGCGTCATATAAATGCAAATAAAAAAAAAATAGTGGAATATTATCATATTAAGCTAAATAAATATCCGTATTTAAGAGTCTTCATAAAACTATAATATTCCATAGAATCTAGCTATGTGTAAATTTTATGGAATATTTTCTGGGATATCGCAGCTATTTTCTGGGATATCAAAAAATGTTTCCAGTTTGCAGATTACTTTTTGGAAAATGTTCAGACTTTGCCACAAGAGCAACTTGTGAGAAAATACCAATCGAACCTTCTGGATTTCTCCAAAGGGGTCCAGTTCCAAAAATATAATTAACATCTCTAATCTCTCTTAATTCAGCAGACTGATTAAAATAAATTTCCCAAAATATCATAGTTAATATTATAATCATATTTAATAGAATAATTCATATGTATGTATATATTCATATGTTTGTGTGTGCATGTGTGTGTATATGTATGTATATGTGTACGTGTATATATGTATATGTGTGTGTGTGTGTGTATATATATATATATATACTTTGTGTTAGTCTCCCTTATTTAATTATTTATCAGCTCAAAACCTTACATATATATATATATATGTAGATCCATATATATATATATATCCATATATATATATCCATATATATATATATGGATATATATATATAAGATCCATATATATATATATGGATATATATATATAAGATCCATATATATATAAGATCTATCTCTCTCTCTCTCTCTCTCTATATATATATATATATATATATATATATATATATATATATATGGATCTTTGGTTCTTCGGGTTTTCTCCCGCGTAAACTCTACGCGGGAGAAAACCCGAAGAACCAAAGATCCACATACAAATACCCGCGAAAATCTCCAAAAACATATATATATATATATATATATATATATATAATTATATATATTTTATTTTCCTAGATTAAATTTATACACACCCATAAACACACACACAAACACAAACACATACACATATGTTCGTGTGTTAAGGAAATTTTTAAAAAATCAACACTATTGCAAAAGTGACAACTGCTATACAAATGAAATAATTGCTGTTCTAATTTTTGTTATTTAGATTCAGTATATAACTTTCATGAAATATAACTGTTGCTTGACAGAATTATATCTTCATAATAATGATATCAGAAATATAACAGGTACTGTCTAAATATTTCATTTGATTTTTCAGAGTAAGAAATAAGTTTAATACATATGCAACAGATGTAAGAATGTTTTCTTAAATATGTATTGGTCCTGAGTTACTATTCTTGCACCAAATAGGACTTTTGCTCTTGTGTTTATTTTCTTTTGAAAATATATTATTGTATTGATTTTTATGTGGCAATGGTCCTTTTTATCTAATTTTCCTTACCTGTAATTTGAAATTCAATATGAATTTAAGAATTGTTTTTACTTTAAAAATATTAATTGTAATTTTAAACTACTGTAATTCCAAAGTTTCTTTTAAATGTAGAATATACATTTAAAATGAAGAAAATATTTTCATAGTATCCTCTCAGTAAGCTCACCAGAGGTAAATGGAATATTAGTTTAACTCAACAAAAAATCTTAAATCTGATTTTTTTCTTTTATAAGAACAAGCCTTATGTTGATTGGTTACATGCTATTTGTACTTCTTGAGTTTAAGTGATGTTCTAATGTAGGGAAGTCTCTTTAAGTGGATCTTTTTAAATACAATAGACTAGATTTTAAGTAATTTTATCACTTGTGTGAATGATGTAATTGCATCAACTATGTCACTTGCATAATGACATAATCACGTAAATATTGTAAATGAACACAAGCACATAGTCTCAGATTTAATTGATAGTTGTTAATAATAATAGTTGCTAAAAATAACATATGCTTCCCCTGGTTGGCCCATTGTAGTTTCATTATAATTTCTGTTAAATAGCAATAACACTAGCACTATACTTAAAATTACTTCATAGTGCTTTGCAGACTTCTCTAAGTAATTTACAGAGTCAGCGTATTGTCCACAACAATCTGAGTCCTCATTTTACTCACCTCGGAAGGATTGAAAGCTGAGTCAACCTTGAGCCAGTCAGGATCAAACTCCTGGCAATGGACAGAATCAGCCTGCAATATTGTGCTCTAACCACTGTGCTACCACAGCTGTCAAAATAACTATCTGCAATAATAGTTGACCAGCTGTTTTCCTAATTTCACTTGATAGTCATAGTGAGAACATGGTCTAGGCCAGAGTTCCCCACATGGTTAATAATGACCCCTGAGGATTGATGGCATTATCCCAGGGGTAGATAAATGACTGGGAATAAAAAGTGGATCAGTAAATGGCAAGGAATTAGTAAGTAGTCGACAAATTATAGAAGGTCAATTGGGAGTCAATTAATTTTTAAGATCTTTGTAGAATATCCTAGTTCTTCATTCTGACGGTGAGGTAGCTAGCAGTGAAAATGTTACCCAGAATATGATAGTCAGTCCCAGATGAATACACTAATTTTATTCAATAAATGTTTGGAAGTAGATGAGCAATCTGAAACTTCATAAAAAAGGTGATGGGTTTGGAAATCCTTTACCCAGACTATCAGGTTTTTCTCATCCAGCCATGCCTTCAAGAATCTTATAAAGAAAGCATGAATGTTTTAACTGTTTTATTGCCTTTCTTGCAATAAAATAGGTATTAAAGTACAAATTGTTTCTATAGTGCCTTATATTTTGATTATCATTTTTAGGTGCTCTGAAAAATTTACACTCACTGCAGATCTTGCTGCTTCACAACAATCAACTAAAAAATTTGGATATAACTATTAAAGAACTACACGGACTGCGAACTTTACATACCTTAAGTAATAATATGTGTGTGTGTGTATGTGTGTGTGTGTGTATTTCTTACATAGAATAACAGTACCAATATAAATACATTTATTTCATAGAAGCAGCTCTGGGGAAGGAATGCTGATATTATACTTCATTTTTTTAAAAAATAGGTTATTTTGTTAAGAAACATTTTTTGTAATTCAGCACACCTGTGTATTTTTAATTGATGTGCGTGTGTTCTTTTACTGTATTGGGCAGAGCAAGGGACATATGAAAATGCCTGAGTCTGAAACTTCATATTAAGATAAACAAGACAGTACTGGCGCCACTAAATTCTGCTGTATGAAATTGCCTGCAGGGAAGTAGGATTATAAACTGTTAACCTTGAAAGTGAGTGTGTAGGCAATCTTTCTTCCCCCCACCCACCCCAAGGAATGCACTCATGCATCCTGCTAGGCTTTCAGAATTCTAAGAACTTATTCCTTGGTAACGTAATTATTGGAAGTGTTTAATAACATCCAAATCATTACTAGCATACTGAACATTTCATAGGAACAAATCTCAATCATTCTAAATTTGAAAAGAAGATGATTAATGATAGTCAGACTATCCCAGCTAATATGGAAGATATAACCACCATATTTCGAAAACACCAGCTATTGAAAAGGGAGAAAGTTTATGATGGTATGGGCATTTCCAAAACAATTATGTTGAGATTGGTTTAGAAGAACAAACACTTTTCTTAGATATGAATATGTATTTAAGATAATTTAAGTAAATCAGTAAGAGCCAGTTCATTATAGTGGTAAAAGGCACCAGCCTAGAAATCAGAGAACTGAAAACTTCTACTGTTGCAGGTTACCAACTAGATGACTTTGGGCCAATTGCTTTCCCAGCTCTAAAAAGGTGGCAATGGCAACTTGCTTCTAAAAGTCATACCAAGAAAGCTGTACAAATTCAGTCAATTGCTAGGAGACAAGACTGACTTGAGGAAACCAATACATAAAAGGTCATGCCATCTATTTTCTAAAAAACTCAGAGTACTACACAATATTAAAGGCATTATTTATAGTTCTTTGAACTATATAGTTCAGTAAACCAATGTTATTTTCTCCAATTATTATAGACAAGGAACTATTTTTATTTTTCAAAAAGATATTAATTAGTTCAGCAAAATTACTCATTACATTAAATCTTAATATACAGTATTTATGTATAATCTTATTTTTAAATTTTCTTCCTGTTGAAAGGCACAAAAGATTACATACAACAATAGCATATTGTTATTCTACAAATAATTGAAGTGAAAATCCATACTATGATAGCAAAAATGTTTTGGTTAATATTGACATTATTTCTAAGTAAATTACAAAAATAGTGTAAGTAGGTGTTCTTTCCATTGCTACCATCTAGTGGTTCGTTAAGTGTACTAGATTTCCTTTTTATGAAAGAAAAAAAATTCTAAAACAAACATTTTTTAGAACTTCTTTTAAAAAGCCTCATTATCCATTTTATAGATATTCATATTATACAGATGTACTAAATCAAAATACTTTTCCAAAGTAATATATCTTCAAATCCTAAAAATTTAACGTAATTTGTAGTTTATTTTAGGGCGTTAGGAGATCACTTTTATGGAAATAGGCAAAACTGTTTTATAAACAAAGAGATCTGAATCATAACTTAATTCTTGGGAAACAAAATTGTATTTAGAAGACATAAGTTTAGCTCCTGCCCAGTACACTACAATACAAAAGGAAAGTGTTAATACATAATCAGGATATGAAAATTATGTTGTTATAGCTTATTTCAATATGCAGTATATAGGTAAGTTTTTTGAACTTGTGTACTTTATTAACCTTGCAAGCCCAGATGTAATATCGAATATATATTATTTTATTGAAATCCAATGATGATCTTGGTAAGAGTCAGTTCTGTTGCAGTTATAGTTTCTCTCTGCTTGAAAGAGCATTAGCAAGTCTGTTTGCAAGGGGCAAAAAAAGAAAAAAAAAAGAAATGACACATTATGTGCAACATGTGGATTACTTCCTTGCTTAAAATAGTAAGTTTTCCTTGTTAATCATAAGGTACGTTAGAATTCAAAAGATAACAACCCAAAATATGCCAAAAGGCAAGGGTGGTAAATTTTTCACAATGCATTTCACAATGGATCAGAAGATTCAGGAAGGATACACTTTCTGAATTCAAAATGACATTTTATGTTTGCACTATGGAAATTAGCATGAGATTTTTATATGTGTGCTCAATAATTTTCTTCTATGTTTCAACCTCTGCAGACCTGTTTAACAATCCTCTGTCACATGAGTGCAGATACCGTCTATATGTAATATATCACATTCCCTCAGTAATTTTGCTCGACAGAAAAGGTAGAATTCTCTTTTTTTCAAGAGAAATGTTTTGCAAAAGATAAAAAGTATTATTTTTATGGTTAAAGTAATTGTGTAAGGTTTAATATGCAGGGATCTTATAGTTGCATGTTTTGTTTATGGATTTAGTATTGGATGGTTGATGGATTAATATGAGCTTTATTTTGGTCTCAACATTGTTTATTAATATAATCTTTTTGGTATATTGTGTTTTAAATTTTTTGCTTCCCACAGTTTTTTCTAATAGAGGGTTGTTTATGTAGATTTGAAAAATAAATAAAAATATAATCAGTACCCTGCTGTATCAACCATCTAGTTTAGCATCTTTTCTCACAGTGCCCAGCCAATGGCAGCAGGAAGCCCACTAGTCTCCCAACAGATGGCCTTCAGATTACATATAGTCCTTGAGTTGGAGTTGGGATCAGAATTTTCATTGCTAAATGATGCTGTTGTAACGGTCATATTACATAACATAAGCAATCCCCGCAGTCCTGGTTTCTGTTATTAACCAAATCTCATGGTTGCTACATGAAGGTGTTCTTGCCAGGTTTCCATAACCAAAATCACAAACTATCAGGCAGGTAAGTGACTGCTGCTGGTGGAGGAGGTAGCAAGAGTGCTTTCAGGATTCCAACAATTGCCCTAATTAAATCATGATTCTCAAGCCAAACTTCAAAAAATTTCAAAGGATTTATTAGAGATGATATACTGGCATTGCTGTGTATGAAGCCAACTCTGGCATACGTAATTTACAGTCATCTATGACCCTGTTTTCCCCCTCCCCTTGGGTGTCTCATAAATCAGATTCTCCAATTAAGCACGTTCACGGGTTGGGTGTCATCAATCACATTCTCCAATTAAATATAGTCACGGGAAAATCTCTAGTAGTTTAGTTATAATTTTTTAAAGTTAAGTGTTGGAATGTACTTTCGATTTCAAACTGCTGCACTGCTCTTCCGGATTTCCTTCCTCCCCCCTTTTTTATGACAACTACTAAAACAGGCATAGGAATGTTTTATGAGTTGACATTCGGCTCCTCTCACTTCTTGAAGGTGACCTGTATAAAGCAAAAACAAATTGAGTGCAGATATAGTATTTAGGATTGCGAGCCCCCCCCCCACTTGGTTGATTTTCTGTATGGAATTTTGCTATAAGGCGATCAGCCTGGACGTTCCTACTCTTTACCCAAGATGCCTCTGATAATGGGTAGTCCTTCCACTTGATTAAGTATTGGAGTTGTCTCCTGTGCCACCTTGAATCGAGGATTTACTGCACCTCATAATGGGTTTGGCTTCCTATGACTATGGAGTCTGGGAATTCACGAGGTAGGGGCCTCAGAGTTGATCTGACCACAGGTTTTAAGAGGTTACTATGGAATACTGGGTGTACCTTCCCTAGCAATTGGGGAAATTTCAACTGCACCGTGATTGGGTTGATAATCTTTACTAAGGGGAATAGTCCCATAAACTTTAGCCCCAGTTTCTTACTAGGAAGTTTTAGCTTCAGATATTTTGTGGAGAGGTAGACCTTCTCCCCCACCTGGAATGACCGTTGTGGGGCTCGGTGTTTGTTGCCTGTTTTTTATAGTTTTTTTTTTAATATTCTCCCAAGTTGCTTTCAAATTGATATTCACTCGATCAGAGGGGGGATCCCTTGGATACTGAGGCATTGTGGTGTAATGGTGTACATTTTGGGGCTTGGTAGTTTTGCCCCAGTGAGGATTTTTATGCTGCACTCTGTCTCATAGTGGGGAGATAGGATATTGCACTCAGTCTCACTGAATACCTCTGCAAGATCCTGATATTCCCTCGGGATCTGTCTGGCCCTGGGGTTTTGTCGGAGGTGGCTGCCAGTTGTTCTGGTGAGCCCGCTGGGAGGGTTTCCTGCATGGGTGGTGCTTATATTTGATGGTGAGGAGGGGGTTGGGGTCCCTTTGATATCCTCAGTCTGCAGATGCCTCCCTGCCACCAGATGATTGGGCCCCACTTGTCTAGCCAGGAGAGTCCCAGTATGACTGCATCTGTCCATTCTGGGGGCCACTATGAATCAAATTGTTTCCCAGTGATCCACTAGCTCTAACCTCACTGGTTCGGTTAAGTGAGTGGCATGGGCCCCTCCTAATAGGGAACCATCGACCTGTTCAATTTGGATTGGGTAGTCCAGCCTTTTTGCTCTGATCCCCAGTTTCAGGACTGTGATTAGGTTGATGAATCCAACTCTGGCATACATAATTTACAGTCACCTGTGACCCTGTTCCCCCCCTCCCCCCTGGGTGTCTCATAAACCAGATTCTCCAAGTAAGCACGTTCACGGGCTGGTGTCATCAATCATGTTCTCCAAATTAAATATATTCACATATATTCAAAATCTCTGGTAGTTTAGTTTAGTATAACTAAAAATACTGTAAGTGTTGGAATGTACTTTCAATTTCAAACTGTTGTACTATTCTTCCAGATTTCCTTCCTCTCCCCCCCCTTTTTTTATGGCAACTACTAAAACAGGCATAGGAATGTTTTTGAGTTGATAGGTACATGGGAAGGCATGGAGAGGTTAAGACAGGATGTGTAAGGGTGTGAGGGCTGTGCTAGGGCACACTGCAGGTCAAGGAGTGGGAGTGAAGAGGTTCATAAGAGGAGCAAGTTGTGCCCTGAGGCTCAGGAGGCAAAAAACAGTGCAGGAGGTCCACACAGGACTCCCCCCTCCATGTATTCCCCTTTTTGCCTCCTAGGCCTCAGGAAAGCCTCCTGGACAAAGCAGTAAGACAGCAAGGGGCATCCCGTCACAGCTGATCATTGGATCAGCTGATCGGGAGGAAAGAAAGAAAGAAATATCGGTTCATCCAAACTAAGAGATGTTTTTTTACTACTGGTTCGGCCGAACAGCAGCATTTTTAACTACCAGTTTGCCCAAACCTGGCCGCACCGGTAGAATACCCCCGCTGATTCTAGGATCACATGAGTGTCAGGGACAGTGCACTAGGCAACTAATGACCATCCCTGATGGTTTCACATTTTAATTTCTGAGGAAGCCAGTAGAGAAGATTGGAAATGGCTATCAAATTATTGCAGAATGCTGCAACTCATCGTAACTGTAAATCAATTGCCAAGAACCCGGATTGCAAACAAATGATCAAGAGCGTGCTATGATGACCGATACTCCAAGGATTGGTCCTAGCCACGTTAATGTTCAGGATTTTTGTAACTTTGAACAGTCACTGAACAAATGGCTGTGGGTTGTAAACGACATGTAGCCATCAAGCCTAACAGCCATTCATCCCCATGATTTCTATGAATTAGTCTAACCCTTTTTTGCAGCCAATCAATCTGACAGCCATTATCACATCCCATTGTAGTGAATTCTGAAGTTTAATTATATATTATGTAAAAATGATTCTTTTTGTTTGTCCTGATTTTTCCAATATTCAATTTCATTGATTGACATCTGGCTATAATATTTTGAAAAGAGAAAATAGTTACTATTCCTATCCACTTTATTCAGATCACAAATTTTAAAAATTTTATGGATTAACCTCCCCATTTAACAATAATACACTGTGGAAGCAAGGTTTCAAAATGCCTCTGAAAGGGCAATTGGCACTTAATTTTTCAGTGAATATTCTAAAGGAAGAATAGAAAGACATAAAGGAATCTCTGGAACATTTTGTGGAATGTAATAAGTCTCTTAAAAATAAATAAAAAGCTAAAGAAACTTGAGTATTTAATGAAAAGTACTAAGATATTTTAATACTGTGACAAAACTTTAATTTATATTTCCCAGAAATAACTAGAAAAGAAAGAGAATCAGCTCTGCATATCTACAATCATGAGAAGACTCTTGTCCTTCAGTCTATAGGATTTGGAAAAAGAGTAGATATACCTTTGTTGCCAAAGGTAGCATTCAGGCTGACACCCACAAAAGTGTTGCACTTGCCTCCAGGTATTTCAATAATAATTTACTAAAGTAGCATATACTTTGCACTCTTGTTGGAAGCACCACAGTGATTATAGGTTGAAAGGATTAGCTGATGACATCACTGATGCCTGGAGTACACCCAGTTGGGGGTTCTTTAATATCTCTGGCAGGAGCAAAGAACAGGAGTTCACCTAGCTCCATCGCAGTACTCGTGCTTATCAACGGAGTGTTTTAATCACATGAGCCATCATGCTTCTTAATAACATAGATTACCAATCAACATTCTTTCCTTAACATGCTTAATAATTTTCAATATTATCTAAACATTTATAATTATCCCTCAACTTCAAAAGATCTTTATTTGTAATTATACTGTACATATTATACATATTAATAAAAATTCTTGTAAAACATAGTATTGAATCATTTGCTCTATTTTTAGCTTTTCTGGTTCAAAAATTAAACTATTGGAGGTTTTGAACTTTAATAAATTTTAAAAAATAATTTAAAAAATTGTTTATTGTATACATGTATTGCGTGAATATAAAGCATATTAAAATTAATTGTTTTGCTTCAGGACATGGTGTATAGAATTTAGTCTGAAGAAGAAAAAAATAATCTTTCTTATTTAAGATGTACACATAAATTTGTAAAGATTTACAAATTATAAGGGCCTATTTTTAACCATTCAAAATTAAAATTCAATACATTTTATTGAATGAATACTTTAGAACTAATTGATAATTTTATGCATCTACTATTTAAACTGAATGTAATTTAAGTTGATTAGTTGTTTAGTAATATATATCAATTGACAAAAGGAATATACAACATTCAATGTTTTTAATAATTATTCTAGGTTGCAACTTTGGAAATCATTTAATTAAGTAAGTAGTTCATATTTTAAGATTATATTGTAAATAAAAAAATGTTTTATACAAGTAAAAGGACAAATCAAGACATAGCTCCTTAAATTGAACAGATAATTGTGCTTGTATAAAAATATGAATACACATTTTATAAACTTCATGAAGAGTATGCATTAGAGGTTTAAATAGCAAAATTAAGCATTAGAGTTTAAAATATCAATATCACTAGATATAAATATGACATATCACTAGATCCACCCATCTTGAATTTTAAATGATTTGCAAAAGAACATTCAATGGAAGGTATAATTGATATGAACATATTGTACTATTTGACTTGCATATCATCAATATTATCCTCTTTAATTTGCAAACCATTTGCATAATTACTTGCTACAAAATATACTGAGAACCAGTTTGGTCTAGTGATTAAAGCAGTAACTAGAAATGTGGAAACCTGAGTTCTCACTCTCCCTAGATCAAGGACAAAAGCAATGGAAAACCGTTTCTAAAAATGTTCCCAAGGAAAATTGTCCAGGCATTGGCTCAAAGTCAAAAAGAAACACTGATGAAACAAAATTATTTTGGGCAGAGCAGAATTCAATTTTGGGTTTGGAGCAATTCTTGAGATTTGAGCAGAATTTGATTGTGAGTTTGGAGCATTTTTTGAGATTACAGAGGAAAAATTTAAGGGGAGCCTTAATTTAAAAATGGCAGTACATTTTTGTGATTATTTTAAGAATATGCTTAAATTCTATGCAAAAGCCTATTTAACCATTGGTTGTATAAGAAGATTGTTATTTATTAACTTTTTTTGGGTGGGGTTTACTCTTAAAGAATCCCATTTGCAAATCCAGAAGATGCTGTCTTTGTGCGGGCAATGAAGCGTGGCATGATTGAATTTTCAACTCTGGATTGGGGGAAAATAGCCACCAGTGAAGAAAAACGCCTTGGCAGCAGTCCAGAGAAAAGGCCAGAAAGACTGACCATTAGATTCAGATAAGAGCCTGTTTCTTACAGAAAACTCTCTTTTAAGAGCTTCTTTTGCATTGTATTCCTATTACATTCCATTTGTCAATTGAATATATTTTAAGAGGGAAAATATTGTTTAGTTGTTTTAACACTGAATGTAGAACACTTTTTAAAATAAGTGTGATTCAAGAATTCAGTGGCCAGGGCAATAATGTTACATTCCTGAAATAGATCAGTCTTTGAGTTTCAAAGTATTTTAAAGGATTAGAATGTTTTGAAGTAATAGAGGTTTAAATACCAATTTTTGCCACCCAACAAAGGAATATATTACAATTATATTGCTTAAAATATTTTCAAAGATGTGAGATCACTATTGAAAAGCCTTAGTCCTTATTGCCTTCTATGTTAAGAAATACTGTGAACATGTAGAAGAAATGGTCTGCGTAAGATTAGTTATTTCATCCCATAAGGCTTCATCATAGTATTTAAAATAAGTGTTAATATCTTTATTTATAAGTGTTGAAGTGAGTCTAAATATAATATTCAAATTTCAATTGCATCCACAAGTTGTAAATAATGCAATAAACTAAAAAATTATCTGCATTAATTTTTGAAAAGTCTGATACGTATGGCTCAATGAACATTACTGAACTCCAGGGCCAGCTATCCCAGCAAATATATCCACCAGTGAGCAACTTCTGGATGGCCCTAAATATCTGACATAAATTAGTCACAGCTAGCAAATATTACATTGTTTACTTTGTAACAAAGACTAAGTAAATTCTATTTAACAGATAGTCGAAGGCTGAACTATGATTTTCTGTTACGATCATTTTAGATGCAGTCTTTATCATAGATACTTTTAATTTGCTAATTTAGAATGACATCTATTAGATATTCCAATTGAGTAGCAAGTAAGCAGTCTGACAAATTCTAATAGACTGGTATGTTTTAGATGAAAAAATTCTGCTGTTATAATGTTAATTTTTGGAAGCAAATATTCAATCTGACAAAGTTTTGCATGGATTATAAAAAAATATGGAAAACAGTCAGAATACTGAACTATTTAAGGGACTGCTTTAGTTATTCTGTAAAAATAGCTAGTCCAGAATAATTCAACTTGTCTTTTTTTGGATTTGTTATAAAATATTTCTGTTTTGTGTACATTCCGAGTACAGACTTCCCAAGTTCAATATTTTGCATTTCATACACAAATGAGAGAAGTATTACTTGCTAGTTTGGAAAAAGGAGCTGCAAATTAATATAGATAATAAAAGTAGATGCAACCATGTTATGAGTTTTTTTAATTTTTTCCATAAGGGAACTTTAAAGTTGTCTTCCTGATTTATTCCTTAAAATGTATAGGAAGTGGGGAGGAAGTATTGTTAACAAGATTTTCTTATAGTTTGTAAAGGTACTTCTTCAAGCTACGAAAGTTACTTAACAGCTGTTGGATGTTACAACAACCCCCAAAACTTACACATGATCCTGCTTCAAAATTATAGCTGCTGTAGTGCCTCGTCTCATTCCCTCTTTTCCCCCCACTGTCACTGCACCACTTGGGTCTGCTCCTTACATGCCTGTCACCCAGAGGTAGGATTCAGCCGGTTCAGACTGGTTCAAGCAAAATCAAGATTTTGCACAGTTCAAAGAACCGGCTAATTGCACCACTGGCTCCCACCCCTCCCTTCCCAGTCATTCTTTATCTCACCTCACCTGCCCAGAGTCATGCCAGAGGCATAGGTGCTCGTCCTGTTTGATTCCCTCGCTTGCCTTGACCATGTGGCCCAGCTGATCTCTGCCTGGTGAGTCCTCCTTCGCTTCTTGCCCAGCTGACTCCCATGCAGTCCCAGTGGCCCAGCCTGCTTGCCTGTCTTTCCACATGGTCCCTGTGGCCAGCCTATTTGCCTGCCTTCTTTATGGGGACGGAAGTGGCTGGGCTGCTGCTGCTTTTCACTGGAGTGCGTGGAGAAAGATGGAACTCCTCTTGCCATCTCTTCTCTTTCCATTGCTGGGCAGGGCAGGGCTTCTGGCCCCTCACTTAGCCACCCACCCCCTTCTTTGATGCAATTTGATCTGGAACAGTAAGGCTGGCTGTAGAATCAGAATTGGCTGGGTATAGGAACCAACACCGTCTGTGGCCCTGGTGTGCTGCTCACTTATGTGGGCCAACCTTACTGTTTGAAGGCTGAATGAAGCCTTCGACTGAGAAAGCACTGCAGGGGCAGGCCCTTCACATCTGCATCACACCTGCTTGAGCTCACTGCATCAAGGCAGGAATGAGACCCTGTGCTGTGGAGGCTGTTGCCGCTTGGGCAGGGAGGACAATGAAGAAAAAAATGGCAAGGCTTTGCACTGGCTGGCCAAGCCAGGAGCAGATCTAGTGGTGCTGGCTGGCTGATTGGAGAGAGGGAAATCATTACATCCACCAACAGCTTAAATTCCCTGACTAAAGCTGGAGTTCATCATGCCAGGGGCAAAATGAGAGGTCCTGCAGAGCCTGCCACTGCTTTAGTGGGGAGGACGAGGAAAAAAGCTGTTCAGATAACTCCTGCCACCCTCTCCACCCATTCCCAGAAGCAATTGAAGCAATGATTGCACGGTTTCTCATAAGAGAATTTGGAGCCCCCCTCATCTCTCCCTCTGTCTCATTGTGGTGGCAGTTGCAGTGCTTCAGTGCCTGGCTGGAAGAATGCTCAGGTAAGCCGGTGCAGGGCATGGGGGTGGCAGCTCCAAACCCACCTTGCTTTGTACTCCACCCACTGCCTCGCTTTGTGGCGGTTGCACCAGTGTGTTGTTCAGCCTCTTGCTAGATTATGGTGGTGAGCAAGAAGTGGCGAAGAATAAAGTGGGGGTGAGTGGGTGGAGGGCAAAGCAAGGCAGGGAGTGCAGAGTTTCCCCACCCCAGCTTACCTGAGGTCTCTTCAGCCAGGCCAAACCCTCATTCCCCCCCTCACCGCCACCCAGGGCAGCCATATACCTTCATTAACCATTCCAGTTCCTTTCGTTGCCGCCATGTGCAGAGCTACTAGTCTGTGGGACTACAGTAAAAAATATAGTTCAGACCTTCCAACTTCTCACACACAAAAAAAGATCTCGCAAGGTTGGAAGGCCTGAACTTTTTTTTTTTTACTGTACTCCCAGACTACTTCAGTTGTTCTGGTGAGAGAGAACTATGCCTGTGCATGCATGCGTATGCCGGGATGGCATAGACTGGGCTAAAGTGACATAGGTGGACCCTTAGAATGGCAACACAGGCCAGATTTGGCCTCATCACAGTCTGGATCTAGCTTGCGGGCCTTGAGTTTGACACCCTTGGTATATAGGTATTCCTTGTTTAATCCCCCTTAATTTGGAATGGAATTTTTATTGCTAAGCAATGCAATCATTAGGTGAAACTTCACATAACTGCACTGTTTTATCAATAGCAATTTTAGTAGTCCCAGTAGTGAATAGGCAAAGATTCATGTTTCTCCTGTCCTGCCATGCTTGCCTCCTCTTCAGCTCTCCACACCCATCTATTCAATTTCTCCAATTTCTGCCCTTTGATTTCTCTGCACTTTGCCTTGACTTCCACTGCCTTGTACTCAAATACTCCTACTGACTTTTACTATCTTTTTCCCACTGTTGACAAGATATGCCTGGCCTGACCCTTCCTGACACCTTCTTCCCGAAACTGCATGCAGTCTTTCTGAAGCCTCAGAAAGCTTTCCCAAGGCTTTGGGAAGGCAGTTTTACTGGCCTGCAGCCATCTTATGAAAGGTTGGAGTAGGCATGCCTTGCCAACAGCATCAAGAGGAAGAAGCCCGTGAAGGTTAGCTGGGAATAGTGGAATGCAAATGGCAGGGGTCTTGATGATAAGATGGTAGGAGATAGGCAGGTGTTAAAGTCCTAAATGAGCATGCTGCCAATTACCTGAATTTTGGTCAAGTGTCTATGAAGGCACTGCAATGGTTACAAATATTATTTGTCCAGCACTATTGTAACTTTGAGCAGTCACTGAATGAGTGGTTGTTAAGTGAGGATTACCTGTAATTTATTGCACAGGTAAAAAAAACGTTATATATGAATTTATTACAGTCACAGTTGTAATGAGTAATTCTATCCCCACCATAAAGCCTGTATCTCACTGAAATCATAAGCACTGCAGCGAACAGATAAACTTTAGATAACTAGTAGTATATTTAAATTTTGTTCTTTTTAAATAAAAAGCTGTCTTATAATTTGTATTTTCATTCCAATCACAAAGAGAGAAATTGACAACACATTGACATTTGTGAATACTTTTAACATTAGTCTGTGCTTCTACTTTTCCTAAAAGTACAATCTGAGTATTTGAGATATAATTAAAGTCAGGTATAGTTCAAGAAATTTTGTTCAAAGATTAATTTGATTATATTGTTAAAGCATCACTAATACTTAAATATAGTCATTATTTGTTAATTTTTCAGCGAACATTATGCTTGTTTTGAAAAAAGCTCTATAACTGAAAATTTAGAATTAAGTTAATTAAACCAATATAGATTAGCAATATTGTTTAACAGAAACAGGCAAATAGCATAGTAAATGAAAACTAGGAATTTTAATGTACAGGTAATCCATGACTGATGGACCATAAGAGACTGTCCATTATGGCTAGAGATCTCTTTTGTATATAATTTATTTTGTTTAAGACAAAGTTAAAATCCAAAAAAAAAAATCCAAAAAAAGAAAAAGTCCTTGAAGGCCTTTACTTGTTTCTACCCCAACACACCTACACCCTCCTCACACTGCATCACCCATTGTGCATTTACATTTCAAGCTTTGGAGCTAGGATTAGGAAATGATAGGGTCCTCATTCCTGGGCTGTGTGGTGCAATTCTGGAAGGGGATGCCATTTTCTAAGTGGCCACAATTCAATAGGTAGCTTCCCTAAAATGGAGGACCAGTTATGGGACTGCAGCCATAACTGATCATAAGGTCCAGGAACAGAGTGACTTACCCACTTTTCCTAATCAGATATCTGTTAGAGGTAAGAAGGTGGTTGTGGAGCCTTATGGGTGGGAAGCAGCCCAAGGCATGCAGAGCCCAGGTGCAGGGGAGATAGATCAAGGTGTTGCTGCAGTGTCCCTGTGGTTGGTCATAAGAACAAATGACCATGGAGGTCCTGCAGCAGGCGTAACTTTGAAACAGGATTTTAAATAACTTTAGGGGAGGGTCCACCATAACTTCAAATAGTAACTAAGCAACCAGTCATAAGTCGAAGACTACTGTGTTTATATTTCAGATATCATTATGGTAGTAACTTGAGTAAAGTGGCTTGAATTAAATAGAAAGCTTTTTTGGTCCGCAACATAAATCTATTTTAAACTGTTTTTTAAAAACATATCAAAGTATACAGGAACAAAACAGATGTGTTTATGTTATTCTAATTTCAATGAGCTATTTAAGCTCTTTATTACAATCTACAATTCTATGAGTTATACTTGATATAAAAATTGATATTTGCTAAAATACAGTTATGTCATTGAGCACTTAGCATATTGTGAAATCCAGTCTATAGACTGTGTTCCAGATGACATTCTTTTAAAAAGTACTGTTTATTCTTCAGATTCTTGAACTTTTTCACTACCAATATTTTCTGAAGTAGTTTCCTCTTCAAGAAAGTTACAAATTGCTGGAGATGACATTTTTATGGTGGGAATCATTTCACTTTGGTCTCCAGTACTTTTTATTTCCATGTCTTTATGAGTTCCAGGTTCAGAGGATTGTTCTTCACTTGTTAAAATAGATTCTGCAGTTTGTGCTGCTTCTAGAGTGAAAACAACCATGTGTCAAATGAAATATAGAACCATGTATTTTGGTAATACAGAAAACTAACACCTTCTGCCTGAATTCCAACTAATATACAAATCTACTTGTAATATTTCTATTAATTTGAAAATAAATTAAAAGAAATTTAACCGTGATGCCATATTTGTTAATATTTTTAACAGTAGAAGTATCATGTCTGCACAAAAAATATCTAGCTGTTCAGTCTGAGCAGGTTAAGAGAACCACAAATATGTGCTCCAGGGTGGTTTCATTTTTTACCTAATATGAATAGGCTAACTAACTTGGTCAGACTGAAGAAGCTATTTGGATTAGTTGCAAAACATTTCAAACAGACAAAAATGTCCACTTGTCCTGACTCTTTATTCCTAGACATTTTGATGGAAGAGGATCAACAAGAGGAAAAGAAGGTACACAAGAGAAAAAGAAAGTTATGGGGTAGGCATCACTAATCCAATATGGGTACCAGAAGGGGGAAGTGATAAAGAATAGGACATCAACAAGGTTCCTCTTGCCTCAGGTGCCTGTGTGGAGTGCTAAGGCAGTTCCCTTGTCCTCTGTTCTGTCCATGATATTTGTTTTACATAGGTATGACTGGGGGGGTGGGTCTATCATGGAAAGATCCATGAAATAAATAAATTATATTTAATCTTTTTAACTGTTTTTAACATTATATTTCAGATTGTATTTTTACTTGGCTGTACACCGCCCCAAGTCCCGTTGGGAGAGGGGGCGGTATAAAAGACCAATCAATCAATAAATCTCTTGTATATCTACTCCCAAATATTCTTCAATCTGAAGCAACTCAAAGGAGAGCCTTCTTGGCTCCACTTGACATTCTGAGTTGTGCACTGCTGGAGTCTCTGCCCTGGAGTGCTTGCAAAGGAAAGGTGTCAATGGGCAGTTTGACTTGCTGACTTAGATCACATCAACTTGGGACTCCAGCTGGCTTTTTTTGGTCTTAGTGGGGCAGGATCTATGGGGGGAAATTACCGTATTTTTCAAACTATAAGACACAATCCCCCCAAATGGGTGGAAATGTCTGTGCATCTTATGGAGCGAATATGGGTATTTTTGGCCTCCCGAACCCTCTGTGCATCTTGTTTTTGCCCTCAAAGAAGCATTCTGCCCATCAAGCATTCTGCTGGCCAAAAACAGAATCGTTTTTGGGAGTGCTTCTGGATGCCAGGGAAGGCAAAAACTGGATCTGTGGAGGCCTTCGAATGGCAAAAACGGGCCTGTTTTTGGCTTGCAGTGTTTCTGGATGCCCGGGGGGGAGGGGGGGATGGGATGCGCAGAGACAAATAACTTTTTTTTCTTGTTTTCCTCCTCTAAACCAAGGTGCATCTATGGTCCAGTGCGTCTTATATTCTAAAAATATGGTAACTGGCCTTGGCAAAAAGATGATGCCTTGCAATAGTAGCTACTTCGTTGTGAAGAAACGTTTTATCAAAAGAAAAGGACTGCAAAGAGGTCAGGATTTGGTGAGCAGCCATGGAGCTGCCTCTCTGCCTGACTTGGCTGAGCACAGAAACATTGTCAGATGGCTACGGATCGCCCAACAGAGCACTGAATTGCATGGAAGCCTGGACAGATGGCCCAGGAAGTGGATTCCTGGCTGGAAGGCATTGCTTTACTCTAGTATCATCTCCCTAGAGAGTTCTTCTGTGCGAGAGGGATAGAAAACAGATTTCTATTGGCAATGTTTCCTGTGCCTAATGTACTCCACACCGCAAGAGAAGAGAAACTGGAGGGTACTTGATTACAAGGGACTAAAGAGGCACACTCTATCTGTTCACCATGCACTTATGCAATGCCAATGCTAGGGCACTGCTTCAGATGTGTATTCTCCACTGTGTGCCTACTTATTCTTTTCTTGAAATCCCTTTAGCAAAAACTTTATGAATCCCAGTCATATGATTATGGGATGCAGCAAATGGCCATAAATGCAGGCTGGTTGTCAAGCACCCATCATGTGAACATTGGGGGCGGGAGGGGGGGGGGAAATCCGGTCATAAGAATCTTTTGGTCTGCTATAATTTTTAACCATATTGACTGTAATGGTGATCATGTGACCAAGAGACACTGTGAAGGTCATAAATGATTGTATCTTGGTTATAAGTTTATTGTTCCAGTGCTGTTGAAACTGCATGATCACTAAACAAATTGACTGTAACCTGCAAACTATTTGTACCAACAAATAGAATACTTTATTGGCCAAGTGTGATTGGACACACAAGGAATTTGTCTTGGTGTAAATATTTACACTTGCCAAAAATCAAATTTTCAGGTGAAAATTAAATGCCAAGAAAAGGATTTTAAGATTGAGAAAGATTATCTCAAGCTTGCAAAAGTACTAAAAAAGATTCATAAAAAAACTGCCACCACATAATCACAGTACAAAATGCTGTCTCAGGATAATCTGTTTGAACATGACAGGGAAAAGGATGAATTTTGAGAAAGATAAAAATATAATAGTAATAATTGTCATGTCCTGTTATTTTGGAACACAACCAGGATCTGTTTTAGTTATTAGTTTGTTTTGAAGATACTTTCCACCATAAAGGACATATTCCTAAACGCTCTTGAAATATCAAGGCATCTCAACCTTTATTTTTTTCTTTGGCTGCTTCTATCTGCTTCTCATAAATCTTCTTTAGCATGCTGCATGATTTCTTGTGTGTAAACCAGTGCATTTTCTGGCAAATCTGATCACAGTAAATAACCTGAAAATCAACAAAAATATATTACCATTTTGATTTTTTTAATGATTTGAATAACCTAAGAACCAGAGGCATCCCTTTACAATAAAAAATAGGACTAAGATCTTTTAAATAAATGAACAACTGCCTTTTGTTTGCTCACACACTTGGAATTCCAATATTGAGAAGTTATTTTCTCGTTTTCATTTTAAAAGTTAAAATTAAGATTTAGATACAGTACCATAAATGTGTACAAATGGTTGTCACTCAGTTATAAGTAATTTTATTTTGTAAATAATTACAAAGGATGGGAAAACGAAAGAACATACAAGTGATGGTAGAAAGATAATGAGAAAAAAACAGCTGAAAGAAGCAAAAAAAATTGTTTGTGAGAATAGACTCTTGCCAATTGATACATAGAAGTGGGAATTGGATATGTCAAGAAAAACAAAATTTGAATATGAAAGTGTGTGTGATAAATGAAAAAGGGAAAGAATAACCTGATGAATGACCAGTATAAAGTGTGTTAAAATTGCAGACAGATTGAATGATGTGTGAATTATAAAACATAGTGAAGAAGTGAACGGGTAAAGAAGACGAAGTAATATGGTTGTGAAAATCTTGAAAGGAATAGAAAGTGTGAAAGAAAAGCAATATGAATGAGTGTATAGATATGGCAGGAACATGAATTGTTTCTAAGGATCACAAAGTACAGAGTGATTATCTCTTTCTTTCATGTGATGCACGCTGTGCATTTATGATATGCATGATGCTTAACCAAGGGGAAAAGAGTGTTGGTTATTTATATACAGTAAGTGATGAAGGATATATTTGTTTATTAGTTTATCTGCATACCCTTACCATTTTGCATGTGGAACATCTTTTGTCTGCTCCTTTTTCCCCACATGTTGTACAAAATTCAGCATCTATAAAGCCTATTTGGCCAGTAATAGCTTGTGTAAGTACAGAAAATGCTGTGGGATCAGAACCCTGAAAAGGCAGAGAGAGATGAAATAGCAGTTTTTCTTAATAACAATTCTAAAGCCAAGCCCAAAGAGAAAAACTCTATGCTTTAATTCAGGGTATCAAACTCACGTCATCACGGGATGTATTGGCACTTCCCCCACTTTGTTAAACTGGGTGTGGGCATGGCCAGCACGTGATGCATCCAGCCCATAGGCCAGGAGTTTTACAGCCCTGCTCTAGTTGTTTTTTTAAAAGTACCTGACAAGCATCTACCTTAACACCAGGTATCCTGAAGAGAATGAAAATTTTTAGGGCAAAATTTCTAAATACTGTTCTCAATGAAAGGTCTAACAGAGTTTACATTTAAGGAATCTATACAATCTAACTAGATTGAGTAATTTTACTCTTGAGAAAACATTTAAAAAGAGAATGGGAAAGAAAAATGGTATTTTTCCTGCAAATGTTCTGCAAATGTTCAAATGTTATTTAAAATGGCTGTCTGTTGCTTAATGGTATGCACTGATTCTCAGGCCTTTAATCCAACTTGCCAAAACAAAAGGCAGGAAAATGAAGAATTTGCCTGATGAATTTTGATTCTTGTTGGCACATCAAGCCAAAACTCCTTTCAACTACTGTTATAAATCTATTAACGGAAGCTTTCTAAGAAAAAGTTGTTCAAAAAAGCAGGCCCACTGATGAATAATCTGCATTCTACTGTCACAGTAGGTTTGGCTGAACCCATATAAATTGTCTATGAATCAGCACTTTTTTCTGTGCAGTGTTTGCCAATACCACACTGACAAACTGGAAACCATGGGCAATCGGGTGTCACCAGAATAACTATGAATTCTGCTTGTCAGAACTTATATGTTATTTGGAAATTATCTTAAGGAAAAGGTATACAGAAGACTCATCAGCCAGTCAGTCCTAAAAGCATCCAGCTGTATGTTTCTGGCAGTGATTATTGACATGAATTGAAACATTATGTGTTATCCAGCAGATGTCTAAATCAGGAAACCATCTGTTGGAAGGATTGAGGGTTTGGTACCCACGTTAATTCCTGGATTATGTCACTGCTGAACCAATCAGCTAAACTACCACAAATTTCCAAAAGGTGTTCTCCTTCTAAACATTTTAGAACAACTATATCTTTGATTAATTATTTGAAATTGGCTTCTTTTTGAATTAGTCTACTAACAAGGAAGTCACTGCTCATCTTGTTTTCTATTATGTATTATTAAGAAAATATATTCTGCTAAGCTGTTATTCTTTCTGTAGGGTGCTGCTGCCATTTTTTTCTAAACTGCTGTTTGCCATTGCCTTCTATCAGTCTTGTAAGAATTCGTAAACCATGATTCCATATTTCCTTCCTGTGCTAATTGGAAAGGGAAGGGAAGGACAAAGCAGCAACTAAGCTTGGAAGCACAGTTGCTGCTTCTGTATCTTTGTTGCCTCATTGTGTTCAGGTCAGTTATCCAGCTGGATTAGCTAACTTTTAACAGATGCACTGTAGCATCTGTTTAGATTGCTTCTCCCACCCCTCTGCAGCCAGTGCCAGACTGCTTCATGTTTATGCTACGTGCTGGTTGTTTTGCCTCCAAATGTTGAGCTAGGTGACACTAAAGTAATCCATAATACCTGGTACCATAGGTTTTCATGACTGCTATGTGAGTCTTAGAAACTTAAAAGGTTAGCAAGAGCTAGCTAAGGCAAAACATGAGGAAGCATATACATAATATTTTGAAATAATCATCCAAAGAACCACACTTGCAGAAAGTTGCCTCCCCACTTTCTCACATTTATTATTTATTTATTTATTATTTACATTTATATGCCGTCCTTCTCCAGACACTCAGAGTGGCTTACCGTCTTTTAGAGAACCATGCTAAGTGCTCGGCAATAGCCTTCATTCCATTGTATATGCTGCTTATTACTAGAGCTTTTTTTTTTTTTTTTTGGGGGGGGGGGGGGGGGGGGGAGGGGCAAGCAGCATTTTTTACAAAGTCAGCTTATTTCCCCCAACAATCTTGGGTTTCAATTTACCTACCCCAAGAGAATGGAAGGCCGAGTCAACCTTGAGCCTGGTGGGATTCGAACCGGCACTAATTGCAGGCAATTGAGCTAAGTGCTAGATAAACAGCCTGAACCACCAAGGCCCCGTTTCAACCCGAAATTTAAAACTGAAGAAGAATCAGAAGTGAACTCCCTTGCGAAGGAAATGGGATGCAGCTCTGAGTATTGATTCAGACAACTTTGGAAAGACGGGGCCAAAAACCCCGTCTGGGTTGAACACGCCCTGATTCCCAAAATTTGGCTTATCTAGCTGGGTTGTGCCTGAAGATCACAAGCACATATCCAAATTACATACATTTAGAATTTGATTACAGTGAAAATGGGTAAATAATGCACACTAAAAGAAATACCTTATAGATTCTAAATGTTCAGTCTGTACAGAACAACATACTGTTCATCAAGAAACACTCACAATTTCAACCGGAGCAATGTTTCTCACAAGCTGCTGCAACAAGGTAGTTTCACAGTAAGGAAATTTCCGAATAGATTCCCTGATGGTTTTCTCTTGATAAACTGGAAATCCATCTCTCTCTCTGCCTTTTAACAGGCTGAAATTAAATGTGAATACAGCGGAAGTTATATACATTGCCCACATTTTTTCTTCCTATTCATAATGCAATGTTATATGTGTAGCATAAGATCACAACATAAAGAAAATCTGCAATGCAAATATTTAATGTATTCTTTTACTTCAATTATAGCATTGGATTATATTTTTTAAAGAATATACTATGTATAATCATGTAATTTTTTCTTCAGCTGTAGCTAACATACAAAACTGAAACGTAAGGCAGTTACCTTACTTCTAAAATCATGCATCCATCCCAATGATTTAATGGGAAGCTCCAGTTTCATGGTTAGAATTTAACATTAAAAGTACAAGAATCTGTACTTGTGCACAGATAATATATTGTATTGAAAAGAACCATCTATTGAAAAAATAACATACCTTTTGATTAATCCATCCAATTTGTCTTCTCGTTCAAGAAAAAGGATACATTTTTTAAAAATGCAGCTAATGTAATGCATTTTAAGTGCAAGGACTTCGTTCATTTCTCTCTGCTTCATGCACTTCTCACAGATCAGATCCAACACTTTGCAACATTTCTGCATTGCTTCAACTTCTGCCAAAAGAGGATTTTCTTTCACCAGCAACACAACCTATAGAAAATATTTATATACTTAGTAAGTTTTACTTCCTAAAGACAGATCCAGTGCGCAATTGGGATTCTTCTGCACTCATGGCTCCTGCTCAAGCCTTGTGTGCCGTTCTTAGAACAGGAAACTCTATATGCAGGTCACTCATGCCCTAGTCATTTTTCATACAAATTATGTGTTTGATATGGGCCTACCCTTGAAGATTATTTGGAACTTACGTTAGTGTAAAATGCAGTAGCGTGGTGCAGTTGTGTGTGAATCTACACATGTATATCTTATCTGTGAGTTGCATTGGTTACCAATTTGCTTCTAGGTCCAATTTAAATTGCTGATGATACATTCTTTAAAGCCCTATTTGGCATGGGGTTGGCTTATTTGAAAGCCCCACTCCCCGTGCCATATACCCACATGATATGATCTGGCAGAAGAGACTTGTTACAGTCTATCCACTACAAAGTGCCACTTTTTACTGCTTTGTAAAAGAGAATTCCTCCAATGTCAGATGATCCCAATCTTGGTGGCCTGGGGATCAGGGTGGAGTGGACCCCATAAAATGGTTATGCTATTCATAAATTAGGGTGTTTTCCAAATGACAATTATCTACAATATTGTTTTTATTTGTGTGTGAGATTGCTTTACATTCATGAAATCAAGATAGGCTGCTGAATACATTGAATTAAAAAAAAGGAAATAAAGTTAGTTCTTTTCTGAATTAAGTGTTTATAGCAAACATTCACAAGTGCAGTTTAACAGAACTACATGTATATTCTCTCTCTGTCTGTCTCTCTGTACATGCATTGATATGTACATAAGGTTAAACCTGAATTACCAAAGACTATTCTTTGGGACTATTCATGCTAGTTGTCCTCAGTACTGTGCCTTTTAAAACATAGATAAAAATAATATAAAATGTTACCTTTATCATTGTTTTTCCTTAACTTGTCTGTTTTTGCCAGTGAAATATTTTATTTATGTTTAGTCAATAAACATCAAGTTATATTTTTTGCCAGTGTAATTGAGTGGTACATAGAGGCTATAGCCAGAGAGGCCTATGCTCACAAATGGCGATGCAAAATTGTGGCCATACCTGGGGCAAAACGACTTAGTTTCAGCAATCCCTACCCTCATTATCACACATATTAAGTATTTCAATACACTTGGGGCTGTCCTTACAGTCTATTTGGAAGCTACATTCCATGTGCTTACTTGCACTTATTTTGGAAGATACAACATCAACTTTGCAAGCTGCAATGGTTAATAAGTTGTTTCCAAGTAGAATTTAAGATTCTAGTGTTGACAAATAAAACTGTTTAGGGTTGGATACCTTTCAGATTGTTCTAACCAGTATCAGTCCTATCAATTAGAATTGTTAGAGAAAAGCTTTATGTAATTTTACACTTCTCAGAAATTTGAGGTGCTAAGGTTAGATGGCATTATTTCTCTGGCAATTCTAATAACGATAGCACTTAGACTTATATACTGCTTCACAGTGCACTCTGCGTGGTTTATGTCAGCATATTGCCCTCAACAATTTGGATTCTCATTTTACTGACTTCAGAAGAGTGGAGAACTGAGTCAACCTTGACCCCCATCAAGGCTCTGGAAATACTGCAGTTTAACCACTGTGCCACCAGGGCTCCTTTGTATTTTGGAGATCACTCTATCCTTGTCCATGCTGATTTTCTGAAATTTTTTTAAAAATGTGTTTCTTCTAAAAATTGTTGGGCCTGTCACTGAGTCAATAGACAAACTGCTTTCCATTTCTTGTTTATTTTCTTGTTTTTTTTTATATCTTTAGTGTTGCAAATCAGGGCTGATGTCCTAATCATTGTTCTAACTGGTTGAAAACTTACCTTGGATCTTAACTTAAAGTGCATCATGTAATTCATTCTGTTTGAAACAAAGTACAAATATAATAAACAATCCTATTAAAAGAATCTTTCATCTGGTACCTGAAAGTGATGTTTAAAAGGTAAACAGACACTTTTTGCTGAAAATAAAGCATTTCATAAGAAATGTTTCATGACTAAAATAAAGTTTACACTGACATGTACTTTCTTTTAATGTGGTTTTGTTTAGCAGAATATGAATCTACCTAATCTAGTAACTTCCATATGTGTTCTGACTACAACCGTAAAAATTCCAATCCAGCATGGCTATTAGTTAAGTTTTGAGAATTGTGCCTGAATTGTGTCACTGAATGCTGAATTTCAACACAAAACTCCATTCATCATAAACCAGGGATGTCAAACTCACAGTCCACGAGCCAGATGCGTCACGCATTGGCCACGTCCATGCCCAGTTTAGGAAAGGGGCAAAGTCGTGATATGTTACACGATGCTGCCATGACGACATGAGTTTGACACCCCTGTCACAAAGTAATTCAAAAATGTGAGACACTATAAGCAGAGTAAATGTGAGTTTCAAGTGGAACATATTTTATATACATATAGTATCATGTGAAAATTAGACACTAAAGGCACTACAAAAAGGACTGGACTACATTAATAAAATGCTTATATAAGAAATCAGCTTTAAGATACAAATTAATTAAGTCACAGACTTCATTTCATTTTTGCAGGTCCAATTAGCTGGCTACATGTTAAAAAAAACATATCCAAGTAAGAGCATACTATACCTTAACAGGATGCAAATTAGTAGTTGTAATGATCTTATGTAGAGGTCCAGCTAGCTTAATTGGAAGCTTGGATTCTTTATCCAGTCCTTGTGGTTTTGTATAGTAATTTAGCTTTTCACGTGGAAAGAAGTTGTTGATAACTGTTACACAATCATGCTGACCTAAAAAGAGAAAATGATTTCCCTTTATGAAGTGAAAAACTGTAGGATTATTAATTCACAATTAAAACTGGTGATTTGGTAATGAAGTATAGTTTGCTAAAAAAAAAATACTGAGGAAGACATTGAAATAATTTTATTAATACCAGTAATTGATATGATTCAAATCAATTCTTCTGTTCAGAAAATTCAGGACCTAAAATAGATTCATTTTTGACATATAATTTTAAACTCATTTCCATTTTTCAAGCCAGTATTTCTTTAGTCAAATGTGCTATATCAATCCAATTTTAATATAAAAGTATCACATATTCAGAAGCAAAATGGTATATGGGCGTATTAGCTAAATGGAAGAATGTTTTTCTTACCAAAATATTTTATACTTTTTCACAATTTAATTTAACATATGATACAAATCAAGCTCTGTTCAACAGAAAACAGAAAAGGTATCTTAAATATTTAGACAAGCAGAAGATTATAAATCTAATAAATAGATAAAAATAGATAAGACATCATTTTGTCTTTACCCACAAAAGCAGCCATCTGAGCTGCAGTTCTCCCCACAGAATTGACGACATCAATCTCTGCTCCAGCCTCTAACACCATCCGGGTTATTTCTTTGTTGCCTAAATAAAGAAACTTTATTTAGACTTTTTAAAGATATTTTCATAAACTATAAATAAAATAGGTTTCCCTCTGATAGATATTAAAGCTAACCTTTTTGCTAACAAGGAAGAAATCAAACACTTGGTTTTCTAACAATCAATTACATAGGTTCAAATTCTTTTCTTTACTGTACTTTCAGTTGGAAGCATCTGTGGTCACAGAACATAGCCATTTTTCTTTTCAAATATGAAACAAGTATCAAGAAACTATCTTCAATTCTAGCTTTTTAGATGTTAAATTGTCTGTTATTTACTCTTCCATCCACCATTATTCTGATCAATTGATACCAATGACTTTTGCATGTTATCCAATTAGGATAAGAAGAAAAAAGAACATTGCACCAAACATCATCCTAATATACGGATGAGAAAGCAGTCAGTTCTGTGGACCTAATTAAGATCCATCACTCTATTTATATTAAATCAAGCTACAATATTTTATACCAAATTAAAATTCCCGATCCCATTGATTTCCTCAAATTCTGTTATCATCTGCTCTTTTTTATCAGAACAATTCAAATAAAAATAAAATATATAATTTTAAAAATATATGCATTCTTATGCCATCAGATTGAATAGAAGATGACCATTTTTATATATTTAATAGAAAGCAAAATCTTCCTAACACTTTTGTAGTCCCTCAGAGAAGAACAGGGTTTTTTTATTTGTGTAAATAAGAAACTATACTAAACAGAAAAAGGAAAATACTATTTACCTGAGAGTCCAGCAAACATTAAGGCAGTATATCCATATTCATGATTATTGCAGCTTACATCAGCTCCATGTTGCATCAATAGTCTGCATATATCAGTTTTACCTTTATATGCTGCATGCATTAGAGGGGTCATTCCATGCTAATGAGAGAAGGTATAAATGCAAGTTCCATTTATTTTCCAGTTAATAATACCATAGCAAGACTAATGTTAGATGAACTGGCAAAAAGTATTGTTAGAGTCCTAAAGCTAAAAATGTGGGGATGCCCTAAGATCCATTAAAAATACAGGTGAATGGTATAATATAATATTTATCTTGTTATACACTATAACTTAACAAAAATATTTAACTCCATTGCCTTAATATAACCAACTTGTTAAAAATGTTTTTTCCATTATTTTTAAATTCATGATTGCTATTTTTATTCGCTTTTAGAAATTTTCTGTTCATTATATTATAGATATTTTATATAACAGTGTTCATTTTATGTCCATTTGGTTTAACATGTTGTCTCATTATTTTGAATTATATTGCAAATCTCTTTGAGATTTTTAATGAGAAGTATGAATAAATATGGGCTTAAGAATTCTGACAAAATCGACTGATCGTCCCATCATGTTTAACTATGGGTGGTAATACTTTTTTCAAACTTCAGTAAATACTGGTAAGAAAATGTGTACCTAAAATTAGATCCAAAATTGAATCAGAAGGCAGGTGTGGTCTACTAAAATGACTTGCCTTTAGTAGAACATGCGCTCTAGATGGATTAAATCAAATTCTCTGGACCCTGATGAGCACAGAAGCATTAAATATATAGAAACATGATAATTTCATTTTCAAATCATCTGAAAATATGAATTGAAAATAAATATTCTTAACTTTACTTCAGTATACATATTTGGAATTAAAGCCAGGTTGAAGAGCCATTTGGAATTTAGCTTGCAAAGATAGAAGCTTTAAAATGATTGCAGAAGATGATTAACATTAACAAAGAAAGAATAATGAATGAATTTAAAATAATGAAGGCATTTAGAAGTTATGTTGTAATCTTTGTATGGCTAAAATTGAGAGGCTTATTTTGAATAAAAATGTATAGGATTACATTCAAAACATGATTTATTTCCAACAAAATATCTATAACTCTTCACACATTTCCACCACACCTAACTACTTTACTATCTTGTATTTCTTAATGCTACTACTCATCTTAAAGTAATCATTCTTACTCAAGTTTAAATGCAATTCAGAGATTGCTACTTCCTGGATCTTAAATTTACGGCAAAAATTTTTCTTAGGTTTCCTTAAGCCAAATAAAACCTATCAGTTTCAGATCAAAAATGTAATTCTGCCAAATGTTACCTCATCTAAACAATTCACATGGACGGTCTTGCTGCCAAGAAGTCTTGAAGCTTCTTCGATGTTTCCTAAAGGGAAAAATAGTTTATAAAAAGAATCATTAAAAATGTGTATCCCGCATTCTGTTCCAAATAATTTAATGTATTTATATTGTTCCAAGTCCCCATAAGTCTTATAAAGTATCTACAGTCACAATTCATAACCGAGCCTTGAGTCTTTTCCAGTTCCATTTCAATATTCTAATCATTAAGCTACATTTTTACAGTTTAATAAAAAATCTTTAAGATTATAAAGTTACTGTACCTTATTATCCAAATATGTTATTATTAAGAAATAATAAACTACAAAATTATTTTGGCAAACAATTTTTTAAAGGTTTTTGGTCTTAATCTTTCACTCAATTGTTAACATAGATTGAGATCACAGTGATAAAATTCAGATGGCCATCACTTGCATCATCTTAATGTTAAGAATACAGTTGGCCAAGGACCAACTTTTGGGGAATTTGGCCTTTATCTAACTTTAGTTCTTATTATTGAGAAGTCGTTTGTTGTGCTTCAGATTTGTTTAACTTCAGTATTCAGTTAGACATATGGCAGGAGCTAATCATGCTACCTAATGTCAGAGAATGTAATGGGTGAAGATTTCAATATTTCAAATGGGATGTTTTCATTTGAGAGCATAATTATCATAAGACTACTTATGCTCCGGTACACTTATTGTTGAATCTTCAATCTAAGCTGATGGACAATATACCATTTTGATCTCTAAATTGACAAAGAATTAACAATTAACAATGAATTTAGAAGACTCAAAATATGAATCTAAACCTTAACAGCATTAAGGAAAATACACATATTTGGCGGAAACCTGATTAGAAAGACAGAAGTAGACATACCTTGTTCTACAAAGCAGCCACCTGTTCAGGTTAATGTGATTTTGGTATGCAGTTAGCAAGTACATTGTCTGAATCTCATCATGTGAATGAACTGAAGGTAGCATAAACTGGCTGTCATATATTAATATTAAAACAGAATATATTATTTCAAAAATATAGACAGAACACAATCTGTCACCACCAGTCCATATGTTAATTACAAGTGATAATGATAGAGGGAATTTATGCTTTTAAATCCTTTAAATCTGTCAGTATTTTTTTTTTGTAGTAGATTGTAGTAACATTAACAAGATAACCAGACTACTGAACTGGAGTTATGGGATGTGAGATGTGAATGCTGATTGGTGGGGAAAGGAAAGGTGCGACATAGAAAGCCACTCTTATGGAAAGCAGTCTTCATTTTTTATACCAATCTGGTTTTGCCCAGTCAAAGGATTCAGGCAGACCTTCAGTGATATGAGTTTCTGCCACTAGATAGATCAGCTTGGAATAAATCTGATAAATCTATAAATCTGATAACTCTATAAATCTGATCTCATAACTGGCTGACCAACCGCACTCAATGTGTAGTCCTCAATGGAACTGCATCTACATGGAGGGAAGTATGCAGTAGAGTACCCCAAGGCTCCATTAAAATGGAAGTCCAGTACTCTTCAACATCTTCATTAATGATTTGGACAAGGGGATAGATGTTGAACTCATCAAATTTGCAGACGATACCAAGCTGATAGGAATAGCTAACACTGCAGAAGATCAGCTTAAGATACAGAAGGACCTTGAGAGGCTTGAATATTGGGTGCTATGGTAACAAAATGAAATTAAATGGTGAAAAAAGTAAGCTTCTACATTTAGTCAAGAAAAATCAAATGCACAGGTAGTCTTGCTCAATAGTAATAAATGTGAGAGGGATCTCAGAGTCTTAGTGGACAACCATTTAAATATGAGCCAGCAGTGTGCAGCAGCTGCCAAAAAAGCCAACACAATCCTAGGCTGCATAAACAGAGAGATACAATCAAGATCACGTGAAGTGTTAATAGTACTTTATAATGCCTTGGCAAGGCCACACTTGGAATACTGCATCCAATTTTGGTCACCGTGATGTAAAAAAGATGTTGAGACTCTAGAAAGAGTGCAGAGAAGAACAACAAAGATGATTAGGGAATTGGAGAATAAAACATGAACGGTTGCAAGAACTTGATATGTCTAGTTTAATGAAAAGAAGGACTAGGGGAGACATGATAACTGTTCCAATATCTCAGGGGCTATCACAAAGAAGAGGGAGTCAAGCTATTCTCCAAAGTACCTGAGGGCAGGACAAGAAGCAATGGCTAGAAACTAATCAAGGAGAGAACTAAAGAGAAATTTCCTGGCAGTAAGAACAATTAATCAGTGGGACAACTTGCCTCCTGAAGTTATGAATGCTCTAACACTGGAAGTTTTTAAAAAGACGTTGGATAACAATTTGTCTGAAGTAGTGCAAGGTTTCCTGCCTAAGCAGGGGGTTGGACTAAGACCTCCAAGGTCCTTGCAACTCTGTTATTCTATTCTATTCTATTCTATTCTATGCTATGCTATGCTATTCTTATTCTAAAGCTTGTTTCATCCAGGGCTGAATAACAGGTAAGAAGGATAGCCTGGAATATATCATTGAAACCTGGATAGGTGTTGGAAGCTGGATAGTAAAAGTGGCCTTTAGGTTTAAAATGGGATTGCTACTTTTGTACCAGCCTCACTCCATCATGGTTTCACAGTCTCAGCTGCTTGATGTTTTGGCCAAACTGCTAGACTTCTCAGATTTATGCTACTGGCGGGGCTTCAATCTGTTTTCCCTGGATGAAGATTGCATGTAGTTCAAGAATTCATAGTCCTGATCAGAATATTGAAGGGCGAAGTTACATAGCAAAAGTCACATGTTACAATGTATCTGGATATTTGTCTCAGAATAGTGGCATCTGGAGGTAGAGGATATTAGCATCAATCATTTGTCATAGACCGATCACTTTTTAATAGCCTTAGAATTATTTGCAATTATTCCCATTACAGAAAGGAAAGATCAATTTGACCCATCTACTCCAGACACATGATGGATTTCAAAGCGAATTTGGGATGTTCCTGAAATCTGTTGCCTGGTTTGACTAAGGTATTACCCATACATGGAGCAGAGGAATGCCAGAAGATGAAATAGCAGAAGAGACCCTTAGAAGCCACAAGGAGCTAATTCTACTAAGCATGGTTAAAGGTAATTTATTGTTGCTCATAGGAGTGGCAAAACTATTTTTCTGTTATTATATCTGCAAATAGGAAACCAGCAGCCCTATTAAGGTATCCGACTCTCTCTTAGATAAAAACGGACAGTGGAACATATGTAATTATTATTTAAGGTTATCTTATGGATACAACTGCTTGGATCCTCTCAAAATCCTATGGATTTAACTGAGACATATCTGGCTTAATTTTCTGAAAATTGTTTAAATCTTTTGGTCTTCAAGAATTGGAAAATCCTGGAAGCTGCGTATGTGCCTACTTTTGTATTATACCTATATTTCTCCAGTAGATCAAGGCTTTCTGGGAGACCAACATGAGATTGGATCTAGGCAATGGTAATCCCACTGGCTTTTAAGGAAGCAGTGGTTCATCCCCCATCTTAAGAAATATGTTGGATCTGATGGTGTGTCACAATTTTTGTTCTATCTCTAAATTTTCCCTTTTTTAGGGAAGGTACTCGCCTATCTCAGAAAAATGATAGGGCAGTAAAATCAATAAACTGTCACTTAAAGTTCATCTTAAGAAAAGATGGATGGCCTATAAATTGTATATATAAATAAAACAAATTAAAACAGTCAAAACAGATTTATTGTTATAAATAAATGCAAAATAAAAACAATGGAAAAACACATTAACATTCTATATAGAGTATAATTGTCCTGTGTGTTCCTAAAATCTGCTGGGGGAAAATGGTTTTCAGAAATTTTAAAAATGCCAATAGAATCAGGACTAATCTCACGTCAGGGGGAAAAATGTTCCAAAGGGTATGCAACATGAAAGAAAAGGCTCAATTCCTGTGACCCATCAGATGAAACTCTTTAGCAGATGGGACTACAGCATACTTCTCTTCCCAAGAGGCTGGTTGCAGCTGGCATGGCGGAGAAATTTACATCTAGCTATAGTTCTCAGAATTCCTCATGCCTCAACTATTTCTCTGCTCATATATAATATCTATATGAAGTTGTTAGGCAGTATCAATTGTCAATATGGGGCTTAAGTATTATTTATGTTATTTATTATTATTATTAATTAAACTTTTATACCGCTCCCTCTCCCAAAAAGGGACTCGGGGCGGTGTACAGCCTACTAAAAACACACAATAAATATATATAAATACAATTAAAAATACATTAAACAATTTGGTCCGGCTGTGTCCCATCTAAGGGATTCAATTAAAAATTAAAAAACTCTAATAAAACCCCAATTAAAATTGAATTAAAACCAGAACACAGTTACTGGGCCAGGCCAGCCTGTCTAAAAAATAGGGCTTTCACTGCGCGCCGGAAGGTCAGGATATCCGTCATAGCCCGTATCTCCGGGGGGAGATCATTCCATAGGGAGGGAGCTCCCACAGAGAAAGCCCGAACTCTCGGGGCCGTCAGCCGGCAACGGCCAGGCGGCGGGACCCCAAGTAGGGCAACCCTGTGGGAGCGTACTGGGCGGCGGGAGGTTGACGATGGCAGTAGGCGGTCCCGTAAGTACCCAGGTCCCGAGCCATGGAGCACTTTAAATACCATCAGTACCACCTTGAATCGAATCCGGTAGGCCATAGGTTGCTATTACTCAGATATACAATTCTAACTTTGGTAAACCCAAACTTATTTCTATGCTATTAAGTTTCTCAATTTCTGAAGGCTGTGAGCAGCTAGATGGAAAAGAATAGGCTTTGACCTAGAATGACTGAATGATTCTAAGTTTTAAGACAACCCTCCATGTCAGGAATTTTTCATCAATATGCAAGGATGGATTGGCACTTCCCGACATAGATATTGCTTGTATTTTTAAAGTTATGCTCTCAGGCTTGCTCAAAAAGCAGGTGGCAGCTGTGGCTAGGAACATCTTTGCATAAATAAATCTTGTGTGCTCACCATATTTATACCTGGATAGGGAAACTTTGCTCACAGTCATTCATTCTTGGTTCACTTTCTCTTTGGACTATTACAATAGACTGTCCTTTATGATGACTCAGAATCTACAACTGCTCCATAACATATAGTTATGGTGCACTATGGTATGCTCATATAACATCATTACTTTAGTAAATGAACTGGCTCCTAAAGGATTTTGAGTGTAATTCCAATGGCTAATTATTACCTGGGTTGTAGGATGGCCTATCACCAATTATTTCTGCCCACCCACAAAGTTTGACAAAGTAGACATGTTCCAGATCCCTTCTATGAAATTAAATGAAATGGGATCCAGAATGTGTACCTTCTCTTTTACAACTCCTGCACTGTGGAAAAGCATTATCCACAAATGTAGATGGCTCTGATGGCTTTTTGTAAAATGAAAAATCTGATATTTTTCGACAGTTCTGGAATGGTTAAAAGGGACTGGCCTTGAATGTTTTATGTTTATGTTTTGTTCTTAACCCAATACTAACCCAATTTAATAATTTAAAGTATTTAGATCTCTTTATTAATCAGATTTGCAACTTTGGGCAAAAGGTTCTTGTTTTGCATTGACCACAGCAAAAGTTCAGCTTTCTTCTCCATAAATTGCAGCAAAATATTCCCTGAAAGCAAGCACTAGCTAGCATGATTAGTAAATTTTTAGGAAAATTAAAATAAGAATTGACTTTCCTATTATGAGTAATTAAATGTCCTATAACACTAGGAAGACCATACAGGTCATACATGACCAGGCCTAGATTTAATGGCACCTGAATAGCGACTAAGCACTGTTCAAGTTCAATACACAGTCAGATCTGAACTAGCAACCTCACCATTGATCTGCTGTATTAGTCTCCTTATCTGCTGTATTAGTCTCCTTATCTCGTATTTGAACAAGCTGCATCTTGTGAAATCCTATGCTCGCGATCGGAAAACTACCCGCTTTAAAAGCCACCAGGCCTAACCATGAGGTTTGTCTATCGATTCTCCGCAGCCACCAAAAAAAGCTGCCTCCAGCCATTCCAATTGCAAGAAATAAAACCTTCGCCGTCTGGGCCTGAACAAGGAAGCAACCCAGCGAATGCAAACTGAGATAGTAGAGCGTTGCAAACCACTCACCGCTGCTAATAACTTCAAGCAATGCTTTCTCCTCCTCGTTCAAGTCACCTCTCTTTGGAAGCGCCATCTCCTATTTTATGTATATTCTTCCTTTTTTTTTTTCCTGATTCCCTCCTTGCCAACAGTCATAAAATGGAGCCTGTCCACACTAGAAACTGCGGCCGATCAGCTGGGGCGACTCCGAAGCTTCCTCTGACCGCTTCACAAGAGCTTTTCCGTGCTAGCTCCGACCTCATGGCCCGTACCATCTTGTCACCGGGAGAGGGGAAGTCTAAAGGCAGGCTGACATGTAGAGCGTAATAATGCATCTCTTTACGGCACCTGAGTGGTTTGGTCGGCCACCATAAGTGTGCGAGTAACAAAGTAAAAGTAGCGATTTAGAATATGCTAAACTGGCCAACCCTTCCTGAATATGATCAATCACCCCCTCTTTGTTTATAATGGTACGGTCTAGCCGTGAAGTAGGCGGAGCTCAGACTGCTTTTAGGTGTCAACGTGCTCGCCCTTCACTTCTCCATTGTGTGCAGACGCTGGTGTCGCGTGTTTTATTGGCTTCTCCTTAGACCAGAGTCTCTTCACCGGCAGAGGTAAGCGAATATTGGGTTGTGGGGAACTGGCGCCTTGAGCAAGAAAGGGGCAGTAAGAGAAGAGGAGGAAAAGTTGAAAAAAAGGAGTACAAGGCACAAAGAGAAAAGGGGGCAGAAGGCATAATTACTCTGGCTTTAGAAGGCATAGAAATGGAAACCCTTGTTTTTTCCGACAGGTTTGACTGCTTAGCTAATCAGTTAGCCAGGCTTTGGGCTAAAGGCTTTCGAGCGACTGCAGTGGCATCAGCAGCGGCGGGAAATTTTGGAAGCGAGACCAACTTTGTGTTGGAAGAAGTGTACGTGCGTGACTTTAGCAAGGTGACATGGGACAAGAACATCGTGCTGGGTTGGAAGCAGCAGTGGGAGCTTTTAAAGCGTTCATTTGTGCAGCTGTCTTTTGCGGGAGGGCGGGCCAGAAACTGTCTTTGCGTGGAGATTTAAAGGCCTCCTAGTAGGGATTTGGAGGAGGTGAGGGCACAGTTCGCGGTCCCAAGACTGCTTTCAACTGCTTACTAAAAATACAATACGAAAAAACGTGTTGAGCACCGAAGTAGCACCAAAGGGAAATAAAAAAAGGTGCCATCTTTTTCTTATCTCTTTGGGGAGGCCCTGCACTTGGAGAAACGCTTATAAACGAAGGACGCGTTTGATATTTTGTAATATCCCAAAAGCAGGTACGGGTTGCTTGAGGAAGTGAAAGCTTGCTGATGCAGCGCTAGAGATCCGGTAGTCTTTAAAACTTATCTGTCTTTCTGCGGGGCAGCGGGCAGGCTGGGTTTTTTGTTTGTTTTGTTTTTACAGAAGCGCAGTTGGCATCCAAGAAACGTCAACCAGAGAAGTATAAATTTCATTTTGGCATTTTATGATAACTTAGAATATTAAATTATTTATCTGACAGTAAATTCCATTTGGGCTCAATTCTGAGTTGTCATGTGGGTTACATCTGTTTGAAGGAACCAGTCCATGAAATTCAGAGGGTGGTTGATTAATGTACATGTGTTTTTAAATATATATTTCAAAATGATTGAGATTTGTGGTTAAAGGGTAAGTTGGGAGGATATCGAATGTCTTGAAAACTCCTTGTACCAAACAAACTTTTTATCTCTGTCACTCTGAATGCTTTTGTAAAAAAAATAAAAGTTGCATCCTCTGTTTAGTTTTCTATGGGTTTGTTTGAGGGCATTCAAGTTTATTATGTTTATACAGTATCTTAATTGAGTAAGGGAAGACAAATAGCTTAAAAGTAACATTAAAATTATTCACAAGGTTTACTGTTCCATTGAAAGATACTGTAGCAATCAACCAGTAATGTAATGTCAGGGATCTCAGATTTGAGGAGATTGAACAGATCTAGGATGAGGCCCAGATAAATTAAGACTGGTTTATAAAATTAGAGTTTCTTGGTTTTATTTTTCCTAAGGGTTAGTAGAAATTCCATTTTATAATTGTGGTTTATTTAGTGGAATACCTTCTGAATATGACTTTGAACTCCTTTTTAAAATTTAAAATTTCACAAACGCAAAATTAAAATATAACATCTTGGTTTTATTGAACAATATAGTAAAACAACTACTTTTTAAATATATTTTCTTTCAGTTATAATTTTGCTTTGTTATTAGATATTTTTTATAACTTGCAAATAATTCTGAGCAGCATTTTATACTATTGATTGTGTTGGGCTAATTACACAAGGCTAGTAGTATTTTCAAGTAGATGCACTTCTGCATCCAACTTGCTCTATATCCAGCATCATGTGCCAAGCATTCTCACGGAGAGCTGTAAAAGTGGGTACAGATGAAGGAAAAACCACCATCCTTGCAAATAGGTGTGATTGGATGTAATTTTGTCCAGCTAAATCTGTGTAAAGCCTTCTGGATCATGTAAGATCCAGTTTGTGTATTGATTTAGTCACCAGGCTAGAGACCAGGAAACTGAGTTCTACTCTCAGAAGTCAACACTAATTTGAATGGATAAACATACATGCAAAATTCTTCTAGTTTGCTCTTTGTTTTTTATTCTTTGTTCATACTACCAATCAGCTTTTAGCAATTGTGATCAAAGATGATTATCAGATCCAAATGAAAAGAACTAGAGCATCTTGCTGTTCTCAGCTGAAAGTTACCAATCCCCTTTAATAAGGGATTATAGTCTTTTCCACTTTGTGGCTATGTTTATCTGGAAACTATAATTTAAGATCTGTAATCCACCACAACTAAGATCTATATTACTACAGATGGATTTGTCAGGTGATAATTTACTACATTTTGTACAATATTTCTTGATACTTTATAATTCTTGGACCATTATTTAAGAAAAATACATTGTAGTTGCATGATTCTAAACTATGTGTGCAGTGGAGTGAATAGAATAGAATAGAATACCTTTATTATCATTGCATTCTACAAATACAATGAAATTTGAAAGCTATTCCAGCACAGTGCCCCAAATACCACATCACAATCACACTACAGAGTATTTAAAAATTAAAATAATTAAAATAATAATTAAAAACCTAATCTAAAACCTATCTAAAACATATGGTAAATTAGATAGTTTAAAAATGCCACTATATACATAGGGCTAAATCACATATGCACTGTTTGATTCAACACAATTATTGCCTTGGAAAAGAAACTGTTTCTCAGTCTATTAGTCCTCATTTTAAAACACCTATAACGCCTCCGTGATGGTAACAGTTCAAAATATGAATGTCCAGGATGAGAATGGTCTGTGGAGATTTTTAGTGCTCTAGAGAAGAGTCTGGTCTTCACAATCTCTTCCAAAGAAGAAAGAGAGCAACTGATGATTTTTTGTGCTGTGTTTATAACTTTCTGGAGCATCTTCTTATCCACTACAGAGCATCCAGCATACCACACCATTACACAGTATGCCAAAATGCTCTCGATGGTAGAACGGTAAAAAGTAACCAGCAACTTCTCACCCAGACCACTCTTTTTCAGCAGCCTCAGAAAGTGCAGGCACTGTTGGGCCTTCTTTGCATTGGTCACAATGTGGACTGACCAAGTAAGGTTGTCAGAAATATGAGTTCCTAGAAATTTAAAACTATGAACTCTTTCCACACAGTCTCCATTGATACATAGTGGGAGAAGCTTTGCTTTGCATTTTCTGAAGTCTATAATCAATTCTTTGGTCTTTTTGATGTTCAGGTCGAGGTTATGACTCTTGCACCACAAGACCAGTCTGAGAAGCTCTGACCTATAGGCCGTCTCATCTTCTGATATGAGTCCCACCAATGTGGTGTCGTCTGCAAATTTTATTATAGGGTTAGTGGGACAAGAGGGAGTGCAGTCGTAGGTGTAGGGTGAATACAAAAGAAGGCTCAGCACACAACCCTGTGGAGAGCCAGTGTTGAGAGCAAGAGTGGAGAAAAATAGCTGCCAATCCTAACAGTTTGGGGTCTGTTAGTAAGAAAGTCCTTTATCCAACAGCAGATGTGAGAGGAGAGGCCCAACTTCTTAATCAGTATATCTGGAATGATGGTATCAAAAGCTGATCTGTAATCAACGAAAAGCATCCTTACATAGCTCCCACTATGCTCAGATGTTTCAGTGCAACGTGGAGAGCCATGGCAATAGCATCCTCTGTGGATCTGCTATTCTGACAGGCAAACTGGTATGGGTCAAGGTTTGATGGGAGGCAATCCTGTATATATTTTAAGACCAGTCTTTCAAAAAACTTCATAATTATGGGTGTGAGAGCTACTGGTCTATAGTCATTTAAAGTATCAGGAGAGGGCTTTTGGAGAACTGGAATAATAATGGAAGTTTTGAGACAAGATGGAACAATGGCTTGTGTAAGAGAAAGAGATTATGAAGATTATTCATAGGTTGATTGATAAACTTGTTTGATTTGGAACAAATAGAAAGACTAAAATTGTCGACTATTATTTTCTTTCTAATAATATTACGAAAAGGCAATCCATCATCCTGTCCTTAAATTCTATATTAAACTATACAATGTAGTGCCTGCAGATAAATGCAACTTCTGCTATTGTTTTAATCTTTCTCCATTGTGTAACATTGGACAAACATAAGATTGTCTTTTCAGTACTGCTTCCTTTTCATTGTGCTTTCTTTTCAAAAGGTACAAAATATTATGCCACTGAAGATTAAGAGATAAAATTGTACAAAATATTATAGGTATCTATTTTTGGCAAGTGCTATATTATTTGGTAATGCAGTAATTATAGCAAATATAGATTCAGCTATAATGAATTATATGTCTAGTTTCAAGTTAAATCACATTTGGAATAGGCCTACTGCAATAAATAGGACTTAAAACTACTCGGGACTTCCCAGGCTCAATTTAAAATATGATAAATGTAAGTACAATCTGCTGCTTAAGTCAAAAATATGTACATATTTAATGCCTCTTTTTTCTTTATAAAGTGTGTATGTTTTATGTAAAAAAACCATAAAATTAGTATTTTTAAATGGACTTGAAAGATACAAATTAAAATAGCTATTCCTATTTATTCAGAATAAAGCCATGGAAAGATAACTGGTAAATGAAAAGATCTGTCACTTAATTTTTTTCTCCAAATAATAGTCTTCTCCACCAAAACAATAAAATGTATTTAATTTATTGATTAGCTTTCCTGGTAAAAAGATGTTTCAGGTGAGCACCCATGATACATGAAATAGGATAAATACTAACTAAAAATGTCAATCCAGTTACAAAAAAAAATTATAACAAAAGGAATCAAAAGCTTTATCTTATACAATAATGGCTTTTTACCCTTCTGTGTAAGATATTCTGTGTTCAGTTCAGTCATATATATATAATATATATAATACCTACCATATGTATAAATATATATTGAAGAAATGAAATGGGTACAGAAAACAGTTTATTATTCTATCTAATAAAATGTTGTAGTTTTGTGTTTTGTTTTTGAATTGAAGAAAGGAAATAAGAGTCTTTTTCTTACATCCTGAATAATCACTGAAACTTAATTATGAATTAGCACAGATTAAAATGTTTTGAAACAATTCTTCATGCCATGCCTAATGAGGCTGTGGAATATACTATCACAGACCTTTTTTTTATACCTTTGAATTGGTATTGTTTAGAGTAGGAAAAGCAAATTCATATAGAATGAGATTATTCTAAAGAGCAATATCCTGGATGAAGAAATAGGCAATTAATGTTATTCTTTCTTTCTTTGCAATATACTTCCAAGCAAGGTTCTCAGTTCTGGGATGTTACATAATAAAATAATACATTCCTATAAACTTCTTTCTTTTGCTTAAAATTTAGGCTTATGTTTAGAGCTGAATTAGATAGAGCAACATTAAACGTGTGTAATGCTTTTAAAAAATAAATTTCAGGGATTGGGCCCCTCTAATTATCAGGATCACTGGATTTTGAATTTATATTGTTTATACTGGGAAAATTGTTATATATAGATACTACTCATTTCAGAAAGGCAAAAATCAAGCTCTTTATGGGTGATTATTGATATCCATGAAGACTAAGCAGTTATTTTCATCATGCAGTTTTGTTAAAATTTAAGGATTTTAAGCATAATTATTTTATTACTGTAATTTTTTTCAGAACACAAGAAATCCAGTTTAAAATCTCAAATTTGATTCAGATCTGCCCAAGTTGAAATAAATAATGGTTTTATCCTTAAATATATTTAATAGTAATTCTATAGCACCCAAGGATTATTAAAATAGTATAAAGAAAAATAAAATCCAAACATGCAATTACTTTTAGAATGTAGAATGTCTACAGTGCCATCAAATGTTATGAATTGAAATAATTCCAATAATTTACATGGATGAAAAGTTTCTAGTCAAATTTTGTCTTCTTCAGGACTTCCCAGGATTATTGGAAACTTTATAAGCCTTGTGAAAACTGGGCGAAGAAGATACAAATTTCATGCTTATTGTTATGTTAATTTGCCTTTGAATAGAATCTAGAGGACTTTGAATATCTAAAAATCCAGGCCGAGCCCTTAAGTGCTGTTCCCTAGAAAGTTTCATGGTTCTATACATATAATCATAGTTCTCTTATAGAACTACATATAATTCTTTTAATAAAAATGCAATAAAAATATATGCATTGTAATTATTATGGATCCAAATATGTTACCAGGTGAGAATCCAGTTCAGTTACTTGTTTTGTCAATAGTTTAATAAGAAATGTATCCTAGCAGGCTTCCTCAAATTCATCATGAATGTGCAGGAAAGAATCCAGGTTGCCTCTTTCTTTCATCCTTCAGATGTTTGCACTAAGCATGCAGATCCAACAAAGAAGCCAAGTATCTTCTGAAAAATGTCAGTAGTGAAATGGAGTGTATAAAGTGAACTTTGATATCAAAAATATTTTTGGGAGAATATTTAGATATACTCTAACCAGAGCTTATTGTGCCAAAAATTGTGCTCAAGGAAAAGTTTTTTTTCAGACTGAAGGAGATCTCTCTTTAATATATGTCATTTCCTCTACCAGAGTGACACAACCTTGCCTATTCAAACAAATGCATTTACTGTTACAATTTGTACAATTATGAGTTTTGGACTGCAGTGGTAAAAAGCATTCCACTTCAAAAGGCTAAGGTAAGTCAGAGTGATAAACAAATCTTTTCCACACTGCGGCATGGAAGTAACAAACTTGATACCCTCCAATTTAATCAAAATATTCTTCCTCATCCTTATATTTAGGGTTTAATTTTCATCCAGTCACAGCTGTATTTTGACTCATATGCTAGGCTTATACAATTGACCATAATTATTTAATAAATTAACATTTTCGCTTAATTGAAGTTACATATTTGAATATTAGTTTAGGTCTCAGTATGTACTGACCTATATGGAACATGGATCTCCCTGAAAACTAAAATTGGGAGAAAGTGGGAATTATATATGTTCTGGCATTGTATTGTGTAGTAGCTTTTCTGATTGTGGAAGGAATAATGCAGAGATTGGATTCATCCACAATGTTAAACCATAGTTTAGTTTATTAATTTTCATTTACTCTGCAGTATGAGTTCAGTTCTGGTAGTTTATATAATAAATGATAATTGTGCATATAGTATCTTAGTACAATGTATGGCTGTCTGATTTTTTAAAAATCAGATATATTCTAGGCTTAGTATATATCAAGGTATGATCTAAAGTAAAAAAACAAATGTCATTCTGATTCATTCTATCAGACTTTTTAAACTATGTGATGTGTGTCTTAGTTTTTTCACATTCTTTAGTTATTGGAAATCTATTTTTATGTGCAAGCAGATAGCAATCTTTTATATTCCATCTTTTTCCTTCAGTACCTTACAAATAAGGTTCCTGTTTTGAGGTCCTTCTTCCCTTAGGAAGCTAAACTTTTAAGAAAGTAAGTGTTGCATGTCAAAAATACAGAAGAAACTAAATGACACTTTTCCTTTTCTTCTTTCCATATTTTTCTTCCATCTTATAAAAAAGTTATTTTTTCCATTTCTTCTCAGACTTGTGCCTAGCAATGCCTGAGTATGCTATATCTTTGCCAAATGTCTGACTTACCAGGTCAGCTATAGTCACTGCATTTGATAGCTATTACATTAATTTGAGATCTAAGTTGGTAAGCATTGTTCCTTTGGGGTTGTCTCCTCAGCCTCTTGGGTTGCAAAGCAGAGGCCAGCTTTTCTGTCATCATGTGATCCATGCTTACTCATCTCTCATTCATATGTAATTTTTATCATGTTTTGTCAACTTTCCAATTTCTTACTGCTTTTTCTACAGTCTGGCAGTCCTCATAGGACAGCATGTGTAAGCTTTGCTATTTTGGCATAATCAAATATTCTGTTCTTTCATGACCTCTATTCAACTCTATTATGTGATTGTAACTGGTCTTTAGTGCAGTGTATTAACAGCTTCCTTTGTTCTGAGAGTCTTAAATCAGCCCTTTAAGAATTACAAATACTGCTAATCTTTAAGCTTCTATAAAAAGACCAGATGATTAGCATGTTTGGAAGCAAAAAATAGCACAACTATAGACAAGCTTATTTCTTTGTCTTTTTAATTAGGACATATTGCAATTATGCTCAATATACGTTGTAGCCTAGGTGCAATATTTTATCTGAATATATTGACATAGATTTTCTGTTCTATTTTTTCTTTCTCTTCTCTTCCTTCAAGTTAGTCTTAACTTCTGACAACTGCCTGAATGAGTCCCTGAAGTTTTCTTGGCAAGATTTTCAGAAGTGATTTGCCATTGCCTTCTTCCTAGGGCTGACAGAAAGTGATGGCCAAAGTTACCTAGCTGGCTTTCATGCCTAGAACTAGATTACAAGTAGACCTCGATTTAGAATTACAGTTGAGCCCAAAATTTTTGTTACTAAGTTTTTCCCCATTTTAAGAACTTTCTTGCCACAGTTGTTAAATGAATCATTGCAGTTGTTGTTAGTAACATAAGCAACGTTAAGTGAATCTGGTTTCCCCTTTTACTTTACTTGTCAAAAGATCTCAAAATATGTTCCCATGACTCCAGAAAACTGCAACCATCACAAATATGAATCGGTTACCAAGCGTTCAGATTTTGATTACATACAATGGGAATGTTGCGCTGGTCATAGGTGTAAAAACAAACCTAAGTGACTTGTTTCAGTAGTGTTCTAATTTCAAACAATTACTAAATGAATTTTTGTAAGTCAAGGACTACCTGTACTCAGAGAGGTAGTTTTATGTAATAGTTCAAATGCTACACTACAAACTGGGAGATCATAAGTTCTAATTCTTTTTTAGGCATAGAAGCTAGCTTGGTGACTCTGAGCCAGTCATTTTTTTTTCGGCACAACCCACTGGGTTATTATGGGAAACTACAAAGCATGTATAACATTTTGAGTTATATAATAATAGAGCATGGATGATATAAAGATATACAAACAAACAAATGATGGATATTGTATTCTGGATAAAATAAACTACAGGCTACTGAAGTACTGTGCTCTATCTAATAAGTGAAAATATTTACAAAACCAGTATGTTTTTATGAATATACAGATTAAGATAAGAAGTATAATGCCATGTTTGTTTAATTTTCATATCTCTTCTTACTTTCTGCTTACAATTTATCTAAGATTCTTTTCCTCCTCATCATTATAATTCCTTATTATCTGCCAGTTCCAAGTACAACCTTTCGTTCACAATGTTTCACTGTTCATCTGAATCTCCTTACCCATAATGAGTTTACCTCCTAGTCTTTTTACTCCTTCACAAGCCAATCCAGGTTTCTTATGTCAGTGCTGGAAACTCTAGACTAGGCAGTCTGATCCATTTTTCTGTTCCATTCCATGTTAATCAGGTGACATCCTGTCTAGCACTATATCCTGCAGAAGTTGAAATATACATGCACTCTTCTGTTTTTCATTTCTCTTTTTATATATCCTAATCCAAGATACGTATCTTTGCTTTCCCCTAAAATAAATAAATGAACTTGATATGAAACCAACTACTTTCTCCAGCCGGATATTGCACCCTGTCACGTACAAAATAAAAGCAAAGTTTTAAAAATAAGTCAGAGGACAACAAGATGAGTGATGAATAAATTTAATAAATATATGAATGTAATAAATATAGATAGTTCTCAATTGATAACAGTTCATTTAGTGACCGTTTGAAGTTACAAAAGCATTGAAAAAAATGACTTATGACCATTTTCATACATGACTGTTGCAGAATCCCCTTGATCATGTGACTTACATTTGGATGCTTGGCAACTGGTTCATGTCTATGATGGTTGCAATGTCCCAAGGTAACCTTTTGCAACCTTGTGACAAGTAAAGTCAACAGAGAAGCCAGATTCACTTAACAACTGTGTTATTGATTTAACAACTGAAGTGATTCACTTAATAAATGTGGCAAGAAAAGTTGTAAAATGGGGCAAAAGTAACAACAAATTTCTCACTTAGCAACATAAATTTTGGCCTCAATTGTCATAAGTTGAGAACTATCTATCAAGACTAAAAATCAAGTTTCCCCACTCTTGGACCATCACTATAACTACCAGCTGGATCAAATTATTCTGAAAATGAGTATGAACACACAAGGGAGCCTTTATTCCATTCTGTAAAATGGAGAAAATAAATTATGCATTCTCATTTTGAAAAATTAAAGTATTCTAAATGTAAATACATTTAATCCCTTCACCAGTGGTGCTTCCTTTAATACTTACATGAAGAGCTATAGTACGTTTGTTTGGTTTGCTGCCCATCTCACTGATTACAGCAATCCTGTCAGCATATAATATAACAAAAAAGTAAAAAAGGTACTATAAAATGATTTAAATAGGAAAATTAAATAGCTAAAAACCAAGTAGATGAGTATAGATGTTCTCTATCCCATCATCCACTCACAATGTATCACACTTCTATCGGGGACCCAAGCCAAATGGCAGAGCCAGATACTGTAGAATGCAAGAAGGCTTTGAAAAAGTCTGGTTAGGCAGAGAATGTTGCCAAAATATATTTCATTTATTTGCCAGAAGAACTAACTTTTGATTAGTATATAAGCATTGGAGATGCTTGCATTAAAATACTCTCCCATAACATTGTTCATGATATTGTGTGCCATTTTGAGACATTTAAAAACGCAGTTCAGAATCATTCAATTTAGTGCATCTTATTGTCTTTGCTTTCTCCAATCTTTAACCACTTATCTCATTCAGGTGTCAGATTAAATCACATTCCAGCATGTGAATAGAAATATTTTTATGTTTCTTTTCTTCCATATGCTCCGTTCGTACCCTGCTTATGAGTCGCTGTACTTCTGTTGACTTTGAACATTTATTGCTGTTTGTGCAGTAGATTGGGTGCTTTACTTTGAACTTTTTACATTTTTTCATCTCAACTGGACTGCTATTTTATTATTTCACATTTTGAGCAGTTTGCTAAGGAAGTTTGTATTATGCATTGCAATAAAAACTAAACTGTTAAATGCCAGGGTCTGTTTATCCTGAATTCACAGGGTAATCCTAAATTATCTTTACTAAGAACTCTCAGCCTTAATGGCTTTTGTTTGATTTTGTTTGGGTTAGTATATTATATGAAGCCAGACAGTTGTGTTTTATTCAGTAAACTACTGTATGGTTAAATCATACTGTATCTTAAGCAAATTATAAATCCAATCACTGAGGCTCTGTATTTAGGATAACAAAGTTTGTAATTCCATATTTCATTCTTTCCAAGTTTTGTTTTATATCAATGGCTTTTAAATGTAAGTTCCAGAAGATTTAGAATATTTCACCAGCTAAAAGATTAGCAAATGAAGATAATCTTTTTGAAAAATTTACTTCCTCTGTGTAAATTAAGGACACATCCATTCACCTTGAAGCAAGAACCAGGTGCTGAGTTCCTTATTTGAAGTGCTGATATACCTTCAAATGATGAGTGAGATGCTATGCAATGTGTTGACTATTCTCAGCAGATATTTAAAATGTTATGACAGATCAGTTAATTGTAGACAGTAATCTTAGAAATCAAGAAAATCATACAAAATTTTCTAAAGTCTAAAGGCAATTCTGCCTTCCACAGAAGACCTGTACATTGTGTGTGTCAGAAGGAAGGTTCAGAAAATACCTACAAACCACACACTTCCTGATCACAAATTGTTTCAACTCCTCCCCTTGGGATGGTGTTATAGAGCAGGGGTCACCACCTTTTGGTCCTCAGGGACCATTAAACTCATACTTTTATGATCTAATATGATCTTTTTAAAAAATAATATATTTAATAATTTTTATTTTTTATATTATGTATGTATGTAATGTATGTATGCTTAATTATAGCAAAATCGTAAATGCTTAATCAACTATGGGGCAGAGCGAAGGGAAAGGAGAGGCCTCTCTCATCCTTTGTGGGGGAAAGAGAGAAGATTTAAGAAGCCATGTGGTGCCTGGAGGCTTAATGGATCTGGACGGGGAGGAACCGGCTCCCTCTCAAACGGAAAAAAAGCAGAGCCATCTCATATCTCCCCCAAGTCAGAGGGAACCTCTCCCTCCTTTGCCAGGAGTAGCTGTCTGGAGTTAGGGAAGGGAAGGAAGGCTGGTCTGGAAGTGCTGATGAAGACGGGCTCCTAATAACCAGGCAACACCCTCCCCTTTGGCCTCCATATAAGAAGAGCACTCCCTGAGGCTAAGCTCCAGGTTTCTCCTGCCGCTTCCAACCGAGAAGGATCCCTCCCTGTGTGGAGGCCGAAGGGGGGGTGTCGAGCCCAGAAAAGCTCCAAGCTCTCACCTGTATAAACAGGCTGGATATTAGGAGCCTGTCTTCCTCAGCACTCTTTTGGTCTGGGCATTTGGTCTCCCCAGCTCCTGCCCCACGCCAAAGGAAAGCCAGCTGTCCTTTCCCTTCTCCTTCCCTTGTACCCTTCCTCTGCTCCCTTCCCCCTATTCAATCCTACTTCGGGACAGAGGAGAGTACATTGGAAATATGGATTGGCATTTCCAACATGCCTTTCTCTGGTGCTCGCCTGTAATTCTTCACATTCCTCCAGGCCTGGCTTGTGAGAGGGGAGAGCAGCCCTGATGTCTCTGCTGCCCCTCCCCAGGAAAAGAAAGCAAGGGGAAACATAGTTCTTGCTGGGGCAAAAGAGATTGGAAGGCACAGGCAACAGAAAATGGTGCTTTTCAAAGGTGGCAGTTTCCGTTTTCTCTTGCCTGTGCCTTCCTTGACCTCAGCTCTTTTTGCCCCAGTAAGAGTACGTTTCTGCTCATTTTTCCTGTGCTTTCCCTGGGAAGCAATGGCTGGGGCTGTGGGTGGGAGAGCAGAGCAGAGCGCTGAGAGGAACAAGGAAACTGATGCCGCCCCTGCCACCTCATTCTGGACTGGATGGTGAGCGAAAACATGCCCCCTCCTCCCCCTCCCACCATTACCAGCCGGTACTTTTCCTGCCCTGGCCGTCCCTACAGCCAACGGCTATTGAGGAAGTGGTTGGTGACCACTGCTATAGGGCATTGCAGGCCAAAACAACTAGACACAGGTAGAGTTTTTTTGCCTGGGCCATCACTTCACTGAACACCTAATTCTAATTGTTGTCTAATGTGTATTTGTGTGAATATGTAAATGTGTATTTAGTATGTAGTATGGCTATAATATTTATTATATTTCTTATTCCTCCCTCTTATTAGTTTTATTATGATTGATTATTAGTATTCTGTTGCTTTACATGTACACTGAGAACTTCTGCACCTTTTGTGTCTAATCACACTTGACCAAATAAAGTATTCAGTTCAGTTCAGTTTTGAGTCCTTTTCCTGTTCCTATTTGTATCAGAATTGCTTTAATATACCAGTAATGGTTACAAAATACACTTGCTTTTATCTTGTCCTGACCTTCCAAACCTTTCAGATTTACAAATCTGACTTATTAATAATACTCTTCATTTTATTCCTCCAATAAACTGAATGTATCTTTATCATAATGTGATCTAAGAGAGGCTCAGTCAGTCCAGCAATGCATTCCCCACTTGTGTTGTACAATTCCTTTGATCTGTAGCTATAATCAAATGCATTTGGTTGTTCTGGCTGTTCTCTCAGCAAGATTGGGGACTAGAATTTTAGTGACTACCTTATAAAACCTGGTTTAAAGCAGATTATAGTGTGAGGCATTTTACAGCTAAATATACATGTTAAATAAAAATCTCTGGAATTACACTTCTGCTATGCAATAAAACAATTTGTTAAGTCCACTATAGGTGATAAATTTGGTTTCCTCTCTTTGATTTTTTAAAGGGTTTTTTTCTTTTAGAATTTATTTCTATGGATTATTTTTAGTTCTTCCTTTTATTTTGACTCGGGTTACTCAGGAAGAGTGATATGTATTAAGACATGAAAATGATGGACATAATGAAGAAACACAGCGTATGTTTATAGAATGCAAAAACCTAAGCTACATTTAGGATGATCCCCAATAAACAGCATGTAGAATCAATATGGCTATCCACAAACAATGTGAAAGCATTACATGAAAGTAATTTAGCCTCTCTACAGCAACAGTTATGGCCTTTTGTGGGTCATTTTCATTAAATCAAGGTTTGTTTATTTTAGTTGTTTGTTAGTATCCCATCTTTATTATTTTTACAAACAACCCACCATGGGAACATATCCAATACATCATCTTCCTCTTATTTTCAACCCTGTGAGGTGGATTGAACTGAGAAATGCAGTGATGTAATCTTTTGTACTTACAGTTTAATATTATTTAATAGTCTTTTGATTTAAAATATTTCTGTTTTAAACTAATATTTAAATTTTGTATTCCAGAAATTTTATGAATAAGAATCAGAAGCCAGTTCTAACAGGCCAGCGGTTCAAAACAAGGAAGAGGGGTAGGCGTAACAATTTATTGTAGTAATACTGAAATAATACTTTACTACCTTATACAGTAGTACTTTATACAGTATTGTATGTTTTATGCCCCTCCCCAAAAAAACCACAAAATAATGAAGTAATGATTTGCTTTAATAGTATGTTGGAAACTATTGCTGGGATTACACAGCACTGTATGAGTTGTATACCATAGAAGTTTGTTTATGTATTATATTTGGTTAAAACAAAGTGCATTATGATTTATTGTAGCACATTTATTGATTTATTTAAAACATTTATGTAGCTTATGTCAAACTATATCAATTATCACACATTAAAATAAGCTAATTTTAAGTTTTAATAATATTGTCCGGTTTCAATGAACTGTTAATTCCTCTGAAATAGAAGAGACTATATGTGTCTTTTATAGAAACAGAAAGGTATTTCCTAATCTGATATGTACTTGACATGAAGAAAGAAAAGTGCAGATATAAAATTGGTATGACCTAACCATCTGACAGGCTTTATAGCAATTGCTGAGTTTATTTATTGCTATTATTAGCATATAAAGTATACCTGTACAGAAATAAGAATGCTGTCATCTGAAATGTTAATTGCCCTTCCAGTCAACCTTAAGAAATTGATTCAATTAAAAAATAACATACAATTTCTGTTTGTTTAAATAAATTTGAAAGTATGCAAAATCAGTATTAAAAATACTGCTTTGGAATTCTATAACAAGATAAATTTAAAAGCATTCGAGTTAAAACTGATTATAACAGAGACAAATAGCAGGAAAATGGAACACAATGTATTCAGCATTCTCAGTAGCATAGAGACTAATATATAAAATAAGAATAATTTAACAATGATAAATAGCTGAAAAATATAGGTAAGTAATATATTGTGTAAACTTATTAATAGTAGTTTTCTATTACAGATGAAAAGGAGAAATTTGAACCCACTGTCTTCCGGGATACAATTGTCCAAGGTCTTAATGAAGCTGGTGATGACCTGGAAGCGGTAGCCAAATTTCTGGATACTACCGGCTCAAAGCTAGATTACCGGCGCTATGCTGACACTCTGTTTGATATTTTGATAGCTGGCAGCATGCTAGGTACCTATGTCACATAGAAAACTTCAACACTTCTATCAAAGCTAGTTCTAGCAACATGTCTCCTTGATTCTGTTAGCCATATGTTAAATAATTGTTCCTGTCTTGATTCTCCTTTTTGTATGTGGTGATATTTTATGTTTGTTTTACAAACTTTGAATATCTATGATTACTGTAAATATATGAAATAGTATTGAGTATAGAAGCTAACATTAGAGTTTGCATTACAGGCAGTATCATTATAAGCCTTGTTTCTTATGTTGTAGTTGTATGATTGAAAATGTTTTGTATTAAGCCTTATTTCATGTGGCAGATGTTTCTTCTGAACACATGTACTAGATAAGTATGTGTGTGTGTGTATAATGAACACTATTTCTTTTCCCCATGTGGATAATATAAGATTTAATTATGGTATTATTTTAAATGTGCCTTTTCAGCTCCAGGTGGGACAAGAATAGATGATAATGATAAGACCAAGATGACAAACCAGTGTGTATTTTCTGCAGTTGAAGATCATGATGCTCTCCGACATTATGCTCAGGTTCAGTCAAACATTGAGACAGATGATAAATAGATCATAGTTGTTTTTATTTTGAAGTATTATTCTGAAGCTTTATGTTTTAATAAATGCATATATACATACTCAGCAAAAATACTATTGATGAGATTAAACTAATTATTTATTAGGGCTTATGTGAATTCCAGTCCAAATGTCATCACCATCATCACACCTAAAAGTCTGTTAGTAGTACAATTGAAATTAAAGAAGATTTCAGCATTTGTAAAGCACTCAGATATCAAAGCACAATTCGTAAAAGGAATTTGCTGCCCATATTAATTCCATTTCTAATCCATTTTTATTAGCTTTCATGAATCTGAGCAAGGTGGAAGCTAGCCTGTATTCTGTGATCTCTATAAATGAAAATCCCTAAGAGTAGAGACCACAAAGTCAAGCTTGGGCTGAATCTATCCTTCCCAATCTTATTGGTTGAACAGAAGCCATTGGGAGTAAAGGGTTCCATAGATAACAATGCCTTAAGTTATCTAAGGCTATAATGCATTGCCTTATAATAAAGTACCTTGAATTAAATACAAAAGCAAGCTGGCAGTGTAGTTGAAACTTCTGGATGGTGTTCAGTGAAAGATACAAATAGAATGGGTTGCAGTAATCAAACAAGAGATGACTAAGGTATCATTAATGAAAAGATTTATATGGCTGCCCATCTTAAGCAACTCTAGGTAGCTTACAACAACTGTAACCAGGGTCTCCTAGTCCAGAAAAGGTCCTAACTGGTAAACCAGATATAATTTTGCAAAAGCCTCCTGGCCGTAACTGTCATCTATTTTCAAACTGAAACCAAGCGGACTGCTAGGTTAGATTAGATCAGATCAGATTGTCAGACAGTAGATAGATCATTTCAGATTGGCCCCAGTAGGTAGGTAGGTAGGTAGGTAGGTAGGTAGGTAGATCTGACAGTGAGATCAGCAGCTATATACATTTCATAGATAGAGTCCAGCTTGGGAATAGGCCAATGCCTGAAAGAACCCTGTGGGATGGATGGGAGAGATGGATGCTGCTGCAATTTCCTTGTGGCCTGTTTTAGAATAAACTACCGCAAGGGCAATGCAGTGACTGTAAGGTGGAAACTGGCCATAAGTACCTTTGGGGGTGGTGTCATAATTTTGAATGGTGTCTAAGTGAATGATTATCAATTGAGGACAACCTGTAATCCCATTCACCTAGTTCAGCTAGCTTTTTAAATGTTATATTTTTCTTAATTAAAGCAGTTGGATCATTTTCAAAAGTAGTCCTACATTCAATGTGAAATTATTTAATTCAAGTTGCTAAAACTATATGGTTTAGTCTATATGGCTAGATTACTTTATCTGATGAGCCAGCTAATGCTGGTAATCTGAGTTATCCCTTCCTGTGAAAAGAACTCCAGTCTTGTTTTAACAGTAAATTGAGGATTATATTTGAAGCCTTCCTCAAGATTCAGTTTGAATTAATGACTATAAATGAATTTAACTACTAAATTAGTGGTTTATTCTTTATAATATCTGATAGAGTATATTTTATTACCATAGGATAAATCATAATCAGTAGAGACATAAATTGCTTAATATTTATTGATGGCAAATACTGATTTATGTTCCTGCTTTCTTCCTTACCCACTGCATTATGTTAATTTGTTATAACAAAAATGAATTGACTATTAAAAAACAAACTGAAGAACAGTAAGGATTATACATCTGTGTGTTTAGATTTAATAAATAAATATATTAAATTAATATATATTTAATTACATTTAGTTTTATTATTTGTAAACATTTTACAGATGACAGTTGTATAACTGGTTTGTATTAGTGTTAAATGTTTATTTTTTCATGTTTAGGTCTTCAATAAGCTGATCAGAAGATATAAATATTTGGAAAAGGCATTCGAAGATGAAATTAAAAAGGTAGTTTTATTCTAACGTGTAGGAGTTTTTAATGTGTTTCAAATACAATAAGAAACTACTTTGGATGCTGAAATATCAGTTTTTACAATAGCTTCATATTTGCATAGATTTTTCAGGTTTTTGTAGTAACAATAACTAACATATTTTGCTTACATCTATAAACTGAACTTCTTAAATGTATGCCCTCTTAGAGAGTTGGCATCAAATCCAATAATTTCTATTCAGAGATTATGCTAAGAAACATAGCTAACAAGCACTAGGATTTGAGGGTGGTTTTTAGGCAATAATATAGATAGGTCTTGACTAGTATGGTTAATAAATTCCATAGCATAGTCTTATTATTCAAATTTATTTATAACCATGTTTATTATTTTTATAAATAACTCAAGGTGGCAAATATACTTAACATCTTTTCCTCTTCTTATTTTCCCCACAACAATAACCTGTGAGGAATAGGATGGGCTTTCATGCTTAAGGCAGGACTAGAACTGAGTCTCCTAAATTCTAGCTTGGTGTCTTAACCACAAAACAAATTAGCTCTCATTTGCACTATTTGAAGTGATGTTGCTATCGAAAATAGGCTAATTGGTTTCAGCTCAATGAGAATAGGTAACCAATAGATAATAAATACAATAAATATGTATAATGAAAAATCTTTATATGTATATTTATAAAATAATACAATAAAGGATAAAAAGAATATAGATAAATTTTAAATTTATATTTAACAAAGTCTCAGACCAGATAAAAAGTTTTTTTTTAATTATGAATATAAGTTTTATATTTAGAAGAAAACCAAGGTCTTTTTAGATAAGTGCAAAAAGCTTATACAACTTTACCTTTACTTATTTTACAAGCATAGCCAATGATTATTGAAAGTTATATGTGTACCATAGCTCTGTGATAAATAGCAAATATTTTGAATCATACAGTCTACATATTGATTTGTTGAAATGTCAGAAATGCATGTTTAAATTAGAGGATAGTTTAAGTTTTCCAGGAATTAGAACAATTATCATTCGTTTTGTCTATGTATTTGTTGTCAGCAATATATGATTATACAATGTTGAACTTTTGATTCAAAGCTGTGGATCAAAGTGTAACTAATAGTTTATTTTGTACTCTGTGTTCTCTCTCTTCTGAAACAAAATAAATATCTCTACCCTTCTTATTCTACCTATCATATGTTGAATTACTTTCACAGCAGAGATTAATTGGATTGACTTTAAATTACATTCAGTTGATTTAATATAAATACTGTTATTTCTCATAAACTGATGAATGCTTTAACTTTTAAGGTAGTTTTTAGTCATTTCAAAGTCAGATTTATTGCATTAACTATTTTGGGCAGCCCTGCGCACTTCAGATTATTTTCTGTGTTTATATGCTTCCTAAAACATGTCCCTCTTTTTTTGCTTCACAGCTCCTGTTATTTCTTAAAGCTTTTTCTGAAACTGAGCAAGCAAAATTGGCAATCCTCACTGGAATCTTACTAGCTAATGGAATACTACCTGCTACCATTTTAACAAGCCTTTTCACTGACAGCATTGTCAAAGAAGGTAATTAGAGATCCCCCACTTTGCCCAAAGGATGTACATTATTTTCTCCCATAGGATAACCTTGTTATCTTTATTTTGGATTCTTGACCTTGTGGCTTTAGAATTAGGGACCAATCTCTTCAGATTTGTATTTTAGAATACATTCCCTCTTAGATATTAATAAATTGGAAACCTTACATGCTGTGCATTGTATAAATTGTTTATTGATAATTTTGTTATTTTCATCATGTTAATATTGAGTGACTAGCATTTAATTTGAGAATCCTGAATGTCACCTTCTGAATTTAATGGATTTTGTTTTGTTAATGAGAAATATCTTTGCAGGGCTTAGTACATTAAAAGAAAATAATTACCTTCTCAGAAAAAGACTGAGGAGGTTAGAGGAAATCAGTATTTCCAAGAAATGACCTTAAATCTAATGGGCAAAGTAACATGTTAGGGCAATCGTGTTTATAAAATCGAGTGTGCTTAATAGTTGGTACTTCTCTCTTATCAAAAACATGGAACGTATTAGAAAGAAAAGATAATTCAGTTCTCTCTTGTTGTTTTTCTTTTAAACAAGAAAATTGTGATATTAAAATCCATTGTCTTCTGCATTGATTAAATATTTTGAGGCTTCTTTTTGTTAACAGGGTTAGGGTTAGGGTATATATGTATGTATGTATGTATGTATGTATGTATGTATGTATGTATTTATATATTTATACATATATATTTATATGAATTCCAACTTTCAAGTATAATTTATCTTTGAGAGAAGGCTAAGTAGCAGAATAGGTTCTAACAATAGTGATGCAATGCCAAAGGTCTGCTCCCTAAAGAATGGTGACTCTTCATTGTGGGATTAAGAAAAGCTAAATGATTCCTCAATAAATCTCTGAAAATTTATTTATTTTTAATAATACATGAAAGTCTGGATTAAGGGAGAGCTAAAAAGGCCATTACTGTTCTCTTCCACTTGGTTACATTTTTGGAATGCCTGCAATTCTTTCATCTACATTTTTCAGGATGTTAACAACTTGCATCAGGGACAAAAGGAATGATTCTTCTTTGCCTGTCCTTTGATGAAATTCCCCTGTGACAGTGTTTCACAATCTCAGCAGCTTCAGAAAGTATGAAATTAACTCCCAGAATTCTCTCAGTCCTCAAACTGGCTGTGGGAATATTGGAAGTTGAAGTCCACATATCTTAAAACTGCTAAATATCAGAAACACTGCTCCATGGACAGACACAGTTGAACCTATTTTGAATTCAGATGAATTTTTCTTCTGTTCTAGAAATGTAATAAGTATATTTCTAGTTCTCAACATATGATAACTATGATAACTCAGCTGCTTAGACTTTGTGTTTGCCCAAATAACACATTTTCTTGTAAAATAATGAGTTTTAGACATCCAAATATTTAGTGAAAATTTATCCTTTTCTGGTTTACTAAATTGTTTTGCATATGTATAATCTGAATATATATAAATGTATAACTATGTTTTGTATTACTGCAGATAGTTTAAGCATTACAGTTTTACAAAGACCACAGTACAGGCTTTCAATGAAAGCCATTATATTATAGTACATGAGAAACCGCCAGTTATACACTCTTTTCTGTCTGACCAATGTTGAATCTTAGAAATCAAATTAGACCTTCCCAATTTGTTATCTTGCAGAGATTTTGGATTGCAGCCAGAATAGTTGTGCCAGCAAAATATAATGAGAATAGTTTATTACAGAAGTTTTTAACCTCAGTAACTTTAAGATGTATGGACTTAAATGCTAGAGTTGCCTAGCCAGTCTATACATCTTAACATTGGTGAGATTAATAAATATTGATCTAAACATGTCTAGAGAGTATTAGATTAGATAAAAGACTGAATTAAATAAACACCAGTCTCTTTGTTTATGATATTTTATTTTCTGTAGGTATAGCAGCCTCTTTTGCTGTCAAGCTTTTTAAAGCATGGATGCTTGAGAAAGATGCCAACTCTGTTACCTCTTCTTTAAGAAAGACTAACTTAGACAAGAGACTGCTTGTAAGTATTCCTATTCTTATAATCTATGTGACCAATAAGCAAGTTATTTTAGGAATCCTGAAGTAAAAATTTAAAACTCTAGATGAATTAAAATATAAATATTAATTTTAAAATGGCAAAAACATAAAATCTGAAGAAAATTATCAATAAGGAACTAACGTCAGTACTGTAAAAAACAACAACTAAAAAGTACCGGAAATGAAGAGTAGAAAATAGGGCATTTAAATCCTCAAGTAAATAAAATCCCATCTAGTGTGACTTTTTTTTCTTTTGTTAATTATTCACTATATCTCCTATTTAAGGAATTAATTAATTAATTGCCACTTAAAATTAATTATACAAAGAAATACAAGAATTTCTTTATGCAAAGATCTGTATTGGGCTCTGGTCAGAAAATTTTCAGCTTTCAGGAGAATTATGTTAAAAATTCAAATAGACCATTCCAGTTATTTGAAATCTGAATGGTAAGAAAAGGTTCACATAGGTTATTATCTATGTGAACCTTTTCTTATATTTCAGATTTTAATGTAATGATGTAAACTGGTCTGATTAATACTTACTTCAAAATAAATAGCTTCTTGGATTTATTTTAAAATAAGCATGCATGTAGTCCTTGATTTATGACCAGTTACTTAGTGACCATTCAAAGTTATAATGAACCTCCCAAGTGTACTTAACAGTCCAGTTCTAATGTTCTCATGCTCTCCCCACAGGCCTGTGACCACATGATGGGTGGTCAGCAAACAGGACTATATTTATGGCCATTTGCAGCATTCCACAGTCACATGACCATGTTTTGTTTTTTACAGAAAACTGGCAAAATCAGTCCACAGCTAACCATTGGTTTGCTTAATGGCCATGGTGGTTGCTTTACAACTGTGCCATTTGCTTATTGACTACTACAAAAGATTGGCTATATGGGTAACCCATTATATGATTAATAGGTATATACTTTGACAACCATTAGGGAAGACTGTCTTCACCTCTTTCTCTCCCTCTGGACCAATATGTCTGTTACTGGACTACACTCCCTCTCTCATGAGAATCCAGCCAACTACATTCCATCATAATAATTTGGAAAACAGTTTGAATTATTCAAATGGTTTGTGGCCAGAACTGGATGCTGGTCCATATGTCAGTTTCCTTTCTTTAATCCCTTCTGCTGTTTAAAGTGCTTTAATCCTCCAGATAAACTATTGAGAGTTATCTAAATATCTAGCAGTTACGCTCAGCCATTTAACTCTCTAGAGTCAGTGACTCTCCATGTGCTGTTTTTGAACTGTGGCAACTAGGTTCTTTGTGATTAATGTATACGCTCTTGCCTCTTTCTGCAACTTAATGAAGGATTTTATATGCAAGTGTGTAAGGATGTATACGGCATACAGTATTTCCCCATCTCTCAGATCATTTATGATTCTGAACAGGATTTAAAATGACTTCACAAAAATAAATAATTTTTTTTACTCTATTCTAGGAACTATTTCCAGCCAACCGGCAGAATGTGGATCATTTTGCCAAATATTTCACAGATGCTGGCCTAAAAGAGCTTTCAGACTTCCTTAGAGTCCAGCAGTCATTGGGGACCCGAAAAGAACTACAAAGAGAACTCCAGGAACGTCTTTCTCAAGATTGTCCAATTAAAGAGGTGAAAAAAAATATTTTTTCCCTTTTTCAAGCCACAGAGAGAGTATGCCACAAGAGAAAAATAAAATGTAGCTCATAAGAACAGAATAGCTCCATGTAATGCTTATTCCATAGACTACTGATGTTACTGCTCTGATTTTCATAAGGGTTTGCATATATAAAAGTTAATCATGTAAACTGTAGGTAAGTTTTAATACATTTTTGCTATAGCCAATAAAAAAAAAATGCTGAGATGTAAGTGAAAAAGAAATCCAGAAAAAAAATTCTAAATGCATCTTTGGAGAAACAACTGGGCAGACTCTCAGAATAATCTGTGTTGCTCGATATTTAGCTCTTCCTCCCAGTTTTGGACCTAGAGTAGGGAACCTGTAAATATAAGATATTGTCAATGCTATTTATTGCTGCGATTGTTGACTTATGACATTAACAAGACTGAGACACTGCTTACAGTACAAGATAGCAGTCGTAATAGTTGTCTAATATGAATGGGTGAAAAGGTGATATTTCTGCACTTGAATTGACTGCAATCCAGGGATAATTTTTATCAAAAATATGAAATAGCTTAGCATATCATTTGAAGGAAGTCCCTTTAGTGACTATCATGGAAACAAAGCTGCTTCCCTAGATGGGTTTTACAGCTGTAGGAATTATCAGTCACTCTGTGATGATAAAAGTGTGATGAATTTTCTTTTAATTTATGCAGTTGAACATTTCATATGGAGTGGTGTGTGAACACATCCCTACAAAATCAAATCAAAAGCATACAGGAATATGACATGCTTCCTTCTTTTTTATATTTTTTCTTGGTTTCTCTATTTTCTCTGAGAACTGGATCAAAAGAAAATGCAAAAATACCCTCATTGAAAGACATTGGTGGCAGATAGGGCAGTGTTATTTAAGGTTACGGCTTGAAAAACTATGCTTTTTTTGTTTTGTTTTAAACTTCCCATTCCAGATGGTGCTTTATGTAAAAGAAGAAATGAAAAGAAATGATCTGCAGGAACCAGCAGTGATTGGACTCCTGTGGACTTGTATAATGAATGCCGTTGAATGGAACAAGAAAGAAGAACTGGTTGCAGAACAAGCACTTAAGCATCTGAAGGTGTGCATGTGGGAAATGTTAGTACATTGAGAACACAGGTCTGAATCCTAAAGCTAACTGTGTAAGCAGCTGTTGGAATAGAAGTATGATTGCTAATAAAGAGGCACAGTGGCCTAGCAATTAAGATTTTGGGTTTGTCAACCAGAAGGTTGGCAGTTTGAAGTCCAAGTACTGCTTAGTGGGGTGTGTTCCTAATCTTGCCCCATCTCTGCCCACCTAGCAGTTTGAAAGCATACAAATGCAAGTAGATAAATAGGTACTACTTCTGTGGAAGGTAACAGCATTCCATGTACCTTTGCTATAATTTATTTATAATTTGCTGTAATTTATTTATAATTGCTAATTATGAGAGGTATAGGATACACATAGACACACACACACACACACACACCAATGCATATTTTGCAATTATATTGCCTGGAGGCTTTGGGGATGATTTGAACCACCATACAAACTAAATAGTTGATTGTAGCTTAATTTTATTATACGATTTCAATTTGAGTGTCATTCTTACGACATACAGAGGACTAGAAACCAAATGAGTATTTACACAGTTGCCTATCACTCTGCCTTCTGGGTTTATATATTGTAAGAGTATCTAATAGTCACTTAAATCCAATGTAAATGTACTAAAATAAAATAAAAAAAAACATCTAATATAGGTATTCCTCAACTTACAACCGCAGTTGAGTCCAAAATTTCTGTTAAATGAGACATTTGTTAAGTGATTCCCCCCCCTCTCCGTTTTAGGAACTTTCTTGCTACAGTTGTTAAGTGAATTGCTGCAGTTGATAAGTTAGTAACCTGGTTGTTAAGTGTATCTGGCTTCCCTATTGATTTTGCTTATCAGAAGATCACAAAAGGTGATCGTATGACTTTGGGACACAGCAATGACCAATGGCTCATATGTAAGAGCCAATGGCTCATATATAAGAGCCAGCTTCCAAGCATTTGAATTTGATTACATGTTCAGGTTACAAAGGTCATAAATGTGAAAAATGGTCATGAGTCACTTTTTTCAGTGCCACTGTAACTTTGAACAATCAAGTTGCAAGTCGAGGACTACCTGTATTGAAAATATTGCAAAATCAACTTCTGTAACTTTGAAACATTTGGATAATATTCTCTTTAGTATTTGTCTATAAATAACTAATTTCTCCCTTGATTGTTTTAGCAATATGCACCTTTACTAGCGATTTTCAGCACCCAAGGCCAGTCAGAATTGATCCTTCTTCAGAAAGTTCAGGAATATTGTTATGATAACATCCACTTTATGAAAGCCTTTCAGAAGATTGTGGTGCTCTTTTATAAAGGTACTTTCTTTTATCTATCTTTTTTATTTCAAAGTTATTTTTTTTTGCTTAGAATTTTTTTATCCCATCCTTTATTATTTTTATAAATAACTCAAGGCAGCCAACATAGCCAATATTCTTTTTTTGTCCTATTTTGCCCACAACAACGAGCTTCAAGATGGCGGCCGGAGGACGTTTGACTGAGGAGCTCCGTCGCGGCGGCCAAATGTCGGGCTAGGTCTCCCTTCCCCCGGGTCCTCACCTGTGGCAGGGGTGGCGAAAGGACCCGGGGGGGGTGGGCGCCCCCAAGGAGACCGTGCAGCGGCGTTGAGCCTGGCAATTTTCATCGAAGTCGGAGGACTGCTGCCGGGGCTGGGGCCGATGCGGAGGCCGGAGCCGGAGTCGGAGCCGCCACAAATGGCTTTCGGGCGGCGGTGGCCCTGCACAGCCAGGCTTCGGCGTTTTCGCTCGCCCGGGGGCGGCACAGATTTAGTGTGGTGCCCGGCAATTTCCATCAGAGCTGGAGACGGAGGAGTGCTGCCGGGGCCGGGGCCGACGTGGAGGCCGGAGCCGGAGCCGCCGCAAATGGCTTTTGGGCGGCGGTGGCCCTGTGCGGCCAGGCTTCGGCTTTTTCACTCGCCTGGGGCGGCATGGATTTGGCGTGCCCGGCAATTTCCATCAGAGCTGGAGACGGAGGAGTGCTGCCGGGGCCGGGGCCGATGCGGAGGCCGGAACCGCCGTGGGTGGTTTTCGGGCGGCGGCGGCCCTTTGAGGTCGGGTTTCAGCGTCTTCATTCATCCATGGGCATCGCGGTCTTGGCCGAGATGCCGCGGGCGGTGAAAGGGCCTGCGGCGAGGCCGAAGAATGGGGTTTGCGCTCTCGAGCGGCGGGCCCCCCGCGAGGCCGGATGCCAGTTGCCAGCCGGATGCGGGGCCAACGTTCGACGCTGCCCCCCCGGCATCAACAGCGTAGGCAAGGATGGAGACCGGGGGGGCATGGACGCGCCCCGAATTGTTTCAGCCTGGACTTGGGTTCCGGCCGGTTGGCCCCCAGCTTTGCCGGTGGCGGTTAGGGAAGACTCAGTCAAAGAAACTGACATACTCTGTAGAAGATCTGTGGGCCCTGAGAAATGTCCCCCTTTCTCAGAAATGGCCCTCCAACCTCTCTAAGACTTGTCTCAAGGACGGATCTTGGGATCCGGAGAGATGGTGGGGCCGCAAGAAGCGTGTGAGGGAGGGCTGTTTGAAATTTTTAACCAGATTTTTAAAGGGGTTAGGGGTGACCGGGCGGGGGTTGGGGGACAACCCGCCTGGGGCTGGGACCGGGCTGTGGATTGAGCGCTGCCAGGAGGGTCTGGGTTCGGATGGGGCTGTATTGAGGATGGGGGGTTGTTCCGGGGAGGGTGAAATTAAAGCTATTAGTACGGTGAGCGGGAGAGGCAGACCTGGCGGTTATAGGGGGCCATATTTTGTATCGGGAGCGCGCCCCCGCTGTTTGTTTGCTGTGGCGCGCTCCGACCCCCTTGTTATATCCCGTTCCCCGGGTGGTCTGAGTGATCGGGCCCTGGGCCTTCGGCTGATGTTATGTAACGCCAGGTCCGTCATTAATAAGGCCCCTCTCATCCATGATTTGATTTGTGAGGGGGGAGCAGACCTGGTGGGTATTACCGAGACCTGGCTGGGCCAAGAGGGGGGAGTCCCCCTGGTGGAGATGTGCCCAGCCGGGTTTTGGGTTTTTTATCGGCCGAGGGCCCAGGGGAGGGGAGGGGAGTTGCAGTGGTTATTAAGGAGGATCTGTGTCCGAGGGAATCCACTGTTTCTCAGACGACCGGATGTGAGTCTCTTTTCATGAAGTTCGGTCCCAGAGTACAGGTGGGCTTGTTGGTTGCATACCTGGCTCCCTGCTATGTGGCATCGGCCCTGCTTGAGCTCCTTGAAGTCATAGCCGGCTTGGCGGTTGAGACCCCCAGGCTTATGGTCATGGGGGATTTCAACCTGCCTTCTGCCGGCGGTGCCTTGGGGACTGCTCAGGAGTTCATGGCTTCCATGACAGCCATGGGCCTGACCCAGTTAATTCGGGACCATACAAGCCACCCCAACGATGCTGTGGAGGTTATGGCCCGTTGCCTGGAGGCTGTGCGGAACTGGATGGGCGAGAACAGGCTTCGACTCAACCCTTCCAAGACCGAGTGGCTATGGTTTCCGGCGGCCCGATATAGTCAGCTGACTCCGTCACTGGCTATTGGGGATGAGATCTTGACCCCCACAGAAGGGGCCCGCAATCTTGGTGTCCTCCTGGATGTACGGCTGTCTTTGGAAGATCATATTACAGCCGTCTCCAGGGGGGCTTTTTATCAGGTTCGCCTGATACGCCAGATGCGGCCCTTTCTCGATCGGGATGCCTTACGCACAGTCACTCATGCCCTGGTCACCTCCCGTCTGGACTACTGTAATGCCCTCTACATGGGGCTCCCTGCGGGGAGCACCCGGAGGCTTCAACTGGTACAAAATGCAGCCGCGCAGGTGGTTACGGGGGCGTCGAGATACTCCCATGTGACGCCCCTCCTGCGCGAGCTGCATTGGTTGCCGGTGGCCTTCCGGGTTCGCTTTAAAGTACTGGTTTTAGTCTTTAAAGCGCTCCATGGCATCGGACCAGGATACTTACAAGACCGCATTCTGCCAGTAGTCTCCCACCGACCGGTGCGCTCCCACAGAGAGGGTCTCCTCCGGGTCCCGACGCCTTCTATGTGTCGTCTGGTGACCCCGAGGAATAGGGCCTTCTCTGTGGGGGCACCCGCCCTTTGGAATGGGATGCCCCCTGGATTACGAACGACCAATGACCTGAGGGCCTTCAGACGTGACCTGAAGACGTGGCTCTTCGAGCAGGCCGGCCTGAGCTGACTAATGGGATTAATGGGTTTTTAGATTACTTGGGATGGGGTATGAAGTTTTATTGATTTTAATTGGGGTTTTTAGATTTGGGACAGTCTAGTATTTAATTCTCTTTTAAATAATTTATACTTTGTCTACTTGTATTTTAGTTGGCTGTTCACCGCCCTGAGTCCTTCGGGAGAAGGGCGGTATATAAAACTCAGAAATAAATAAATAAATAAATACTCACTTGGGAGGTCACACCCTGGATCTGGTTTTTGTCTCTGATCAGTGGCAGAGTGATCTGGGTGTAGGGGATATAGTTGTAGAACTCCTGTCATGGACTGATCACTCGCTCCTGAAGCTCGACTTCTGTTCCGCGCCCCCTGGCCGCAGGGAGGTGGGACCGCTAAAATGGTACCACCCCAGGCGCCTGATGGACCCAGATAGGTTCCTGACGGAGCTTGGGCCATTTCCCGAAGCTCACACACACGGTTGAGGGCTTGGTCGCCACCTGGGATAGGTGGCGGCTGGGGCCCTTGACCGGGTCGTGCCCTTGCGGCCTCTGACCCGGTGCCGATCCCAGGTGGCTCCTTGGTTTTCTGAGGAGCTAAGGGAGATGAAGCGCCAGAAAAGACGCCTAGAGAGTAGTTGGAGGGCTAGCCGCTCTGGGTCTGACCGAACACTACTACGATCTCATATTAAGACGTATTTAGTGGCGATAAGGATGGCGAGGAGGTCTTACCTCTCCATCCTTATTGCGTCCGCGGAAAACCGCCCGGCCGCCCTGTTTAGGGTGACCCGCTCCCTTTTGGAAGTGGGAGCGCGGGAGGATCCCTTGCAGGGGCGGACTGAGGAGTTTTCTAGGTTTCTGCAGGACAAAATCGCTCAGATCCGGGATGAGCTGGACTCCGACTGGGCATCTCCAGGCGGGAGGGCGGGGGTGGATATCGGTGAGGTCATTTGGGTTGAGTTCGATCCTGTTATATTGGAGGATATGGACAGGATACTGGGGGTGCTTAAGGCCACCACTTGTTTGCTGGATCCGTGCCCCTCCTGGCTGGTCTTGGCCACTCGGGAGGTGACATGAGGCTGGTTCCAGGGTATTATAAACGCTTCCTTGAGAGAGGGGCTGTTACCCGCCACCTTGAAAGAGGCGGTGGTTCGGCCCCTCCTCAAGAAACTGTCCCTGGACCCAGAATTATTATCAAATTATCGTCCAGTCTCCAACCTTCGCTTTGTTGCGAAGGTTGTCGAGAGAGTGGTGGCACGTCAGCTCCCACAGTACCTGGATGAAGCGAGTTATCTCGACCCCCTCCAGTCGGGTTTCAGGCCCGGGCACAGCACGGAGACGGCGTTGGTCGCGTTGGTGGATGATCTCTGGAAGGCTCGGGACAGGGGTTGTTCCTCTGTCCTGGTCCTGTTAGATCTCTCAGTGGCTTTTGATACTGTCGACCACAGTATCTTATTGCGGCGGTTGGAGGGGTTGGGGGTGGGAGGCACCGTGTTACGGTGGTTTGCCTCCTTCCTCTCCGACCGTTCGCAATTTGTGTTGACAGGGGAGCAGAGATCAGCCCCGGGGTTGGTGCTCTTGCCCCTGCTGTTCAACATTTATGTGAAGCCGCTGGGTGAGATCATCCGTGGCTTCAGGGTGGAGTTCCATCAGTACGCTGATGAAAGTCAGCTGTACATCTCCACCCCGGGCCACCCCAACGAAGCCGTCGAAGTGATGATCCGGTGCCTGGAGGCCGTGCGGAGTTGGATGGGTCCTAACAGGCTTCATCTCAACCTGACCAAAACCGAGTGGCTGTGCCCAGATACAGCCAGCTTGTTCCTTCGCTGGCCGTGGGGGGAGAGGTTTTGACCCCCGTGGAAAGGGCGCGCAATCTGGGTGTCCTCCTGGATGTGCGGCTGTCTTTGGAAGAACATATTGCAGCCGTCGCCAGGGGGGCTTTTTGTCAGATCCGTCTGATTCACCAGTTGCGGCCCTTTCTGGATCTGGGCGCACTTCGCACGGTCACTTCCGCCCTCGTCATCTCCCGCTTGGACTATTGCAATGCTCTGTACATGGGGCTCCCCTTGAAGAGTCTCTGGAGGCTGCAGCTAGTTCAGAATGCAGCCGCGCGGGTGATCGTGGGTGCCCCTCGGGGCTCCCACGTAACACCGCTTCTCCGCAGGCTGCACTGGCTTCCTGTGGCCTTCTGGATTCGATTCAAGGTGGTACTGATGGTATTTAAAGTGCTCCATGGCTCGGGACCTGGGTACTTACGGGACCGCCTGCTGCGATCAACAACCTCCCACCGCCCAGTACCTTCTCACAGGGTTGCCCTGCTTGGGGTACCGCCGCCTGATCGTTGTCGGCTGGTGGCCCCAAGGGTGCGGGCTTTCTCTGTGGGAGCCCCCTCCCTGTGGAATGATCTCCCTCCGGAGATACGGGCCATGACGGACATCCTGACCTTCCGGCGCGCAGTTAAGACCCTATTTTTTAAGCAGGCCGGCCTGGCCCAGTAAATGGTCTATGGGTTTTAAATTTAACTTGGGTTTTAATTGTTAAATTTTATACTTTTTAAATTTTAATTAATCCCGGATTTTAAATGTCTAATCTGTAGTTGGATGGGATGCAGCCGGATTTGCTTATTTAATCTAGTTTTAAATTTTAAATTGTATTTATTTTATGTGTTTTTAGTAGGCTGTACACCGCCCCGAGTCCCTTTTTGGGAGAGGGAGCGGTATAGAAATCTGATTAATAAATAAATAAATAAATAAACAAGAAACCTGTGAGATGGGCTGGACTGAGAGACAATAACTGGCCCAACGTCACCCAGTTGGCTTTCATGCCTAAAGTGAGATTAGAACTTCCATTCTCCTGGTTTCTAGTCTGGTGCCTTAAACATTGCAATAAACTGTCTCTCAAATTCCAAGACACATACAAATTTCCAGATACATTAAAAAAAAGATTTTTTAAAAAAAAATAATCTAGTACATGTAAACAAGAAATTAGTTGTCATGAAAACTTATCATATATAAGGAATATACCGAATTATGATCCATTGCTGTTAAGGTAAATCATAAAATGCAATCAAGTTTGATAAAATTGTATTTCCTTCTTGTGTGATGAACTGTGGATGAGTAGGTCTCAGTACAATCTCTCTTTTTCACTTCAGTATATGAAAAATAATAAAAATACGACAGCTGTTTGTATATTTTTATTCCAATCATAATTATTTATTTTTCACATTTTTGAAAACTTCCTCCCTTGGCAAAGGCAGTGTACAATAAAGTGTAAAAATATAAAAATAGCATATAAGAATTAAAAATTTAAAAATGAATTTAAAAGAAGACAAGATAGGATGACCCCTGTTAAAAATTAGCTAAAAAGATGAAGGGAGGGCTCTCAGGGCCCCAACCAGCCTCACGGCTACGTGACCCTCTGGGCTCCCTATGTGTGGGTAAAAAGCTATGTTTTATTTTTTCAGAAGAGTGATGGTCTGCCAAACTTGGAGGGTGAGTATTGATATTTTCCATAGAAAATTCATATTTCGATGTTATACAGTGTTTGCAGTTTTACCAGTATTAACAAAAGAGTACAAGCTTTAAGCGTTTATCAGAGCAGCTTCCAGAAGTCCAGCATGTTGCTCAGGACATGTCTTGCCAGAATATCAATATGGAGAGACTTTTCTATGCTGGAATGGAACTTTATTTTCAGCTGCAGATTATGTTTAGCAAAAGGTGTCAGAATTCCCTAGCAATTCTACTTGTTGGCACATACGCATCACACAATAACACCCAAGAGACTAGAAGTTCTCCCGCTTCCTGTAATCACTTGCATGGCTATTATTATTCCCCTGGGTCTAAATACATTACAGAAAAATTAGGTTTCAGATCAAAAGTCAAAACATTACAAGATGTTTCTATTTTGATTTAATTAAAATTGACTAGTGATTTGATCAGCCTAATCAACTGAATTATGTGTCAACTAATTCAAGTAACTCTTGCTATAAAAAAAGATTTTTAAGGTCAGAGGGAAGATATACCAATATAGAGAGACAGATATATTATACAGAGAATCTTACATTTTGATGGTCTATTAATATAATGTAGGTGGAAAATATAGAACAAAAAACTGAAATGACAAAAAGAGTGATAAATTAAGGAGAATGAAAAAATTAGTTTGAAAATATTTCATTGTCTGGCTTAATATGCCAAGGAATCTGCTAGAAGTTGATAGAGTCTTTGTTTCTAGCTTGTTTATTAAAAAGATGTGCACAGGTGGGCCAATATGAGAGGATGTCAGGTAGTTCCTATTTTATTAGCCATATAGACGTAAACAAATTTTATCTGGAAATTCATGTAGAATACACTAAATTAATACACAAGGAATGGAGTCCTTTGGACTCTGCACAAACCATCAATACTTCAAAATTGCACTGCTGAACTTTGTCAGCACAAAGGCATAGTGCAATTTTGGGTGATTTGAGAGTGGAGAAGGTGACCTCCAAGAAACTTCTCAATTCCAACATATTTTTTAAAAATATCAAAATATGATGAAAATTATAATTGCTACTCTTCGTGTGGTATCACTGCATCATTAGCGTCCTGCTACTCTCTCCAGAAAGATATGAGGCAGAATTATAGCTGCTATCATAGACTCATGAATTTTGTTACTTGTATGTACACTGAGAACTTATGCACAGGATACTGATATAGATGGGTACAGATTCCTTGTGTGTTCAATCACACTTAGCCAATAAACAATATTCCTATTCCTATATTATAGTACCTATTCTTTGGATTTATTCTGACTACTCTGTAGATAAGGTCAACAGTTGACAAGTCCTCTCTAAAAAGATTAAAGTTGCTCAGACCAAGCTAACAAAGAGTCATGATTATAACATAAGTCCATAAAAGCCTATTGGCCTTTATATTTTTGTTTTCTTTACATTTTTAAAAAATATTGCTATACTTACTTCCACCAATATGTCTGTTCAGTTCAGGGAAACAGCAGTGGGATAGGATTTGTCTTCATATTGCTCTTTTTGACAAGTTAGAATTCTTGGAAGTGTCTTGCTAGTGTTTGCAATTTTCTTAGATCAGAGGTCATTCCAGGCTTTTAAATGGTTATGGGTCATTCATCAAGTTAAAAAATAAAAGGGACCAGAGTTGACATCTTTTTGGATCTCAAGTATAGTATAATAAAATTTAATGAACCGAACTACCCAGAACTTGATCATCTTCCACAAGATAGTCTCCCTATTTGATTAAAAGTAGCTGTATGCTATATATTGGCATGCTTTCTATCATTTGTTTCTGGCAATAAAAGGAGCAGAAATGAAATCAAGACAGATTTTTTTTGGTTCCTTCTCTGCTGGCTGAATTGAACTTGCATTCAGGCACAGCTACAAAGATTTGAAAGTTGAACATGAGTGTTAGAAATATTAAATAGCCTATAATTCAGGGGAAGAGGTTTCGAAAAAGAAAAGGCCGTTTATTTTTTGTACAAAAAGCTTACATGAAAGCAGTCAATTCTTTGGCTAAATTATTGGGTTTCTTCCTTTTCCCATTTTCAGTTTTATTTAAAGATTGTGTTCACATCGAGCTTAGATTAGTTGTCATGGAAACCAAAATTCTTTGGCTGGATCTTGTTGGGATTGCAGCTATAAATACTTGAAGGGGAAAAAACAGCTTCAATAGAACAATTTCATAACAGTTTTGTTTTTATTGTTTTGAATAACTATTTTAAGTGGAATAATTTTTTTGTTTGTTGTCAGATTCAAATTTTTTTATTACCAGTTCTGCGGGCATGGCTTGGTGGGCGTGGCAGGGGAAGGATACTGTAAAATCTCCAGTCAAAGGTGGGATTGGCTGACTCTCTGAACTACTCAAAATTTCTGCTACCAGTTCTCCAGAACTGGTCAGAATCTGCTGAATATGACCTCTGTCAATAAGCCTATTTTTTCCTGGAAAAATATATTTTATTAAATATATTTTTATCTTATTCTTTAACTCAATGTGAAACTCATATCTTGTAATATATGTTCCTTTCACCTGAATCTCTTAAATATGAAAGAAGTTCAGAATATAACAATAGCTCTTATAGGTCAGGTCAAGATCTATCTTATTTTGCCATTTTGTGTTCATAGTGGTCAAGTGGATACCTCTGAGGTGCTTATTAACAGGAAATGAAGAAATGTATTTCTTTCCCTGTTTTCCCTTGTAATTCATATTTGAAATGTACTGATTAAAAAAACTAGTGGGCTTTCACACACCTTCATATAACAGATTCAGTGTTCTTTCAAACCCATTAAGTTAATAGCTCGTGTTCTAATGAATTCTAAAGATAAATTATGCTATGTGAAGATGTGATTTTAAAATCTCTTTCCAATTACCTTAATTGGAAACATTTATTTGTGGAAGGTATTACTTTTAAAGCTATTAAATTAAGCATTTTTATTAATTCCCATTCTTTATAAATCAAATCCTTGCTTATTAGTTAACTAAAAGTCTGACTTCAATAATTTCATCAAATCTCTAATTTCTGTAAGATTATAGAATATATTCTGTACTGCCCTTCATTCACAACTGTTGCATATTCAGTTTTAATGGATAAACCCTGCCAACTAATTTGGTATTCTTGGCTCTTTTCCTCCAGCCATATGGAAGGAAACATAATTTATGTTGACTTGCAAATCAGAAAGCATGCTGATTTTTCACAGCTTATTTTGCTATATGTCTTTTCTTACATGTCTATTGCTCTTCCTTGGAAATGTAGTAGATAACAATCTCTAAAATTTTATTCTCTCAGTGCATCAGTTTGTGTGCTTTCTTCTAAGTGATGATTCTCTAGAGTTATTGGAGGCATACCATATCCTGTAAAAGTTCATTAAAAAGTATGGCAGCATTTAAAATACCTATGTAATCATCTTTAAATTACTATTCCAAATTGCAAGCTTGAGAGATGTTCAAAGACAATTGCTTGAGACAAAATCTTTATCTTGTAAAAAAAGGTATATATGGAAAGCATACAAAAGTTACACTCAGATTTTGTTCAAATAAAAAATAAATAAATTGGCCTTTGAATTCCTCTAGGTGGCATGTTTCACTTTTGTGCTCCTTTATAGTTTATTAAGATTTTTCTGTTCTCTTCATTTTTAAGCAAATAATACACAATATACTGTAAACGGATCTTTCCACTGCTCTTTTAATTAGGCTTGCTTCCCTCTAGTTCATTTTTCTTCTCTGGAATATTGTACATATGAATCTTTGTTTCCTTCATATCATAATATCCAACTGAAGCCTTGTTGTTTATCTCTGTCCACAGTAGTAAAATTATTTCAGGACGTATTTTTTTAAGCAGCAATAATATTTATGGGTGGTTTGTGACTTACAACCATTTGTTTAGTGAACATTTAATGTTATGACACAAAAAAAGTAACTTAACAACTGTTTTCATATCATGCTTGCTGCATCCATCTCCATGGTCACATGATCAAAATTTGGGTGCCTATTTATGCAGTGTCTCAGAATCATGTCGTCATTTGTAACTTTCCCAGCCAGATTCACTTAACAAATGCATAATTCGCAGTGTTTAAGAACTGTGGCAAAAAAGGTTATAAAATAGTGCACAATTCACTTAACAATTGCTTTGCTTAGCAATGGAAATTTTGATTTCAATTTTCATAGTTAATGGAGGATTACTTGTATTGTTCAACCCTTTACCCAGAAATATTTACTAATGGTTATTTTCTGAATTGGAATTTCAGCTGATGTCCTAAGTGAAGGTGCTATTTTGAAATGGTTCAAAGAGGCACATCTTTCTAAAGGCAAAAGTGTGTTTCTTGATCAAATGAAGAAGTTTGTGGAATGGCTGCAAAATGCTGAAGAAGGTAATTTTTTAATTAAAAATTTAAATTAAATTTTGAATTACATGAGATGTTCTTTGTTTGTCTAGAGCTCTAAGATTCTTTGGTCCACAGTACAGAATCTTTAGGATTATCCACTCCCCAAACTGAATAAGTTTAAATAGGCTATGCATTGGCTAATCAGGTTATGCATTGGCTAGTCCCTGGGTGAGACTTGAATCAATAGGAGAATCTTGCTTTGCACATAGGAAATTTTGAGCTCAGTTTGTATCACTGCTGGGTAGGATTAGAAAGTTTTGTCTAGTAATATCAGCAAGTCAGGTTAATAATTTTATTGAAAAGAGTTGAGCTTCCTATATTGTTGTAAGTATTGTAGAATACAATATTGCAGGCTAACAGACTGCTCTCTCCAGAAGTTTGAATTTTGCCAGGCTGAAGAGTGACTCAGCCTTCCATCCTTCTGAGGCCAGTAAAAAGAGGACCCAGATTGTTGGGGGCAATATGCTGACTCTGTAAACCACTTAGAGAGGGCTGTAAAGCACTGTGAAAGTGCTATTGCTATTGGTCTCATCCCCAAAATGTTAAAATAACTGCTGTACATAATACATCTGCAAATATTTATATCTTCAATTTAGGTGAAGTGTTTGACGTTGTTATAGATTAGCTGCATGCTATTGTTCTGTCTTTATTTCTTGTGTTGTGAATTTAGCTTTCTTTGAATTCTAAAGGAGGTTTTTTTACTCTTTTCTTTCTTCCTATTCTTGTATTGCCTTGCCTTACCTGAACAGTTATTTTCTACTTCTTTCATTTCCATACTTTATTTTTCCTTTTCTGGTTTCTAGAGGGAGGGAAGGGAAGGGTGTGAACCTATATGTGACAATTGTGAATGTGAAAATGACAGCTGCTCTCTGCAGTTCAGACAACCAATGTCTATCTTATTTTATAGATGTTTAATATTATTTGGCTTTCTTTGTCTCTCGCGCATTCTCTGTCTTTTTTGTATATTCACACGTAAATACACACTGTCCATGCTCTTTATTGGAATTTCTAGCATAAAGTGCTTTGAAATGTATCCCACGCAACCATGTCTTTTTATAGGTTCATACTTCCTTTTCCAAAGCTGTTCCTATCTATCTTTATAGGATACATAGCCATGCACAGTCGTGTCAATTTACTGGCAAAATGTACCCATATGGAGACAGCTTGGATCAGTTTCCGAAGCAGCTCTATAATTTTTTTAAAACAGATATACTCATACATAATGTAATAATCTGATAACAAGCAGTAAGTGAGCTACAAGAAAAATTATTAAAGTAAAACTGTCTAAACTTCACATGTTGGGCTTTTCATAAATAAATGAATAGCAAAATTCCTGTTTTTTGTTGTTGCCTTATTTGTATGTCTTTAATTGCACCATCTTAGGTAGTATTTTAACTGAAAATCAAGGAAAATGATCTTGCAAAGTAAGAATAAATAGGATGAAAAAAGGAAAGCCTTGGCTAGGCTTATGACAGTCTTGTTTCTTTACAATAGGGATCCCCAAACTTGGCAACCTTAAGACTTGTGGACTTCAACTCCCAGAGGAATTCTGGCTGAGGAATTCTGGGGGTTGAAGTCCACAAGTCTTAAAGTTGCCAAGTTTGAAAACCTCTGCTTTACAACTACACAAGTAACTTGTCCCATGGAAGAAGAAGCAGCCTTATTTCTTCCTTCTCCCAAGGAAAAAGCAGCAGCAGGCAGGGAAATAGGATTGGCTTAGTGATGGGAGAATAGGTTTTAATGCTGATTCCTAAAGATAGTTGGAACCTGTCCATGTCATTCACTTTGGGAAAACCTTGCCTTGGTCTGTTGCAGTATTCTGGAAGAACAAATAGGATTCACAGCCCTTTCCTCCAAGAAAGGTTGGTGAAACAGCCAGACATGGGCACTATATGATTGATGGTGGGAGAAATGGTCGTCAGTTTTGTTTTTGTTTTCCAGGCAGATTTTTGTGGCCTTCAGAACCTGAAAGATATTTAATGGGAGTAGTGGTGAAGTAATATCCTGTCCAGGTTTATTACTATTTTTATTTTGGGAGATGATTGCTAGCAGTTGTAACTGTTACATCTCATGATACAATTATAAAACATTTTAATAGGAAAAATTGGGAAGGAGAGACTACAACTGCTACACTTTGTGTATCATGAGATGTAGCAGTTGCAGGCTCTCCTTCCCAGTTTTTTCTATTATAATTTGAAGGTTCCTGTCTTAAGGTCCTATCATGAGGTTTATTTTTAATCTTTGTATATGATTAATTTACAGTCCAGACTTCATTGATATATTTGGAGGTCTATTTTGCCTGGCCAGATGCCCATCTCATATATTGGATGTTAAATTCAACATACCCATTAGCACAACTTAATGAGGAACATACGAAATATCCAGGGTGGACAAGCTTATTCTTGATGATAGATTGGCATTTACACCACTGATTAAAATAATAAATAAAATATCTCACTTTCAACCTCTCCTTTTGGCTTATGATTAATTTATTTGTGGAATTGTATATATCTGTGTGTGCACATGTAATATTTTTAAAGCCCATTAGCACAACTTAATGAGGAACATACGAAATATCCAGGGTGGAGAAGCTTATTCTTGATGATAGATTAGCATTTACACCACTGATTAAAATAATAAATAAAATATCTCACTTTCAACCTCTCCTTTTGGCTTATGATTAATTTATTTGTGGAATTGTATATATCTGTGTGTGCACATGTAATATTTTTAAAGCTATAAGAAACATTATTTTTCTGTCTGTTTTTTAGAATCTGAATCTGAAGGGGATGAAAATCAAGATGGCTAAATGAAGCACAAACCAGACAGTATTACAGCTGGCTGCTCTTTCATAATTTTGTACTATTCAAGCAGTGTCATACTGAAATTCCTTCAGTGTCATACTGAAATTTTAGGCTGGATTATTTTTCTTTGTTAGTTTGTTTAGAAAAATAAAATAAAAAAATAAAAAATAAATAAAAGCATTAGTTGCCATACATGAGGCTCTTTTGGCAAGCTGTATATCATGCAGACAGTGGCATTCAGGAAGAAGACAATTAGGGAAATTGAGATTAAAAGCTTAAGAATGTTATATTAGCAAATATTCAGGTACTTCATTGTCTCCCCATAATTGTTTTTTTCCTTTATACATAGCTCAGTATTTGCTTGTGTATATGAGTCAACATCACTAAGGTTTTTTTTTTCAATTAAATGGATTTATATATTCATGTTTCCAGACTTTTTGTTTAGAAGTGGTTAGTATGGAATTAAACTACTGCTGAAGTTCTACAGCAGAATTATTCAAAAAACATTACCTTATCCATATGGCAAGCTTCTTCCTTAATATATCTCACTCTGTACACTACCAATTTGGAATGTTTCCAAATTTGAGGTTGATGCCTCCAGGAATATTTGATGCTGGGGCAGAAATCTCCTGGACTAATGAGATATTCCACATAAAAACCTGAAATAAACCAAAGGAGAGCCAGCATGCCTATGTATATAGGTAACACATAGCCAGTCTAAGATATCTGCATTAAATTATATCCTGTTTTATTTTTTTAAACAGTATGTGACTGTTCTTACACAAGAGAAACAGTGATAAATCACAAAAAAGATTTAAAACCTGTTTAATTGACTCAATGGTTATATTAACCAATTAAAATAATTTTCAATCAATTAAAGAGGTCCTGTGTTTAATAATTGGATAGATTTTAAAAATATCTTGAATGCAAATTATCGACTTATAATTTGTTTAGTGACTGTTTGAAGTTACAGTGGTACTGAAAAAGATTACTTATGACCATTTTTCACATAACCAATCGACACTTGGCATGTATTTATGACAATTGCAGTATCCTGGCATTAAGTGATCATCTTTTGTGACCTTCTGCAAGCAAAGTCAATATGGGGAATCCAGATTCACTTAACAACTGTGTTAGCAGTTTGACAATTGCAGTGATTCACTTAATAGCTGCGGCAAGAAAGTTTGTAAAATGGGGTAAAATTTACTTAACTGTCTTGCTTAGCAATGGACATTTTGCAATCAAGTTGAGGAAATCATCTATTGGAAAGCACTTTTAAAAAAGATTCCTTTTTTCTTTTTTGTAGGAAGAATTATTTATTTCCAAAATAGAAATGAAAATCTTGACTCTCCAGATATTGTTGGATTCTAATCCTATCATCCCTGTTTGTTAATCATGCTGCCTAGATTGATATAAATTGAACAAAGATTGGAAGGCACAAGTCTGCTATCCTAACCATTTTAACATTATGCTATTACCCACATAAAAGCAGATTTGTGTCAGAAATATGATGTTCTCGGATCCATTGGTGTCAGGTAAATGGAAATCTATCCTTCATATTTATATTAGAGACTATAAAGCTGCTGTATCTTATCTAAGAAGAAGAATGGGCATTTAGAACTATCCAGAACTAACTCAGATAAATAGGTTTAAATAAGATTGGAGACTTGAATGAAGTTTCTAGATTTAATACATTAAGATGCATAGATCTAAATCAGATCACAGGATTTATTTGTATGATTTTGTCTTGAGTTCCTTGGTCCACTAATGACCTGAATCCCTAGTTTTAATGCTGAATAAGTCAGCTAATTTGCAAAATGCCTAGCAAAGAAATAATAGCAATGTATAGGAAGATCTTGCTCATCACATTTCAAGCAGGTTCTTAAATTGTATTACTGGGTAAATTTGAATGTTTTGCCATCTTTATCACCATTGATAGGCTTTAATGTTGGCTTGCACTATGCCAATCATGCTCCTTGTCTTCTGTCTCTTGCTACCACATTAGTTTCTATTTTTTCTCTTCATTCCCTGAATCTTACCCCAGTATCTCCATCAAGGTGAGGCCTTTCCGGGCCCATGACATAAAGTCATTTATTTATCCAAATAAGTACCAATCAACAAAAGAAGCAGTTTTGCTATCACTTCTATATTAGGTTGAATTAATTTCTATTCCCACTTATGCACTTGAACATTTACTAACCTGATTGTTTTATATGAAGAAAATCTGGTAGTTAAGCAGCACTCCAGTTTGCTATGAAGTTTTCAACAAATAAAACTTGTGAAAGCCTTTAATCTAAATTTGGGTTCTAGTGCCCTCTAGTGTGGATACTTAATATAAATTAGTCTCAGTTTCTATTACAATTTATTTCAGCTCCTGGACTTTTTAAAACACATCATGATTATCAGCCAGGTTGTATTCTTAGTGACTTTTTAAAACACATCATGATTATCAGCCAGGTTGTATTCTTAGTGTCACATTTAAATGAAGTCCTTTACTGTCCTTACAATCCCTAAATGTATGCTGCTGTCTCCCAGAAAAAGCTTGTTTTGTTTTATTCTCTCCCCCCCCAATCCCATTTCCATTATCTCTGTGAAATATGTCTCCTTCTCCCCCCCCCCCTTTCTACCGGTATCTCTGTCTGAGAATGTTCTTTTTGTTTCTTTTGGAATACAAAAAAGATTTGTGTGTGAGTAAATTAGTGTCTCTTTGAGTGTGTGTATGTTCACGCATGTGTGAATTCCCTAGATTTTAGTATGGCAAAGCAATGCCCCCTAAACCATCTGGGTATCATTCCAGTAGTCTAGAAGAGGTGGAAATCAGCTTTTCATTTCCCAAAGGAGAGCTTTCTATGTAATCCCATTTCTACAACCACATAACTAATGAAGACCGTCATAATTCCAGAGCAGATTATTAGGCAGGGATTGTGAATATAGGTTGATGGGTGCAGGCCTGAATGCAGAGCAGTCAAAAAAGCAGAGATTGGGGCAGAAATGGGGGGTGGGAGCTAAAATGCACCTGGTAGCCATAAACATGCGAGGCTGCAGAGCTCCCAAATTCTGATCATGTGACCACAGAGGTGCTGCAATGGCTATAAGTTTGGGGGTTTGGGTAAGTACCATTTGTTCAGTACCATTGTAATTTCAAATGGAAGCTGAACAAATGGTCGTTAAGTGAGGACTATCTTGCTTGCTTATACTTTTCACAATGCTATATGCAGTCATTTTAACATTTCTGTTCATTTGAGCATCTCAACCTTCCTTTCCCATCACCAAACATGGTTTTCAATTCACAGTTCACAATTATTTATATGCAGGAGGGATACCCTCAACTTCAAAATGTAAGTAGTTGGACTACATTAAGAAGCTTCTCCTGGCAGGAGGCATCACTTAACTGATTTTTTCTGATCTCTGAAAATAATTAGGTTTAGGTCCAGAGTGTATTCAATCAGGAGATCTCCAGGGATTACAAGGATTATAAATTTATAGGCCACAGTGGGAACTAAAAAAACTAAACCCTAAAATGGTGGCAAACTATTTCCGTATTGCTGATTAAAAAACTACAAAGGTATCTCCCAGAAGTCAGCATGAATTGAGTTTGATTTGAAGGAAACACTTTAGCTGTGGAATGAGACTTAAAGAGTGCCCTGAAATACTGCCTTACCAATACTACTGTTCACAATCACAAATATCCACAGAAATTCCTTGCAAAACAACGAACGAGCTTTTTTAGCCATCATTCATGATTATGCCAGCAATGAAAAAGTAACTTCTTGTGTTTTTAATCTTCATCAGTCTAAAGTGCAAAGGAAAGCTGAAGTAAGATCATAAACACAATCATGATTTCACTTAACAATCTCTTCATTTAATGGCCACATTACCAGGCCCAATTGTGTTGGATAAACAAGAATTACCTTAATAGAAATTCAGGAAAATACATAATTTGACCAAGGTGCTAAACTTTTGCATTCAACAATAATTCTACACTTTTGGGGTCCCGGTTTGGGTTTCTTCGGCGATGGACCAAAATCCGTAATCATGCGTGGTTTCGATCCGTGCTTGCCGCTGGAGTGTCACAATCCTTTGAATTTGGGGCTGAAGCCACCCCATAGAGGTGGTGAAGAGAGGGGAGACTGCTAGCCGAGTGGAGGAGAGCCGCATCTCTCTTCCTTGGCTGGTCTAAACTCCCTTTACCGAAAGCAGTTGCAGCGGTGGTCAGAAATGGCCACCTCAAGGAAGAACCTGACTAGATAAGAATGTGCAGGAGGAAGACAAAGAGGAAAGCAGGACATACCTGGCTAAACTCAGAGAACATCTAAGCAAGGTACCCTGAATCTAAAAGTATTTAGAGGGATACTTCTGAAAGAAGATTTCTAAGCAGCCAAGGAGAGAGAAAAGGAGGTTAAAAATCCCTTTTCCTACTTTTATATTGACAATTACAAATGATATGGAATGGTAAAAGGAAGATTTAAATAAGAAATTGGTGTTAATCTACTTCGATACTAATAGGCAACTTTAAGCTGAAATCTAAGTGTCAAAAGGAGAATAAAGATTTTTTTGGTCATTTTAAAGCTCTTAAAAGGAGAAGAGTGGAGGTAAAAGGGTGAAACGTGGAATAATGAAATAACGGAGTGCCACACAGGGATTAACAGTGAAACTTTGAAAAGACTCCCAAGGATACATTGTAACTGAAACCTTACTAAAAATTATAGTAACCCACAGAAAGGAAAAGTAAAGGAAAGAAATAAGAAGGAACAGTTTGGGATTATTTGATGATTTTTTAAAAGTTTTTGGCATTGGGTAGTTGTTTGAAAGTGTTTATTATTTATTTATTTATTTATTTATTTATTTATTTAAATTTCTATACCACCCCCTCTCCCAAAAAGGGACTCTATTTTTAGTACAGCCTACTAAAAATAGAGTATATACAATTAAAAACAAATTAAATGACATAAATCCGGCCGAATCCCTTCAGATATAAAAAATTCCAAGGTTTAAAATTCCAGGATTAAATTAAAAAGTTAAAATTTAAAAGTTTAAAAACCGAATTAAATTTAAAAAGGTATCACTCCTGGAGGAATTAAAAATGAGTCTTTAAAAACTGAAAGAGGATGCAGAAGAGGAAGAGGATCCTTTGGCTTCACATTTCAATTTTTAGAAATGGAGATTCTGAACTATGAAAAGCAAAAGGAAAAGCTTCAAGAGCAAGAAGAAGGGTTGGACAAAGAGGAAGCCATTTTCAGTGATCAAACAATGCAATGTGTGCTAAAAAGGGGGGGAAAGGGGAAAGGAGTTAAAAGTTTGATATTAAAAGGAACAGCCAAAAAGAAAAATAGTTTGAAAAAGAAGCATAACAGTAAGGAGAAGCAGAAAAGAAAATTACAGAAGGGAAAATTAAAGAGAGAAGAGTATAAAAAAAGGAAGGAGAAAATGAGGTGGGGGAGATAGAAAGGGAAAGAACTTATGAGGGACAAAAGCAGGAAATAAAGAAAAAGGGGAAACATACTAGGATTAAAGGTATTAGCTCATCCAGAAAACACAGAAATAATGATTAAACTAAGTTAAAAGTGAATCTGCAAAGGTACAAGAGATAGTGTTGTGACAGTAGAAATATAGTAATGATTTAGAAATGAAATAAGTAAATCTATGAGATATAATTATATTGTTATGTAGTGGTATGCTTATTTATAATTAATGCAATGATAAAGAAGGGAGGGAAATATTGTAATTGTTTCTAAAGATTGATAAAATATTGAAAAGAAATGTGAAAGATTTATAAGGGAATTTATACCAGTTATTAGAATGAATTTGAATAATTATTTTGCTTATTAATAATAAATAATTTACAAGATGAAACTGTATAATTATGTGATGGTATGTTTATTAACAATCAACGTAATAATGAAGAAGAGAGGGAAACATTTCAATTGTTTTCAAAGATTGATAAATATTGAAAAGAAGATTTACAAGGCTCATACCAGTACTAGAATGAATTTGAATAATTTTGCTTATTAATCTTTATATATATATTGTTTTGCTATTTTCTTAGAATTTTTGTGTGTCTGTGTGTGTGTGTATTTTCAAGGGGAAGTACCAAGCAGAGTCTGAATGATAAAAGTTACATGATATAAAATAGATATTAGAAATTTGAATGTTATAATTTTAGAATGCATAAATTTAATGTTTAATAAGTTTTCATATGATAATAATTATAAAATCCAAAGGTGTTGCACTCTGATTGGCAATTATAGGGGGAACTTTGCTTTTTAATAAGGTTGGAAGAGAATATATGAAATGGTAAATAAAACAGATGAAACTATAAGTATAATGAATAAAAAGATACATTTTGGCAAAAGAAATGCAACTGAATAAGAAGAAAATAAGATAATTATAAAAGAAAATTAAGAGAAGTAAAGGGAGAAATAGTGCGAAGTTGGAAAAAGAATGATAAGATATGAAGTTGAATACGTAAGATGAATATGCATATGAAATTGTGTCTGTATGGAAATGTGGTAACCCGGAATCATGCTGTACTCAAATAAAATGTTTTATTTGTTATGTTTTCTTCAAACCCAATAAAACTTTATTATAAAAAATAATAATTCTACACTCTCATAACACTTATGTAGAGTAGCATTTTTCCTTGAGTTGGCAGACACTGAGTTTTTGTAAATCATGATAGCACACCAGGTGGTTGGTTGGGCTGTTAAGCAGCTGTCAATTTATTTAACAGACCTTTGTTTTCAATTTGTGATGTTTCATTTAACACTGGGCATGTTTCATTTTCTCTCATCTGTTGCTATATTTATAGATAATGTTAGCCTGTTACCACTCAAAGAGGCTCAGCTTGTGAATTATGGTTGCAACTATCTTAATCAATTAGCCAGTGCAATTGGCTATGATAGTGAGATTTGGTACCTGCAAAATGAGTGGTAAAGATGAATTTAGCAGGCAATTTATGATTGCCAAAATAACAGTGGAGAAATAATGAAGGAAAAGAAAACAATGTTTGAAGCCCTGCACCAATAAATTCTGTGTTAAAAATAGGGGGGAAATGACATTACTATAAAATCCTTCATTTTTTTAATTTAACTTATTAGCTGTTGTGTTTCTTGTCACAATAATAAAATAGATTGTCATTTTGATTAGATGTTCTAATTTTATGTCTTCTCAAACTGTTTTGAAGACCATTCGGTTTAATATAATAAGTGGATCAGTAAGGCTAGTAAAAAGCTTGCAGTGTTTAAATCTGAAAATAAGTAAAAAGTACTATCTGCTATTATCTACAGATATAATTCAGCATTTTCTCTTCAGTAGTCAATAGGTCACACTTCCCAACTAAGTATCCTGCACGATCAAAGAAAATTCTAAGTTCTGCAAATCAAACATATCTTAAGGGCACCAGAAATAGCATTTACCAGAAACCAGCTGAAGAGTTCCTGGCTCCCTTGCAATGTTCCCCCAACAGATCTTATATTTTGCCAATCAAAACTATCAAAAATCTGAAACATGCTAGTTAAAGATGCTGACCATTGCTGTGCATAAATGATGCCTACTGAAGTGGCAAATCCTGGAGTGGTTACAGAATGGACAAATCCCTTTTCACCATTTCATTCATTATGCAATTTATTCAATGATATGTAGAGAAACCCCAGAAATAAAGGCTCCTGCCCTTTCCCATGGAAGAAACAATCCCTGGTCTTTAGACACTAGACACTTACTAGCAATGCTATTCAATGAGAATGAAATGGTCTGAAAGAAACAATGGATACAGAGGGGATGGAGTGAAGCCTCTAACAAAACAAGCAGCAGAAGCACCACAGATGCTGCAAGGGCCTAGTTGCGTCAACAATATTACACTAGTATAATAGATGTACCCCAGTTTTAACATTGTTGACCTCAAATAACAGATGGTAAGCAATGAACTGCCTCTGGTGCACAACATCCTCTGGTTAAAAATATCACTTTTGTCTAAAAAATGTTGAAACTATTGCAGCCTACATCTCTAACATTCTGTATATAATCAAAAAATGACTTGGAATGATTAAGAGGCATGGGAGCCATTCTTGTCATTTTTTGTAGCTGCAACTTAATGAATTTTGTACAGTTGCTGTCATTGTAATTGGAAGCAGTTTGACTTGGCCTTCTCCAGCAGGCTGCCACCAGATATGATGGGGTGATAATTTTTTTAAAAAAATCTGCATCTATCACCTAGTGATGCTGACTAGGAATTAATTGTAGTTTCAGTGTATCTTAAGTTAGCAGAAAGGATTCCTACACTTTGAAGCTATTTTTCCTTCAATATACTAATTCAGCTTTTCACAGCCTTCCTTTCAGACTTCCCTAACAGATAGATAATTGACAATTCTGGAAGTGCCCACCTAATTATTTATAACATATTCTACCTACATTTTATCATCACATAATTGTAAACATACAAATCTGAAGAACATTAGTTTGTAGGGAACGTGTCCCAGGAAAACCACCCAAGCCAGTTTCTCTGGGCATCTTTATGATAAATAATTTTCATTTTTGCTAGCAATTGTCTCTATTCTTGTTCTTACAATGCATGTAGTGGATGGATAACATTTCTAATTAAAGCTGGAGAGATCCAGGTGAATAGTGGATTTAAATTCATAAATGGGCAGTGGGATTTATTGCATCCTTCATCCTTCATTTGATCTTTAAGGGATTTATAATGTTTAAAACTATTGTGTTAGCTTGTTTTATCCTCCATAAGAGGCAGAAAAAAATGCGGCTATTCACTAGTGAAAAAAAGAATCATCTAAATACTGCATGATGAAAAAGGATCAAGACAACTAAGGCAAATGCTGAAAAAATCAGAGTGGTGACAAAGAGAACATTCCCCAGTTATTTGACCTTTGCTTTGGCATTGGCTCCACCAATGCAAAAAGTTTTGGGAAAGAAATTACAAATTGTGCTACTATCTTTAGATTATAATTCTTTCTATTAAGTGATGAAGCTGTTTCCCATATATTTGAAGATCCTTGCTGAGGGCCACTGAGGATGGACAAAGAATGTTCTTTCTGCGCCAACTCAGAAAGCTCAAACTGCCCAAGGAGCTACTGATCCAGTTCTACAGAGGAATTATTGAGTCTATCATCTGCACCTCTATAACTGTCTGGTTTGGTTCTGCAACACAACAGGACAAACACAGACTTCAGAGGATAATTAGGACTGCAGAAAAAACAATTACTACCCATCTGCCTTCAATTGAGGACTTGTATACTGCACAAGTCAAAAAGCGGGCTGTGAAATTATTTACAGACCTCTCACATCCCAGACATAAACTATTTCAATTCCTTCCCTCAAAACGACACTATAGAGCATTGCATACCAGAACAACTAGACACAAGAACAGTTTTTCCCCGAAAGCCATCACTCTGCTAAACAAATAATTCCCTCAACACTGTTCAACTATTACAAAGTCTGCACTACTATTGCTGCTAATCTTCTCATCACTCCTTATCACCCATCCCCTCCCACTTGTGATTGTAGGACTGTAACTTTGTCCCTTGTATCCTTATGATTTATACTGACTGTTTCCTAGGATGATTTCACTGTTGATTGTACCCTATGACTATCATTAAGTGTTGTATGTTATGATTCTTGATTCTTAACGAATGTATCTTTTCTTTATGTATACTGAGAGTATTTACACCAAGCCAAATTCCTTGTGTGTCCAATCACACTTGGCCAATAAAGTATTCTATTCTATTGTAATACTTGAAACCTGGTTTTTGTAGTACTGTTGCACTGGCTAAATAATATGGAGTTTAGGAGTTTTATATTTGCTTTTTCAATTATAACTAATAATTTCCCATAAGCCTTAACCTTCAAGAAAACCTCTCTTTCTAAAACCAGGATTGACAGGACAGTTTTCTGTTTTCAGGGCTACCAGCCTTTTGGAAAGCCTGTTGATCAGATAAGGGCTACCACCTTTAAAGCCGTTTGATCAGATCAGGAGCAAAGTCACTAATTTAAATTGGCTGCCTGGCTCAGTCATTATTGCCCCATATTCTCTACCATATGTTAGTCTTGACATTAATGCTCCCATTTTTTTCAGATAGATTATCTCCCTTATAAAATAAAAAAGATGATCTCTGTTTGAGTTTTTATATCAGTAGCTGATTTCACTCAGGTAGATAGAAAATAAAAACAAAAAAAAATATTCTGCTGAAGAGGAAAATTCATTTGGTGAGGTTTGTCCCTATTGACCATCCTTTTGCTTATCCCAAAGAAAAGTTGAGCCCAGCCAAGAAGATTCCCAAGTTATCAGAGGATTGATAAGTCCTCCAGTTCATTGGACATGAATTACAAATCCTGTGAAGTTAAGGAGAATGAACTGGACTTACTTCTCCTTTACACTGCTTGACTTTGGAAGTCTTCCAGAGACCCTAAGGCAGCCCTACTGAACTGATTTCCAGTTGGTTACCTCTGCTCAGCTGATCCACAAGCAGATAATGGAAATTGTCCATCTTTTGGAGCTGGTTTTAGTCACAGGAGAAGTGTGGCTTCATAAATAATTCTAAACAGGTACATCCAAAGTTTACCGGAAAGTACTATTGGAAGGGTCCCTTCTTACAGTATATGGGCTGTTGGAAATTTCATCTAATGTAAAACTTTTGAGGATAGAACCATGTACAGCTCAATGGTGCCAAGAAAAGGTGATTCTCTTTTTCCCTTTCTCTGCATTTTTCCTGCTTCATTCCAAATTTTATTCAATTTACAAACAAATGGGAAAAAAGTACAAATGCATGTATATGTGCATTCAATGTATCTTTATGTTTTCTCCTTCCATAGATGAACACCGTATAAAGTGAAAGATTATGTAAAGTGAATCATTTCTTGAACTTCCTGTTTTCTCTGAAGTTTTTGAACTTTTGCTTCATCTTTCATTGAACTGAATGTGTAACTCTTCAAATCCTTTTGTCTTTTTCTAAATTGAGTAACAGCTACATTCTCATAACCTTTAAATCCTTATATTGCTTTGTTTGCAATAGATTCACATATACTCTTGTTGCTATATACTCTTGTCAGTATATCATTAGACTTAAATACTATTTATTAAGGTGTATCCATTGATTATTAAATATACTTTCATTTCAAAACTTCAAGATAATCACATTTAATAAACTGTGTATCACAATAAAACTGATGCTGTGGAACAGGGGTCTCCAATCTTTTGTACCTCAAAGACCACCAAATTCATAATTTTAAATCCTGCAGACTAATATGAATCCAGCATGCCAGTCACTGAAGCGCCTGGACTCCCACTGACAGGATGGGATCCTTCAGGCATTTAGCTTGGCTGCCTGATGCTGCAACCTTAAATACTCGAAGAGTCATTTGGACCCGTTTGCCACAGAAAACAAAACACCGGGATCTCTCATATCTCTCTCTCTCTCCTTCTCCCTTTCTCTCTCTCTCTGTCTTGTCTCTCTCTTTCCCTTTTCTCTCCCTCCCTTTTTCTCTCTCTCTTTTGTCTCTATCTCTTTCCATAGCCCTCTTTCTCTTTCTCTCTCTCTCTGTCTTGTCTCTCTCTCTTTTCCTCTCTTTCCCTCTCTCTTTCTCCCTTTCTCCCCCCCTTTCTCTGTGTCTTGTCTCTCTCTCTCTCTCTCTTCCCCCTCTGTCTGTCCCTAGAGGGTGGGAAAGGAACCTCTGAACTGGTGCTAGGTGGTGGGAATCTGATGTCCAGAGGCCGACAAGTCAAATGCTGAAGACCAGATGGCTGGCGGGGAAGAGAGGCAATCCTGCAGTCTCCTTAGCAAACCAGTGTCATGGCTGCTGCATTGAGGAGGCAGAGGAGCAGCAGGAAGAGCATAGACTCCTGAGCCATATGAAGAAGCTGCCAGCAATGCCCTCAGGTGAAGATGTTTCAAGGGGGAGGCTCGACCCTTCCCCTCAGGAGCCGCAAAGCGCTCGCTGCCCCTCTGTCACCTGCCAAGCCTCCTCCTTCCCACTGGGCATGTAAGCGCTTCTGGCAAGGAGGAGGAAGAGAAGCACAGTGGGAGAAGGCTTGGCAGCTACCAGAGAGTGCTTTGCAGCTCCTGAGGTGAGTGGTGCGGGAGATCGCACCCTCCCATCGCAGGCCAGAGAACACCCGGGAAGGACTCCAACTACCATTGGTATCACCCCTGTTGCAGACACAGGTGCGCTGCAGACCACCAAAATTTTCTCCTGGACCACCAGTGGTCTACAGACCACCGATTGGTGACCTCTGCTGTGGAAGACCCAAGATCACAATAGGTGTACATTGTCCCTATACTTATATTAACTAATAAATATATTGTAATAGTGTTTTAATCAAATCTTCAAGTGAAATCAAAATTGGAGGTAGACATATTAAAAAAATTGAGACACGCACATAACACTACATTGATTGAAGTAAAGAACTTATCTGGAAAGTAAAAATGAAAACTCAAATATCTATATTAATGGTGAATATTAAGAAAACTAATTTTACATGAATGAGTATTACAGATTTGGAAATTGTAACTAGCAATACAGGTACGACCACAATTGAGCCTAGAAAATATTGTTATGAGCACAAATGATGGAAAAATATCAAAGAACAGATACCAACTGCTGAATAAATAGAACCCATTGGAACTCTAATGAAGAAAAAAATGAACTATATTCAGCAAGTTTATAATAGGCCCATGGACATCCATTACAACAATGACTGGCATTGTTTAGTGTAGTTCAGTCTAGGAGTTTAACCCCTCAAGTAGTATTTTATTTTATCTTTTCTGGTTATATGTCAAACAAAATCACAGTGGCTTTTCCAGGAAACCAAATCAATTGTTCACATTTATAAATATGGGGATAGGATCAAATTTCCAATGCAAATTCATTTTCTTTCCTTGCAGTTCAGGCCCAACTATGCCAAATTCAAACTCTGAGCAATTGCCAGTGGGATTCATTTCCACATTAAGCAAAAATGTTCATCAAAGTCAGGCATATCTAGGAGGCTATAGTTTTTATTAGATATACTTAGCGACATAGAATTAAGTTAAAAGTATGCTTGGATTTTCAGAATTAAAACTCCAGCCCTGAGAGGCCAACATTCGAGTATACCCACATTAAAACAAAAAACAAAAAACAGTGGCATGGGACAAATCTACAAATTGTATGCCCTCTTTATGTGTATTTGTGTTAAAGAGTACCTTTTTTCTGAACTGTTTTTCCAGACTACAAATGCCCAGAGCTGCTATTCATTTATTGAAGGAAAATGCTACATTTCAAGATGCAGGGATAAGAAATTGCACCTAAGTGATATATGATTTATATCTTTAGTAGATCACCAAGAATGCTACCCCCTTCCTCCCCAGCCCTAGATTCATACATTACATTACCACCACAAAGATTTCAGGGTAGTTTAAAAGCATTCCTTCCTTTGCATTTGATCGATCTATTTATCTTTTCATATCTACTTCATTTTTATTTCTACATTTATATATAACACATGACTTACATCTGACATACATAACATTTGTAGCAGCTTGCTCTTTAAACTGTGAACTTGCTGCAGCAAATATTTATATTTGCCTTTATCTAGCAAACTGGACATTTTAGTGCAAGAAAGCACCTTGAGTATGCAGATAATGAACATTGGCCATCTTATCGCAACCATTTATAGAAGAGTGTACAGAGTTCACAAGGATATTAAATGTAGTCAGTTGCAACTCTACACCAGCTAATACTCAAAAAAATCTAGTAATGCTGCCTACTAATGTTGCCTTTGATTTTGTCCACATTCAATACTTTAGGCCCAGGTTACTAAATATGTCACTCCTTATCTGCATGTTTTCTCCATTTCACAGGGAGGACTTAATACACCTGCAGAGCAGAAACAAAAAAAAATAAAGATAATCAGGAGAAACAAATGTATCATCAAATAAGCTTTTGTGAACTAAACTTTAATTCATTGTAACATAAAGCCATGGATAATAATGTAGTCCCAGAGGGCACATTTGGAATTATTACACCATAAAATGGCTGCCAAGAAGATCCAATAAAATCAGTTTATTTAAATCACCCACTTTTTAGATTACTGAACGGTGTACTTTAGAATGAGAAAAGAATTGCCAGGAATGGGAAGACAACTAAAAATGGCAACTTATCTAATTTGCACTTCATTCATTTTATTTAGATTTTTTTCCCTGCTCCCCTGGATGGTTGACCCAGAGGTCAAGATATTTATGCTGTGTCTCTGTGACTCAAAACAGTTGCAAAATCAAACCATTAGCTGGAATCCATTTCACAAAAGGCTTCCAATTCTACATTACATATGTACTATCTGTCATCTTTCTTTCACGTGGATCAACAGTGATAAGGGCTGTACTTCTATCACCTTGCAATAGAATATAGTACTTGCTATTTTTTTCCACACTGAGGTTTTATTCCTATTGTCAGCACTGGTATTGAACCTGACCAAAAAGATTACATTTTCAAGTATGAGAAGAATAAGAGGAGGAGGATGCCATATAAACCTCTGCATGTAATAACATGTTTTCATCTTTAGTGCCTGACACTTTCTTTCTTGTCTAAGGCTAAAATGTTGCAGTATTAAGAATTCAAAGATTAAAATCTGAAGCTGAAAACTTGGAGTCTTCACTGTAATATCAGATATTGATCAGACTCTCACAAGCAGGAAACATATGTGGTCTTATACCCACTTCATCCTTCCAACACCAACTGATCTTTGAAACATAATGCTTTTTGTTATCCAGGAAACAATATAAAACCATTGTGACATAGTCATTGGAACCCTTCAATTCTGAATTTGAATTAAGACATCCAAGTTGATATTCATCATGCCAGCTTGCATCAGTGCATAGATTACTTTTTCTTCATGCATTTGGTTTGGTTTTGATTCTTTCTATATAGATTGTCTGAAACTTACAAGCATAATTGGATTTGAAACTTCTATTATTAAGTCATGCGTTCATCAAGTGTGTTGCTTTTATTAGGTTTGCTGCAGTTGTTAAGCAAATCACAATTACACTGTTGTAATCCAGTATAATTCAGCTTCAGTCATTGGCTTTACTTTTCAGAATCTTACCTGGAAGGTCATAAATGGTGATCATCTGATGCTGGGACATTAGAAGTCCACTGTAAATTACATGAAAGAACACTAATTTTGAGCACATAAATGCAGGGTCAGTTGTAACTGGAAGTTGTAGCTACAAGAACTGGTTTAAATCCCTTTTTTATTGCAACACTTGTTGGACAAGTACTCCTAAAATGAGGACTACCTGTATAAGTTAACAGTTTAATGTACTTGTTTCATACTTAGTCATATAGAAAATATTCAGTCATTAGCTGTCTGAATTGGCTCTTCCTATTTTTCTGAATATCTCACTGTTCATATGAAATGTATGTAACCAGATTTAGTGTTGGAAGGAAAATCCATTTGGTTCAGTTCCAAGCTGGGAGAAAGACACTGGAAACATGGAGGCTGATTGGAAAGAAGGGTTCATTGATTAAGCAGATTGTGACTAATGGCTTTCGTCCTTTGTTGGATCTTGGGTGAGAGGCTGCTTCTAATCCCATCACTCTGCTTTTGTTAGCGGTCAAACTTTGCTACAAGCAATTTTGAAATATCCTGCCTTGAAAGGATATCTGCCTGCAGCATTTGCTTTGCTTATGAATAGAGCTATCTAGATAGTTGTCTTCCTCTTTCAATAAGCTCTTTATCTCTTAAGTGCTGGCATCTGCTGTGGGCTATTAAGAAAGACTTGGGGGGCCCCTGCTTCCTGCCTCTAAAAAATTAGGAGATTTATTTTGCTGTTTACAATCTAATATACCTTTTATAGGATTTTTTTTTTTACTTTTGTTTATTTTCTTTTGGCTTTCTGTTATTATTTATTGTTATTCTTTTAGTTCGTCATAGAATTGAAAAAGCAATTTTAAAAAAACACCCAACTTGCCAGTAGGCAATTCATTACAGTCTCCAACTATATGCATTGCAATAGAAGCCAGACTTTTCTAAACAAATACCTCAAAGACATAAGAGTGAACAATACCTATCAATCTTAGACTCAGACATAGGAAAGAAATAATAAACAATGGTGTTCAACTCATGGGGAAGGCAATGAGCTGATCTAAATTTACTTTAACTCAAAATAAATCGTGCGCATGGAACTACTTCAGTGAAAAATTTGTTTTCAGGATGACCAATGTCTCTACAGGAAGTAGAAATCTTACTCTAAAAGCTAAAATAAAATATTGTAAAGTGGCAACGGGAAAGTGCCCAATAGTCTCGCACTCTTCCACGACTTCGTTCAAAACCAGGTCGTCGGGCTGGACATATTTGCATATTTTTACCTTTGTCTCCGAAGATCAGCCAATGAGGTTGCCTGCGGTCCACCACCACCCTCCCGGAGGTTTCTGACTGGCACTGGCAGCTAGCTGGGAAAGGGGGGTTTTGTGACTGCTGTTCCTGCAGTGCCGCCGTGGTCACTCTGGTTCTACCTGCCCTTTTCCACTTCGGGCAGGGGAGGCAAAGGTTTGTTTTCCCTCCCTTGAAAAAAGAGGGAAATTATCTAGATCAGGGGACGCTGCGGCAGAGACCACAACCGCAGGGGCGCGATGGTTTGCGGCGGCTTCTCTTGTTCCAAGAATTGCCTTTGTGCGCTCAACCTGCTTTACACGGTAAGTCCAGCCGCCGCCCGCATTCTCGAACCAGGTGGAAATTGAATGGAAGCCTCCTGCAGTGGGAGGAGGGAGGGCGTGGGAGATATTCTTGCCACCGTCCCGAAGTAACTGGTCTTTTCTTCCTGCTAAGCGAAAAAACATCACGGCAGGCCTGTAGTCTGCAGGAGGCGAGAAGCAGTAGTGACCGCCAAATATCCTGGAGCAAGTCGCTTTCGCTAAAAACGCTTCTCGCGCGCTACTGTAGCCCATTGGCAAAGGCGATGCACCTGCCGCGACGACAAAGTCTCCACGAGGGACTGCGGGAACTCGAATCTGCTAGAAGCCCCTTTCCTGCAGGCTTTCTTCGGCGCCTAGGCAACGGGATGTTCTGTTAAACCCCAGATTACGCGCTGGGAGCTCCACGGTTGGGGTGACATATCAGCAGGATTATCTGTCTCGAGCAACTGCACAGAGGGCGGTCGTTTAGCCTTCTTCCTCGACTGAGAGAGAAATCCAGCGGTGGAGAAATCTTCACCTGTGGAACGTTTTCCAACTTGGTACTAGTTAGCCACAGAGGCGAATATTGACTTGGAAAAGCAAAGTTAGATAATCTGGCTGATAATATTAATTAGCTGAAATATTATTAGTTTTCATCTCTAAAAAGTTTGAACCTTTTGGTTTTTATTTTATATCCAAGCCTTTGCATGTCCATACTAACTAGATGACATTTGTTTAAATTGTGGAATAATCCATAACATCTTATGCTGTATTATTTTAGCTTCTATAACTCTACAAAACTCTGACTTCCATTTGTGCATTTGCCCTTGGAAATAAACTATCAGGTCCCACATCTGACACTTCCTGAAACAGGAGGTAAAATAACCAAGTAGTTATGTAGTTGCATCATTGATGCTGCCATCTTGACTTCATTGACTCCTATCCTTCCACTCATTTGTGTGCTTGTTTATTATTAAATGTATTTCTCTCCATCTCACTATCAAGCAACTCCGATCATGATATGAGATTGCAACTCTCATTGTCAGGGTTACAGGTTGGCACAGATGGAAGCTGCAATCCCACAATATTCAGAGGGATTCGGACCTTCTAACTATGTTATCTTATAGGATAATATTCTTTGCTTTTGTGGATTTGTGGAATTACTGCTCAAAAACTTCTCACATATTTTTAAAGTAGGGTAAAAGAAGAGGAACTACTTTTTCCACTTTTTAATAGTTTACATTGGGAAGCTATTAGAAAATTCACACAATCTGCTCAGCAAAGATTTGCTTAAGCACTTTTCTAAATAAATTACGTCATGTAAAGCCAAATGTACACAATTGAAGTCCCTAAGCAACTACAGCCAAAACCTTGGATATATCTCGACTTTCTTCAAAAGTTATTACCCAAATATTAAATAAGGAATCATATTAGCTATAATTAATTTTAATTACTATTACATGGATGGATGGATGGATAGATAGATTGATAGATAGATAGATAGATAGATAGATAGATAGATAGATAGATAGATAGATAGATAGATAGATAGATAGATAGATAGATAGATAGATAGATAGATAGATAGATAGATAGATAGATAGATAGATAGATAGATAGATAGATAGATAGATAGATAGATACTGGAAGCTGAGTTTCCATAAAGGCTACGTGCTACTCTTAGCATACACACCTCTATGTTAGTCCCTGAACCATGATTTACAAGCAGATGGTTGAATCTATGCTACAAATTTTGACAGTGCATTGAACAAACCCATTTAATGCATATCTAAACTTTGTTTATTTACTATTAATAACGACTTTGACTACTTTATTTACTACTACTAATTTGCCTTGTTATATCTGTAGTTTTTCTTGGAAGCAGCTGGATGAGTACCACAGAAAGCCAGATTTGTAGATTAAAGTAAACTTCTAAATAGATTTGTTCCAGCAACATTCATAATCTATTCTGGAAATGTGTGAAACTTTTTCAGAGCAGTAAATACTGACGCCAGGAAATCCCTTTCCAACTTCAGTTCTTTTCCATGGACAGTCATTTTGGTAAGGCTACAATTAAATGGTTTTGACATTGGAGCAATGTGGAATGTAATACGGCTTCTCAGGATCATGCTCTATATAATATTACTTTATCCATGACTTTTGAGCCACAGACTATCTCGTAAAACAGCTATGGCAATCTTATTTTGCTTACTTTGTTTTAAATTAACTTTAAAAAGTTAGAATTCTGATTTTGAAGCGTTAGAAATGTTTTTACTATACTTTAATTTTGCATTAAATTATTAAGCTTTTAAAAATAGAATGTCAAGCCATGCCATTTCTGCAGTAAATCGGAAAGCATTGCTTTCTTTTCCCTAACATCAGCACATAGATGAAAAACCATCACATCTAATCAAATCATGTGATTCAATTTCCAGATAAGGAAGTAATGGAAAAGTGTGTATTTTGCCACATCATGTGCGAAGCTGAATAATGTATGTTTAGTTGAAGGTTTGAGGCTTTAATTACTCAAAGCTTGTGTTCCAAGTTAGTTTCAATATCAGCCTTTAATGTTCTTATATTTAGAAACCATAGAACCTGGAAAACAAGATTAAAGTGGCAAGACAACAAGAAATTACAGTAATGAAAACTACTGGGGCTTGCAAACAATTACTAGATCCTGCTGAAACTAAACATTTACAGTTGGAGAATGAGTTTTTAAATTTGAATAACGTATATTCACTTGCATCCTTTTATTACATTTGCAGTATTATGCAGCAGTGTTATCTCATTCCTCTGTAATGATCCAGCAAGTCAACTTTTAAAATAAATATTTGTTATTGACATCTTGTGCTTGAGTTTTTACTGCATATAGCTAGTTGTAAATGATTTTAAACTGTTACTGAATTGCTTTCCTACTTTTTACACCTTATCAAGTACTTTTTTTCCTGGCCCGGATTATGAATTCATTGAATACACTTCAACAATTTGAACTGTACACTTAATTAGGCTAAGAAAACTACAATAGAAAAACAAAGTGGAAGTAATGCAAGTACCACTATAAATCTACCATTGGGGATTAAGACATAATTTAGAAACTTCTCAAAATATGGAGATTGCAACAATTTTTGGGAATGGGACTGCTAGTACTAGCAGAGACATATTGATTGGATTGATATATCATTTGGCTTTGTGAAAACATCACACAATCCTAGGATTTTCAAATATGTACAATCAAAAAGCCAGATATTTACAAGAAAGAAAGTTTGTATTACTTTATTCTGGATCATTTACGATAAAGCATTACTGAGTATGGCATAAATTTACCAGCTTCTAGGAAGTTGGTGATATCTGCATAATTGTTCAAACCACGTGGCACACAAGTGGGTTAACCATTTAGCATCTATACCAAATAGAATGGAAGTATTGTTTTGGGAGCTTTGTGTTATGTGATGGTCTACAGGTCAAAAAGTTGCTCAACCTGGTAGTCTCCACATGTATTAGGATTGCACTTTCCGAATTCCCAGACATTATGGCCAACAACTATATTGGTTTTTGTTTTTGTGTTCTTCTGAATGGCACGAGATTGTAGGTACTATTATGTATTACATTAGGTCAGTTTTTCAGTACTTGTCTTTTTTACAGAAACAGGAAAGGTGGGAGCTTCCTGCATTTAAAAAGCGATTTCCTTCATTTAAAACATGGCTTGTCAAAAAAAAAAATTGTGCCAAAGCTGTCCATGTGTTACTAGGGAGGAAATGTGCTATGCAGACTTCAAACTTAATTTTGATTAAGGGATGTGCAAAAGAAAAAACCTTTATAGGTAGTCCTGGTTTAGTGACTACAGTTGGAACAGCAATTTGGATGTTAAGCAAAGCTAAATGAAATTACAAATGTACTTGTGATTATACTTTAACTTTCCTTTGCTTTACAAATTATGACTCACAATGGTCATAAATGTGAGGATTTATGTGTAAGTTAAATTTCAGTTACTATGTTGTTGTAATTGCAGGATTACTTGTATTTTATTCAAAAAATTTAATGTGACATCATATAAATGACACAGGTTAATCTCTCTCTATCACAAGTGGCATTTATATTTATTGTCTGCCATCTCCCAAAAGTGTGTGAGATTTCTGAACTTCTTTGTGAAGCTTAATTGCCCTTTAATTTCCAATGTGGCATTAGTGTTGTGGATTAAAGTGTTAACTTTCTGTTGTTCATAGATGTCAGAATATCTTTTTATTAATTAAGGATACATTTTTTGCATGTTTTTCAAAGGTTGATTATGAGCTGCTGTTACAAAGATTAATTCAAAATTACGAACTAGATGGGAGATTTAGCTGACCTTGCATGATCTTAAGAGAAAAAAAAGCAACTAATCAGGTCAAACCAGATGAGTACATGGGAGATTGCCAGAAAATTGCAAAATTGTAAGCCAGACAGGGCGTTAAAAATATTCTGGAAATATTTCAGAAAAGAAAATGACAAACTACTTCCATAATGTGGAAAACAATATAAGAGATAGTTTTTTTCTTTGACTTTTTTCTTGCGATTTTTTTTTAAAAAGCTCGTCAAACTTGTGAACATAAACCAGAGTATATTACAATGTTTTTTAAATGCATAATGTAAATTAAAAGTAGCATTTTAAATTAATGACCTATGACTTCTGTTAGCATCTGCTGATTTTCTTTATGATTGTCTCTATTTCCCAAAAGGAACTTTGCATAATTTTAAAACTGCCATAGGCATTTTAGAGAATTAAAATAGCACATCAAACATGAGATTTTTAAGATCATGAGAATTAAGATGGATTTAACTTTTTAAGCTATTGTGAATATATTTTATACCCAGGAGAAATGTTTGTGGGAATATTTGGACCAAGATTATGGTACTGATTTGGATATGTTGACCTTTGGCTAGGGAAGGAACACTACACTGGTCAACATACAACAAGCAAAACTTTTCTTCACTTTTTCTCTTTCTTACAGTTGGTCAGCCTGTTGCTGATTGGAATTGCAGCTTGGGGCATTGGCTTTGGCCTCATCTCCAGTTTCCGGGTCGTTGGAGTAGCAGTGGCAGTTGGAATCTTTCTGTTCCTGATTGCTCTGGTGGGATTGATTGGGGCCATCAAACACCATCAGGTCTTGCTTTTCTTTGTATCCTTTGACTTGAAAGTAATCTAATACATTTCTCTTATTTCTCTGAAACTCCTTTGAATAACACCTTCATGGTTTCTTCTACTTCGTGGCAGGTTCATTAAATGGAAGACAGTATTTTGGTGAAATCATCTAAAGTACAGGAAAATAAGTGTTTCTTTTTTTTAAACAACTTGACTTCTATCCTTGTTACAAGATTAAAAGTTAATAGTAACATCTTTTTCTGGTGGTATAACTGATTTCTTTCAAATGGCTAAAGATTAAATCTTGAGTTTGTTTATTGAGCTCCCAATGTTTCCAGAGAGAAAATTAATTTGACAGTCAATTAATAAGAGTCCATAGAAGCTGAATGGCTAATACATAAATAAATACTGATCAATTTAATGGGGAAAAAAGCATTGATTTCAGATAGTATTAGACACTAAATCTTTTTTAAGATAAAAGTGAAAAAAAGTGTTCACTGTTCACTATAACATTATTATTAGGTTGCACAATTAGTTTAAAAAAACAATTAGTTTTTTAAAAATACATCTCTTGGAGTCAAACAATAGTTTTTAAAGCATATTTGGATGCTTTGTATGTGGTCCTATGATCTTTTTACTTTTTCAATACCTAACTTGTCCATGACTCCTTAAATAACAGATAGTACTTGACATACGAGCACAATTGGAATCATATAGTAATCCATAGTAAGTAGGGGTATAAAGGAACTCACTACATGACTTTTTCCAAATGACATTTATTGTTGGAAACTGGTTGGAAAGGTTGCAGATTGCAATCATGTCATCTCAAAAAGCAGCAGCCAGTCATAAATATAAGCCAGTTCCCAAGTTCCCAAATTGCAGTCATGTGGCTGTGGGTGTGTTTGTATACAACAGTCATAAGTACAGGGAATGGTTTTATATCACTTTTTTCAAGGTTATTATTTTGTACCATCATTAACAAATGGTTATAAAGTGAGAATTACCTATAAGGAAAAGAAGAGATAGCTGAGTGTGTAAATATTCATGTAGCTTATGTTATCATTTTTCTGCAGAATATTTTATGCAAATTAAACTACATTAAGTTCAGAAATGATTCAGTGGTTAAAGACACTGAACTTGTCAGCTGGAGAGTAGACAGTCTGGGTGTGAGACCCGAGATCTGTGCAATGGGGTGAGCTCCCATTACTTGCCCCAGCTTCTGCCCACCTAGCAGTTCAAAAGATGCAAATGCAAGTAATTTAATAAGTACCATTTATTAGGAAGGTGGGAAGATAACAGCATTCCATGCACCTTTGGCATATAGCCATGTTGGCCAAATGACCATGGAAATAGTTTTTGGACAATTCTGGCTTCCCCAGACAAGAAATGGAGATGAGCACCCTGCTCTAGAGTTGGAGATGATTGACAGGGAAACTTTTACCATAAGTTTAGAAAAGAAAGCTTATACAAAAGGTGGTAGATGTTTACTACATGGCAGGTAAGTTGCTTCACATTCCAGCAAACTTTAACAACATCTCCTCTTATTATGCGTGAGTATAGCATCCCTCACTTTTATTTTACATGCTAATTAATGTATTTCAATTGTTACATTAGGAAATAATCTAATTAGGATTGTTTGAGGGGTGTAAAGCAAAGAAGGAGCTGATGATTCAAGAAGAAGGTCCAGTCAGATTTATTGCTACTGCAATAAAACTAGAATGTTTTGGAGGGTGCATATTAGAATGCTGCAGGCTTGCATGTAGCTAGCATGACAGCCAGTTTCACTGAATTGGTTGATGGAAGTAGAAATTTTGTCATAATCATAATCCAAAATGTGTTCCATATGTCATCTCTCCATTCAACTGGGCTTCCTTTAAATCAGACCAAAATAACTTAGTCCTTTAAATTTGTATCTACATTTTATCCATGTGTCCCGGAATCACTTGGTTGAGTTGGGTGGTGTACAAGTCAAACAAACAAATAAAATGAATGAATGATCAAACAAACAAATAAATACATTCTGCAAATGCTGTTTTGATGACTTTAACTATGATATTTCAGTATATGATTATACTCTTGATAGTGTTTGTTATACAGTTCTCCGTCTCATGTGCTTGTCTGACATTGAATAAAGAACAGCAGGTAAGACATTTCTTATGATAGCTTTATTTAAAATTTATTATGTGGATAATCTACAATTAGATCCACAATAAAAGATTGATGAAAATTTAATAATTCAAGTCCTAACCAGGGATTAGAATTTTTTTTAACGTATGTGTGTAAGCAGTTTTATTTATTTGTAAAATTAGAGTGTAAAATGTCAAAATATTGAGGGATTACTATTATCAAAGAGCCATTATGGTTATCAGTAGGATCATAAAGAAGAATACTCATAGGCAAAGTTGTGGGTGGGCCCGCAGAAGAGCATTTGCTTGTTAATTAGAAAAAAATAACAATTACAAAATGTAGCATATATTCTCCCATTAGATGGAGAAAACTAGGAGCAGAAGCCTCAGTTGAAGAGGATAGGTCTATTTCATTAAGTTTAGAGAATGTGCTGTGAATGCTCATCCAAAATCTTAACTCCGGTCTCCAGTTCAAGATACTTAGGCCCAGAAGAATTTCAAAGCTAAAAAAGGGTAAGAAGGATTTATCCTAAAAAAAGACCAAAGATTCTAAAGACTCTTTTTATATATAAAAGACAGAACTTGTAACAACTCAAGACATTCTAGAATAGAATTCTGGTTGAAGGGGTCAAATAAATTTTTTTTATAGCAATACTGCTATAAAAATTCATGATAGATTTTTATGGATCTGTTAAAGCTGGTTATTGACAGTCATGGTTGGACTCACAAGTTCTAATAGTGTACTACTAGTCAGGTTGGAGTTAACTCATTCTTTTCTTCTTCTTTTTCCTGATTGAAAATAATGAAATGAAAGGTTGGCCCTGGAATTGATCCCTTCCCTCATACATACTGTCCCATTAAGTACTACTACTGTTAGTTTTAATCCATTTTGTGAAGTTAGCCAAAACTAAAACAAAAGAAAAAGGACAGATTAACAAAATGGAGAAACCAAATTATCTATTGCCTGAAGCCTTTCACCTTAATGTGACAGAAATATCAGTTAAATAGATACTGCAATCAACTTCAATTTAGCTGCAGGTTACACAGACTTTTGAGTAGCATCTTTTAACACATTTAAGATAATCCCAGTTTCTTCACATTCATAGTTTATGCTTGGGTATAAACCAATATACTGGCTAAGGAATTAGGAGAGCTGAAGTCCATACACCTTAAAGTTTTCAAATCTGAAAAACTGATTTAAAATAAATTTTGAGCAAACAGAACCCAAAATACAGACATTTCTCCTCATTATCTTCAAAGGAAATGAAGCAGCAGCAATGTAAATATTTTTTGTGAGCAAGCAAAAACGGGAGAGAGGGAGGTTGCAGAATGCATCTAAGATATAAAAATATTAGCAAATAATGGGTGATTTTCTACATAAGAAAAAATATTGATACTATCCACTGAGGACAAACAAATCCAAGACAGTGAAAGTTTTAAAATTATGAGCAAAATAAGGAAATGAAATGAATAATTAAAATACTGGAAAATTATTCTGTTTGCATAGTTAGTATAATTATAAAATATACTATAATTAGTAATTATACTAATTATTATACTATAATTAGTAAACTAGAGTTTTTATGCAGAAGTTTATATCAAACTAATAGCAAAGTTCGGTTCTTGGCTACTAAATAATTTCCTTGTGTTTATAGAGCAAACTTCTAGAGGTTGGGTGGAACAACACAAACAATGCAAGACAGGATATTCAGCGAAATTTAAACTGTTGCGGCTTCCATAATGTCAGTGATCATATCTCTTGTTCTGCTGTAAGTTGACTTTTTTATGTTGTGTTTTTGAAAAACCTTGTTACCATATGTTTACTTTGCTTGTCTGTCTCTCTTGGATCTGTAATGTTCTATCTTTGAAATCCATAATCCATTGCTTGCATTTGATTATAATACATACAGTTATGGTATAATTTTGGAAAAAAATAATATGAAAAGTTGCATCCAAATCTTCTTCTTTCAAAATCTGTCCAAGAAGCAGAATTCATGAGCACTATGGCAGTCCTGGATTTGGTATAGTTTATGGGGATCCATTTGACAGCAGAGATCACACCCCTAGATATTTTGTCCTTGTACAGTGACAATATGGTTGAATAATGTTAATTCATTCCTTGCCATGGTCCTGGAGGTCTAATAGAAACATTGTAGGGATTTGGCTTACTCAGACAATTTATAAATCCAATGGGTTTTCAGAGAGATTGAAGTTTTTCCTAAATCCTTGTGACCAGTTCAACTGAGAATTCCACCTATGTGAACTCTGTGATTGTGGATCTTATGGAGTTCATACATGAACTCTGGAAACAACATAAGAGATACCTAGAGCAGGGGTCGCCAACCTTTTGGACCTCAGGGACCACCAAACTCATAATTTTAGATCCCAGGGACCACTAACCGGTTCTGTGGGCATGGCCTAATTTGTGGGTGTGGCTTGGTGATCATGTGACTGGCTGGGCATGGCTTGTATGTAAATATTACAAATATTTATATAAATATTGATTTTTTTTTTATAAAAAAAGAGCAAAATCAGGCAAAGCAGGCAAAGCAGGCAGGCAGATTGAATTGCTTACAGAATCACAGATTCATTCAGAAATCTATCTATCTGCCATTGGCTTGCTCACTCTGTCACATAAAATTTGCTTGAAAGCAAACTCACAAAATTAACTCACAACACACCATGCATGTAAATACTGAATTTTTTATTTTAAAAAAGAACATCTTTTACCCAAAATCAGGCAAAGCAGGCAGGCAGATTGAGTTGCTCACAGAATCACAGATTCATTCAGAAATCTATCTGCCATTGGCTAGCTCAGTCTGTCACATCAAGTTTGCTTGAAAGCAAACTCACAAAATTAACTCACAACACACAATGTATGTAAATATTGAATTTTTTATTTTAAAAAAGCAACTTTTCTCCAAAATCAGGCAAAGCAGGCAGATTGAGTTGCTCACAGAATCATTCAATGATCTAGCTATCTACCACCGGCTAGCTCAGTCTCTCAAATTTGCTTGCCATGAGTCTGCACTGAATTTGCTTGCAAACAAACCTTCAGTCCTAAGGAAGGTTCGGCTGTGCTTAGCTAGAAAGCAAGAAATCCAACTATTTCCTGCTTCCTAGCTAATCTAAATCTCCTTGCACAGCAGAACAGATGATGGTTGGAAAAAGAAAAAATAGCAATTTAGCAGATAAGTTTGTCGGGTAAGGAGTGAATGGGCAGGAAGAGTTCCCGCAGGCCATGTGGGCTGAACAGCCTTGTGTTTCTGCGCAGGCTGGATTAATTGCTTTGTGGGAGTGTTCTGGAGGTGAGATTTTTCTGCGGCCCACCAAACTTTTCTCACAGCCCACCAGGCCATAAGTGAAATTATGTATTAGACTTATCTTGTTACAATAAGATGTTGAAATGAAGTAGCATTTACCTGGACAATGTAAGTATGCAATTTGGAAATTGCATCTATTTCTTAACTCTGGAGGCCCTTTTGATCTTATTCATATTTTAGTCACTCCTAATTCAACTACTGTTACCTGACAGTATCCTTGACGACTGCTTGGAAGTTTTAACCAGTCCAGAATGCAGCATGTTCATAATTCTTAATGCTGTGAGATTTGCCCATGTTACATCATTGTGGTGCTGCACTGGTTCTCAATTCGCTCCTAGGTGCAATTCAAAGACTTTAAAGCAGGGGTCACCAACCTTTTGGACCTCAAGGATGACCAAACTCATAATTTTAAATCTCGAGGACCACTAATATGAAATTTGACTGATGGTGGTTTGCTGAAGTTGGTGAGAGAGACAGATTGGCTAGCTGAATCTGTCACATAAAATTTGCTTGCAAGAAAACTCATAAAATTTTCTAGTAAACAAACTCACAAAATTAACTCACAACACACCGTGTACGTAAATATTGAATTTTTTTATTTAAAAAAGAGCAACTTTTACCCAAAATCAGGCAAAGCAGGCAAGCAGATTGAATTGCTCTCAGAATCACAGATTCACTTCAATAGATCTGTGTTTCTGCCATCATCTATCTGAGTCTGTAACTGAATAATAGAACCTTCAGTCCTAAGGGAAGTTCGGCTCTGTTTAAAAGCAGAGCCGAAGATCTAAAGATTAGCTAGAAAGCAAGAAATTCAATGATTTCCTGCTTTCTAGCTAATCTAAATCTCCCAGCACAGCAGAACAGCTGATGGTCCAGGAAAAAAAAAAGAAGCAAAAATAGCAACTTAGCAGGCAAGTTTTCCAGTTAAAGAGTGAGTGGCGTGGGGGGGGGGGGTTACTGCGGACCCTATGGGTGGCACAGTCTGGATTAATTGCTTTGGGGGAGTGCTCTGGGGGTGCCATTTTTCTGTGGACTGCCAAAATTTTCTTGTGGACCACTAGTGGGCCATGGCCCACCAGTTGGTGACCGCTGCTTTAAAGGACTTCTTAAAAGGACTTCACAGGTCACCTTATTTGCCTATCTACCTATCCCATCAAATCTGATGGATGAACAGAAGGCCTCCCTCTGTCAACAATGTCTTTTGGCATGACCTTGGGGCATGCTTTATCTTTTGAGGTGCCTTCTTTACAGAACAGACTCTCTATTCTGATCAAGGCTTCCTGAGACACCAACAAACACTCGTTAAATCCAAAACCTTTTTATTTTAATTCAATGGCTGTGAACGATCATCATTCATAATTGTAAACCATGAGTCTCAACCAGTTATAAATAGTCCCATGGAAGTCTGCCAAAGTTCTTCAGGAGAAGTCTGATAAGAACGCACTTTTATCTTACTTGAAGTGCTGCCAATGACTAAAATACCAATTAGTCTTTCAGAACCAAATGGAGCACAAATTCACCACGGAGCTTTCACGTTCCAAACCAACCAGCATGGACAACATTGCTTCCTGCAAAGGTTCCTGTCCCTTTGCATTTCATTTATATCTTATGGGAGGGGCAATCACCTCCAAGCCTTTGTCTTAGAATCACCCCTTTGTCTTAACTGCTCTTTTCTTCTGGTAGCTCTGCACACACGCACACTGGGAATAGGCTCCTCTTGTTCTTCTGCCTCGCTGCTGTCAGATTCTGGAGGCTCTGGAGTCAGCACATAACTCCAAGATAGCCCTGGCCCTATCTCTGTATCAGAAGCAGAACCATCATCCGAGATCTCCGCAGACTCCCGGACTTGCCCATGTTCTTTCCCACTGTCCGATTCTGCTGCCATTTCCGCAGGCTGCCAGCGGACCACAACACTCTCCCTTGAGATCTAGATGACCCCTTTTCTCTTGACTCTTCTCCTAGACTATGAGCCAGGATATAACATGAAACCAAACTATGGGAAATTAGCATGAGATTTTTATGTCACCTGGTTAAACTGTGACAGTCTTTAATTTGGGAGGAGGGAGTATTTATAATATGTTGGTTTGATTATTGTTAGCTTCCCACTGTTATATTAAGTGTGTGTTGGGATTACAAATATTTTAAATAGCATATGTATCTGTGCATGTAGCTATAGATAACATCCTAATAATGAATTGAAATGATGATTGTTTATAGGAATGTTTTGAAACACAGACCTGTAAGCCCTGTGCACCTATAATTAAGGAATATTCTGGAATGGTCTTGAGATTTGTAGGAGGTATTGGTCTCTTCTTTAGTTTCACAGAGGTAAGTGCAAAATAAGTGTAAACCAGGGGTGTCAAACTCACCTCATTACAGTGGTGTCAGCTGACATATAGGGACTTTTTCCCCTTCACTAAGCCAGGCATGGGCATGGCCAGTGCATGAAGCATCTGGCCTGCAGTCCAGATGTTTGACAGCTCTGGTATAAACCATTGTGTATGTTTATGTGATTTGGAAAACTTTATAATATATTTTTTTTCTATAAAAGTATTATAGTTGGTATGAAGAAGCACTGTTCTCTTCTATAAAAGTAAAAATATTTTTATTTCTTAGCAAGATAATATACACATTATTTCATTGTCAGATAAAGTTAAAATCCTATACAGTTACTTAAATGAGTGAATGTGATTGAATTTACTGTTTATTATTTCTGTAGAGGTATCATGCATTGAACCATTGTCACTTACAGCTTATTTCTGGTGATTACATGAACAGTCCATTTTATTTTCTAGGACTGTGCACACTTCAAAAATAATCAGGGGACGGTACCTTAAAGTAGCCCTGTCTTTTTTCAGATTTTCTCATTATCTTGAAAAAAAATTAAAAGTCTGTCTTCAGATTTCATAAAAGTTTAATTTCATAGGTTATTCTAAAGTTGAAAATTGGTATATTATTTACTCAAAGATATTATTCCTTCATATATGAATATATGATGAGTCAGGAGCATTGGATACAGAGAATGTTTATAAATGAAGTGATGTAGTGCTGAAAGATGTTGCAATATATTATGAAGTTTTAGCAGATGCTGTCTTTCTTTTCTTCCTTCAGATCTTAGGAGTGTGGCTCACTTACAGATACCGGAATCAGAAAGATCCACGTGCAAATCCTAGTGCATTTCTTTGACCTGGAAATGTTTTCAGGGACTAAAAATTTTTTCCCCTTGTGGTTTTAAAAAGCTGAATTCTCCACTGATCTGTCCGCTCTCCATGTTAATTGGGGGCGTGTGCCTTTGAGCTAAGAAAACAGATCTAGAACTGCTTTTCATCCTGTTTTCTAATGTTCTTTGAAGGAACTAGTCTGAAGTGCTTATTGTCAATTGTATAACTAAACAGAATATGAATTCTGTAGGAATATAGTGATCCAGTAGAATTATTCATGTTATTCTTCTCTCAATGGGTTGGTGTTGTTTTTAATTTAAGGAAGGATTTATTTGGTCTTATAATGTATTTCATTTGTCATAATTTCTTTCTTTGATTTATTTCTCCCTCCTTTCTTGAAAGACTAATTTATTGGCTTCAGTGCATTTCATTTGAAATATGTTAAAGAAATTGTGCTTTTGTTTCTAATACTGGTATTAATTTAGAAGAAACCCCTCAAATAATCACTTGACAATTGAAAATTAATCATTTTTAATTATTGGGGATTATACCTATCAACTCCTCTCCAATTTTTGGATCTGTTTAAGATATAAATGCAAATCAGTTCAGTATTTTTCATTAATTTCAGTCTTGGCTATATAAATATTCTGTTTCAGCCCAAGAACAGATTATGTCTAAATCAACTGATTTACCTCAGTTCTAAAACACATAAAATCATTTGGCAGGGATGTGGTTCTGTAGTGGGAATCAAAATTTTTTACTACCAGTTCTATAGGTGTGGCTTGGTGGGCGTGGCATGGCTTGGTGGGCATGGCTTGATGGGCATGACAGGGGAAGGATACTGTAAAATCTCCATTCCCACTCTACTCCAGGACAAGGATATTGTAAAATCTCCATTCCCACCCCACTTCAAAAGAAGGATATTGTAAAATCTCTATTCCCACCCCACTCCATGGGAAGGATACTGCAAAATCCTCATTGCTTCCACACTTCACTAACCTGAACACAAGAAGACCCAGCCAATCACCAGTTGATCGGGAGGCAGAGAATAGATGGTGGTGGGGCCAGTCAGAGGTGCTATTTGCCAGTTCTCTGAACTACTCAAAATTTCCACGACCGGTTCTCCAGAACTGGTGAGAACCTGCTGAATACCACCTTTGATGTGTTTGGATATTATCCAACATTATACTTTCAGAAGGCTGACTATTAGAGTTTTTTTTCCACTGCTCAGTATATGAACACAGTAAGAAAGAGAGATGAATTTTCACAGTATACTAAATTTGTACAACTTGTGTAACTTAAAATGATAAATGGAGAAGCATAGTGTGTAGTTGGTTTGTCATGGTAAGACATTGATGCTAGGAGGTTTTTGGGAAGGGGCAATTCCTTTTTATCAGTGTAATACATTAACTGTGATACTGATAATGGGTTTTACATTTAATTGTTTGTTCATTGATATCTAAATTGTTTAACTATAAATGTGTACTAAACTATTGTAAATGATATCTTTGTAGTTCTTCTCGTTATTTAAAAATAAAACTTTTAAAGAATTACATTTAAAATTCAGTTTCACGCACATATCATATAATTTAGCCCTTGCTTAACTGCCAAAACATTAGTAGTATTTCTATTAACATTATATAAATGCAGATTGTTCAAGCATATTAATATATTAGTTTTGAAAGGATAATTGGAGGAAGCCTGTAGAGAGCAGAAAGCTTAAAAGATATGTAAGTAATAATGACATGATGGTGAAAAAATCAAATTATCAAGAAAACTTAGTTCTGGAAATTTAAGATAGTGTGGGAAACCAGTTACTGCTCTTCAAGAAGACTATTAGATTTGAATTTCAGAAATACAGACAGCCATTAGAAAGCAGTCAAGTATTAAGTTTTGTGTCATCCCTTTAGTACCATCTTGGAATGATCTGATTCTTGTAACCATAATATGCAATTTTTATTATCTCTGGGGAGTTGGAAATTGGGACTAAACAAAACTGGAGTTGAAAATATCTGAAAGCCCACATATTGGAATAGAATATTACAAGCCTTCATTGAAAGATAAAACTTTCCATGACGTAGTATGGACATCTAATTGAAACTGAGATCTAGGGATACAGTTCAATTCCCATCCTGTGGAGCTGATTGTTGAGGAGCACAAGAATACCAATCCAGCTACTATCTACTGTAAATATACTTTAAAATTCAGTAAGAAGACTTCTCTATGTTTCATGTTGTTCTTCCTCTGGAATTTCCTGAAGTCCTAAACACAGTTTGCCCTTGAATAAGGAATCACACAAAAATTTGTTATATTTAAAATGTATCTCCTGCTTTATCTGACTGAGCATTCAGTGGTCCTGATTTTGATATAAGTTGCTCTTGTATCCTTCCTATTTCTTACCTTTTCCTTTTACAGTGATGACATTCCCATTCTTCTTGATTGAAGTTCCCTATCAAAGAGGAACTTAGCCTTAACTATGAGTAAGGATGTCTGTGAAATTCACCACATTGATATGATTGATATGGATGCCCTTCTCAACATAGTGAGCATGGGCAGCTGACAGTATATAAAATGTGCCAAGAATATAACAGAAAAGCAAAAAATGTAATTTAAACGTCTGTAGCTAGGAAAAACAAAACTAAATGTGCATAGTACAATCCAGCTGTGGCTTCTAAAAGCCCATCTGGAAAAATGGAATAAAATACCTTATTTGGCTAAATGTGATTAGATATACAAGAATCTTCTCTGATGCAGAAGCAGAGTCATCACCACCACCATCACCATCTTCATTCTCATCATCATATCACCCCAATAAGGGAGTGGTAAAGAAGATAATAGATATAATAATAATACTACCATCTATGGCTAAATATACACAGACATTAGACAGTATTGGGAGAATTAGGTGTTCAGCAGAAGAATGAGGAAAAAAACCCTGACCCCGTGTCTTATTGTTTTGGCATGCAATATCCTATAGTGGCATTCCAAATGAAAGAATTGAAATGGTTTGTGTCTAAAAGTGAGGGATCTGTAGAGATTTTGTCAGTCCTCCTTTTGATCTTTGCAATAGATATATTGTCTATGGTTGCAATTGTTCTTTCTGCAGTCCTAACTATTTGTTGGAGTCTGTACCTATCATGTTTGATTACTATACTAAAGCAGACAGTTAAAGAAGTACAAGTGACATCCTCAATAATTCCTCTGTAAAATTGAATCAACAGCTCCTGAGCAGTTTGAACTTCCTGATTTGACACAGGAAGAATATTCTTTGTTGTGCCTTTTTAATGGTGGTTCTAATGTTACAAATCCATTTCAAGGGGAGATTATAGAACCCCAAAACTTGAAGGATTATACTGCTGATACTATGCTGTTGAATAATTGGTGGTAAAATAAAAGAACTCCTCCTAAAATCCATTCTCATCTCTACAATTTTAAGATGTTCAGCTCCAGATTGTTCTGGTTGCAATAGTATTTGCATACTTTATCACTGTCTCAAATGAAGCCAATGGCTGTTGTATCTGTAAACTTCAGTACTTTAACAAACAGATCTCTAGAAATGCAATCATTGGCATAGAGAGAGAAGAGAAAGAAAAGAAAAAGAAAAGAAGGAAGGAAGGAAAGGAAAGGAAAGGAAAAAGAAAAAGGAAAGAAAAAAAATTAAACTAAATTTAACTAACAAAGTTAAGGCTCAACTAACAAATAAATATTTGAGGAAAGATTTTAAAGACCCTACAGAAAGCTAAAAAGGAGTGGGCTATCTGAATCAGGGAGCCGGGAAGATTTTATTTTAGAGATATTGACATGCAAGAAAAGATAGGTCTCCGGATCCCACTAGGTGGCATGATTTCAGAGACTGATTAAGTGCCAACAATTAGATGTCAATTGCTAACCACAGATTTTTCCAGGATCTTCCTCAGCCAGCTTTTTCAGGACTTTTACTGGTACACTATTGCTATATAATTGACTTTGTTGCTGTTTCCACAGCATAATAGATTTCTCCAGAAAATCAGACCTTACCAAAATATGTCTAAAGTAGGACAATTTGAATCTGCTAATTTGTATCTCGAGTGAAAATTTTGGGTTTATTTCTTCAATTTGTTTATTTAGCTATCATGCTACTCTAAAGTCTTCTCCAATACCAAGATTCAAAAGTATCAGTACTATTTCTATTCCTATACTGTTGGATCTGGTAGAATCTTGCCTTCAAAAGTTATGGGTGCTCCATCATTGGAAATTTTAAAAAAGATTGGACAAGAATTTGAAATGGTATAGGTTTTCATGCTTGAGAAGAGGTTGGACTAGAAGACCTCCAAGGTTCCTTCCAACTCCTGCTCTGCTCTGCTCTGCTCAGCTCTGGTGAGATAAACAGAACAGCTAGGAAAAGGTGATCCCACAAAATACATAGCCTTATGTCTTTTAGGATTTGAAATTGAGAACCACTATTTGAATCACACCCAGAAGTCTATTGGAAATCAGTGTAACTTGTGAAGCAATTGTGTTTCATTTCTACACCTGGCAGAGTAAATAGCAAACCACAAATACTCATGTGTTGATTATCTTCTTTGGAATGGCAGAAGCCTTAGTAACAACTGGCCTACTAGCATTTTCCATTTTTTGGGAAGCATAAAACCCTGATTTTGACCCAGAAGTGGCATGAAAGCTGACAAAGTCCTACCCCCTATTTGTGTCTCCAATTTTCTTTCAGGATATCTGTGGCTGAACCAACAAAGTAGTAATAGAAATGGAACTGCAAGAGAGGTTCCACTTCCCATTATTTTCCTAGAGAACTAATGGCTGTAATGTTTCTCATGCATCTTCATGATTCCACAGCCAATATTACTAATAAATAGTTAAATTGAGAGTCCTGGGAAGAGTCGTGGGAGCCAAAAGTGTTCTTCAGTTTAGCATAATGTGCCACACAACTTTGAGGCTATGGTCATATAACATACTTCACAATATATTATAGTTTAGATTCTTAAATAAACTACTATATTTTATGTGATTTATTCAGTATGCTGAGCTAAAATATGTATAAACCTTTTATGTACATAAAAATACTTATGTCTTCTGTATTTCTTGCAAACTATAACTTTGCCAGTAGACTTAACAAATTTCATTTGTGTATTAATTGGAAGGTTGCTATTCTGCCTGGCTCCCATGATTGTGGAAAGATAATTTCCAATATTAATACTTAAACACATTAGCTAATATTTAATAGATGACCATACTTCAATTACAGGGTTTTTGCTTATACATTTCAGTGTGTAATATAAATAGCAAGTCAACTATTAACTATTCAAAAGATTTTAGGTAAATTGAGACTGAAACATGAGGCAACAGCTTCACAGATGGATGGAAAATATCTGTTTCACCTCACTTAGTTATTTAAATTCATGTGTCTATTTCTCATAATAGAAAGAGTTCACGAAAGGCGGTCAAAGCATAATTTTTGATACATTGCATCGAAAGATATTGATTTTCATATTTTCACATAAAAACTTTTCTCACCCAGACTGAAGATACCAAGAATTTATCCAAATACACTTTGGAATTTATGATTTTATACACTTCATTTTCTGATTTTCATTTTACCTCTTTCTGATATTTTACCTGCGTTCCCCAAGCCTGTGTGCTTTCTCCTCTTCTCCCTATATACCAATGACCGCATCTCAAACGATCCATCTGTTAAAATGCTGAAGTTTGCAGATAACACAATAGTTTGCAGATGATTGGTCATTTGAGACAATGACGAATCCACATACAGTTGGGAGGTTGTACAATTTGCCTCCTAGTGTTACCGGAACAATCTGGAACTGAACACACTCAAAACCATAGAAATGGTGGTAGACTTTAGGAGAAACCCTCCCATATTATCACCTATTACAATACTAGGCTACACAGTATCAACTGTAGATTTGTAGACAGTAAAACCTAACCCTAACCTTCAAATTTCTAGGTCCTATCATATCACAAGACCTAAAATGGATACTTAACATCAAAAATGTCATCAAAAAAGCACAACAAAGGATGTTCTTTCTGTGCCAACTCAGAAAGCTCAAACTGCCCAAGGAGCTGCTGATACAGTTCTATAAAGAAATTATTCTGTCATCTGACCCTCTATAACTGTCTGGTTTGGTTCTGTAACCCAACAAGATAGACATAGACTTCAGAGAATAATTAGGACTGCAGAAAAAACAATTGCTACCAACCTGCCTTCTGTTGAGGACCTGTATACTTCATGAGTCAAAAAGAGGGCTATGAAAATATTTACAGACCCCTCACATCCTGGACATAAACTACCCTCAAAACGACACTATAGAGCACTTCACACCAGAACAACTAGACACAAGAACAGTTTTCTTCCGAAACGTCATCAGTCTGCCAAACAAATAATTCCCTCAACACTGTCAATCTATTTACTAAGTCTGCATTACTATTATTATTAATCCTCCCATCCTTCCTTTCACCCATTTCCTCCCACTTATGACTATATGACTGTAACTTTGTTGCTTGTATCATTATGATTTATATTGACTGTTTCCTAGTATGATTTGATTGCTTATGACTGTTATTAAGTGTTGTACCTTATGATTCTTGGCTCTTGATGAATGTATCTTTTCTTTTATGTACTCTGAGAGCATTTGCACCAAGACAAATTCCTTGTGTGTCCAATAAAGAATTCTATTCTATTCTATTCTATTCTATTCTATTCTATTCTATACTATTCTATTGCTTTTGACTAAGAAACTTACAGGTGGATGTTTAAAAAAATGACGAGGGAGACTATTTTTTTTGGTAAAGATGTAATATAGATTTATTTTTAAATCATGATTTAGCATATTTTAGTATTTTATAAAAGCAATCAATACAATGTCATAACATTATAACATTATAAATGAATATTTATAACATAGTTTTGGTATTAAAAGGTTGCATATTAGCAAACAATACCCTATGCAAATCCAAAGTCCAGGATGCTTTCATTAGGAGGAAAAAACTAAGCATATTTGGACTGTCAGTAGCAGAAGATCTGAGAGTAGATCACTTTTCTTTCTTCATAATTCTGTTTTTAGCAGAATCAGAGCTTTCTGCATATTTGAGTACACTAGGAATAAATAAATTGGAGTCATTATTTTTTAAGGAAACAAAACATCATGTGCTGTTAAACAATTTTATAGATCCACGTTTGAATTGTTTGAATTAAACAAGCTACAAAAATAAAAACCACACCTTAAATTGACTTAAAATAGCATGAGCATTCATAACATGTTTATTGTAGAAAATCAGATTCATAACTTGGTTAAATTAATTTGTATTAATTTTGACAAGCTACTCTTAATTTCTCTCAAGTACAAATTATTTATCTAGGAATGATTTGTGGCTTTATAGGAAGTTGCATACTGCAGTGGAGAGATAAAGAAAGGGTGGTTCAGAGATTCCCTAAAGTCTAGCACCATGTGCATGAGCAATTGGACTTTTTAATTTACTCTTCAGATATATATCCCACTTTTATTTTGTACAGCTCAAGGGAATATACACTCCTCTTCCTATATTGTCCACAACAACCTTTCAGGTGGATTGGGCTGAAAGAGAGCGAATTGGCCCAAAGTTACCCAACCACCTTCTGTGACTAATGGAAGAACAGAATGTGTCAATTTCTAATCCAGTTCTTTAATCACTACACCGAACTGGCACTTGTTTCTGGTATGACTCGATGGCAGAAACTTTATCCAACTCCCAAAATGGAGAATGGCCACAATTCTACAATGGCCAATGTAGCATTCAAAATGCCACACTAACAGGGGCCATGATCCACAGAAGTGCCAGCCAATCACCAGTGCTGGCCAATTCATATCAGACAAAGTCATACAAAAATTTGCAGCATGGCTAAGCTCTCAGGATGAATTCTTTCAACTGGCTTTCACTTACATGACATGAAAGGAAATGGTGTCAAATCAATGGGTGGGTTTTTGGTGATTAATTCTAATGGTGTACTCAAATATTTGTTTATAGCATAAGTCAAATGGATTTTCCTTGGTTAAAACTATGAAATGAAAGAGAAACTACTCACACAGAAGGATATCTTGAGGCTCATAAGCATAGAAACGGTTAGAATATCTTCCAGTAATATCTGCTCTAATAGTTAGCGTAGGATCTAGAAACAAGGGAAGAGGGCAACAGTCTATAAAACTAGCCATTCATATTTTTTCTATCAACAACATGTGAAATACAAATTCCTAATTAGAGGTATATTATGAACTTGTGTATACTGAAGAATATGGTGTCAAAACAGTCAGTTGATACCAGATTGGGTTAAAGACTTTGCAAATAATATCATCTGTATATGATTCTTTTTTCTAATTTTTCCACATTCATACTGAATAGTCAAAAAATTTGTTTACACAATAAATATTTGTTGAGACTATTTTTATTAGCTTGATTCCAGTTTTTCAAGTAAATATTTCCAATTTTTAAAGACTCACCTATAAACAAAATTCTGGGCACATATTGACCATCTGGTGCAAGATGTTTATCTGAAGTTTCATACTAGAATTAAAAAAAAAAGATATTGATATTCCTATCTATCATTTAAACTGCAGTCTTTGTGTTTCTTTCTCATTCCAACAACAAAAACAAAACAAAACCAATGATTATCTTCAATATAGTTAGACATTTGGTAGAGGAGGACAACGTACAACTATTGCACAAAATTCACAGTTAGAATTATAATTTCAAGATATTCAAGATAGAACAGTTTAGATCAAATTGATGCTATGGATAAATCTCCATATTGTCTAACCAACTTCAGCTACCATAATCTTCGAGCCAATATAACTGATAGCAGAAACTGGAGAAAGTTGAGACTCTCACATCATGTTTTTTTTCATAATATTTTCCTGTATGTATTCATATAAGCAACAATATTACTGAAAATACAAGGCAAATTATGTGCTCGCAAATTTTTCTGAAATAATTTTCTCAAATTATTTGCAGCTCATTTTCATTTTGGTAAAATGCCTTGTGTAAAATTATATAATAATTCAAACATCATCTGAAAACTTACAATAAGATTAAGAAGAACAAAGCTTGCAGCCAATTTCTGTATATCTTTGTTTTCAGCAAATACCTTCTTCAACGCTAAAACAGAGTAACAATTATAAAAGCTATTTTTTAAAAAAGGAAAAAAGGAAACAAATGTTCTATATCAATTGATACTTCAAATCTGGCCAAACTTGTAAACTATATTAATGCCTCGTATATCTCAATATTTGAAAAAGAAATACTATAGAGGAGAACCAATTTTGTAGTAGTTTAGAAATTGGAAGACTGTGAGTTCTAGACCTGCATTGGGCACAAAGCCAGCTGGGTCACCTTGAGCCAGTCACTCATTCTCAGCCCTAGGAAGTAGGCAATGGCAAACCACTTCTGAAATCTAGGAAAGAAAACTACAGGGACTAGATGAGTAAAAAACTGACTCAAAACCACATACATATGATACTATAAAAATGTAACATAAAAATAATTTTAAGAAAAATACTTAAAACTATCACAATAATTGTCTTTGGATTTTAAAACTTGGATTTCTTTTCTTTTCTTTTATATATATATATATATATATATATATATATATATATATATATATATATATATATATATATATATATATATGAATAGGATTAATATTGTTCTTTATAAATCATAACACTTCATTTCTAATTTCATTTCTAAATGGCTGCTACAAAACTTTTTATTCAAATTTGTATATCTTTAATCGTTTAATTACTAACTTAAAACAGGTTGCTCTTTCCGGTCATTAAAAAAACCTGATGGGAGGAAGCAATTAATTTTTCTAAATGGGATGAACATTTCATTTGTTAGAAACAACAGTACCTTGACTATGTGGGCACTCTTCTAAGTGGTGGATGACCATTATAGGCTTGTTGCTGTAACAGAAAAAGTGGTCCATAATAGCAGTTAATTTGGTTAACTTCTCTAAACTAAGCATGTCCATTGCATTGGTCTACAATTTCCATCAGTGTAATTGGCATAGCCAATGGGGATATGAGAATTAGAATGTGTCTGGAAGGGTCTCAAATCTGTGCTTATCAAACATAGTGCAGAAATAATTATTTTACTAAATTTCTTCTCCTGCAAAAGATGTTTCTGCATTTCTATCTCATTCCCAGAGTGCTTTAGAATTTCTATACCATTTCTTTTGTGGATTTGTGGGATGACTTTTCTGTTAAAAGAAGTGGTAAGTTATATAGTGGTGCTTAATCATGACTGTTTCTTAGCATGAAATCTGTTTCTGTCGCTTTGTGATCCCCAGAAGCTCCACAAGAAGAATTTTTGGAAACTTGGGAAAGTTGAAGACTGCTGTAATGGTGATTGTATTGTAAAAGAAATGAAGAAAGAAAGAAAAGTTAGGGCAAGATCATATTGCAACCTACCCTAAATTGGGTGGGTTTCCCTAAATTGTTCTTATCTTTCCAGATGGAAAAAATGAAAGCAAGTACTTTTCTATAAGATTGAAAGAGAGTAAACAAAGAGAGAGAGAGTGATAGAATGGTAATGTGTAGTATCATTTGTTGAAATATATTAAAATAAATTGAAATATTTTATCAATGTCTCATACTGGAAGTTAAATAATTTTTCATAAAACAATGAATAGCACTTGCCAAAGGGATTACCTTGTTTTGGATTTAAAAAGAGCTTCTTCATAAGTCTGAGTCCAGATTAGTTGATCACCCCAGCCTGAAGATAAATGACAAATGGAATTTAATTTAAATATGTCATTGTTGAAGAACTCTTAAATATCATTCAAATCTGAACAAATATCGTAGTAGATCTATCACACAATGCACTTCTTAATCCAAGCATTTCTCCATGTTTCAGGGAACGGTTTTTGATGATATGGGTTAACAGTAAGCATTTATTTGAATTCATTTATTAATGTGAATTCAGAAGCTCATAAATATGGATTGAATTATTAGCTTCTAATAATTAGTATCTGTATTACTATCTGATTAATATATATTAATCTCCTCCCCCAGGATTGATACATGATTAATACTTGAATTCATTTTTTAGAGGATGCTTTTTGTGCAATATCTACTTTGCTTTAGCATTCTGGGAATTGACATATCTTTGTCAAGATTGGAAAACACTGTCCTTGGGTCACATGCTCCTATCAATTCTAGCCAACATAGCAAATATCAAATAATTCAATTAATTCAAATCTTATTAACCTTAATGGAACTTACTTTCAAATAGATATGTATAAATATCTATATACTCCTCAGATCATATTCCATTAGTCATCAGATCCTTGGAATTCCCATTTTACATTGTCCATACTGAGACATAAGATTCTTTCCCTATTGTAGATCCATGTTTCTAAATTTCAGCAACTTTAAGATATGTAGGCTAAGGAATTCTGGGAACTAAAATCCTCATATTTTAAAGTTACCAAGGTTGAGAAACAATGTTGTACACTGTCTATCTCCCAGTGCATGCTGGATTTTTTAAAATTTATTTTAAATTACATAATATTCTATCGATTGAAAATTATTTGAAGGAAAATAACTGTGATAAATAATTCCAGAAATCACTTCTTAAAAATAAGCAGGTCTGATTAACAACTGAAATGTATAAAATACACGGCTTTACCTCTTGAAAGAGTCTGTGGAAGTTTAGGATGGGTCTCTTTGGGTTCTTTTGGGTCTTTTCTTCCATCTTTAGTAGTAGTTTCTTTAGCCAGGGTATTCAAGACAGCAAGAACCAGAATCAGGATGGAGGCTATATTTTTTTCCATTGTTAAAGCTTAGGAGTGAAAAAAGCATTAGGTTGGGTATACTTGAAAAGCAATGAAACAAAATACTACAAGAAAAGAACAATAGTAACAAAACATAAGAAAGAAAAGATGACTTAAATCTCATGCACTGTTATCGAATTTCTCTATTTAGAGATGAACTGACTACCTAGGCAAATTTTGGAGTTGAGCACTGCTGAATTTAATGACTTTTTCTTCCTTCCTTCCTTCCTTCCTTCCTTCCTTCCTTCCTTCCTTCCTTCCTTCCTTCCTTCCTTCCTTCCTTCCTTCCTTCCTTCCTTCCTTCCTTCCTTCCTTCCCTTGGTTATGCCTATTGGGGAACAGAGTTTGAAAGTTGTAAAAGAGTCATACATCATTCCAAGCTGAGATTCACTCTAAGATTAAGTTTCCTTAATCATTATTAAATGTTGAGTTCACTAGTTACACTAAGCTAAAAGCAAACCACATTGTGGCTTAGTGTGATATATACCAAGAGCTGTGAAAACCTTTGGATAGCAGCACAAAGTACAGAAAAAACTAGGTATTTACAGTCTAGATAAATGTACTTTGACATTACCACTTGAAATTTATGTAGAAAAGCTTATATACACTTTAAACAAGAATGTAAAAGTCAGTTTTTTTTAATTCAATGTATTTCTACTGTATAATCTACAATAATATTCTTACAGGCTTTACAGGAAGAAGTCATGTACAGTGAATGAAAATTATTTTAAAATTCCTGCATTGGAATAAGCACTGTAAAGGAGCAAACTGCTTCTCCAAATATAAGAGCAGGGACAAGTTTCAAAGCTTAATTTCTTACAGCTCTTTTTCCTTCCTTATTTTATTCTGAATTTTACTCTGAACTATTCTGAATTTGCTATTAGTTGATAGTAAAGCAATACATTTTCTACATGTTTACTAGGGAATTTCCTCCACCAATCAATACAATAACACCTAAATCAGAATAAAGACATTTAAAACCAACTGCACCCACCTATTCATGGGAATATGACCTTGCATTTTGTATTTTGATCTAGACCAATCTTTTCTTAAATTTCTTTTTCCCAAATGTGTTAGATGTCAACTCCACAAGTGCCAGCCAGCTTTTTTGTCATTTATTCACAGATTAATCCCAACATTTTTACAAATGGAAGACTGACTTTTTTTCCTAGGATGATTTTATCTAGATTTACCCAAAACTGTGTTCAGGAAGATGTACTTTATTTTAATCTAATTGCATAATTAGCTAACTTAAAATATTGAATATTAAAAATAGCATGCAAGCAAGTTGCTGAATGTTAATGCTAAAAGAATTCAGCATCTCTTATCCTTTAGATTTGCAAACTAATTTATAAGTCATGGGAGAAGATACATTTCCCTAGTCACCTTACCAAATTAAGCTCAAGCATGATTCTTTTGAAGACTAAAGATTACTAAGGATAAATAGTAGAATATTTCTACTATTTAGCATTCTTTTTGCAAGAATATCTGCCACCATGAATATGGTAACAAAATGCTATTTCTGAGCTTTTGTAGTTAGCACATTAGGATTAACATAAACTTAGTCAAAATCAGAATAAAACTCATGAAAATCAATAGGTTCTTAACTAATTATGAATTATCTTATTGATTTTGAGATATCTATATTATTGTAGTCTAATATCTTGCTAGCTGGCTGAAGAATTTTGGGATTTGAAATAGGCATGATCTCATCTAGGTCCAATTCACTAACTTGTAAGTAGATTTAATTACAATACAGAAAGATTGGCTCCAGATTTATTAGGGATTACTACTGGTTTTTTAGGAGACAAAATTGCTACAAATAGTAGATTTTAACTTTGAATAAGCATGCCTTGTACTAAACTTTTAATGAGTTAACTATAATATAATAACACGTATATCAGAAAAATCAAAATGGGGGTGGTTGAAAGGAGGAATAAGGTAAATGTAGAATGCCAGGCTTCTGTATCTAATTTTTGAAGCCAATAGGAGAGTTAAAAGTAGGGGGGGGGGGTTATGCGTGCACACACGGGTCTATCTAAATATCTATGCCTACCTGAGTGTTTTTAGAGTATGCCACAGTGACATTTTTATAAGGCAATCCCATCATGAATAACCAGCATGGTCTATGGTTAGGCTGAATGGATGATGGGAGCTTAAAGAATGGAAGATTGTGATTTGATGAAAATAGTAAGAAAGATATGAACAGATAGAAAATGAGGGGAAACTGTATAGAGAAAAATTCTCTTTTCCTCCAAGTTTTCTTGAGAAACATGAAAAGATATAAAATTTCCATATTGTACAACATAAAAGCTGTTCCCTTTCAAAAACAAGCGCAGGCTTAAAAGAAATGAAATGGATTTGTCCTTGCCAAACAGGAAATCAAAGCACAGTAAAGGAAGAACTGTTGGCAGGCTTGAAGGAGAAAGCAAATAATTGAAAATAATGTATTTTGGCTGTAAAAATATGTTGTGTACTTGCAAAGCTCTGTTTAAAATGGATTTTTTTTCCTGTCTAAAGAATGTCAGGATTATCTAAATATAATCATCTCTGTTCTGCTTGTAACCCTACTTATTAATAGGTAACTTGATTTACAAGCATAAAAAACTTTTAACAGGGCCTTTGTTACGCAAGCAGCAATAACCTTACCTTTTCTGCCCTCTTGCTTCTTAGAGCAACAGCTGAAGAGTTTTCAATTTCAGTGTGAACAAGAAAGCTGTGGAATGCCTATTTATATACCTGTGTGTACCTGATCCCACCCACCAGGTTGGTATTTGAATCCTGCTGTTATAAGAAAACGTTAAAAAGAAAAGTATTAGCAAACAATGTTGTGCCATTTTGCGCTTCGGTTTATTGAACAATTATTATAGAAAACTAGAATGTTGAGTTTATGTGACTTGTTCAGAAAACATACTTGGCACCGAACCAAATCTAATACAATAAGTGTAAATGGAGACTTCCAATTTGACCAAAGGCTGATTTGTCCATATCTGATTGGAGCAGCCTGTATGCCAAGGCAAAAGTATAATTTTTTTGAAAATATGAAGCTGATTATTTGATTACCTTTCAGGTAAAAAAAAAGAATGGACATTAATATTTGTATGTTATTGCCTGGAATAAGGTTGCTCCATAACTAGAAATCCTGTTTAGTGTAGTGATTAAATGCTGGCCTAATAACTAGGAAACTGTGAGGAACGCCTGCTTTAGGAATGAAAGCTGGTTGGGTGACCTTGTCCAACACATTTTAAAATTACTCTCTTGCTCAGCCTCATTTCACAGAGCTATTGTTTTTGGGAAAAGAGTAGGCAAGAGCATTAAGAATGTTCACTTTAAAAAGTAAGATAAAAAATTAATAATTAATTAATTAATTATAATAATTATAACTAAAAGATATCACAAAATACTTTCAAAAGAGATGTTCTAGATTAAGCAAGATGGTGAAGAATCATTGCATGTTTGCCCTTACAAGCACACAAACTATGTATGCAAAAGTTGCATATTTGCTCTGATGTTGTTTGCTTCTTACAATACCATTACAAAACAGTCACTTCATTATGCATTTCATTATGATAAATCTCTGCTGCAATTTGTTCCTAGCAAGCTATTTATTTATTTATTTTCAAGATTTATATACCGCCCCCTCTCTTTGGGGGACTCAGGGCGGTGTACAGACATTAGAAATATGTTGAAAATACAATAATTAGGATAATTAAAGAATAAATTTGGTTGTTAAATAAACGGGATGGGGCAAGGATTTAAAAAGTAAGGACTAAGAGCAATTATGACCGAATTTAAAGTAAATGAAAAACCCTAGGCCAGACCGGTTTGATGGAATAGGTGAGCTTTCAACGCGCGCCGGAAGGTCAAAAGATCAGGGATGATGCTAATCTCCGGGGGTAATTTGTTCCAGAGGAAGGGCACCCCCAAAGAGAAGGCCCGCACCCTCGGAGTTGCCAGCTGTCCAGCCGGTGGAACCCCGAGAAAACCCATTCTATGAAGCGTACTGGCCGACAGGAGATTGATGGTGGCAGTAGGCAGTCCCGCAAATACCCAGGTCCCAAGCCATGGAGCACTTTAAAGATGGTAACTAATACCTTGAAACGCACCCGAAAGATCACCAGGAGCCAATGCAGCTCGCGCAAGAGTGGTGTAACATGAAAGCCCCAAGAAGCCCCCAAAACCACCCGCGCGGCTGCATTCTGCACCAGATGGAGCCTCCGGGTGCTCTTCAAGGGGAGCCCCATGTAGAGAGCATTGGCATAGTCTAGGTGGGAGATAATGAGGGTGGATGTGACTGTGCTAAGTGCATCCCGATCCAGAAAGGGCCGCAACTGGTAGATCCTATGGACCTGATAGAAAGCCCCCCTGGTGACGGCCATGATATGTTCTTCTAATGACAGCCGTACGTCGAGGAGGACACCCAAATTGCGTGCCCTGTCAGTGGGGGTAAGAGTCCCCCCCCCCACAGTCAGAGATGGAACTAGCTGGCTGTATCGGGGTGCCGGAAAGCACAGCCACTCGTTTTTGGCTGGGTTGAGCTGGAGCCTGTTTCGCCTCATCCAGCCCCGCACAGCCTCCAGGCACTGGGTCATCACTTCAACGGCTTCGTTGGGGTGGCCTGGGGTAGAAATGTATAGCTGAGTATCATCAGCGTACTGATGAAACTCTACCCTAAAGCCACGGATGATCTCACCCAGCGGCTTCATATAAATGTTGAACAATAGGGGCGAGAACACCAACCCCTGAGGAACCCCACAGATCAGGGGTCTTGAGGTCGATCTCTGCCCCCCTGTCAACACAAATTGCGAATGGTTGGAGAGGAAGGAGGAGAACCACTATAAAACAATGCCCCACACTCCTAGTCCCTCCAGCCGACGCAATAAGATATTGTGGTCGACAGTATCGAAAGCCGCTTAGAGATCTAATAGGACCAGGACAGAGAAATAATGATCATCTACCAACGCGACCAGTGTCATCTCCATGCTGTATCTGGGTCTGAAGCCTGATTGGCGTGGATCTAAGTAGACATCTTCATCCAGGTGCTGGGGAAGCTGTCGTGCCACCACAATCTCAACAAAGGTTACAAAGGTTTTTGACCATGTTAGGATTACCACTATTCTTTTGCTATTTTATTTATTTTTCATTGCAGCTAAATTGATTAGTGCTTAATCAGCTTTTCCTTTAGTTGAAAATTTGTCCGTGTGTGTTTTAGATCCACACCCCTCCTGGTTGTATAAGGCCTCTATGGAGAGGGCATACAGTTGGGTACATACAGTGGTGAACATTTCTATTGTGGGAAAGGGTGAATCTAGCCACTTTATAGGAGACTATTGTTCACTTTCTTCTCGAGAAGCTATTATTCTAGGACATTTTTCAACCTTGGCAACTTGAAGATGTATGGACTTCGTCCTACAATTCTCCAGCCAGCTGTTGTTCTACTGTTGCTCTAAAGGAGATTTGTTGAGAAAATTATCAGCTTATAGCTCCAAAAGAAATTGATTATTTGAGCCCCTTTCAATTTGGGCTTAGGCCATGTCATAGCCCCGAGACAGTATTGATCTCATTTGACATTTGCTAGGCTTTGTATGATGATAGTACATTCATTCCTACACTCTGTAATTTTTTAGCACTTTCAATACCTTCATGACAGAGGTGGTATTCAGCAGGTTCTGACCAGTTCTGAAAAACTGGTAGCGGAAATTTTGAGTAGTTTGGAGAATCGGCAAATACCACCTTTAACTGGAGATTTTACAGTATCCTTCCCCTGCCACGCCCAACAAGCCATGCCTACAGAACCGGTAATAAAAAAATTGAATCCCACCACTGCTTCATGACCTCCTCAGCTGGTTCAGGGATTTCTCCTTTTTTATATCCAGTTCCAGGTGTTCTTCATAAGTTTGAGAGATTGAACCTAAGGCTTTGTGGGGTGCTTTTTTATTCTTTCCTTACTCCTGTTTTATATGATGAAGCTGCTATCATCGTCAACATAAGGTAAAATATCACCCATTTCTGTATCTTTTCCTGGGCTAATCAAATTATGCCATTAAGTTTCCCCCTCCCTGCATTTCCTGAAGCTTGTGTGGGTCTGGATGGGAGACAAGAGGCAATACCATAACTTGATCTGTCTTTTGCGAGAAGGTGGTTTTATGAATGGCTGTAGTTGACAAAATATAAAAAAGTAAAGCAAAGGTAAATTATCACCTAGTTTGATATAAAAAGGAGTCTCTCAGTTACACTGTGTTAAACTGTTTCACAACATGCTAAATTGTGCTGAACTTAAATGTGATGTACTGAATACAATATTCTGAATTGACACAGCACAACCAATCAGCCATCCAACCAATCAAGTTTTGTGATTTTATTTGTATCTCACCTTTATTATTTTTACAAATAACTCAAGCAAGCAAAAATATCCAACAAATCTTCCTCAATACTGTGAGGTGTGTTAGACTGAGAGAAAATGACTGGTCCCAAGTTATCCAGCTGCCTATGACAGGATTTAAAATTATGGTACTTGCTTTGGAGCCTGGTGCCTAGATAACTGGTTCTCACATTCAAATGTATAGAGTGGAATAGAATAAACAAAGTGTTTTATACATATACATCACTAGACCATTTTGGCATTTAGTTTGCAGGTTTATATAGAGTTTAAACTAGTGTTAAAATAAGTTCCTGTTTATTGGATAGCTATGCCTCTTTTCAGGAAGAAATTGGTGAATTATAAGCAATGTGGTATTCAAAATGCAGCATTAATTCATATGGTATGGTTATGTTTAGTTGTTCCCTTTTCAATAGAATCCAGTCCATATAATATGTTTTTATTCTGGAAGAATAAATAGTTTTTGTAGATGTTCATGCTGTTCTGAATGTCAATTGTTTGGAATTAACAGGAAAACAATAGAATAGATATTCATAATGAATGAATGATGGTTAAATATTAATAAAGAGTTCTTATTTGTGTGTATATTTGTTTTAAAAAGAGAAAAAAACAAAGTCAAAGAATTTGTATTAGAAATACATTTGACTTATCAGTATATTTCATTTTAGTTGACAGTTTACTCTTCTTTTGCTCACAGTGTGGTATTAGCAATAAGCATTTCTTTGTCATGGCACTATATTCTGCACTGTTGATATAGCCATATACCATGAACATTATGAAGGATAGGTTGAAAATTACATTGGATGGTTGTGTGACCATCTTTATCCAATCATGCTGAAGGATAAAATACACATACATACATTTAAAATGAATACATCTATCTTTGGAATGGGTATTTGATACAAGGATCAGTGCTTATTGCAATTTGGTAATGTAACAAAGGTGCTCTTTAAAAGGCAATTGGACTTTCTTAGTCCAGTTAATCAACTTAAGCAACCATGATAATGAATGATTGAGAATCTCCATAGACACAATTTGATAATATACCAGCTTTTCCCAATCTAAAAATGTTTCTTTTGGAAATATGACCAATTAAAAAGCATGAATATTAGACTTGCTAACCAAATTATTGTATTTATAATTCAACTTGTTAAGAAAAAAACAAATTAAAAGTTTGGAAATTTAAGGTTTTTTATATCCTGTTGCACCGGGTATGTTTATGATCACAGACAATTTGAACATAGATCTATTTAGATAAAACTACTCTCTACTGGAATCAAGAAGTCTGGATCTAGGACAATGGTTCTCATCCAAACTTTTTTTTTTTAATCAGTGATTGTAAATGTTCATTAATTCCGTGTAGCAACTTATTTAATTCCTGAAATTCAGAATTGAGGTTGTCTAAGAGCACAGTTGAGATATTCCTTTTATTTAATATAAGTTTAATAATTCTAGTTAAAGATTAAGGTTAATTTGATCAATATTCCCAAACAATTAAACATTTGTCATATTTACTCACTCTAGAAATTTAACTTGATGATGTGTACATAATTTCAATAGCAAATTCTGTTGTGTTTAGCTCTGACGATGCATTACTTTTTGCTGTAACTGTCACTGTATGTCCTAGCCCTAAAAATAAATAATGACACATACTTTATTAAGCATTAAGGCTAGTCATCCTTCTGAGTTTTGCTAGATAGCTCTCATCACCTGTGAAATCTGACATTGTCCTACATTGTATTTTAATATAGGCATGCATGCATTGTCTTTCAAGATGGAGGATTTTTGTAAGGGGGGAGTTTAAAATTTCTAAAGGCTTAGACCTAGTTGTGAGTTTGCCTTTTCTTCAGAAAATGTAGATTATAGTATTTTAATACATTCCCTACAACTACATTTTCTGTTTTCCTCTAGTTATCAGCACAACTTGATTATTCTTCAAAGTTTCATAATGTAAATTCTGTTATGGGTAGCAAGTTTTGATATTCTCCTTATTCTAATAGTTGAAATTTTTGCCTTCGTCCCATACCCATATTTATATGGACAATGAAACTTCAAGTGGGAGAACTATATATGATTGATACATCCTAAAAATAAATATAACTTGATAAAATTTCCCTACAAAAAAGGAATAAGAGATTGCATCATCCAAAATTACAGTTTTTCTACCAGTACCCTACTGAACATACCATACTGAGTCCTATTCAAGTAATTTCTCAAGACATATAGCGATAACTACAATGATTACAAATGTTAGGTAAAATGGTGTGAACATTATTTCAATAATATAAGATCAGCTGTTTATCTAAAATAGTGAAAGTGGGACTAAATACAACTCCAGAAACAGTGAATTGCATACAAGGTATGATACAGGAGAAAACACTCTCTTGTGTGTCAGATAAAAAAGGTTCTGCCAGGTGGGACATCTTCAAAGGGGTTTCTCCTGAAGATCTTAACCATCTCATCAGATTTCCAAAGGAAGATGAAGTCAATAGGCCAGTCTTCACATGGGACAGAAATTAATAAAGGGAAGAAAACACACTATAGAACAAATCTGTTCAGTTAACTACAGTTAACATGAAACATTTACCTAACTTTTGAATTAGAGAAGAACCAATCCTAAAATGAATAATTCCTCCAGAAACTCTGGGTCCTCACCACTGGAGGTTTTTAAGAAGCGATTGGACAACTAATTGTCTGAAATGGGATTTGATTTCTTGCTTGAGCAGAAGGTTGGACTGGATGGCTCCCTTCAAACTCTGTTATTCTGTTATTCTTTCTTGTTTTTCCCCCCTCTTTATATTTTAGTTTGGAATATTTTCCTCTTCTTAGCTAGGGCATAGCTAGAATATGTACACACTGATTTGAATCCAGACTTCAATACACTTTGAATAAACCTGTTGAAATAAAGAGGGCATTAACTTATTTATAATAAATGTAAGCTCTAATTATTTTAATGGAATGATTTTAAGTATAATGGAGTCTACATGGGAGAAGACAATTGTAAATACCTCCCATATTTTGTAAGAAAACCGCACAGACAAATCTTATAAAGAAATGGATCGCATGGCACTAGATGATGTGTAGAAACAGAAAAGCAACTGACATCTGGGAGGCAAGAGCGAGCAGGGTTGCATTGTGTGTCTGCGACAATGCCAAGTTACATTGTGGCTTTGCATCATAATGGGCTCTAGGAGGACAGGATCCCATCTCCCCATTGTGAAGCATGCCAAATTTCACTGTGCTGTGCAAGGACAGGCGATGGAGGCAGCAACAGCAAATGCACTGCGATGAAGGCAGAATGCTATTTCACACATTTTTTTAGTCCTGCAAATGGTGATGAGAAACGGAAGAGAAATGTGATGGAGCTGGGATGGGGCAACAGCGCATGTGCCCACAGAGAGGACTCTGAGTGCCACAGGTTCACCACCATTGCCCTAGGGAATATTCCCTACTTTAAAAAATTTCTAATACTAGAATATGAAGCTATATAAGCATTCCAATCAAAATGTAAAGCTATGGAACTGATGGAATACCAATTGAAATATAACAATAAACTGAAGAGTCAGTTAAGGTTCTAATCTAACTATGTCAACAAATCTGAAGAACAATATATTGGCCAACAGACTAGAAGATACTAATCTACGTATCAATAACAAAGAAAGGAGACTTAACAGACAGTGCAATCTATTGTTCAATTTGTTAATTTCACATGCAATAAAATAATACACAGGATCATCCTGTGGATAACAGTCCTACTGGCAAAGGAGACTTGTTAAAACAAACTCAGTCAAAAATATGGCATGGAACAATGGGAAATACTGCTTAAAGCATTCCAGTTTTTGAAACTAACTTGGGCTTCCCATTTGTCTTTTCCCTTTGGACAAAATAAATTATTAACTTAAAATATCTCACCTTCTGAAAGTGTCTTGGGCAACAGAGTGCATAGTAACAAGATGTTGGCACAAATTTCCAGGATCAAAATCGTATTCAGTTCCTGCTCATTGCTTACTTATAAAACTGATTGAAAAAAATCTATTTCTTTGGAATTTCAACTGTGCTATAACTTATGTATCATTGTAATCTCTGTACAGTTTTAAAAGTCGGACATGGGTTGCCAGATAACTTAACTACTAACCATATCAGTTCAGTGTGAATATATTACATTCAGAGATAAGTCAATTCGGAATTCTTCTATTTGCCATTTCATAATCTTCCACAAAACAGTTGCAAATTAATGACTGCATTGTAAGTATGGCCTTCAATATCAATATATTGCTACTGCACATAATATGAACCTGTTTCTCTAATATGAAGTTAGAAAGGAAGCTAACATTATTTTTAAAGAAAATAAAGAAAAAGCTCTTCTCTTGTTACAATCTCAAAAATTACATGCTGCTGCTTTACCATTGTATACATTATAACTGAAATTACCAAGAGTTACAGTAATGAGAATTACATCAAGAGTTACAGTAATGTACTGGACTCAAAAAATTCCAAGTTCAAATCTTCAGCTATGGACAGTAAACAAGATTACTTTGAGCCAGTCATTCTCAAACCCAGAATACTTCACAGGGAAATGTGTTAGGGACAGTGGTGGGATTCAAAATTTTTACTATCGGTTCTGTGGCTGTGGCTTGTTTGGTGGGCGTAGTTTGGTGGTCATGTGACTGGGTGGGTATGGCCAACTCGGCAAGGTGGTGTGGTACCTTGCTGCAAGTAATGTTGAGTTGGCCATGCCCACTCAGTCACATGACCGATGCTGCAGAGACAGGGTGATTTACTACATAACTTCCCCATACCTCCTCCGCCCTTGGGCTGATTAAAAAAAAAAAAGCCCAACTAAAGATCACGACAGCCTGCTGAATCTGCCTGCTGAATGGGTTTTCTTTTAGGGTGATTTTTATTTTGTTTTTTGCCAGAAGCCCCTCGGAGATAAATTCGCATCACCAAATTTACTGTACCTTGTTGTTGCGGCGCTGCCTGTTGCTGCTGTGGGCACTGCTGAGGACCTCTGGCTGCCCAAGTAAAGAACCGCAGCTCAGAGTGACAATGAGGAGCAAGAGGGGAAGCCAAGGTGCTTGCCTCATAGCAGCCAACTTTGCTCTCTCTCGCTCTGGTTAGGCACTTCCAGCATGCACAAGGAGAATGAAGGAAGGCAGACAAATGCGAATGCATTTTAAAAGTCAGAGAACTTTGCTCAAGACTTGTCATGTATTCAGGGCCTACATCTCTTCCAATGATGAGTTGGCAGCGATCTAACAGAACGTCTTCCAGCTCTTAAAGATCAACTTTAAGAGCATCCCCATGGAAGAAGCCGAGAATGAGAGCAAAAGTAGTGGTGGTGGTGCCGGTGGCAACAGGGGCATGGGGTGGGTCCCTCCATGGTCTCTCCCAGGTGACAGTCAGGGCTTTGGCACCTCCTCTTTTCCTCAGAGGCACAATGTCTGCCTACCTTCACATTCCTTGTGGAGGGACACACCTGCCCGTCACCCCCACCGCCACTACCTTTGCTCTCACTTCTCAACTTCTTCCATTGGGGCACTCTTAAAGTTGATCTTTAAGTGGTCCCGGGACATCTGCCCACCTGTCTGGCGCCCTCCCTCCCGGAGCATGCTTTCTTCCTTCTCCTGGCGAACGTGTCTCTTCCAGCTTGGCCCAGCCTGGCCAGCCAGTAGCTGGGTGAGTGGGCGGATGTCCCGGGATTTCTCGCCCTCCTTGTGAGATGCCTGCAGCTGCTGCATGCAGAAAGCCTCCCTGAATCAGCCAGTTATTCTCCTCTTTCTCTGTCTGTTTGTTCTATATGGCCAAGGAGGAGGAGAGCAGCCGGCCAAATGAGCACATAGGTGCTGGAGGCAACTCTTTTTCAGTCTCCAGATCCCTCTTTCAGTGCAGAAAGCCTCCCACAACTGGCCGGTTTGTCTCCTCCTCCTCAGCCATATAGAACAAACAGACAGAGAAGGACAGAGAGCAGTTGGCCAGATGGGGAAGGCTTCTTGCACTGCAAAAGAGGCAGCTAATGATCTCTGGCTTTGCTCCGCTTTTTCAACAGTCCGGCACCATCCTGTTCTATGCGCTGGCTGCTAGCACTTGCCAGACCCAGCACATAGAACAGGGTGTGCTTTTTTGGGTGCAGCTGCAGCCACACCAAAAAGAGCACACAGCAGATGTAGGCATCTTCCAATAAGGGGGTGGGGCGAGAAGCCCTGGGACCTCCACCCACCCACCTACTGGCTGGCTGGACTAGGCTGGGCTGGAAGACACACATCTGCTGGGAGGAAGAAGAAAGCATGCTCCGGGAGGGCAGGCAGGTGGGTGGATGTCCCAGGGCTGCTGCACATGCGCACTGCATGTGTAGCAGCTGCACATGTACACATGTGCAGCAGCCCTGGAATATCTGCCTGAGCTGCGCCATGGCCACCATGTGATAGGGAAAGCTAGGAGAGCGACCAGGACAAGTGAGCAACCAGGCGACTGGGTGACTGGGTTGGGGACATGGCCAGCCAGGGGTCGCCACTGGTTTGGTGACCCATGCCAAATCATCAGTACTGGTTCGCTTGAGCCAGTGCAAACCAGTTGAATACCACCTCTGGTTAGGGGAGTGGAAGAGTTTTTAAAAACCCCAAGAAACCATGAAAGCAAACAACTTTTTAAAAAGTGTGTTTCATTTTCTGAGATCATGCAATAACATGAACCACAATTGAACAAATGATCTCAGTCTGATGACCTTGAAAGGAATAAAAAGCAATATTAAAAACAGCATGTGTGAAAATGAAGAATGCTCTATTTCTTTTCTGGACCATATTGATCCAGCTGTACTGGATGGTTTTGCAGTTTATTGGATATTAATATTCACTTCAAACTTGGACAAAGAGTAACTAATTCACCTGAAATGTTAAGATTAGTGTGGTCCAGGTAAGAAACAGAATATCATGAGGTTTTTGGAATTTTCATTTCCTGGAATAGTAGATTTTGTGCATATTTAATCAAAGCTTACCAAATTTATGATATTGTACAAATGTGGCTACTAGTTTGTAACTAGCATTTTAAATATGAACATAATCAGAAGTTCACTTTGCTATGACCAACCAAATGTATTATTTTGCAGTATTGTTATTCTGAGGTCCATTTTCAGACAGTAGAAATTAATACAAAATATAACAACTTCAAAAATAATAAACATACATTCAAATGCAAAGAAAAATAGAAGTTATATTCTGAATTGGAATCTGTTATTTCTATCTCAGGACTGTCATCCTTGACTTTCCAGGGTACTAGCCAAATGATTTTTCCATTGTACCTGAATGATGTGGGAATAGAAAAATGGATGTCCTGCATGTAAAGAAGCTGCCATACAGATAGTTCTCAAATTGCAAGTGTAAAATTGAATTACAGTCATAAGTTCTTGTACTATTAAATGGGTCATCGTATGATCAGATCTGAGCTTATTACCATTTTTTTGGTGGTCATTAAGCAAATACAATACTTGTTAAGTGAATCCGTTTTATCTAATGAGTGTAGGATTTTTTTTTTTTTGCCAGAAATCAGAAATAAACATCAGAAACAGGCAAAAATGTTGAAAAATTCTTAATGTGAGTGCAGAATGTTGCGAAATGGCTGTAAAAGTGAGCCAGTTACAAAGCACCCCAAATGCAATCACATTATATGGGTGCAGAGGGGCTTTTTGGGATGGTTCATCATAACATTGAATGTTCAGTAAATAACCAGTCATATGTTGAGGATTACCTGTATTGCTTAGGTATGGCCCTTAAAATTATATCATTGTTTTAAAATTGAACAAGTAATGAGATAAAAGTTATATGAAATGCCTCAGCCAGGAAAAACTGAAGATGACAGCAACAGTAGCTTTTTAAATTAAGATGGTGTCCTCTAATTCAGGGGTTGCCAACCTTTTGGACCTCAGGGACCACCAAACTCATAATTTTAGATCCCAGGGACCACTAACTAGTTCTGTGGGCATGGCCTAATTTGTGAGTGTGGCTTGGTGATCATGTGACTGGCTGGGCATGGCTTGTATGTAAATATTATAAATATTTATATAAATATTGAATTTTTTATTTAAAAAAAGAGCAACTTTTACCCAAAATCAGGCAAAGCAGGCAGGCAGATTGAGTTGCTCCCAGAATTACAGATTCATTCAGAAATCTATCTAACTGCCATTGGCTAGCTCAATCTGCCACATAAAATTTGCTTGCAAGCAAACTCACAAAATTAACTCACAACACACCATGTATATAAATATTGAATTTTTTATTTAAAAAAGCAACTTTTCTCCAAAATCAGGCAAAGCAGGCAGATTGAGTTGCTCACAGAATCATTCAGTGATCTATCTATCTGCCATCTGCTAGCTCAGTCTCTCAAATTTGCTTGCCATGAGCCTGCACTGAATTTGCTTGCAAACAAACCTTCAATCCTAAGGGACGTTTGGTTGTGCTTAGCTAGAAAGCAAGAAATCCAACCATTTCCTGCTTCCTAGCTAATCTAAATCTCCCGGTGCAGCAGAACAGATGATGGTCGGAAAAAGGAAAAATAGCAACTTAGCAGACAAATTTGCTGGGTAAGAAGTGAGTGGGCAGAGAGAGTTCCAGCAGGCCATGTGGGCTGAGCAGCCTTGTGTTTTTGCGCAGGCTGAATTAATTGCTTTGGGGATGCTCTGGGGGCGAGATTTTTCTGTGGCCCACCAAAATTTTCTCACAGCCCACAGCGGGCCACCGCTGCTCTAATTGTAGGACGACGGCACAGTTCAAAAAAGATGGAAGCTTCATATAGCTGAATCCTGCTTGCTTCTTAGAATCGTCTTCCTTTTCTCACTGTAAGCTTGTCACTGAATATGATCTGTTTTTTTTACATAGATTTTTTGCCTACTTCTTCCTGGTGGGCATATAAGGAAGAAAAGGCTTTTAAAAAATCTGTCTGAATGGTCTGATAGTATAAGTTAAATGTCTTGTAGAACTGGTTTTACAAATAAGATTGATCAGAGGGTAGGGCTTTGCACATTCCTTCCAAGTACTAATTTGTGTCTTAAATTTAAAAATTTAAAGAAGATTTCTCCAAGCTCAAAAAACTTTACTACGACCACAGGTCATTTTCTTTGCTAAACAGAGAATTTACTGAATTGTTTTCAGCATGGAATTTATTTTTGAAAACCACAAAAGAAAATAAAAATCAGGGAAATCTTCAACCTCGCATTTGTATAGCATACTTTAATCTTGTGACATAATTATTTTTATCATCCTTTGTTACTGCTGTAATTGCTTTCAGATCAAATTCAGCTTCCAGAGTCCTATATGGACACATTCATGCTATTTTCTTGACATGATATGAAAACTGTTTTCCATTGTTTCCTTCTGGTTTTTTTTTTTGTTATTGTTGTTGTTTTGTTTTACTTATACTATAGCCTACAGTTTTAGACTGCCAAGGAAGTTTTCTATCCAAGCTTCATTTCCACATCAGCCAAGGTCAGATAAATATATCATTTGCAAAGTTACAGTATATATTTTTTTTAAAGCAAACCAATTGAGGGCAACTGACTAAAATACATTTCAAGTTCATGGTAAAACTCAATTAAGAAATTAAGAGGTATATTTAACAGACCATAGTTATAGAAACTATGGCTTAGCATATTGAGTTTAGCTGTGTAACAATTCATTTTTCTACTGTTTTCCAAGGAGAATATATCTTACTTTCAGTGAGGAAAAATTACTCTATTGTGAGAAGTGCATAAAAATGAATCAACAGACTTTTGATAATCTGATCCATAGGATGCTTTATTAGGGAAAATACTGCAGTATGGACCCCTTGACTCCAAAACCATGTTTAGGAGAGAAGGAGACATTTCCATTTAATGAATACAACTTATATAGGTTTATCAAATCACATGGTTACATAACACTTCAAGTTTTACATATATAGATGTTATACAACATTTTTATAAGAAAGTTCCAATCTTCTATAGAAAACTCCCAATATTCTCATTATACTCAGATTTCCTGTGATTCAAATTCCAGAAGATTATAAGAAAACATTAATATCTCTTAATGTGACGTCTAATGTCAGAGCTCCCCAACACATACCTCTAACTTATGCCAAGTCCATAGTTTTGCAATATTGTTTTATTCCTAGCAGAAAACACATTACATAAAAGTTCTGAGCTTCAAAAGTTCAGACTGCGAACACAAAATGGCTTCAGTTCGGCTCTTTGTATTCTCAGGTGTAATAACCAAATTTTCACCTATAACACTATAAATCTAATCAAGTTGTCAGATGGTGCATTCAGTTCAATGTCAATCTTAAAATTGTTAAGTCTATGACACAGTGATTCCAGTATGTTAAATTATAGCCAGATTTAAGTTTAACCACAATACACACTGAGTGACATTATTATCATTATTTTTCAAATAAATTTATGTCATAAGGTTGCTATTGAAGGCATATTTTTGGATAAAACTGCAGGGAATTTTCCAGTTCCATCACTGGGGTCTGTATGACCGCCTTGGGGTTGTATCCTTGTAAGACTTTACAGAAAAGAAAAGCTGAGATAAAATCAAAAGCAGTCACAGTCACATGAGTTTCATTTAGCAACTGTTTTGCTTAACAATTGCTTGTCCCAACTGTAGTAGCTAATCAAGGATTATCTGCATTAAATATTTAATACATGCCAATGGAAAACCCTATGTTTTCAATCCTTATAGTTAGAGAAAGGCTTAGGCAGAAATTTTCTTAGGTATCTAACTTCCAGCACCAGAACAGAGGCAAAAAGAGGAGAGTGGATAGAGACAATGGTCTATCTATTTATAATACTTCAAGTGGTCAGTAAATTAATATATAGCTGTGTTTCCAACATGTGTGAAGATAAAATGAAATAGGGCAGGGGTTGCCAACCTTTTGAACCTCAGGGACCACCAAACTCATAATTTTAGATCCCAGGGACCACTAACTGGTTCTGTGGGCATGGCCTAATTTGTGGGTGTGGCTTGGTGATCATGTGACTGGCTGGGCATGGCTTGTATGTAAATATTATAAATATTTATATAAATATTGAATTTTTTATTTAAAAAAAGAGCAACTTTTACCCAAAATCAGGCAAAGCAGGCAGGCAGATTGAGTTGCTCCCAGAATCACAGATTCATTCAGAAATCTATCTAACTGCCATTGGCTAGCTCAGTGCGCCACATAAAATTTGCTTGCAAGCAAACTCACAAAATTAACTCACAACACACCATGTATGTAAATATTGATTTTTTTATTTTTAAAAAAGCAACTTTTCTCCAAAATCAGGCAAAGCAGGCAGATTGAGTTGCTCACGGAATCATTTAGTGATCTATCTATCTGCCATCGGCTAGCTCAGTCTCTCAAATTTGCTTGCCATGAGCCTGCACTGAATTTGCTTGCAAACAAACCTTCAATCCTAAGGGAAGTTTGGCTATGCTTAGCTAGAAAGCAAGAAATCCAACCATTTCCTGCTTCCTAGCTAATCTAAATCTCCCGGTGCAGCAGAACAGATGATGGTCGGAAAAAGGAAAAATAGCAACTTAGCAGACAAATTTGCTGGGTAAGGAGTGAGTGGGCAGAGAGGGTTCCAGCAGGCCATGTGGGCTGAGCAGCCTTGTGTTTTTGCGCAGGCTGAATTAATTGCTTTGGGGGATGCTCTGGGGGTGAGATTTCTCTGCAGCCCACCGGTTGGTGACAGCTGAAATAGGGGATGCTGCCAGAAATTCCTTTCAAAAAAGATGAGCTGCAAATAAAGCAAATAATATATATTTTTCTCTTTGTTTACAGCTACCTGGAGAATTAAACTTATCAATTCCTATCACAGAGTGAAATGTTTGCAGTTTAGATATATATTCGTCTTGCCTACAGCCTCACCCTGCACATTATCAGCTTCAATTCAAAGTTTGGTTAGTCTACCTTTTAGCTCAATTCCAAGTGTATTTGTAAGGTGCAATTATCCTCAGTTTATTACATATAAATTCTTTATTTCTTAATAACATTGTTAATGCCTTTGTACTTTTATGCCTTGGTAGAGCATATTGTGAGATTACATACAGATATATATTATTTTTTCAGTGAGGTATTCCTTTCCTAGTAGAACAAGCAGCTTGGACAGTTCCTGCTTTAAATTGGCTTTACTACATTTATGTATCTTTTCTTTTTATTATAAAATAAAATAGACAAAATATTGTTTAACAAGATAATAAAGAACAGCAGTAAAATACAGCTATTTTTTATGTAGTACCCTATGCAGCATATAAAGGTTTGCTAGATAGGGATATACAATTAAAATAATATTCCTCTAAAATACATATCATTTTGAAAAAAATACGGATTAGCTACTGCATTTTATTTTAAGAAAAAGTACTATAGGAGTTGCCATATGAGGAGCAATCTGAATACATTCAGGAAAGCTAAATTCAATCAATGTAAATAGTGGATTTATATATCATGCTAAACCACAATGTAAATAGTGGATTTATATATCATGCTAAACCACAATGTTCCATATATCTATGCGTTATGGGTATTTTGATTTGATGGTTGTCATAACTCAGCTAAATGGGTAATCATGACATGTGAATCATGTCACCATGATGATGGACAGAAAGTGTCACCATAGTAAATGCTGTTATAGCATTATGGCAATTATCTAAAAGATTATGTTATTTATCTTGAAGGAATTTGGTGTTTCTAGGTCATTAATTATCCAGTTTATCTGGCATATCTTTTTTTAAATTGAGGATTGTTCATTGTGATGTATCAATGGAAAGTGGATATATGTAGCAATTTCTGCAGTAAACCACAACGGGCTCAAAATAATTATATACCCAAATTATGGTACCTGACAGAAGTCTAGATTTGTTTGATGATATGGTCATGATCAATATATCTTTTCCTCTCTCTTAATCATCATCATTCCTATCTGCACTGCCAGATTTGCCAGATATTCAAGAAAATAAAAGAAATGCCACTACCTTTGAAAATGTCCAATACCTCAGTTAACAGAATGTATGAGCCTTTTTCTCCCTTTGTCTATTACTCACAGTAAAATTGCATAGTACCCAAAGTAATGTCCACAAGATTTAGAAATATCCAAACATAATATACAAATTAACTACATAGCTAGAATTAAGCAAAACATATTTTAATTGGGACCAACTTTCATGATTTTCTTTGAAAATAATCTGTAAAATACTATGTCCATTTAAAGACAATATAACCCATTAACCTGATCCCTTAGTTAAGACACATCAGCATTGGAATTTTCCTCTCTCTTCCTTTTATAGGCTTACGTAGAGTTGTAACCCTTAGAACAATGAAGCATAAATCAAGAACACATTTGTCCAATTTCATGTTCCTTCTGTGGCTTAACTGCTGAGGTGTTCCTAATTCTTTGTCTTTGTGGTAAATCTTTTTTTCCCTTTTAGTTACAGCTCACAAAACAAATATTTGTTCAGTGGGAAATATTCAGCTCTACACATTTGTACATTTGCCATCTGCTTAAGGAAGCCTCCACCCTCCCTGCTGAAGGCGGATACAGGCCAGAGACCTGTTCCGTCAGTTTCTGAAACTCAGATGCTTGAAGTTAACATAGCTGAAGTTTGTTTGCTTCCTGTTCAGATTACTCACTGATAACGCTGGAGGAATACAATGTGCACACATTTGTTTGGGAAAGGAGGAAGCAGGATCCCTCTAACCTGGCACTTTTCAAATGTGTTTATTCCTGCAGTTGGGATGATAAGAACTGAAATCATGCATGGGGGCTGGGGAGATGGAAACCTAAATTTCTCCTCCCTTTTAATCCTTTTGAAATAAACTCTTTTCAGTATTCTAGACTCAGACCTCAATCCATGAGAGAAATATGGTCTTTCATATATTTATTTAAAATAAATATACAAGATTATTGCAAACAATACACTTTAGTTCCCCAAGCTAAACAATGAAATAGTAGTGTAACATGGAACCCAACATGGAAATCAACCTACACTCAAATATTTTTGTGGAAAAGTAAATATGTTTCTTTCTGGTTGATAAACATGATTCAGAAAAAAATAGTAAAAAATTTGAGGACAGTCCCAGATGTACCCAAAGAAAGAGATCTCTGGACACACTGCCTTAAATATAATGTGGATAAGAACGAAGGATATGGAAGCACAATTGTGTATAACTTGTCTCTCTCGACCTTTCTCCTTTCATTTAAGGGCAGTGCAAGAAAAAATAATGTGATACCTGGGCTGGAGAGCAATAAAAAAAGCAAAGGCATATGAATAATTATCACTATTAAATTCATAAGTTGGAAGAAATGAAGTGAGAAAACAATAAATAGATACCATTTTGCAACAATATGGGGTTATCCTGCTATCTTGTTATGGAAAATAAGTATAGATTTTGTGAATAGCATGTTTATTATTATAGTAGGCTTCTTTCTTTTAAAGAAAAAATAAGTAATATGAATCAAAATTGTATAAATATGAAATTTATTGCTATCTATTTTATTTATTTATTTATTTAAATTTCTATACCGCCCCCTGTCCCAAAACGGGACTCGGGGCGGTGTACAGCCTACTAAAAATGGACAGTATATACAATTAAAAACAAATTAAATAACATAAATCTGGCCGAATCCCTTCAAATATAAAATTCCCAAGGTTTAAAATTCCAGGATTGAATTAAAAAGTTAAAATTTAAAAATTTAAAAACTGAATTAAATTAAAACCCCATAAACCGTTTACTGGGCCAGGCCAGCCTGTTGGAAAAACAAGGTCTTTACCGCGCGCCAGAAGGTCTGGATGTCGGTAATGGCCCGTATCTCCGGGGGCAGATCATTCCACAGGGAGGGGCCCGCACAGAGAAAGCTTGTACCCTCGGGGTCGCCAGCTGGCAACGATCAGGCGGTGGCACCCCGAGGAGGGCAACCCTGTGTGAGCGTACTGGGCAGCGGGAGGCTGTTGATGGCAGCAGATGGTCCCGTAAGTACCCAGGCCCCAAGCCATGGAGCGCTTTAAATACAGTCAGTACCACCTTGAATCGGATCCGGAAGGCCACAGGAAGCCAGTGCAGCCTGCGGAGAAGTGGTGTTACATGGGAGCTCCGAGGGGCTCCCAAGATCACCCACTGCGGCCCCATTCTTAACCAACTGCAGCCTCCGGACACTCTTCAAGGGGAGCCCCATGTAGAGAGCATTGCAATAGTCCAAGCGGGAGATGACGAGGGCGGAGGTGACTGTGCGAAGTGCGTCCAGATCCAGAAAGGGCCGCAACTGGTAAATCAGACGAATCTGACAAAAGGCCCCCCTGGCGACGGCTGTGATATGGTCTTCTAAAGACAGCCGTACGTCCAGGAGGACACCCAGATTGCGAGCCCCTTCCACGGGGGTCAGGACTTCTCCCCCCCACGGCCAGCGAAGGAACAAGCTGGCTGTATCTGGGCGCAGGAAACCACAGCCACTCGGTTTTGGTCGGGTTGAGATATTTTAATATCAATATGAGAATAATGTGTTATTAAAGAATGGCACGATGAAGTAGGCTCTTCCCAATACTAGTCATTTCCATTTCCATTCCATTTCCATTCCATTTCAGAAGCAATGCATTTCTAGGATTGTGTTTCTATCAATTGAGTTCCTATCAATTGCCTGTCCCTCAGCTCAATGAGCAAACAATGTCAAATGTCAACATGAAAGTTTTGTGATTTGAGGTTTGGGGTAAATGGATGAAAGAAAAATGATTTAACTCAGGAGTCCCTAACCCCTAACCCCCAGCCGGGCTGCCGCTTGTTTGAAACTGGCCACACATGAAATACTACTTGTGTGAGTGGAAGGACTACTGATTTAACTGCTCAAGGGTAATGCTAGCAGGGGAACAAAGAGGCACAGTACTACTTTTTTGTGGAAGTTCCTATAGAGTCCACCCCCTTCTGCAAAAATTCTTACTCTTGTATTCTGTTTTTGCTATACCATCCCGTATGCTGATTCAAATGGTACTGAATAGCAATAGCACTTAGATCTGTATATTGTTTCATAGTGCTTTACAGTCTTCTCTAAGCAGTTTACAATGTCAGCATATTGCCCTCAACAATCTGGGTCCTCATTTTATTAATCTCGGAAAGATGGAAGCTTAATCAACCCTGAGCCAGTCAGAATCAAACTCCTGGCTGTGGGCAGTTTGCCTGCAATACTGAATTCTGACTACAATGCAACCATAGCTTTTTCTGTGGGTGAAAAATCACTTAGAAATACATTTAAAACTGTACCCTTTCCTAATTTTTTTTCCTATGTGCTATTGTCCTTGCACATTGAAAATAATATTTTTGGCTTTGTTGAACTAATACTTATGATTACATTATAGGATTGTTGCAAAATTAGTTCTATGGCTCTGTTTATAGTAATTTCTCTCTTTTTTTGCAATTCTATTTCTATTTGTGCCTAATCAGTGAAAAGTTTTGCTTTTGTGCAGATGTAGTAGAGTTGCAGCAACTCCATCACTGTATTATTATAACATGAGATCTGGGAGGATTTTTTTCCAAAAAATTTTATCACTTTGTCCTCACAAGCAATCTTAACTTCTTAACAGCTCTTTGTATTTATTGTTTCAAATTTATTTCCAGCATTGCTGCTGCTACAGCAACATACACCATGGGGATTGTGATTGTGACATACAACTGGTTGCAAAAATTAAATACATACTGTTCTTTCCCTAAAATGAATAGCAAGAAGCTTCAAATGCAGTACAGGAATGGAAGCTTGATAGCAATTATATATGGTGAAAACTCAGGGTACTGATGGTTTCTTTGCAAATGATCAAGACCATATTGATAAAGGTGGCAGCTAGCAGTTAATTTTTATGTCACATTTGGGATTAAGGAGATTCTTGTTGATTTAGAGTATCTGCAGAGTACCTTAACTTTTGCACTTTTCTAGCCCACTGAAAACATTGATGGTCTTACGGTGTTCTCAGTATTTTAAAGTCTATGGGAATGAAGATAATTGCAGATGGTCTTCAAACTACAGTTTAGTGACCACAATTGGGATCAGTAATTGGCAATCTATGGTTAAATGAAACAGTGACTAAATAGGACTATTTAGAAATAGTGACTAAATAGGAAATCATGTGGAAATGTGCTTTCTTCTCCCATCTTTTGGAATGCTTACTACAGTGCAAGGTTAGCAAAACTGACAAGGCTAATCATGTTCAAACCTTCAATTTTTATTTGCCTCCTAACCACTCCTCTGCCCTTTGGAATGCTCTCCTGGATACTGGAATAATTAGCAAGAAGGGAATTATGTTTATATTTGCATTCCTTGGAGACAAAGGGATTACAAGAGAATAAGGGGCACACAATGGGGAATACAAATTGAAAGGAATATGCTGGTATGTGGAAATGTAAGCATGCTATACAAACAGCCTGATGTATTCTCAACAGTATCCTACTTATTCCCTTGTAATCCTTTACTCTCCAATCTCTCCACATTGCAAGAGGAAAAAAAGAAAAATAGTAGGTCAAGAACAGGGCAATGTACATTGACTATTATAGCAATCAAGTGACTTAGGGTTGCTGAAAAGATTATAAATGTGGTACTGGTTGTAAAGTTATTTTTCCAGCATCAAGCTAACTTTGAATGATCACTGAATGAGGCATTTGCTGAACAAAGACTCCCTGTATTTCAGGAGGAATTTAACAAATAGAAATATGAAGGCCTAGAAGTAGTCTCTGTGTCTTTCTCACACAGAGACAAAATACACATAGACACAGAGATATACATAAATAACCTATTCATATTACAACTTACTTTGACATTGCAACTCAAGTTCTTTTTGTTCCTTCTATTTCCAAGATCAGTTTTACTATAAGAAAAAAGTGATTGTGGAAGCTGAAAGTACAGGGGGGTACACCAATGGCTAAATGTTGAAACGAGTTAAGCCAGCATCTTCTTTTAAGAACAATGGAGCTTATTATCCCATGGCTAGCACTAAAGTAACAGTAAGCTACTATCTCACTTTCATCTCAGCCCTGCTTCCTACCTTGCATCTTATTTTATGTTTATTTAGCATTAACCTTTAAGTATAAAATTGAGCAACTCTTATTTATTTATTTTATTTATTTATTAAATTTCTATACCGCCTCCTCTCCCAAAAAAGGGACTCGGGGTGGTGCAAAGCCAACTAAAAACAAACATATATACAATTAAAAACAAATTAAAACAATTTCATTAGAGGCCGAAATACAATTTAAAATATAAAACTAACTCTTCCCTACATATAAAAGCCTCAACATTTCCCTACATGTAAAAACCCAGTCCAACACAATACCACTGAAAAAGAAAAACAAGAAATCCAACAAAAAAAATCAGCAAGGTTGCAAAAGATCTCTTTGATAAACTGGAAAAAAGGATAAATACAAAAAATGGAAAGAGGGACATATAATTAAGGCAGAATATCAGAAGATAGCCTGTGTCTTCAAAGAGGAACTCAGGAAAGCAAAGACTTGCAACAAAAGTCAACATATAATCTTTCAACATATAAATAATAAGAAAAAAGTCAAGAGAACAGTTGTTCCACAAAGAGAAAACATGGCAAGGAAGTAACAGACAGTAGAGAGAAAATAGAGCTACTTAAGTCATTCTTTGCATCAGCCTTCATGCAAAAAGAAACTATAGCCCAACCTACCAAAATATAACTGACAGACTAGAAATAAAAATTAAAATAAGCGAAAAAATGGCAAGACAACACTTGTCTGACCTTGATGAATATAAATCACCAGGACATGATGGATTACAACACATAGTTCCGAAGAAGCTGCAGATGTTGCATCACTTCTTTTTAAAAAAACCTGTACCACCAGGAAACTTCCAGAGGATTGGAAAAGAGCTGATGTATTCCCATCTTCTCAAAAGGAAGAAGAAGAAGAAGAAGAAGAAGAAGAAGAAGAAGAAGAAGAAGAAGAAGAAGAAGAAGAAGAAGAAGAAGAAGAAGAAGAAGAAGAAGAAGAAGAAGAAGAAGAAGAAGAAGAAGAAGAAGAAGAAGAAGAAGAAGAAGAAGAAGAAGAAGAAGAAGAAGAAGAAGAAACAGACCCAGGAAGCTACAGATCAATCAGCCTAAGATTAAGATACTGGGGGGGGCGGGGGGGAGGAAGAAAGGGATATTTGAACATTTAGAAACAAATGAAGTTATAACTAGTAGCCAGCATAGGTTTGTTAAAAACAGATCATGACAAACCAATCTTACTTCATTCTTTGACAGAGTGACTAAATTAGTAGATCAGCTAAATGCTATGGACTAGCATACTTAGATTTCAGCAAGGTATTCAACAAAGTAGACCACAACCTACTTCTTGGTAAACAAGAAAAATGTGGCATAGACAGCATCACCAAACTGTACTCAATTAGTACTCCTTAATGGACTCTACATAGATGGAAGGAAGAATAGAATAGAACAGAACAGATCAGAATGAACAGAACACAACAGAACAGAACAGAATAGAATTCATTATTGGCCAAGTGTGGTGGGACACACAAGGAATTTGTCTTGGTGCAAATACTCTCAGTATGCATAAAAGAAAAGATACATTCGTCAAGAGTCAAGAATCACAAGGTACAACACTTGATGATGGTCAGAGGGTACAATAAGCAATCAATTCGTATTGTCGGGCTCCGTTAGTGATGATAGATAAACTGAGTCCCTCAGCATGTTTGAAAGAACCACTGAAGCCTGACACTTTATATTTCTGGGATTGTGCTTTAGCGGAGCGGGATGGTCAACGGTGATGAGAGGGGAAATCCAGGAAACCTCCTGTCCTTTTGTGGCTTTTGGAATCGACTGTCATGCTGCAACAGATGATGGGGGGAATCTGGGTATATATTTTACTTGCGAGTAGGTAAGATTCATAGGAGAAGGATAGATTGCAGAGATAGGAAACAATGGACATATTAATTATAACTGGACAATGACCTAAAGGTAATTAAGGGGCTAATTAGGGGTGCGTACAGGAGATAGGAGCATTTAGGTGGGTGTGTTTATAACTTTAAATAGCATTGGAAGGCAGAAGCTTCCAATGCTAACCTAGACCAGATTATATGCCATTCTGGCCGGATGGGAAGTTTGTTGTTTGACATTAAACATCTTGAAACCTGCTTTCTGCTGTTGTATGGTGGTTCGTGTGCAAATTTGTGAGCTTTCAGAAGACTGGCTGAGATGTTAGCATTAAAAGCTTTTGCCTTCCAATGCTATTTAAACAAGATAATGTTCATTATCTTGGATATCGTCACTTCGAAGATTATCATCTAAGCATGTCCGGTGAGCCCTATATTTTTGTCGGTTTAACTTCGTCCTAAAGTATGTACCAGCGGGAACAAATTTTTTAGCCGACGCTCTGTCAAGGTTACCACAATACAACAGCAGATGAGAGGTAATAGTGTAACTGATCATACAATTGGCTCAAGTTTTACTGAATGCTATAAAGGGAGACCCATGTTTAGCAAAGAACCAAACACAATGTGATATCAGCAATGGTATTGCATGGAGAGAAACGAAACTATATATACTGGAAATTTTGAGGACCAAAGTATTACACCATTGCCATGATGTTAGGCAGGCTGGACATTGCGGATTCTTAAAAACATTACATCTTGACAAAAGACCATTTTGGTGGCCTTCAATGAGATCAGATATTGAACATTACGTAAAGACATATACAGTTTGTGCTACCCCTAAGTCCTGACCTGGAAAGCCTATGGAATTATTACAAACAGTATCAAATCCCACTAAACCATGGCAAGACATTGTGATGGACTTTATAGTGGACTTACCTAATAGCCATGGATATACAGTGATTTGAACAGTCATAGATCTATTTTCAAAGCAAGTGCACTTTATCCCATGTGCTGGTTTACGCACTGCTCAAAAATTAGCTACCATGTTCATTAAAAATATCTACAGACTACATGGGGTACTGGGAAGGATCATCTCAGATCAAGGAGTGCAGTTTACTGCTCGGTTTTGGTGGGAATTCAGACGCTTAATAGGTTCTTCACAGGGATTAAGCATGGCTTATCATCCAAGCTCCAATGGTGCTTCAGAATGTACTAATGCAGCCATAGAATGATACGTCTCTTGCTATATTTCCTATCAGCAAACAGATTGGTCAGAATTGTTACCATTTGCAGAGGTGGCATATAATAACACCGTACATTGTAGTACTGGACAAACCCCATAAATGGTATGGACTTCATACCAATTCCTGAGTGGGAGCAATGACTATATGATCAACTATATGGTCTGAAAGATAAAGGAAACACGGACAGAGGTGCACCAAGCATTGCGCGATGCTTTTGTTGATTATAAGAAATAGGCTGATAATGAGACAATGCATAAAGTTTCATCTGTTCATTCTCTTTTCTAGGCAGATCTCTGGTAGAGGGGGCAGCCTGTAAGGCTCTATTAGTGATGATAGATAAACTGAGCCCATCAGCATGTTTGCAAGAACCGCTGAAGCCTGACACTTTATACTTCCATGATTGTGCTTTGGCATAGCAGGATAGTTGATGGTGATGAGAGGGAAAATCCAGGAAACCCCCTGTCCTTTTGCGGATTTTGGAATTGACTGTAGTGCTGCAACGGATGATAGAGGGAGGGGAATCTGGGTATATAGTTTACTCGTGAGTAGGTAAGGTTCATAAGCAAAGGATAGATTGCAGAGATAGGAAACAATGGACATATTAGATATAACTGGATGATGACCTAAAGGGTAATTAAGGGGCTAATTAGGGGTGCGTACAGGAGATAGGAGCATTTAAGTGGGTGTGTTTATACCTTTAAATAGCATTGGAAGGCAGAAGCTTCCAGTGCTAACCTAGATTGGATTGTATGTCATTCTTGCTGGATGGGAAGTTTGTTGTTTGACATTAAACAGCTTAAAACCTGATTTCTGCTGTTATATGGTGGTTTGTGTTCAAATCTGCGAGCTTTCAGAAGACTGGCTGAGACGTACTAGGAAACAATCAATATAGATCGTAAGGATACAAGTGACAAAATTACAGTCATACAGTCACAAGTGGGAGGGAATGGGTGATAAGGAATGATGAGAAGATTAACAGTAATAGTAGTGCAGACTTTGTAATACTTGAACAGTGTTGAGGGAATTATTTGTTTAGCAGTGATGGCTTTTGGGAAAAACTGTTCTTATGTCTAGTTGTTCTGGTGTGCAGTGCTCTATAGCATCATTTGGAGGGAAGGAGTTGAAACAGTTTATGTCTAGGATGTGAGGGATCTATAAATGTTTTCACAGCCCTCTTTTTGACTCATGCAGTATACAGGTCCTTGATTGAAGGCAGGTTGTTATAATTATTTTTTCTGCAGTCCTAATTATCCTCTGATAAGTCTGTGTCTTTTCTATTGGATTGCAGAACCAAACCAGACAGTTATAGAGGTGCAGATGATAGACTCAGGCAGGAAGCAGTGAGGTATACAGCCTGGTACTCTTCAATATCTTCATAAATGACTTAGGTGAGGTAATAAAAGAAGGAATTTATGAAATTTGCAGATGATACTAATTTGGTATTGGAATAACTAACACCCCAGAAGATCAACTCAGGGTCTAAAAAGATTTTGTCAGACTTGAACAATGGATTCTGGGATGTAATAAATAAAACATGAAATTTAAGGTAGAGAAAAAGCAAGGTTTTATACCTAGGAAAAATCAAAGTTACAAGTACATATTAGGTGAAACATTGCTCAAAAACAGAAACTGTGAGAAGAACCTCTTAGTGGACAATCACCTAAACATAAGCCCAGCAGTATGTGGCAGCAGTAAAAAAAAAAACCTAATATAATCCTTGGTTGTATAACAGAGGCAAAGATTCAAAATCATGTGAAGTATTAGTATCACTTCATAAATCCTAAGTAAGACCACACCTGGAATATTGCATCCAGTTTTGGTTGCTTCGTTACAAAAAAATATGTTGAGATTTTGGAAAAAATGCAAAGACCAACTATGATGACTAAGGGTCTGGAGACAAAAACATATGAATTAACAGTTGAAGGAATTGGGTATGGCTAGCCTAGAGAAAAGAAGAATTAGGAGTGACATGATAGCAGTATTCCAGAATTTGAGGGGCTGCCACAAAGCACCAGAAGGCAAGATAAGAAACAATGGATGGAAACTAATCAAGGAGAGAACCAACCTGGAATTAAGGAGGAACTTCCTAATAATGAGGTCAATTAACCAGTGGAACAGCTTGCCTCCAGAAGTTGTAGGTGCTTCATCATAGAAGGCTTTTAACAAAACACTGGACAGCCACCTGCCTGAAATTGTATAGAGTCTCTTGCTTGAGCCAGGGCTTGGATGAGAAGATCTCCAATGTCCTTTCCTGCTCTAGTCTGATTGATTGACTTGCATCATGTGGATTCAAATATTGATAATTGAGGGGTGAAAGTTAAAACAATGAATAATAACATAGCTAGCATAATGATAGAATTATATAAATAAGCTGCAGGCAAGAGAAATGGTTGAATAAATCCAATCAGTTTGTTGCTTGTGCATAGAAAAAAGAAATTACATATAATATCTTTTCTTGCAATAATCTTAGATTGAAACATACTTGATGTGTATCTGATACCACTCAGTGGTTGTGAAATAATACTGCAGAATCTTGATGCCTTTAACTTTCCCCAATGTGATACTTCCTGAAATATTAGAACAATATTCTTCCTGGTAAGCATACTTAAACAGGAATTCTTGGGAACTGTAGTTACTTGAGTGCACACAGATGAAGAAGGCTACTCTATGCTGCATAGCAGTCCTGTACAGAGATGTTAAAGCTACCAGGAAACTCAGAAGGGTCAAAATTCCCATAATCCAGTGCTGCCAAAGTGATCCATCCTATGTGATGACCAATGCAGTTTCAGGCCATATATAAGTCTCAATCATGATTGATAGGAAAAGCCATATATTATTACCAGCAACAGAAATAATGTACTTCTTGATGCCATACAAGAGTTATTTCAATGGGCACTTAGTTTGTCTGGGAACAGAAGGCTGGATATATCTCTTTTTCTATTGTACATCTGCCATTTGCAATGCTGTATTCATATGCTGAAAGAATTCTGTACATAATTTGATAGTATGAGATACTAAGGAAGCACACAAAGAAGTTGACTGTAGGGTTTTATTAATTTCTTTTATGAAACTATGCGGCTCATCAGTCATTTACAACATAGTCAGAACTTTAAATGTAAATCACTTATTAATGAGTCCTTCTCATGGAACTTGATGAGATTAATTTCTTGCATTCTAGTAAATGACAATTTTTCTTCTATCCTATAAGCATTTTTCTACACAGCAGTACAAAGAGAGTTTCAACCAACAACATTACTGTTCTACACAGACATATTTCCATAAGAAAGCTAAAGCATCACAGATGTGATCACTCACCACATCATTCTTACAAGGTCCTAGTGAGATAAGTAGGGCTGACCAATATAGCATAAGTCTAGCCCTAGTCATTCAATAAACCCTATGGTTAAATGGGAATTTGATCCCAGGTTTTTGAAGTCTCAATTCAACCCCCTAATTGCTATATCATATTGACTCACAAAAAACTACTATTTCATTTGGACTATCGGAACTGTGAATTCAAGAGATATATGGAACTAGAAGTATATCTCTAGCAACAGTATATACAGAAAAGAACTTGTTTTCTGAGGTTTGTGATGGCCTTCATTAATGCAAAATAAACTGATGCATATATTTAGAAAGGCAATACAACACATTTCCTTCACTAAACCTATATCCTTAGCATAAAACAGATTCTTCAGTAGCATGGGAAAGTATCCTGCTGTATAAAATCCCAAGGAGAGAAATATCCTGATGAACATCATTGATTTCTTCTATTATTACAGCCACTATTATTTTTTTCAGCAGATGTGAAGTAAGCTTGCAACGTTAATAGATGACATTCCAAGAGGGACAAGACAACTCAACAACTTTTGTAAATGATTTTTCTTGGTCCACATTTCTTTTATCTGTTGTTGTGGTCATCAATTCAGCATTCATTTACAATTCAGTCTGAATAAGATGCAATGCTTTCTTCATACTTTTAATTACTGAAAAAAGAAGATAGTAAATTGATTTGGAACATTGCAATTCATGAAAAGGAGTGAATGGAAAAATACATGATGGATCCAATGCCTTTAACTTTTCAGGTATTTCATTTATAAAATATTTATAATTAATTTTTTTAAAAATTAAAAACTGACATGCTACAGGGGAAAAGACAGATTATAATAAAAGAAAGATGACAGAAAATTCAAATATTTATGAAATTTAACCATCTCTATGAAAATAAATAGTTGTTGTAACTTTTTTGGTTATGACATTCAATTCCATCCCAGAGTAGGACTGCCAAGGTAGCCAATTCTGCAGATAAAGGATAAGATACCTGTGGCCTTCAATGCCATATATGAAAATCAGTTAACAGGCAATTGACATGTTCTATTACATCTGAAGGCAGAAAACGAGATAAAAAGGGTTGGGGTTAGCTACTCCTAATGGATAGATTTGGCTGAACAAATGCCAGGAGCTTAAATGTTGGCAGCTAGGCTGCTAAGAATTTCAAGCTCTGGGAATCATACAATTCCTAAATTGAAATATATGTATTGGGATGACAATTTCTTGCTGGGAATAGTTTCCAGTGATTGTTCCTACATTCCTTAATCTAGCATCCATCACTGGAAACTATGCTAAGAGATATGCTTGCCTTCTGTGCCTTTTCATTTAGAATGGAAATTAAAATACATCATTTTCCAAATGTTTGCTTTTAATTTGTATCTTTGCATTTTTTTATTGTTTATTTTCTGTCTTGGTAAATGTTTATATTGGTTCCCCACTTCAGCATTTGCCATTGAAGTTGGCTGCTTAACTCTACTAATGGTAGGACAGGCCCCGTAAGCCAACATGCTTAAGTCCAGCCAGTCAATACTCCTTTAAAATTACTGTATTGGTGTTTCTAGCAGCATACAATTTTACTAACTAGTCAAAATAACCATTTATGGAGACTCTGCCTTCCTGGAAGTACCTATGTCCCATGGACACTTAAGCAAAGGGATTTATTAAATCACTCCTGTCTTCTTAGGGTCTGGGTAAACAAGAAAAGGTACTCTTTTGGCTCTATAGGCAACTGGGTTCTAGGAAGTAAATTTGGTTCTGGTGGTGAGTTCTGCAGTGAGAATCTTGCTCTTTAACTCTTTTTTTTTCCTCAGCTTTGAGAACTAGGTAGGCAAAATAAACAATTATCTTGGTTTCTATAAGTATACAACATGACTAATTGGATATGGTCAATTTAATTCTATAGAAGATTGGGCCTTATCCACTTTTGGTAATTGTTTAGATCCAGATTTGATTTTCCTTAGTTCATTAACTTTCTAACTGATCCATTTAAGCATGTCTTTGGATAAGGACTATTTCCTATAATTTCATGCAGGGCTGCATATACACAAATTTTAAAATCCTACATATCCTAGAACATGTTTTTAAAAATTTAATGTGCCCCAAACCTATGAGATTTATAGTGAGATTTTAGATATTGATATTTATTTTAAAATGAAGCTTAGGGGGTATTATATAGTGTTTCCAGAAATGACTATGCTCTAAAGTTGTATAATTATTAGGAAGATTTAGACTTCTGAATTATGAGTTTGTAGAAGGATGGTCCTGAACAATTACATTTTATTTCCCAAAGATGCCAATCTGATCATTTCATTAATGGCTTATCATTTCTAGAACTGAATCTATTAAAACAGGAAATAATCTGTGATGTTCTGGGTATAGTCCAATTCTATTTCAGAAGTGATTTATCATTTCTCAGGAATATTTTTGTTCCAGGAGTTTTAACTTCCAGAAAATTTTAATAACAGAAAATCTGTTATAAAACTAGACCAGCTTGTTCTTGAGGAAACATGGAAAATTTCAGAAAATTCCAGCATGTTATTTAATTAGATCATGAAGACCATTTTGATGTTCCCATAACTATTAAGAAACATTATAGGTAAACAAAATGATCAATCCAACCAGAGGAAATTATCCCAAATGGTGCTTTAAGTTGAAATGGGTAATACATGAAAGGGGTAATAAAGGTAAAGGTTCCCCTCACACATACGTGCTAGTAATTTTCAGCTCTATGGGGCGAGCCTCATCTCCATTACAAAACTAAAGAGCTAGAGCTGTCCAAAGACGTCTTTGTGGTCATGTGGCTGGCATGACTAAATGCTGAAGGCGCATGGAATGCTGTTACCTTCCAACCAAAGTGGTCCCTGTTTTTCTACTTGCATTTTTACATGTTTTCAAATTGCTATGTTGGCAGAAGCTGAGACAAGTAACGGGAGCTCACTCCGGTATGCGGAGCTAGGGATTTGAACTGCCAACCTTTCTAATGAAAGGGATAAAACAAGTTGATTAATTTTAATTTTTAATGAAAATATGCAAAGAAGTATATTAAATGTCACAAATAAAATACACTAGTGCACAAATTGAAGTAAATAACTGTTAGTTCTTCAGTTTGTGTTGGATTATAGCAACAACAAGCAAGCCTCTTAATGTAAAACATATGGATGCTTTGTTAATTTCTCTCTAATCTACTTTTTATTGGTATTTGCTGATGTAAGAATAGAGTGACTAATTGAAATCTTGCTTTCTAATCAGTTTTAGTTATCTTTTCCTGCCTACTTTTTATGACTCTTGGACAGACCCTACAGTTTCTTTGCAAAGGTAGAGCAAAAAAACAAAACCACCCCAAAAATCTATGTGCCCAACCCAACCAAGCACAAATACATGTAAAAAATCCTACTTGCACTCAACAGAGCCAGTTTGTTCTGTCTCCACTTTTTGTCTGTTTCCACAAGATGCACAAAGGTCACTGCAGAGAATGGGAGATCTTATTCAAATCCTTAATTTTTAAAGCAAGAAATTGTATTCTTGAACACTATTCAAGTATTCTTGCATGGTGCTAGTACGTTGTGATGGTACATGTACCATCTTTGTATCTTCTTATTCATAGTGCAGGGACCCTGATTGGTTAAACCATGAAATGGTATTTAGGCTTGATTGGCTTGAGCCTAGTGCCTTTCAGTCCTGGTTTGTTTGTTTGTTTTTCAAATATATATTGACTCTGGGCAGCTTGCAAACAATTAAAGCAAATATAAAAGCAAGAAAAAAGAACGTAACAATTTAAAAACAAGAAAAAAGATAACACATAAAACATTATTAATAAATAACAATATTAAAAACTTACGTAATCATATCTAACAATAACATTCAATATAAGCACTGTGCTGGCTTGCCACCTTCCGCAGTCTCTATTTTTGGGGACTGATAGAAATAAATCCCAAAATATCTAGTTTATTTAGCTTTTTTATTTTCCTAATGTGATATTGAATTAAACTTTTTATATGTATCTTAGCAAGCGTAGCAATGCTACTTAATTTATCCTCTATGCAATTAGTACACTTTGGAGAAATTGATTGCAGGAAATACGACTTCAGCAACAGAGTGGTCAATGTCTGGAATACTCTACCTGTCTTTGTGGTTGCTTCCCCAAACTCCAAAAACTTTAATCTTAGACTGTCTACTATTGACCTCACCCCTTTCCTAAGAGGTCTATAGGGGGCGTGCATAAGCGCACCAACGTGCCTACCATCCCTGTCCTATTGTTTCATTTATTCTTCTTATATATACCCATTTCATTTATTCATAACTATGTATATACTTATGCCTATTATCTTGAAAGCGATTGACAAGTCAAATAAATTCTAAAAATTCTAAATTCTAAATAGTCCTATAAATATTCGTATTCTGAATGCAACCTACTGAAGAAAAACTTACACACAGCTAAGTCTTGAGGTTCATAAGTATACAATCGATTTGTGTATCTTCCAGTGATATCAGCCCTTACTGTGAGAGAAGGATCTGGAAAAGCAATTAAAATTGTTTTCAATTTTACTCTTAAGTCATACTGATACATAACATCGATAAGATTTCAAAGAGATGCTTTTCACTAATTTAATGATAGTCATGAATTTCAAATGAAGAATGTGAAAAAAATCAGCCACTACACTTAAAGTGCACTACAATGTGACAATGATAATTCCTTCATACCTATGGGAACTTCTACAAGACTGAAATAATGCAGGCTGGAAATGTTTGTTATCTGGGGAAGACTAAGGCTTTGATCAATAATGGATTTAATCTCACTTTGGAATGCTACTCAAAAATAATATTTCTAAAATAAAAAAATAACAGACTAAAGGCCATGCTGGCTTAATATTCTGAGAGCTACAGTCCTACCATATCTGAATAGCATCAAGTCAGGGAAAGTTAAACTGAATATCCATTCATTATCCCATGATTTCACATGCACGCTTCCATAAAATGGACTGATTTCTTTTAACTCTCTATCATCTTTATCAATAAATTTTAGTAGACTAAAATTCCATTCCATCAGCTGCTGTACAGAAGTTAACATTTCTCAGAAAAGAAACATTTGTCTGGCCCCAGTAATTAATAAAGGCTGTATTTTACAGAGGTGAAGTACCAGGTTATGGTTATAGATATGATTATGTCTGATACATACCTACAAACATGATTCGAGGTACATACTGTCCATCAGGTGATAAGTTCTTATCAGTTGTTTCATGCTGCCAAAAGAAAATCTTTAAATTGGCATAGTTATTAAATTGTCTTAAAATTCACTAAAGATCAATCATGTCTTTACCTAATTACTTTCAGATATTATTTAATTTATATCTATGTCTACATTTCTGTACCATGAGGTTGAGCATGATGAAATCATTCTGACACATCTCCTGTATTTCTTGACTTTCTGCAAAGATCTTCTTTAATGCTGCAAAAAATGAAATACAAATGTTGTCCTAAAAGAGATAAGATATTTTCTATACTGATTTTGGCGTGTTACATCAATGTTTTGCAGTGCATTGAACTGTAAGTTGTTCAAGTGAGAGATGGTTGTTACAAGGACTTTGAGATTCAAAGACAGAAACCCATAGGTATTTTCTTTGCCAACAGTGATCATCTTGCAATGACAAGATTAGAGAGACTACCTACAATTTAATTAAATCTGTCCCATTGAAGTTTTTTTTAATATTGATATTGCAATAGAGGTTGACAAAAGGACATTATTCTCAGTGAATTTTTCAGAGATCAGTGTTATGCATCTCCTGTCTTTGGTTACAGGAGTAAAATAGAACCGTATAGAATGTGTTTTGTCAGTATTTAAGATAACTTCATGTTTTTTAATGTAATCTACCTTGCACATTTTTTAGCTTTGGTAGCATAAGGTAAATAAGTATTAGAAGAGGCATCTCTTATATTTTGGTTTACTAATTGTTGGGCTGATGTATCTTTATCTACATTTAGCAGGATTACTGTATGTGTAATAAGGATTATTTCTTCATAAATGTAAAAAAGTTCTGCTTAAAATAATTTAATTTTGAAAGTGAGAATTACTTACACCAATGTATATCTGGAAGACACATTTTGTGAAATTGTTTCTTTTAATTCAGTGATTGGTAAAATAGTGCTGATAGTAATTAATAATATGTTTGAGATCTCCCCTAGTGCCTACCAGGCTCACTGTCCCAATTGAGTTTTTAAACATATTATTTTAATAATAAATTAATAAATATAAACTGGAATACTTAAAAAACAAAGCATCAGCCTATAGCAATGCCTCACTTGCACCATCCCCTTTAGCAGTAATATCTGAAATATTTGAGAATATCCAATTCTCAAAAAATAAGATTCTAATTAGAAACTTGCAGTTTCTTCAAATTATTTTTCCTTTATCATAGAGCAATTTGACTTATAGACTGAGATTTCAGAGTTTTAAATATATTGCAATAAAAGAATACAATGATATGAGTGATGTATGTTTGCAGATGCATTCTCCAGATCTTCACAATAAAATTGGTTTGACTTACCGCGACAATATTGACAATCTTCCAAATGGTGAATAACCATCAGTGGCTTGTTACTTTTTCAAAAAGAAAGTAAGTATTAGGAAATATGCTTTCCCAATCATATAACATAAATACAACGAATAATACAATAACTGCAAGTAATAAACTAAAACTTACAAGCTACCACAAATGCTCCATTCATAAGAACAGAAACAAAATAAAAAAATCAATTTCCCCCTGAAAGATTTACAATTATTTTTACCTTTGTTTTGCCTGATAAAGGCCTTCTTCATAAGTTTGTACCCAAGTGATGTCATCTCCCCATCCTAGAAGAATAATAGGTCCACAGTTTATATGGAGTTGTTATCTGTTTAATTGTCCTTAATATATTTTATATAACATTGAAATGTGTAAAATAATTTATTTATTTACCACAGATTTTGTATATTAAATCAAATGTAAATTAGTATACCTTAGATTAATAACTCATTTCTGTAACGGCATATGCACTAAAATACACCTGTGTGTACAAAAAGATATCAAATTATATAATTTTTTAAAAATGTAGAATTTTTAAAATAATTGAATTTTAGCCCAATATTATTTACAAAACAATTTTTAGAAAAATTAGTTAAAATTTATTTTAAAATTTTTGGAAGTTTAGAAACAGAGTGAAACTATCATACCTCTGGAGAGGGTCTGGGGTACTTGCTTTTCCTTTTTGATTGCTATTGCAAAATTAGATGAAATGGCAAGTAATATGAACGATAAGCTCACTGCTGAATGCATGTTTTCTTCTCTCTTCAAAGTAATTTCTGGTAATGAAAACAAAGCCAACTTTTTATATTCTAATATCTTGAGTAGCTATAGCTGTCCATAAATGAAATTCTTTTTACCAAACTGTTGAAGCAGATGCTACCTAAAAAAATTAGAAAAAAATACCCACAGAATAGAATAAGCTGAGAAAAATCACAATTCATCAAGTGCATTATTTTTCATCTAAGACAAATTCATTTATTAGAAATTTGGTGCAATTTGTAGCAGAGTTCAGTGTGAGATTAATGTGAAATTAAAATTATCTTCATATGTTTTCCCAGGATGTTAATTACTTTCTGTACTAATAACATTTAAAAAGATAAAATATAATTGCTCAAATAAAAAAAAATAGAGAGCTTTTTTGATAAAGCAGGAAGTCTATTATAAAACTTATTTATGAGGAAGCATTTAATTTTTTAAAGAGATAATTGAATTACAATAGACAAAATTGTCAATGTTAACAAAATGCCTTTTTTTGAAGATGCATTGTAATGCCAAATCTAATCAGAAATTCAGGTGTAAGCCTATATCAACTTCTATTTAATAAATGTACAAATAGGATTCTTAGTTCCACTATAGTTAGTAAGTTCTTTCAACCACATTTTTCCATTATTTTTCATTTATTCATTTTATATAGAAATTATGGCATTTTGGATTGAACGCTGGCATTTCCAGAAAAGAGTTAGGCTGCATGTTACATAGTTTAAAAAAATAGAGACAGATACAGTAGCTATTTCAGGTACATTAAGGAAAGCAGTAATTAATCAGAATTTCAAACTTGCAGTTCAACAGTATTTTCTACCAGATTAAAAGGATATATGATTGCAATACTGATATTATTTTTCAATCATGAGAAGCACCTACAATTCAGGTATTCTGTCTATTAGTAAAGGTGCATTTATTTTTATAGCCATTCCAGGATATTTATTCTTTTAGCATTTATTTCATTGAGGATTAAAAAATTTATACCCTCTGTTGTTATTGTTGAGTTTTTTTTATTTTGTAACTGATCTCGCTATGATAATTAAAGTGATATGATTCATAATTAACAAATGACAAAAATAACTCTTTCCTAGAAAAAAATAGCTCCATATTATTGGTATAAATTTAAGTCTAACTGTTTTTAGAAGGTCCCCTTTAAATCTGGGTCAACTGTACAAACAAAAGACTAGTATAAATCATAAATGTGATATTAAAATCCATTTTTTAAAAAAATCAGCAATAATATTTTTAACACATTTGTTTGTAAAGAAATATAGCTGAATTATTATGTAAAAATACTCAGCTCCACAAACTATTGTAGGCAAGATTCTCAGTCTTTAAAGAAATAACTATTTCATATTTTTCTTAATGTATGTTTGCATATTATACACACATATAGACTTTTTAAGGAACATCACATTATTTTTACACAGTGGATATTTTTGTATAGTGGATAAAGTACTGTAATCAATTTAGTCTTCTGAAATCTACATCAATTCATATGTAATAATAGACAGTCTAACAAATCTTGTGCAGAAAACTTCTCTGAATGATTTCTTCCCATCTCTTTATTTGCTGATGAAAAAACAACACTTGGCAACATGAAATAAAATAACAAGACTTTGAATTTTGCTCACCAGAATTGGTCTGCTGTGTTAATGAAAGTTCTTCCCAAGCAAACAGATGTTTTAGAGTGAATGTGATTTATACACTTTTGTTCAGCTGATTTGCCCAGCCTCTTCATCTGGATTTACACAATGTGTTCAATTGCAAATGAGATAATAATGAACAATCCTGCCCCTCCTTCCTTTCCTTGAGCATCCCAATCCTGCAAGTTCACATTTTGGTCTATTGAATAGTTGGATTTCTTGTCCCATTTTTTTGCCTATATCAAGTATCATTATATTAGAACTGGAAAAAAGTAGTGCTTTGTATGCCTGTGACTTTTTCTCACAAATGGTTATGGTCTGGCTCAAGTTCAGTGAAATAAGAAACCAGCAACGAAAGTTGGAACTGTAGGTGCTATTGTTTCTACTGAATAACTGAGTTCAATGGTACTCTGAGATCAGGGATGAAACTAATAGGAAGATACAAGAGTTACTTTGTGCAAAAGAATGTAATTAAGAAATCAGGTGGGGGAATTGTAAAATGTAGTTCTCAGGAATAGATTATAAGCTTTTAAAAATAAGATAATTAAAGAACAGTGAGGAAGTTGCTTGAGTACATATTTTTTTCATAAAATCACCTATTTAGTTTCACAGCACAGTTAACTTTGATTAAACATATACTTTACATATGTGTTGCTTGAGAAATCATTGTAAATTTTATCAGTGGCTGGGATCCAAAGGCATTGAGAACCCAGTACTGTAAGTCAACTTGTTTCTTCATGGTTTATTGAGAATTCTTGGAATTGCAATCCCATAATATCTGGTAAACTGTAGTTGCAATTGTCAAAACGAAAACATTCAGTTTTATAAATTAGAGGAAATGGATTGTCTTTTTCTGTTGCCAGCATACTTTATTTACAAAATAACTAAGAAACAAAGAAACAGCAGTACCATCCTACTAAGCAAGCAAAAGAAACTATAATGAAAGATGAAGTAGAAGTAAAACTCCTCCCCTGCACACATGCGCAGTAAAACAGAACTTCACAAGACAGTCATATCTTGTTACTATGGAGACTTGATAACCAGTCCAGCTTATTTTGTAAACTTCTGTGGCAAGCTCTTCAGATAAACAAAACAGACACAGTGACACCCCCTTCTTTGTCTGATGAACTGACATCAGGTAAGGCACATCTTCTCACTCAGGTATTCATGCTGAACAGTTGCAAGTGATCTGTTGATGTAATCTAAAAACTGCAGTATAAAACATTTCTGCAAAATGTTAGCAAAACTCTCACTCATTTACTTATTTGGACCAATATAAACAATATCATTAACATAAAAACATTATCACATATGCATTCCCAGATCTTTTTGTGAACATGCATTCATCAGTTTCAGATTTAATAAAATCCATTAAATTTAGTTTGTCAGTATGACATAAATACTACATTAAATTAGATTGTTTCAGACCATAAAAACTTTTGTTTAAGATCCAGGTATCCCCTTCTTGCTTCCGGAAACCTGGAAAACCTTTTCTTCATCCAGTAGGAATTGCAGGCGTACACACCTTGAGTTGCTTTAGACAGTTCAATTCAGCTTGCATTTCCTTATGCCAAGGTAAGATTGCTTTTGTCAATTGCCATGAAAATGGCTGCAGAGGGATCCTCTTCTTGATCCTCTCGGAACGTCTCGGAACAACAGTCTATTCTTCTTCTGTTTTGTCCGTCTTCTTCCTCGTCGGTAGCCTCAGCATCGACGGCAGGCGAAGACAGAACCTGTGGTTGAGAAGAACTAGTTGATGGAACATCCGCCTGATAATCTTGATCATCAGACTGCGTAACATCATGTCTAGGAAAATAAACTCCGGGATCCTTTGAGTGAATTCTGGACCAGTCAGCATCTTCTTCAAAGTTAAAGGATTGAGAAACAACAATTACATTTCTGGAGTCAACGAACTTGCTGCATCTGGAATTGTCATCAATACCCATAAATCTCAGTCTTTTTGCTGCTGGACCTCCTTTTCTTCTTTTAGCTAATGGAATATTCACCATAGCATAGGAACCAAAAATATGGATATTTCTCAAGTCGGGTTTATATCCATATAACATTAAGAAAGGTTTCTGATTTATTACACTGCTCCAAATACGGTTAATGATGTAGTTTGCATATTTAATTGCTTCACCCCAGTATGGGAAACTCAGCGTCTTCCAGAAGACAACGCATCATTGTTTGCAGTACTCCGTTTCTGCATTCCGCCACTCCATTTTCTGCAGGAATGTGAGGAGCTGAGGTCTGGTGCAGAATTCCATTCTTACACATCCAGTCCTGAAAATGCTGGGACATGAATTCAGCACCGCGATCATTTTGAATTCTAGCGATGTGAACACCATGTTGATTGTTGACATAACTTGCAAAATCTTTAAAGATCTGAAAGGTCTCAGATTTTTCCTTCATAGGAAACACAAATCCATATCTAGAATAATTGTCAACAATTGTTAAGAAATATTTTCTACTACCAAGTGTTGGTGCAAATGGACCTACTATGTCAGTATGTACCAAATCAAAAATGCATGTTGACAGGCATGAAGCATGTTTTGGAATGGCTGCTGCCTTGGACTTGGCTTTCTTGCAGACAGCACAATCCAAAAATACCTTACACTCCTTCAGATCCAAACCTTTTACGAATTCTGGCATCTTGCTAAGAACACGAAAACTGGCATGCCTCAATCTTCTATACCACTTATGGATACACCTGGAATGCAAAAGTTTACCTGTTAGTGAATTTTCAACATTCTTATTAGGAACCTTAGGTTTGCTTTGAGCAACCTGACTTTTATTGGTTATAGGAATCTTTCGGATAGCAACAGGATCTTTCTCTGGAACATCTCTCCCTGGGCCTGTGCTTCCTCTTATTGGAACAAGTATACTTGCCTGTGTTTGCGTAGTAGACTTCGGCTTTAGGTAATAAACACCACCAATTAATATGGTTTCAGCAACAATATTATCTTCTTTCATCACATAACTTGCTTTTTCAAAATGGTGAACCTGGTACTTGGAAACTCTCGACAAATGACTCTGACTAAGCAAACTGCTGGTTGCTGTTGGAATAAAATAAACATCAGGAATGAAAGCATCTAGCTCTTCAATATAAACAGTTCCTTTTCCCTTGACCTGAACAGTATTACTTGAAAAAGTATACAGTTCACACATATCAGGTTCAGGCTCATGCATCTCTGTGAAAAGATTTTTTCTGTAGGTAACATGCACTTCTGCTCCACTGTCCAAAGTCCAGAGATGTCTTCTATCATAATCCAGACTTCCTTCGTTGGTCAATGCCAATGTGATGTGTGGAGTTTGTAGATCACACCTGGAACCACGATGACCTTGTCTTTCACCTCTGCCCTTGCTTCTGGAATCTGTTCCTTTGGGCTGGTGCTTTGGGCTAGTGCTGGAGATCGCTGGGGACAATCACGGACGATATGTCTCAGATGACCACAGATGTAGCATCTTGGCATCCTTGGAATGAAGGCTTTTCCCGGAAATTACGTCTCGTATCTAGAACTCGTGATGCAGTCAGTCCTCTCAAATGTGGCGTGGCATGCATGAATGCTTCTTCTTCTGTTAAAATTCTACATACATGATCAACTGTGCGCTAAACAATAGGCACTTGATTAATCTTTGAAATGGCATCTTTCCATTCATAATTCAATGATTTAATAATAACACTGATCATCTGAAAATCATCCACAGCATAACCATGTTCAGCAAGTTCCTTTCTCTTTCTTTTCAGTTTAGTCAAATGTTCTCCAATAGATACACCATATTTCAATTTCGAACCATGAAAGTCAGTTAAGAGCAAACATGTAGATTCAATTGAAATAGGCTGGTAATAGGCTTCTAATTGAGCCCAAATCTGTTGAAATCAGGTGAAAAAGTAATCTGCAAATCAGTGTCCATTGATATCAATAATGTTGTGCATGCTTTAATGTCCAATGTTCTTATATCAGGAGGCCAAGGCTGTGGTGAAGGATTAAACACCATACAGTGGGTACCTCTCTACAAAGTAAAATGCCAATCTCACTAACCCATGCCTTGTAATTCTGTCCTGAGCACTTTAATTTTGAATCACCAGCCAGTGGGGTGATAGAAGATTGTTGAATAGGAACTTGTATAACCTGCGCTGGTTGAGCAATGCCTGCTTGGACACCAGGAGGTGCTAGGGCTAGCATAGGTGCTGGCACTTGCTGGCTTGATGGAGACATCTGTACAGCAGACTAATTCCTTGACAACTTTGTAAATGCACTTTGCAATTTTTGTAAATGTTCCTATATTTCATGCAAATCACCAGCAGATAGTGCTGCAACATTAGAAATGGCAGAAGCTCTTTCAACTGAGTCAGCATCACAAGACATATCATGAGGTAGCTGTGATGTAGGCATAGCTCTCTGCTCTGATTGGTCTGACACAACTCCCATGTGACCAATTTGTGGGTGGACCCTTGGCTTCAATGAAGAAGGCAAGATGGAGGACTCAGGAACTCTAATCACACCTTTATCTCACTGAAAAGACAGTGCATAGGCCTTAGCTTGCTGTAGGCTTTGTTCATAAAATGCAATCTGTTGCATATAATCCTGCATCTCAGGACTCAATGTTGATTAATAAATTTCACCTTTCTCTTTTGGTGAAAAACTATCAGCTGCCTGAATAACTTTAGGTTTAGCTCCAAGCTTTTCATATTCTGGCTTCTCAGGCTGGGTTTGATAGCATGCATCATAAATAAAACTTGGTACAGACCTGCTATCTTGACCTTCCATGGCAGCTTCCTCCTCCAGATGAGTAGCGGTAACCAGCGGACTTTTATCTCCTCAGGAATTTCAGAAAATGACAATAAATCCTCCGTCTGAGCTTTCCGCTTTGCTTTGCCTTTCTTTCATGGCATTGTAGAGTTTATCAAAATTAATTACAAAATCCTCAGACTTTGTAATCTAATTAATCAAAACAACAGATAAGAAAAACCATCCTCTGCTACCATGTCAAAATGAAAACATTCAGTTTTATAAATTAGAGGAAATGGATCGTGTTTTTCTGTTGCCAGCATACTTTATTTACAAAATAACAAAGAAACCAAAGAAACAGCAGTACCATCGTACTAAGGTTGGGGTTGCCAACCTTTTGGACCTCAGGGACCACCAAACTCATAATTTTAAATCCTGGGGACCACTAATATGAATTCAAATTTCTTAAGAACCGGTTCTGTCAGTGTGGTCTAATTTGTAGGTGTGGCTTCGTGGTCATGTGACTGGCTGGACATGGCTTGTAAATATTATAAATATTTATGTAAATATATTGATGAGTGGGTGGAGAGAGTTCTTGTGGGCCATTTGGGCGACACAGCCTTGTATTGCCGTGCAGCCTGGATTAATTACTTTTGGGGGGGTTCTCTGGGGGTAACATTTCTCTGTGGCCCACCAAAATTTTCTTGCGGACCACTGCTTTAAGGAATGAATGCAGCATTGAGTGAGTTGCCTCGGTTGGCAGTTTATTTCCAAAGCCTTCATTGCATGGGGCCAATCTCACTCCAAAGGTTTAGCTGCCTCACTTACATTGGCAGAAGACATCTTTTTTGGAGCCTCACAGCCAAAGAATTTCGGCTATTGGGTAAAGGAAAAGTGCCTTTTCTGTCATGGTTCCCATGTTTTGGAACATCTTGCCTCCTAACTGAGATTTGCTTCCACCTTTCTGGTCTTTCGGAAAAGTTTTAATAACTTATTCTGCTGGTTGGCTTGGGACCCTTATGAAGGCATGCTGTGATGGTTAAAACTCTTCTGTATTGTCTGTATTTTTGATTTTAATCTTTTATTGTGGTGGCGCAGTGGTTAGAATGCAGTACTATAGGCTAACTTACTACTTACTGCCACTCCAGGAGTTCAATTCTGAAAGGTTCTGGTATGCGTTGTGTACTTTTAAAATCAGAATTAATAAATAAAGTAAGCTTTAATGCAGTTAATTATGATTGTTTGATTTGTGTCTATCATATATTTATATCCACTTCTTCTCACCTTCTTTAATGAGCATGATAGTTTAAAATAATTGTAGATAATTTGTTGCAGATTGAGGTTGAATTTTTATGCAAAGAGTGATTGATAGAAGAAAAGATTACTTAATTTGCAACAATACATTCAATTTCATTTTAAGACTTAAGGAAAAACTCGAATTCTAAAAAATTAGAACAGTTAAAAATATCTGAATAATTTCTTTTTAGCATACTAATTTCTTATTTTGATTTTATGTAGTAATAGGTGTAAAGATTCCACTGTACTTTTGATTTTATTTTTTTTTGGTTGGAAAGCTGTTTTTTACATCTTTGCTTGAATATTTAGAAAAATGTATCTTGGCATATTCTGAGCCTGAAGACTTTTAAGAGCAGTACAAAATGCCATTTTAACTTCTTTTTATAATTTTGCTTCAAGGAAGTGAACAAAAGGAATAAAATTTACTATTTTTGTTTAATGATAGGAGCGCCATCTCTTGGTATATAGAAAAGCCACAAACCTTTCTAAGGATTACAGTAATACTTAAAATTGAACAGCATACATAAAGAGCTGATGCAACAAACTGTGATTATTTTTAGTACTTTATGGAAATGATGTTTTGATTACTTTTCTTCCCCAAATTATCTTTGTTGTGTTATAGCAGAAAGAAAAGAACTTGTGGCATTATTCTTCAACCTGAATTATATTGAAAAATACTGGATTTCAATAAATAATACATTGTTCATTTTTGAAGATTTCTTATTATAGATGAAAACTGGAAGAGTGACTCATGACAGTTTCCTGTATTTATTCATATCAGATACATGAAGCTAGGCAGTATAAGAATCTGCTACTTTGCAGTGTGATTAAATCATAAGGCTGAGCTTACGCATTCTGCTCAAATCTTGATTTTAATTGACAAAATCTCTTGTGATATTTTTTACTTAGCAAGCTGCTTAAATGCAGATATTATTGATAATACTGTCACATATAATTGTTGTAAATAAAGAGTCTGTCCTACCCCAACTTTATTAACAGTCCTCTATGTTACTAAATACAACATTTGTATTTGCTTATTTTGAGATTGGCATATTCAAGTTCGCAGGAAAGTATTTATAAAACTAATATGGAAGCCACAACCATGCTACCATAGACTTTTTTCCTTTTTACATGTGTGCAACATATAATGTGTGTTGTACACATTTATATGTGTGCAACAGACATAAACAGGAAAATGGAAAAAACAATCAAGCATTGAATCAGTGAACACCTAGAAGGCAAACAAAGTCAAAACCAAAATCCAACACTGGTTTGTCAAAAACAGATCATGCCAAACAAATCTTATTGTATTCTTTGACAAAGTGCCAAAATTAGAGGATCAGAGGAATGCTGTGGATAAAATTTACTTGAACTTCTGTAAGGCATTTGATAAAGTAGGACCACTTTGATAAGATAGAAAAATGTGGATTAGACAGCATCACCACCAGATGGATTTGTGATTGGCTGACCAACCACACTCAACATGTATTCTTCAATGAAATGTATCTACATGGATAGAAGTATGCAGTAGGTTACTCCAAGGCAGGGGTGGGATGCTACTCGTTCTGCCTGGTATCCCTGAAGAGCAGCAGACACAGAACCGGTTCTGTGTTTGCTGCTATTTGGCCCACCCGCTTGACTGGGCTCTTACCTATCCTTTATTTCCTGCTTTTTCAACCTCAGCTGCTTTGCACGGCACAGCTGATATTGAACAAACAGGAAAAAAGAGGCTTTTCAAATGCTGCGCACCTGCGCGCAGCGCTTTTCAGGTGACTGGGTGGCGCAGCCTAAAATTATTTTACATGCATGTGCAGTGCACGTAGGGCTCGCATGCGCACAAAGTGTGCATATGCATGCAAAACATAATCACTGAACTGGTTGAATCCCACCCCTCCAAGGCTCTATTTTAGGCCCATCTGGGCAAATCAGTAGTTATAGCAACAATTTGGTCCCGCCCACCCATCCCTGCCCTATTCTCTCCTTTATTTCCGGGGTTTTCAGTTCAGCTGTTTGGCGCGGCACAGCGGATTGCCGATCCTCAACTAATTTACTCACCGGGACTGCAGCAGAAGGTAAGTGTTACACTGGTTGAATTGTACTCCTGGCTATACCAGTTTCAATACTAAGAACCTGGAAGAACCTAGAGATAATATATATGAAATGGCACATGCTATAGTACATAAACCATGCTAAAATTATATTAATGCTCATGTCCATTCATTTAAGTTTTAATACTATATGACTCCCAAAAGAAAAATTAATTATAAATAAAGCAAAACAGGAATAGTTATTTCAGGCCTAAAGTATAGTAGATCCAGATAATACACTTGATATTTCCATCAGCATCATGCATTTCCTATTTGTAGATCTTCTAAAAGTCAGATTATTAAAATTACATTGGCTTTCTTTTTATCCATCAAGAGCTTGTTCATAGATTTTATGTCTCTAGGATACAATAGCTAATGCTTTATAATTTTTGGAATGCTCTTTATTTCCTTGCAATATAAAACATGGTTGCATCATGAATACATTTGCCAATTTAGTGCACACTTTAGTGCAATTGCAACTGCTTCAAGAGCTTCTTGTAATCCTCTATATATAACAGTTATATGCAATAAAATACTACGAAGATACTTTTACAAATAGCCAGAAAATCTTGGAAAAACTTCAAAGGCAGCCATGTAGAGCATTTGAGCAATATTGATTGCTTTGTAGCTTCAAGGAATGACTCTAGAATGGATTCACAAAAAAATGTAAAAAAACCCCATCTTTTTGAATAACTTGCAGAAGTCTAATTGATAACAGAAAAGCTTATTATATGTTTCATATTTCAATCCGGGCATTTCTATTCAGAGGAGCATCTGACATAAAAAAAACAATGAAACTGACAACTTTATAAAAATAGTCAAAATTCACTACTAACCAAATAAAATGAAGAAATTAATTAAGAATTAATTAAAGAATTAAGGAGAAACTTCCTAACAATGAGAACAATTAACCAGTAAAGAGCTTGCTATCAGAAGTTGTGGGTGCTTTATTATTGGAGGTTTTAAAGAAGAAGTTGGACAGCCATTTGTCTTAAATGGTATAGGGCAGTGATGGTGAACCTTTTTGTTGTGGTATGTCAAAAGCATGTGCACGCCGGCACCCACAATGCAATGTGCCCCTGTCCCCTTGCGCATGCGCATAAAACACCCCTGCCTCCCTTACCTGCTCTGTGGATGCACGCACCTCCCAACTGATTTTTGGTCCATTTGAGGCTGTTTTTGCCCTCCCGGCGGCTCGAGGGAAGCTTCAGCAGCCTCAGGAGGCCGAAAAACTTCTGGAAATACCAGAAGTGCTTGTTTTCAGCCTCTGGAGGGCCTCTGGAGCCTGGGGGAGGCCATTTTTGCCCTGCCGGAGGCTCAAGGGAAGCCTCTGGAGTCTAGGAGGCTAAAACGGGCCTGTTTCAGCACTTTTGGTATTTCCAGAAGGCCCATTTTTCAGCCTCCCAAGGCTGCAGAGGCTTCCCTTGAGCCTCCGGCAGGACAAAAATGGCCTCCCCAAGGCTCCAGAGGCCCTCCAGAGTCTGAAAACAGGCACTTCTGGTATTTCCAGAAGTTTATTTAAATTCTTTGTATTGCTTATTTCTAATTTTGTTAATTATATCAACATGTTTATAATTATCAATCTTCTGTATTTAATTCATACATAGCAATGATCATTTTCCACCTAATTTCTACCTCTTATATCTATCCATTTCTGCACATTGTAATTTTTTAATTTCATTTTCATCTATGGGGATCTCTTTGTTTTTCCACTGTTGCGCAAACATAAGTCTAGCCGCTGTTAACACATGTAACATTAAATATGTATTGTACTCTCTTTATTTATGTGGGTAAACAAAAATATTTCTGGTTTTAAAATTTAAATCTATATGTTGCTTTACCATTTTTGCTAACCTTGAAACTACATCCTCTTGAATAGCTTCACTAGCAGAACCCAATACTGAATTCATATATTCCAGTTTTTTAAATTTCAGAAAAAGAATTCAGTATTGTTCTGTGAATGTACCTATCAATCCCATTCTTAATCTAATTTCTTAGATGATTTTGTACTATTATCTTTTTTGTACTATATATATCTGCAAAAGGCTGTAAAAAGCTTCAGTACATTTTTAAGCTGCATTCTAAAAATGTTAGGTAACTAAACATGGCTTCCCCTGGCTTCTCTCTCTCTGTTATAGAGAGAGTAGAGAGCATTCCATTAGGGACTGTTGGTCCAGGTAAGTAATCTTGGCTAGGAAAGATTTTTGTGCCACTACTGGCACAAAATAACAAACTCCCTTGGATTGTTAATAGTATTTCCATTTTAAGTGTTTCTTTTTCAATTAATGAATTGTAATTATGAAAATATCAGCCATTCTTTTATATACACAGTGCAACATCTTTTTTATAGACTGTCATTTTCAAATCCACTTTCAGTTCCATCTCAGTCTTGTTTGGTGAAACATATTCCTCTTCCATAACATCTTTTAAACACTAACTAGCTATAGTGTCGGGGACTCTTAAAAGTAACTGAATATTATTGATCTCCGTTCCTCGCCTGCTTTCTTTGCTTGCTACTGCCTTCACCACTCAACTTACAACAATAATCGAGTCCAAACCACTACATTGTTGAATTTTTTTGCAGCATATTACCAAGATGAAAAGGCAAATGAGTTTGTCTGCTTTCTTCGGCAAGAAAACAAAAGGAGATCCAAAAGAGTCACAACCACAACCATTGGAGTCTGAGGATAAGGGTGCCAGCACATCATGCACACTGCGACCAGAGGAAAAAGCCAGCACATCATCCACATCATGACCAAGGGAAAGAGCCAGCACATCAACCATACCGCGACCAGAGGAAAGAGCCAGCACATCATCCACATCTCAACCAGGGGAAAGAACCAGCACATCATCCACATCGTGACCAAAGGAAAGAGTCAGCACATCATCAGGTACTGGAAGAACTGAATCAGACATAGAAGGGAACTTTCCTGATTGCTGGATACTGTAGCGGTACAATAATTTTAGGGAAAAATATGATGGACTGGAAGTTTCCCAGAAAAAAATTAGGTTGCAGAAAATTTGAAATTTTGACCAAAGAAAAAAGTATCCACAGAGCTAAGAAGTGGAAGAATTACCAACCATCAGGAAAGAGTAAAGAAATACAACAAGCTTCCCTCAGAAAGAAATTGAAGGAACATTTCTCATCTAAGGCTCACAACATCTGTACAGAGAAGTTGAAGCAATGTGAGCAGGATGTCATAAGGAAAAAACTGGAGAAGATGACTGAGAAATATCTGGGTAGTACATGTATACTACAGTGTATAGTCTGGCACAAATGTGCAGACCATTTTCATATATAGAAGATCTGATTGAATTACAACAAAAAATGGTTTAGATTTGGGAATAGGGTTCATTCACATAAAACTGCAGTTGCAATAGTAGATTTCATTGCAAAAGATATCAGGAAACATTTATTTAGTGAAATTGTTGAGAAACTCGCAAAATCTATTTAATAATTGACGAAGCCTCAACAGTATCTTCCAAATTAGTTCTTATACTGTACCTAAAAATTGAGAATCCAGTTTTCTCACCAACAATTTTCCTTGAATTAGTAGAATTAGATAAACAAGATGCAGAGACAATATGTTGTTCAGTTATAGAAAGTTTGAATGAAGTTGGGTTTAATAGGAACTATCTGGAGAAACATTTAATTGGATTTTGCTATGATGGAGCCAGTGTTATGCTTGGGAGAAAATCTGGGGTAAGCATTAGGATAGCCAAAGAGTTTCCAAATATTATCATATGACACTGTTTAAACCATTGTCTGCAACTTGTTTTAGATGATTCTATTAGGTAAATAAAGCAAATCAATCATTTTCAATTTTTTATTGATAAAATATATTCTATTTTCCATCAATTGAATAAGAACCTAATTGAACTTAACAAAATTTCTGAACAACTTGAGATTGAAATTATAAACATTGGTAGAATTTTTGGACCAAGATGGGCTGCCTGTAGTTTAAGATCAACCCTAGCTGTGTGGTGTGCTTATCCAGTGGTACATCAGTTTTTCTGTTCAAATAAAAAATACTCTGGTATGGTTGCCCGTATTGAAAACACATATATTCTCACTCATTTGGCCTTGATTATTGATGTGCTAATTGAAATATCTCTTCTTTCTAATGCATTGCAAGTGAGAAACATAGACATTATACAGACTGAAAAACTTGTGATAAGATCAATTAATTTATTTGAAATGCTTATAGAGGAAAAGGATGCACATGAAAAAAAGGTTGATGAATTAATTACTTCAGAAACCTTTAAAAATATAAAGTTATACAAAATCATCGATTTGTGGGACTTCGTCATGAAAAATGTATAGAAAGCATTGTAACTAATTTGAGGAAAAGATTGATGGATTGCGAACATTTAAAAACAGGCTGCCAATTTAAAGACACTGATCAATTAAAATTTCTAAATTATTTGGAGCCAGATTATTGGAACATTGAAGAAGTAGTGGTTCCATGGAGAGGAGCTGAAGAATAATTGGTTGCATTTGGTGAAATTTTCAATTATGAAATCAATATTAATGATTATCGTGATTTCATAGAAAATGTACTAAAAGATTCGAAAAATTATACAATTCTTTGCAGCATTAAAAAGGCTAGAGATATTATTAAAACTATTGCAGTCAGTTCAGCAGAGGTGGAAAGGGGCTTCTCGCAGATGAACAAAATATGTTCCGAGGGCAGAAGTCACCTTACAGTTTCCAATATTACCAACCACCTGATCATCAATCTAATTGGCTTACCTCTGCAAGAATGGGACCCTGTTCCTATAGTAAAAAAGTAGTTATGGGCACATCACACAGCTGATGATGCTCGTGTTAAACATAAGAAAACTGTAACTCAGGACGATAATAGAAAAGCAATTTGGCAGTACTTTAAATAAGTTTTATTGTTTTTTGTAAAGTTTTGTTTTGTAATAGTTTTTGATTAATATTTTAAAATGTAACAATATAGTTTTGTGTACATTTTTATTATTTAAGCATTAAAGACATGACATAATAAACTACCTTTTGTTTTTGTATATCTTTTTTTAATACTTAGTCATTAGAGCAAAGAAGTGATGTTGAGTTGGCCTCGTCTTGCCCTCCTTGTAGCTCCCTTTAGCTCTCCGGGCCTTGGCCAGCCCTCCTCGTAGCTGCTCACGCATTGGAAATTGGCAAAAAACAGAAAACCTCAGTTACAAGACTGTGTGGGATGTTGTAGCTGGTCATAAATGTGTGTATGTGTGTGTGCGTGTGTATGTGTGTATGGCTGTCAAAACACCCAAAACAGGCCAAGTAGTTATGTGGAGGTCAGTTGTAAATTAGAACACTTGCTAAGCAACTGGTCATTAAGCAAGAACCTGGTCATTAAGCAAGGACCACTTACATTTGGTTTGCCAGTCATCTGGCCACCTGGCCACGCTCACCCCAGTCATACGCCCACCTAGCCATGCCCAATCAGCAAGCCACGCCCATCTCAGTCACATGACCACCAAACCACACCCACAAATTAGGCCATGCCCACAGAACTGGTTGTTAAGAAATTTGAATCCCACCGCTGGGTGACTGTATAATGAAACACACACATACATACTTTGGCCACTCCATGCAGAGTGTCAGAAATCTAAAAAAAAAAGAAAACTGTAAGATAAACAGAGAGAGCTAAAATATTTGGAAGAGATTCAAACTAGCTCTGCCACAGTTTACTGCTGTATAAAGAAGAGGGAAGGTAAAGTACAATCAGGTTTTTAAATCTGATGTCAATCTTACCCTGTAGAAAAACTAGGGGCACAGGGAGACTAGAACTATACTTTGGAGATGGTATTTACTGTATTAAAAAAATTGTACAACAGGAGTAAGTTTAATTTATATTCATTGAGAGTTCTTACCAGATGTTTTTATATGAAGTAGTTGAAGATGTTTTCTGGGATCTAAATATAAATTTAGATTTAATTATTTGTACTTAATTAGCTTATGGATTAAGTATTTTTGATGAAAGGGAGCAGAGTGATATTTTCAATTATAAACAATAGAAAAGGATAATTAAATTTCATAACTATAACCTCTAAATTTTATTAACCTGATTAACAGCAGTATTAATTGGTACCAGAAATTATAGTTTGTTCTATAACACCGGGATAGCTTTGTAATCTAATGTTTTATAACAAGAAAAATCTCTTCATATAGTATTTGTACATTAATAAAGCAACTAATTTTAATCACACAATTACAGGAAATACATTGCAGATGTTTCTGTTGAGGAAGTCAAATATGTCTACAGACTTCAGGAAGTATAAAGCAGCAGAGAAGAAGAGATAATTGGGAGATTATTGTCTTTCATTGCTACTGATCACAAAGAGTTCAAAAATAAAGCATCGGTAACAGAACTGAGATTTGGCATAAGATTTCTTGTAAGTGCTAAAATCATCACTATATATGGTATAACAGCTGAAAAGGATCAAATATTTTCTAAAATAGTTAACAGGAAATGTTTTGTATTTTTAATCTACAGCTAATAGTTTTCATCTGCTAAATTATCTTATTAAGGAAAGCAGGAATGTATGCATGTATGAATGAATGATAAACAGAAGCTTAGATAGATGACATTTTAGGCATAAAGCAGTCTGATTAGCTGTCCTTGGTAAAATTGTAAAATAAAAATTGTCAACTAAGTCAAATGAAAAATAAATGTGGAAAACAATATTGAGAAAGTACTGCAAGCTGTTTCTGTAATTGAAAAAGTACACTTCTGTATTTGATAGAATCTTATCTTTATTTTTTATTTATTTATTTATTTGATTTGTCAATCACTTACAAGATAATAGGTATAAGGATAAACATATTTATGAATACAAGAAATTAGTACATATAAGAAAAATAAAAGAAACAATAGGACAGAGACGGTAGGCACGATGGTGCGCTTATGCACACCCTCTACAGACCTCTTAGGAAAGGGGTGAGGTCAATAGTAGAAAGTCTAAGGTTAAAGTTTTTGCGGTTTGGGGAAGAAACCACAGTCAGGTAGAGTATTCCAGACATTGACCATTCTGTTGCTGAAGTCATATTTCTTACAATCAGTTTGGTGCGGTTAATCTTGAGTTTGTATCTATTGTTTGCTCTTGTATTGTTATGGTTGAAGGTGAAGTATTCGTTGACCGGTAGGACATTGCAATGTATGATTTTATATACTATACTTAGATCAGACCAGGAGTGGGCAACTATAGCGCTTTTATAATTTGAGAATTTTTATGACTTGTGAACCATGCTGGCCCAGGAATTCTGGGAGTTAAAGTCCACAGGCAGTTGTGGGATTCAATTAATTTAACAACAAGTTCTACCTAATGACTGGGGAGTATGGCTTGGGGGGGGGTCATATGACTAAGTGGACATGACCAATTTGATGTCACTCACGGCAAGGTGGGGGTGATGCAGATGGGCTGAAGCTGTGGTGGTGATGGACAGAGCCCTTGACTTATCTTTGTGCAACTACAGGAATTTCTCCGATGCCTCATCTCTTGCTGGGTCTCGCTGCCCAAAATCAGGATTTTAAAAAAGATTTTTGTAACAGGAAATGGTGGGTGTCTACTTCCGGCCTTTGTTAGTGCAGCTGGGCATGACTCCACCCTGAGACGCTGGCCTGCAGACACCGCTTCTTTGCCAGCACGAGGTGCCATTGGCCACCACTCTTTGCCAGCACGAGCAGCCTCTAGCTGTCACTCTTTTCCAGTGCAAAAGACCTCCAGCCACTGCTCTTTTTTGGTTCTAGCTGGCAAAGAGGAGGCAGCTGGAGGCCCCTTGCACCAGCAAAGAGACAGTGGCTGCCACCTCAGTTCGGGCTGGCAAAGAGACAGTGCTGGAAGCTGGTTGTGCTGGCAAAGAGGTGGCAGCTGCTGGTTCAGGCTAGCTGCCGGCCACTTTCGCTGGCAAAGTGGTGAAGGAAGGCTCACCAGGCAGGCAGATAGCTGGGCCATGTGAGAAGCAGTGTACAATGGTGAAGGAAGGCTTGGCAGGGAGCTGGGCCATGTGAGAGGCTGGGGTGAAGCCAGACAATTCTGGGATGGGCTGTGGGGGCCACGTGATTGACACAAGCAAATTAGTGAGTGAGGGAGCCAGACAGCAGCAGCTATGCTGCAGCGAATGTGGGTGAGGTGAGATAAGAGGTGATTGGGAAGAGAGGAACAAGCATGGCATGGTGGGTGGGGCAAGCCAGTGGTGCAATTAGCTGGTTCTCCGAACTGCAGAAAAAAAATTTTTTAAATAAAGTTTTATTAGGTTTTAACAAAATATAACAAATAAAACATCTTATTTGAGTACAGTGAGATTCCATGTTATCACATTTCCATATGATTCCATATGATTATTCATCTTATGTATTCAATTTGATATCTTATCACTTTTTCCAACTTCTCACTATTTCTCCCTTTACTTTTCTTGATTTTCTTTTATAGTTATCTCATTTTCTTCTTATTCAATTGCATTTCTTTTGCCTAAATTTCTATATCTTTTTATTCATTATACTTATACTTTCATCTGTCTTGTTTACAATTTCATATACTCTCTTCCAACATTATTGAAAAGCAAAATTCCCCCTATGATTGCTAATCGGAGTGTAACTCCTTTGAATCTTATAATTATTACCATATGAAATCTCATTAAACATTAAATTTGTGCATTTTAAAATTATAACATTCAAATTTCTAATATCTATTTTACATCATGTAACTCTCATCATTCATATTCTGCTTGGTACTTCCCCTTGAAAAAACACACACACACACAAACACACATATATATATATGAAAATTAAAAAGCAAGATAATTATTCAAATTCATTCTAGTACTGGTATGGATTCCCTTATAGATCTTTCACATTTCTTTTCAATATTTATCAATCTTTGGAAACAATTAAAATGTTTCCTTCCCTTCTTCATTATTACATTAATTGTTAATAAGCATAACATTACAATAATTATACAGTTTTATCTTTATAAATTATTTACTATTAATAAGCAAAATAATTATTCAAATTCATTCTAATAACTGGTATAAATTCCCTTGTAAATCTTTCACATTTCTTTTCAATATTTTATCAATCTTTAGAAACAATTGCAATGTTTCCTTCCCTTCTTTATTATTACATTAATTATAAATAAGTATACCATTACATAACAATACAATTTTATCTCATAAATTATTTACTTATTTCATTTCTAGCTCATTACTATATTCTACTGTCACAACACTATCTTTTGTACCTTTGGAGAATTCTCACTTTTAATTTAGTTTAACCATTATCTCTGTGTTTTCTAGATGAACAATACCTTTAATCCTAGCACGTTTCCCCTTTTTCTTTATTTCCTGCTTTTGTCCCTCATAAGTTCTTTCTCTTTCTGTCTTCCCCCCTTTTTCTCATCTCTTTTTTTATACCTTCTCTCTCTAATTTTCTTTTCTGCTTCTCCTTACTGTTATGCTTCTTTATCAAACTACTTTTCTTTTTGGCTGTTCCCTTTAATCTCAAACTTTTAACTCCATTTCCCCTTTTTACCCCATATTGCATTGTTTGATCATTGAAAATGGCTTCTTCTTTGTCCCACCCTTCTTCTTGCTCTTGAAGCTTTTCCTTTTGCTTTTCATAGTTCAGGATCTCCATTTCTAAAAATTGAAATATGAAGCCAAAGGATCCTCTTCCCTCTTCTGCATCTCTGTTTTTTAAGATTCATTTTTAATTCCTCCAGAAATGATACCATTTTAAACACTTTTAAACTACCACCCAAATAAAAAAAAAAGCCAATACCAAAAACTTTTTTTTAAAAAAAATCACCAAATATTTCCAGACTGTTCCTTCTTGTTTCTTTCCTTTACTTTTCCTTTCCGTGAGTTACTGTAATTTTTAGTAAGGTTTCAGTTACAATGTATCCTTGGGAGTCTTTTCAAAGTTTCACTGTTAATCCCCTTTGTTTTTCCAGGTGGCACTCCATTATTTCATTATTCCAAGTTTCACCCTTTTTCCTCTACTCTTCTCCTTTTTAGGACTTTAAAATGACAAAAAAAAAATCTTTATTCTCCTTTTGACACTTAGATTTCAGCTTAAAGTTGCCTATTAGTGTCTAAGTAGAGTAGCACAAATTTCTTATTCCTTAATTCTAGATTGAATTTCTCTTTGTTAAGCTTACATCCATTACTTTTTGTCCTGCCCTCAGTGCTTTGGAGAATAGCACCAGCATGTCTACCGTCCCTGTCTTACTGTTCATTTATTCATACTCATTTATTATGTATATACTTATACGTGTTTATACTTATATGTTTATATGTTGTGTTCATACTTATACTTGTTTTCTCATACATGCTTGACAAACTAAAGTAAATAAATAAATCTCTAAATGTCAGGTGTGACTAAGCAGATGAAGACAGAGAAAGGGAGAATGAGAAAAACTACTATTTTACAGAGTCTGGTTTTTAATTACTTCTATCATAAGGGGGTTACCTTGTTGGTATTCCAGTATCTCCTTAGCATTGCCAAGGATTTTTTTTACCTCTCCGACTTATATTTGATATTGCAATATACTTTCTGCTTCTTCTATGCTTAGTTTTTAAATAAAAATAGTATTAATATACCAAGCAATAAACCAAGCTTTTAATGGGATCACAATTGACTTATTTTTTCTAAAGAGAAATGCTGCTGAAGTAGAGCAATGATAAGTACAGCCGGTCATAGAATATATGCAAAATATGGAATTCCTTTGCCCTCCTGAGAAAGGATGGAGTCTTAGATTAAAAAGAAACCTAGGTTAAAGCGATTATAGAGCTTTATATTACAATCTTGGTATAATTATGTTCCTCAATTCTATTATACCTAACATCTGGTTAGATTAGCTGGTTGTACAATATTATACATTGAATTCCAACAATATGTCCTCTTATTACATTTTATTTAGGTTATCTATTATACTCTGACATCAGCTTTTATCCAGTATCTTCAAATTTCTAAAAGCTGGTTTAAAAAACTGACTAGAAACCTCAGTTCATAAGTCATTTTAAATGAAATTTGGAAATTTCCCACATACATTCTTCATAGATGAAATATCTCTTTGTTCTTTAGTCCCTGATTACTTTGATTGTTTAATCATATCCTATAGAAATTAAGGAAATAAAATGACAAACACTTTTCTAATTAAATTTGTACTTCTTTTAAGTTTTTGAAGAAATGTGTTAAATTTGAAATATAATATTTAAAAATTCAGTTTAATAGTACTATAACCATATATTATACAGTATATTTGTTTTTTTAATATGAAGCCTAGAAGCATGTTACTGACATAATTTAATGAATGAAGTTTCTGCAAATATAAATATATGACATTGCAAATGTTTTGAATTTAAAAAGTTCTTAGTCTAGTAAATACAACAATTTCACCATTTTCAAAGACCAAATATTTTAATATTTGACTGTTAGTAGGAAAGGAATTCAGAAAAAAAATGACTGGAGTTTTCTTTATGAAAGAAGTGTTAGTGGAGACTTAGGAGAAAATCTTAAACCATATTAACACCAGAATTGTATTGTACATACCTGTTGTAATACTTGTTGTATAGAGTCCCAAAGGTGCTTTTTCAAAAGGCAACTGGACTTTCTGGTTTTCTCTGAAGACATTTTGCTTCTCAACTAAGAAACTTCGAAGAAGAAGAAGAAGAAGAAGAAGAAGAAGAAGAAGAAGAAGAAGAAGAAGAAGAAGAAGAAGAAGAAGAAGAAGAAGAAGAAGAAGAAGAAGAAGAAGAAGAAGAAATAGTAGTAGTAGTAGTGATGAGGAAACTTCTTGAATGAAAAGCAAAACATCTTGAAATAAAAACCAGAAAGTTCAGTTGCTTCTTGAAAAAGCACCCTTGGGAGAAGCATAATCTAGATGACTGAAAATCTCCATAGACATTTGTTGTAAAAAGCTTTACTATAAACAGTAAAAAAAACTTTAAGGATCTTGACTGTCCTGTTTTTCCTTGTCAAAATGCATCTCCAATTCAAAAAGGACCTCATCACATTTTGACACAGTGAAAGAATAGAATTCTTTGCAATGTTTTATGGGAGTCAACCAGGAGTGGGATTCAACTGGTGTTACTACCAGTTCGGTGACTACGTTTTCCTGCAACTGTCTGCCAGAAAAAATATAGCCCTCCCAAGTTCCATTTTCTCTGGCAGAAGCATCATGGGCCACTCCACTGTTTCCAGGGTGTCCTCATGGGCCAGATCTAAGCACCCTATGGGCTGGATCAAATCCCCAGACCTTGAGTTTGACACCTCTGTTATAAATGATAAGATTTGTAGCTCAGTCATAAATCAAGAACATCTCAGAAACCACAAACAGACTACTACAACCACATGGAATCAATGTAGCATATGTCAACTAAATCCCTCTAAAATTTCCTAAGTAAACCAAAAGATGCAGCAGTCCTAGAAGAAAAAGTGGGAGTCATCTACAACATACAATGTAATGACTGCAATAGTCACTACATAGGACAAACAGGCAAAAGAACAATGCATCAGCTCGTAGTCAGAGGAAATGATTAAAATTCTTTAATTTCACAACACATGGACAGACTTAATCATAGTTTCAATTGGGAAACTGTGACCATCCTATACCAAGCCAATTCCAAAAATTCTATGAAATTTCTAGAAGCCTGGTATTCTAACAAATTAGCCATCAATAGACACATAGACATAAATAATAATATCTAGACTTTGTGTGCAAAAGAGCTAAGTCAAAAAGAGAACAAAAAGAACAAAACACCTCCCCACCAGCATTCAGCATCCACATAAGCATAGATTAGGTCCAAGATTAACATCAGGCCATCAATCAACAAGCAGACAATACTCCAATCAAGCAACTGCCAAACAAGCTAACAGTAAGCAGCCTGTGATGTCCAGACAGTTTAGAGTTAATGGGATTTGGGATAGTTAGTTAGGAATTGTGAGTTGTCCCCTTAAGGGAATGCATCATGGTAAATGTAGTTAAGGTATCCTGGGAAATGTAGTCCATGTCATGTGGTCATATCTATAATCCTCATTGGTCACTAAATTGACCCTTGTTGGGTTGGAGGAGGCTCCCTCACTCTTGTCTGAATTTATTACCATGCGGCTGCTTCAATCATCATGGGGTTGAGACCTTATTATCTTTCTACACCACAATTCAGATATGCAAAGGATTGGACAAACCTCATCATAAATGTGAGTTGACAGGATGCCTGATGAACCAATAAAAAAGACTGTATGGATGCTTTGTGGAATTGATCTCTCTGCTTTATGCCATCCAAATATTAATAAGCAGAACACAGCCCAACCAAAGAACCTCTAAGATAACACTGATACTGCAAGCCACCAAAATATAACCTGAGAGCAAACAGCACGCTTTACTATCATTGATGATGTTACCTAGTTTGAATAATAAAACATATGCAAGAAAACAAGCAAACTCAAAGAGCACCAAAGACCTCTAAGTTGTACTTGTGATAAAGATTGAAAGTCATTTCTTTCTTTTTTCTTTTCTTTCTCAGTTCTGTTCTCTTTTTGTGTTTCTTTTCTTTCTCAGTTTAGTTTTTTATTATCTTTTTTAAAAAAAAATATTAATAAAATGTTTTAAAGTGAGCAGAATATTCATTTCTAGCTCTAATATAATCTATAATTTTATTCAAAGGCAGTTCATACAAACTGTTTCTGTATATCACTGATATACATGTTGTATACTGTATTTAATGTTTATTGAGTTTAGGTTGTAGTAAAATTTGCAATAAAAAATAAGGATTTAGCATTTTTATGGGTTCTAGACACTACAGAGTTTGAGTATCTCTATCTCAGGTACTTTTTAAGTAACTGAACACTCAATTACTCTTAAAAATTAAGGATCATTTCAAAGGAAGTTTGGCAATAGCAGTAGCAATATCACTCTAATGTTTAATCATGTGATAATACTCACTATTGAACAAAAGCACTTCACCATAGCATGTGGTTACAGTTATTAAAGCACACAGGTTTGATATATAAGAGTGATGTTGTTAATAAGGGAACTGACTTTTCATAGAAAGAAGACAATTGTTTCAGTAACTAAACACAATAGACTGTTCTTATTCTATATTTGGTACTAAAGTACCAATTCAACAAATGTGAATGTACAGTACCGTCAATATGAAAGGTCAATTGAATATTGATGTTTTCAATGTTAGGAACAAACTCTATTAGGTACCTCAATCTGATGCCAGTTCTATAAATATTTTTCTTTCGTGGTTCTCATAACTCCATTCCCATTTTTTCTGTTTTTTCTCTCTTAGTATTGAACCTAAATATTCTATATTTATATGATTAACTGGAGATTATATAATCCAGGGGTCTTCAAACTTGACAGCTTTAAGACTTGTGGACTTTGACTCCAAGAATTCCTCTTCCAGCCATGTTAACTCAGGATTCTGGGAGTTGAAGTCCACAAGTCTTAAACTTTCCAAGTTTGAAGATACCTTGTTATATTGCTATGACCTCTTCAAGAAAGTTTAAAATCATTATTTGTATCAAGAATGTTATATAGCCAGGAATTATAATTCCAGAATTTCTTGCAGATCTGAGGAGACCAAAGACGTTTAACCCATTTCAGTGTGACATCTGCTTATTTCAATAGAAATTAACAGCAACAGCTTTTTGTTTAATTTGAAAAAGACAGGTTAAAATATAGAATGATTTGTATAAGTAATAGAACACACAAACATACACACACATACACACACACACACACACACACACAAACACCGTCTCTTTCTCAATCAGTCACTCCAACTCTACTCTAAATTAAAGAATTACAATGTCATAAAATGGAACTTTATATATTTGTGAGTACAATCTCTATTGAAAATATTGATTCAGTCTCTTATTTTGTTAACAGTGATCATTTAACAGTATGTCACTAATCTGTTCAAAAAAATGTTTTTTATTTTGAGACTACATGCATAAAAAAACATAGATTTGGTCAGTAGAGGGCACCAAATATGGGTTTTATTCCATATTCTTTCTTCTGAAGACACATTTACAGAAACCATGATAATTTTTTTCCAAGGCAATTACTGTTTACATAAACTATGAATATTATACCAATCAATCAGAAATTTAAACAGAATGTTGAAGTATATATTATATACATTACATCTCTTAGTTAATAATATTAAATACTGCAGTCCATTATTTATAGCTAGATAATTGCCAGTGGGTAATTGCAGACTTTTAGTAAAAGAAAATAGTTATATAGAAGAACAAAATAGTATTAACTCAAGGCAGAAAATCTATCCAATAGATCTTTTTCCTCCCATTTCCAACCCTGTGAGGTGAGCTGAACAGAGAGTGACTGGCCCAAAGTCACCCAGCCAGCTTTCATGGCTAAGTTATGACTGTGACTAGAACTCATGTTTCCCAGATTTCTAGCGTGGTGCTTTAACCATTAGACCAAATGAGTGAATAACCATTAGATAATAGGAAACATTAGATTTTTCTGTATCTCCTTGCTGCTCTGGATTTCAACAGTCCAAATGTGTTAGGATAATTAGACACTAGAAACAAAGGTGGTTTTAAGTGCATTGTTTTTCCCCTCCCTCAAATGTGTTGAATAAGAGGTATATTTTTATTTTGTAAGAAGAAGAAGATGATGATGATTATTATTATTATTAATTAAACTTCTATACCGCCCCCCTCTCCCAAATTGGGACTGGGGGCAGTGTACAACCTAAATAAAAACAATACAATCAAAATAGAAAAATTTAAAATAGATATTAAAAAGATTAAATAGGTGGCTGAGGATTAAAATTACAATTAAATAATAAAAAGGGTAAAAAGTTAAAAATTAGAAAAATTAAAAACCCTCCAACGGTACTAGGCCAGACCTGCCTGTTGAAAAAGGTGGGTCTTCAATGCGCGCCAAAAGGTTCGTAGGTCAGTGATGGCTCACGTCTCCGGGGGGTAATACATTCCAGAGGGAGGGTGCACCCGCAGAGAAGGCCCGCATCCTCAGAGCTGCCAGCCGGCATCGCCCAGCTGACAGCACCCCAAGGAGGCCCACCCTGTGGGAGCACACTGGGCGGCGGGAGGCTGATGGTGGCAGAGGCGGTCCCGTAAGTACCCAGGTCCCAAGCCATGGAGCGCTTTAAAAGTGACCACCAACACCTTGAATCACACCCGGAAGGCCAATGGAAGCCAATGCAGCTCGCACAGGAGCGGTGTAACGTGGGAGCTCCGAGAAGCTCCCAGAATCACCCACGCAGCCACACTCTGCACCAGCTGAAGCATCCGGATGCTCTTCAAGGGGAGCCCCATGTAGAGAGCATTGCAGTAGTCTAGGCTGGAGATGACGAGGGCAGAGGTGACTGTGCAAAGTGTGTCCTGATCCAGAAAGGGCCGCAACTAGTAGTTCCGACAGACCTGACAAAAAGCCCCCCTGGCGAAGGCCACTATATGATCTTCTAACGACTGCTGTACATCCAGGAGAACACCCAGATTGCACGCCCTCTCCATGGGAGTCAGAATTTCTCCCCCCACGGCCAGCGATGGAGTAAGCTGGCTATCTGGGTGCAGGAAACCACAGCCACTCGGTTTTGGTCGGGTTGAGTCGAAGCCTGTTAAGACCCATCCAGCTCTGCACGGCTTCCAGGCACCGGGTCATCACTTCAATGGCTTCGTTGGGGTGGCCTGGGTAGAAATGTATAACTGAGTGTCATCAGCATACTGATGGAACTCTACCTGAAAACCACGGATGATCTCACCCAGCAGCTTCATATAAATGTTGAATAGCAGGGGCGAGAGCATGGACCCCTGAGGTACCCCACAAAACAAGGGCCTTGGGGCCGACCTCTGCCCCCCTGCCAACACAAACTGTGAGCACAGTGCCTCACACTCCCAACCCCTCCAACCGTCGCAATAAGATACTGTGGTCGACAGTATCAAAAGCCGCTGAGACATCTAACAGGACCAAGACAGAAGAACAACCCCTATTCCGGGCCCTCCAGAGACCATCCACCAATGCGACCAATGCCGTCTCTGTGCTGTGTCCAGGCCTGAAACCCGATTGGAGCGGATCTAGATAGACAGCTTCATCCAGGTACCGAGGGAGCTGTCATGCCACCACACTCTCAACGACCTTCGCCACAAAGCGAAAGTTGGAGACCGGACAATAATTTGATAATAATGTTGGATCCAGGGACAGTTTCTTGAGGAGGGACCTCACCACCGTTTCTTTCAGGGCAGCAGGTAAAAACCCCTCACTCAAGGAAGTGTTAATAATACTCTGGAAACAATCTCGTGTCACCTCCCGGGTGGCCAAAACCAACCAGGAGGGACACGGATCCAATAAACATGTGGTAGCATTAAGCCCACCCAGCATCCTGTCCACCACCTCTAGGATCATAGGATTGAACTCATCCCAAATGACCTCCCCAAAATCTGCCCCCAACCTCTCATCCAGATCAGAGTCCAGCCCATCCCGGATCTGAGCGATTTTGTCCTGCAGATATCTGGAGAAATCCTAGGCCCATCCCTGCAAGGGATCCTCCCGCACTCCCACATCCAAAAGGGAGCGGGTCACCCTAAAAAGGGCAGCTGGGAGATTTTCTGCGGATGCAATAAGGGGGGAAAAGTAAGATCACTTTGCCGCCCTTATCGCCACTAGATAGGTTCTAATGTGGGACCACAATAGTGTTCGGTCAGATCTGGAGCAGCTGGTCCTCCAACCACTCTCTAGGCGTCTTTTCCAGTGCTTCATCTCCCTCAGCTCCTCGTAAAACCAAGGAGCTAATTGGGATCGGCACCAGGTCAGAGGCCGCAAGGGCACGACCTGGTCAAGGGCCTCAGCCGCCACCCTATCCCAGGTGGCCGCCAAGTCCCTGACTGAGTCATGTGTGCGAGTCTCGGGAAACGGCCCAAGCTCCATCAGGAACCTATCTGGATCCATCAGGTGCCTGGGGTGGAACCATTTTATCTGTCCCGCCTCCCCACGATGAGGGGGTGTGGAACGGAAGTCCAGCCTGAGGAGCGAATGATCTGACCATGACAGGGGCTCTATAAAAACATCCCCTATACCTAGATCATCCTGCCACTGACCAGAGACAAAAACCAAGTCCAAGATGTGACCCCCAGTGTGGGGTCCCGAATTAATTGGGTCAGGCCCAAGGCTGTCATGGAAGCCATGAACTCCTGAGCAATCCCCGAGGTCCCGCCAGCAGAGGGTAGGTTGAAATCCCCCATGACCATAAGCCTGGGGATCTCAACCGCCAAGCCGGTTATAACCTTAAGGAGCTCAGGCAGGCCTGATGTCATAGCAGGAAGCCAGGTATGTGATCAATAGGCCCATCTGAACCCCGGAACCACACTTCACAAAAAGGGATTCACATCCGGTCATCTGAGGAACAGTGGATTCCCTAGGACACAGGTCTTCCTTAATAACCACTGCAACCCTCCCACCCCTCCCCTGGGCCCTCAGCCGATGAAAAACCTGAAACCCGGGTGGGCATATCTCCACTAGGGGAACACCTCCCTTTGGCCCAACCAGGTTTCGGTAATACCTGCCAGGTCCGCTCCCCCCTCCCAAATCAGATCGTAAATGAGGGGGGCTTTATTTACTACGGCATTACATAGCATCAACCGAAGGCTGATGATTCGGACAGCCTGGGGAACGGGAAATAACTAGGGGGTCGGAGCGCGCCACCGCCCACAAACAGCGGGGGTGCGCTCCCAATACCTGATGTGGCCCCTATAACCACCAAATCTGCATCTCCCACTCACCATGCAAATAGACTTCATCTCTCCCTCCAGGAAATAACCCCCCATCCTCGATCCGAACCCCCCTGACTGCAAAACCTCCCGGCTGTGCTTGACCCCTGGTCTGGCCCCCGTCTCAGGCGAGTTGTCCCCCAAACCCAACCTGGTCGCCCTCCCTAACCCTGATAAAATTTAAATACAAATGAAAACAGCTGGGTACCCCCCCTAAAACGCTTCTTCTGGCCATACCACCTCTCAGGATCCCAGATCCGTCCTTAAGGTAGGCCGTTAACAGTCCAGAGGGCCACTTCAGGGAAAAGGGGACATTTCCCAGGGCCCGCAAGTCCGCTGACAAATATCTAATAAGCCCAGTCTCGTGCCACCCGGCCGGCCATGCCTCCAATGTCCGGTGTCGGGGATGCAGAGGCCCGGCAGGTTGGGCCCAGATCTGGTCACCACAGCCAGGCTGCCATCGCCATCGCCGCCGCCACCATCGCCAATGAGGTAACCGCGCCGCTGTCACCACCAAAGCCCCCGAAATTGGGACCACAGCAATTCGGGCAGCCCAGGCAGTCATTCAGGTGGCCCATCCATCGCCTTCTTAACTCCCCGGCACCACCAAATCCCCCCCTAGCCCCTCAGTCACCTCTCCCACCGATGGCATCAGGGGGTGAGGGGGGCTTAGCCCGTGACCTGGGGCCCACAACGGAGCTCGTCGCGGATGCAGCTTCCAGCCACCATCTTGAAGCGTTAACTTCAAGATATTAGTAGGCCATATTTTTATTTAGGTACACAAGGAGATAATATTATGGCAACTTGCTGCATACACTTACTATAGGTAGTCCTTGACTTACAACAACAATTGATCCCAAAGTTTCTATTGCTAAGCAAGACAGGTGTTAAGTAATCTTTGTCCCATTTTATGAACTTTCTTTCCACAGTTGTTAAGTGAATCATTGCAGCTGTTAAGTTAGTAACATGTTTGTTATAGATTTCCCCATTGACTTATTTGTCAGAAGGTTATAAAAGGTAATCTACGACTCCAGGACACTGTCTTAAATATATACCAGTTAAATTTTGATCACATGACCATAGGGATGCTGCAATGCTTGTAAGTGTGAAAAACAGTCATAAGTCACTTTTTTCAGCGCCACTGTAACCTCAAACGGTCTATCTGTATTCCTACAGGAGAAGAATGTTAAAGCTCTTTCCTGCTGGAATGAAAAACTGGTGTGTGGAACAGAAGATGGAGACAAATCCCATTCCAGACAAATCCCATTCAAACATGAATGGGTGAAAATAAAATATCTGATAATCAAATTTAACCTGCAATCTAGATATCACCATGATCTTCAGATAATCATATTAAAAAATGAATCAAAAATAGGAAAATTGCCCTTTCAGATGAGCTTTTTGAAAAGGTTGAAGAAATTCTGTTTTCTTTTGTTGTATCTTCTCTCTCAAAAAAGAAGCAGAATAGCTCTGCTTCTAAAGAGAATTGGGAATTAGAAATGCAAGGTTTGTGTTACAATTTAGGATCAAATGTATGTCACAGTGATTTTTTGATCTTACAAATTGTTCAAAAATGCAATTATGAGATGGCAATTCATATTAGCTGCTGGGACTGCATCTACTGATACACATACAATAGATCAGGAGCCAGGGTGGTATTCTACCAGTTCGGTCCAGTTCCGCTGAGCCAATAGCACCGATGAGCAGCGGAGACTGAACCGGTTCTCTCTGGCACTCTGCCTACCCGCCCACCTGGGCTCCCATACTAACGATTATGACTTGCTTTTGAAGCATATCTGCTTTGCGCGGCACAGCAGATAATTGCGGGACAGCTGCTGAAGCGACAAGGAAAATGCAGGATTGCAGGAAGTGAGTCAAAACCTCTTTGCCTGTGCAAAGTCCGCATTTGGTGGTGTGCATGCACAAAATGTGCACATTTGCGCAAAGCATGCCCGCCAAGCCATGCCCACCGAACTGGTGATAAATATTTTTGAAAGCATCACTGATCAGGAGTGTCAAAGTCAAGGTCTGCAAGCTGGATCTGACCCATGGAGGGCTTATATCTGGTCTGCGGGGCCATCCTGGAAACAGCAAAAGACAAGTCTGCAGTGCCTCTGCCAGAGAAAATGGAGCTTGGGAGACCCCAGGTGGCAGACTTTTTCACTGTCGGACAGTTGCAGGAGGCCATCATAGCTGAAAATGGAGCCTGGGGGGGATGCATGGGCCCTTGAGCTCCATTTTCGCTGGCAGAGTGCTAGCAAAACAAACTATTAGCAAAAGTGGGTCCCCCCAGCCACCATAGATGCCCATGACACCATAGATGCCCATGACACAAGTAACATCAAGCTCACCAGATCCACCCAGGTCAAACACAAGCCTGATGCGGCGTTCAAGGAAATCAAGTTTGACACCTCTGCAGTAGATCAAAGATTTGGGTCCTTCTTGTCAAATTAATGCCTTAACCACCTTCCCTCTGCAATTTCCCAGATTACTTTATGAAGGGTAAGGAAAAAGGTTTGCATTAAGTGGAATACTTGCAGTTATAAGTTAAGCATTTCCTACCACCACATCCCATTAATTTTTAAAATTTTTGCTATAGTTTGATATTTACTTTATTTTTATTTATTTATATCCAATCTTTATTATTTTTATATACAACAACCCGTGATGGTGAACATAGTCAACACAACTTATATTTTCCCCACAACACCCCTATGAGGTAGCTTGGCCTGAAAGAGATTGACTGGCCCATCCATGATAACCAGCTATTAAACATTTTCAAAAATCTAGACTCAAATCTCTGAAAGAATTTTTTTCACTATGAAATCTCAATTGGAGTTTTTGTGGGGGAGCTTTTGTGCCTTTCTTCAACTTCACAAAAGTTATAAAGAAAAAGAGAATCAATCAGCATTTTGTATCCAGCCAAAGTGCTGTTTCTTCCAGTGTTTTAATAGCTTGATTTTAGTCTTTCCATTCAGTATATTGTATTTTTAGGTGAGTTATTTTCAATAATCCAGGGACTTTTGGATAATGTAGTAACCAGACCTACAACATTATCCCTGAGATGTTAATTTGGCTACCTTTTAGAACTATTTTATATATCTAGTTCACCTGCAAAATAAAACGTCACCTTCAGTTTAGCCTCAATTTATAGACATACATCATCTTTCAACTGTCAGTATTAATCATCATTCAGATTATATAAACTAAACTTGGGACGGTATTAGTAATAATATTGAATTATTTTTTTATCTATCATTCCATCTTTATTATTTTTATAAATAACTCAATTTAGTGTATGTGTTTAATGTTCTGTTCTCTTCTATTTACTTTACAACTACTCTATAGGCTGGGAGAAAGTAAATAGGCAAAAGTTACTCAGTTTTGATGCTTAGAGTGGGACTGGATTTTACAGCCTATTTGTAGCTGCTGCCTTAATCATTAGACTAAAATGTAACCTAATCTGGATTATAGATTCAAGTAATAAAGGGAAAGAATATGCTTTGTCTTTCTCTCACAATTTCCTGGATTATTTTTTGAGGTATAAGGATGTGAGAGACTTTGCATCGATTGTATGGCATCACTTTTAGTCTAAATGGGAAAACCATAATTAGTGTTTCATAAAAATACACATTGCTTTGAATTTGGCAATGTTAATGACTATGAATATTTTAGGGAAAAGTGCACAAAAGGGCACTTGCCAATGAAATTATCATGTATCAATAGTAGCAAAAAATTCTTAAAGAAATTGAATTTATTGAACTTATGAACTCCAAAATATTCAGAAATAAATTTTGAAAAAGAAACTGAAATTTTACTTGTATGCATTCCTATTCCTAATGGAATGACCTTAAACTCTGTTTTTTTTCTTCATAATTTAAATTAAACATATGTTTGGCATTCAATCAGATGATACATGACCACCCAGTCACAAATCTCATTTTTTTCTGCTCAGTCTCCATAGTTCCAAATAGAAAACTGAACACATATAAAATGCTGCCTGATAAAAAGGCAGTGCTTCAATTTTTTTAAATTTTTTTTTGCCATAAAGATAAAGATTTCTTTGTCTGGTATTTGGAACAAATATAATTTTCATTCAAATGGAATGAACTATGTATTCCCTTAGATTTTAATCATTGAAATGACATCTGGATAATGTAGAGATTTGTGGGTGTCTCTTCTGAGGCTGAACCCAGAACCGATCTGCGGTTTAGCAAAATCTCTTACATAAACATAGCAAACTCTGCACTCTGCACTCTGCACTAGATTTTTTGTTTCTTGATTTATTAAAAATTAAAATAGCAACAAGAAGTAGTACTTAGACATATATTTCTCCATAGTGCCCTACAGCACCCTCTGAGTGGTTTACAAATGTCCCCCCCAAAATTTGAATCCTCACTTTACTGACCTTGGCAGGATTAAAGACTGAGTCAACTTTGAACTGGTCAGGATTGAATTCCTGGCTATATGCAGAACTAGTCTTCAATACTGCATTCTAATCACTGTGCCACCATGACTCAAAATCAATGTTTTAGTACAAAATCCTTTAAGAAAAAGCCTTGTTTTAATGGATAATTTGGTATGATTTAATGCAAATATATATAATATGGGCTATTTAAATGTATTTCATCACCTTTGAAATCATACATTGCTTAATATGTAATTAATTAGATGCCATTTTAGTCATTGATGTCTTGATGACTTTGTAGACAAATATATATTTGCAGTTAATAATAATTATTTGCTTTTCCAATGAAATTCATTTGCTCATTTGTCTTGCATGTTGACTTTCCTTATTTAATTTCATTCAACTTTTACAAAGCGCAATAATTTTTAGTATATCATATGCTTCTATCACATGTTGAAATATTTGAATATTTGCTTGCTAATCACTGCCAATAGGACTTTATTTAGTCTAGGTCTGGTTTTTGATCCATTCTATACTTAGTAACCATTTTTTTAAATTATTGAGCAAATTCCAGTTGGTTCAGTTCATAAACAAGTTCAATCATGACTTACAAATCTAGCTAGTTTATATTTCATCTAAGTAAAAAAATTAAGCAATCATACTATCAATTAGTAAGAATTTGACCAATACGTCAAAATAGTTGAAGAATAAATTGGAAAAAATATGTTATGTTTCAATAGTATCTACTTTGAATGAAGACATTTAAGAAGAATCCAGAATAACTGGAACCAGTACATAGTGTATAGGTGTTACACGGTGATTTTTTTTAAAGAAGCATTTAAAAAAATTAAAAAGATTTTTATTTTGGTTTTACTTAGAAAAAACACCAAAACTAAGATTGTACAAAGTATCCCAATGTGATGGCATCATGGAAATGTAAATAAGAACTGTAATTTGTCTTGTAGTAAAAATAATTTTGGCAGCTGTTTGGTGAATTACTTAGTTCCAGTCATATTTGCAGTTACCAGTTTTGGCTGCAAAAATCCAGATCACTAGAGCAGAATTTTTGCAGACTTGATAGCCTTAATCATGCTAGCCATTTTATAAAAATGCTGCCACACAATCTCAAATTTTCAGGCCCCACAGTTTCTTCTACTAGCTATTACTCCCTGAATTTTTCATTTTTCTAAATTTTCATTTAAAGTTTCTCTTTTACATATGTTTTAATTTTTAAAGTGCCATCATTCTTTATTTTATAGTCCAGACCCACTTCAATATGCTGGCTGCTCAACATATCATGGGAAAAAAAGTTTAAAATTTCATTGTGAACTTTCTCAGATCATAACCGGTCCTGCTAGACCTGATGCCTTTGTTGTTTATTGTTAACTTATCTCCTTCTTGCTTTCTTTTTTGTTTTTTAAACAACCTGAGGTTAAATACCTTCAGCAGCAATTGCTAACAAAAGTTTGGATTATGATTCTGAAATTCGCTAATTTAGGCTGGCCTCCAGTACTTGCTGTCAGAAGAAGAAGAACATGCAGCCTGGCTCTCTCACAGTCTAAGTAAAGGTGTACTTGGCTGAAGGCAAAACTAGGTATTTTGATATTTGAAGTTGGAAGTCTCACAAGCATATTCCCCCTCCACAACATAAGAGATGATTGCAGCATTATATTATATAGTGCCCAATTGCTGCCTTTACATTACACTACATTTTAGATTATGAAACAGTTGTGTCATTATCTGTTAGAGCAATTCCACTTTAATTCATAAGATAATACATGTCACTGTACTGAAATAATTTGTCCTTTAAAGATCCAATAAAAAGAAAAGAAAAGCTTCCAGCTTGGCTTTCTGAGCAGGATTGTGGAAAACTGGAGGCAGGACATCATCAGTGGCCAAAATAGTTTACTATTCAAAGGCCTATAACAGAATACTTTTTAATACCTTAAAAAAGAGATTTTTGAGTTGCAACTAACTCAGGACCTGAATAGCAACATAGTCATTTTTTAAAATTTCACACTATGGTTATATCTGGAGGCTACTTAATTTGCAGTGTGCAAGATTTCTTTTGTTTCTTTTGACTATTTTTATTATTCATTTTATTTGGATAACTTTATGCAGTTATTCTGAATGATAAAATTTAGGTGGGATGAAGCACACATTAAGCATACAGGAAAATCTCTTCAAAAACTTTATGTGGTGTTTCAATTCTTAGTTCACTTGCCTTAAATCTCTTTCCCCTTTTTGGTATTCAATAATCTATTAAGGTTTATATAAAGCATATAAAATAAATGTACCAAGCTGTCATTATTGACAATGCAAATTGTTTAATGAAAAATTGATCAGATCAAACGTTTAAAAAAGTTTTGACTAAGCAGGGCATTGCAAGATAAACGAGAAGTACTATCTTTCTCTAAAGTTGATAGTGAATTATACCTACTGTCATTATAGATTGAAATGCTGTCCCATTTTTCTCTCAATAAAGAAAAATTTGGGGCTTATAGCTAATAGCTGAGGATTGAGGCAAACAAAAAGAGGCTGTGATGGCTGAAAGTAAGAGTAAATATATACCAGTGCTTTCTGATATATGTCTGAGCCTGGGATCAAATCCTGCCTGCTATAAATTACTGTGCTGCCCAGAAACTGTTAAAGATTAGTCAGCTACAGTTTGCTATAAAGCTGTGGAAAATGGCTCTGGGGATAAAAGGATGCAACCTAAGATTTTTCCAACCTGTTCTGACTAATGGACACATCTAATATTTTAAGATTATGTCATGTGCAATATCACCAAATGACACCTATGGTGTGTCAGATTGGACTTAAAACATCCATTTCAAACTATCTCCTCAAGGTTCTTTATATTATCTCAATTTAATTTTCTCTGGGCAGAAAGGCACATTTCTAAACAAACTGCTAGGCTGTAACCACCATGATATTATTTTGTCACAATGTCTAATATGCCTACATGTAGCATGTTGACATTTGAATGAGTAGGAGGGTTACCAGGATTAATAGTTATTAGTGTCCTTAGTTTGAGCAATATAGATTTGTTTTTTTTTATTTTATGAGAAACTATTTAAAAACTTCATATTGTCTCTCCAGGGCAATTAATTCTTTCCTTCCCCAAACTTAAAATCCTTATAATGAAGGAAGAAATATTTTATAAACTAACATGATACCTATAATATTTTTTATTTGTCATCCCTCCCCATCCTAATTCTTTGAGATTTAGCAATTATTCACAGTGGTAAGTGTGATAACTGCCTTCTGTTCAGTCTAGGCTTTTGAATATTCAGAATTTGGCTTCCAAAATGATGGATGATTACTTTGGTTTCATTTACTGTCAAAGCACGTGTTCGTGTTTTGCTTGGCAGAAGCTACAGTTATAAATTATTTGGCAATTCAGATATATATTGTATGCCAAAAGACACACACACATATGCACACACAATTCTTGTTTATTTTGTTGATGTATAGCTCTGGGAAATCTCTGTTAAGTTGGAATGAACTTCCATGTGCCTGACTTACAGTTTCTACTTAAGCTACCAAAGGCATTTTAGCTAAATCCCATTAGATGTCTCTAACATCTGCCATTTATCTTATTCTTGTTAAAGCACAAAATCTCCATATATTCAACCAGAACTTTTTGAGTCACACCAAAAAAAAATATCTTCTGAAAATGTGACATATATATTTATTTGCAATTATTTAAACATTTTCTTTTCTTGCTTTCTCACTTCAACTCTACATTTTTTTAAAATTCTAATCTTTAGTTTAGTTTATTCTTAATCATGAGTTTTTCTGCTTAAGATCCTGAGGTAGTTTAAAAAACATTTGTGTTTCATTTGAAAACATATGTTTCTGTTGCTTTGCATCTTTATAATCATAAACCAAAAATCTCATTTTCAGTGCAAATCCTGACTAAACTTTATCAACTCATCTTGCAAAATTTAACCTATAAAATAATTGGTCTAGCTATGATACACTTTGTAATAGTGAAAAATATGTTCATGTGAGTTATTTTGTTGAAATTTAATTTCCTAAAACATGAAAAATGGCAGCAAGATTGGCAAAATTGTATTACAAAAACTTCTTTAAAAAAAACTCACTACAATGAAATGTACAGTGGTATTGTATGGCAAAGATAGAATTCATCTTTCAATTTTTACTTAAATAGAATTCTTAATTTTTCAAGCAATATATCATCTATAGATCAGGCATGCAAAAGTCATTACCAAGTTGTCAACATTGTCAGGTTGTCTTTATTCTAGTGAGTAGAGCAAAAGCCCATAGGTGTTTTGATATCTGAGGATAAATGTCTAGTTTTCTCCTCCGCATGGATGTCAAACTGATAAGGAATGAATTACCTTGCTCAGTGATTTCAAATCCCATTTTATGTATTCATTTTAACTCTAGAATAGCAAAAATGATATATTTGCTTGTCCTAATATGACTTTCAATGGTTTAGATAATCTGTACATATAGAATAGATAACCACAGCACTTTATGGAATCATAAGAGATGAAAGTGACCTTTCATCTTTATGATCTAGAAATCATAGATCAGATAGAAAATATAAACATATAAATTAATTCCATTTCATTGTAATCTTGCAAGTCTGATAGTGCATATATTTTATGGCCTGAGTTAGGAAGGTGCCTTTGTGAGTTTTTTTCTTATGCATCTTGGAGTATATCTTCCCTTATCTGCTTATTCCTTAGGCAGCATTTCTTTTCTCCATCTTCCAGAGTCATTCTATATATCATTACAGGAAAGATCTTAGACTGACAGAAGTTCACTCAGCTTCAGTTTAAAGACTTATAGCTGAAGATAACTTAGCATTTCACATGGAAGCTTCTTCTACTGGCTAACATCTCATATAATCAGGATGTTCTTCTCTGATGTCTACCCTCAACCTTCTTCCTTGTAAATAAATCCATAGGTTGTAGTCCTGCCTGCTGGGATATTTGTGTTTTTAGCAGCTATGTCACATTTCTTGCTCATGTTTAATTTGTGGTTTACAAGGTCACTCGGATCTCTTCCAGATGTTCTATTATTTTTTATAGATTAGATCCATACTTTTCCTATCCAGATGCAGAACTTTTCATGTCTATGTATCAAATTCTATGCCACTCATTTCAGCCCACTTTTTAAACCTTCCCACATGGGTTTTTTAATCTTTATCTAAAATATTAGCCACCAGTCCCACTTTTACTTCATTTGCAAACTTTCTAAGAGTTCTACCACCTAACTCATCTAGGCCAATGATGAAAATTTAGGGTCAGGATACAGCCCTGTGAGATTCCACTTGATATTACCCACGTCTAAGCTGAAATAGACTCAATCACTCTCTAGGTGTCATTATTTAACAATGAGTCATTGACCACTAATAGATAACACTATTAAACTTTTCTGATAGAAGTAGTAGCAACTAGCTAACCAACAACCTGTTGCGTTGTTATTTTAGAGATATTTACTTACCCACAATTCATACATTTGCCACAACCCTTGAAGTGCCTTTTGCACACTCTCATGACCTGTATGGACCTTTGTTCCCTTTCTCCACACTCTGTGCACTCCCCGTACCTTCTCCAACCCACGTTGCATTTGCATGTAATTTTCATGTGGCATCTCTCATATGTCCTGTGCATCCTCCCCAACCTTTACATTGCCTCTTGCATATCCCCTTGCATGCAATGCATCTCACATACCTCTATATATTCTTCCAACCAGTGCTGTACCTCTTCTACACTTCCTTGCACCTTGGGCATCTTCCTAATCACATGGCACCTTTCAAGCACCCTCCCAAATCTGTGCAGGACTTCTCATACACTCCCTACAGACTCCCCAAACAACATGCCACCTCTCATATATTCTGTCACACCCTCATACACTTTTCCTGAATTTTGCAGTATCTTCTCTGCACTCCCATACATTCGTCACTTCCTTCCGACATGGCGACAGGCACTTACCTCCCTGGTGACCTGGAACTTCCAACTTCCTGCCAGCTTCTCCACTGACTTTCCTTTTGGGAAGCTGGCAGGGTGTGATGGAAATGACAATTGTGTGACCATAGTTCATTATGGTAGCATGGTGGGTCAGCAGCATGGAAGCACTGAAGTGGCCCCAATTTTGCAAAATTTCAATCCTACCAGAATCATGGGTTCTGGATTTTGGACACAATGAATTAGCTAACTAATAAAGTTAGCCCATTTAAAATAGGTTAATTCAATCCCCCACCCTACCCCCCTGTGATGTATTAATTTTGCCTAATTTTGCTCTATTTATATACTCCTAGAGAAATAGGAGTATATGGATAGAAAAATAGTTATGAGATGAAGAAACATTTCGATCGAACACCAAGCATGCAGAGTCTCCAGGAGAATTTCCTCTACAATGAATGCTTAATGTGGTTCTTTAATACAGGTAGTTATCAACTGAATCCAAAATTTATGTTGTTAAGTAAGAAATTTGTTAACAGAGTCTTGCCCCATTTTATGACTTTTCTTGCTACATTTGTTAAGTGAATCATTGCAGTTGTTAAATTAGTAACAAGATTGTTAAGTGAATCTAGTTTCCCCATTGACTTTGCTTGTCAGAAGGTGATCACATGACCCCAGGACACTTTAACCATCATAAATGTGAATCAGTTGTCAAGCATCCAAATGTAAATCATAAGAGTGAAAAATGGTCATAAGTCACTTTTTTCAGTGCCGTTGTAACTTTGATCGGTCACTAACTGAATTGTTGTAAGTTGAGCCCTTTCATCTGGTAATGAACAGATTAATTTCCATAATATGATTCTGGCACACCTTATTACAGGACAAATTTTCATTGACTATGATATGATAAAAGCTTCAAACAGAACAGCAAGGTTTGCAGTGTATTATATTTCTATAAAACCTATTCATAGATTATGCACTTCAGCAGCAACAGAGAACATGTATTTGATGCTAATAGGGAAATACGTTTACAAAATACTGGAATTCCAGTTTTGTAAATTCCAGCCAGGTATGACCTATAGTGTTTAATGACTTTTTCTGAATCCAGAGAAAATTATCTACAACACACTAGCCATTTATGAATTAAATGTATAAGACTACCTTATGCAATGAGATTCATCTTTGCTTTCAAGTTTTATTTAAATGAAAACTTCTTTATAAATAAGGGTATTTTTTTATTTACACACTGCAAGCATCACAGTTCTTCTGGATTCTGATTATTCAGTTGTTAGGTTCTAAAACTGAGCCAAAAATACTTGGCACTGACTTGTTTTAAAAAAAATCCAAAACCCTCCATTCCTTTTAGAACCAATTTTGACATCCAGATCCACAGTAATTTAAAACCTTGGGTTCTTTCTAAAAGTGTATTCCTTATTCTCATTTAAGGAATATGTGATTTCAGCACCGAAAGGCAGAGTTTTGTTAATTAGCTTGAAAATGGGCTACATGTTTTTATATAATATATATGATGATCTGATGATGGCGTAATCTTCCAAGCAGTACAGATTTATAAAGTCAATGCTTTCTGTGGCGGATTAACATGAATAGGTTTCCACAGGAAAAGCATGCTTTAGGAAGGATTTTCCATAAACAAAGCTGTTGTTTGTTACAGTGGGGGTTGGGGTGAGAATAAAAGAAGCTGTTTTGAAGAATGATACTGTATGAGGAATACAAAACAACCACAATACTCCAGGCAATAAGAAATAGAATGAATATTGTTTGAATTTACAAAATTGTGAGTCATGATTCAGCATTATGATTGGGTAACTAAGTTGTTTCTGATAAACGCTTATTTTTTTTCCTTTTAAAGTCAACAAAAATCAGATTCTTATAGGCTGTGGGTCAAACTGATTTTTAAAAATGAGAAATATTTTAGGAAATATTTTGTTTGACTTTCTTTTAAGACAGCTGATACAGTTTATATACTTGTGTACAAGTGTCCCTACAGTGCTCTAAGACATATAATAAAAGGACCTCTATTGCAATCTAAGCAAGTTAATAGTAGGAGAAGAGGTTTTGGAATATGAAAGCAAATACAGGTATTAGAATTTATTAGAATTAAGCCTGGAATTTTGATTGTGGCGATCATAAAGCAGGAGATCACATGATCTGATTTGATTTTATGACCATTTTTACAATGGTTGTTAAATGAACCACATGGTTATTAAGCAAATTCAGCATATCCAATGGGTGCTTTTTGTTGCTTTGTTTGCATACTAGAAAATGGCAAAAAAATCACAGATTATATACATTTTTAATAAAATAGAGACCACTAAATAATTCAAAGGAAAGAGAAAAATAAAGTTAAATTGAAACTCTTCACCAATATTTTTCAGATTTGGAAGCTTTAATACATGTGGACTTCAACTCCCATCATTCCACAATCGTGTTTGTTTTCCTACATATATTATTCACATAATATCATCGGTACCTGGGATACAAAAGTTTGCAGGCTTCCTATCTATAATAATTTGCCCTCCTAGTTTTTGTTAGGGTGTGGTTCCATCCTTCATTAGGGAATTGTTTCTGCCCTGATTGTTTATCTGGAGCTGTTTCCTTGTTGCCAGTCAGTGTTGGTTGCTAAGGAGATTGTGTTCTGTGCTGTTTTTTCCTTAACTTTCAGTTATACTTTATAAATGGTATGCATATGGGCTTTATTTCTATGTGTCTGTGGTTGGTTGACTTATTGGAACACCATGTTTCCTGGAATTCCTTAGCAGTTTTGGATTTGCCGTGATCTAAAATGTCAACAACTTCCCAGCTAAAATTGTGGCTGATTCTGTCTAAGTGTTGAGAGATTTTTTTCATCATGTCTTTTGACTGCCAGTTTCTTTTTGTTTGTTTATTTAAGTCATGAATGAGTGTTCTGTGTTCTGCCAATCTTGCACCTTTCTTTCCTATATAATGGTTCTTACAGTCTTTACCTTGCATTCTGTAAATTATTCTTCTTTTTCTTCTTATGTTTCTGGGTCTTTAGATTACTTTAAAAATTTTTGGAGAATTTTCGAAGGGTTTGTGTGCCACAATGATGCCAATAGGTTATACTACTCTATAGAACTTCAGTTCTTCTCACACTGTATAATTACTATTATATTTTCTCTTTTTGGTGTTGTAGTTGTTTGTATTTAATTATGTGTATGAATATCTATACACATGCACACACACACACACACACATACATGGATGTACTAGTTCTATTTTTTATATATTGCACAACTGTACTAGAAGCAAACTGATGTATTTATTACTAATTGACATTAAGTACATTCTCTAATAGAAACAGACCAAAGATTTTAAAATTATAAGAAAAGATTTTCCAATTTAAATAGTGTGTGTGTGTGTAAAATGTAGTTTTGTAAAATCAATTTCAATTGATTTTATTTTTCTCCATCAATTAATGATCATTTTCAGTCTTGTAAATTTTTAAAAAAGAACCAAAGGATTAGGGTTAGGATTGGTATAAATATATTTATATAAATAAAAAAAGTATAAATATATTCTTAAAACATTATTCTGTGTTTTTCAATGCACTGAAATTATTAGCACTGCATTAGCTGCAAAGAACAATAAATGCATTTTCAATAAATAACTTTCTTGCACTCTATTTTTAACATAGTACCTATTGAACATTAAAAATATTTCGAATATTAAAAAAACATTTTAAATAGCATCAGTCCTAGAAATTGTGTTTGGAAAGAGCATAAAAGAATAATTACAATATTTTAATATCATTTTTTTTTCTAAAAAAAATCCTATATTAAATAAAAAACAAAAATTAGTACAGGACATCTTTCAAGAATAGCCCAGAAATTAGAAACTACAATATTAACACTTTCAGTAATAATGTCTGCTCTTATGAATATATTATGTCTGCTCTTATGAATATATTATGTCTAAAATATGTTAATGAATATGTGAAACAAATTTTATTCAAAAAGATAATGATTTGAAAAAGGATATACAAATAAACTGGCTAAAGTTGTAAATGGCTAGGGTTATTATTTATTTAGCATATGATGATGTTACATTAGCCAGGAGACATGTTAATATAAAGTAATTATTTGACTGCTAATGTTGGGATATGAGATAAAGAGATGCCTGTTTAACTTTATAGGGTACAAAGAAATATTAAATTTGTTTATATTTCTTATGATGAAGACATTTCTTTATTTTCTTTTAATTACATTCTTACTTTTTCTTTTCCCCCCGCTACTTTTTAATCCTTCCCATTCTCTTATCTTTCTGTATGTTTAGTTTCTATTAATTCTTACTATTGTAATTAATATTCTTAATAAAACATATATTCAATCTCTTATATTCATATACTAGAGCCACGTTATATTACAAGAATGCTTATCCTACATAATTGTTGGCTTCAAGTGGCTTTGAAAGAAATTTGACTCATATATTATGGTCATGATCTTTCATATACAGTATTTTGACTTAATTATTGAGAAATTCTGGTTTTTAAAAATACATATAATATTGAATTATATACCAACTACTTGGAATTCAGTATATTCAGAATAAAGATGTGTGAACTGAATTCAGTTCTCAAAGTCATCTACTGCTGATAGGAATTAAAGTTCAACACATCTGGAAAAAACACCAGGTTGTGGAAAACTACATTGTAGTTTTAACTCTACCCAAATGTGAACTGCCATGCTAAATTTGTTGTGTGATATCTACAAATATCATTTAATCAGTTCTTAACTTTCTTCTGCCTTTGCTTAGTGCTTTTTTTAATTTCTCCATTTAGAGATGACAGAGTTTAAGCAAAACATGAGAAATGTGTTTGGAGATTACTCACACTAATTGTTCTTGTATAATAGATCAAGATGTCTGACTAGAGACACACTAATTGATAAAAGGATGTCATATGTTTACAAATATTTCCGTTAACATGTTGAAATGGCAAGCTTATTCATCCTAGGCCAGATAGCTTAGAGGTCAATTCGTGGTACAAAAATAGAGCTGTTATTTAATCACTCTGGCGCCTAACTGTGCTACTTTTTGAATTAGTTATAGTAAATCTTTCAGGAATTCACATTTTAATGATTTTTCCCTTGTAAATAATAACCTTAGTCATTAAGATTTTGCACATTAATTTTTAATGTATGACAATGCCACATTAAAAATATGAACATATCCTATAATCTCTGTCTATCTATTTACAGTATCTATCATCATCTATCCATCTTTGATTTTAGCAAAATAGATCAAGATTATAAATTCATAAAATAGTTGATCAGTAACATCAATAGTTGTGATGTTATAGTAGAATTGTACAGATTAGAAAAGTGCAACACACATAATTCATGCTTATTTGGCTCATTAAAGAGAATGGAATTGATATCCTGTAGTTAAATTAAAATATATAGTTTCCACAGATTTTGTGACATATTTAATTTGCATATGAATATAAGAGGTTTTTTGTCCAAACCTGCTACAACAGATAGACATAAATATAGGTGCAGCAAAGGAATTGACAATATTTAAGTATATAACAAAGAATAGAATGACAAATTCAACCCTGGGTGATTTTGGATCAGTCATTATCAGCCTAACTCACCTCACTGGGTTCTTGTGAAAAAAATAAAAGAGGAAGTTTATTGGATATGTTTGCTGGCACGAGATATTTGGAAAAATAATACAGGTGAGATACAAATAAATAAATAAAATTAAATAGTGTTGTGGAGCGACGGAATAACTCAGGCAGAGACCAGGTCAAGGTTTTCAGCTTAACTCTTTATTAACAGGCAAAGAGGGTTACCGCTACTGCCGCGCTAACACGGCAGCCAGCTGGAGCGGCAACAGCTGATGCCGTTTGACAGCCGCCTTTTATAGCCAGCTGTCAAACGGCTCCAGCCAATGGGAGAGGTCCGTGCTTCCCGCTGGAAGCACGGACCTGAGTGAAGACTCATTCCATACATAACACTCCTCTCTCCCAGTGAGGAGCATGCGTAGTCCTTCAGATACGCTGGACGCCTGCGAATTCGTCCGGATCTTCTAGGCTCCGTCAAAAATGGCGTCGAGTTGCTGTCTGGTGCCTTCTGCGTGTCTTCGGGCGACGGTGAGGCTGCTGGGCTGTCTGGAGCTGGGTCTGCACCTTGGTCAGCTTCCCCATCTGGTAGGTCATCGTTCCCGGTGGGTTGGAAGCTGGTTTCGTCGAATGGTGTGGTTGCTTCTGCAGGGGGCTTGTCTGGATGACCTCTGGGTGCGGTGCTCCAACGCTTCCTCAGGTGGTCCACGTGACGCCGCCAGGTCCGTCCATCAGGTAACTGGACTCTATAAGACTTGGGACCAGTTACTGCTATCACAAGCCCTGGTAACCATAGTGGTTGCCCAGCAAAATTTCTGACAAACACCTTGTCATTTATCAGGAACCCTCTATCTTGGCTGTTTGACCCAAGGGGAAGCAAAGGGGCATAATTTGGGTGCAGCCTGTCCAAAGTGGTCCTCAGCCGGCGTCCCATTAATATTTCGGCTGGTGACCTATTAGTTGAGGCACAGGCTGTAGTATGTTGGCTCAATAGGTATTGGGCCAGCCTGGCATGCCAGTTAATAGGACCCAATCTTTGTAGCACTTCTTTGGCAGATCTAACTGTCCTCTCAGCCAGCCTATTGCTGGCAGGATGAAAAGGGGCTACTAATATGTGCCTGATGCCCAAACTTGCTAGAAACATCTCAAACTCACAGGAGGTGAATTGGGGGCCATTGTCGGATATGACAGAATCAGGAAGGCCATGAGTGGCAAACATCCTAGTCAGTGCTTTGCTGACTGCTTCCGTAGTGGTGGAGTGCATTAGAGTTAATTCCACCCATTTTGAATATGAATCTACTACCACCAGGAAAGTGCGCCCATGGAAGGGGCCTTCTAAGTCTATGTGTATTCTGGACCAGGGGCTGCCTGCTTCCTCCCAGGTCCTAGGGGTGGCTGCTGGTGGTAATGCCCTGGTGGCCTGGCACGCCTGGCAAGAATTTACCCATTTAGAGATTTGGGCATCCATGCCTGGCCACCATACGTAGCTGCGGGCTAGGGCCTTCATTCTCACAATCCCTGGGTGACCCTCATGCAGCACCTTCAGTATCGAGGTTTGCAATTTGTGGGGAATGACTACTCTGGTTCCCCACAGTAAACAGCCTTGCAAGGAGGAAAGTTCCTGCTGGCGTAATTTGTAGGGTAGGAAGTCTGAAGGATAAGGGGCCGTAGGCCACCCCCTCCCTACCCAGTCCAGGACTTGGGATATTACCTGGTCCTTGGCCGAATGGGCAGCGATGTCAGCAGCAGTGACTGGAAGCTTGAGTTCGTTGATAAGAAAGACTGTGGTTGCAGGTGCTGGGTCCACGACTGGCATTGACAGGGGACAGCGGCTGAGTGCATCAGCATGGCAAAGGCTTTTCCCGGATCGATGGATTAGAGTGTAGGAATACGCAGCCAGGAAAACCGTCCATCTGGTCATCCTTGGGGACAAAATCTGGGGGGTCTGTTTAGTGCCGGATAAAATACCTAACAGTGGCTTGTGGTCAGTAATGAGTTCGAAATGATGCCCGTAGAGGAATTCATGGAACTTCTTCACTGAAGCCACTGCAGCCAAGGCCTCCTTGTCAATCTGGCTATAGTTGCGTTCAGTGGAAGATAGTGTCCTTGAAAAGAAAGCTATAGGTGCTTCTGCACCATTGGGCAGTCTGTGGCTCAGGACAGCCCCAATTCCGAATGGAGAAGCATCGGCTGCTAGAATGAGTGGTAAGTCTTTATTGAATTGGATTAAGACGGCCTTTGAAGTTAACAATGACTTGACTTGTTTGAAAGCAATAGTTTCCCTTGGTCCCCAGTGCCATGGTGAGTTCTTGTCTAAAAGTCTATGAAGGGGCTCGGCAACAGAAGCTTTATGGGGCAGGAACGAAGCGTAGAAATTCAAGAGGCCCAGGAAAGCTTGAAGCTCAGTTTTGTTAGTAGGAGTAGGCGCATCGTGAATGGCCTTGACCTTTGACTCAGTCGGGTGAATACCCTTGGCATCAATCTTGTAACCTAAGAATTCCACTTGTGGAGTGGCTATGGTACATTTTTCCCTTTTTAGTTTGAGACCAGATTGTCTAAAACGGTCAAGTACACCTCTGACCCTTTGTAGTAATTGTTGTAGATTGGTAGCAGATACCAGAATGTCATCAAAGTAAGGCACAACGCCTGGCAACCCTTGCAGGATTCGTTCCATAAGGGACTGGAAAATTCCAGGGCCACACTAACTCTGAATTGTAGGCGTGTGCATTTGAAAGCCCCTCTGTGGGTTACTATTGTTTGCAGTTCAGCAGTTTCATCATCAACAGGAAACTGTTGATACGCCTGGGACATGTCCAACTTTGCAAAAATGGAACCAGGCTCAAGGGAATGGAGTAAATGTTGTACCACAGGGACTGGGTACGCACTAACTTGTAAATATTTGTTTATGGACGACTTGTAGTCCGAGCAGATCCTCAAACTTCCATCCTTTTTTAACGGTGTTACTATGGGGGTTTCCCACTTTGAGAAGTCTGTAGGTTTCAGTACGCCCTGCTTGATTAATTTGTCAAGTTCCTTGTCTAGTTTAGGACGAATTGCAAAAGGAACTCTGCGGGGCTTCAAATGAATTGGTACTGCCTGGGAGTCTACCCTGAAGGATATTGGGGTTCCCACGTAGCAGCCTAGGCCCTCACTGAATACGTCTGCATAGTCCCTGAACAGGGATTCAACTTCTGAATTGGTAATGGCGTGGATTCCCCCTATGTGGAGGCCCAGGGCTGGGAACCAATCTAGTCCCAATAGGCTTGGGAGGACGCCATCCACTATCACTAGAGGCAAGTGACCCTTAAACCCTTGAAAATGGACAAGGAACTTGCCTTTTCCGATGACAGGGATGGTTCTGCCTTGGTAGTCCCGAAGTGTTAGATTGCAGGCTGGAATTTTCTGTCTTGACATTCTGGGGAGTAGCTTCTTTAAGGTGTCCCATGAGATGATGGATAATGCAGAGCCGGTGTCAACCTCCATTCTGCAGGGTCTACCTTCTATAGAAACAGTGACACTAATTTTGTTAGATTTATTTTTTTGTATTTTAGACTGATAGCATGTGAAACAGTCCTCAATTTGTCTGGGGTATTGAATGAGCTTCTGTGGCCTTTGTGGCTGGTTAAAGGTTTTCCCTGCCTGACAAATTTTGGCCAGATGGCCTTTCTTTTGACACCTTAAACATATGGCATTCCTGAATCTGCAGGATGCCCTGAGGTGGTTGCCCCCACAGCTTAAGCATAAGGTTTGTAAATGTGGGGTTTGGCTTATACCTTGCCTGAACTCTTTTTGATTTGCGTTGGGCTGTCTGAGGCGATTTACCTCAGTAGCCTCTTCTGGGCCATTTTCTGTGGAGGCTTCCTCAAAATATACTGTTGGATTTTCTAGTCTGCTGGGTTTTCCCTGAATTTCAGCTGCTGAGAGTGCTGACAGCTCAGCAGCCTGGGATTACTCTATGGCTTGCTTTAGGGTTAGATCCCCTTTGGCTAATAAACGTCTTTGTAACTTGGGGTCTCTAATGCCACAAACCAGCTGATCGAGCAGCATATCGTCCAGGTAATCTCTGAACTCGCAATGCAAGGCAGCTGTTCTCAGTGCTGCCATATAATCACTAATTGTTTCCCCCTCTGTTTGGATGCGCCTTCTGAAAGCATGGCACCTAGCAATTCTGGAAGGCTTAGGGGAGTAGTGATTTGAGAGAATTTCTTGCAGTTCCTCCCAAGGGATAGTCTTAATAGATCTTGGGGCCAGTAATGCTGTTGCGGTGTCAAAAACCGTGGCTCCGCAAAAGCTTAGGAAGTAAGATTTCTTCCTATGCTCAGAAATTTCTGACAGGTCTAAAGCATCTAAAAAGCAGTCAAACCGGTTCTTGTATGACTCCCACGTCTCAGCAGTCGGTCTGAAGGGCGGGAATGCAGGATTCGAAGTCATCTTCTGTCAGCTGTGAAGTTTTCCTCAGGCAAGTTAGAGACGGCGCTTCGCAGCTAGAGTCAGCAACTCTGTAGCGATTTCAGCTCTCAGCTAGTGATTTCGCTCCTTTCTTTCTCTTCCTTGCCTGGCTTGCCTTTATTTAGTATCCCGTCCTCGTCGCCAGTGTTGTGGAGCGACGGAATAACTCAGAGACCAGGTCAAGGTTTTCAGCTTAACTCTTTATTAATAGGCAAAGAGGGTTACCGCTACTGCCGCGCTAACACGGCAGCCAACTGGAGCGGCAACAGCTGATGCCGTTTGACAGCCGCCTTTTATAGCCGGCTGTCAAACGGCTCCAGCCAATGGGAGAGGTCCGTGCTTCCCGCTGGAAGCACGGACCTGAGTGAAGACTCAGTCCATACACAACAAATAGCCTCTCATGTCACAAATAATGTAAATAATTTGTTTCAGGAGTTTTTAGTGACTCAAAAAAATTACATTTTTTAAAAAAGCTAGTCAGCTATATCCATCAGAAATCATAAAAAGGGTACAAATGAATGTATAATTTTTCACATGCGTCAGCATTTCTGGAAATCCTCACTAAGATTTTTTTTTGCTGCATATATTAAGGAAATTGTTGTGTTCTTTAATAGTGGATTCTTCAACAAACTCCAGAAGAAGTTATATTTCACAACATGTATACCTTGGTATTAGATTTAACACTTTCAGTGTTCACCTTTTCCACATTTTTGTCTTGTTCTTGTCACTGTCCGCTGTGATACCTCTTGGCATTTGTAGTGCTACACTATTCAAATAACTAGTAAGATGTTCAGTAGGAAATAAGGATGAATAGGTAGTAAAATTTGCTTACAGTGAGCCAGGAAAAATAACTCAGTATAATTTACACAGGTTTCTATTGTTTGCTGAACCAATGTGGTATGAATCAGTGGGAATAATCAGGCAGAACCATTGCAAGGAGCATATAGATGGTGTCACTGTGAATTTATGTGGTTGCTGGAGGAAGGTGGGAGCAAGTTAGTTGTTCAAATATGATAGGGATATCATTAAATATGATCATTAAATGTCATTGTCTGGAGATGTCTGGATACTATTTGAATACATCTGAATAAATCTAGAATACTGTTTAACTTTGCAAGAGTCATCTTTTATTTGAATCATTTCTATTGGCTGACAGAAGAAGTTTAAGATAAAAGCTATTAGGTCATTAGGTGACTCTTACTTCATTACTAGTAAGATATAATTGTCCACAATATCTGAAAGCACACAAATTAAACTAGACTGCTGGGAAGCAGGCAAAAATTCAGCGCCAATTTCTCAGTTAGTTGTATATAACTTTAAAGATGGAAATCTGCACAAGCTTAAAGCTCCTGGAATGTATCACGAAGTTGTGCCTTGAAGACTAGTTCAAATTTGTCATAATAGTAGGCAGATTTGTTTGTTTATTTCAGTGGATTTGTTTCAAATATAACTAAGTGTATTCAATAGCTTCTATATATTCAACTTCAAATTGATTCAAAGATCTTGACCATATTCATAAAAATTAAAATAGATTTTAAACTGACAGGGTTCCAGAAGAACAAAAATGAATTGTGCCTCATTTTAGTAAAATAATAGTAAAATAGGGGGCTGCATAATATGCTCTGAAATATCATATGGTTTTTTTTTCTCTGAAATTTATCTATAGTGTCTTCTGTTTATCTTAACGTTTAATTATCTTTGCATCATCTTGGATTAATTTTCTCAGTTCCTGGTTTAGGATAACATAACCAATTTTACTTTGGTGATATTTTCTCCCTAGGTAATGTTATTTTATGTCATGCTTATAAGTTGGTTGGGTAACCAGTTTACAACAGAGCTAAATGAATACAAAGTAAACATTTTGTGACAACTCATGACTATGGCACACCCAATTGACATAAATAGGGACAGTAAAGTTTTGCTAATAAAAAACTTTATGGATATTCATCTATGGTTTGATTGCAGATAGAAAAAATAAACAAAGGAAATGAGATTTGAGTAACTAATAGTATTGTAACTATCAGCTTCTCTATATTTTCCTAATGTATGTGAAAGTTGAAATAATAATATTATTATTAATAATAAATAATAATATTAATAATAACTGAAATAATATTCCTGGCTTGTAAATATAACTCTGATTCATTGTTTATTTTTAAATACATGCTCATGTTTTCATCAACAATAGTGGTCACTCTCAAAATTTATCTTGAAATGATCTGTTCACCAACAGAGTGAATGTTAAAACCCTTATTCTTGTTCACATTTATGCTGCATTTTAACATGTTGTGCTACAAGAAACCAATCAGCTATTATTTTATTTATTTATTTTGTTTTATTTATTTTGTCAAACAATTATTAGATAACAGGTATAAGTATAAACATGGTTATAAATACATGAAATGGATATGAATAAGAAAAAAAAAGAAACAATACGACAGGGATGGTAGGCATGTTTTGGTGCGCTTATGCACGCCCCCTACAGACCTCTTAGGAAAGGGGTGAGGTCAATAGTAGACAGTCTAATGTTGAAGATTTTGGGGTTTGGGGAAGAAACCACAGAGTCAGGTAGAGTATTCCAGACATTGACTACTCTGTGGCTGAAGTCGTATTTCCTACAATCAAGTTTGATGTGGTTTATATTTAGTTTATATCTATTTTGTGTTCTTGTATTGTTTTGTTTAAAGCTGAAGTATTCATTGATAGGTAAGACATTGCAAAATATAATTTTATGTACTATACTTAGATCAAACCGAAGGCGCTTGTGAATAGAATTTGCCAATCAAGAGATGAGAGATTATTGTCTATAAGATCATAATTGCCTTTTTTGAAATTATAATTGGGGATTCTGCTGTTATGGTGATTAAGAAAACGTATGTTGAGACAAAAGTCAATCATGCTGTGATCAATGTTGGAAAAGGGTTCATTAATTTGTATTCTGTAAATTAAATTCAAACTGTTGTAGAAGATGAGATCGAGGCTATTGTTAAGTCTAGTATTGTTGGTTACTGGTTGTTCCAGTGCTAATGTGGTAACGGCATTGTACAGGGTTGTATGAATGGGTTCAGATGTACATTCATTTAGTGTCCAATTTATAAGAGGTAAGTTGAGGTCACCAGGAAAAATGAGAGGGTATGGGCAGGAGGCAGCCCATGTGAGTAATGAAGTTAGCTTGTTTGAATGAATTATATCATAGTCAAGGGAACGATAGCAAAGTAAGAAGCGGATTGAGAAGTTTAAGGACAGTTCACAGATGATGGTCTCAGGAAGAGCAAGCTCTTGTATAATTTGGATCTTTTTTAGGTTTAGAGATTTTTTTAAAGAATATAGGAACTCCACCACCTCTACGGATTTCGCGATCTGACCGAAAAACTTGATATTCTTTTGTAGTGGTAATGAAGTCTGGAAAAGATGCATTTAACCACGTCTCACAGACAAATACAATGTCAAATGTGGCTGAGCTTAGAAGGATAAGGAATTCATGCATTTTATTTGCGAGGCTTCTTGCATTAAGTTTGCATTTGAGATATGAAGTAGTGGGTCTACAGGAAGTAAGGGGCATGCATCCCTAATGTTGGATGTTTGGGTGATGGATATTGTGACGTGGGTTGAGGCTCTTGCTTTTGATGTAGTCAGCACGTAATCAATGTATAGATTTATATATTTAGATATACAATATAGTTATATATTTTATGTTAATAATAAATATTTTATTTATATATGTGTGTGTATGTGTGTGTGTGTGATATTTAGGTTTCTTCAGGTATTTTCCCATGTAATATTTGTGTTTTTATTATAGCGATGTTTCAGCAGAATCTCATCTGCCATCTTCAGGCTTTTTAATTTTTAATTTTGTGTGCCAGGCTTGGCAGTAATTTTTTGTTTGAATTTGGTGCTGGCTTTCTGTTGTATTTGAATGGTTTTTTTCCTCATCTTGATTGGCTGGGAGTCTAGGTCTGTTTTTATTGGTCTTCTAATAAAAACAGACCTAGATTTCAGGCCTGGGTACAGCATGGAGACGGCGTTGGTCGCGTTGGTAGATGATCTCTGGAGGGCTCGGGACAAGGGTTGTTCCTCCATCCTGGTCCTATTAGATCTCTCGGCAGCTTTTGATACTGTCGACCACAGTATTCTATTGCGGCAGTTGGGGGGGCTGGGAGTGGGAGGCACCGTGTTACGGTGGTTCTCCTCCTTCCTCTCCAACCACTCACAATTTTTGTTGGCAGGGGGGCAGAGATCGACCTCGAGGCCCTTGTGTGGTGAGGTACCTCAGGGGTCCGTGCTCTCGCCCCTGCTGTTCAACATTTATGTAAAGCCGCTGGGGGAGATCATCCGTGGCTTCAGGGTGGAGTTCTATCAGTATGCTGATGATACTCAGCTATACATTTCCACCACGGGCCACCCCGACGAAGTCATTGAAGTGATGACCCGGTGCCTGGAAGCAGAGTTGGATGGGGGTCAACAGGCTTCAGCTCAACCCGACCAAAACCGAGTGGCTGTGGTTCCCTGTGCCCAGATACAGTCAGCTCATTCTATCCCTGACCGTGGGAGGTGAAATCTTGGCTCTCACGGAGAGGGCGCACAACCTGGGAGTCCTCCTGGATGGGCGGCTGTCATTGGACGATCATATATCAGCCATCACCAGGGGGGCTTTTTATCAGGTCTGTAGGATCTACCAATTGCGGCCCTTTCTGGATCGGGGTGTATTGTGCACAGTCACCTCTGCTTTCGTTACCTCCCGCCTAGATTATTGCAATGCTCTCTACATGGGACTCCCCTTGAAGAGCATCCGGAGGCTTCAACTGGTGCAGAGTGCAGCCACGCGGGTGATCTTAGGGGCTTCTTGGAGCTCCCATATTACACCGTTCCTGCGCAAGCTGCACTGGCTTCCGGTGGCCTTCCGGGTGTGATTCAAGGTGCTAGTGACCATCTTTAAAGTGCTCCATGGCTTGGGACCCGGGTACTTGCGGGACTGCCTGCTGCCACCATCGGCTTCCCGCCGGCCAGTGCGCTCCAACAGGGTCAGTCTCCTCGGGGTGCCGCAGGCTGGCCAATATTGGTTGGCGACCCCAAGGGTGTGGGCCTTCTCTGTGGGAGCACCCTCCCTTTGGAACGAGCTACTGGCGGAGATGCGAGCCATTACTGACCTACGGGCCTTCCGACGAGCACTTAAGACCCACCTTTTCCAACAGGCTGGTGTGGCGTAACGTTGTGAGTAGGGTTTATAATTTGATTTTAATTTTTTATGGGTTTTATTGGTCTTAGCCATCTATTTAATTAATTTTTAAACTCTTTTTTAACTTTTCTGATTGTATGTTTTTATTGTGGCTTTCATCACCCCGAGTCCCTTTTTGGGAGAGGGGGCATATACAAATTAAAATAATAAATAAATAAATAAAACCCTAACCCCAGCCAGCTCCCCAAATGAAACCTAACTTCCTAATAAATAATTATCGGCCATTTACAAGAAACCAAGCTGCACTAAGAAACCCCAATGCACAAAACACAATGTTGCCAACCAATCAAAAACACAGCAACTTGAAGACCAATAAAAACAGACCTAGACTCCCAACCAATCTGATCTGGATGAGAACCAGGGGCCTAATGGCAATTACAACTGCCTCACATGTAATACTTCCCTGGTTCGAATCCCAGTAAGGATATGGCTAGCTGATGAGAGCTAAGTAGCTCGAAATAGATCTATCCTAGTCTCCCTTGTTTAATTATTTATCAGCTCAAAAAAACCTAACACACACACAATATAATATAATATAATATAATATAATATAATATAATATAATATAATATAATATAATATAATATAATATAATATAATATAATATAATATAATATAATATAATATAATATAATATAATATAATATAATATAATATAATATAATATAATATAATATAATATAATATAATATATAATAATAAATAAATATTATATATATATATATAAATATATATTTGTACATTTATTTGGCTATTAGAGTGATTTGTACTTCTGAAGTGGTAATTATGAAATAATTGGAAGAAAGACAATGGATACCAAAGGGCCAAAACACAATCTTCAATTCTTAAGGGGCAAATAAATGACTTTTACTGGATTATTGTCAGTTCTTAAGATCTATGTTAATATTGTAATTATTTTTTCCTTGCAGAACTGACTTTCTGTAGGGTATAAAATCAAAATGTGAATCATACTTAAAATGTATGCCTTCTTTGATTAGTCCTTTATTAATTGTTTTAATTAATAATTAATTAATTGTGTTAATTGCCTAAGAAATAAAGAATGTTGGGCAATTTAAAATTAAATAACAACAGATTCTTTTACCTCTTTCATATGTGGCATTGTTTCCTCTTTCCAAAACAGAGAACCACCCATTGGAAGCTGCAAAACAGGAAACATTTTTGGTGAACTTTGCAACATTCAACCTAGTATATCTAATGTTTGACTATTTTTTAAAGTCAGCATTTTAGCTATTGAATGTATTATTTCACTTCTTTGGCTCTAGGAACATAGTTAGAATAAATACATTGTATATAACACTCTAAAAAGCAATCCAATTATTCAGAAGCTGTAGAAGCATGTTGTCTTTGGCCAATACCCCAAAAGATTAAAGTTGCAAAAACTGAACTCTTTTGAGGTTCTAATAATGTTCATAATACACAAATTTTTATATAAATGAGTTTGGCTTTTGTATTTTTTGTACTTAAAAGAATAGGAAGTGAATTGTAGAAAGGAGATAGTGAAGAATATTCTATACAATTTTTCTATTAACTTTAAAGAATTGAACTTCAGTTCTCACTCTGCAAGAAACACCAATGTTTACAGTCACAAACGAAGATTAGAAGTTGGCTAAAAATGATGGTGATCCTTTGAGTGGATAGTGTTACTATCTTTATTGGAAATGACAGTTAGTGAAACTTGAAAGCATGCATATTGCTTTGTAATTATTATCTCCCCTTCATATGATTTGATACATCTGATGAATAGCCAGCACTGAATAAAAAGAATAACATTAAAGTAAACAAAGCTAGGTATTTTTATGACTGTTACAAATGGTATTCATAAGCACTTTGGAACTTCCATATATGTCATATATCATTCCAAAGCAAATTCTATTAGTTAAATCATAGTTTGTTCATTACTATAAAATTGACACAAAACTGATTTGATGGTGTGCTATAATTTAAGAGAAAAAGTTCAGTTGATACTGTTGAAAGAAATATCCTTCTGAGTTCAGTTCCAAGTGGGGAAAAAGACACTGGAAACATGGAGGCTGCTTGGAAGGTTTAATGGTTACAGGGCCACATGGCCTGGAGGTCCAGAGAAGAATGATCACATGCTTCAAGGTGAGAAGAGAAGGGGAAAAAGAGAAAAAAGGAAAAAAAAGGGAAAAGTGTTGAGGTGCTGAGAGTACCTGGGTTTTATACTCTCTGTTTGGATTTGAATTGGAGCTTGTATTCTAATTGGTTGTCAGACTCCCAGGGGCGGGGTCTTAACTCTGTAGGCCTGGTCTGGACCACATGGCTTCACCTGAATGCTGGCTAATGCAATCTCCCCAGACCATGTGGTGAGATGGGTAATCCTATAATTTCCTGAGGGCCACCCTTAATCCCATCACCCTGGAGTTCCTTCTTATGTAAAGTATTCTGGCCCAGGCCTTAATGGCCCACCCATTAACAAAGGTGGGGGTGAGTTTCTGCTTCTTGAGTAGAGTTTCTGCTTCTTGAGTGACTATTCTTTTTAGGAGAAATATTCTGCCTTTTAATATTTCCTAGGCTATTTCAATTTTTTCTAGGAGAGGGGTGGATGCTAACTTCCTACAATACCTCCCCTCCCCAGTTGTAGTAAGGATTTTGAAAATACACCTGTTTTGAATAGCTTTTCATTGATGTGTCACTAGCCTTGTTATTTCCCTACTTCATTGAAGTCACCACTAGTTTGTCAATATTTTGAAAAGCAAATCTTTATTCCTATACACGTGGTCAGTCTTGAAAATAAAAATAGAGATGTATCGGTCTTACGACATTTATTTCAAAAAAATAGCAATGTCACATTTTGATATTTTATTCTTGTTAATCATGAATAGTCAGGACAAAAGAGAGGTGATAAAAGGGCTGATATAGTGGTTCCTGAAAGCCGAATAATGGCCATATTTTAGTTCAACAAATGAAATTTTTAAATTGTATTAATGCTTATAAGCTATTTTTAGATCATGTCCTTGTAAAGCATTTATTATTTCCAATAAAATGTTAATAACAAACAAACAACACAATGCCAAAACCAAGTATAATAGCCAGGTATATACAGCTATATATAATGTAGCAGGTAAAGACTGGTAGCATTTTTGTTGGTTTTCAGTGTAGATTGCCTTCTTTAAAAAAAAAAACACAAGAAGGTCTGAAATGTAAAAGGTATGAATCAAGGAGTCTTCTATGAGTTAACTGCTGATATGACTGGAAGGCAGCCCTTAAGAATTGTGGGATTTAAGCAGATGAAGAAATGTTACTATTTGAAAAAGTAACAAGATAAAAAAACTATCTGTGGGAAGAAGTAATCTTTGAAACAGTCAAGTGAACTGGAAGTTAACAGCTCTAAAAGAATTAAAATCAAAATAAACAAAGCTGTAGTCAAGGATATTCCACAGGAACTACATGGAGCGGAAGCAAGATTATGAGCTATTCCTTCTGTTATGAAAACTTGTTTATGTAATTCAGAATTTAGTGTCAGTCACTTATGGGCCAAGGGAGCTAACTATTCTAGTGCTCACAAGATATAGATATGAAAGGGGCAGAGGTATACATGTAGGTAGAATATCCCTTCATCTTCTAGCTATTTCATGTTAAGAGAGAAGGACTGGAGTATGACAAGAATATATGTAAAAAGAAGAGTTTATATGACTGTGCAACTACGAGGCTGCCAGTATTTGCAAAAAAGGAAAGGACCATTCAAGCTTTAATGCAGGAGACAGGATAAAGAATATCAAGTTGGTGGCTGTGGTTGAGATTCCATTTCTTTTTGTGTGTGATGCGTGTGTTGGAAGAAATGTCCTTTTAGGTTCAGTTCCAAGTGGGGAAAAAGACACTGGAATTATGGAAGCCACTTGGAAAGAGGTTAAATGGTGGACAAGATCACATGCCTTGGAGCTCTTGGGCAAAGAAAAAAAAGGGCAGATATGCTGAGAGTCCCTGGGTTTTATGCCCTCTGTTGGGATTTGAATTTGAACTTGTATTCTGATTAGTTGTCAGACTCCCATGGAGCTATGCAGGGCAACTCCGTAGGCTGTCCTGAGTCCCAGGCTTGATCGAATCTTGCTGAATGATGATGTAATGAAGGGGCTTTGGGATTCCTATTATGGTCTGCCTGAAGGAGGTAGATCTTTGTTATGTAAAATAGATGGCCCAGGCCTTAATGTCCTATTGACAAAGGTAGGGGGGCTAAATTTCTGGCTCTCTCAGTTTCTCCTTCTCTTTCAGGGAAAATATTCTGCTTTTTAGTAGATCCTAAAATATTTCATTTTTCTAGGAGAGAGGTGGTTATTATAACTTCCAACACGTGTACTTTGGATTCTGTTATATTCACTTGAAATTTCCTTATCTTTGCTTTCTTAGCCTGGTCATTCACTTGATTGCCTAACAGATTTATTGCAATCAAGGATCAGATCGTATGATTGTATCTGATTATTTCAGAACAAACTTAAAAAAGTAAAAAATAAAAAGTAGAAAAACAAATGAGATTGCTTAACAGTCAGGCAAAATTGGTTTTAATTCACAATTTGAAAAGCAAAATTTGTAAATGTGTAATTATTTAAAGCAAGTTAGTCATAACAACTAAAACAGCTTTTAATGAATACATTCATTCATTCTTAGGTTCTTATACATTATTTTCCAGCAGAGCTAAATCTCATAATCCAAATACAATGATAAACAATTCATTATAGATTTGGTCTGGATTTGACAAAGTGAGACTTGTTTGGATTTTCCAATGCAATATCTTAGTGGTTGTATAAATAAGTTTTTCTTCTTCTTCTTTTCAAAATGCCTGAGAAGATGCAGTTTATGATATTTTATATAGCACAAAGATCCCTGTGCCTTTAACTATTAGAGAGTGTTATATTGGTTTCTTAGCCATATTATCCAAGATTCTAAAACAGGTAATACACATGTAGCTTTCTGGAAAACAAGAATTCCTATTTATTCATGAATGTTGCTGAATTTTGAAAGATAGATAATCTAAACCATTTTTCCCCTACAGTGAAAATATCTACAGTGACATATGTACCCAACAAAAATAACTTTCTAAGTTATCCCTGGAAAGGTCTATTCATATATAACTACAGTATTTATAATACTGTTACTTTTAATGTGAAAAGAACCAGAATGGATTGCTGTTGAAACTTTTACTTGATGAAATTCATAGCTATAAGCATATACTGGTTTCTAATCTATCTGCAATCCTGCTGCAGCTGTTAAAAATTCCTGCATTAAACAAAATTTAAATATTATGAATCAGCATGGAAAATGGTTTACAGCAATGATAATCATCTAAGTCAACTGCTACTGAAGTTGGCTGGTTTATTAAAAAACACAGGGGGCTAAATTTGAAAAAAGCAATCAGTGTCTATTTTAATGTGCCCATTTTATTGGGATTAGTACTAAGAATTAGCAGATAAACCTATTCAACTAGCAAATAAACTATCTTGATGGAAAAGCTGTTCAGGGAAGGTCTATTGCTTGGTGAGTTTTGTATGCAGGAGATTTTGAATTCAGTTCCTGACATTTTGTTGTTTAAAAATGCAGCCTCTTTACTTGTTTTTAATGTTAAAAATCTGTTTATACCTATATGTATATATATATATTAGAAAGAAAATATCCTCTAAACTTCTGTTCCAAAATTCTTCACAACTATTAACACATAATTATTTCTTTTTTATAAAGTTAAAAGCAATAAAACAAAAACAAACAAACAGAAACAGTTTGATGATATGCACAGACTCAGAACTGAGCATCTCAGGGCTTTTCTCTTCTGCCATAGTTTATTAGTATATTTAATCATAGAAAAATATGCCTAAAAAATACTACTGAGGCAACAAATTTCTGCTCACATAATTAACAAAAGAATAAAGCTGAACTTGAAATGACTCTGCAAGTCATTCTTTCAGATTTCAAGGTTGCTGCAAGGTAGGAAAAAGCCAGAAAATGTAACACTGAGTAATTTCCTGTAACAGGATTAAATATAGTCTTTAGCTTTCTAAAATTCAATAGCACCAGTTTATGACTTGGTGGCTATATATTAAACCATCAATGGTTTACTCAATAAAATATGATGATACACATGATACACGAACCCACAGTCGTTAGAATGTAAGCAATGAATAAAATGAAGAATATTAACCGTTAACTACAAGTGATCCTCGACTCATAACAATTCATTTAGTGACCATTCAAAGTTACAACAGCACTGAAAAAAGTGATTTATAATGGTTTTTCCAAGTTACGACCTTTGCAGCAATCTCAGTCATGTGACCAAGATTCAGATGCTTGGCAACTGGTTCATTTTTATGACTGTTGTGGTGTCCCAAGGTCATCTGATCACTTTTTGTGACCATCTGACAAATAAAGTCAATTGGGAAACCAGATTCACTTAACAACCAGATTGCTAACTTATCAAATGCAGTGATTCACTTAACAACTGTGGCAAGAGAGATTGTAAAATGGGGCAAAACTCACTTAACAATGTCTTACTTAGCAATAGGAATTTTGGACTCCATTGTGCTCTTAAGACAAGGACTACTTGTATAATCACAGTTTGTTAAAGGTTTGCCTTGTCTAACCTTGGCAATGATGTCTTCTGACATATTGCTTGTTTATGCTTAATGCTTATTAGTTCTCCCTAAAAATGATCCACATGTTGGCCAGCAACAAAAGTTTGCCTTTGTGCTACTACTTTAAAAGCAAATGTGTCCAGAAGTGGTTATTAGCCTTTCCCATTTCACTTCTGATAGGTCAATACTAGCTAGCCAAACAGAGCTGGAGGAGGGGGAAGCAGAAGCAGGTTTTATAACAGAGTCAAAGCCTAGATAATTTTTTAAATCTGTGGTTAAAGCATGGCTTTAACAAGCAACTTTCATCCTTTCAATACACCATACTTTAGGATAATATCATGTCAACATATTTTTATGGATGAAGTTGACAAAGAGTTGATTTCCTCTGAACTATTGAGAAGCTCAGGTAGTAGCTTCTGTGGGTTCTGACCAGTTCTAGAAAACCGGTAACGGAAATTTTGAGTAATTCGGACAACCGGCAAATACTACCTGTGACTGGAGATTTTACAGTATCTTTCCCCTGCCATGCCCAGCAAGCCATGCCCACAGAACTGGTAAAAAAATTTGAATCCCACCATTATCAGGTAGATCATAAAAAGGAGGGTAAAATGATACAGGTGTGAATGAAAAGTATTCTTTCTATCCTAATTGGTATCTCAATCAAACTTGAAATACTATGAATTGAAATTGGATATACCTGATGAATACCAGGAGGATTGTAGTTATTTTAATTTCCAGGAAGCCTCCTATACAGATTAAGCACCTGCTATAAATGAGAGAGTGTAGTTATATTCTGAGGATATATGAAAGCCAAACAGAAATTCAGTTCCTTTTCAGTCAAATAAAGGGGATGCTATTCCCATCAAAAATCCCCAGGATAAAACGAGTGGCTGCATGGATACTTACTTTTTATTTTCTTCTAAACCTGATATTTAGTATTTGTTTACTAAATGCAACATGCATGCTCTCTCCTATATAGTTAGTTGTATTTTCATATATTGTATAAACACAGGAGTGTGAATTCATGGCATTTGCAGGATGTTATATCAAAGGAAAGTTTTCCAGAAATTAAAAAACGGCAATCCTCCCAGCATTCTTCAGATATATTCGATTTCAATTCATAGCAACATAATTTTGATTGGGACACCAGTTCCAAGAGTAGAAATAAAGCTTTTCATTCTATCCTGTATGATTTTATTCTCCTTTTTATGATCCATCTGGTTTTTCTCAAGCAAAACATAAATGAAGTAGAAAGCAAAAAAGCACTTTACAAGATTTTATTCATTTCCAAATGCCAGCATTTCTCCTGGTAGAAATATTGATATTTAGAAAAGAAAAGCTTAACAAGATTAATGGTAAATTTGCATTTTTTGTGGCAGTAGCAATAATGAGCAACAAACCTATTTTAATGCTTCAGAATCATGCAAACTTCATCCTGTTTCTGTGCTAAAGTGTTATATCTATGTTTATCTTGAAAAAAAACCTATTGTATCTTACAATTTAATTCACTTCTTAAAAGTCTTCATCCAATATAATTTATTTAGATATGTCTCAATTTTTTTCTTTCTAGAAAAGATTGTAGAAAGAAGTGCCCCATGAATCAAAGAGCCCTAGAAAAATAAATTATTTACACTCATAGCAGTCAGTTTCATCCAGGATTTAATACAGAGACAGCATTGATTGTGCTGTGGGTGAGCTATGAAGAATCCAGGACTGTAGAACTGCAAATCCTCTTGATCCTATTTTACTGCTCAAGGTTTTTCATACTAACAACTATTAGTATGGATCATTTCCAAGAAGCTGGAATGGGGACATTGTCTTGCAGTGGCACTCTTCCTTCCTGAATGTGCAGTTCCATTTGAGAGAGGAAGAAAGATTTTTGTAGGGGGACAATTATGTGGAGTGTTTTCCACCAACATTCTTTTCTTCTACAAATATCCTTCTCTTTAAAATATACATGGAACTGTTAGGGTTGATAATTTGTCATTAGAGGTTAAGTATCATTGATAGCCTGATGATACTTAATTGTACATTTTACCTCTCAAGTTAGGTAGATTTGCTGAACCTAGTGCCTGGAGGCTGTTTTCACCAATGCAGAGGAACAGATTGAATCCTTCCAAGATGGAATTTCTGGATCAAGAAACCCTACTCATACTTCCTCATGTTCTGGTCATCTCCTGGTTGGATTATTGTAATGCTTAGAATACTGTATCCAGTTTTTGTCGCCACAATGTAAAAAAGATGTTGAAACTTCAGGAAGAATGCAGAAAAGGGTAACAAAGATGATGAAGGGATGGAGGCTAAAACATATAAGGAATGGTTGCTGGAATTTGGGCATGTCTAGTTTAATGAAAAGAGGTGACATGATAGCAGTGTTCCAATATCTCAGCGGCTGCCACAAAGAAGAAGAGGTCAATCTATTCTCCAAGGCATCTGAGAGTAGGACAAGAAGCAATGGGTGGAAACTAATCAAGGAGACAAGCAACCTAGAACTAAGGAGAAATTTCCTGACAGTTAGAACAATTCATCAGTGGAACAGCTTGCCTCCAGAAGTTGTGAATGCTCCAACACTGGAAGTTTTTAAAAAGTGATTGGATAGCCATTTGTTTGAAATGGGTTTCCTGCCTAAGCAGGGGATTGAACTAGAAGATCTCCAAGGTCCCTTCCAACTCTGTTATTCTGTTCTGTTCTGTTCCGTTCCGTTCCGTTCCGTTCCGTTCCATTTCATTCCATTCCATTCCATTCCATTCCATTCCATTCCATTCCATTCCATTCATTCTATTCTATTCTATTCTACAATTCTTCTGCCCTTGAAGAATATAAACTACAGCTGTCACAGAATGAAGCTGTCTGGGCAGCTAAGGATGTATACTATAGTATCCAAGTGACCCACTGCTTCAGGAGCTGCTCTGATCGTCAGTTGGCTTTACTGATTGGTGCCCCTACAGTCTGCCACTCTTTCCTGCAGATAATCAGGCCTGTCCCTTCTAGACTTTAGGAAAGTTGTCAAGACTTATCTCTTTCATTTTATACAGGAGGAAGGTAAATTATGGTTGAAGATGGTGTTTCCAAATACTCAACTGAGCTATCTTATGGTCTTTCCCTTTTTTGATTGGGGATATTTTTCTTTCCTTTTTTATGATAATATTGTTAGTTATTTGACCATCCAATATTGGATGGCATACCAGCAGAGTAAATAAATAAACATATTAATATTTTTAGATCTATTTTGAGTAGCCTTTCTAGAGGTGTTGAAATATTCCTATTTCTCAAAGAACCACTGAAGTTCAGCTCGCCAGGATTCTTAAATACCTTCCTGTCCCATGTGCCATTCATTTGCCCTCAAGTCTTATTTAGCTAATATTATTCATTTGTTGAAGATTATTTGCATTGATAGTCTTTGACTTGCCATTATGGTCATATATTGTGATTGTTGTAAAATGGTTCAGTCATATGACTGACCCAATTTTATGATTTTTTTTATGTTTTTTTGTTAAATGTATACTAATGTTATTAACAGAACACTGCATTATTAAGATCACTTTGATGCACTTTTGCTGAAAACTGGAAATAACTTCTGATTTTTTTGTAAAACTGTTGTAAATACAGTCATGGGATGTTGCAAACAGCCATAAATGCAACTGTGTTGTTAAGCACCAAAAGTGCTTCAGGACCAGGTTTCCCATAGTTGTGATAGGGTGGGAGATAAGCATGTTAGATCAACTCTTGCTCATCCAATGATGATTAGGAAGACAGCTGTAGAGATAGGATGGTCACATCATCTGCCGGATAGAGCTAATGGGTTTGGATTTCAGACCTGACACTAAATATATTGAATTAGGTGGATTTTAAGTGTTTGGCTGGATTGCCTTCTGATTCCCACTGTGGCACTAAAGTGAAAGTAGCTTTTTCTGTAGCCCTTAGCTGAAACCTATTTCAGAGATTTGAGAAATGAGATGGAACATATTGGCCGCTCTTTGCCATCACTATGGAAAGATAACCTTTCTTTAAAAAAAAAAATCAAGTAAGCATTTTTTGAGAGCCAATATTTTAGACATAGTTAATTCAATACAAACATTCCATGCACAGTTGTGTAAATGAAAGACAGTGCTAAATATCGCTCTATCTATAATACATATTTCATCCATGCATTGCATAAACCTGCCCTAAGGCTTATTTTAAAAAGCACCAGATGTTTCTTTGAGAAATGTATTTGTCTATGTGTGATGACAGATGCTTTTTGAAATCGCAGAGTCTGTAATGGCAGAGTTTGTCATTTGCACTCAGGAAATTCAATTCGTTTCCTCAAAGGCACAACTGAAGGGCAAAATATCTTTGTATTTTTAAATTATATAAATGAATCTTTGTAAATGTTAAGGGCAAGTTTTGCTCTAATGAATTTAATTTATATCTGTGCTTTCAAAAACAAATAAGAACACCAATTTCTAAGATATTGCTGGTATGAAACATTCACTGTATCTGATTATTATTTAAAAAACCTTACTTCAGCTGACTTTATTAAGCTGCATATCAATCACTGTTATATAAAATATCAGAGCGGTATTAATTTTGAAATAAATGATTAAGTGTGGTTTGAACTGATTAAAATATGAAAACAACATGAACCTGGGGTGTATAATAATGTTATTATATATTAACATTATTATCCACCTATCTCCCTCACAGAGGGGCTCTGGATGAGGTACAATTTATCCAACCATGAGATTAATTCCCCATTCCCTACCTCCCATCTATTTCAGTATATGGTTCATGGAACAGCAAAAATAAATCTAAGAGCTCAAGTAGCAAAGACTTCATAAAGATCAATAAGAATAAGTGAGATTTCAAATTCATTGAGCAGTGGAGATGTGATGTTGTCTCTCACAGAAAAGAAAGACTTCTGGGAACTGTTAGTACCTATGCATAATTTGTTGTGCCACATTTAGAAAATGCAAAAACTCAAAATTCCATCTGATTCAATGTTGCCTTCATCAGGTGGGTACTTTCCAGATGACTTGGTATTTTAAAAAAAATCCAGAATCTCTAGTTAATATGCTATGAAATGTGTGTTTGCTGCTGATCTAAGGGCACTTTGCTGTACATTTTTTTTACTGACTGCTAAGTTTCCATTTTTCTCATTCACATTTCTGCCAGCTATTATAACCCATTTATTGGAAAAGAACTGCCATGAATTGGAAGCACAGAAACTAGAAAGACTAACTTTCTTTCTTTTGAAACTGGACCTAGAGGGGAAGGTTTTTAACTTTATCCTTCACAATTTTTTGAGTTGCTTCTTTTCAGGTATCTATATTGACCGTTTTCGTCTCTAATGTTATGCTTGATGTTCTTTTCATGTATTATTTTATGGTGTGAACATTCCATTGATCCATAGTGGGGATAGAGATGTGAATTAAATAGATATTCAAAACTATGAACCCAGATATCCTGGGTGCATAGTTTGCTTTTTTTTTCCCCAGAAGAGATGAAAACCATGCATAGGATGGTTTTTCAGTGCAATTGCTTTAATTACTTTTTAAAATAAACTTCAAATGCTGGGTGAATGGTTTCAGTGAAGAGTGGAGCTACATTCAGTACCAGATATGCAACTGAGAAATTCAAACCATTGTGTGTGGTCTGAAGTAATGGCATTTTGTTCTGCTGTATTTTCTGGAAATGGAAACAGACCTTTGTTAACATCAAGGTACTTCAATTCCAATGTATTACCCAGTTAATTTCAATGCAAAATGAAGAACAGTAGGAAATAAAAAATCTTTTTAAACCAATCTCCACAAAATAACAGTAAATATTGATAGGGAAATTCTTGAATTCACAATATGGACATGGCAGAAAGTGATGAATATTGAATAAGTTCAATGTCAACATTATGATATACTGTAATAATAGGAACCAATTTTTTTATAAATCTTAAGTGCACAATTGAGGAAGACAACAACTAGAAGCAATTTGGAAGCAATAATCTGCAATATGAGATAGAACCACTTTGTTAACTGAAAATAAAGAAGATAAAAGAGCCTATTAAAAAGCAAATAAAAAGATAAAAATGCTAAAAACTAAACAAAAATGTCAATCAATACACTTAATGAATTTATTGTTGGCAATGTAAAAGATGTAAATGTTGTTATATATTTTAGGTTTAAGAACAAATCAAGAGAGAGTATTAAAAAAACAAAGATTAATCCCAGAGAGAAAAGCAATACCCAAATAAGATAGTACAAAAATAATAATATTTCAATGAGAGCAAAATAAAAATTAAAACAACAGTATTTCAGTGATAATTTATAACTATGTGAAATATAGATACTGACAAAGATACAAAGGCAGAAAAACTTAATCCTGGATTAAAATATTGTCTAATTGCTTCCTTAAAGAGATTAGCAGCAAATAGAAATCTTCAGGCATAATACTTGGATAGATGACAGAAGAATATATAGTATGTTTGATAAAGTTCAAAAAATTAGAAAGAGGAAAAAAACAATACATAAAGTGAAGGGGTGTAATTAAAGAGATTCCTGGAAAGTCTGGCAGTTTAATAAATTTGGGGTCCAGTGCAATACCAACCTTAGATTAACACTGCAGATAGATTCCTACAAAGTGAGAGGTTAATACTATACATTCAGCATGGAATGTTCATAGAATGTGAAATAAAACTACATATTTATCTCAAATAAAATTTGTTACAAAATTACCAGGCATTATAATTCCCACAAATTGGTCACAAAGGAGTTTTGACTTATTGCAAAGAGAGTAGATATGATGAGATTTGCCCATACAATCACTAGTAATTGAACCAAATTCAAGGCTTCAAAACTTAATCCATATGAACCAAATTACTTTGTTGTGTTTGGGAAACTTATGACAGAACCATATAGAAAAAGACTGGATGCAAATAAAAATAGTTAGGACTGGGTGATTAAATAGATTTCTCCAACTTTTTCATAGAATAATAAAAATGCATTGCCAATGCAAAAGTGCATTGGTGCATCAATTCCAATCTATTGCTTAGCACAATATAACAATTTTTTTTCTTCCACTAAAGCGATATGCAAAAACCTGAAGTTTTATTAAATATATATATTAAATCTTATTTTATATTAATTTTTATAATTTATATTAAATATAAATTATATATATATATATATATATAGATAGATAGATAGATAGATAGATAGATAGATAGATATAAAATCCTTGAGAAAGATTGACATCAGAAAGAGATATAGACAAGGGGAGAAGGAGACTATGTGATTCAGCAGGAGCCTCTACATGATTCAGCAAGGACCTCTTTATAGCCTTATCAAGCCTGGGTTATGAAGATATTTGGTGCTTGGTAAGATGAACACAGGGCAAATCCTCTATATCCTATGTTTAAAAGCAGACTCACTGGCAACTGAATTTTATTTTCAGATAACAATGAGTGTATTCCAGAGGTGGTATTCAGCAGGTTCTGACCAGTAGCGGAAATTTTGAGTAGTTTGGAGAACTGGCAAATCTCACCTCTGACTGGAGATTTTACAGTATCCTTCCCCTGCCACGCCCACCAAGCCATGCCCGCAGAACCGGTAGTAAAAAAAAATTAAATCCCACCACTGGTGTGCTTCATCACAATCAATTTGATCTAAAGGCAGAAGAAAGGCTGCCTGGCACAATGAGTTTCTTTCTCCAGTAGAAGGGAATGTCTAGGCTGTTCAGGATGAAAGGCCCAGAAGCTGAAGTGCCAAAAGCAGTTGTTTTATTCTCCTTAACAGTAGTATCAGCTTTGTTCAACAACTGGGGGAGTTTCTGTGGGGAAATAATATACTGTTTGTATGTTTTATATCTCACAGATGGCAAATAAATACTCTGAAGTTTTTGTTTCTTGTGAACTTCTTCACTTCTGTACAGAGATTTTAGTACTTAATATTTCTGACTACATAATTACAGAACAAAGTAATTTTGGGCTTTAGAATGACCATCTCTTCTTCTGAAATGTGCTCTTCATCGTTTTTATCAACTTTATTATTTCATTACTTTTATTAGCACATCATAGCAAGGTGGCAGAATATTCTTTGTTCTTCTGTAGACATTTAATAATGGCACTTTCAGTCAGAACTATTCTCCTACTGCTATGGTATTACATTCAAATTGTCCATGGCTAACTAAATTTCTTTTCTTCTTACTTTCTTGGCAAGGTACTCAAATGTCCACATTTTAATTGTGATTTGTGATTCTGAAGCTATATTGGATTTGGTAGCATGTCATTTCACCTTCCTTGCCTGGACTCAAAGCTTTTAATAAAAAATTCATAGTCACCTTGTCAGTAAATCTAATGTTAATCCTTTCATCATTTTCACAAATCCTGTAATAAATTATCAAACTTATCCCCTGTTTATATAAGCAGCATGTTGCAAACTCTTGCCTTATTCCAGCTTCTAAGCTCTTGGTTCAAGTATTCTGCTATTCTCCTACATATATAGAAATCCTGCACTGCAACCAATAACTTGCAACTTGCTTGCTACAGCTTTTGGGGAAAAAAGAGTGCTTGGATGCAAAATGTCATGCCATTACACCATTCCAAGGGAATTTACAGGATATGTAGAAATAGCACATTCTTGGTTGTTGGTCAAACTTCTGTAATTTGTGAAGAAGCTCAAAGTTTATGGAAAACAGTGAAACAACTGCACATAACATGTTCTGAAAACAGAGGGGAAGAAGGGGTACCAATAATCCATTTCTCCTTTTCGATATGTCTTGGATGCAGGGAGGCAGGTTTCATTGATGTAGTTTACATGTTAGAGCACTATCACAATATTAGGTTTGTCTAAAAGCATGTAAATGCAAGTAGATAACTAGTTACCACTTTGGTGGGAAATTTCAGCATTCTATGTATATAATCATCTTGGCTACATGAACACAGTTGTGTCTTTGGACAATGCTGGCTGCTTCAGCTAAGAAACAGAGATGAGCTCTAGAGTCAGAGATGACCGGACAGGAGAAACCTTTACCTTAGTGTAATCTGGAGGGGCACTGATTATGTAATTTTATAATTGGTCTCAACATTCTAAAGTGGCAGGAATAAAGATGATTGCGTGGCCAACTTTGAAATAATTTGGTATGTGCCATGTATTCTTACATACAGAAATAACATTGATTTGGGAATAAAAATGTTTTTGATACAACACAGGTTAATATCTGGATGTAGATTCTGTTTTACATATAGGCATAACCATTTAAATTTATGGAAAACAGAGTGTTTAGAAAGAGATCTGGAACATTGTATTTCTAACTATTGATGGCAGCATGCTAGAAATTGTAGTACATTATCTGGAATTAAAACTTACACACCCTTGTTTCATGTTTCCAATACAGAGGTGGTATTCAGCAGGTTCTGACTAGTACTGGAGAACTGGTAATGGAAATTTTGAGTAGTTCATAGAACCAGCAAATACCCCCTCTGACTGGAGATTTTACAGTATCCTTCCCCTGCTTCACCCACCAAGCCATACTCACATAACCGGTAGTAAAAAAATTGAATCCCACCACTGATCCGATATATAATTATTACCTGATCCAGTTAACATCTAATATGGTTTTCAAAGATGCTGGCATATAACTAGCAAGGTGAGGCTCGCGCTCCGATGGTCATTTGATTGCGAGTAGGTCCCTACTGTTTCTCTTCCTGATTAAAAAAAATAATTGATTGTGGGAAGATCAAAAGAAACTCTGTTAGGTCACCACCTGCATTAGTTATCGGCAAAAATCACCCGATCCTGTGACTGAGAACCGGTTTCGGGGGCACTTGCCATCCTTGTGGCCACCCTGAAGGACTGCTTATGCCAAGGATCCCAGAGCATGAGAGCTACTGTTTCCTTCAAAACGCTGTAGCCCAGAGCCCATTGGAACCTTTCCCACCTATAAAAATCTATAAAACCATCACCTGCACCGGAGATTCCAAGGAGCCAAAGCTCCTAATTTCTAAGGGAGCGCTGTAGCCCTAAACTCGTTGGAGCCTCGATCAATGGTAAAACTCCAACTGCCGAACTTCCAACGGCTGAGGGCCTGATCCCAGAGTGCTAACCTTCAGTAAAACTGCTGCCCAAACTGCTGCCTACATCATCGATCATCTGCGATCATCAAATCCCACATCGGAGGTCCTGATCTCAGAGCGCAGCCCAGCTAATTCACGCAGTAGCCTAATTTCTAAGATCGCTGACCAAGGACAAGGGGATCCATGAGAAGACAGATCTAATCCCTATGCTAGCTTATGATCTGAAGTAATGAGTGAAAATTAATCTTCTGCCAAAAGACTTTCATCTTTGCCATCAGCCTAATATATGCCCGAAGACAAGAAGATCCATGTGAAGACAGATCTGGTTCCCAAAAATCACTAACTGAAGATCCGAAGAAATGAGTAAAGAGTAACCTTCTGCCAAAAGACTTTCATCTACTAACTAAAGCATACAAAACATTTGATAGACAAATACTTGAATACAGCTCATCAGTCTGGAATCCGCATTACATATTTGATATTAATACAATTGAGAAAGTCCACAAATATTTTACGAGAAGAGTCCTCCACTTCTCTACTCGTAACAGAATACCTTATGCCATCAGACTTGAAATTTTAGACCTAGACAACCTAGAACTACACCGCCTTCGGTTCGATCTAAGTATAGTACATAAAATTATATATTGCAGTGTCCTATCTATCAATGAATACTTCAGCTTCAACCAAAACAATACAAGAGCACAAAATAGATACAAACTAAAGATAAACCACACCAAATTTGATTGCAGGAAATACGACTTCACCAACAGAGTAGTCAACGTCTGGAATATTCTACCTGACTCTCTGGTTTCTTCCCCAAACCCCAAAATCTTCAACATTAGACTATCTACTATTGACCTCACCCCTTTCCTAAGAGGTCTGTAGGGGGCGTGCATAAGTGCACCAAAACGTGCCTACCATCCCTGTCCTATTGTTTCTATTTTCTTATTCGTATCCATTTCATGTATTTATAACCATGTTTATACTTATACCTGTTATCTAATAATTGTTTGACAAAATAAATAAAACAAAATAAATAAATAAATAGATAAATAAATAAATAAAAGCTAACTATTGTTTCTGCCAGCCCAATTTGAAGTTTGTTACAGTACAGTAATCCAGTTGTAAAATTATTCAGTATAATCATAGACAAGTAGATATAATTTCTTGCTCATGTATGAGCCCAATGATCATTTTAAAATACCAGCAGAAATAAAACATATATAACATGATTAGGTGATTAATATCACATTAGAAATAGAAGAGCCTAGGATATTTCATACAAGATTGTGTCTCAAGTTCTTGTATAAGTTACAGTACATGGTTTGTTAAAATATCTTTTCAACTTTCACATACTTGCCTTTGTTTTATGGCACTGATTCAGTCATTTCTAAAGTTCAACTCAGTCTCAGACTCTTTAGGGCCATGACCTCTTAGTTCGTTCATGGTACTGTGGTTGTCAAACTGAGAAGCAAATGTTAGGTGGTTTTTTTTTTTTTTTTGGCACTCAAAAGTGGCAAGTTTACTCAGAACAGCACTCCCAATAGTTTTTAGAAGATGCAGATATTTTTGTTCAGGGGAAACATTAAGCACATAACTACAAGTAGCTTAACTTTGGGAAATGCCTGATCTAAACAATGATGCAAATACGGAAAAAACATGGTTCTTGTTCTAAATACTTACTCATTTTTGTTATGTTTTTTGAGACTTTCCTTTGGCATGAAAATGAGATGACAAGAGATGTCACTCAGGAAGATCAGTGGATCTATTTTTCTTCTTCCCGATTTAAAAAAAAAACTTTTATTCATTTCTAATGTTTGTTTCCCTTTTTTAAGTTCTAGCTCATCTTGAAAATTCATTCTTGTGTTCTGAAATTAGTCATTCCTGCATAACTATGTGTATTTTTCTTGTGGGTGGGAGATATATTTTCATTAATATCTCTTGAAGACCGAATATTTGTCATCTTGCCATAATAAAGACATCTATGTAAGCCATAGTAGACATGAAAGCGAAAGGATGAATTCTGCAGGATTGTCTTGCCTGAAGCACATCTTGCTTTGGAATAGCTAACATAAAATGTTGATTTTTTTAAACCCTTTTCATTTCCCATCTTCTAAAATTCATTCATTTTTGTAACAATTACTTCTTCATTCACTATAGCTTTGAAGAAAGTCAACCTTTCAAATGTTGATGCAATTATTTATTTACAGACACTATTATGTATTCCTTTGACTGGGAATGAAACTTCACAAACCTGAAGACTTGTTTTTTTCAGCATAGGTCAGGATGATTTCTACTTCCCAGACAGCATTCAGTCATTTGATTGCTTCAGTGGAGTTTACATCAGTGATGGGATATAAACATTTTTACTACTGCTTCTGTGGGTGTGGCTTGATGGGCATGGTGTGGCTTGGTGAGCATGGCAAGGGAAGGTTACTGCAAAATCCCATTCCCTCCCCATCCTACTAACCTACTTTCCAGCTCCATTCTCCTGTGAAGGGCAACAAAAGAGGCCCCAGCCAATCAGCTGAGACTTGGAATGCAGAGAATAGATGGGGCAGGCCAGTCAGAAGTGATATTTGCAGGTTCTCCGAATTATTCAAAATTTCCACTACCAGTTCTCCAGAACTGGTCAGAACCTGTTGAATACCACCTCTAGTTTATATGTGTATGGCATTGAGAACCTGTAATTGCCAGATTTCATGTACAGCAGGGGTAGGATTCTACTGTTCTATAGAACCCCTTCGTAACTTTCTAAGCAGTTCGGAGAAATGATAATTAGAAGAAATCTCCTTTTGTTTTTTTCCACCCTTATTACATTCTTGACAGACAGTCTAGACTTACTGTCTCTGAAGGAAGTTTTTTTTCTTAAAGGGGAAGAGTTATTTTAAGCTTTTTATACTGCTGTTGGGAGGAAATATTCCCTGGAAATACTTCTTCTTGTCTAGCTAGAAAGATTGACATTCAAATGTGAGTTTACATATCCTTTCTGAGTTTTGATCTAAAACTGGTTTTTGGTGAAGTTTAATTCTGTGCTTGGTGATTTTTAATCCTGTGTTTATTGATGGAATAATTTTCCCTATTCAGTTTTGTTTAGAAAGAAAAAGATTAATCTCTGTTCCTGAAAAGAAACTGGTTTGAGAAACCTGTGTCTATTTGTTCTGGTAATTGGTTTAACAAACAACAGCTACTGTTGTGATTTAATTATTTGTATTGTGTTTGATTTTTTTCCTGCCTCATGGTTTCTTTTTCTATTTGGGGAGGGGGTCTTCCTTCACTGCTTTAGTGGTATCTGGCACTGTCCTTTTGGGGTGTACTTCCAAGAGGCAGGATGCGAGCTTGGCACTGATTTTTTTACTGCCTTTCTGGGAGACATGTGACCTTAAATCTGGATGATTTCCTTAGGCTATCTTATGAGATGAGTGAGACCAGCTAGTATTTTTAAATGGTGCAAATGGATCTAAGGATTGCTTCTCCTGGGTGTGCTCTTTCTGGAAAACTTAAATGACCTCTCTGCTAAAGTGTTTCACTTTATGAGCAAGAGTTGGCTGCTGAAAGTTATCATTGCATTTTAATTATTTTAATTCGTCAAGGTGCTCGGCCACCCTGCCTGATTTGTAATTCTGGCTTGCAGGTATTTTTAATCTAATGATTGGTATTTAGGGCAGCTTTTTGCAAGCAAAGAAGCTTTTTGTATTTTTGTACAGGTAATCCTTGACTTACAACAGTTCATTTAGTGACCATTCAAAGTTACAATGGCACTGAAAAAGTAACTTATGACCGTTTTTCACACTTATGACTGTTGCAGTCTCCCCACTGTCATGAGAGGCCAGGCAAGAAGCGCCCTTGACGTGAGTGATGTAGAATTGGCCATGTTACCCAGTCACATGACCATCAAGCCACATTCACCAACTAAGCCACACGCACAGAACCAGTTGTTAAAAAATTTGAATCTCACCGCTGATGTACAGCAGTATGCATTTTTCTTGTGAGTGGACTTTGAGAAACCTACTTAAATGCACAATCCTGTACTTTAAGTTCCAAAATAGTTGAAGAACTGTAGAGAATTTAATGACTAATTTCCTTTATGGTTTCATGGAGTTTCAGATTCACAATCAAGTATTCTTTGCCTAACTTTATAAGGAATTCAAGTCCACAAAGCATACATAATACTTCTCTATTTTTCCCACAACAACAATCCTGTAAGTGACTTGGGCTGCAAGGTAATGATTGGCTCAAAATCACCCTGTGGGCTTTCATGCTTTAGATAAGACTGGTACTCAGAGTCTCCTGGTTTCTAAACCAGCACATTAACTACTACCTCAGATTGCTTCTCTGTCATACAATAGACAACAGACATGGTATCTCACTATTAAATCCAGTAATGGAAGCCTATTACTGAATGTAGATTTCAGAAAATAAACAATAGCTTGCCATTTTCATACCATGACATAGGCCCTCTACTTTCAAATTTATAAAAATAATAAATAAATAAATATTGTAACAAGTTTTATAACATTTGCATGTCCTGAAACTTTCATGTGAGAACATGGACAGATTCTGAGACTTCCTGTCTTCAAATATTTCAGTGATTTTATATTGTACTACTCTTTTTACAATGTGGCTGTTAGGTACCATTAGTCATAGAAAATATAAGCAGCTAGCTAATCTTGGCTCGTTTTCAAAGAAAGTAAGCAAGCTACATGAGAGATTGACAGTGATTTCATGACAATTCTAAATTGCTGACATTTGTTGTCAAGAAAGTCATATTTATCTAGTCATGCCTTTACTTTTAGGTGCCATCTAGTGGTGTTTCAAGCAGAGGAAAAGTACCCCAATGACAATTGATGTCATATCAGATCTTACTGTGGAGTTGTACTGAATGTTTAATTATGCAAATTCTACTTTGAAAATTACATGATAAACCTTTTCCGCAAAGTGGACTGCTTTAATTAATCACAGTTGATCCGAGTTTGTTTGTTTTTTGGTTTGTCATTAGGAAACAGCTCATTGTTCCTGGTAATTGCTGTTTTTTGGAGAGAAAAAAATGTGTTATTAATCTTTGATTAATTCAGAGGTAATAAGTAAAAAGAGAGCATAAACTAATGTTTATTTAAGATGACTGAATTGAATAAATGTTTGAATAAAACATACTTGTTAATTACTGGTGCAATTCTTTGAAGAAAGTTCTGTTTGATCTATATAGATCAGTGCAGGATTGGGAATAAGACAGAGAAGCAATAGAAATTGCTTTTGAAGACTTAGATATAAAATGCAGTCATTGGGTAAATGATAAATAATATTGTAGTCTTCTTTTTCACAGCTGCAAATTTATATCATCTATAGTCATTTGCTAAGTTATGCCATGCCAAGGAAGACATCTGAATTTTGAACATTGGGCCAAGATTATTTGTTCTGCTGAACTGAGTTAAATTGCGCATTCTAAATCTTTCTCCTATCATTCATTTTGGTATGTTTACTCTAAGTGTAAAAAAAAAGAACTCCCAACGGCTGACGGCCTGATCCCGGAGCGTAAATCTTCCAGTAAAACTGCTGCCCAAACTGCCACCTACATCATTGATCATCTGTGATTGTCACATCCCACATCGGAGGTCCTGATCTCACAGCGCAGCCCTGCTACTTCATACAGTAGCCTGATTTCTAAGATCACTGACCAAAGACAAGGGGATCCGTGAGAAGACAGATCTAATCCCTATGATCGCTAGCTGATGATCTGAAGTAATGAGTGAAGATTAACATTCTGCCAAAAGACTTTCATCTTTACCTTCAGCCTAATATATTCCCGATGACAAGAAGATCCGTGTGAAGACAGATCTGGTTCCCAAAAATCACTAACTGAAGATCCGAAGAAATGAGTAAAGAGTAACCTTCTGCCAAAAGACTTTCATCTATACTTCCAACTTAATATATGCCATCTTCCTATACCCCTCAAGACCATCCAAACCAAATCTTCTCCTCTTCCTCCCATTCTCTTCCTGCCTCAATTTTTCCCAATATAAATATCTGTTTAATTGATTAACTGATCTTACTAAATGATTAATTAATTTTTACAATTATTTATCATTAGAGTAATATATTATTATAGATTATCATAGACTAGTGGTTATTGATTAGTTTGGTTAACTATTTTGAATATTAGTATGATTAGTATGTTTAGTGCAAATTAATGATTAGGACAATTAATTGACTAGTGTGTTTATTGATTAGTGTAATTAATTATTAGGGTGATTATTGATTAGTTAAATTAATTGACTAGTTTGATTAGTATAATAGATTGTTTGGCACGATATTACTTTATTGATTACCATAATACCTAGTTTGATTGAACAACCTAATCAACAAACAATCTCAACAAACCCACCATGCCAGGAAAAAATCCAATGTCAAACCTCAAACTAAAAAGAAAGAAATCCTACTAAAAAACCACAAGACTCTTGTTCTTGCCTTATTTGTAAGGAATCTTTAAAGGAGAATGAAGATTACATCAAATGTTCTCTTTGTAACAGCTACGCTCACCATAATTGCTTAGGATTACCCAAGCAAATGCTCTATTCCTAAAAACATCTGCCAATGCTTTTCCATATTTCTGTCCGCCATGCAGACCCAAACTAAAAAAATACATTACCCTGTTTGAAAGAGTCGATACCATTGAAACACGTATAACACCCCTTGATACCACTGTAGCATCCCTGAACACTATACAAACTAGATTGGCAAATCTTGAAAAAAAAGAGAAAGCACTAAAAAACAAATATCAAACATCTACAGATCATATCTCTACTCAACAACCGCAACCAAAACCCAATCCACAAAAAACAACAAATCCTACAAATATTGATATCCCCATCCTCATCAAAGAAGCTGTTGAGTGTGACGGAAGCGACCAAATGCCACCTTATTTGGTCTAGAGGTCAATGACAATGATGACATCTCTAACGTTCGAAACATCATCAGAGAAAATGAAGCATCAACCATCTTGATATTTCCCATGTTGCCGAGTTTAAAAACAGACAGCTTGATGACCCATGCCTCTGCAGGATTGTTTGCAAAAACGAAACAAGCAAACACAAATTCATTTTCTCAATAAATTCACTCGCAAAGAACAACAACAACCATAAGTACCTTCATTCTCACTCTGATCTAACCTTACAGCAACGTGTACGATCCTGGGAGCTATGTTCTGAGCTCAAAAGATTACATGAATTAGGTAATACAAATCTATACATTGATTATTGTGCTGACTGTATCAAAAGCAATAGCATCAACCCATGTCACAATATCTATCATCCAAACATCCAACGTTAGGGATGCATGCCTCTTATTTCCTCCAGACACACTATTTCATATCTTAAATGCAAACTACTTAATGCAGGAAGCCTCGCAAATAAAATGCATGAATTCCTCATCGTTCTAAGCTCAGCCACATTTGACGTTATATTTGTCTGTGAGACGTGGTTAAATGCATCTTTTTCAGACTCCATTACCACTACAAAAGAATATCAAGTTTTTCGGTCAGATCGCGAAATCTGTAGAGGTGGTGGAGTTGCTATATTCTTTAAAAAATGTCTAAACTTAAAAGAGATCCAAATTATACAAGAGCTTGCTCTTCCCGAGACCATCATCTGTGAACTGTCCTTAAACTTCTCAATCCACTTTTTACGTTTCTATTGTGCCCCTGACTATGATATAATTCATGCAAACAAGGTAACTTCTTTACTGACATGGGCTGCCTCCTGCCCACACCCTCTCATTTTTCTTGGTGACCTCAACTTACTTCTTATAAATTGGACACTAAATGAATGTTCATCTGGACCCATTCATACAACCCTGTACAATGCCATTACCACACTAGGACTGGAACAACTAGTAACCAACAATACTAGACTTAACAACTGCCTCGATCACATCTTCTGCAACAGTTTGAATTCAATTTACAGAATACAAATTAATGAACCCTTTTCCAACATTGACCACAGCATGATTTACTTTTGTCTCAACATATGTTTTCATAATCACCATAACAACAGGATCCCCAATTATAACTTCAAAAAAGGCAACTATGATCTTATAGACAACAATCTCTCATTTCTTGATTGGCAAATTCTATTCACTGGATGCAATACTGTTGAAGAACATTATAACATATTTTTACTTGAAGTCAAAAGAGTCATCAAACTATTTGTGCCAATAACAACTCCCAAAAGCAGAAAAAACAAATTACCCATAACAATAAGGAAGCTCAAATCCAAAAACAAATCCCTTTGGCAGAAAAACAAATCTGGTCATGTTGCCAACTCTGAAAGCCGATACAAAAATTTATGCCACCAGATAAAGACTGAATGTACCAATTATCACACTAAAGAAGAGGAAAACCTTCTATGCACCAATTCCACCCATGCTTTCTTCAATTTTGTAAACAAGAAACTAAAAGACTCAAGGTCCATCCCATCCCTAAAAGAACCAAATAGTAAAGACTGCAACGATGACACCATTAAAGCCAACCTCTTTAACACATTCTTTTGCTCAGTATTTGTAAACAGCAATGGATCATGCCCAATATTTCCTAGTCGAATCATAGACAACTACAATGATCTAATACATATCAATTTTACAGAAGACAATGTTGAAAAAGCACTATGCAATCTAAAACCATTTTTATCTATTGGACCAGACAGAGTTTGTGCCTACTTCTTAAAAAAGCTATCCACTGCCATAGCCGAACCTCTAAGCATAATCTTTGAAAAATCTTTCAGGACCAGCTCCTTGCCAAATCTATGGTCACTAGCCACAGTCATTCCCATCTTCAAAAAGGGAGACCCAGCCTAGTTGAAAATTACAGGCCAATCTCTTTATACTGCATCACCTGTAAAGTCATGGAATCAATTATTAACCAATCCATTATCCATCACTTAGAGAAAAACAACCTACTCTCTAACAAACAGTAACTGTCCTGTAATCTGCAACTCTTGCACTGTAAAAACATATGGACTACACAACTTGATCAGGACAAAGCAATTGACGCAATTTACATAGACTTCTATAAAGCCTTTGATTCAGTGGTACACAACAAACTACTCCTAAAATTAAGGTCTTATGGTACCTCTGAATACCTGCATAACTGGATAGAAGCATTTCTGTCAAACAGGCAACAAATGGTCAAAATTGGGAGCGTCCTATCAAATTCTGCACCTGTCAACAGTGGTGTCCCCCAAGGCAGTGTTCTAGGACCAACTCTCTTCCTATCTATATTAATGACTCTGTGATTATATTAAGAGCAACTGCGTTCTTTTCGCTGATGATATAAAGCTATTCAACACCACTGACAATGCTGCTACCCTTCAAAAAGACCTCGATTATATGTCAGAATGGTCAAACAAATGGCAACTTCAGATCTCAACAAGTAAATGCTTTGTCTTGCATATTGGCAAAAAAAATCAAAAAATCAAATACAAACTGAATTGTCAAGACCTTGTTGATGACACAAACTTTATCAAGGACCTTGGAGTACTCATCTCAAATGATCTAAGCACTAGAGCCCACTGTAACTTTATAGCCAAAAAGACATTAAGAGTTGTTAACCTAATTCTGCATAATTTTTTCTCTGGTAATATCACTCTACTAACTAGAGCATATAAAACATTTGATAGACCAATACTTGAATACAGCTCATCAGTCTGGAATCCGCATTACATACCTAATATTAATACAATTGAGAAAGTCCACAAATATTTTACGAGAAGAGTCCTCCACTCCTTTACTCATAGCAGAATACCTTATGCCCACCAGACTTGAAATTTTAGACCTAGACAACCTAGAACTACACTGCCTTCGGTTTGATCTAAGTATAGTACATAAAATTATATTTTGCAATGTCCTACCTATCAATGAATACTTCAGCTTTAACCAAAACAATACAAGAGCACAAAATAGATATAAACTAAAGATAAACTATAGCAAACTTGATTGCAGGAAATACGACTTTAGCAACAGAGTAGTCAGTGTCTGGAATATTCTACCTGACTCTGTGGTTTCTTCCCCAAACCCCAAAATCTTTAACATTAGACTATCTACTATTGACCTCACCCCTTTCCTAAGAGGTCTGTAGGGGGCGTGCATAAGCACACCACAATGTGCCTACCGTCCCTGTCCTATTGTTTATTTTTTTTCTTATTTGTATCCATTTCATGTATTTATAACCATGTTTATACTTATACCTGTTATCTAATAATTGTTTGACAAAATAGAATAAATAAAATAAGTGTATATTCATGAAGTATAGACAATACAAGATATTTTTTCTTAGTCCATTTTTTTGTTTTATAAACTCATTTTGAGAAAATAATATCAAGCCTAATACAGATTCAAATTAACATAATTTCAATTATTATATCAAGCCTGATAGTCAAAAAATTACTGCCATGAGATAAATTCCTGAAGAATGAATTAAGTAATTTAGTTATAATCTAAAATTAAATTAGTCAGAAGTTAGTTGTTAGAAATAAGCTGCCTAAATCTCTGAAGTTCATTAAACAAGCTATCTATTTCAGTTGCAGTGCGATATTACTATATATGATAAGAAATTAAGTAAAAATAATAATGAAAGACTTTCTACCCCATTTATGCTTTTATTTCTTTTCTTTCTGATTTTTAGTTTGGGACAAATCCATAATTCTGTATTTTTAGCATGACCATTATTAATATCAAAGGACAACAATTTTTTTCAGAAGTTTTGCTTTTGAGAAGCTTTTGATGATTATCATAGAACTCTTCAAAATGAAGAGAAAGATAATTTCAGAATGACTGTGTCACATAGGAATCTTGAGAAATATGAAATTAATTTTTAATTACTATAATGCATTTAATCACATAATTTAACATGCTGCATGAGTTCAACAGGGTTAAAACTATTTTGCTGCTCATTTTCATTTGTATTCAATGCCTGATGCATTGCAGTGTTAGAATAGAATAGAATTCTTTATTGGCCAAGTGTGATTGGACACACAAGGAATTTGTCTTGGTGCAAATGTTCTCAGTGTACATAAAAGAAAAGATACATTCGACAAGAATCATAAGGTACAACACTTAATAAAGAGAGCATTTCACTGAGGCAGCTGTCATCGGCGCCATCTTGGAAAGACATGTTCAATAATAACCAGGCAGCATTGATGGATTCTAGTTACCTGATACAGTTTTTTCACTGTGGCAATATCCTGGAGAAACCTTTCATCGTGTCCATCATTAACTCAGTGGTGGGATTCAAAAATTTTTACTACCAGTTCTGTGGGAGTGGCTTGGTGGGTATGGTGTGACTTGGTGGGCATGGCTTGGGAGTGTCAGGGGAAGGATATTGTAAAATCTCCATTCTCTCTCAATCCCAATAACCTGCTTTCCAGCTACGTTCTTCTGTGCAGGGCAACAAAAGAAGACCCAGCCAATCAGCTGGGACTCAGGAGGCAGAGAATAGATGGGGGCAGGGCCAGTCAGAGGTGGTATTTCAAACTACTCAAAATTTCTGCTACTAGTTCTCCAAACTATTCAAAATTTCCACTTCTCCAGAACTGATCAGAACCTGCTGAATGCATTAACTGCACCTAGATTCGGGGAGCAGGGGGAAGTTTAAGTGCAAATGCAAAATCCTTCAATGACATGTTTCACTTCATAGTCTTCATATTATAAGACTTTTGCCAACCAGCTGAATGTAGTTTAATGCTCCTTGGATTCTTTCCAGGAGATTATCTCTGGTGGTATAAACAGGTCTTTGAATTGCTTGTGATTGATTCCAACAAACTGCCTTTCTTAATTTTGGCATCTTGGAAACATCACTTTCAAATAATGAAAAACTTCATCTTCCTTATTTATCACTTTCACAAAATTTTTCATCAGTCCAAATTTTATGTGAAGATGGGGCAAAAGTATCTTTGTTGGATTAACAAGGAGTTTGCATGTCACATTTTTCTGTCCTGGAACTAAATTATTTTGGAATGACTATTTCCTTTTACTGTAATGCAATTTTCTTGCATGGCTATCTCATTTATATATATAAAACAACAGTACTTGGTATATCTGAGCTGCATTCCTGTGTATCTGCAGCAGAGACACTACTTTTAGATCCCCATAGATATTTCAGTTATACTGAATCTGCTTCAGCAACAGTTCCATGTTTTTGAATTTTTCTTTCATGTGTGCATAATGGCCAACAGATACAGAAATCTGTACATTGCCATGTGTAAAAACCGAACATTTCTATAAAATGGTGTATGATAATTTAAATTATAGATCATTTTTGTGATTAGCAGCCCCAACATCTATTAGATACAATCAAAAGTGTTTTGTTGTGCAGTGTCTTTCATTCTTTCTTTCTCAGACCCTTAAAAATGTAAAATGGCTATCTTTTACATTATAAGAAATGCTCACAGAGAGATAAACTTGTAGTGGAAGGATATCCTGAATAACACTGCAGGCTCATTCTAAAACAGCTCAAATACTATTAGTATCACTTTCTAGTGATATGAACCTTGCATTTTCTAGAACAATGAGAAGATTCAGGAACAACACTTACTAAAAAGAAGCTTCAGAAGGCTAATTGTTTGGATATTCTAATTTTCCAAATGTGTGCTTTATTCTAACTTACATCTTTCTTGGTGCCAGAAAAATTATTGATAAATAAAAAGCATACATATCGCTACTGATCAAAGGTAGAATTCTTCTCTCAGTATTTTTCTCTCCTATAAAAAGTTGTTGACTTCCTTCACATATCTCTCCAAGTTACAATTTACTTAATTAAGTCTTACTGAATACCTCATAGTTATCTGGAGTCACACATTATACTTATACAACTGGCAATGTCTATTTAGACAAAGTTTATTTTACACAAAACTCTAATCTAAAACAAAGTAATCATATTATGATGTAGCAGACATAGACATGCATGCCTAATTAAAGAATATCAAGTAATCATTCTATTCCATAAAATGTTAGAAACTGCTATCCAACATTTTTTTCAGGATGATTCTATAAGTTTTATTATTCACAATAACAGCCATCAGGTATTCATGGAATCTTAGTTATTTTAGTCCTTCAATAAATTAGAATTTATGCATTAATTAAGGAAAAAAATAGATGGCTCAGTAGTTGTTGGTTTTTTTTGGCAAATCTCAGGAAATCAAAATTGCAATGATATTGCAATATCAGATTTGCCTCCCTTTTGCATCTTACAGTCATAATTTTATATGCATATCTTTCTAAGAGCCCTAGTGGCACAGTGGTTAGAACTCAGTACTGTAGCTACTTCTGCTGACTCTGGCTGCCAGTAGTTCGATTCTAATCAGTTCAAGATTGATTCAGCTTTCTATCCTTCCAAGGTCAGTAAAATGAGGATCCAGATTCTTGGAGGCAATATGCTGATTCTGTAAAGATGGCTGCAAAGCAGAGTGAAACGGTATATAACTAAGTGCTATTGCTATAACTTTGTTGATTAAATATTACTTTTCAGTTTTGTGGTTGACACTGGCATGGCCTTTCTATACCCTTCATGAGCTCCCCCTCCCCTCCCTTTCACCCCCGTCTGTCTCATACATACAACACACAGAGAGAGAGAGAGAGAGAGAGAAATGCAAATTATATTTTTATTCGAAGAACAGTATTTTTTCCCAACCATAGCAAAATTTCTGAGCTCCTATTTGAAAGTCTAGTTTCATTAAAATTATTTAGTTGAGCAAAAATTGAAAGTTTGTAGATTTTATATGCAATTAGCTTTTATTTTTTCTTTTACTTTATTCATTTAGTGCAACTATTTTCCCATTTTTTTTAATTTAAAGATTATGCTTATTTGGTAAAACCTAATTGGAATCATTTAGCCAAATTCCTACCCTTTGAGGATGTTGAGTAAAAAAAGGCATTTTGATTTTTTTAAAACGGTAAATTACTCATTTCAGCAACAGTCATCAAATTGGAATTAGGGAGAAATTGGTGTGGAGTGGAGTAGGGACATCTTTTTCTAACTATTAACAGTTCCTTTTGTGAAAGATGTTCAACAATCAGTTCAGATTATTTTTATACTGCTTCATAAGAGATTAATGTAACTGCACTGCCTATATTTTTAGACTTAAACAAGAATGAGGAAATTGCTATCTTTCTGAAAAAGAATTAGAAAAAGAGACTATTGCTCATTTATGAAAAAATGTTGGTTGCTCAATCCTATGAGTTATTATCTGAGAGTGAAAAAGATCACCTGTCTCCATATTTCCTTTTTTGTATATTCAAAATTTTACTTGAAACCTTTATCCAGGGTTTCCCACTGTCTGACCTACAGAAGCCAGAAGGGGTAGGTAAGCTCTCTGTTATTCTTGATGTTATTTTCAGGGAGCTCAGTTCAACTACCAGGATCTAGTTGGATGTCACTTCAGTTGAGATTTTTTTTCTTAATTTTCCCATTTCTCAAAGTTTAATGCATTTTATCTTGATATTTGTTTATGAATTCTAACATAAACTCTGTGCATCGTTTCTCAATACGTCCAATTTTAAGATATGTGGAAAATCCCAGAATTATCCAGCTGAATTATCCAGCCAGCATGATGAGAATTGAAGTCCACGTATGTTAAAATTAACAAGACTAAAAAACTCTTGTATATAGTATCTGAACTATGATGGCTGTCCTCTTTTTGTTCTTTATAATAAAAGGAATTCCCAATAAAAATGTAGTTAGTTTTACACTCATAATCAATTCTATATCTGGAATTTTTTCCTTCCTCTTTGTGTGTTTGTGTATATGTGTGTTATAAATATAGCTGGGAAGTGGAGGCCTCCATTCAATATCTGAGAATACTTCATGCATTTCTCCTACTAATCTGTTAAATAAATCCTGTACCCAGGACAAATTCAGAATAAGATCTATCTAATTTATCCACAAATGTAAATGAGAAATTTGAAAAATAATTTATATGAAGCTTTGCAAAAAATTTTTTAATAAAGCTACTCCATTTTCAAATTATTGTCAAGTGTCTGAAATATTTAAAATGTTTTCATTAATATTGTCCGTGTCTTCTATCTTGACTTGAACTGATAAAATCAAGACTATTTTTGTTCATTTTAAAAAATTCGGCAGCTGGTTTCTAACAACATATTAAATTTTGACTAATTTTAACCATAAATTCTCAAAGAACTCTAGGCCTGATTTATAAGTATTTCACTTCACATATCACATTATATCATATTTAACCAAAATATGTTGTGCCTTATGAAACATTGTCTAGGGATATAGAAAGAAATTTTGAATAAGTACTAGACTTTTTAACTGACTTAAACTGCAATCTACTGTTCCTTAAGAATGCATTTTGATCCAATGGAATGAGTGAAGCAAAATGCAAGTTATGTGAATTTTAAACATTTTTCTTCCTTGACTCTTGCCTCCTACAGGGCTATTATCACCAACTTTTCATTGCTTGAAGATAGAAGACAAAGGAAGGAAGGCACCACCATTCACTGCCACCCTGGTGTCATTATCATCCAACTTCCCTAAAAATTATTTATGTAATATTTATGGTGTTTTATGTACAAGAATTTTTATTCTAGAATGCATGATATAAATAATTATGGTAAATGAATATTGGATCCCATTCCTTGAGAATAGAGAAACAAGTTCACTCTGTGGATTCATTCTGATAACTGCCACCAGTGCATAAAATGGTATGCAGTATATCATTTTTGGGAACAGTATCTTTTTCTCTACCTCTCTTGGCCAAATGACATTACATCCAAGATATTTGGAAGGCAGTTCGTACTAATGCATATCTCAGACAGTGATGGTAATAAAATCTTTCACAGCTGGGTGGTATTATTGATTGATAACTGCTGTCATATGATGAATGAGAATGGAAGCTTATGTGTTGATGTGAAATATTGGCAAATCATGAGAATCAAAGATGAGAATATCAAGATATGAAGCAGCACAACAGTAAGCAACAGCTGTTGGGAAGAAAATATTCCTTGGCCTGAGTGTCTTGGGGTTATGCCAACTATGTAGAAAGAAAATATTCTGCTAATGGGTTAGCCACTGAAAAATTATGCTGCTTCACTGGGCAGAAGTATGTTCAGAAATAAGCTTCTGTTTATAATTCAAAAAAATATTTGATGTACTGTTATAGGTGATTCTTACATTGATAAGTTGTGAGGTAAAGGATACTTAAATTAATTTCACTAAAATTAAATAAATTAGTAGACCATAATATACTTAGACTTCAACAAGGCATTTGACAGAGTAGACCACAACTTACTTCTTGGTAAGCTAGAAAAAAGTGAGATAGATAGCATCACCATCAGATGGATTTGTAACTGGCTGACAAACTGTACTTAATGAGTAGTCCTTAAGGATATTTCATTTACATGGAGGAAAGTAAGCAGTGGAGAACCATAAGGTTTCATCTTAGGCCCAATACTCCTCAATATCTTCATAAATGACTTAGATGAGGGAATAGAAGGATAATTTACCAAATTTTCAGATACTAATATGGCAGACTAGCCAACATTCTAGATGATAGGCTCAAGATTCAGATGGATCTTGACAGACTTCAACACTGGGCCCTATCTAACAAAATTAAATTCAATGTAGAGAAAAATAAAGTCTTAAACTTAGGCACACAAATTGAAAAGTACACATATAGACTTGGTGAAACCAGGCTTAATAGCCGTAATTGTGAGTCTTAATGGACAACCAATTAAATATGAGCCAGCAGTGTGCAGCAGCAGCTAAAAAAGCCAATGCATTCCTAAATTGCATTAACAGAGGAATACAATCAAGATCAAGTTATGTACTAATACCATTCTGTAAATCTTTACTAGAATACTAGTTTTGGTCACCACACTATAAAAAAGATGTTGAGACTCTAGAAAGAATGCAGAGAAGAACAACCGAGATGATTAGGGGACTGGAGATTAAAACATATGATAAATGATTGGAGGAACTGGGCATGGCTAGTCTAGTGAAGAGAAGGACCAGAGGAGACATGAACATAGCAGTGTTTTAGGGGATGTCACAAAGAAGAAGAGGTCAAGCTATTTTCCAAAGCACCTGAAGGTCAGAAAAGGAATAATGGATGGAAACTGAACAAGGAGAAATTCAACCTGGAAATAAGAAGAAATTTCTGACAGTGAGAGCAATCAACCAATGGGAAAATTCACTTCAGAAGCTGTGGGAGCTTCATCACTAGAAGTTTTTAAGAAAAGTCTGGACTGCCATCTGTCAGAAATGGTGCAGGGTCTACTGCTTGGTTGGACTAGATGATCTATAAGGTATCTTCCAACTCTGTTAATCTGTATCTGTAAATGATAAACTATAGAATTCCCTACCAAGGAGAGCAACAAAGATGATTAGAGAACTGAAGACTATAATATATGAAGAACAGCTGCAGGAATTGAGTATGGCTAGTGAAAAGAAGTATTGGGAGGGACATTATAGCAATATTTCAATATTTGAAAGGCTGCCATAAAGTAGAGAGATAACCTATTTTTCAAAGTACCAGAAAGCAATATGGGAACAAACAATGGATGCAAACTAAACAAGGAGAGAAGCAATCTAGAACTAAGGAGAAATTAACCACTGGAAAGACCTTCAAAAGTTTAGGTGCTCCATCTCTGGAGGCTTTTAAGATGAAACTGGACAGCCATTTGTTTGAAATGGCCTCCAGCTTGAACAAAGGCTTGGACTAGAAGACTTCAAAGATTCCTTCCAACTCTGTTATTTTATGTTGTTCTATATTATTATTCTATGGTGCTGACCACTAATTTAAATGCTTTAAAACATTATTAGAGAAACCCTTGCCCTCTCTGTTAGTGATTACTATTCACAAGTACCAGACTTTACTTTCAGAATCAGATGTAGTCTGTTTCTGCTTAACTGTTGCTGGGAAACAGTATTTTATTACATCTGCAATGTCATATATCTTTAAATATGTTGCACTGTCTTAGTATTTAATGCCACTTTGAGCTGAGTTGTCATCTATAACTAATTTGGACAGTAGGCTTGGGAAAGCCCATCCTTGTTTTGTAATGTGAATGATTAGTTTGTATTATCCTCAAACTAATATTTTGTGTAAACATATTTGTTTACATATAACTGCTTGCTCTAATATTGGCTTTTCCAAATAACTGCTGGCTGGGGAATTCTGGGAATTCAAACCCTCACATTTTAGAGTTGTCAAATTTCAAAAATATTGCTCTAATGTGCTTCATACTTAAAAGTATGTTGGAGACACTTGCACACAATGTCTTTCATGAAAGATTGACAATATAATAAAAATGTGAGCTTTGGAACATGTTAATCATTTTATTTACTTGACATGTGTCAAATAATTTTGTGCAGTAAACAATTCTAAAGCATCACATTTTGTAAGCTGGTCTGGAATGTCAATCAGATTTATCTATTCCATTAAGCAATCTGTGATTTCTTTATCAGTCTCCAAACCATAATAATAAACTATAATAAACCATAATAAAAATTAATGATTGAACATTTATGAAAATATCTAGTCCAAGATTAAAGAAAAAGTTCATACATTTTGTATTTCTATGCTGGAACATCAAGAGTGATTGGGTGTTTATGGGCCAGACATATAAAGAATGGTACATCTTCAAGTCTGATTTCAATCACCACCATCCCACATACATTGTTCATTATTGGAGGACTTGGGCTATGATTTAGGTCCATCTTAGTTCCACATATAACAAGTTAAAAGTCAAATTTTGCATCACAGTACTGTAATGTTTTTAGATGTACAAAATAGACATTATTGTAAGGAACCTATACATATTGTATATATAGATGTATTTTTAAACTGGCAAATGTAATTTAGCTTTATTGTGTTATTTGAACTCAGCCATCCATCATGATTTGTAAACAATGATAATGGGCTAAATATATGATGTAGTACCATCAATGATGGCTTATTTAATAAACTATAATTAAGCAAAATATGATTTTGAAACTATGACACCAAGACTATTAGAAGCCTTAGTAAAAAGATGTTAAATTTACAACATCATGGCGGTGTTACGTGAAATATTGGGACTTTTTCTCCCTTTGCTAAACTTGGTGTGGCCGTGACCAGTGTGTGACACATCAGACCTGCAGGCTGGGAGTTTGACAGCCCTGCCTTTGTAGAAGATCTAAGAAGCCAAAATTAGAATAGCTTAAAAAATTAAGCTCTGGTTCAAAACAAATATTCATTCAATTTGATTTGATTCAAATTTGTGGCTTAAAATTCAGATACAAAAGCAAATGAGTTCTGATTCATAATAGAGTAAACTACAGCAACTACAGATTATAATGGACATGCCTGCAGCTGTTTCACTAGAAATTTTCAAGGAAGTTAACTTCATAAAGGTTCATCCAGATGGCTTCATAGATTTCATGGCGAACATTTTTGAAATATTTTTATGACCCTGTTTAAGGAGAGATAGCAGAAATGAAGAAAGGTTAGTACAGTTTCCAAAGTGTCCAGCAAAGAGATTAGAGAACATGTCCTAGAGCAATGTTGAAGGAATTGCAGTTTTCGCCTTCAAATATTGGTTAGAAGTAAAGCTTTACTAAAACAATATTACTGCATATGAGTTGCAGAAATCCAGTAAAACTTTATGGGAGTTTTACGGATATAGAATAGTACTCTGGAATTTTGCAGTCCAGACATAGTAGGCAATGAGCCCCTGGTACATATATATAGATGCAGATTTGACCCCTAATTATTTGCTTTCATAATTTGATATACCCATAGGCATGTGGTTTTAGCATAGTTAATCTCCACGTTACTTGTGAAATGTTTCAAAAATAATCATTGTTGAATCATCATATTAGATGATTTCTTTATATCACAGCATATTATACAAAGCAGTCCAATTATTTCAAATTTACACAAATTTACACTTCACTCATTACTGTAGATTTTTGTCTTTCAGAGGACTTGTGTTAATTAATGGCCTTAAACCCTGTTCCAAAACGGTTGGTTTTCATACTTCACTGATAACATGGTTTATTTTGTCTTTTTGACTGGTCAAAAAAGAAAAAAAACACATGTGGGTCTGAATATTGAATAAAACAGATGAATCCAAACCAGCTACTTTCTGCTACTATTTTACTGATACATTTGTGAATGTCACACTATTGAAATGAAAAAATTGCAACATATCCTGGAAATCTGAATTAATCAAGAACAATGCTAGGTCATAGGGGAAGAAGAGAAAGAAAAGGGGGAAGGGGAGGAGGAGGAAGAAGGAAGAAGCTCCTCCGGGACGTCCGAATGGGGCGGTGAGTTCCCCCCCCGGTCCTCCTCACCTGTGGCAGGGGTGGTGAGGGGACCCGTGGGGGGGGGGGCAGCCCCCAAGGTCATGGCGCAATGCTGGAGGACTGTGTTCGGCGCCCGGCGGCTCAGCGTTCGGTGGCTTATGCTCGGCGCCCGGCGGCTTGGTGTTCGGTAGCTCGGGCTCGGCGCCCGACGGCCTGGCGTTCGGCAGCCCGGACAGGGCATTGAGTTTCCCCCCCCCGGATCCTCCCCACCTGTGGCAGGGGTGGCAAGGGACCCGTGGGGGGGTGGGCAGCTTCCAGGCCATGGCATGGCAGGTCTGGCACTGCGCTCAGCGGCTGTCGGCTCGTACCGTGGGGAAGCGGCGTTGGAAGATCGTGTGCCGGAAGATCGTACTCGGCGCCTGGTGGCTTGGTGTTCGGCGATCCAGATGGGGCGTGGAGTTCCCCCCCCTTGGGTCCTCCTCACCTGTGGCAGGGGTGGCGAGGGGACCCGTAGGGGGATGGGCAGCCCCTGATGCTATGGCGCGGTGGGTTTGCTGCTCCGCCCGGTGGCCGGCGGCCCGTGATGCTAGAAGAGGGCGCTGGAGGATCACGCCCGGCGGCTTACGACGTTGCAAGATCATTGTTGGGGCTGGGGCCATTGCAAGGGCCCCAGCTGAAATTGGAATTGCCGCCGCGCTTCGGGCGGCTGGAGCCGGAGTCGAGGGACAGCCGCCGGGGCGGCTGGAGGACTGTCGCTGTGGCGGCTGGAGGACTGCCGCTGGAGCTGGGGCTGGGGCCATTGCAAGGGCCCGAGCCGGAGTTAGAGTCATCTCCGCGGTCCGGGCGGCTGGAGCTGAGGTCGGAAAATGGCCACCGCGGTTGGAGCCGGGGCGGCTGGTGGACTGTTGCCGCTATCGGAGCCAGGGCCGGAGAGCTGCCCCTATGGCTGGAGTTGGGGACGGAGGACTGCCCCCACGATTTTCATCTGTTTGGAGGCAACAGGGGCGGCCTGGACTTGGGGCTGATCAGCGAAAAGAGAAGATCCAGTCCGGGGCACTGTCTTACTCTATGAGAGATCTATGGGCCCTGAGACGTGTCCCCCTGTCTCAGGAATGGCCCTCTACTCTCTCGAGGGCCCATCTCAAGGACAGATTGTGGGATCCGGAGAGATGGTGGGGTTTTAAGAAATGCGGGAGGGAGGGGTGTCTTACTTAATTTTTAGTTAGGTTTTTAAGGGGGTTAGGTAGGTCCGGGCGGGAGTTGGGGGACAACTCGCCGGAGGCTGGGACCAGGCCGGGGGTTGGGCATGGCCGGGAGAGTCAGAATCCGGACAGGACTGTATTGAGGATGGGGGGGTCATCGGGGAGGGTGGAATTAAATCTGGCGACCGGAGGATGTCGGGCTGACGAGCTCCGCTGCCACGGCCGAAATTCGGGGTAAGTCCCCCTCCCCCCGGGTCCTCACCCGTGGCAGGGGTGGCAAAAGGACCCGGGGGGGGTGGGCAGCCCCGAGGAGGCCGTGGAGGTGCGGAGGAGGCCGTGGGGTCGCTGGACTGCCGCCGGGGTTGCGGTTGCCGCCGCTGAGGCCGTTGGGGCCGCTGCCGCCGGGGCCATCGCCGGGGCCGCCGGCGAGGCCGCTGCTGCCGCCGGGGCCGTCGGCGAGGTTGCTGCTGCCGCCGCCAAGGCTGCTGCTGCCGTCGGCGCCGCCGCCAACACCGGGGGTGCTGCCGCGGCCGTTGGGTTTGTCGCCGGTGGCTGTCGTTGCTGCTGCTGCTGGGGCTGCCGCTGCTGGGGATGGTCGTCGCCGTTGCTGGGGGCCGTCGTCGCCGCTGCGGGGCCTGCTGCGGGAGCTGCTGAGGCCGTTGCCGAGGCCGGGGCCGCCGCCGCTGTTGCAGGTGCGGAGGAGGCCATGGAGAGGCCGGAGGAGGCCGTTGTTGAGGCCGCCGCCGCTGCCGCTGCCGTTGGGGCCGCTGTTGGGGCCGTCGCTGCTGCCGCTGCCGCTGCTACCACTGAGGCCATTGCCGGCGTGGAAGAGCCTGTGGGGAGGCCAGAGGAGGTCACCGTTGGGGCCTCTGAGGCCGCCGCCACCACCGCTGGGACCGCTAGGGTTACCGCCGTCATCGCTGGGGCCGCTGCTGTTGACGCCGCCATTGAGGTCGGAGCCGACATTGGGGCTGTCACCGACGCGGAGGCAGCCATGGGAAGGCCGGAGAAGGTCGTCGTTGGGGCCGCTGAGGCCGCCGCCGCCGCCACTGGTGCCGGTGCCGGCGCCGGTGCCATTGCCGCTGTTGTTGCTGGGGCCGTTGCCTGTGCCGGAGCCATCACCGCCGTCGCCGTTGGGGCCGCTGAGACCATCATTGCCGCTGCTGGGGCCACCATTGGTGTGGAGGCCGGAGCTGGGACTGGATTCAGGGCCGGAGCCGTTGTTGCCGAGGGCTCTTTGGGCCTCTCGGGCGACGAGGGCGCTGTTTGGTCAGTCCTCAGCGTTTTCACCCACTCGGGGACGGCGTAGGTTTGGCGAGGTGTCCGGCATTTCCCATCAGATTTGGAGGTGGAGGAGTGTGGCCGGGGCCGGGGCCGTTGCCGTGGACAGTGAGAGGGCCTGCGGCGAGGCCAGAAAACATGACCTGCGCCCCCGAGTGATGGGTCCCCCGCGAGGCCGGATGCCAGCTGTCGGTGGGGTGCAGCTGCTTCGACCTGGACTTGGGTCCCACTTGGTTCGGCCTTTGCCTGGTCAATGGCAGTCAGGGAAGATCCAGCCAAAGACACAATTGACATATTCCTCGAAACATCTGCGGGCCCTGAGAAACGTCCCCCTATCTCAGAGTTGGCCCACCTGCCTTTCTAAGGCCTTTCTCAAGGACGGATCTTGGGATCCGGAGAGATGGTGGGGTCGCCGGAAACGTGGGAGGGAGGGTTGTTTTAAATTTTTAATTAGATTCTTAAAGGGGTTAGGGTTGGCTGGGCGGGGGTTGGGGGACAACCCGCCTGGGGCTGGGACCGGGTCGTGGGTTAAGCGTTGCCGGGAGGGTTTGGGATCGGATGGGGCTGTATTGAGGATGGGGGGTTGTCCCAGAGAGGGTGATTTTAAAGCGATTAGTACGGTGAGCGGGAGAGGCAGATTTGGCGCTTATAGGGAGCCACATTCTGTTTTGGGAGTGTGCCCCGCTATTTGTCGGCGGTGGCGCGCTCCGACCCCCTTGTTATGTCCCGTTCCCCGGGGGGTGTGAGCGATCGGGCCCGGGGCCTTCGGCTGATGTTGTGTAACGCCAGGTCCGTTATTAATAAGGCCCCCCTCATTTATGATTTGATCTGTGAGGGGGGAGCGGACCTGGTGGGTATTACCGAGACCTGGCTGGGCCCAGAGGGGGGAGTTCCCCTTGTGGATGTGTGCCCAGCCGGGTTTCGGGTTTTTCATCGGCCGAGGGCCCAGGGGAGGGGCGGGGGTGTTGCGGTGGTTATTAAGGAGGATCTGTGTCCGAGGGAATCCACTGTTTCTCAGACGACCGGGTGTGAGTCTCTTTTCGTGAAGTTCGGTCCCAGGGTGCAGGTGGGCTTGCTGATCGCATACCTGGCTCCCTGCTATGCGGCATCGGCCCTGCTTGAGTTCCTCGAGGTTATAGCCGGCGTGGCGGTTGAGACCCCCAGGCTTATGGTCATGGGGGATTTCAACCTCCCTTCTGCCGGCGGTACCTCGGGGATTGCTCAGGAGTTCATGGCTTCCATGACAGCCATGGGCCTGACCCAGTTAATTCGGGACCCTACTCACGTGGGAGGTCACACCCTGGATTTAGTTTTTGTCTCTGATCAGTGGCAGAGTGGTCTGGTTGTAGGGGACATAGTTATAGAACCCCTGTCATGGACAGACCATTCGCTCCTGAAGCTCGACTTCCGTTCCGCACCCCCCGACCGCAGGGAGGCGGGGCCGCTTAAATGGTACCGCCCCAGATGCCTGATGGACCCAGATAGGTTCCTGATGGAGCTTGGGCCATTTCCCGAAGCTCACACACACGACTCAATTGAGGGCCTAGTTGCCACCTGGGATAGGGTGGCTGCTGGGGCCCTTGACCGGGTCGTGCCCTTGCGGCCTCTGACCCGGTGCCGATCCCAAATGGCTCCTTGGTTTTCTGAGGAGCTAAGGGAGATGAAGCGCCGGAAAAGACGCCTAGAGAGTAGTTGGAGAGCTAGCCGTTCTGAGTCTGACCGAACACTTCTACGATCTTATATTAAGACATATTTAGTGGCGATAAGGATGGCGAGGAGGACTTACCTCTCCACGCTTATTGCGTCCACGGAAAACCGCCCAGCCGCCCTGTTTAGGGTGACCCGCTCCCTTTTAGAGATGGAAGCGCGGGAGGATCCCTTACAGGGACGGGCTGAGGAGTTTTCTAGGTTTCTGCAGGACAAAATCGCTCAGATTCGGGACGAGCTGGACTCCGACTGGGCATCTCCGGGCGGGGGGGCGGGGGTAGATATCGGTGAGGCCATTTGGGTTGAGTTCGACCCTGTTACTGTAGAAGACGTGGACAGGGTGCTGGGGGGACTGAATGCCACCACCTGTTTGTTGGACCCGTGCCCCTCCTGGCTGGTCTTGGCCACTCGGGAGGTGACACGAGGCTGGTTCCAGGGTATTATAAACGCTTCCTTGAGAGAGGGGCTTTTACCCGCCGCCTTGAAGGAGGCGGTGGTGCGGCCCCTCCTCAAGAAACCGTCCCTGGACCCAGCATTGTTATCAAATTACCGTCCTGTCTCCAACCTTCGCTTTGTTGCGAAGGTTGTAGAGAGTGTGGTGGCCCGTCAGCTCCCCCGGTTCCTGGATGAAGCAAGTTATCTTGACCCCCTCCAATCGGGCTTCAGGCCCGGGCACAGCACGGAGACGGCGTTGGTCGCGTTGGTTGATGATCTCTGGAGGGCTCGGGACAGAGGTTGTTCCTCTGTCCTGGTCCTGTTAGATCTCTCGGCGGCTTTTGATACTGTCGACCACAGTATCTTATTGCAGCGGTTGGACGGGTTGGGGGTTGGAGGCACCATGTATATCAGCAAGGTTTACTGACTACTGGAAAAACTAAACTGACATGCAAGAAAAACGAAATAAAGAACAGAATGGAGGCATGATAAGACAAAGCATGGCTAGTACATTAAAAAATAGTATGGAAAACAGATAATAAAAAGACCTGCTAATGTCTAAGGGCAAAAACTATGAGGAAGAGACCAAAGGGCTAATTATTACTGCACAAGGCCAAGCCTTGGGAACAACCAGAGGAGGTATTCAGCAGGTTCTGACCAGTTCTAGAGAACTGGTAGCAGAAAATTTGAGTAGTTTGGCAAATCAGCAAATTCCACCTCTGACTGCAGATTTTACAGTATCCTTCCCCTGCCATGCCCACCAAGCCACGCCCAGAGAACCGGTATTAAAAAAAATTGAATCCCACCATTGGAATTAGGTTAATGAATTAGAATAAATGTGCATTGTTGCTATTTTCAGTTTTTAGAATATCTGTGCCAGGGATGTCAAACTGAAGGCCCACAGCCCGGATCCAGCCTGCTGAGTGCTTAGAATTGACCCAAAGGGCCATCCTAGAAACAGCAAAGGACTGGCTCCATGATGCCTCTGTCAGTGAACATGGAGGTTGCACGCAGCCCTCCTGGCCCGTTTTCAGCCACAGCGGCCTCCTGCAGCCTTCTGCCAGCAAAAACACAGTTTGTTGTCGCTGGCAGAGGGTTGCAGGAGGCCATTGCAACTGAAAATGGGTCCAGCTAAAATGGGGTCCATTTTTGCTGGCTGAGGGCTATCAAAGCAAATTAAAAACAAAAGGAGAAATGTTTTCCCTTTTGCATTTGGGCATGCAAGAAGGAACAATAAAGAGAAAGAGGAAAGACAAAGAAAAAGAAGGAAAGATGAAAAGAGAGGAAGGAAGCAGAGGTGGTATTCAGCACCAGTTCTGGGGAACTGGTAGTGGAACTTTTGAGTAGTTTGGCAGAACCGGCAAATACCACCTCTGACTGGAGATTTTACGGTATCCTTCCCCTGTCATGCCCACCAAGCCACGCCCAGAGAACTGGCATTAAAAAAAATTGAATCCCACCACTGGAACAAACGCATACAAAGTCAGAATTTAGAATTTAGCAATAGGGTTAACCCTAACCCTATAAAGAAGCTGAAGTAATACTGGACCATCTGGTTAGCTGCTGCAAGAAGATGGCACAGACTGACTACAAGCAATGACAAAGTAACTATAATGGTGCATTGGAATATCTGCAAGCAATATCATTTACTAGCTAGATACCCGTGATTCGCGATGACACTATGTGATTGGGCTATGCGGGAGAAATCTGGTTCACAATCCGTTGGCTCAGTGGTGGTTGGTGATTGAAACACATAAGGAAATATCGCTCCCGCCGCCTTGAATCTGGTAGTAGTTCTATAGGTGGAAGGCATAGACATTTTGGTGAGGTACCAATGTTTAGAATTGTAAGGAACCCGAGACTGTTCCTGAGTGAAGAAGTGGAACATTTGGCAGTTTGAACTGAGGTAATGGAATGTGAGACAACAGGTAGTGATCGGGTAATGCAGGAGAAATCTGGTTCACAATCCATTGGCTCAGTAGTGGTTGGTGATTGAAACACATAAGGGCATATTGCTCCCACCACCTTGAGTCCAGAAACAGTTCCATAGGTGGAAAGTGTAGACATTTTGGTGAGGTACTGATGTTTAGTATTGTATTGCCCCAGATTGCTCCTTGTGTGAAGGAATGGAATATCTGCCAGTCTGAACTGAGATAATGGAATATGGCAGTTGGAACAGAGTCCTTTTCAGGAGAGGGGGAGTAGAATGTCAAACTCCTTAAGCATCAGAGCATGTTAATTACCGTATGAAGTAATGATCTGACAGTCACTTAGAAATTTTTTCTTAGTGAGCACCTAAAAGCCAAGAGGAAAATATGTGCTAAATTTTGTAGGCTTTATGGTTCTGGAGATTTTGTGATGAATGAGTGGTACTTGGCTTTTATATAAATAGATTATTAGTAGTAGTAGTAGTAGAGTAGTAGTAGTAATAGTAGTAGTATTTTTAAACTCTTTTTAAACTTTTCTGATTGTATGTTTTTATTGTGGCTGTTCACCGCCCCGAGTCCCTTTTTGGGAGAGGGGGTGGTATACAAATCGAAATAATAAATAAATAAATAAATAGTATATAATTAAATTTATGGGGAATATAAATATAAAGAATATAAAAACCACATTTAAAACCATAAAACTAATTTTAAAAAATGAAATTAATTAATATAATAATAACTTCATAATAAAATCATCCTCTGCCCCAGCGACAGCAGATCACATAACCCATTTAATGGGCTCCATCCTGTGCTGGGTTCTCCAGGCTCACTGACAGAACCAGGTTTTTAGCACCTTCCAGAAAAGTATTACAGTGGGGGCTATTCTAATCTCTGGGAGAATGATGTTCCAGAGAAAAGGAGCCAGCATGGAGAAGGCCCTTCTTCTGGGTCCTACCAGGTATATCTCCCTTGGGGATGGGACCTGCCTCCTTGCTCTGATGGGTCAGGTAGATGTGACCGGCAAGAGATGGTCCTTCTGATAAGCCATGAAAGGCTTTACAAGTGACAACCAACACCTTGAATTGCACCCAGAAGCAAATTGGCAACCAATGCAGCTCCCACAGAAGAAGTGATATATGTGCACACCGGGATCTGCACAAAACCATGCAGGCTGCTGCGTTTTGCACCAACTGAAGCTTCTGGATGCTCTTCAAGGGCAGCCTCATGTAGAGCACATTGCAATAGTCAAGATGGGAAGTGACATGGGCATGAGTGACTGTGAGTAGGGATTGTTGGTCCAGGAAAAGGCATTTTTTTGCTACTAAAGGGTAAATGCAATATCCAAAAGTTTTCACCTGCCAAAAAGAGATTGCCAAAATAAGAAAATGTAATTAATGGGTACAACATCCTTACTGATATTGGTTGATATTTAAATTTGCAGAGGTAACCATCAACCGTTGATGGAAAAAAAGGCATGAGATAGCCATAATTAGTGGATGTACTTGATTGATGCATGGATGGGACACACATTCTGGTACACAAAGAAGGGGCATAAGAACACTTAAACCCTATACAGAACAGAAAGATCTGAGGAACATTCTTTGTTCTTTCGCATTCATACCTTGAGCTCAGTTTGATCCCTACTTTAACTTTCTACAGGTAGAGGTCAATTGTGACTGAAGCAAATGTTGACTTAATCCGGCCTTGATTCTTATTACTAAGCTGAACAGCTTGTTAATAAAATTTGCAAACTTTATTCCAGGCATTGCTGGTTTGTTTATTTGTGTGATGCTACTTTTCTAGTATTAAACTGATGTTCTGTTTTTTGCTTTCTTATTTTATGGAATACATGTGCACATGCACACAATACACAGACATTGGTTAAAAATAAATATATTACAATTTAAATAATGAAATCTATTTAAATAATAAGGGGCAAACAGCAATTTAAAAGTGACAAGCAGTTTCACAAGTATTTACCATACAAAATTAATATTAATTTGTCCATATATTTTGCCTTCATCATTTTAAACAGTTGTTTAAAAATAACAGTAAGTGATGATACAGTTATTAATAATCCAGATGGAAAAATATTGTCAGAAGTTTACAATAGAAGCAGAAAAAATTATTGAAGACAGTTTTTATCATTTGTACTAGTATTCCATAAAGAAACCAAACTCAATCTTTTTAATAAATTAATTACATTAGTAAAATAAAATAAACTTGTAAGTGAAACTTTGTTTTTTAAAATTCTTAATCTGTATTAGATAATGTATAGACACATTTTGTGGGTCATAGCACTAGTTTTGTCTAAATTGTTAAGCTATGAAAACTGAGTATTGTTTTACGTAAAGAGGGTTAGCTATATTGTTTTTCAAAATTTTAAGTGCAGATGTAATGCTGAACAGACAAAATGTTCTGAGATAATGTGACAGTCTTCTAGAAAACTGCAACTAAAAGACATCAACCACAGGATGTTCATTTTGTGGCTTATCTTTGTAGCTAAGAACAAAGGTGATAGAAAACTAATTCTTTCTTTCAGTAAAATGCTATGGGGGAAATGTCAAAGCATTTTAACTATCCTTGATTCTTCAAACGATTTATTAATCCTATTACAAATCTGTTTGTGCTGATGACTTTAATGCCATATTGCTCTTTTTTCTTTTAACCAATTTCTGTCATTTTACTTGTATTACCATTTTTATGAAACATTTCTTGCAAAACTTGCAAGGGGAATCCTAATTTTTTTTAATTACTATCCAGTTAAATTTCTATGTCGGTATTTTTTATATAGTGGAGGACCAGATTAAAAAGGAAAATCCTAGCACTAAAAGATGGCATAGAATATGGAATGTGGGCAGTTAATGGTGCAAGTTTCAGCACATGTGACTTATAGAACTTTCTCTTTCTAGTTATTATCTGCCAATCCTATCCAGACCATCAGGAGAGTCATGCTATTAGTTGTATCAGCTAAGGAATATAAGTTGGTTGGGTCCTGAAGGAGAAACTTTTTCTGCCAGGGTACCCACTCAGTGAAACATTATCTGATTAACCCAACATCATTAGATTGGCCCCAATGTCCTGGCCTTCCATAGAACCTTGAAGACTTGAGATCCTTATGGACCCATCTCCCAGATGTGTTGGTGACTGTTTTTATGACTTTTCTGGCTGTTGAGAATTCTTTTTTTAAAAAATATATTTATTTAACTATTTGTGAATTACCAAAGCCATATATTTAAATTGGGTGGCCACAAACATCTATTAAATAAGCATATCTGCGCATACCCACTCTGTAGTTGAAGGCCAGGAAGTTGGGACCAACCTAAGAATGTTGGGTTAAGCAGATAATGTTTCAGTGAGTAGGCACCATGGCAGCAAAGTGGCTATTTGATGATCATTACAAATATATGAGGAAAATTGAAACTCAAAATACTCTGGCCACCAAATGAGAAGACAGTTGAGAGAAGAGAAGAAAATATCTTAATGTTGGAAAGATTGAAGCCAAAAGGAGAAGGAGACAACAGAGGATGAGATGCATAGATAGTGTCATTGAGGCCACGGACCTGAATTTGGATAGATTTTAGTAGACAATGAGTCTGGCATGCATGGTCCATTGGATCACAAAGATTAGTGACTGAACCAGAACAACGTGACATTCTCCTATCTGTTAACATCAGATGTTAGAATGGTAATCTCAAAGGTGTTTTTTCAAAAGGCAAATATACTGGGTTTTTTTCCCTTGAGTAAGAAGAACTATGACCTGGATAACTGAGAATCTCCATAGATAATTACAATGGTAGATTTCCTATAGTGCTGATATGGATAAGTGTCCTAAACTCTAAAAGCTAAACAGAAAAATAGGATTAGAACAGGAGTAAGATGTCAGTAAGCAAATCACTCCCTTACGTTTTTGTATTATGTACTATTTGTAATAGTTTTCCTAAGACAGTTCCTGTGTTCTTGTGCTTTGTAGTCCAAATGCAGTCTAATATTTTACAAAAAGGAAAAACCAGATTGCTGTGTTCCATTCCTATAATGATGGTGACATTCATGATGAACACATATGTTGTTAATATGTTGCATAGCATATTTCTTCCAGTGGTGGGATTCAAAATGAATTACCGATTCTGTGGGCAAGGTTTAGTGGGCAAGGTGTGGCTTGGTGGGCGTGGTTTGGTGGGCATGGCAGGGGAGAGATACTGTAAAATCTCCATTTCCACCCCACTCCAGGGGAAGGATACTGTAAAACCTCCATTTCCACCCCACTCCTGGGGAAAAGTTACCACCGGTTCTACGAACTACTCAAAATTTCCACTACCAGTTCTCCAGAATTGGTCAGCTGAATACCACCTCTGATTTCTTCTCTTATAGGGTAGAGTATTTATTGGCATAGTATTTATTGTGCAGTTCTATTCATCACTATCCCTAGATCTCTGATGTTTTGTCTATAACAAGAGTCTTCAAACTTGACAACTTTAAGACTTGTGGACTTCAATTTCCAGAATTCCTCCTCCAGTCATGTTAGTTCAGAAATTCTGGTCTACAAAATGCACAAAATGCACAAGATTAGTGAGCAGGTAATGAAAGGATGCATTTTATATATCCTCTCGTACTTTTTAAGTTTCTTGAAAGTGAATTGGCTTATTTTCAATCCAATCTCTTCTGCCCCCTCTCTCCCCATGTGTGAGTGTGTGTGTGTGCATACACTCACACACACACATGAGAGAGAGAAGAGAGAGAAAGAGAGAGAGAGAGATTGAAGTAAAATAGCATTTACTCATATATTAAATAAGTATAGAATGGGAGAATTAAATCTTTTTTTTTTACTTATGCTTGCAAATGATTAATTTCAATGTCTGAAAAAAAGTGAGGGGGCCTATCTTGTCAGCCATGGAGTCCATGGAGTTGGGAAAAGGGAGTGATTGAAAAAAGAGAAGAAGAAAAAATATCACCATTTTTGGCTCTTGTTCCAGTGCCGTCACATTCAACTTTATACACTGCCTTGTATTTCTGCCCATTGATTAATCCTGACGGAATGTGGATCTCACAGGGAAAATATGATTTAACAATTAGGTTAGTGAAAATTATTAGACTTTTTATTACAAGGCTGTCTATCTAGCTATCGCTGATATGAATCCCTACCTTCATTATTGATATATCACTATATTCTGTCCTTGTCAGTGATATATCAGTACACCGATGACTGGTTGGTGCTATATATAGATAGTATGGATTGTATATACATTTCCATCTAAGACTCACAGCCTGATCTTGAATCTTGTGTTTACAGGAACAATACACACTATGCAACTGGGCAACTTAAGAGCTGAGACCTGGAGCCAAATATGTAATTAGTTTTTCAGATCCATGGAATAGTATTGAAGGACAGTAGCAGTCATGTCCCTTCATCAGAATTGCATCATATGTGCTATCCTATTACAAGTCCTCATGCAATATCTTATTTCAAAATGAAACAAAATAATTAATTAAAATGGGGGGGGGAAATGCCCACACGATGAAAAACCATACCTCATAACTTAAGTATGTCCCTTAAGACTTCATATTCTACCATCTCAGGGGAGTGAAAGACCTATACAGGAGGCCTTCAACAGAAGTTATGCCAAGCTCTAGATGAAAATATTTTAGTGCAGCATACTTAAATACTATTCAAAACTATCCACTTGAGTGGCAAACTATGTCTATGCTTGGTTTAGAATAAACTACAATCGGTTGGATTGGCATAAAATATTAAGTTCTATACAAACCAACCATATTTGTATTAGATGAGTGTTATTTGGCAAGTTGCTCTCTTTCTCTCTCTCTCTCTCCCTCTCTCCCTCCCTCTCTCCCTCCCTCCTCCCCCCACTCTCACACACACACATTGTCACCCATTTTAAAGTACTCTTCCAAAACAGAATTTAGCTAGTATGTTTTTCGTTTCTCAAATTTCAGGTTCCTCTTTCAATGGAAACATTCCCATACATTTATGAAACATTGCTTCATGCAAGTTCCTTTATGTATTTCGCAATATCTTTTAAGTGCTTCTGCTTATTTCTCAGTAGAATAATAAGAATGAAGGATTTAAAATGGTATACTGAAAAGGCCCTTCTTTTTCTTAGAACTATGGACTTCTTTCTCACACTGGTTTGTAACACATGGAAGACATTGGATTTATTTTAAGCAACAGGGCACAACTTGTAGTAGTTGTTTAGTGGGAAATTTTGGATTCCTAAAATGGTGTATTGATTAGAAGATTTCTTCATGCATATTCTCAAGGAGGCTAGAACAACAACATCTACTGGGAACAATGGGAACAAATGTTGCTGACAGCACTATCAAAAATAGCTCCTTCTATTCCTATATTATTGATTTCAACATGCATTGTACTTCAGTATTAATCTTCTTTGCTCACAATCTTTGTCCACGATGGCTTCACTTGAATTTCAACACAATCCAATAATATGTTGCGCTTCAGCTCAATAGTAGATAAGCTAGGCTGCTCTAACATTTATTACCCGAGCTATGGATATCTTCCATCTTTATCAATTATGCTCCACAATAATGTATAACAATTATAATACAAATATAGTGCAATTTATATACTGACTAATTCCCATTTACTCTTAGAGCTAGCAATTATTTTCTGATCTTAAATAAATATTATGGAAAGATATTATAGAACAAATATTTTGGAGATGACAATAGGATACAATGTGGTAATTTTTGAACCACTGATATGTGTCATCAGCTTTACTTCAATCTTTGTTGTAGTGAACAGTAACAAAAAGGAGCCTAAATCCTATTAATAGTTAAAAGAATTGGACATGTTTAGCTTAAAGAACAGAAGGCCAAAGGGAGAAATGATAGCAATACATGAAGAGCTGTCTCAGAAAAACGGTGTGGATTTATTCTCTGTAATCCCCTAGAGTAGGACAAGATAGAGCTATTAAGAGTGGAAGAGCCTCTTGGGATCGTGGGTGCTCTATCTTTGAATGTTTTCAAACTAAGATTGAAGAGCCATTTGCCTGGGATGATTTGATGATTTCTGCCCTTTCACAGTGTGTTGGAATAGAACTTACAAGATCCCTTCAGCACTATGATTCTATTATTACAAATAAAGGCTGAACTCTTAGTCTGGAAATATTATTTTTTAAATGTTTTAGCTAAATATTTTGAGATATAAAGATAGATAGATAGATGATAGATATAGATAAAAGAGAGAGAGATAATAGAGAGATGGATATGCATACATACATACACACACACAACATATAATCTCTTATTATTGGGTCGGAGATCATCTTTGGTGATTTCAACAAAATTTATTTTTTTAAAGATGAAAAGGAATAGATAAGTCATTTTATTCTCCGCCAATAATAACTATATTTGATTATATTTGAATGTATGTTTAATTGATAATCAGAGCAATGTATGACATTATATGTGTAATGGTGCAGATCTAAATCAGTAATGATAATGAACTTAATAAAAATGAATGTTGGTCTAATAAATGTTACCTATGGAAACATGATTAATTTCCAATATATAAAGAAAGAAAACACAGTATGATTTTTATATTGTCTAAATTGTCTGTGAATTGTCTGTCTAATTCACAATCTTTCTAGTACTTTTCTCACAATATTTATTGTGGCATTGTTGGATTTTTTTTCATTTTACAAATAGGACATTAGGATGGATAAAACTTCTTCTCCAGTTTTATTTGAATAAAGTTCAGTGTACTTCTCACCATAATAGCCACATTGGCTGTACTGCTGAGTTCATACATCCACGTCCACATCTAAGAAGCAACAACTTTCCCATCCTTATTTCATAGTTATTGCCCTAAAAGATTGTTTCTCTACTTCAGAAACTTTAAGAAAAGTGGACTTCAATTCCCCTAATTCCCCAGCAACCATACTGGTCAGGGAATTCTGGAAATTGAAATCTACACATCTTGAAGTTGTTCAGGCTGAAAAACACTGCCCTAAGAAATGAATGCATAGACATTGTTAAACTCCTGGCCCATGGGCCGGATGCGTCATCCACTGGCCACACTCACGTCCAGTTTAGCGAAGGAGGGGAAAGTCCCGATATGTCACGTGATGCTGCCGTAAGGATGTGAGTTTGACTTAGATTGTGGTATAAATAATCATTGGCCAATTGTCTTTGACTTTCACCTGTATTGTGGGAATGGTGAAATACAAGAAAGGATATAATATATTTAAACATCAGCAACAACAAAATACTCTAGACCAAAAATACTGAAAGCATTTTTCCTTCAAAAGAACTCTTTCACTAGACCATGATGAAGTCATAGCTTAAGTTTTTTGTACTCTGAATAACTGAATTCTGTGCTACTATGTATGAATCACTGTTCTAAAATGAAGCAAATATGCATACTAAGCAATTGGGGTTTTTATTTTATTTTTTGTAATAAGATGTATTTAGCATACATATCAATGAGATGTATTTGGCCTACATGTCAATGAAAAAATCTAACTATTTTTTATGTGAGTGTCTTGTAGCTGTTGTGACAACCCACAAGGATGGTAAATAAACTATATATGTCATTTATATAGTTGTATATAGTAGAGCTGTATAATTTTCAAAATGTGTATAGGAGTATGATTATAATTCCTTAAAGTAGTTAAAATATTATTCCTGAGGACAGTTTCTTTTATAAGTTCTTAGGGAAAAGTACACTTTCTTGAAAGAGTTGCAGTCAGGCAAGGCACCAAAAAGGAGACAAAAAGGGCAGCAAGGCTTTGGCTGCAGTGGCTAGGCAGAAAAAATGAAAGTTCAAAGCATAAAAAATAGCAAAGAAGGTAGTTGGGCAAATGAATGTTTAACTAGTACTACTGTAGGTGTAATGGACTAAGGCAGATGAGCTTCCCCAGGACTAGATGCTTTTGGAGTTGCTTGCTGCCCAACAAGATAGAGTACAGGACATAGATGGAGAGAGATAGGCTAGTGGAAGATGTTGAAGCATCACTGCTCATAAGTAAAGGACCACCTATTAAACAAATGCATTGTTTGCAGGTTGAAAATCTCAAAAAGTGATCACATGACCTTGGAAACTGACATAAATATTTTATTTATTTATTTTATTTATGTATTTGTCAATTGCTTACAAGATAATAGATGTAAGTAAAACATTGTTATGAATACATGGATACATATAATAAAAATAAAATATAAAATAAACAATAGGATAGGGATGGTAGGCACGTTGGTGTGCTTATGCACGCCCCCTACAGACCTCTTAGGAAAGGGGTGAGGTCAATATGCCAAGCATCTGAATTTTGATCATGTGACCATGGGAATGCTGCAATGGTTGTGTGGAAGACATTTTTTGATGTCTTTGTAACTTAAACAGTCACTAAGTGACCTGTTGTAAATTGAGGACTACCTGCACTTTCTCTTCTGTAGACTATATTATATGATAAAAAAGATTTTTGTCTCCAAATATTATTTATAATCTGCACATTGTTATTATATTGTTTAACCTGTAGTGAAGATGAAAAACTGGGCAAAGGTCGAGCAGAATATGATGTTTTAACATGGCTAGTTGAATATGTATTTTACTGACTGCTTTGGGATCCAAGATTCAAAAGATATAGACAGATCAATGTTGCCTGCTTTCATCCCCATTGGGTCCCTATAGGCATAGGGCCTGTTTCCAACACAGCCACTTAACTCCTCAGGCAGGCTCAGAGGCTACTGAGGTTCACAAAGCTTTTGCAGCTTGTAGGACTTGGCCTGTTCCTCAGCCAACATCAGGGCCAGCAGAACTCAAATTACCTTTCTGTTTCTCACAACTTCTGACAGAGGTGCCCAGTTGCTGAAAGACTCAGCTTTCCTAAAGAAGGAACGTTGTGCCACTATGCAAGCAGGTGCCTACTCTCAACAATGTTTGGAAATCTCCATTTTAAAGAAGGCTACATTTTAAAGAAGGGAATGTTGACCCAGAGTGGTGGGATGGGAGGAAGAGATAAGCAGCAGGACACTGTAGTTTTAGAATTTCAGCTCCAGAATTCCTTTGGTTAGACTGGAAATTGTAGTCCCAATGCATTTAGATAGCACTCAGTTTGGAATGATGGACTCATGAGTATCCATGGGCAGAGGAACACAGAATAAACGAAGAATGGCCATATTTAAGCCAATAACTACACTATAATCTGTGTTGCTTGTGAAAATTGGTCTGTTGGAACATTTATTGGTTTTTCTAATTGGCATTCATATTTTACTCCCTTTTCTTGGGCTTTTTCTACAAAAAATGGACCAATTCCCTATGTTATGTCAACATAGTCTGATAGTCACATTAAACCTTTTCATAGATCCATTTCTATTCCTATTCTGTGCTCTGTCATCAAAACATTTAATTTAAAAGATTCCCATACAGTTTGTTTCATCTCTTTGCCAACAGTAACAGTCTTTCCTGCATATTGGGTTATTCATCATTTGCCAGGTCTTCAGAATAGTTCCCAGTTCACTTTTTCCCTTAAAATGACTAATTCCAATGCCAGATTCATTCCCAATTTCATGGGCCTAGTCACAATTGTACATTTTCTTCAGGCTATTTTTCTCTCTCTTGGAAATCATCCCAGAAGTCGTGCAATCAGTCACAATATTGTAGAGAATATTTAGTGGAGTCTTTGTTTTCGTGCACATTCCTTCTTACCACCACTTCTGGTATCAGTATGAGACGAGTTGCAATTTTGTCTTTGACCAAAACTATTAATCAGTAAGATTACTTTAACATTTACAAGAATGTTAAAGAATTAAGAATTACCTCTTATCATTGAGGCATTGCTCCAAGCAAGTAGATAACTGATGCTTATGTACTCATACACTTATTTATTGTATGCCTATCTTCTGTTTTACTATACTTGTTATGAAGAACCTCTGCCTATCTTTATGGATAGTAGAATGTCCTAACATTTATATATGAGGTTAGTAGATTGCTTCCATATCCAGGACCTACAAAGATAACAATTTAGTTCCACAATTGGTGGAATTAAAAAATGTTAAGTTTGTTACAAATGAGCCAAAGATTTATCTAGAAATGAACATTAAGAACCACATATAGACCTTCCCTAGGATATCCTTCTCCAGGTTAGCCCTTCAGATGCCCCCAAATTGGATTGATTGTCACTGTAATCAAGTTCATGCATCCTTTGTCATCTTCATCTCTTTCCTTTTACCTGTCCCAGAATTATGAACTTTTAAAGGGAGCTGGCACTTCACCTGCCCTAAGTTAAAAATGTCAGAAGTATGATATCCTGATCTTCTGTGCCTTAAGTGAGTACAAGTAGCTCATTTAGTGACCATTCCAAGTTACAATGGCACTAAAAGTGACTTATGACAATTTTTTACATTTATGACCGTTGCAGCATCCCCATGGTCATATGATAAAAATTCAGATCTTTGGCTCATATTTAGGACAGTTGCAGTGTCCTGAGTCATATGACCTTTTGAAAAGCAAAGTCAATGAGGAAGCCAGATTCATTTAAACTGTATTTCTAAATTAACAACTGTAGTGATTTGATTCATTTAACAACTATGGCAAGAAAAATCGTAAAATGGAAAAAAACTCATTTAACAAATGTCTCACTTAGCAACAAAAAATTTGGGCTCAACTGTGGTCGTAGGTTGAGGACTATCTGTACTGTAGGTTGATTTGTCTAGGATCCACTTGTTACTCATGGTACACTTGGGAATTAATACTTACGTTCAGTGTTCTTCTTATCAGGTTTCTAAATATAATCCCTTCTTTAGAGAATCACAGAGGCATCTATTACCTCTGAATTTCTTATCTTTGTGGCATAGACTCTTTCCTATGCTAAAAACATATTGAAGCAGTGACTAATATCAGACAACAAGATGGAGAACTGAGTTAGAGCTCTATCTTTCTTTGTTTAAAGTCAGTCTTCATGTTGTAAATGTGTAATTACATCAGTCCCAGGCTGGAAAAGAAGGTTTAACTTTCTTTCCCAATATTGCTTTCCTAAATCTTGTCAAAGGTTCTATCAAATATGGACATCATAAAGCAAGTATAGATCTTTCCTCTTTCACCTATGGCAATTTAATTGAAAGATGGAAAATGAACTAAGGAGGGGAAAAGACAATCTGGTGGCCACCCAGTGTTTAGATTTCAGTTTCTATCAGTCTTTGCCAGTAAGGCCACTAGTGAGGCACAGTAGGAAATACAATTTAAAATATTTGGCATGTATTAGCTTGCATAAGGAAAAAGAATTAAACCGGCCATGGCATTAATCCAGATTAGTGGCTCCTCTCTTTATAACGACCTTGAAACAAAGAAAAATACTTGGAAATATGTCATCATTTCTCCTTTGGCCTACAGACACACAGTCTGCACTGCAAATACATTAGCAATGAATTCACTCTCTAGGCCAGCATTACATTGCTTCTGATATATTAAAAAAGCCTTTGTTCTGTAAAAAAAATTGGCTGAAAATGATGGTGATACCTTATGGTAAGAGATGTAAAAGATTCACTAAAAATAAATGAATATACTTTGAACGTGTGCATATAGATAGTACAGCTGATAGTATGAACAAGAGACAAAGGATATGATATTGCCAGTTCCATTTTTAGTAGAATTGTCTTCAGTTTGCCAATTTTTCCCTGAAATTCGCACCTAAGGCACATACACTTTAAACATATAAATTGTTGATTTTAATGCTAGATATATTTGTGTGTGTGTGTGTGTGTATTTAGTTATGTATGTATGTAAACCTGTAAGATGGAGGAATGGAGAAAGGATGAAGATCTATTCTTTCCATCAACTAAGAATGGAAAAGGAGGAAGAGAATAGTTATGCTTCTGGCAGGGTGGGGGCATATTGCCCGAAGTTTATTTAGATGAACATATCTATGCCTTGTTTAATGTTGTAGGAATTACACTCTCATGGTCAGTAAAGAAGGGAACAGTGCAGGCAACTATTAAGTCTAATGATCATTCTACCTGTTTTCAATTTTTATATTCTTTATCCACCAGAGCAACTTTAATTTAAAAATAAAATATTCAAAAAAACCCTTTAACATTCCAGTATGGTTTGAATTTGCCTTTATAAAAATGGCTAAAGTCTGAATGTTATCTGATCCACTGCACATATTATATTGACAGAGTATATAATCAATTATAATCCTCTGCATATAATTGGGAAATGAGTGCCTTGGATCTTTAAAAAGTGTCCCTATATTTCCCCCTCCCCTCTACTTACTGAAAACAGCTTCCTATGCAATTACTTACTTTGTTAGCTGACAGTGGACTCTAGCTAAGATCCTTGGATGGAAGGTGAAGAGGACTCAGTTTGAATGAAACAAGAGTAGTCATGTTATAAAGGTAGTCTTCTACCTATGACCACAATTGAGCCCAAAACATCTGTTGTTACATGAGACATTGGTTAAGTGAATTTTGCCTCATTTTATGACCTTTCTAGCCAGAATTGTTAAGTGAATCACTGCCGTTGATAAGTTAGTAATATAGTTGTTAAGTGAATCTGGCTTTCCCATTGATTTTGATTGTCAAAAGTGTTCACATGACCTTGGGACACATCAACAGTCACAAGTATGAACCAGTTGCAAAGAATCTGAATTTTGATCACATGACCATGGATGCTACAGTGTGAAAAATGGGCATAAGTTACTTTTTTCCGTGCCTTTGTAACTTTGAACAGTAATTAAATGAACTGCTGTAAGTCTAGGATTACCTGTAAAGTCCATCTTGCTATTAAAAAATTTTACCTTAGGAATTTTGAGAAAAACAATCCCCTTTTCAGGAATTCTCCCCTTTTCTAGTGACCAACTGAAGAACAAAATTTTGATCTGCACTCTCTGTCTATTATGTAGACATACTATTTTTTTCTTATTGTCACTTCACTTTATCATTTGAATCAGAATTCTGCAGATACCTTTCAGGGCTTAATACATTAGCCGCTCAATAACTTTTTAAATTCACATTCACTCGTTATCATTCCCTTTACATAAAGGAACAATAATGGCATTCTTCCAATTCTCAAGCACAGATGCAGTTTTTATATACATATTAAGCAAATTGCAAACTCAACCCCACCCTAACATTCCTCCAGTTATACTGTTCTTGGGTATCTGCAGAGGAGAGAAGAAATATTATATACAGTAACTGTACTCATGCAAATGCTGTGATTTATGTACTAGCATCAAGTGTCCTGATGTACGGAAATAATTATAACATTTGTATAATTCCATCATGCTACTAGTACCATCTATATCTGCAGCTTAACTGATTTTTTTAATATTTTCACATTTATGACTTTCTTGTCATCCATTTTTTTCTTGGACACATTTATAAAACATTCCAATTCTAGTCTCCAACATAACATTATAATTTCTGTACAAATCTCTAGAATATTTCTTCCATCAGTTCAGTTTCATCCTATTCATTTCATCACTTTCGTTTTTATTTTTTATTTATTTTGCTGATGGCTCCTTGTTTAGTCCTTTCTATGTACTAATGATTTTCTTTTGTCTTTTTTTTGCAGTGACCATTTCCTTATATAAATTTTTATCCCCATTTACAGGCCCCTTCACTTCATTCCATCAAGCAGTCTTAATTATGTTTCTCACTGATATAATTACAAATTTCTATAGTACTTTAAAACATAATTCTTTTTATATTATTCCAAGCAATATTTATGTAGTTTTTCTTTACGTCTCCATTCATCTGTTAGGAGATGAACTTTTTCCTCTAATAGTTTCTCATAAAAAGTTACCGCTTCTCTTCCTGTGGTTGTTCTATTGTAATTTATTTTCTTCTGTGTCCATTTTCCCTTACACACATAGACATACTTTTGATACCTCCAAAAACATTCAGGACCTCTCATTATTCTTATAGGTAAAGGTAAAGGTTTCCCCTGTACAGTCATGTCTGCCTTTAGGCATTGATGCTCACTTCTATTTCTTATCTGAGGGAGCCAGCATTATCTTAAAATTCTTCCATAGTTATGTGGCCAGCATGACTATATGCTGAAGTGCATGGAACACTGTTACCTTCTTACCAAAGTGGTACCTATTTATCTACTCACATTTGCATACTAAGTGGGCAGGAGGAGGAGTGAGTAGCAGATTTTTAAATTTCACATTGTAGTCTACACCTCTATTTCCAATCACAATTAATCAGAACTGATTTTGTTTAGCTTTTCAAGATTAGCCATAACCAGTCTGGTTTTCTTTATTGAAGGTTAATGAATTAGAATAAATGTGCATTGTTGCTATTTTCAGTTTTTAGAATATCTGTGCCACGGATGTCAAACTGAAGGCCCACAGCCCGGATCCAGCCTACTGAATGCTTAGAACTGACCCAAAGGCCCATCCTAGAAACAGCAAAGGACTGGCTCCATGATGCCTCTGTCAGTGAACATGGAGGTTGCACGCAGCCCTCCTGGCCTTTTCAGCCACAGTGGCCTCCTGCAGCCTTCTGCCAGCAAAAACACAGTTCGTTGTCGCTGGCAGAGGATTGCAGGAGGCCATTGCAGCTGAAAATGGCTCTATTTTTGCTGGCTGAGGGTTATCAAAGCAAACTAAAAACAAAAGGAGAAATGTTTCCCCTTTTGCATTTCGGCATGCAAGAAGGAACAATAAAGAGAAAGAGTGAAGACAAAGAAAAAGAAGGAAAGATGAAAAGAGAGGAAGGAAGCAGAGGTGGTATTCAGCAGGTTCTAACCAGTTCTGGAGAACCGGTAGTGGAACTTTTGAGTACTTTGGAGAACGGCAAATACCACCTCTGACTGGAGATTTTACAGTATCCTTCTCCTGCCATGCCCACCAAGCTACACCCACAGAACCGGTAGTAAAAAAATTTGAATCCCACCACTGGAAGGAAGGAAAAATAAGGAAAGAGGGGAAAGAAGAAAAAGGGGGAATGAAGAAGGGAAGAAAAAGAAGAAAAGGAAGGAAGATTGTAAGTGAGGGAAGGTCTGAGGAAAGTACTCCCTTAGCACTTGGCCACCACAGGTGCCCCCGACACAAGTGATGTCAAGCTGGCCATGCTCATATACACACACCCACCCTGGCCCTCTGAGATCAAACACGTGGATCTCAATGAAATTGAGTTTGGCACCCCTGATTTATGCAATCTGGCAAATTTTCTGTCCTATTCTAAAAAAGAAAGATCTTTAATAAGACTAATTGTTCTTAAAAGTATCTATTTACTATTTTCTATCTGGCTTCCAATATTGCCAGGGGTTTTGGAAGAGAAAAATTAGCTGGATTATGTTGTGGTTAGTACCTGTCCCACCAAAAGTACACAGAACTGAATCTCCTAATTTTGTTTGTTTCTTCTAGGTTTAATCTTATTCTCAACTATTAAACATTATACTTAAATCTTCTGATTAATAAATAAGTCTTAAATGGATACTACTAATTTATTCCTATTGATTTTATTCTTTGATCTGTATAGGACAACAATTATAGCTATATTCAGGTCTTTGCTTGAAGACATGAAGTATTAACACTATATAGTGTCTTTGAATATTGCAGATGCCATTGTCTTTTATCCTCGCATTTACAATAGGGGACCCTCTTTCCAGCCTTATTCCACTGGGCAGCAAGTTCTGAAAAAACATTGGAATTTGAGCAGAAATCTTACTTTTATTAAATTAACAGAAATTTGCATGCAAAATTTATAATAAATGCAAGGAGGGAGGCTTAAACTGGAAAGGAACAAAACAAAGTTGGTCATGACCAAGGTAAAGTCTCTTCAGAATAAAGAAGAGTAATCTCTAGATTTAGCAGAACCTTCAAGTTTACATTAAAATAAAAACCAGTAAGCTTTCCAGAACCTGGCATGACTAAAATGTGTTGGCAAATCTTAGTGGGAACTACACCAAATCTCAGCAGTACAAATAAGTAGCAGAGTTCCTTTTAAAAAACTCAAGTGGCATCCCTAATAAAAATGACTTCTTAAAATGGCTGTTATGTATTTCCTCTATATTTGCAGATTCGAGCAAATATCATAATTGTACAACTTGCTAGAATGCTAGTCCTATGTTGACTTCCATTCAGTTGAGATCATTTATTAGATCTCCATCCTGCATTTTGCATAGGAGATCAAGGTTAGCTTACAATTCTGTCAGGAAGTAAACCAAACATAGAACACCTGTTATCCAAGAGCAGGGATGTCAAACTCTATTTCATTGGGGGTCACATCACATGTGCTTGACCTCGGGGGGCTGGGGTGGGCATGATCAGACTGGGCATGGCTAGCTCAATATCACTTGTGTTGAGGCGCCTATGGGCCACCACTTCTGCCAGTGAAAATGGAGCTCAGGAGGGCCGCAGGCTCCGTTTTCACTGGCAGAAGGTTGCCCTTGGCAGCCAAAAATAGAGCTCAGGAGCCCATTTTCACTGGCAGAAGTATGCAGAAGTTTCCAGGGAAGCCCCGTGGGCCAGATCTAAGTAGCTCATGGGCTGGATCCGGTACCCAGGCCTTGAGTTTGACACCAATCCTAGAGAAATCTTGTGCGGAAAGTTGAACTAGAGCAGTGGTGGGATTCCTTTTTTTTTTACTACCGGTTCTGTGGGCGTGGCTTGGTGGGCATGGCACGGGAAGGATATTGTAAAATCTCCAGTCAGAAGTGGTATTTGCCGGTTCTTCGAACTACTCAAAATTTCCACTATCGGTTCTCCAGAACTGGTTAGAACCTGCTGAATACCTCTGAACCAGAGATATCTGTGAGAGAAAAAAGTGGCTGTGCTGTATACAGATAGACCTTAGCAACCACTTGTTCAGCTACTGTTTGGTTACAATGGTGCTGAACAAGGACATTTACAAGCAGTCTTCGAATTTGCAGCTGTCCTCATGGTCAGATTATACCAGTGTCCCGTGGTGATGTAATTGCCATTTGTGATCTTCACTACAGTGTAATGAATTTGCAAATAACCTTGGGGGAATTAGGGAAAAAGGTTTCTTGAAAAAAAAAATCAGACAACAGAGAGAAGTCCCAAGGACTTAATGATCAGAGGAAGATACTTAAGGGCCTGCTTGTGTTGATCAAATGGTTAAAAGTGGCAGTGGTAGAACTTTTGCATCTTCAGATTTGCAAGATTTTGTTAATATACCCTTATAATAAAACAGATTTAGATAATCTAGTTATTCTATCGGATTTACCCAGAAAGCAGATAAGCAGCTTCTGCCAAGCAATGGGTAAACTGGCAAAATGTTGTATTTGTGGTAGTATGACATCACATTTAATGATCTCAGCCCAAACTGATGGAATTAAAAGTCAGTTTTTCACTGTACAGTCACATGGCGACAGAGTTGCCAGTCCCAACCACATTAACCGACCGCTTGTATCTGTTTTACAATCTAAAGAATTATGCTTACACATTTTTAGTCCATTCTCATCCTATTTATCTTTGCTCGAAATGTGGGTGCTTTGAAATGTACTTTAAAAATAGTTGATGAAACTATTTCCTTAGAAATTTTTTTTTATTGTGAATTAAGGCACATTGAGATAAATTAGATATAATTTTGATTCCACAAAAGCTAGAAAAACTAGAAAATTTCAAGAAACTATATGTAATAAAATTTGCACTTCTTATATAAAATACATGTAGTCCTTGATTTAAGCCAATTGAGCCCACTGTTGCTAAGTGAGAGTATTTAGTGAGTTTTGCCCCATTTTGCCACCTTTCTTGCCAGGGTTTTTGGAATAACTGAATTTAACAGTAACATGGTTGTAAATAAATCTGGCTTCCCCATTGACTTTGCTTGTCAGAAGATTGCATAAGGTGATTACATGACCCCTGCAAACATCATATATATGAGCCAGTTGCCTAACATCTGAATTTTGATTATGTGACCATGAGAATGCTGCAACGGTTGTGTGAAAAATGGTTAAAGATCACTATTTGGTCACTGAATACTAACTTGTATATTACCAGAAGCTATGGGGAAAAATACTATATTGAGTAAAACATTGGTGTTATAGTTAATTAAATCAAGATTTAGTGCACTCTAAAATTAAAGACTTGCGTAAAATAGGACATACTGAGAAAATTAATTTCTGTTGTTTTTTATTTAGATAAACCAAGGAGAGCATAGAGCAAACATTTTAAGAAAACTCGTTTCAGAAAAATACAGCTCTTGTATCTATATGAGAGTTTCTAATGTAGAATTGATGCCCTTTGGTATGTTTATTTCTATTTGATCTGTAGCTAGTTAGATGATTTCTGGATCATATTTTATTTTAGTTAATGCTGCCATGGGAAAAATATTTTTAAGCAGACAGGGACGTTTTCATAGTACAATAAAATTATTCTATACAATATTTCATTTTAAACATTCTTCTATGAAGCCTTTCCAGAGCACATCTACATTCTAAAAATAAACCATGTTTCTTACTTAAGGACTGGCATAAGGAGATATTTACTCCCAGTAATTTTAAAAAACTGCAGTAATTTAAATGTAGAAAATGTGAATTGTTTTCGACCTGGGAAGTTTTAATTGTGCTGTTTGAACTTGCATTCCAATTTATGGGGAAGGGTACCAAGTTGGAAAAACTTGCTACCCACATGGCTTTTCTCCACTAACTTGAAATCTGCTAGGCTTTGTCACCCATTATCTTGGAGGGAGATCAGATGATCTGCAATTCTTGCAGATTATGGAGGCCCCAATTGAAGTAGAGCCAGCTTTCAGCGGGGGCAGCCCATGTTATGCAGATATTGTGTTTTACCACTTGCGGGGGGTGGACAGCAAAGGTCCCCCTGCAAACTATTTCCGCCGCGCCTATATTTCTGGGGCTTCGTTTTATCAAGAGGCATATTCGCCTCCGAAGGCCCCTTAAGGGCTATCCCGAAAGTAGGCAGCCATGTGTCAAGCCGGCTCGGAGATCCTCCGGTGGCTCTGAGGGAGAACTCCGCTACCCGCTTTTATTATTTTTTTCCCCTGTCGCTTCAGGCTGCTTGCTTTCCTCCTTCTGGTTTCCGATAGTGGAGAGTCTCCGGCTCCCTTCCGCTGCCCAAACCACACTGAGGCCTCCTCTGTGGGCTGGACCCGCGGGAGAGGAAAGGACTGGCGGCTTAACCGGGTCGCTGCTGACCGGGAGTCCAGGGCAGAGTGCCGCCGCAGCCAGGAAGACAGGCAGAGATCGGCGGTGGGAGGAGAAAACACGAAACGTAACCAGGCCCTCTGGCTCCTCGAGAACGCCGCTGCTGACGACAGCGGCGAGGCGAGCTTCGCAGAGGGAAGGGAGGTTTCGCTTCCAGCCGTGGTAGCCGCCTAGGTCCCTTTGCTCCTGACGAGAAGGGGAGGGGAGAACCAATCGGTCCGCCGGTCGGCAGCCGCCTCCGCACCTGTTTCGGAGACCCCGCCCTGCGGCTGCCCAGAGGCACCCGCCCGCTCGGAGGAGGAGGGGGGGCGACTACGATAACAACGGGGGAGTGGGTGCTGCCGGCGCCGAGCACCTGGCTCTGCCGCCGCCACCCCCCCTCCCACAACCCACGCTCCCTCGTCTCTCGCCTTCCTTAGTCGGCCGCCCCTCAGGGGACTCTGTGTGGCGGGAAGAGCGGGGGCTCTGCGTGGCGAGTAGGAACCACACGCAAGGGCCGGGTCAAGCAGCGGGTGGAGCCGGGGCTCGCTTCGGCGAAAAAGCCCTCTTCAAAGCCGTCGCTGTCTGGCACGGTGCCCGGAGCTTTCTTTCCCTTTGCTTTCCCGTTTATAGCCAGGAGTGAAAACTCAAAACTCTGCCGAAAACCCCGGTTGGCCGAAGAGGAGCTGTGGCGTCGGCGGCAGGATGAATCCCAATGTCACCTACGCCAGCCGCAAGCGGCGGAAACCCGTGCAGAAGATGTAAGGGGAATGTTTTGTCTGGGCGCTGAAGGAAGGAAGTCTTTGGGAGAGGGGAGGGGGAGGGGGAGGTGGACGGGCGCAATGTTTGGCATGTCTTCGCCGCGCATTTGGGCTCCGGCCTCACCCCTCCTTTACGAAGTGACACCTCTGACCCACTGCGGTGTCCATTGAAACGTGTGGTCTCTGTCTCTTTCTCTTTCTTGGCCTCTTTGTTAGTTCTTTCTTGACTTGCAGCTTTGTGTTTTACTTTATTTCTCTGCCCCTTTTATATGTTTTTAAGGGGATCAGGAGAATTCAGGGTTGCAGGCCTCATTCCGCTGTGCGCTCCTACTCCCATCTTTAAAAAGCAACAGAAACCCGGGCCGGGCTTTCTAAAAGCAACCGACCCTACCAGCCGCGAAGGATTTTCGGTGGCCTGAATAAGAGCTTTGCGCAATCTTTGCTCATCTTCTCCTTCCCCCTCCCTCCCCTTCGCAGTCGCTTCTAGTAACTCCTGGGATGTTTGTAAATAATTAGTGAGCGACTGTTTTCGGGCTATATAAAAAGTTTGCTTTTAAGTCAGTGGAACATCGATGAATTATTTTTGTAAAAAAGAAAAGAATATTGAGGCCCGGGTATTGCTATTTAGATCCATAGGTAAAAGCTAGCATTTTAAACATGCCCAGAGGCTTTCTTAAAAATACATGGACTTAGAATACTCTGGTGGTATATACAGGTTGCTGGACTGAGGATAAGTACAGTTCAAGGCTCGATTCAGTGCCCTGATTTTATGTGGCTGTTAAAGCCAGTGGCTGATTAAGGTCAGAAAAAACCTGTCAAGTGGGAAAGGATGAAATCATATGCTTTTAAATCACTAGGCTGGGTTTCCTAATCAAGAATTTTATATATTTTAAATAATTACTGAAATTATAAATAATTACTGAAAGTCTATGGTTTTTTGCTAAAGTTAGTTCTGGGCCCTGATTTGTAATCTGATAGATTGCAGTAATGTAGAGTGCATTTGGGCCACAATTTGGTATACATGTGCTGTAGTAATCCAGTTTGTGCAGATTGTAATCTGTCACTACTGCTGGATTTCTCTCTGGTATAAGGATTAATACTCACTCTACATCAGGATATTTGAAGTTTTCATTTATGTACTTTTTATTTTATTGTTCTACTTTTAAAGTATTTCGAAGCAAATACAAGTACAGGAAGTCCTTGACTTACGACCATAACCGAACCCAGAATTTATGTTCTAAGTGAGAAATTGTTTGAGTTTTGTCTCATTTTTATGACTTTTCTTGCCACATTTGTAAAGTGTACTACTGCTGTTGTTAAATTAGTAATAGGGTTGTTAAGTGAATATGGCTTCCCCATTAACTTTGCTTTACAAGTCGCAAAAGATAGTCACATTATCCCGGGACACTGCAATTGTCATAAATATGAAACAGTTGTCAAACATCCAAATGTAAATCACATGACCATGGGGTTGCAGGAATGGTCATAAGTGAAAAATGATGTAAGTCATTTTTTTCAGTACTGTTATAACTTTGAACAGTCACCAAATGAACTGTTGTAAGTTGAAGACTACCTGTATAGCAATGGACATTTTATATTTGCAAATGGTCAGCTATTGAAATCAGAATGAAAGAAGGGTAGTACAGGTAGGCCTTGGCTTACAACAGTTCATTTGGTGAGTTTTACCAACTATTCTAGATGGATGACCTCTTTGGGATTTTCAACCTTTTGTAAAGCTCTGGATATTTTTTGTCCTCCATTCATAGTCAAACAATAGCTAGTTCTGTTTCTTTGATCTAATAATATAGGTGGTCCTTGAATTACAATAGTTTGTTTAGTGACTGTTCAAAGTTACAATGGCACTGCAAAAAGACTAATGACCATTTTTCACTCAAATGTTGCAGTGGGATGGTCCCATGATCAAAATCCAGCCTTTTGGCAACTGATTCATTTATGATGGTTGCAGGGTCCCTGAGGTCATAGGATCACCTTTTGCAACTTTCTGATAAGCAAGGTCAGTGAGTCCAAATTTGCTTAACCACTGTGTTAACTAACTTAACTACAGTCATTCACTTAAATCTATTTTAAAAATTGGCTATTTTAACATCTGCAAAACTTTTATTGGGGGAGGGTTTCTCAAATCTTGACATCAACTTGGATAAGTTCATGCAGTTTTCCTGACAGGATTTCAGAAGTGGTTTTTACCTGCGTCTAGGACTGAAAAAGAGTTACTAGCTCAAGGTCACGTAGGCAAAATTAGAACTTAGTTTCCTAATTTCTTTTTATGAACACTGAGAGCTTATGCACCAAGACAAATTCCCTGTGTGTCTAATCACGCTTGGCCAATAAAGAATTCATTCATTCATTCACTCATTCATTCAGATAGTCCTTAACTTACAACAATTGGTTTAGTGATCGTTCAAAGTTACAATGGCATTGTAACGACCATTTTTCAAAATTATAACCTTTGCAGCATGATAGATTATGTGATCAAAATTTGGATGCTTGGGAACTGGTTCATATTTATGACTATTGCTATGTCCTGGGTCATATCACCTTTTCTGACCTTCTGATAAGCAAAGTCAATTGGGAAGCCAGATTCACTTAACCAGATTACTAGCTTATCAACTGCAGTGATTCACTTCACAATTGTGGCAAGAAAGGTCACAAAATGGAGCAAAACTCACTTAACAAGTATCTCACTTAACAGAAATTTTAGGTTCAATTGTGGTCGTAAGTCAAGGACTGGCTGTACTAGTCTGATGCATTAATCACTACATCATACTGGATTTCTATACAATATTTGTATCAGGTTTTAAGAAAGTTCTTTATTTTATGAAATTATCATTAATCTAGGTATAAATATCAGAAAGTGTATTGAAAAATTACTTAAGACATAATTAGTTAAATAACATTAATTTCTATATAGTTATATATGAAAAGATTGTGGCATTGGGAATTTTTAAAAAATATTAATGAAAGTATAGATTCTTAAAAAACTTCACTGAAATTAGTAAAATTAATTTCATTGTTACTTGATTTGGATTTTAGTCGAGTGCTATGATTATTTTCATTTACTTTAAAATAAGCATAGCACTCGACTTTGTATCTAAATCATGAAGTTTATTTTGATGATTTGATCATCTGATAATGTCAGATATTATATCTCTTTTCAGTATTACTAAATTACTAACATGTTTACTGTCTAAGTAGAACTGCTGATGAAGTATTCATTAGCATAACTGCATTGAGTCTACAGATATTTCCCAAAGATTACCCTGGAAAATTATTGGTAGTCCTTGTCTTACAACCATTCATATAATAACGTTTTGAAGTTAAAAAGGTTCTGAAAAAAAAACAAAACCAGTCCTTGCATTTGGACCACAGCAGTATCCCCATGGTCACATAGTCACAATTGGGTAGTTAGCCACCAGCATGTATTTAGGATGATTGTAGTATACTAGAACATTATAATTACCATTTGCAATCTTTCTAAGGAACAGCTGACAAGCAATGTTAGTGGGGTAAGCCAGATTCACTTAACAACTGCTAATTCACTTAACAGCTGCAGTTAAATGTTATATAGTCACAATCACATCACTTGATGATGGAAATTACAGTGCCAACTGTGGTCATAAGTCAAAGACTGTAAGTTCTTAAATTAGTAACACAATTGTTAAGTGAATCTGGTTGCCCCATTGACTTTGTTTGTCAGAAGGTCACAAAAAGGGGGTCACGTGACTCCAGGACATTGCAACTGTTATAAATGTTTAGTTCATTGTCATTGCACCTCATACAACAAAATTAAATACCATCTTCAGTGTACATTATGAGTATGAAAATAAACACAAACACACATCCTTCACATTCTAAACATTGAATTGAAAACCCATGATATTTCATTAATGTGAATCAGTTGTGATTTACATTGTCAGTGTAAATCAACTGCCCATGGGGATGCTGCAACAGTCATAAGTGAAAAATAGCAATAGCAATACCACTTGGACCAATGGTTGCCCACTGGTGGTCCATGAGAAAATTATGGTGGTCTGCAGAGAAATGTCACCCCCAGAGCAATCCCCAAGGCAATTAATCCAGGCTGCACAGGAACACAAAGCTGTGCTGCCCACATGGCCCACGGGAACCGTCCCTGCCCACTCACTCCTTACCTGGCAAGCTTGCCTGCTAGGTTGCTAATTTTCCTTCCCCCCACCCCCCCGACAATCAGGTGTTCTGCTGTGCCGGAAGATTTAGTTTAGCTAGAAAGCAAGAAATCATTGGATTTCTAGCTTTCTAGATAATCTTTAGATCTTAGATCTCCTTAGGACTGAAGCTTCTGTTTCTCATTGCAAACTCAGGTAGCCAATAGCAGATAGATATCTGAATGAATCTGTGATTCTGTGAGCAGCTCAATCTGCCTGCCTACTTTGCCTGATTTTGGGTAAAAGTTTTAATTAAAAAAAATCAAAATTTACATACATATTATGTTGTGAGTTAATTTTGTGAGTTTGCTTGTAAGAAAATTTTATGTGACACTCGGGTAGCCAATGCCAGAAAGATAGATCTCTGAGTGATTCTGTGAGCAACTCAATCTGCCTGCCTGCTTTGTCTGATTTTGGCTAAAAGTTGCTCTTTTTTAATAAAAAATTCAATATTTACATAAATATTTATAATGTTTACATACAAGCCATATCCAGCCAGTCACATGCCACACCCACAAATTAGGCAATGCCCACAGAACCAGTTGTTAAGAAATTTGAATCCCACCCCTACCTCTGTGTTTGCGTGTGTGTATTTGAGAGGGAGGAAGTGGGGGGGGAGGGAGAGAGGGAAAGAGAGATGTTAGATCAGATCTCTCCCTCACTCTCTCCCCCACTATCTCCCACCAACGTCAACAAGCCACCATCAATCAAAATGCATATTAGTGGTCCCCGGGATTTAAAATTACGAGTTTGGTGGTCCTTGAGGTCCAAAAAGTTGGTGACCCCCTGACTTAGATTAATATATTGCTTCACAGTGCTTTACAGCCCTCTTTACAGAGTCCACATATTTCTCCCAACAATCTGGGTCCTCATTTTATCGATCTTGTAAGGATGGAAGGCTGAGTCAACCCTGAGCCTGTTGAGACTCAGCAAATCAGCATGCAAGACTCCATTCTAACCACTGCGCCAGCATGGTCATAAGTCACTTTTTCCAGTGTCATCGTAACTTTGAATAGACACTAAATGAATTGTTATAAGTTGAGGACTATCTGTACATTTTTCTAATTAGTAGTTGACATATCAGCAGATGGGCCGGGGTCTGTGTCCACAATCACATAGCATGTTATCCGCTAAAGAGTCTCCATTTACATTTATGTATTCCATCTCTTCCGACTGTTCAGGGTCCCACAGAGTAAGGCAGGTCAGATACTTCAGCTTTATCCTCCTTTAATGTTATTCCTTGCCCAATAGTCACCTTCCTTCATCTTTTGTTCTTATGTACCCTGAAGATAGTTTGTTCTTGCCATAAAGCTGCTCCTAGTCTCTGGGCTTGGGGCACCTGTCTATTCAGAGGATGTTAAGGATCATTCTCTTGCTTCGTTCTCTTATCATCTATTGGTATTCTTTTGAGATTTTGGTCTAGTGATCATGGCATCAGACTAGAAACAGGGAGGCCATGAGTTCTAGTCCTGTCTTAACCATGAAACCAGCTGGATGACTTTGGCCTAGTAACTTTCACCTTACAAGGTTGTTCTAGAAAAAAATGGGAGGAGGAATGATTAAGTATGTTCATCGCCTTGAGGTATTTATAAAAATAACGAAAGGGAGATATAAATAAATTCTTTTAAGTAGTAGCATGAATACACTGAGACAAATGTTTATCATATTTTAATTGTCCTCTGTAGTGCAAACATTCATATGCTATTCATTTTTGACATTCAAAATAAGTTTGATCAGAGTGTGACTTTGCAGTATGATAGTGTCTGTGCTTATAAAGCGGCCTTAAGAGGTGAGGTATATTATATACTGATTTCTGGGCTTTATATAAAAGTAGTACACACCCATAAAATGAATATGTTCCCAGAGTTTACTTTAGAGGTGACAGTTGTTTGTTATGCAATATTTACTATTAAGCAATATGGTTCATTCTGTAAATAATAATGGACTCACTGACATGCAACTAGATTTTAAAATGTTAACTTGTTCTAATATTTTCTGGTATAACAGAATTATCTTAAAATAATTACTAAAACATTGTCTTTTTTTGCTAGTAATTCAGTTTTTCATATGAAAATGTCCAAACAGGATGTATTTGCAATAGAGTACTGAAAGGAATAAGATGTTTACAGCCAAGCCAAGAAAATAGATATTTCAATATTTTAATATTAGAAAACTGATTTTGACATAAGGCCATTCAACCAACTCTCTTCTGTACATAGAATTAAAATTGTCAGGAACAGGTTCTGATTTTATTAGTGCATTTAGATCAATAAATGCCACCATGCCATATAAACATACAAACAATTCAAAAGAAGGATAAATGATTTTCTCTTCCTTTCCTACAAATAACATTCTTTATATGTTGTTAAGCTATTAAAATTGATGTTGGGATTGTTTTTGAAGCACCTAGAAATTTTATGCAATACTCTGCCCCCAGCTCCGCAGAAAAGTACATTACAAAGTAACTAAAGAATAGTAGAGAATTATGAGTTACGAATAGAAATTCCTTGTTCAATTTTTGTGTTTACTTCCTTGAACTGAAATTCAGCTGTATATTTTAAATATTTATTAGTCTAAATTAGATAGCTCCCGCAAACTGGAATCTTATAAAAACTTACCTGGCAATAAGAGTCACTGAATAGACTTTGTGATATATGTACTGAATAGACTTTGTGATATATGTATGTATAAAATTTTACAAGAAAATATCTTGAATTATGATGCCTAAGTAAATACTATTTGTTACTGGAATAGTAAAATAAGTTTGCCAAGGGAAAGCTGATGCAATCTTGTCTGTTTCTTTTTCTGTTTATTTAATCTGTCTTAAGTGTAATACTTAACAAACAAAACAGCCCATATAGAAATCAGAATTAAGTAATATATAATAGCTTACTATACATATCTTAACTATTCTGTTTTGTTTCTTGATCAAAACAGCATAGTTACGATATGTATAAGCATATTGATCCAGAGAATCATTGAGAAAAATCATAAAGCTGCTAAGCTTGTGCTACTGTTAAGAATGTGAAGTACAGTTTGAGTTTACCAGGTGTTCCTTTTGTATCTTTATTTGTCGTATAGAATATTTTAGGGCATAAGGCATCTTTTTAACTGTTATGTTCAATAGTCTATGTTATGATTGAGAAGAAAAGCTATTTGATATCTATCTTTAGAGCTTTGCCTAAGAAATGTAGCATCTTCTATAGTTCTAATAAACTATATATCCTTTAAAGGCAATGGAACTTGCTGATAATACTGTGATCAAAGAACTATAATTGGCTTATTAGGAGATTTGTTGTCTGCAGTAACCTAGTATTTGATGACAAAGGCCTGAGAAGGTAATATTGGATGATGCATGAGGATCTGTGAGGATCAGGAAATATATTTTTATTTTTCCTCTTTTCTAATATGCTCAATCTAATTGAGGCAGGCACTATCTGGAAATTCTGCTCCTAACTAGTCCTGCACTGAACTTCCTCTTGTCCCACTAACTCTATAATAAAATTTGCAGATGACACCACATTGGTGGGACTCATATCAGGAGAAGATGAGACGGCCTATAGGTCAGAGGTTCTCAGACTGGTCTTGTGGTGCAAGAGTCATAACCTTGCCCTGAACATCAAAAAGATCAAAGAATTGATTATAGACTTCAGAAGATGCAAAGCAGAGCTTCTCCCACTATATCAATGGAGACTGTGTAGGAAGAATTCATAGTTTTAAATTTCTAGGAATTCATATTTCTGACAACCTTACTTGGTCAGTCCACACTATGGCCACTGCAAAGAAGGCCCAGCAGTGCCTGCACTTTCTGAGGCTGCTGAAAAAAAGTGGTCTGGGTGAGAAGTTGCTGGTTATTTTTTACCGTTCTATCATTGAGAGCATTTTGGCATACTGTGTAATGGTGTGGTATGCTGGATGCTCTGTAGTGGATAAGAAGATGCTCCAGAGAGTTATAAACATTGCTCTCTTTCTTCTTTGGAAGAAATTGCGAAGACCAGACTCCTCTCTAGAGCACTAAAAGTTCCACAGACCATTCTCACTCTGGACATTCATATTTCGAACTGTTACCATCAGGGAGGCGTTATAGGTGTCTTAAAATGAGGACTAATAGACTGAGAAACAGTTTCTTTTCCAAGGCAATAATTGTCTTGAATCAAACAATGCATATGTGATTTAGCCCTATGTATATAGTGGCATTTTTAAACTATCTAATTTACTATATGTTTTAGATAGGTTTTAGACTAGGTTTTAAATTATTATTATTTTAATTATTTTAATTTTTAAATACTCTGTAGTGTGATTGTGATATGGTGTTTGGGGCACTGTGCTGGAGTAGCTTTCAAATTTCATTGTATTTGTAGAATGCAATGACAATAAAAGTATTCTATTCTGTTCTATTTTCCACCCAGACTGTTATTTTTGGCAGATATCCTTGCAATAGATTAGAAAATATATGGTTCCATCTTTATTGATGTTTATGAACATATTTAACATAGTAATAACATTAACAATAGCATATTTAAATGTTTACTTTAGGAAACAATCATTTAAAAAGAAAGATAGCTTTTCAGTTTTTTTGAAGTTTCTCTTTTATTTTTCATTAAGGAACATATGTATGTATATTTGTATTTGATTTATATCCTAACTGTCATTTAGAGTCTCAAGGTTCCATAAGCTTAAGAATATCAGCAGCATATAGATAATATCTATATCCTTGCACAGGTGTTAGCCCTGTGAAGTAGTCCAGACAAGAAGCACAACCAGGATTACTAGCTCTATTTTTATTATAGAGCTATTAACAGAATCTTGCACAACTGAAAGTATTTCTTACTTTCTTTCCTAGGGAGAGTCCCTTTAAAATGTTTCCTATAGTCTCCTGCTTACATGAGATGAGATATCTTTTACATGCCATTTGAGTAGTCTGTGTCTGTGACTCCTATTTCTTAAGAACATTTCTACATACCATTACAACATGACAACTCCATTCAGCAGCTTCATATAGTTGTTAATTAGGACTGAAAAGAGGAGAATCTCTAAGGAACCTTACAATGCATGGCCTCAATATTCAAGTGCATTCTTTACCAACACCAACTAGAACTAATTCCAGAGGAAGGAAGAAAACTACTTACAACAGAGGTGTCAAACTCGCGGCCCACGGGGTGAATGAGGCACATGCTGGCTATGCCCATCCTGGTTTAGCAAAGGGGAAAAACTTGTGATACGTCACATGATGACAATATGACACCACGAGTTTGGCATCCCTGTATTACAACACTGTGGTCTCTGTTCCCAAATCCCTAAGCCAGTCCAGAATGATTTCATGATCAATGGTTTTGAAAGCCACTAAGAGATCGAAGAGAGCCAGTATGTATGCAATTCTATCATCCTGATCTTACCAGCAATCACCCACAATTACTGCCATCTTAGCACCAGAGAGGTGACGCGGAGTTGGTTCCAGGGAATTGTTAACGCCTCTTTGATGGAGGGCTCGCTGCCCACTGCCTTGAAAACGGCAGTGGTGCGACCCCCTCCTCAAGAAGCCCTCCCAGGACCCAACGCTTTTGAACAACTATTGTCCTGTCTCCAACCTTCCCTTTGTGGCGAAGGTTGTTGAGAGTGTGGTGGCAGGTCAGCTTCCCCAGTACCTGGATGAAGATACGTACCTGGATCCCTTCCAATCGGGCTTCAGGCCCGGACATAGTACTGAAACGGCATTGGTCACGTTGGTTGATGATTTCTGGAGGGCCCGTGACAGAGGTTATTCCTCTGTCCTGGTCCTATTAGACCTATCAGCGGCTTTTGATACTATCGACCATAGTATCCTATTGCGATGGTTGGGGGGGTTGGGGGCACCGTGTTGCGGTGGTTCGCCTCCTGCCTCTCCGACCGTCTGCAATTTGTGTTGGTGGGGGGGGAGAGGTCCACCTCTAGGCCCCTCGATTGTGGGGTGCCTCAAGGGTCGGTCCTCTCTCCTCTCTTGTTCAACATTTATGTGAAGCCGCTGGGGGAGATCATCCATGGCTTTGGGGTGAAGTGTCATCTGTACACTGATGATACTCAGCTGTACATCTCCACCCCAAGCCATCCCAACGATGCCATGAAGGTCATGTCCCACTGTCTGGAGGCCGTGCGGGACTGGATGGGTGGGAACAGGCTCTGACTCAACCCTTCCAAGACTGAGAGGCTGTGGTTTCCGGCGTCCCGATATGGCCAGGTGTTCCTTTGCTGGCTATTGGGAGTGAGATTTTTTTCTCCTTCAGAGCGGGCTCGCAATCTGGGTGTCCTCCTGGATGTACGGCTGTCTTTGGAAGACCACATTACGGCCATCTCCAGGGGGGCGTTTCATCAGGTTCGTCTGATCCGCCAGATGCGGCCCTTTCTGGATCAGGATGCCTTAAACACGGTCACTCATGCCCTGGTCACCTCCTGACTGGACTACTGTAACGCCCTCTACATGGGGCTCCCGAATGGGAGCATCCGGAGGCTTCAACTGGTACAGAATGCGGCCGCGCGGGTGGTTATGGGGGCGTCAAGGTTCTCTCATGTGACGCCCCTCCTGCGCGAACTGCATTGGTTGCCAGTAGCCTCTCGGGTGCGCTTTAAGATTTTAGTGTTAACTTTTAAAGCGCTCCATGGCATCAGACCAGGATATTTACAAGACCGCATTCTGCCATTTTCCTCTCACCATCTGGTGCGCTCCCACAGGGAGGGTATCTTGCGGGTCCCGTTGGCATCTGTGTGCCGGCCTTCTCTGTGGGGGCGTCTGCCCTCTGGAATGGTTTGCCTCCGGAGTTACGTACAGCCACGGACCTGTGGACCTTCAGGTGTTCCTTGAAAACCTGGCTCTTTGACCAGGCCAGCTTGGGCTGATTTTAGATTTGGGTATTTTAATTTTTATATCAAATTTTAGGGTTTAAGGGAGGGGTTTTAATTGTTTTCAGCCAGGGCCTTTAATTTAATTTAGTTTTAACTTTTATATATTTAATGTTTTAATTGTATGGCTGTGCAGGCTCCGAGTCCTTCGGGAGAGAGCGGTATATTAATATAATAATAATAATATAATAATAAATATTATTGTTATTATTATTATTATTATTTTGAAAGTAGCGATGATCAGAATTTAGAACAATGATACCTATAGGTTGTTAATGATGTTTTAAACATTTTTAGTACAAATGAAACCTATTAATCTTACTAATCTTTCACATATCTCTACTGAATATGTAGGTTAAATAAATATAGATTAGATAAAATATTAGGAAATGCTAGGAAACATGTAATATTTCCTGTTTGAGAAACAGATCTTGGTTACTGTGTAATTTTAAAAAAAGAATCTGGTCGTTCCAACTGGGAATAGTATTATAATCTGTACCTAAAAATTATCATGCATGCCATTTTATAGTGGATTCTTCAAATTTAGGAAATATTTAAGCGTGTTAAGGAATGTTAAGGGAAAGTACACTGTATATTTTAGTGGCCAAATAAAATTCATTCATTCTCTCTCTCTCTCCTTCCCTCCTTCCCTTCCCGGATAGTTAAGATCATTTTGAAATACAATTGTGACTGACTCTCTCCTATAATTGGCTTCTCTATCTTTTTGCATCTCTATCATCTGTTGTGCTTTTCTGGGCCTTTTTTTCCTTTTAAAAGCCATTGTCAGAAGAATTAAAAAGGCTCCCCTTAAATCCTATCAAGATCCTAAATAAGAATTAATGCCAATTTTCTAAATATATTATTTTATACTCCTGTTAGAGTGCAAACGCTCCATATTCATAGGAAGTTGGTCCTGTAGCATAGATTTATACATACTATTTGAATGGGTTTAAATATGGTTTTATTGTTTAACTTTGAGGAGTAATTAACAGTGTTAGATGAAAATATCAGGGTAACGAAATGAAGATTTTAATTTATTATCTGGGCATTTATTTATGTATTTAGCAAAGAGACAAATCAGTTCATTCATAAAATCAAAGTAATGTCAGTTTTTCCACTTTGGCTTAAGTTATAGCTTCTACTTCAATAATAATTTTTTTAATCATCATAAATGGCATTTAAATTCTACAAAACCACTTTTATACTTTATAATCACAATTATTAAGATAGTTTGTTTTGATTTGTCCAAAAGAATATTCATCAATTTGATTCATCTTCTAAAAAATAAGAGTAGATTGACAAGTTGTGTCAAAATTTCTGCTTACAACACTTAGTTTGAGGAAGTAACAAAATACAGGTAATCTTTGACTTACAACAATTCATTTAGTGACCGTCAAAGTTAGAACTGAAAAAACTGACGACCATTTTTTCACACTTATGACCATTGCAGCAATCTCATGGTCACGTGATTCAGATGTGTGACAACATCAAATTTATGATGGTTGCAGTGTCCCGGGATCATGTGATCACCTTTTGCAACCTTCTGGTAAGCAAAGTTAATGGGGAAACCAGATTCAGTTAACCATCGTGTTACTAATTTAACAACTGCAGTGATTCACTTAACAAACATGGCAAGAAAAGTCATAAAATGGAGCCAAACTCAATAAATTTTTTTGCTTAGCAACCTAAATTTTGGGGTCAACTGTGTTGTAAGTAGAGGACTACCTCTCCTGACGTAACTATTATGGAAAATTTTATATCAGGACTCAAAATTTTTAAAACAGCCATATTATTCCTATCTTACATCATATATCTTACATCTGCCATTATATGTTGCACACACATTTTAAGGTCTATTTCTATGGATTTGATATCTCTGATCAGTGCCTCAATGTTGTCTTTTAGTCCAGCCTTTTGCAGCCACTGATAGCATTTCCCAATATCCATAACCTTAAATATTTGTTGTTGTTTTTTAAAACAAACTTTATTAATTATACAGCTAAAACAAACAAACTAACACATACACAACACACACAAAAAGGGAATATATACATACATACATACATACATACATGGATCTTTGGTTCTTCGGGTTTTCTCCCACGTAGAATTGGAAATATCTAGGCGACGTTTCGATGAAGTCATTCATCATCTTCAGGCTTGTGTCTTCGGTCTTGTGCTTCTCAGAGTAATGTGAGCTTGCAGCTGCTTCTTCCTTTTAACTACTAGTGAGGTTGTGACTTGATTGGGTGGGGGCTTGGCTGTGTTCTGATTGGGTGGGGATGTGTTCTCATTGGTTGGGGGTTTGGCTGTGTTCTGATTGGTTGGGGGGTTGGATGTGTTCTGATTGGCTGGGGATGTGTTCTGTTCCGGTGGGGGTTTGGTTGTACTCAGGTTAGTCTTAGTTGCTGGGGGATTTGAGCTGGTGAGCTGTGATCCTGTTGTTTGGCTTTGCGTTCGTGGTCGTGCCACATCTTCATGGTGGGTGTCAGTTCCTTTCATGTATGGGTTGGGGGGGTTGAAGTAGGTAGTGATGCAGCTGTGGTACGGCTTCTGGTCCGTGGTCGTGTTTCATCTTCTGTGTGGGTGTGAGTCTGCTTTCTACGTGGAAGTGTGGTGGTAGTTTCTTGTGTGGCCCTCGTAGGTGTGGGTCTGGCGTCCTTCTTCATGTTAAATACTTGTTTGTTAATGAGGGCGGGTTTCCAAATAGCTGGTAGGCGGGAGGTGTCATCTCGTTTATTCATGCTGTGTGGGCGTTTTTCTATCTCTATCTCACTACTCTATTCTATTTTCTATTTTCTGTCTCACCAGCTCAAATCCCCCAGCAACTAAGTCTAATCTGAGTACAACCAAAACCCGAAGAACCAAAGATCCACATACAAATACCCGCGAAAACCTCCGAAAACATATATATATATATATATATATATATTTTTTTTTTAAAAAAAATTATCAGCTTAAAAACCCTATACACATGTAAACAAAAGGCAACGAAACAAATAGCTTTCTGTCGGTATGGTCTCTGGTGATGAGCCGAAAGACAGAAAAGAAAGCAGTATGCTTTCTCCCTTAATTGGGGCTTAACAGGGTGTTGTAATACAAAGTATATACTTATTCCCCTGCCTGAGCTGATAAGGAGAGAGCCAGTGGTGTAGTGGCAATTACAACTGCCTCACATGTAATACTTCCCTGGTTCGAATCCCAGTAAGGGTATGGCTAGCTGAAGAGAGCTAACTAGCTCGAAATAGATCTATACTAGTCTCCCTTATTTATTATTTAAAAAATTATCAGCTTAAAAACCCTATACACATGTAAACAAAAGGCAACGAAACAAATAGCTTTCTGTCGGTATGGTCTCTGGTGATGAGCCGAAAGACAGAAAAGAAAGCAGTATGCTTTCTCCCTTAATTGGGGCTTAACAGGGTGTTGTAATACAAAGTATATACTTATTCCCCTGCCTGAGCTGATAAGGAGAGAGCCAGTGGTGTAGTGGCAATTACAACTGCCTCACATGTAATACTTCCCTGGTTCGAATCCCAGTAAGGGTATGGCTAGCTGAAGAGAGCTAACTAGCTCGAAATAGATCTATACTAGTCTCCCTTATTTATTATTTAAAAAATTATCAGCTTAAAAACACTATACACATATATATATATATATATACTTTGTGTTACAACACCCTATTAAGCCCCAATTAAGAACCTTACACACACACACACATATATATATATAACTATTCCATTATCAACAGTCTGATTCCTTATTTGTTATCATTATTGGTGTCATATTTCCAAATACATCTTAGTGCGAATATATAGCTACTACCACTTTTGCAGTTTAACCATATTTACTACTGTACTTTTTATTTTTGTTCTACCCAGTTATACCAGCATTCCCAGCTCTTATAATACTCTGATGATTCTTTATCCTTAGGTGCTAACGTTAATTTATCCATCACTGCACAAGCTGCTATCTTCTGAATGATCATTTCCTGTGTTGGAATATCAGCTTGTTTCCAACATTGTGCAAAAATTAATCTAGCTGCAGTGAGAATATGTAATATTATATATTTAGCTTTTTTAGAAAATTGTCTATTAAATATTCCTAGAAAAAATTCTGATTTTAATTCAATTTGTTCCATTGTTATTTCCTCTAACCATTTTTTAATTCTATGCCAATATCTTTGGGCTTCAGAGTAGGACCACCACATGTGAAAGAATGTTCCATATTTCTTTTTACACTTCCAACAGTTCAGATTCAGGTTAGGAGACATTTTTGCTATTCTCGAAGGTGAGAGATGTCATCTATAAAACATTTTATAGGCATTTTCTTTATATGTTGCTGATTTTGTAATTTTATTATTCCTAATCCAGACCTTTTCCCATTCTAATAATGTAATACTACGTCCTATATTTCTACTCCAAGCTATCATGTTGCCTTTGACTACTACTACTTCTAATTCTATCTCTAAGAGGTAATTATAAAATTTGGTTATATTTTTTTATCAGGGCCTAATAAGATTTTATCTAATTGTTGTAGATTACCATAGATTCCAAAGTTTTTTTTATCTTGTCTGTATCTATTTTGGATTTGCAAATAAACCCACCAATCTACTCTTAGCCCTTCTTCTTGGAGGTCTTGCCGTGATTTCAAAGTTTCTTGCGCGTCTAGGAGATCCTTGTATTTTATCATCTTATCAAGATCCAAATTGTTTGGGTGTATCATCACCTCCATCGTTGAGATCCAAATTGGGATTTTTAAATAATGTTTTTTTAAAATTTTATTCCAAGTAGCCAATAAAGAGTCTCTAATTATGTGTTTGTGGAAATAATTCTGTTTAGTTTTTCCGATGTCCCATAAAAATGCATGCCACCCCCTCTGTAAATCGTGGCCTTCTAGAAATAAGATTCTTTTATTCGACAAATTTACCCACTCTTTCAGCCAAAGTAAGGAGGCTGCACTATATATATTTCCCAATTTGGGAGTGCCATACCCCCTCTACTCTTCATATCTTGCATCGTCTTTAATTTTATCCTCAGTTTCTTTCCTTGCCAAATAAATTTGGTGGTTATCCTGTTAAGTTCCACAAAATAATTTTTATGTATTTTTATTGGTATTGTTTGAAATAAATAAGTTTAGGAAGAATGTTCATTTTAATAGTAGCAATCCTCCCAATAGAGAGATTTGCAGTTTGATCCATATCTCTAAGTCTTTTTTTACTTATTGTAACAATTTATTATAGTTATCTTCCATTAGAGTTTTACAGTGGGCCGTCAGCCAAATTCCTAAATATTTAATTTTTTTTACCACTTGTAGTCCCATTGTCTTCTCCACTTTTAATTTTTGTTTTTCTGTTAAATTCTTAGTTATTAATTTAGTCTTTTCCCTATTAATTTTAAGTCCTGCAACTTTCCCAAATTGCTCTAACTCTTTCAATAATTCTTGATCTGTTTCAATTGGTTCCTCTATAAAAAATACCATATCATCTGCAAATGCCTGCAACTTGTATTCTTCTTTCTTAATTTTTAACCTCTTTATTCTTGGATTTTGTCTAATTCTTGTAAGCAATGTTTCCAACGATAATATGAAGAGCAGAGGGGATAATGGACACCCTTGTCTAACTCCTTTCTCTATTTTTATTGGACGCGTATATTCTCCATTAATTATAATATTTGCCTTTGTGTATCACAAATTGTAGTCACTATATTTTCAAATTTAGTGCCTAAATTCATATTGTAGATTTGTTGAATTAGAAATTGCCAATTTAGGTTATCAAAGGCTTTCTGTGCATCCAAGAAGACAAGGGCTATTTATTTTTCCGGATGAGCTTCATAGTACTCCAAAACATTTAACACTATTCTTAAATTGTTCCTAATTTGTCTATTAGGGAGGAATCCATTTTGATCTTTATGTATATATTCATTCAGTATTTTTTTTAGTCTGTTTGCTATAATTCTAGTAAATATTTTATAATCAGTATTTAATAGAGAAATTGGTCTATAATTTTGTATAAATCTTAAATCTGAATCTTCTTTCGGGATCAACGAAATTAGTGTCTCCTTCCATGAATCCGGCATTCTGGCTGCCAATAGAACTTCATTGTATATTTCTACCATAAGAGGCCCTATTTGCTCTCCTATTTTCTTATAAAGCTCCCCTGGGATCACATCAGGTCCAGGAGTTTTATTGTTTTTTTTGATTTTTTATTGCTATTTTTAACTCGGGCCACGTAATATCTTTAGTTAATATTTCTTTCATCTCATCCTCAATTATTTTATCTTTTGTTGCATTATCATATCTTCTTATTCTCATAGTTTCTTATCGTATCTTCATTTACCTCTTCCTTTTTATAGAAGTCTTCAAAGAATTTACATGCAATTTCTTTTTTCTGCTCTATTCCCTGCTGAACATCCCCATTTTTGTTTATTAATTGATAAATTAATCTTTTCTGTTTTTCTTTTTTGAGTCTATAGGATAACCACCTTCCTGGTTTATTAGCCTGCTCAAAAAATATTTGTCTAGCTACATTCAACTTTGTGGCCATTCCTTCCTGTTCAATTAAGTTTAATTTATGTTTGATTATTATCATCTGATTTTTCAATTTGGAGTCTTTTGAGGAGTTTTGTAATTGAATTTCTAATTCTTTAATTTTTTGTTTTAGTTCATTTTGTTGGGCATATTTTTCTTTATTTCTCCTAGCAGTGTAAGATATCGCTGTACCCCTTATTATTGCCTTCATTGTATCCCAAATATTCTGCTTCGTAGTTACTTCATTATTATTTTCTTTTAAGAAAAAGTCTAATTCCTCCTTAAGTTTATTCATAAAATTATTTCTCTTTAGTTAACTGTATATTTAGAGTCCACCTTTTCCTTGGTTTTTTTGCCTACCTTTCCACACTATTTGGATCGGATTATGATCTGCCCATTCGTTAGGTAAAATTTCAATCTCTTTTAGTTCATCTGCTAGTTCACCATTCATCCATACCATATCAATTCGTGTCCATGCCTGTTGCGGATTAGAATAAAATGTAAATTGCCTTTTCTCCGGATTTGATTTCTTCCACATGTCTATCAAATTTAGTTCAATCATCATTTCTCCACATGTTTCCGGTAATTCTATCTTTTTCCTCTTTTTCCCCCCACTACTGTGATCTTTTTGGTGGTCTACAATGGCATTAAAGTCCCCCAAGATACAAATATTCCTTTTTTCTAATTCCACTATTTTTTCATGTAATTGTTTAAAAAATTCTTTTTGATTATTAGCGGCGTAAATCACTACTAGCAAAATTGGAATTGATTTAGTCCAAATTTGTAACACCAGAAATCTTCCATTAGTATCTGTCCAAATTAACTCTGCTTTCATATCTTCTTTCACATATACTGCTATTCCTTTCTTTTTCCCAGGGTCTGCTGGCGACATATACAAATTCCCTAATTTGGGGCATTCTAAATATTTTTCATCTTCCTTCCTTATATGAGTTTCTTGTAAGCATACTATATCTGCATTTTGTTTAATTAGCTTAGTTAGTATTCTTTTCCTTTTTATCCTAGAGTTCAGACCATTTATGTTAATTGATAATATTTTCTTTTCCTCATCCCTTACCTAATTAGTTCTTGCTCTTTGTCTTGTAGTTACTCCTGTCTCTCCTTGTAGTTGAGTTTGTATTTTCTGTTCGTCTCTCTCTTGTTTCCTATCTCTAATCTTTTGGTAATCTTGATCATCTTGTGAGTTTGATTCTAATTCGTCCTTACTACTTGTTTCTTCTGAACCTACCAATCGTTCATAGAATTCTTGGGCTTTTTCTATGGAATCTACTCTGACTCTACTTTCTTCCCATAAAATTAACATCCCCTCTGGGATTAACCATCTAAATATAATGCCTTTTCGATTCAATTGATTTGCCAAGAATTTAATCTCTCCTTTGCTCTCTCACTCTTCTTGGAATTTGTTTAAACACTAAAACTTCTTTCCCTTTATATATAATTGTCTCTTCTCTAGATATTTTATATATAATATCCCGAATCTTTCTTCTGGCAAATCTTACGTGAACCTCTTTTGGATGTTTGTGGCGTCTTGCATAGGTTGTATTCACTCTGTAAACCTCGTCCAATTCTTTCAGAATATCATCCTTATCTTTTTTCAACAATTCTGCTAGTATTCCTGCCATTACTTGTTCCAAATCCTCTTCCTTAGATTCCAATATGTTCTGGAATCTTAAATATGCTGCGGCCATTTCTAGGTAGACCAGGGAATCGTCCATTTCTTTACTCACGCTTCTTAATTGTTCATTGACCTTTTCCAACTTCTTTTCAGTTTGATCAGTCCTTTTCTCGACCTCCTTTATTGTAGATTCATTTCTCTCTATTGCTTGCTGTATTATTCCAATTTTTTGATCCAGCTTTGAAATATCTAATTTCATTTCTGCTTTTAAATTCCCCATCTCTGTTTTTATTTCATTTGTATAAGCTCTTGACTCAGTATGGTTTTTTGTCATTATTTCCTGAAGTTTCAACATAGATTCTTGTAGAGTAAGAAGGATATTAGCATTCGTGATGGTAGGTTGTTTCTCTCCAGATAGTGTTTCCTCAATTGTCTTTTGTGCCATCACTGAGGGTGATGCCGCCGCTGTAGTTTGTATTGAGGTAATCTTCCCAGATTTAAGCGTTGTATTAGCTCTTGAAGTCATCTCTTATAAAATTTGTTTCTGTTTTTGTAAATACGTTATCCCAAATTAACATTCGCGATTGAAGTGTATCCAATGGTAGTAGCCACTACTCTAATTAATTTAGTATATTAATAAATTAAACACACCTATCTATATAAATATTCCCCAACACGATTAATTTCTAAATCAAATACCTGTATTTATAATTCCTAATATTATCTCAGATTTCTCTGTTTAAATTTTAAATATTACTGAACTCTATCTCTATAAATATTATGAAATTCTCAATATTATAAAATAGTACTTCAAATATTTATAAATCTAATTAAAGGTATATTAATCTTACTGTACAACAATTGGTTATTTAATCTATAATAATCACAATTAATCACAATTATTTAGTCTACTATAATCAACTCCTATGTTCAAATATCAATACTTAAATAATTAATTATCACCTCTTTTTTTTTTGTATTGAGATCAGTTATAAATTCCTATATCTACTAATATATCAATTAAATCCTATAAAAAAAATCCCGTTACCACATTCAAAAATCAGTTGAGTTGTTATCAGGAGCTAATTACATTCAGCAGGAATTATAAGCACAAAGTATCTTAATATAGCAGTTCAATTCGTTCTCTCCAAATCAGTAATTGCCTTCACCAAACAAACCGGAAGTGCAGTCTTGCTGATCTCACTGTACTTTCAGTTATCACTGTTCCATCTTTCACACAGGGATCCTACAAGTCAATTTCTAAAATTCATATAGTATCTTTCTTTGGTAAGTCCCCTCTACTTATTACGACTCCAAGTCAATAGTCCAAAAAGAAAAAACAAGCTTCATCTGTGGGTTCTTTAAAGTTACAATAAAGTTGTTTGTTTCCTCCCTTCCGATCTCCTTCCAGTCTCAAATTCGTCCTTCCACTCTTCTCAAAATCCCCAAATCAAATCTCCCACTTTCCAGATAGTAAGGTCGTTATTCTTTTTCCCCCCCAATTATTGTCAATCACTCAGTTCTCTCCACTTTTCTTTCTAATCAGTCACGTTCTTATCCTCTTCTGTCTTACGAGCCCTTTTACTTTCACTGTCACTCGTATCTGCTTTGGCCATTACTTTCGGGCTTCGCTCCGATCAATTTTCTCCAGTGTTTAATGCTCAATCAGGATTGCAAATTCCTTCACTCCCACTCCTCTTTCACCACAGGCTGTCACTCACTCGCTTCCTCTTATATGTAACGATCCGGACTTCGGGACCGCCATTGCTGGCAGTCTCTTGACGTCGGTCTCTTCAGGGTCTCTCTGCATCGCGATGTGAATCGCCTTCTCCACACCCCGCAACTTGAGTCTCCCCACACCGGCACGTTTCTCTACAGGATACATGCACCCCTAAGGGTCGCTCCAACAGCAAGAAAAGGTAACTTGAAGCCCAGAGCGAGCTGCAGCACCTCCGCTCTGCGGTACCTCGTCACCGGAAGTCCAACCTTAAATATTTGTTGATGGTGCCATCTACTGTCTCAGGCATTTCTTAGTAGCTCCTCTTTATGTACCATTTTATTGATGTATTTCTGGATATTCTGGGTTTTGTGCAGGACAGTTACTTTGAAATTCACCAGACTCTGCCTGTCCTCTTTCTGATCAATATCTCTGCTGTTGGAATTGGGGTGGACATTTCCATATATTATGAGGATCTTTTGGGCTTTACTTCGGCAGCTTGCAAGTCTTCCTTTGGCCATTTCACTACATCTGCAGTGCATCTAATGACTGGCAGGTGTATATATTGATGGCATGAATCTTTTTCTTCTCATTGGCCTAGCTCTCGAGGTCTTGGTAATATTTGGATGCCGTTTTTTTTTCTTTGCTACCTCATTATGGTTTTCCTATGACTGAGGGATACCAAGGTACTAATAGTTGGTCAATATGTGGCCTGCTGTAGTTCTTATCAGTTCCAACTACTTTCCCTCTCTTAACTTTCATCTGGCCACATTTCTCCAGTCCAAAGGCATCCCGATGTTATCATTAGATCTATATCAAGTTGTTTCATTCACTCGTAGCATACTCCTTGTCATCCATGTAGAAGTGATGGCTGGTGGTAGTTCCACTCTTGTTCTATCCACATCCAGTCATGTGATTATATTGCTGGGGGGTTCTAAACTATGCGGAATAGCAGCAGGGACAGTGCATTACCTTAGTATATGTCACATATGGTGATCACATGTGTCTTGAGTTGATTTCTATTGTTGTCATTCTCAGTTCTATTAAGTTTTTGAGGAAAGTCCATAGTGCCCTGTTAACTTTGTATAGTGTCAGGTATTCACAAACCCATATGTATGTCATTGAAATGTAATTTCCTGTAATCAATTCAGGCTATGCTTAGATTGGTCTGTCTAAACTAGTGGTGTCAAACTCAAGGCCTGGGAGCCAGATCTGGGCCCTGGGGCTTCCCTGGAAATAGCGAAGGACCAGCCTATGGTGCCTCTGCCAGCAAAAATGGAGCTCAGGGAGGCCACACAAGGCCCCCCTGGGTTCCATTTTTGGCCACAACGGCCTCCTTCACTCCTAAGCCAGTGAAAACGGAGGCCCAGGGAGACCGCACACTCCATTTTTGTTGGCAGAGAGCTGCAGGAGGCTATCATGGTTGAAAACAGAGTCTGGATGAGTGATATTGACACCCACCATCTCAAACACAAACCTGATGCAGTCCTCAATGAAATAGAGTTTGACACATCTGGTCTAAACCTTGAGTCTTGGATGACTGCTCTATCTATCTTTGTAATTATCCATATGATCTTGTAGTACAGTGGCTATGATGCAGAATAAAATTTTCTTTGTTGTGGAGTGAGAAGTTATTGGCCTATAGTTAAATGGTGCTGTTCCCTTGTGAGGGTTTTACTTAAAACATCACTGTTCTTCCTTGTGTTAGTCAGATTGATGAGAGCCCGTGCCTAGCAGCTGGTTCATTTGTGCTACACTTGGTGGGAGCATGTTGCTGACAGCTGTTCATCTATGCTGCTAGCATTCATGCTAATTCTTAGCCAGTAGATATGGATCATATCTGGGCCAGATGCCGTCCAGCTCTTCATTTCTTGACCTGCTTTTGAATGTCTGCTGGTGTGCCGATTATTAGTTCCTGTTCTGGGAGATTGCTGTCATATGCTCTTGGGTCCTACAAGTGCTTTGCATTTGGGGTTATAGGTCTTCTTTTTCTCCTGTATTTTTGCTGTTGGTGGTTCTGCTATTACTGTTTTGTATTCAGGATACCTTGGATAGTTCTTGGAAATAGGGCATTTATCTTCTTGGCCTGCTAGTCGTGCTATGAACCATTGTTTAGCAGGCTTTAGAGCTTCAGATGGAGTCAAGCCACTGTATTTTTTCAATAACTGAATTTTATCCTTAATCTTCATATCCTTCTGTACTTCCACCAGCTAGCTAACCTTTGTATAAGTTGCTGAGTATATGCATATGTGCCAAATAAGTATATATCGATATATGTATGCATGCATGTGTGTATGCATATGAACTTGGATTTCAATAGTATATTTATTTATTTATTTATTTATTTTATCATATTTTTATACCGCTCCCTCTCCCAAAAAAGGGACTCGGGGCGGTGTACAGCCTACTAAAAACATATAAATACATTATAAATACTATTAAAAATATATTAAACGTGATTTTCCGGCTGTATCCCATCAGAACCAAATACAACAATATAAAATCAGGGATCATAGATAAAAATTAAAAGTTAATTACTAAAACCCAATTTAAAACCAGAACCCATTCATTCGGCCAGGCCAGCCTGCCTAAAAAGTAGGGTTTTAACTGCGCGCCGGAAGGTCAAGATATCCGTCATAACTCGTATCTCCGGGGGGAGATCATTCCATAGGGAGGGAGCTCCCACAGAGAAAGCCCGAACTCTCGGGGCCGTCAGCCGACAGCGGCCGGGCGGCGGTACCCCAAGGAGGGCAACCCTGTGGGAGCGTACTGGGCGGCGGGAGGTTGATGATGGCAGCAGGCGGTCCCGTAAGTACCAAGGTCCCGAGCCATGGAGCACTTTAAATACCATCAGTACCACCTTGAATCGAATCCGGAAGGCCACAGGAAGCCAGTGCAGCCTGCAGAGAAGCGGTGTAACGTGGGAGCTCCGAGGAGCGCCCACAATCACCCGCGCGGCTGCATTCTGTACTAACTGCAACCTCCGGAGACTCTTCAAGGGGAGCCCCATGTAGAGAGCATTGCAATAATCCAGGCGGGAGATAACGAAGGCGGAAGTGACTGTGCGAAGTGCGCCCAGATCCAGAAAGGCCGCAACTGGTAAATCAGACGAATCTGATAAAAAGCCCCCCTGGCGACGGCTGCAATATGTTCTTCTAAAGACAGCCGTACGTCCACGAGGACACCCAAGTTGCGCGCCCTTTCCACGGGGGTCAAGACCTCTCCCCCCACGGCCAGCGAAGGAACCAGCTGGCTGTATCTGGGCGCAGGAAATCACAGCCACTCGGTTTTGGTCGGGTTGAGACGAAGCCTGTTACGACCCATCCAACTCCGCACGGCCTCCAGGCAACGGGACATCACTTCGACGGCTTCGTTGGGGTGGCCCGGGGTGGAGATGTACAGCTGAGTATCATCAGCGTACTGATGGAACTCCACCCCGAAGCCACGGATGACCTCACCCAGCGGCTTTACATAAATGTTGAACAGCAGGGGCGAGAGCACCGACCCCTGAGGAACCCCACATCATAGGGGCCTCGGGGCCGATCTCTGCCCCCCCCGTCAACACAAATTGCGAGCGGTCGGAGAGGAAGGAGGTGAACCACTGCAACACGGTGCCCCCCACCCCCAACCCCTCCAACCGCCGCAATAGGATACTGTGGTCGACAGTATCAAAATCCGCTGAGAGATCTAACAGGACCAGGACAGAGGAACAACCCCTGTCCTGGGCCCTCCAGAGGTCATCTACCAACGCGACCAACGCCGTCTCCGTGCTGTGCCCGGGCCTGAAGCCCAATTGGAGGGGGTCGAGATAACTCGCTTCATCCAGGTACTGCGGGAACTGACGTGCCACCACACTCTCAACAACCTTCGCAACAAAGCGAAGGTTGGAGACAGGACGATAGTTAGATAATAATGCTGGGTCCAGGGACGGTTTCTTGAGGAGGGGCCGCACCACCGCCTCTTTCAAGGCGGCGGGTAATAGCCCCTCTCTCAAGGAAGCGTTTATAATACCCTGGAACCAGCCTCGTGTCACCTCCCGAGTGGCCAAGACCAGCTAGGAGGGGCACGGGTCCAGCAAACAGGTGGTGGCATTCAGTCCCCCCAGTATCCTGTCCACGTCCTCCACAGTAACAGGATCGAACTCAACCCAGTTGACCGCACCGGTATCCACCCCCGCCCCCCCGCCCAGAGATGCCCAGTCGGAGTCCAGCTCGTCCCGGATCTGAGCGATTTTATCCTGCAGAAACCTAGAAAACTCCTCAGCCCGTCCCTGCAAGGGATCCTCCCGCGCTCCCACCTCCAGGAGGGAGCGGGTCACCCTAAACAGGGCGGCTGGGCGGTTTTCCGCGGATGCAATAAGGGTGGAGAGGTAAGATCTCCTCGCCATCCTTATCGCCACTAAATATGTCTTAATATAAGATCGTAATAGTGTTCGGTCAGACCCAGAGCGGCTGGCCCTCCAACTGCTCTCTAGGCGTCTTTTCCGGCGCTTCATCTCCCTTAGCTCCTCAGAAACCCAAGGAGCCACTTGGGATCGGCACCGGGTCAGAGGCCGCAAGGGCACGACCCGGTCAAGGGCCCCAGCAGCCACCCTATCCCAGGTGGCGACCAAGCCCTCAACCGAGTCGTGTGTGTGAGCTCCGTCAGGAACCTATCAGGGTCCATCAGGTGCCTGGGGCGGTACCATTTTAATGGTCCCGCCTCCCTGCGGTCAGGGGGTGCGGAACAGAAGTCGAGTTTCAGGAGCGAGTGATCCGACCATGACAGGGGTTCTACAACTATATCCCCTATACCCAGATCACTCTGCCACTGATCAGAGACAAAAACCAGATCCAAGGTGTGACCTCCCACGTGAGTAGGGTCCCGAATTAACTGGGTCAGGCCCATGGCCGTCATAGAAGCCATGAACTCTTGAGCAGTCCCCGAGGCACCGCCGGTAGATGGCAAGTTGAAATCCCCCATGACCATGAGCCTGGGGGTCCCAACCGCCACGCCAGCTATGACCTCAAGGAGCTCAAGCAGGGCCGCTGCCGCATAGCAGGGAGCCAGGTATGCGACCAGCAAGCCCACCTGAACCTTGGGACCGAACTTCACGAAAAGGAGCTCACACCCAGTCGTCTGAGACACAGTGGCTTCCCTCGGACACAGATCCTCCTTAATAACCACCGCAACCCCCCCTCCCCTCCCCTGGGCCCTCGGCCGATGAAAGACCCGAAACCCGGCTGGGCACATCTCCACCAGAGGGACTCCCCCCTCCTGGACACTCCCACACCTTCCAGCTCAATCCTTGCAGAGATTAGGCATAGCAATTGTAAATGCAAACATCCTACTAATTAGGGGTCTTAGTTGCTGGGGGATTTGAGCTGGTGAATTGAGAATCTGTTGTTTGGCTTCACGTTCGTGGTCGTGCCACATCTTCATGGTGGGCGTCATTTCCCTGCATGTATGGGTTGGGGGGGTTTGAAGCAGGTAGTGATGCAGCTGTGGTACGGCTTCTGGTCCGTGGTCGTGGTCCGTACGGCTTCTGGTCCGTGGTCGTTCAACCCATACATGAAGGGAACTGACGCCCACCATGAAGATATGGCACGACCACAAACGCGAAGCCAAACAACAGGTTCTCAATTCACCAGCTCAAATCCCCCAGCAACTAAGACTAACCTGAGTACAAGCAAACCCCCACCAGAACAGAACACCCACCCAGCTAATCAGAACACAGCCAACCCCCCAACCAATCAGAACACAGCCAAACCCCCAACCAATGAGAACACACCCCCACCCAATTAACACAGCCAAGCCCCCACCCAATCAAGTCACACCCCCACTAGTAGTTAAAAGGAAGAAGCAGCTGCAAGCTCACATTACTCTGAGAAGCACAAGGCCGAAGACACAAGCCTGAAGATGATGAATGAGACTTCATCGAAACGTCACCTAGATATTTCCAATTCTATGCGGGAGAAAACCCGAAGAACCAAAAATCCACATACAAATACCCGCGAAAACCTCCGAAAATATATATATATGTATATGTATGTGTATATGTATATATAATTATAACAAAATCATAAATACTTAATCATAATTGTTGGGCAGAGCAAAGGAAAAGGAGGTGCCTTTCTCATCCTTTGGGAAGAAAGAGGGACTGGGAGGCTGGGAAGATATGGACAGGGAGGAACTGGCTCCCCCTCAAGTGGAAGGAAAACAGAGCCCCCCCTCCCCAATCTGATCTCCTGTCATTTCATATCTCCCCCAAGTCAGAGGAAATCTCTTTCTCCTTTGCCAGGTGTGGCTGCCTGAAGTTGGGGGAGGGAAGGAGGGCCGGCTGGAAGTGCTGAAGAAGACGGGATCCTAATAACCAGGCAATACTTCCCTTTGGCCTCCACACAAGAAGACTCCCCCCCCAAGCTAAGCTACAGGTTTCTCCCACTGCTTCCAAGCAGAGAACGGTCCGTCCCTATGTGGAGGCCGAAAGGGGGGTGTCGAGCCCACACAAGCTCTCACCTGCACAAACAGCTGGTTATTAGGAGCCTGTCTTCCTCGGCACTTCCAGCTGACCCTTCTTCCCTCCCCTTCCCTCCCTTCCTTTTGGTCTGGGAATTTGGTCTCCCCCACCCCATGCCAAAGGAAAGCCAGCCAGGCTTCTCCTTCCCTCCTACCCTTTTCCCTGCTCCCTTCCTCCCACTCAATCTTACTTCAGGACAGAGGTGAGAGCGCTGGAAATGTGTGTTGGCATTTCCAACAGATTTCTTTGGCACTCGCCCGTAATTCTTTGCGTCCCTCCAGGCCTGGCTTGCTGATGGGGAGAGCAGCCCTGATGTCTCTGCTGCCCCCCCACGGCCCTATCCATAGCTGCCGGGGAAGGCACAGGAAAAGAAAGCAAGCAGAAATATAGTTATCACTGAGGTCAAAGCAGAGATCAGAAGGCACAGGCAACAGAAAGTGGAACTTTTCAAGGCGGCAGCTTCTGTCTTCTCTTGCCTGTGCCTTCTTCGATTTCCACTTTTTCGCTCCAGCGAGAGCTATGTTTCTGCTCACTTTTCCTGTGCTTTACTCAGGCAGTGATAGCTGGGGCTGTGGGGAGGGGGCAGCAGAGCAGAGTGCTGAGAAAGATGAGAAAACTGATGCCGCCAATGCCACCCTATTCTGGACCTCTGAACTGGAAGGTGAATGCAGACTTGCTCACCTCCCATCACCACCAACCGGTACTTTCCCTGCTCTGGGCAAGGGAAAGCCCACGCCCATTGAGGAGGAGCCCAGGCCAGCTGGAAGGTGTGGGAGTGTCGCGCAAATGCAAGTAGCGCGGCATTCCTGCACCTCCAGCCATCTCCATCGCCACTTCAGCCTGCCTGTGCCGCCAACCCCCTCTTGTTGCAACAGCACCATCACCTCATCCTGGCTGGTGAAGGCTGCACTGCTTTTTGCAGGGTGGAGGCCAGTGTGTGGGTGGGCTTTGTGGGCAGGCCAATGACTCTTAGAATCAATGGTCCCCAATGAACTTTGAAGGTAATGTTTTTTGAAAAATTTGAAAGCAATGACTAGTTTGGTTTTGGCTTTATGATCAGAATGAACCATTTAATTTATAGTGAACATTCAAGAAGACCTGTTCCATTGTATGATTCCCTCTTTTAAAAGCCTCTTTAAAAATCTAGACATTTATTGATTCTTACAATTGAGTTTTTGTATAAAGACATATAGTTATTGTAGAAGTTACTCATGATGAAATATTTAAATTTTATCTGGAACAGAATATACCTGATCTGGAACTCAACAGATAGATAAATTAAAAGTTTCTGCAATTAAATAAATTTATTTGTCAACAAAATATGTTTTCAATAAATTAGGAGGAATGCTAACTACTAGTTACATGACCCAATTCACACATTAACCTTGTTGTGTGGGTGGATGTTTGAAAAGCAACTATGTGCATATTATCTGTTTCATAAGCTATTTATGTAACACTAATTCTGGGGACTTAGTTATGCAGTTGCAAATGAAAAATATATTTCAATAACATAGAGACACATACATAAGTAAACCTGCAGTTTAAGGTTCCAATAGTTTTTACATGACAGTGTAACATCTCAGGAGAATAGCAACTGAGTCTGATTATTTCACCTTATGTAAATATATTTTCAATTCTTGGTAAATGTATTTGTATTCTCTAGTCTAGAATTTAAATATTATAGCTCTGATTGGATATAATAGTTTCAGTGGATATAAAAAGTCTAAACACCTGTGTTATAATGTCAGATTTTTCAGATGTAAAAAAACCTAGACCAAGATAAATCACTTTAGAAATTTTTTATATATAAATTAATTGTACCATTTAATTGAAAAACAAAGTTAAATCTTTTAGGTTGACAAAAATAACAATAAAATGCATACAATAGCATGGTTGAATAAGTGTTCATACCTTTAAACTAATACATTATCAAAGAAGCTTTTAATTTTATTAGTCCTTTGGAGTAGGAGCCTATCACATGGCACATATTGCCTTGGGAATCTTTGCCCACTTTTCTTTGCAAAAGCACTCTCGATCTGTCAGATTGCAAGGGTATTTCCTGTGTACAGGCCTCTTCTGGTCACCTTAAATATCTTGGTTTGACTTTTTTTTTAACATCCTAAAACTTTGGTATTTTAACAGACGTGTAGACATTTTATATCTACCGTATATGACTGTTTTTATAGTGCGTAGGTTTTATAATGTGTATGAACTATCTTGAAGATTTCTGGAAGTGTGGTATATCAATTTTATAAACATATGTGTACTATTTGAGATCTGGTATTGTATGGTGGGTAAAATGCTGGATTAGGAACAGAGAAGCCCAGGTTGTAGTCCTTTTTTAGGCACAGTAAGGTAGGCATCTTTGGACCAGTCACTGTCTTACATCTAACTGCACTGGATCAGCATACTTGATTATAGTTAATTGCTGTCAGTAATAATAATGTCTATCTTTTTTTTAAAAAAAGGAAATAACTAAAAAACTTAAATATAAAGTTTCTCTGTTAGTTATAGATGATTCATACTGATAAAACAGTTGATAAAAGATATTATCATTTTAAACCCAGAAGTATGATCAGAATATCTTTCAGCTCTTCTTCTGTTCTCACCCTGCTTGATCACTTCCTAACAGTTTTCATTTTAATGGATACTTTTGAAAACAAAAGTACGTTCACTGAATCTCATAGGACTAGTAAGAAAATGTATATATTATTTTGGGATACTTCTGAATGATACTTGTTATAGGTGGAAATACATGTTTCAAATCTCACTATGTCCTATTATTATGGCAGAGTAAAACCTTCCCCTCCTGAAGGAGTGAAGTCAAATCCATCGAAAAGGCATAGAGATCGATTGAATGCTGAGCTGGATCGTCTGGCTGGTCTTCTGCCATTCCCTCAGGATGTTATTGCCAAATTGGATAAACTGTCTGTACTTAGACTGAGCGTGAGTTACCTGAGAGCCAAAAGTTTCTTTGATGGTAAGAAATTTGAATTTGTTTTTTTGACCAATGTTACTATTCTCTTAAGTTATTCCCTTTTTTTAGTCCTCTTTTTTAAAGCTGAAACTGAAAAGAATTTGGCTGTGAATGTTTAAAAAAATTAAAATTTGTACTCCTTCTAAAAGTCATGCTCCTTTTAAGCTTTTAAGCATATGTAAGTGTATATTTAGTGTACATTACATATACATTAACTGTAGATTTAAGTGCTGCAATGGAGAAACGGGCAACGGAGAGGCCAGCACGAGGGAAGGAGAAGGCCGCTTTCTCTTTTTCTTCCTCCTTCCCTCCTGCCAGTCATTCTGTTGCCCGTTTCACCATTGCAGTGCAGCGTCCAGAATCCACTTTGATGGGGGAGAGGTGATTTAACAATCAGTGGCCAGGGTCAGGTTGGTCATTGTGGAACGCTCGTCCCTCATGTGCAGCAGAGCTGGAGAACAGGATGGACCAAGCTTCCCATGACAGCCAACTGATTGTTAAATTCTTTGAATCCCACCTCTCTCTCTCTCTCTCACTGTGTGTGTCTTTCTCAGAGTTAGAAAACTCTGACTGAGGAGTTGTGTGTGTACAATATTAGTGATTGTACTTGTATAGTTGTAATTGTACTTTGTATCAATGTGCTATGGAATTGTGCAAGAGATTAGAAAGGGCATATATTATCTCTCATTATCAAAGTGAATTATATACTTGTAGCCATTAGAAGGGCTACAATAGAACACAATCATCCCTGTAGAAACAATGTTCAGAATCTGAAATAATTCTTTACCTAATTATAGATTTAAGAACCTTTTCAAGATCCACTGCAGATTTGGGCTGGACAAAATGTTTCTGGCCCTTCTCCATCCCAACTTTACAAAATGTACAGGAAAATAAGTATGGATACCTCTTAAAAACAGTCACAGAAATTAATCTATAGCTTTGTTAAATTTTGATCTTGTGAGTTGGGTTATGAGTGTAACTTATTAGAATATATACTCTCTTGGAAACAAATCCAAAGTAGAACTTGCATGCTACATCAATTTAGTACTGTGAGAATGTTTGGCTTTTGGTAATTCTGGAGAATTTAATTGAATAGAATATGCTTTATAGTAGATGAATGTTAGGTGATTGTAAAATACTAAGCTTTTCCTGTCTTGTTAATTTCTTCTCAGTGTTTAGGACTGTTTCTTTCTCTACGTATACCTCATTACTGCACATACATGCCCAAGATACTCCCCCTTTTTTTGTTCTTATATAACCATATGATGCTTTCTGTCCGATCACATGTGAGAAATCTTAAATCATTCTTTGCTGTTCTTATGCCAAAATACTACTTTTCTCCCTTGAGCAGACAGCAACAGATACCAGTTTCAAGATGTGTTAAAATGCCAGAAGAATAGTTGAGTGATTAGTGAATGGCAAGATCACTTTCGTATTGATATTTTAGTATAGCCAATTAGATTGGTACCTTCACTCTGGCCCGAAGGGAAGTTCTGTACTCCCATTTTCCTTTTCTGCCAACCAACCAGCAAACAGGCTTGTAACCTTGAAGTACAATTAGATATCAGCAGAATGGTGAGGTTGTGCAGACAAAGCCTTAGTGCTTTTTCATATTGACTACTTTTGCCCGTTTGCATTTTTTCTTTTCTCAGTACGCGTATTTGTCAGCCTGTTCTATGAGTTTATGAAGCAAAGAAGAATAAATTGAGGACTCACACCTGTATTTCAGCTATATTGGACAGTCACTTTACCCTGAAACAATGTGCAAAAATAAATGGTTTGCTAATAAGAGCACAAAATATGGATTTTGGATATCTGTTCTCTTATATGAGTTTGGGGAAAAACAGAGAGCTATCAGGATATAGCAATAACACTAGCAATAGCATTTAGACTTATATATCATTTCATAGTGCTTTACAGCCCTTTCTAATAGCTTACAGAGTCAGCCTACTGCCCCAACAATCTGGGTCCTCATTTTAACGATGTCGGAAGGATGGAAGTCTGAGTCAACCTTGAGCCAGTCAGGATTGAACTCCTAACAGTGGGCAGAGTTTGCCTGCAATACTGTATTTTAACCACTGCACTACCACAGCTTCTAATATTGTTAGGAGAGTCAATTTGGTGTAGTGGTTAAGACATCAGGCTAGAAACTGGTAGACTGATCCCACTTTAGGTACAAAGTCAGCTGAATGATCTTGGGCCAGTCACTTTCTTTCACCCTGGAAAGAAGACAATGACAAATCATTTTTAAAAAATTTTGCCAAGAAAATTGTGGGAACTTTTTTAGGCAGTTTTTGAGAATTGGACATGATTGAACAGAAATAATAATAAAAAGAGCATATTAAAATAATGGATGTTCTCTAGTTCTATTTGAACCATTGATATCAGTGAGTCTGTTTTAGAAATATTATAGTCTAGATCAAGGTAAAGCTTTATATTAGCTGGTTAAGCAATATACATTTTGCATTCCTGCTATATAAAGTCTTCAATGTCAACAGAGATTTAGATTTAGAAATACCTGTAAGGTGATTTCAAAACAAAGCCACAAATACATGATGTATTGTTGCCTGTTCACCTTCTGAATACATCCCCACCCCATGCAGATATGACTTCATCTGTTTGTAGCATGCCAGGCTTATGTAGCCTGCAGTATAGTAATAATTTTTTTATGGAAGCAATAACCAGTAAAGTTGGGAAGCTGTTGTTGGCTGGCAACCATATACATGCTTCTCTTGCTTGTTGGCTTCCTTTGCTATAGTTAATCATGGAGTTACATGAAAGAGAGGATAATTAGTGGAAAGATGTAAAAATACAGTTTTACACATGAAGCAGGTTCTAACACATAAGTATTAGTATTGAATTATAAAATGTCTTGTAAATGTAAAAGTGTTCTCTTTTCCTTATGGATTTAGTTGATAGATTTTTGTTAAGTTCGTTGAAGCAAAAGGGAAATGCTAAATGAATAACAGGATACAAATGAGGGGTGTGTGAATTCCTGAGGAAAGTTAAAATATAAGCCTGCAATCATATGATCACATTTAAAAGGAAACCCAAGTTTTATCTGAAACAACAGATTTTTCTTCCCCAAAGAAAACACTTGCCTTTTTCTAGATTTAAACAATCCAGTTAGGAAGTTGGTTAATCCAGGACCAGAACAGGTTTACTTGTGAGAATATTTTATGAAACAGTATACCTTAAGCAATATGTTATTTTTTTTAAGTGATCAAATGGCAGTGTTAAAATATTTGCTATTCTTAACATGCAAGTATTATTTCACTCCTTATTCCAGGGGTGAGCAATACATTTTCCCAAAGGGCCATGTGAGAAACTGGGGCTATTGTGGAGGGCTGCTACTACCCATGCAGCTACCCCACCCCCTGAATGCTACCCTTTGAACATTCTGTTCTCCCCTGATACTGCACCCTTGGCAACACTACCCTCTCCCTCCAGTGCTTCTCACACCCACCATTGATACTGCTGATCTTGGGAGCCAGACAAGGTGACCCAAAGGGCCATATGAGGCCTATGGGCAGTAAAATGCAAGGTCTGCTTTATTCCAATTGAAAAAAGCAAGTTTGCATGCACTATTCCCTGATATTCTGTAATGTTGACTTTTCTGTCAAGCATAAGGAATTGGGAGCCAGAGTGGTTCAAATGAATATAGGCTTATTGCATGCTAACACTCTCTACAACAAGTCTGTCAAACTGACAAATGTGTCACCTGTAGGCCACGCCCACTCTGGCTCCTCAAAAGAACCTGAACTATTAACAGTTGAAACAAATTAGTGGTAGTTAAGAATCAACGGAATTCAAGGTGGCTGGACTCTTGTGGGCATGAAAAGATGAAGATTAATGATGCACTTGACCCCTCCTTCGGGCTCAACCTGGTTATCTCCTACATTTTCACTTTTTATATCTTTCTTTCTACTTTTGTATAAACAATGTTTAAATTAAGCCAGGCAGGACACGCTGAGCATGGTTTCTAGAATAATTCTTTTCACTATTTTCACCAACAGTGACCATAAAAAGCATATGTATTTTGGTTTGTATAACGAAGTAAAATATCTACACATTGGGGAGTTTATTAAAGCTCTTACCTCATGGAATATATGTGCAGGTTTGAGTACACTTGAAGATATGGAATGTGTTTTATACATTCCATTTTGAATTATATGACCAGAAGAGAACAAGAAAAAGAAGATACTTTCACTTTCATACTAAGTTATTGCTCAACTGCCCACCCTGTAGGAATAAAGACTTCTGAACTTATTGGTCCTACTATATTCATTTCAACTTTTCAATATTTTTGTTGGTTTGGAAAAATTAAAGATTAGTATAGACTATATATTAAGATTCATCTATTGTTCATGGGAAAAATAGATTTTTGATGGTACAATACTTACCCATATTTTTAAATATATTTTCAGAATATTTCTCTATACTCAAAGAACAAGCATTCTAGGACATGAACACCTAATGGAATTTAATAAAATGTGTACTTCAGTAGCACCTACTTGATGTAATCCTAGTTTAATTCCATAAACAGATCATACACAAACTAGCATGTTCCCCATTGAGTTGTTCTGAGCATCCAGAGAGTGGGAGGTGCTTAGACTCTGCTCGGATAGGCTGGGCTTATTTGAATAGGACGCTGTTACTCCTCCCTGGCTCCTCCCTAGCTGCTCCTCCTCCAGTTTTAGCTCAGCCTTTGGTGCGGTAAAGCCGGAGCAGGAATATTTTGAGGTTTCGATTTCTTTAAAACAATTCAGTTTTCTAAATTAGTTCTTTCTTGGTCTGACTGCAATTAGAGGGAAACAGTCGGAACGAAGTGCAGATCGCCCTTGGCGATCCGTATGCACTCGTGTCCACTAATCTCATAGAGTCATTCATCAGCACTCGCCCTTCCAGGAAACACACAGTTTCCTTCTTTCCTTTCAATCTTCTGTTATTGCCATTGTGATTCCTTTCAGCGCTGTTTTAACCGAGCACGCTTCTTTCCCTAATTGTTAGCAGTTTGCATTCCTCCCTTCTGAGAACGCAGGAGCAGGGGCGTAGGATCCCCCCCCTTCCGGTCAATCACAGAGCAGCCCTTCTGTTTTAGGTCGAGCGGGAAATTTTTTTGATTGTGTTGGCGCCAAAATACAACGCCCAAGGAGATCTAGTGGCCATTTTATTTTGGCGCACATTCTAAAGCATATCGCCTCAACCACGTGGCATCATGTGGCAGTTTATTTTCATTGACAATATAATTTGAGAATGCTCAAAAAAACCAAATTCAAACAAAAACCAAAGGCCAAAGGAACCTGAGGGCCCTTTGCCAACGCCGACTGAACTTAGCCTGGTGATTGCCTGCTACTGTGTTTTATGTGTACAAAAAATTTGTGTGCACAAAAAATTTGGTTTTTTTGAGCATTCTCAAATTGATTTTTTTCTCTCCTTCAGTAGTTCAATCAAACATTTAGAGTTATGTTTTTAAAAAAATTAAATAAAATAGAATAAAATAGTTTTTCCAAAAAAAGGGGGAATGAAAGTTTTCACAGGGTTCCTTGCCCCAGCAGTGGTGCAGGACCCGGACGTGCCAACCGTCCACATACAATTTTATATATTTTTAAACCTATATCTATATACTTTTTCTCTTTAACACAGGGGCCCTCATATCTTGAGGTACCCAAGAATTACAATGGCAAACAGAGAGGGTGATAGGACACGGACCTTAGATAAGTCCAAAAAAACTAAGGGGCCATCAAAAACCGCAGAGGAAGATGCCAACAGACGGCAGAAGGCACCGGAAAAACAAATTGAAAGATGTATTAGGGAGGCTGAAAGGTTTTCCCAACCCCCTCCCCCAACTCAGTTACCTCAAATTCTTCAAACCCCAGTAGCCCTAGATTTATTCATGCCATCTCGACCTAATTCCACCGGGCCAGCCCCACCTACAGCCCAGTCTGCTAGGCAAATTCCAGAGGCGACCTTTACTCCAACAGTGGCGGGCCTACGTCAGGAGGAGTTCCTACCAGACGAAATTCCAGAAACTATGAGAACATGGATGGAACTGGTGATCAGCAGAGGCATCGCAGGAGGAATGCAACAATCAAGGATGGCCAGACAGAATCCTGTGCTGGAATGTGATTCACAATCAGTTAGATCCTTATGCAGAACTGACCTGCATTATCCTCAGGTACCTCCCCAAGGGGAGTTTTCTATCATTCCACACTCACCATCACATGGGGTACAGGAAGAGGGAGAAGGAGAGGATCAAATGGATCAATTAGAGGCAGCATCAATTCGGGATAGTGAAACCCTGTCTGAGGCGGATCCCACAGAGGGGCATGTCAAATGATGAGGGCATCAAGCCTGATCAGCCTTCCTTTACGGGTCTGTTCTGTCCACAACTTTTCAAATCTCTTCTCTTCAAAGCTAAGGCCTCAGCTCTCCACAACGACCGGAATACCAAGAAGAGGCAGATGATTTGATCTTCTCACAACCAATTAATGAGGTTAATATCATACCAGTACCACAAATGTTTTCAGACCTCATCCAGAAACAGTGGGCCTCAGCAGCAATTTATCTAGCTCCTACATCATTCGATAAAAAATTCTTCAATTTAGCTCCAGAATTTTCTAATTTCCTCAGTATTCCCAAAGTAGATGAACCAGTAATGGCTGAGGTGGAGGAAGCCCTTAAGCCAAAGGAGAAGAAGGCCGAGATAGCTCTCTGAAAGGCTCATCATTCAGATGCATGGGCCATAAAGGCGGCAACCGCCACATCCTTCTTTACTAGGTCCTCCCTCAGATGGCTCCGTCATCTGAGGGACACCATACCAAATTCTAATGTCAGGGCATATCAGGACATCGCTAAATTAATGGTAGCAGCAGAGTTTTCTGCGAATGCTACATACAATTTGGTTAAATTTTCAGCTCGAGCCATAGCATCGCAGGTTACTGCCCGGCGATTGTTATGGCTCAGACATTGGCAAGCTGATACCAAACACAAATGGAAACTGGCCTCTTTCCCAATTTTGTGCGATAAATTGTTTGGCGCTGCTCTAGATTCGTTGCTGATTGAAACCAGAAGCAAAACCCTACCGTCCCTCCTTCGTCGCTCAGACAACAGAATCTTTCAGCCCTTTCGGAGAGGCTCCTTTCGCCCCTATTATCAAGGCCCATTCTCATCCAGATTCCAGAGACCTCCGCCATATAGGGGAATCCAGCAGTCAGATCAGATTCCTCTGACAGACCTCGCAGGGGTGGAAAAACGAAATGATTTTTCAGGGGATCTGGAAACAGGTTTTCTCTGTCCAAGATAAATCCAGGGATCTCGCCCCGATTGGGGGCCGATTGTAACTCTTTGCAGACCAATGGGACTTGTCCACATCGGATTCATGGATTCGTAACACTATCAGATTTGGCCTGGCTCTAGAATTCTCCTCCATGCCCCCGAACTTTTTCAGGAATAGTCCTGTTTCCAAAGATCCAATTAAAAGAAAATTAATGGAGACAGCGATCAATCATCTGCTAGAAATCAAGGCTATTCAACCAGTCACACATGATCAATAGGGACAAGGATTTTATTCCCTCTTCTTTATAGTTCCTAAGAGTTCAGGGGTAATGGAGATTTAAAACGTCTCAACCGTACTCTAGTATTCTGTAAATTCAAGATGAGTACATTACAATCCATTCTCCTTAATATAAGAAAGTGTGATTTTTTGACTTCTATTGACCTAACAGAGGTTTATCTTCACATACCAATTAGACCTTATCATTCCAAATTTCTGAGATTCTGCTACAACAATCAACACTTCGAATATGTGGCCATGCCCTTTGAGTTGTCATCAGCCCCTAGAACTTTTACAAAAGTTCTGGCAGCTCTGGCTGCACACCTTAGGAGCATTCCAGTTAGACTTCAATGCTATCTGGATGATATTTTGATTTTGTCGTCCACATCCAGACAGGCTGAATTGGACACCCAAATTACATTGCGAACCCTTCAACAACATGGTTTTTCCATTAATTGGGCAAAAAGCCATTTGTCTCCCTTAACCCGTATAACTCACCTGGGATCGATCATAGACACAGTAGAAGGAAGAGTGTTTCTATCCCCTGAGAGACAGGAGAGCATTAAAATCTTAGCTCAGTCTATCAGAACCCTCAAACGGGTTCTTCTAACTGATTTATCTACACTACTGGGAAAAATTATCTCCTGTATTTCTATTGTTCCTTGGGCTCAATCCCACACTAGATCACTCCAATGGTATCTTTTCCCATTCCAAAAATTGGGTCTCAGCGATTCCAGAAAGCTAGTTCCTACAAAAGTCCGGCTATCTCTACACTGGTGGACAGTTCCAATCATCAACAAGGGATACCCATTGAAAGAATCCAAAAGACTCACCATAACCACAGATGCCAGCCTATTTGGATGGGGAGCTCATTTCCAATCCTTCTCAGCTCAAGGGCGCTGGCCAACTTCAGAACAATCGACCAGCATAAATTTGTTGGGGCTCAGGGTGGTCCATCTAGCCCTTCGCAGTTTCCTCCCACATATTCAGATGAGACACACACTCATATTGACAGACAATGTCACGATAAAAGCACATATCGACAGGCAAGGGGGGGACCCACTCAAAACATCTCATGTGGAAACCAGAGAAAATGTTCCATTGGGTGCAAAGGAACTTGGCCTCTATCAGAGCGGAACATATTTCCGGTATCACAAACACAAAGGCAGATTGGCTAAGCAAGGCCACAATTAACCAATCAGAGTGGCGCCTGCATCCAGACCTCTTTCAGGAGGCAATTCAGAAGTTTGGTCGTCCAATTGTAGATCTGTTTGCTTCTCCCCTGAATTCGCAGCTACCGAGGTTTTTTTCACGGTACGCATCCCAGGGGGTGGAGAACATCAACACCCTATGGTGCCAGTGGCCCCTAGGCCTCCTGTATGCCTTCCCTCCTCTACCGTTGACTCCCAAAGTGGTACAAAAACTACTGGACGAGAAAGCGGACCTAATCTTAGTAGCACTTTATTGGCCCAAGAAACCATGGTTTGCGGATCTCAGGGACCTGTCCAAAGAAGAACCGTGGAAAATACCACCACACAAGATTCGACTCTCCCAAGGACCAATCCAGCACCTGGAATGGCTCCACCTTGCCGTTTGGAGGTTGAGCGGCGACATCTAGGGAAGGAGAACTTGTCGAACAGGGTGATCAATACCATTCAAGCGGGTCGGCGCCCTTCTACGAGCCGCATATATAATGCCACATAGACTATCTTCTTTAAGTGGTGCACTAAATCCAGGGTAGACCCATTTTCGCTGTCAAAAGCTCAAGTTTTAGAGTTTCTCCAGGATAGTCTCGACAGGGGTCTCTCTCCAAACACTTTAAGACGACAAGTGGCGGCTATTGCCTCAGTGGTGACTTGAGAAGGTTTACCGTCAATCTCCCATCACCCATGGATTAAGAGTTTTCTTAGGGGTGCTACGAATTTATGCCCGCCTGCGGTGCATCGTTACCCTACCTGGGACCTAAACAAGGTACTTGTTGCTCTCACAAAGGGTCCATTTGAACCTCTGAAAACAGTTAACCTCCAATTTCTCACATACAAGGTTGTGTTTCTGGTGGCTATAACATCAGCTCATCGTATATCAGAAATTGCAGCCCTTTCTACCCAACAGGACCTATGTATATTTCATGCGGACAGAGTGGTGCTTCGGCCTGACCTCACGTTCACACCCAAAATCAATTCTGCCTTCCATAGGTCACAAGAATTAGTTCTACCTAATTTTTGCCCCAGACCTTCTCAGGGCCTAGAGCATCAATGGCACAGTCTGGATGTCCAGAGAGCTCTTCGGACTTACTTACCTAGAAAGACTCCTTTCAGAAAGACTGAAGCCCTTTCCGTATCCTTTCAACCAACCTTTCAGGGACAGAAGGTTTCCCCTTCAACTATAGGCAGGTGGCTGAAGGCCACGATTGCCAAGGCATACGAGGCTCAATCACTGGCATAACAGCCCATTCAACGAGGAATGCAGCAACTTCAGCGGCCTGGGCCACACAAGCTCCTATTACAGAGATATGCCGAGCAGCAACATGGGTTTCCCCATCACCTTTTGTTAGGCATTACAAAATTGGTGTATTTGCTTGTGCTGAAGCCTCCTTTGGCAGAAGGATGTTACGAGTACATTCAGACAGTGGGGTAGCTTCAACCCAGACGGAGATCCTCCTGTAGGACGAGCCAAGCTTTGGTATGTCCCACTCTCTGGATGCTCGGAGCAGCTCAATGGAGAAGGGGCGTTAGTACTTACCTGATATGCCCTTTCTCGATGAGCTGCGACGAGCATTCAGACCCACCAAATATCCGTCTGGTGGGGTCCTGTTCCGGCCAATGACTAATCTGGATCTAAGTTTGTAAAAAAAAAAAAAAAAGGAAACCTGCAAACAGATCAGTCTAGAAGATGGGGGTTTTCATCACCTCGTCTTCGCCAAAACTGGGGGACGCTAGGGAGGAGCCAGGGAGGAGTAACAGCATCCTATTCAAATAAGCCCAGCCTATCCGAGCAGAGTCTAAGCATCTCCCTCTCTCTGGATGCTCGTCGCAGCTCATCGAGACAGGGCATATCAGGTAAGGACCATCACCCTTTTCTTGACAAATCATAAGGAAATATAATTGGAAATGTTTATTGTAGAAAAGGAAATTCCCTTAGAAAATACAAGAACATAATAGAGATTAATTTAAATTATTTTCAGAACAGAATTTTATTGAAACCAATCTTAGAAAGTTAAAGTTAAATAATTAATTTGGAATCTTCTTTAAAGTTTTTAAAAAGCAGTACTGTAGATTAACATAAGAAATAGTATGGCTATGTGAAATGACTTTTGCCTTTGGAAGAATAGTAAGAGGAAAGTAAAAAAGAACAGCTGAGAAAAGATTGTGATTTCTTTCATATTATTATGACTGGACTTTAGAGGATGTTGTGATAATTCTAGGACAAACTCCAATCTGTGGGCCAAATGCATCACATGCTGACCATGCCCATACCCGGTTTAGCGAAGGAGGAAAAATCCTGATGTGTCACATGATGCGGCCGTGACAATGTGAGTTTGACACCCCTGTTCTAGGATGTAGATTTGGCATCAGTAGAAAATATATGTTCAATATTAAAGAGATCTCAGAAATATACAAGCTTGAGAAGGAGAAATTGAAAAGGAATTAAGTTAATCTGGAAGGGAAATTTACAGATGCTATTTTAATAAAATAACAACTAATAGAACAACAGAGTTGGAAGGGATCTTGGAAGAGTTCTGATCCAACCTGCTTCTTAGGCAGGAAACTATACCATTTCAGGCAAAAAGGATGTCCAGTCTCTCTTTAAAACTTCCAGTGTTGGAACATTCACAACTTCTGGAGACACGTTATTCCACTGATTAATTGTTCCACTGTCAAGAAATTTCTCCTTGGTTTTAGGTTGCTTCTCTCCTTGATTAATTTCTGTCCATTGCTTCTTGTCCTGCCTTTGGAGAATAGATTGCCCCCCTCTTCCTTGTGGCAGCCCTTCAAATATAGGAACACTGCTATCATGTCACTTCTAGTCTTTTTTATTAAAGTAGACATATCCAATTTCCGCAATTATCTTAATCCAGTCCCCTAATCATCTTTGTTGCTCTTCTTAGTCTTAACATCTTTTTTATATTGTGGTGTCCAAAACTGGATAAAATATTTCAAGTGTGGTCTTTCCAAGGCATTATAAATTGGTATTAACACTTGACATGATTTTGATTCTATCCCCTGTTAATGCAACCTAGGATTACACTGGCTTTTTTGACAGCTGAAGCACACAGCTGTTTTATATTTAAGTGATTGCCCACTGGATCCCTCTCACAGTAATTCGTATTGAGCCAGGTACCACCTATACTATACCTGTGCATTTGGTTTTTCTTACATTTATTGCGTAAATGTAGAACTTTTCTCACAATTGAATTTCATCTTGTATTAGAAAAGGAAAAACTGTAAGTTTACAAACTTGAGAGATTCCACTTATTTGAACAGTGGGCAGGATATTTCCATAGTGTCAATAAAGCTTTGCAGCACTTAAATGAAGTGGAATTTTTCTGGAAATTTTTATTATAAACTTGGATTAATGATATTACCATAATTTGGTGTACTATTATAATCTTAGTACTGTAACATTGGGAAAAGCTGTTTCTGCTATCAATGTAATGATATTTTTAATTGGGTTTGTAGGTTGCATATTTTTTTAAAAAAATCTGTTTAAAATTGAGATTTTTCTCTGCAGTGATCCATACAAGAAATTTTCATGTAGAAGGTAGGAATAGGGACAAAAATATTGCTTTGTCATGATTCCATAATGCTTTGCAATAAATAATGGTGTACAAATACTAGTTTGTTATAGATTTTTAATCAAATTTTATGAAGCTTTTGAGATATCATCTGGATTTAAAATATTAAGCAAACAGATAACTTTTTGTGAACCATGCAGTTGCATTTTAATTTGATGCATAATTATATCAGATTTCCTATAGCAAAGGATAGGCATATAAAATGTATTAAAAACAGAAGTTAAACTTGTCTTATCCTATTAATTTAGTTGATATATTAAAACAAAGATAAAGATGTAGAAAAATATGATTGTTCAGGAATCTTTGTATTGAAGATTGCAGAATATTATGTTTCCTTTCACCATATTTTCCTTTTAAGTAGTTTTCTTTTTATAAGTACACTTTTCACATTATGTGATGATTTGTTAATAGAGTTAATTAATTATTACATAGTTAATATTAGTATCGGTAGTCAGCAAATACAAACCACCATAGCCATAAATCATACCAAATAAGCTCATGTGTTTATAGCTGCTGGGATTACTGGTTACTGCTAGATATTGGTATGATTTTAATAGTTAACTATTAACAACTTGTTTAAAAAACTTTGGCAAATTACAGCAATAGAAACATTTCCAAAACATCTGTACTTAATACTAGGTGGAATAATCTTGTTTCATTTGTTAATATAAGTTTAATAAGATTACATAAATAGTATCTCAGTTCATGTAAGAAGTAGCTGTAGATATTATGTTTAATATTGAATTTATTTTTATTGGTTTAATAAAAAAGCAATAGCACTTAGATTTATCTACTACTTTATAGAGCTTTACAGCCCTCTATAAGCGGTTTTACAGAGTCAGCATATTGCCCCCAATAATTTGGGTCCTCATTTTACCTACCTTAGAAGGATAAAAGGCTGAGTCAATCTCGAGCCTATTGGGATTTGAACTGCCAAATTGCGGGCAGTCGGTAGTTAGCAGAAGTGGCCTGCAATACAGCACTCTTAACAACTGCACCACTGAGGCTCTGTAATGCAATTTGTATAATGTTTAAAAATTAACTAAAATAATACTTACCAAAGATAAAGGAGAAACCATTTTTGTGGAGCTTCTTTTGTTACTTATATTTTGCATATCCGTTCTTAAAATAATTCAGTTAAAAAATTTATTGCCAGTTAATTACTCAATCTGACAAACCGAACTCTGTAAACTACAAACTGGCTTATATAAAATTATACTCATCCTACACTAAATGCCATGTATACCAGGAATTGTACACTCAGTATAAAATATAAGTTTACTGTTGTAGTTTTTATGTTACCTATTTATAGCTTTTGAAAAATGTGCTCATTGATTTTTTGATTCTGAAGGTTATTTTTAAATGAATTTTTAAAGTGCTCCTCAGAAAGTATTTATTTATACAGCCTTATTTGAGCATAAGAGATTAACATAGTTTAGTATATAATTTGTTACCTCATCCATTTATATAGGAAAGCATGTGAAAAAAAATGAATAAACATAACAGCACAAGTATATATGTATGTATGTTTTGTGAAAATTAAGTAATAAACTCTAGTGGGGTTTAATTCAGGTAAATGTAACTAGTGTTGCAATTTAAGTATATCAACAGAACTGGGTGGATTTCAAACTTAATTTAGCAGCCAGTGATTAAAATTTAGTTTTCTTAAAATGCTGACATACCAGATCCTTAACTCCATATTCAGCAAACTTGCTTACAACACAATTTTCACAAACAAATTATATAAACTATATGCATCTACTTAACTATTTAAGTCTTTTTTCAAGACTTTGAATTAACACACTTCCAGTCATTCTTTTTCTGGACTTGAGGCATCTGTTTCGTGGACTCTGTAACACTTATGTCTGGCAAGAGTAGTGTCACCTAGCTGTCCCAGCACAAACATCAGTAACATAAATTACAATTAGCTAAAACACATTGTACAATGATTACAAGTCAACAAATAAAGGTCAATAGATATATCAAGTTCTCTTTAGTAAAACTATGAAAGTAGGATCTAGATAATTCTCATTAAAAATATGGTTCAAATCTGGTATACAGAAATGACCAGTTCTGAAAACCTTGAAATGCAAGCCAACCTTATGGGAAAAATTGTTCCTCTTATTTAACTACCCTTCATGTAAGTAAATGTTTAAACTATAGATATAAGTAGAACAACAATGAAAGTAATTATTGCATAATGGACATTCACATATTTCCCATCAATACTTTGACTTGGTGCCAAAATAAAAAAATTAAACACTGTTTACAGGTTACTTGGATATAACATGTTTCAGTAGTCCAAAGAAGAAGAGCCTAAATCATGTAACAATGGTCTTCTCTGACTTTTCAGTATTTATTTTATTTTATTTGGTTTGTCAATATAGTTATGAATATATGGATACATGTAAGAAAAATAAAAGAAACAATTGGACAGGAACAGTAGGCACATTGGTGTGCTTATGCACGCCCCCTATAGATCTCTTAGGAAAGGGGTGGGGTCAATAGTAGACAATCTAAGATTAAAATTTTTGGGGTTTGGGGAAGAAACCACAGAGTCAGGTAAAGTACTCCAGACATCGACCACTCTGTTGCTGAAGTTGTATTTCCTGCAATCATGTTTGGTGTGAATATTTATTATTTTATTTATTTATTTCTGAGTTTTATATACCGCCCTTCTCCCGAAGGACTCAGGGCAGTGAACAGCCAACTAAAATACGAGTAAACAAAGTATAAATTATTTAAAAAAGAATTAAACACTAGACTGTCCCAAATCTAAAAACCCCAATTAAAATCAATAAAACATCATACCCCGTCCCAAGTAATCTAAAAACCCCATTTAAAATCCCATTAGTCAGCTCAGGCCGGCCTGCTCGAAGAGCCAGGTCTTCAGGTCACGTCTGAAGGCCCTCAGGTCACTGGTCGTTCGTAATCCAGGGGGCATCCCATTCCAAAGGGCGGGTGCCCCCACAGAGAAGGCCCTATTCCTCGGGGTCACCAGATGACACATAGAAGGCGTCGGGACCCGGAGGAGACCCTCTCTGTGGGAGCGCACCGGTCGGTGGGAAACTACTGGCAGAATGCGGTCTTGTAAGTATCCTGGTCTGATGCCATGGAGCGCTTTAAAGACCAAAACCAGTACTTTAAAGCGAACCCGGAAGGCCACTGGCAACCAATGCAGCTCGCGCAGGAGGGGCGTCACGTGGGATTATCTCGACGCCCCCGTAACCACCCGCGTGGCTGCATTTTGTACCAGTTGAAGCCTCCGGGTGCTCCCCGCAGGGAGCCCCATGTAGAGGGCATTACAGTAGTCCAGACGGGAGGTGACCAGGGCATGAGTGACTGTGCGTAAGGCGTCCCGATCAAGAAAGGGCCGCATCTGGCATATCAGGAGAACCTGATAAAAAGCCCCCCTGGAGACGGCCGTAATGTGATCTTCCAAAGACAGCCGTACATCCAGGAGGACACCAAGATTGCGGACCCCTTCTGTGGGGGTCAAGATCTCATCCCCAATAGCCAGCGACGGAGTCAGCTGACTATATCGGGCCGCCGGAAACCACAGCCACTCGGTCTTGGAAGGGTTGAGTCGAAGCCTGTTCTCGCCCATCCAGTTCCGCACAGCCTCCAGGCAACGGGCCATAACCTCCACAGCATCGTTGGGGTGGCTTGGGGTGGAGATGTAAAGCTGAGTGTCATCAGCATAAAGATGGCATTTCACCCCAAAACCACGGATGATCTCTCCCAGCGGCTTCACATAGATGTTGAACAGAAGAGGGGAGAGGACCGACCCCTGAGGCACCCCACACATGAGGGGCCTAGGGGTGGACCTCTCCCCCCCCGTCAACACCAATTGCGAGCGGTCCGAGAGGAAGGACGAGAACCACCGCAAGACGGTGCCCCCAATTCCCAACCCCTCCAACCGCCGCAATAGGATACTATGGTCGATAGTATCAAAAGCCGCTGACAGATCTAAGAGGACCAGGACAGAGGAATAACCTCTGTCACGGGCCCTCCAGAGATCATCTACCAATGCGACCAATGCTGTTTCGGTACTGTGCCCGGGCCTGAAGCCCGATTGGAACGGATCTAAATAGGATGCTTCCTCCAGATACTGAGGGAGCTGACGCGCCACCACACTCTCAACAACCTTCGCCACAAAGGGAAGATTGGAGACAGGACGATAGTTATTCAAAAGAACCGGGTCCAGGGAAGGCTTCTTAAGGAGGGGCCGCACCACCGCCATTTTCAGGGCGGTCAGAAGCGCCCCCTCCGTCAACGAAGCGTTGACAATCCCCTGGAGCCAGCCTCGTGTCACCTCTCTGGAGGTAGAAACCAACCAGGAAGGGCACGGGTCCAATAAACATGTGGTGGCATTCAGCCTCCCCAGAAGTCTGTCCACACCCTCGGCGGTCACAGGATCGAACTCTTCCCAGATAACTGTCTCAAGACCTGCCCCGGACACCTCCCCCGGGACCACCCAACTGGAGTCCAGCCCATCCCGAATCTGGGCGATTTTATCATGCAGAAATTGGGAAAACTCTTCTGCCTTACCCTGCAAGAGGTCCTCCCGCGCTCTCGGCTCAAGCAGGGAGCGGGTCACTCTAAACAGGGCAGCAGGCCGATTTTCTGCAGACGCAATAAGGGCGGAGAAGTGTGAACGCCTCGCCGCCCTTATCGCCACTAGGTAGGTCCTAATATAGGACCTCACCTGTGTCCGGTCAGACTCAGCACGACTGGCCCTCCAGATGCCCTCCAGACGTCTTTTCCGGCATTTCATCCCCCTCAGCTCCCCCGTGAACCACGGAGCCAGGTGGGATCTATGCCGAGTCAGAGGTCGCAAAGGCACAACTCGGTCCAGAGCCTCAGCGGCCAACCTATCCCAGGTGGCCACCAAGTCTGTGGCCGAGTTATGAGCCAGAGTTTCAGGAAATGGCCCAAGCTCCATCTGGAACCGTTCCGGATCCATCAGGCGCCTGGGGCGGAACCATCTCCTCGGCTCCGCCTCCCTGCGATGGGGGGTGGCGGCACCGAAGTCCAGTCTAAGAAGAGAATGATCGGACCATGACAAGGGTTTTATAACTAGGTCTCCAACACGATCATTCAACCACTGACCAGAGGCGAAAATCAGGTCCAGTGTGTGTCCCCCCGTGTGAGTGGGGTCAGAAACTAATTGGGTCAGATCCATGGCCGTCATGGAAGCCAGGAACTCCCGGGCCACCCCAGAGGTTTCCCCGAGCGAAGGCAGGTTGAAATCACCCATGACTAAAAGCCTGGGGGTTTCAACCGCCAGCCCGGCTATCACCTCGAGGAGCCCGGGCAGGGCCGATGACACGTGGCAGGGAGCCAGGTACGTTATCAACAGGCCCATCTGAACCCCCCGACCCCACTTCACAAAGAGAGACTCACAACCAGCCGTCTGAGGAACAGTGGCCTCCCTAGGACAAAGGACTTCTCTAATAATCGCCGCCACCCCACCACCCCTTCCCTGAGACCTCGGTCGATGGAATGCTTGGAAACCTGGTGGGCATATCTCTACCAGAGGGACACCGCCCTCTGGGCCCAACCAGGTTTCGGTGACCCCTGCCAGGTCCGCACCCTCCTCCTGAATGAGATCGCAAATCAGGGGGGCCTTGTTAACGACGGACCTGGCATTACATAACATCAGCCGGGTACTCAGGGCCTGAGACTCTGCACAACCAGGCCTGCCAGACGGGGGGAGGGTCGGAGCGCGCCACCGCTTGGAGACAGCGGGCACGCGATCCCCTAACTTGATATGGCCCTCTACCCCCGTCATATCTGCCCTCCCACTTATGGTGCCAATGAAAGCCACCCCTTGTGTTTACCCCCACGACTCATGACCCTCTGGGTTCCCCCAGACGTGCACTCCAGCCTGGCTGACTCCAAATCCCCCCGGGTTATCCCCCAAACCCGGACCGGGTACCCTCCCTAACCCCAATAAATTTCCATCCCCCAACCCTCTCTTCGTCGCCCTCCCTAACCTCGATAAAACCCCGAATAAACATCTAAAAAGTTTAAAACCCCCTCTAAAAATCCTTTTTTGATGGCCATGCCACCTCTCCGGATCCCAGGAACCGTCCTTGACGTAGGCCATCCTCTCCGGATCCCAGGAACCGTCCTTGAGGTAGGCCATCCCGCGCTCTCATCAAAGATTAACCTTGAGTTTATATCTATTGTTTGCTCTTTTATTGTTATGGTTGAAACTGAAGTATTCATTGACAGGTATGACATTGCAATGTATGATTTTACATATTATACTTAGATCGGACCGAAGGCGGCGTAGTTCTAGGTTTTCAAGGTCTAGAATTTCAAGTCTGGTTCCAAAAGGTATTCTGCAACAAGTAGAGGAGTGGAGAACTCTTCTTGTGAAATATTTCTGGACTTTCTCAACTGCATTAATATCAGATACATAATATGAGTTCCAGACTGATGAGCTCTTGTACGAGTATTGATCTAGCAAATGTTTTGTATGTTCTAGTTAGTAGTGTAATATTACCAGAGAAAAAGGTACGTAAGATTAAGTTAACAACTCTTAATACCTTTTTGGTTATGTAGTTACAGTGGGATCTAGCACTTAGATCATTAGAGATGAGTACTCCAAGATCCTTGGCAGACTTGGATCATCAACAAGGTCTTGACTATTCAGCCTGTATTTTTTTTTCTGATTTTTTTTTTTGCCAATATGTAAGACAGAATATTTATCTGTTGAGATTTGAAGTTGCTATTTGTTTGATCATTCTGATACATAGTCAAGGTCTTTTTGAAGGGTAACAGTATTGTCTCGTCGTCAGCGAAGAGAATGCAGTTGTTCTTAATGCAATCACAGAAGTCATTTATGTAGAGTATGAAGAGAGTTGGTCCTTGGGGGACACCACTGTTGACAGGTACAGAATTTGATAGGACGCTCCCAATTTTGACCATTTGTTGTCTGTTTGACAGGAATGCTTCTATCCAGTTATGCAGATGTCCAGAGATACCCTAAGATTTTAGTTTTAGGAGTAGTTTGTCATGTACCACTGAATCAAAGGCTTTACCGGAGTCTATGTAGATTGTGTCTATTGCTTTGCCCTAATCGAGTTGTGTAGTCCATATGTTTTTGCAGTGTAAGAGCTGCAGGATAGTTTTTTTCTGAAACCAAATTGTTTATTAGAGAGTAGGTTGTTTGTCTCTAAGTAGAGGATAATGGATTGGTTAATAATTGATTCCATGACTTTATAGGTGACACAGCATAAAGAGATTGGTCTGTAATTTTCAACTAGGCTGAGGTTTCCCTTTTTGAAGATGGGGATGACCGTGGCTTGTGACCATAGTTTTGGCAAGGAGCTGGTCTTGAAAGATTTTTCAAAGATTATGCTTAGAGGTTCGGCAGTGGATAGCTTTTTTAAGAAGTAGGCACATATTCCGTCTGGTCCACTAGATAAAGACGGTTTTAGATTGCTTAGTGCTTTTTCAACATTGTCTTCTGCAAAATCAATATGTATTAGATCATTGCAGTTGTCTGTGGTTCGACTAAGAAATACTGGGCATGATCCATTGCTGTTTACAAATACTGAGCCAAAGAATGTGTTAAAGAGGTTGGCTTTAATGGTGTCATCATTGCAGTCTTTACCATTAGGTCCTTTCAGGGGTGGGATGGACCTTGAGTCTTTTAGTTTGTTGTTTACAAAATTGTAGAAAGCGCGGGTGGAATTGGTGCATAGAAGATTTTCTTCTTGTTTAGTGTGATAATTGGTACATTCAGTCTTTATCTGGTGACATTAATTTTTGTATCGGCTTTTAAAGTTGGTAACATGACCAGATTTGTTTTTCCGCCAAAGTGATCTCTTTCTGGATTGAAGCTTCCTTATTGTTATGGGTAATCTGTTTTTTCTCGTTTTTGGAGTTGTTATTGGTACATATAGTTTGATGATTCTTTTGACTTCAAGTAAAAATATGTTGTAATGCTCTTCAACAGTATTGCATCCAGTCAATAGAAATTGCCAATCGAGGGATGAGAGATTGTTGTCTATAAGATCATAGTTGCCTTTTTTGAAGTTATAATTGGGGATCACGTTGTTGTGTTGATTTTTGTGTGGATGTATGTTGAGATAAAAGTCAGTCATGCTGTGGTCACTGTTGGAAAAGGGTTCTTTAATTTGTATTCCATAAATAGAATTCAAACTATTGCAGAAGATGAGATTGAGGCAGTTGTTAAGTCTAGTATTGTTTGTTACTAGTTGTTCCAGTCCCAGGTTTGTTACAGTATTGTAGAAGGTTGCATGTATGGGTTCAGCTTTACATTCGTTTAGAGTCCAGTTAATATTGAGTAGACTAGACTTTGCTATAGAGAAGCACTGCTGATTACTAATAAATCTGGATATTCAAATTGAAAGCTGAATTTAAGAATTAGTATGTTTATATTTGAAACAATGTTGCATAGTTGTACAGATGAAATTCTTTTCTTTTCCTTCTGTAGTTAGCAAGTTGAATTCTACTCTGAAGATATAGGTTTAATTTTTTTCATTTAGCAATAAGTGTTTCTAATTTTTGCTTAAACCTAAGAATTCTGGTAGTAACTTGAAAAGTCCATTTAAATGATATGCTAGAAAAAGCAAAAAATAAAATAAAAAGGCAAGGGGAATGTCAGGATTAAAAAATGGTTACTACTAGTAGTATGAATATCCTGCATGTTTTGATATGATCACAACATCAACATTTGCCCTTTCATTTATTTGCTGTACTGTTTGCATTCTATATATTTGTCTATTTTATCAATATGTATAAGAAGTTGATTATAAAATTATACGGTAATGATCTCTTTCATAGCAGTTATTACATTTTGGTTTTAATCAATATATGGTATATTTATTTTTTTAATCTTTAGGATTACATTAATAGGAATTCCTATCCTTATTACTCCACTTTTTATTTCACTCCTCTATTAACTTGTATTTGCATCCAGATCTGTTCTGGGTAGAGTCCTCACACAGGTTCCATCTCATATTATCTTCTGATTGACCTTTTCTATATTGATACTTTTGAAGCTGTTATTGTTAGCAAATATGGAGAGTATGTGGAGTCAGGATTATATATTTGGGTTATCTTAATTTTTTATTAAAGTTTTAATTTGATTTATATTTTATAAATCCAGATTAAAATAAAAAATGGTAACTCTCTTTCCATGAATTTGTATTTTAAATAAATTAAAGTTTTTTAAAAATATCTAAATAAAAATTTAATACAATTTACTTCTTAAGGTAAGAAGAGAAATCTGCATTTTTCTGTAATCTTAGAATTCAAATTGAATTTAAAAGCTGGTAACATTAAAAGAAATGAAAAACATTTTCATATCATTAATAATTTACTGTTGTCAACTAAAGAACACCTGTTAAAATGGAACACACCATATTATTTCAGCTTTTAAAGGACATCTGTGCAAAAAATAAAGTAAAAATGTCCATCCAGAAAATGGCAAAGAAGATTTTTGCAAATTATCACAGTCTATTCAAAAGTAACCTATTACAGAACTTAATATATATACAGCAAAAAGATAATAATAATGAAAAATGACATTAATTTGTAAAATATCATGTCTTTTTAAATAGTATTCAGTTAGTTATCAAAATAGGTTATAAACATTACACTTTTATGTGAAATATCCTTTACATTAAGTGAGGTAATTAACTGTTTTCCAGTTTGCCAGAAAACATAATGTTTTAGATATAGTATTCTGGCTATATACAACTCATTTATGAATTAATCTTGAAATTATCAACAGTATCTCTAAGCATGTCAACTTACTTTTAAAAATCCCACAACTGAACTCCAATACAGATATTTATTTTTTAAAAAGGCAAATTGAAACAACACATTAAGATTTTTAATGGTTTTTTTAAAAATCCTACATTATAAAGGAGTAATTCTGTTATGAATGCCAAACACAAGACAGCTATATATAAAAATGTGTTCCTGGTTTCAAATGCTTGAACAAAAAGATGCATAAGGCAATTTAGGCATAGGACAATCCCTTGATATCCTTATAATAAAGAATTTTAACCTTAAAATCTATTATCTCATTAAATGGTACACAGTAAAATACATGCACCAGTTTCATCATGGGAATGGGAATGTCTTAACAATTAATTTGCATTGTATGACAATTCAAATAATATACTTCAAAGGGTGACACATGTGTGACTCTTCCAAATATGGTATAACTCAAATACAAGTTTCTAAATTCTAATTTTATTCACCTTCTATTAGATGGCAGTATGATAGTGAACAACCTTTTCTTTTAAGGATCAGTGAAGAAGTCCCACCACCACCAGAAAAATATTCAGAAAAATTGAAATGAGAAAATGAAAATACAGTGGAGCTTTAGGTTGTGACCGTAATCCATTCCTTGACTCTGGCCGCGACCCGATTTGGTCTTGTCTGGAAGCACGACCGACAGTCAAAAAAATGGCACCGAAGGGAAAATTGGCATGGAAAGGAATCATTCTGCACTGATTTTGTTTGCCACCCAATTCTTGAATCATGACACGATTCAAAAATCGGCGAACAGGAGTGTTTGTCACCCAAGGTTCCATTGTATATCAAAGTCATATGCGACTTCCGGTTGGGTGCTATGTCATTGCGGAGTTGAGGAGCGGATCGCTGCTCTGAAAGACTCCGATTTTCGGCATATTGGTGGCTCCTCGGAGCATGTTTGGTCTTGGAGAGACAGGCAAAAGAAAGGGGAAGAGTTGGAGGTCCCAGGGAGGAGCCGCGATCCTGGAGGCTGGAAGAGAAACCCCACCAAATCCCTGTAAACCAATGGCCGAAGAGAGAGATCGTGACTGCAATCGGAACGAGAGACACAACAGCCCAGCCAACTAAGAGAAGCGAAAAGAGGAAAACAGCAGGCTGAGCACTGGAAAGGCGTAATTGAAGAAGATTTTGAGAATATCGGTGTGCACTCTATGAGAAGCTCCGATCGGAGTGGTATGCTGAGGCGGCGGAATCATCGATAGGAGCGCTGGCTGAAATGACGAAGAAGCTTTATGCTGACTAATGGTAATCCGAAACCTGGAGCGACAAAGGGTGAGATAATATCTGTTTTGAGGCCAGAGGATTGAATGATAGATCACTATTGTCTTTTCATGTGAGATTAGAGGAAAGAAAGAAAGAAAAAGAATTGATAGTGATTAAGTGGTATAGGGAAATATAAGAACAGCTAAGAGTGCAAAAACTGGGAGAGACTTGTTGATATATTGAAAAACCGGAAGTAAAGACTGGAAAAAGAAACTTTAATTTGATAAATATTAATAAACAATTTTGACAAGAGAATAAATATAATTAAAAAAAAATAAATAAAGAAGATTTATGTAAGATCTATAATTGGGACTGTGGTTGTATGGGAGTAAAAGAATAAAAGAACAAGAAGAAAATCTACAAAGGGAACGAAGGAAGGGAATCCTGAAAGTGACTGTGCAATTTGAAACGAGGACATTGTGAACTGGATCCTGTTTGAACACAGATAACTAATAAAGAAAGCTTGGATTTGACTTAAAAATACTGGCCAAATACTAATCTATTTAAATATTTTTGATAGAAAGTAAGTCTGATAGAGTTGAGTCCTTTGATTAATTGAATAATTGTTGGAGGTAATTTTATAACTATTATAAATGCATGAACTAGATGGTTAAAGAATAATGATATAATGATATAATAATATTATTATTACTCTTGTATTTATACTATTTATATATTTCCTTCTTCTATTGACTATTTATATTAATTAACTTCTCTTTAAAAATATTTTATAAGAAACCTAAGGGGGAGAGGGAAAAAGAAAGAGAGAAAGGGACTGTTAATGGTATATTTAAATAAGTGTGTATTTGATAAATAGAAAATCTTAGGATTACTTAGCAAAAATCTATTTTAGTAAAAATAGGAACAAAGACTGACTGTGAACTTTTAGAACAGAACTTTAGTAACTAAAAACACAATATATGTATTAATTCTACTACTGGATTGAGGAGAAAAAAATAGTACTTTACTAGGAATAGTGAATGGTAGATTGGAGAGAGCTGATATAGAAGGTTAAAATGGCGACAATATCTTCTACAATTGTAAAAGCTGGAAAGAAAACAACAACAATGATGTCTTCACCTGCAGGGCAGAGATCCATAGATGAAATGTTACTAGCAGAAAAAGCCAGCTCAGCTCAAAGCCTGCAGACAGTAAAACAACACTTAATATGATGCAGGAAATGATGCAAGAAATGATGGTAAAAACTCATGAACTAATTGCAAAGAATCACGAAGACATGAAAATAGAGATGAAAACAGAAATAGGAGTTGTAAAAAATGAAATATACAAACTTTGAATACTAAGATTGGAAAGATGCAGGAAATAGTGTTAAAAAATGAACAGAAATTAAAATTAGTAGAGACAAGAACGGAAATGGTGGAGAAGAGACTAGAGGACTCAGAACAAAATTGGAAAGTCCTTTATTGTGAGCTTCGGGATTCAATGGTATCCATGGAATTAGAAAAGGCATATTTTTATCTTAGATTTCAAAATGTGATGGAGGATAGAAAGGAAGATCTCCATGCAATCATGACAAACCTCATAGCGGTAGCTCTACAGAAATCCAAATCAGAAATTGAAAGTGACATAGACGAAGTCTAGAGTATACACTCATTACGCAAGAAGACACAGATTACCATGAGAGGTCCACATCAGATTCGTGAGGAAGATAACACAAGACCTGCTTTACAGTAAGACCAGAGACGAACCCCTTATATATAAAGACCATGAAGTGATCACTCTAAAACAAATACCCAAGAGAATTAGAAAACAGAGAAGGGCCTACCAATTTCTATCAACACAACTTATCAGAAACGGTATTCCGTTCAAGTGGCTTACTCCTGAGGGGCTGTTAGTCTCGTGGCAGGATAAAAAATATAAAATAGATACAGTTGAAAAAGGACAGGAATTCCGTGAACAATATCTAGGACCAGCGGAAGAACAAGAAAGTAGAGACAATTTAACTATGAGAAATCAAGAAGAACAACTCTCCACTGAAAAAGAATCCGATACACAATCCGAACTCCAAAACTCTAGAGAAGAAGAAGATAATAGACCAAGAAGAAGAGAACCCAGGACTAGGAATGAAATAAGAAATGCATCCCACACTCAGTGATATTGATAAGGAAATCACTTTATTTTCAGTTAATATTAACGGCTTAAATTCATCATCCAAAAGAAAACAGATATTCGAAAAATTCAAAAAACAAAATGCTGTTATAATTTGTATCCAAGAAGTACACATTCCAGACACTCAAACAGATCTCCTAAAAAATGTAAATCTAGGCAAAATGTATTCGGCACTTGCAAACACAAAAAAAAGAGGCATTGTAGTATATGTAAAAAATTAGCTTCAACATAAACAAATTTATAAGGATCAAGAAGGGAGAATGCTTTTTATAGAAATAATTTTAAACCAGAAAAAGGTACTGCTAGCCACAATATATGCCCCGAATATAAATCAAAAAGACTTTTATAATAAACTTCATCAGAAGATAATAGAGTTTCGATATGCCAATGTATGCATTGTAGGGGACTACAACGCAGTTCCAGATAAAGATAAAGATTATAAAACATCAAAAAAAAAAAAAAAGGAAAGGAAAGGAGAACACTACCCATGTCCTTTAATAACATGATAAGAGAATTTGAAGGACATGTGGAGAGAATTAAATCCAAATAAAAAGCAATATACCTTCTTTTCGAACCCTCACAATTCCTGGTCTTGAATAGATCAGATGGATGGAGCCTGGGCTAATGGAGAATATTGAAAGGATTGAGATCTTGCCAAATTTATGGGCTGACCATAACCCGATTCAAATTAAATGGAAAGGAGAGAGAAAATCTGGAAGATGGACATTTAATAGCACTATACTAAGATAAAGATTATATAGAAATGATTAAGAAAGAATTGAATATATTTTTCGAAATAAATAAAAGAGAGCACACCTCCTTACAGAATCTTTGGGATATGACCAAAGCTTATGTCAGAGGTTTAACTATTGCTTATAATATCAAAAAGAACAAGGAAAAAAGGCAGCAACAAAACAGATGGAGGGAAAAATTGAAAGATTTGGAAATAAGTAGACAACAAGACCCGAATAATTTAAATATTAAAAAAGAAATAGATTTGGTAAAGCATAAGATAAACTTGGACGTACAGGAAGATTTGGCTCGAAAAATTAAGCTAGCAAAACAAAACTATTTTGAAAATACAAACAAACCGGGGAGATGGTTAGACCATAAAATAAAAAAAGAACAAGAAAAGAGAACGATAGTAGCTCTCCAAGATCAGGAAGGGAAATTATACACGCAGACTCAAAAAAAGAAAGAAATTGTTAAAGACTTTTTACGAAATTATATGACCAGGAAGAAGTATTAGAAGAATCTATTAATCAATATTTGAATGAAAAGAATCTGCCTGAAATCACCGATGAAGAGAAACAAAATTTGAACACTAAAATATCTATAGAAGAAATTAGGAATGCAATTAGATCACAAAAAACAAATAAGACCCCGGGACCAGATGGAATTTCTTCAGAATTTTACAAGGAATTTCAAGAAATAATAGAGGAAATGCTGGTAGATTTGTATAATGAAGCCTTAGAAAATGCCATTATACCTAAAACATGACAGGAAGAATATATCACTCTTATCCATAAAGAACAATCAGATCCACAAAAAATCCAAAATTATAGACCAATATCCTATTAAATGTAGACTATAAAATAATGGCTACAATATTAGCGGAAAGATTAAAGAGAGCATTAAGTAGAATAATTCACACTGACCACAACGGCTTCCTCCCTCATAGACAAATAAAAACAAATACAAGAACTATTTTGGACATACTAGAATACTATGAAGTGCATTCAACTAAGACAATGGGATTAATATTCCTAGACGCCCAAAAAGCATTTGATAATCTGAATTGGAAATTCCTCATTAAACAATTGGTTGGTATGAAATTTGGTGAGAAGTTTATAGGATTTATCAAGACAATTTACAACATGCAAACTGCAAAAGTAATAATAAATGGGGAAACTTACAGACACCATAAAGATAGGTAAGGGAGTAAGACAAGGCTGCCCTTTGGTTCCCCTACTGTATATATTGGCAGAAGAAACTCTTCTAGCACAAATTAGAAAAAATCAAGAGATTAGAGGATTAAAAATGAAAAAAGAGGAATACAAACTGCAAGCATTTGCCGATGACATGATATTTATATTAGAAGAACCTCTAGAAACAAGTCCTATACTATTAAAAGAAATAGAAGATTACGGAAAGGTAGCAGGGTTAAAAATTAACAAAGAAAAAACAAAAGTATTAGCAAAAACTGTACAAGACTTCAGAAAGAAGAATTAGCAAATAAATTAGGTATGCAGGTGGTAAACAAAGTAAAATATTTGGGAATATTGCCAACCGCCAGATGCTCATCGATTAAAAAAGACAACTACGACAAATTAACAGCACAAATAGCTAAAGACTTAGAAAACTGGGCTAAATTACAGATATCGATATTGGGACGCATTGCAATAGTAAAAATGAATGTTTTACCAAAATCGTTGTACTTATGTCAGACGGTGCCAGTCAATTTGGAAACTAATTTTTTTGCAGAATTAAATAGCTGAATATCTAAATTCACTATGGCAGAAGAAAAAACCCAGAATGAAATTCAAATCATTACAGGATGCTAGAAAAATAGGGGGATTTGGCCTTCCAGATTTTGAATTATATTATAATGCAGCTGTAGCAAATGGGCTTAAGGACTGGGTTAAATTGGAAAACAGAAGGTTATTAGTATTAGAAGGATTTGATCTCCAAATTGGCTGGCACACATTCATGTGGGATGGAAAATCTAAGCAACATTCATATTTTCAAAGGCACCATATAAGAAATGTACTATTTAAGATCTGGGAAAAGATTAAAAAGAATCACTACTCAAAGGTTCCACTATGGTTATCCACATTGGAAGCAGTTACTCACCCAAATGTACTGGTCTATGAAAATATAAGGTATAAAGATTTACTGTATGATACTGGAGACCTCAAAAATAAACACCAAATACAAATTCAAGGAAAAGAAATAGCATGGTGGCCTTTTGTACAAATACAAACCCACTATAAAAGAGATAGAGAACATTTTGGCTTTAACATGATTCCACAAGAATTAGATAAAATATGGTTTGGAGAGGAAAAGAAAGCAGTCAGCAAATTATACAAATGCTTCTTGGATTATAAACTTAAAGAAGAAACAATTACAGAATCTATGACTATTTGGTCCAAAAATTTAGACTATAGTATTGATTTAGATAAATGGGAACATATCTGGCAAACAAAGTATAAATTAACTATGTCAGTTTCGTATAAAGAAAATCTATATAAAATGGTTTATCGTTGGCATCTACCTCCGGCGAGACTGGCTAAGATGTTTCCTAATCTACCACCCAATTGTTGGAAATATAATCACGTACAAGGAACATACTTCCACATGTGGTGGACCTGTTCATATGCTCAGAAATTTTGGAAAAACATTAGAAAATGGATTTTAGATATAACAAAACAAAAATTAAAATTTGAACCCGAAATCTTTCTACTAAGCATGATAGATACAAACATGGAGAAAAAATATCAACATTTAATTTTACATATTATAACTGCGGCTAAAAGAACGTATGCACAAAATTGGAAGACATCCCTCACCCCTCAGATGATATGGTAATTAAAAAAATATATGAATGTGCTGAAATGGATAGCTTAACTAAATTACTGAAAAACAAACAAAATAGTGTATACTATGAAATATGGAATATTTGGTATGAATGGTTAAGAAAAAGGTAATATTGGATACTTGGATAAACTATTGAAATGATAGTAGACGTGCATTTAATTAAAAAAGATGAAGAGAAAATGTAATATCAAAAGAACGAAGGACTACTTTAACAAGGTAGATCACGTCAATGATAATGATAAAGAAAAGAGAAACCATTGCTCAACATATGCTATAAAATTTATATGTGTGTGTGTGTGTGTGTTTGTGTTGATTTGTCTGTTTTAAATGTATGTCATATAAATGTTTATTAAAAATAAATATTAACAAAGTCGCATGCATTCTGTATTTTCTACTTTGGGATTTTTTGAAATTTTGCATATCTTTTATCATGCATGTGATCAGGATGTTGATTTTTGTTTCATATTTATTTCATTAAACAATCTACATGCAGTGTTCTAGTGTAAAAAAATGTATCTCACTTAGTTCTACTATATTAAAACTAGAGAAGTTGTGTCAGGAACAATCAGACTTTATTTTGGGCCAGACCTGTTTTATATAAATCTCACATACTGTGGCTTCCTCATTACAAAAAATATATATTATTACATTACAGATCTTGTATGAAAAGAAACAATAAAAAGTATACGTGTTTATGCTCTCCAACTCTCAGTATTTTGAGATTTATTTAGACTTCATAAAAAAGTAATTGATACCTCTCATCAATCTAGAAACAGTTACAAAACCATTCTTAACTCTAAGTTTCACGGATCTACTCTTAGACATAGTCTCAAAATTGAAAATGTTTGACAATATTGAATCTTTCTAAGATGGTTGTCCTGTTAAAGCCATTCCATGAGCATATCATGAAACCACCTGTGAAAATCTAGAAAAATCTAGAATCTATATGGTTAGTATATAAGTCTAGGAATCTATAGGGTTTCCCCCCCTTTATTAATCAATAATCATGGATCCATGATCAGAAAAAATACTGGATAAAAATGTATTTATGAAAAGAATATTGATGTTTATCTTAAATTTGCAAAATTAAATAAAATCTGAGTGGTGCTCCAGTTTTATGGAGAAATGTTTTGTTTCATCTCAGAGAATTATTTAGAAATATATCATGTCCTTTATCCATCAGCTGAAGTTAAAGCACAATTAGGTCATGCAGCAAAGCAGTGATATATACAAACAACTGCAAAATATTTTTTAAAAGTGTTTTGCAATGGCTACATCATTATCCAGACTTGGTAAAATAATAATAATAGTTTTATTGTGTAAGCAAAAGTATTCCTAATAATCTGTTGAATTCATGAATTTTTTTCCAATTTCAAATAATGCACAATTATGATGATAACTTAAATATGAAAAATGTTACTAGTATACTTTGCAGTTCATACCATTCTGGTTTATTTTCATACAGAGCACAATGTTCAGTGATGTATACAGCTCCAAATATTGCCAAATTAATTGTAGAAATCAATTGTAGCTATAATATAACAATATTTAGCAAAATGAAATAAAATAAAAATATTTGCTATATAAGCATTATACTTTTTCTTTCATTTATCAAGCCATCCCCATCTGAAAAGATTTTGTTGCATTCTATTAAAAAACTATGTAATGAGTGCCATTCAGAACTGAATGTGAGCACTTAAACTAGCCATATTCAGACAATATATGTAATAAAAAATAGCAATATAAAAGCAATAACAGATGATCAGCCAGAATGAGTGAAAGTGACAAATTGCCAATGTAGTTGACCACCACTCCTTATCTATTGCTATGTCCTACAAGCCATTATACAAAATTATACAAAATTCCCGGTGCACTGTGATATAAGAGATTCTTGGAGATGATAGACCTACAATCATTGTTTTATTTCACATTACTTAATTCTATGTTCATCCTAAAATAACATCCTTTCAATTGATGCCATTGTAATGTTTGACAGAGTCAACATATTTTATGATAAAAACATTCAAAGACATTTTCTATATCTTACCATCATGTGTTTCTCTAGTCTTCAAGCCACTTCGATTTTATATTGTAGTCTTTTAGCTCTTACATTCATCAAAGGTCACCTTCAAAGAAGATGATTTAAATAAGATTTCATCTTAACTTTCCATATATTAAACACTGCACATAACAAAGTGTGCCTGTCACTGCGTTTGTTTTTGGTTTGTCTGAGGAGCTTCCAAAGAAGTTTACAGAATGAGCCGGACTGGTTAACAAATTTCCATAATAACAAGATATGAGTGATGTTCTGTTTTACTGCACATGTGTGCAGGGGAGGAGTTTTCATCTTTCATTAGTCCTTCTTTCGCTTGCTTATTAGAATGGTACTGCTGTTTCTTTTGTTTCTTATTTTGTAAATGAAGTATGCTGGCAACAGAAAAACATGATTCATTTCCTCTAATTTACAAAACTGAATGTTTTCGTTTTGACAAATGGTAGCAGAGGATGGTTCCTTATCTTTGTTTTGTTTGCTAATTGGTTTTGATTAGTTAGCTCACAACATTCTGAGGAATTTGTGATTAACTTTGATAAACTCTACAATGCCAAGAAAGAAAGGAAAAGGAAAGCGGAGAGCTCAGTCGGAAGATTTATTATCATTTTCTGAAATACCTAATGAGATAAGAAGTTTGCAGAAGCTGCTGGCTACTGCTACTCATTTGGAAGAAGCTGCCGTGGGCGGACAAGAAAGCAGGTCTGTAACAAGTTTTATTTATGATGCATGTTATCAAACTCAGCCTGAGAAGCCAGAAGCCCAAGAATTTGAGAAGCTTGGTGCTAACTCTGATAGTTTTTCAAGAAAAGAGAGAGGTTAAATTTATTATTCTCCATTAAGTCCTGAGCCAACATTGAGTCCTGAGATGCAGGATTATATGCAACAGATTGCAGTTTTTGAACACAGATTACAGCAAGCTAAGGCGTGTGCACTGTCTATTCAGCGAGATAAGGGTGTGATTAGAGTTCCTAAGTCCTCCATCTTGCCTTCTTCATTGAAGCCAAGGGTCCACCCACAAATTGGTCACATGGGAGTGGTGTCAGACCAATCAGAGCAGAGAGCTATGCCTACATCAAAGATACCTCGTGATATGTCTCGTGATGCCATGCTGGCAACAAGAAATATATAGGGCATTGAAGATGGATCCTGAGCACTAGCAGAATTGTAGGAAGAGACAGAGAAGACTAGCTTTTTGTGCATGATACCCATATTTAAAGGAGCACTTCATGGCACAGCCTATTACTCCATAACTTTAGGATTAGATCAAGTTAAATCAATATTAAGGCAAAGGATTTCTCAACACATTTTCAAATCAAATTTCACCTTCTATATTAGCCTCATATTTATATCACATCACAGTTACAAAATTTAGGACAGCTTCTAGTTTAGTTCAGTTTAATATTGTCCTTTTTTCATTGCTGTTTTGAAAGGGAACTAAAGGAAAACTCCTTATGAAACACAAAATTGCCCCTGTGGTATGATACTATAGAAAGGACAGCCCACATTCATTTTACTATCAATTCTATAGGAACATTTGTCACCAGCTGATTATCCCATTTTTATCTAAATTTCTCAGATACTCTGATAATTTTGTTTGCAATATTTGTTAGATAATGTTAAATAAAGACAGTAAAAGAGAATATAATGTATGTTGGAATAAAGAGGCCTAAAACAACTAGAGTGAAATAATTTATTAATCAAGTAAAGAAACAAATTTTATGCCAAGAAATAGTACATTGCCAGAATTATTTTAATCCCATCCCCATTTTTCATAATCATACTTAGGAGAATTTTATATGTTTTGAATAGGAACTGCTTTTAGTTTCAAACACAGGCCAAGAGTATTACATTATTTTGGCAACTTTTTATTCCATCTACACAATAGGTAATTCTGCTTTAGCTTCTTAGACAATTATTCAGATGATACCATAGCTAGTAGAGAGAGACAACAACCAGCTGAAGTTAGCTGCTGCTACACACCTGCTGTTCCTTTTTCTCTAGAAAGGCTGCTCTGCTTTCCAGGCTTCAGGGGGAGGATTGATATAATGGTTCCAGAATAATGAGATTGATAAGTATTCAGAACAATGTATTGCTTTTTAGAAGCTCCTTTGTTGTCGTTGAAGAGACCCACAGCCATCCTGATCTACCCAATGCAAACTGGAAAGATCAGGCGAGCATGGCTTCGGCCTGGTCTTTCCTATTCAAAGAGGAAAGATCATGCTGGTGTGGCTTCAGCCCAGTCTACCCAATGCAAAGAGAAAAGATCTGGCCAGCATGGCTTCAGCTTGCTCTATCTCATGCAAAGAGGAGAGATCGGCCAGCCTGTCTTTGGTCCAGTCTACCCAACGCAAAGAGGAAAGATCAGGCAAGCATGGCTTCAGCTTGCTCTACCCCATGCAAAGTGCAATGTTCAGATCAGCTTGGATTTGGCCCAGTCTACCTACCCTATGCAAAGAGGAAAGAACAGCCAGCCTGGCTTCGGCCTGGTCTACCCAATGTTAAGAGGAAAGATCAGGCCAGAGTGACTTTGGCCCAGTCTTCCCCATGCAAAGAGGAAAGATCAGGACAGCGTAACTTCAGCCCGGTCTATCCAATGTGAAGAGGAAAGATCAGGACAGCGTAACTTTGGCCCGTTCTACCGAAAGCAAAGAAAAGAGATCATGCTGGTATGGCTTCGGCCCAGTCTACCCAATGCAAAGAGGAAAGATCAGGCCAGCATGGCTTCGGCTTGCTCTATTCACGCAAAGAGGAGGCCAGACTCTCTTCAGTCCAGTCTACCCCACGTGAATAGGAAAGATCAGCCAGTGTGACTTCGGCCCGGTCTACTCCATGCTAGTGTGGCTTCAACCCAGTCTACCCAATGTGAAGAGGAAACATGCTATCAGTTTGGAGAGTGGCATCAAGTTGGCAATGCCCACCCAGTCAGCCATACCTGCCTGGGCCCCCGAGATCAACCACAAGCCTGATGCGGCCCTCAATGAAATTGAGTTTAACACCCCTGCTGTAATATAAAGGAGATGAAGAAGAATCCTCTGTAATGAATGTTATAAATACAGTTGTTGGAAATTGGAAAATAGTTGCCAGAATTCTTATAGCTGCATATTTCCTCTTAGTATATCTTGCTACAGACAGTGTGAAAATTTGTGCTTAAAAAAGGAGCAAGAAGCACCAAATGTTAGGTGTTGCCATAACAGTGAAAAATAGGGAGCACAGGTTAATATAAGAAGTAATAGACTAAGACAATATTGAGGACCCAAGATTGTTGGGGGCAATAAGCTGACTTTGTAAAAATGCCGCTTGGGGGGCGGGGGGAAGTAATAAGCAGGCATATACAATGGAATGAAGGCTATTGCCAAGCACTTAGCATGGTGCTCCAAAGACTGTAAGCCGCCCTGAGTCTCCGGAGAAGGGCGGCATATAAATGTAAATTAAAAAAAAAATGAGAATCAGTTTAGTATAGTGGTTAAAAATTGGGAGACCATGAGTTCTAATTCCACCTTAGGGACAAAACCATCTGAATGATATTTGGCCAGACATACTTTCTCAGACCTAGGAGGCAAACAATGGAAAGCACTTCGGAAATCTTACAAAAAAAAACCCTACGGTGACTAGTTTCAGGATTTTTTTAAAGTGACACAATATAGTATAAGATAATGTTAAAAGTAGAAAGAAATTGAATTAGAAAACCTCCAAGGTCCCTTTCAACTCTGTTATTCTGTTACATTTATAGAAGAGAACTAATAAGACATAAACAGTATACGAAGACTATATCGAGAATTTATTTATAGAGTCATATGGACTTGTGCAACTTCTAATAAATACCTCATGACTTTTATTTTGCTTTATAATGAAGAACCCCTGATTGAATGTACAATATATTGTATGCCTCATAATCAATTAGTGATCGATGTAGATCTTTCAGTATCAAAAAGAGATAATCTCTGTATTTTGCACTATTATATAGGACAGCTATTGCATTTTGTACCACTTGCATCTTTTGGATACTTTTTAAATGTAATTCCAACAGAATGAGTTGTAGTAGACAAGCAGAATGAAACCAAACATTATTCTCCTTTTCTTATGAAGAGGTGAGCCTACTGAGTGTTGGAGTAACTTTTCCCTTGAGTCACTTTCAATTCATTGAAGAAGTCTGTGAGTTAAAAAATATTTTGCTAAAGACAAAAAAAATTCTGTAAAAAAAAAAACAACAACACTGGACCCAAAACGACACATGACGCCACCACCAATCTCTCTCACCAGACCCAAACCAAACCTACCCCATAGACGAAAGGCAACCACCATCCAGAAACCAGACCACGGCTGCATCACCAGCTGCCACACACCCCGGCCCCCAAACCAAGCAAACTGACACATGCCATGAACACAGAGCCAGGCCTCAAATTCGGAGCCAAACCAAAATCCGGAACGTCACATCAGTCACCTGCTCAGGATATCACACCACAGAACTCAGGAGGCTACACCACAAAACCTCAGGATGTTGCAACACAGCCAACGACCCAGGAGATTACAACACAAGACCCAGGATGTCACAAGATTAGAACTCAGAAGGTCATCACACAGCCCATTACCCAGGTCATTACGACCCAGGAGACTACAATACAACACCCAGGAGGTCAAAACATTAGAACTCAGAAGGTCATCACACAGCCCGTTACCCAAGTCGTTACAACACAGGAGGCTGATAGACACACAGCCAATACCTCAGCCACACATGTTCTTAAGAAAAAGCCAACCAATCTGCAAACATCAACTCCATCAACAAATCAAGAAATGACAACACAGCCAACCTCCCCACCAATATATATAGCGAGACAACAGCTCAGATCATGCTTTGCTTGCAGAAGCACAAAGCCGAAAGCACCAGCCTGAAGATGGCGAGTGAGATCTTGTCGTAATGTTGACAAGATAGTCTCAATCTTACACAGGAAAAGACCTGAACACGTCAAGACCTGCATACCTGTACTCGTGAAGATCTATGAAAACATACAGACACACACACATACATATCATGTTTCTCCAACAATATACCCCCCAATAGGATGATCCAGCATGTTTTCTAGGCATAAAATGAAATTAAGCCCCTCCTCCCAAATTTAGGCCTAATTTAAAACATGTGAAATTGGGGGAAGGCGGGGGGAACTTGTTGTTAGGAGCGCCCCACAGGCAGCTACACTTCGCCATCAGCAGCTCCTAACAGCCGATCATGGCAGAGCGCAGAGGGCACTCTACCCCCGCTAAGCGCCTTTGCTGCAGACCTGGGTCAGCAGGTAGGCGGCGTGGGTGTGGATGTCCGCTGACAGCGTTTCAGCCGCTTCTTGGGCCTCCGTAGCTTCCCATGGTTCCCGCCAATGCTGGCGCCTCTTTTGCCAGCACCATCTCCAAAAACAGCATCTGAGTGGTTCCCACTTTCCCCCCATCCCCCTAACAACAGGAAACAAAACATTATGAGGTACCTGGGAGCACCGCATGCTGCGTTTTGGTTTAATCCTGAGCGGCTGGTTGTGCGTGAGAAGAGCTGAGCGAGCATCTCTGCTGCTGCTACCCTTGGTGCTCCAGCCTCGGGCTCTGCAAGTTTCCAAAAGTCCCGGTGCACAGCCCTTTCCTGCATTCCAAGCATGCCCAGGCCGAGCTGCAACTGTCCCTCTCTTGCCAGCGCTGTCTCCAACAACAGCGGCAGCAGTGGCACTGGTGAGAGAGGCTCCAGCACTGGTGGGAACCATGGAAGCTACAGAGGCCTGAGAAGCGGCTGAAACGCTGCTGGCAGACATCCACGCTACCGCTGCTGCCCGCCCACTGACCCGGGTCTGCTGCAAAGGCACTTGGCAGGGGTAGGGAGCCCTCTGCGCTACGCCATGATCGGCTGTTAGGAGAGGCAGGTGGCGAGACATGGCTGCCTGTGGAGCGCCCTAGGCAAAGGTACATGGGGAAGGGAAGAAATTAATTCACCTCTGAAAAGACATCCTACCCATTTTTTCAGGGCTCAAAAAAAAAAAAAAAAGACCTGGCCTTATTATATGAGAAACACGGTGTATGTATGTGTATAATGTATTCAATACGAAAACAAATATACTATACATATACATATATATATGTATATGTATATATGTATGATTCGCCAGATGCGGCCCTTTCTGGATCGGGATGCCTTACGCACAGTCACTTATGCCCTGGTCGCCTCCCGACTGGACTATTGTAACGCCCTCTACATGGGGCTCCCGAACGGGAGCATCCGGAGGCTTCAACTGGTACAGAATGCGGCTGCGCGGGTAGTTATGGTGGCGTCAAGGTTCGCGCATGTGACGCTCCTCCTGCGCGACCTGCATTGGTTGCCAGTGGCCTCTCGGGTGCGCTTTAAAATTTTGGTGTTAACTTTTAAAGCGCTCCATGGCATCGGACCAGGATATTTACAAGACCGCATTCTGCCATTTTCCTCCCACCGTCCGTTGCGCTCCAACAGGGAGGGTCTCCTGCGGGTCCCATCGGCATCTATGTGCCGGCTAGTGACCCCGAGGAATAGAGCCTTCTCTGTGGGGGCATCTGCCCTCTGGAATGGGTTGCCCCTGGAGTTACGGACAGCCACGGACCTGGGGGCCTTCAGGCGTGCTTTGAAAACCTGGTTTTTTGACCAGGCCGGCTTGGGCTGATTTTAGTTTTGGGGTGTTTTATTTTTATTAAATTTTAGGGTTTTAGAGTATGATTTTAAATTTGTTTACAGCCAGGGTTGGGTTTAATTTAGTTTTAATTTTCCACTTATTTATTGTTTTAACTGTACGGCTGTGCACCGCTCCGAGTCCTTCGGGAGAGGAGCGGTATATAAATAAATATTTATTATTATTATATATATATGCAGATCTTGGCGTGTTTGAGTCTTCCGTGTAAGATTGAGACTATCTTGGCAACGTTTCGATGAGATCTCACTCGCCATCTTCAGGCTGGTGTTTTCGGTTTTGTGCTTCTGTGAGCAAAGCATGATCTGAGTTGCTGTCTCCCTATATATACTGGTGGGGAGGTTGGCTGTGTTGTCATTTCTTGATTTGTTGATGGAGTTGATGTTTGCAGATTGGCTGGCTTTTTCTTAAGAACATTTGTGGCTGAGGTATTGGCTGTGTGTCTATCAGCCTCCTGTGTTGTAACGACTTGGATAATGGGCTGTGTGATGACCTGAGTTTTAATCTTGTGACATCCTGGTTGTTGTATTGTAATCTCCTGAGTCATTGGCTGTGTTGCAACATCCTGAGGTTTTGTGGTATAGCGCCTTCTGAGTTCTGTGATATGATATCCTGAGTGGGTGGCTGTGATGTTCCGGATTTTAGTTTGGCTCCAAGTTTGAGGCCTGGCTCTGTGTTCATGGCGTGTATCAGTTTGCTTGGTTTGGGGGTCGGGGTTTGTGGCAGCTGGTGATGCAGCCGTGGTCTGGTCCCTGTATGGTGGTTGCCTTTCATCTATGGGGTGGGTTCGGGACTGGTGAGGGAGATTGGTGGTGGCATCATGTGTTGTTTTAGGTCCAGTGTTGGTTTTTGTGGCTGGGACTCATTTGTTGATAAAGGCTAGTTTCCAAATGTCTGGTAGGCAGGAGTCATCGTCCCGTTTATTCATGTTATGGGGGTGTTTCTCTATTTGATGGCTTCCCTGATTATTCTCTTGTTATAGTATTCAGTATTGGAGATTAATTTGGTTCCCTCAAAATTAATTTTATGTTCGCGGTTTTGAGGTGCTGGTAAAGGGAGGAAGTATTTTCAGGAGAATAAATTCACGCATCGCAGAACATAAGAATGCAGTCAGAAAAGAAGAAAATATGTTGCTATAATAAAAGCACAAATATTACGTGGGAAAATACCCGAAGAAACCTAAATACTGTGTGTGTGTGTGTGTGTGTTTTCATAAATTTTCACAGGTACAAGTATGCAGGTCTTGGCGTGTTTGGGTCTTGGCAGATACTTGGAGAGTATCTTGGCAACATTTCGACGAGATCTCACTTGCCATCTTCAGGCTGGTGCTTTCAGCTTCATGCTGTGCGAACACCACATGGGAAAGAAAAACTGGGTAACTTCCTCACACATCTCAACAGCCTACACCCCAAAATACAATTCACCATGGAAACAGAAGCCAACAACCAAGTTCCCTTCCTGGATGTCCTAATTTACAAAAGACCCAATGGCTTCCTAGGACATACCATGGAAGAAAACACACATCAACCGCTACTTAAACACACAATCCCATCACCACCCTGCACAGATCAACTCCATAGCCAAGACCCTCATCTCCAGAACCAAATGCCTAGCTGACAAAGACCACCTGAGAACAGAATTACACAACCTCACTAACGTATTGATTTCCAACGGATTCCAAAGAAGCACAATTACCAACCTAATCCTATAGGAGACACCCCCAGAAAGCAAGACACAGAACAGAACAACGGTATCGCCCTCCTCCCCTACATCAAAGTCACCACAGATAAAATCAGCAAAATTCTCCACAAACACAATATCAGGACAGCCTTTGGCACTGACCCAAAAATAGCTAACCTCCTAAGAAACCCCAAAGACAAGATCCAGCTAGAAAACCAAGGAGTTTATGAAATACATGCAACAATTGCCCAGCCACATACATTGGACAAACCAACAGGAGAATAAATGCACACATCGCAGAACACAAGAACGCAGTCAGAAAAGAAGAAAATACTTCCTCCCTTTTCCAGCACCTTAAAGCCACAGGACATGAAATTAATTTTGAGGGACCCAAAATTATTCTCTTATGAGCTGCTCGGAGCATCCAAATGAGTGGATTGGTTCAGTCTTCCTTCTGATAGGCTGAGCTTAAACTTCGGAACGCTCCTCCTCCTCCACGGGACTCCTCCATAGCGTTCCCCAGTTTTCGCTCAGCCTCATCTGAATAGGTTGTGTTAGTGTTTACTCTGGTCGAAGCAGGTGATTTCTTTATTTCCCCCAATTCTCATTATCTCCTTTCTTATTTCTTCAGTGTCTTTTCATTTAACTTTTGGGTTTTCTCTTCTTCCATTTTGAATTTCCATTTGCCTTCGTTAATATTATTATTTTATTGGGCATAGAAAGCACGGATCCCTCAGTTCTCCCTTAGGGAGATCCGGGATTGTTTCCTTTGATTGGGAAGCGCCTGCTGTGCCCCCTTTTTAAGCAGGGGTCCCTGGGAATGTCGTTTTTCCAGCCCCCCCGCCGCTCCCCCCCCCCGCCGTTCTCTCGTGCCATGCTCTAACCGTGTGGCAAGCCGATTTGTTTAAGACATTTCCCCGAACGCCGTATACTCTTCAGAGGGAGTGGAACGCAATCGTTCTCCCTCCCATTCTCTTCCTTGTCGCTCGTTTTACAAGGAATGTTGCTGCTGGTGGTGCGCGCGCACCAATTTCGGTCGGCCGCCATTTTGAGTGCAGGAGACTGCATGGCCACGTTGCCGATAATATTGCCCTCTGTTATTGACTGTGGAGTAAATTGTGCTCTGTAGGGATTCCCTGCAAGGCAGGAGTCCCAAACCTGTAGATTTGTTCTTCTCAATTTTTAATACTATCTGTTGGCTAACACTCACAGTCCTTTCCAGCAGCACAACAGTGAGCACCTAGGGCCTGAGTCAGCCTGTGCAGTAACGCTGTTGCGGGCTCTTCCCTTTTCACAAGGTCCGGTTGGCGTTCTTAATCTGGCTGATTAGTGATTCTATAGTTTCATTGACAATATCAATTAACAGTTAAGCATCTCCTCAAAACTGATTAAACAAGGGGAATATACTATTATCAGGGCTCCCTTCCCTTGCTGGGTCAGGTCCCTGGGTGTGCCAACCACCATATTTGCCTAGATATCAGCAATTGTATTTATCCATCTGTATTTTTCTATATCATGCAGACTTATTATGGCAGGGAGTAGTGGTTCTCAGCCTTCTACCTCTCAAGGCAAATCCAAATCCAGATCCAAAAATGTGGGGGGTATTTCGAAAGCTTCTGAACGTGATGCAAGTAGGCGCCATAGGGCCTTAGAGAAGCAAATAGACATATCCAACCTGCCAACCTCTAGGTGGCCTCCTGAGGCCACCTTCACTCTGACTGCGGCGGGGCTTCGCCAGGACTCTTCCTTGCCTGAGGAGATCCCTGCTCAAATGCGAACATGGATGGAGATGGCGATCAGGCAGGGGATCGCTGCCGGCTTACAGAATGCGGTCATGACCCGGCATCAACCTGCCCCTGTTGACCCTAAGACCCAGTCGCTTCAGTCTCTAGTCAGGTCGGAACACCACGCTGATCAGGTAATCCCTTCTGAGGATATTCCTATGCAGGATCCACAGGGGGGGGGGATCTGGACATGGAGGCTGAGGAACTGTTTCAAATGCAACACTTAGAACATAGTGATCTAGAATCCCTTCACGATTCCAAACATTCGTTATCTGAACCGGATCTTTTAGAGGAAGAGATGTCTGAAGAAAGGGGCTCTCCCCTGATCAACCTGTTTTTACTGGCCTGTTTCAGCCACAGCTATTTAAATCTCTCCTGTTTAAAGCAAAAAACATGGCAGGCATTGACACAGCAGTTCCCCCGTGTCTTCTGCAGAGGAGGGTCCTCAAGATCTCTTTTTTAATCAGCCCACAGTTCAAGCTGAGGCGATATTGGTCCCTCACATGTTTATGGACCTAGTTCAGAAACAGTTCCGTTCCCCTGCAATATGCCCGGCTACTACGGGTTATGATAGGAAGTTCTTTAACATGGCTGCAGAGTACCTCAATTTATTAAATACTCCGGAGGTCGATGATCCCATAGTTGGGCTTGCCTCTTCTTCGATTCCCAGTGAGTCGCTTGAGGCCTTAAGGCTGAGGATAAAAGGGCTGAAATAGCCCTACGCAAAGCCCATCACTCAGATGCCTGGGCCATCAGAGCAGCCACGGCTGCTTCCTTTTTTAACCGGGCTTCACTTAAATGGCTAAAGCAGGTTCGAGAACACGTCCCCAGCTCTAATATTAGGGCCCATCAGGACATAGCTAAGCTTACAGCGGCTGCAGAATTCTCAGCCGATGCGACCTTTCATTCGATCAAGTTCTCCACCAGGGCCATTGCATCCCATCTCTCCACAAGACGCCTTCTTTGGCTCAAACATTGGCAGGCGGACATCAAACACAAATCCAAACTCGTTTCAGCTCCTCTCCTGAGTGATAGACTTTTTGGTCCCTCCTTAGATCCGCTTCTCATTGAGACCCGGAATAAGAAAAAGGTACTACCTTCTCTGTTTCAAAAATCTGACCCAAGGTACCTCCAGTCCTTTCAGAAGAGCTCCTTTCAGCCATACTTCCAGAGCTCCTTTCTGTCTCAAGCGCACAAATCCCAATTTTTCCGCCCGGGACAGACCTCAGATAGGTCAGATCCCGGGGATAGGATACCGGAGGGGCGGCCAACCCAGAAGATCCTTTCGAACCTCCGGCAGCAGATCTTTCAGGCGCCCACGCTAGCCATGTGGAGCCTCATCCCATAGGGGCCGTCTCAAGTTCTATGCGGATCGCTGGGACTTTTCCACGTCTGATGCCTGGGTCCGAGACACTGTAAGGTTTGGCTTAGCACTAGAATTTCAATCCGCCCCATCCGATTTTTTCATGGTATCTCCTGTCTCCAAAAATTCGGTCAAGCATAACCTTATGGAGGCAGCTATCCAGCATCTTTTAAGCATACGGGCCATTCAACCGGTTACCGAGGACCAAAAGGGGCACGGTTTTTATTCTCTTCCCTTTTTAGTCCAATAAAGTTCAGGAGGGTGGAGAGCAATCTTGGACCTGAAACGCCTCAATAAATTTTTAGTCTACCGCAGATTCAAAATGCACACCTTACAATCCATTCTTGCCAGTATCAGGGAGGGAGACTTTCTCACCTCCGTTGATCTGATGGAGGCTTACTTGCATATTCCGATCAGACCATCACATCGTAAGTTTTTAAGGTTCTGCTATAATAACCAACATTTTGAATATTGGGCCCTTCCCTTTGGATTAGCTTCTGCTCCCCATGTTTCACCAAGGTCCTCGCTGCTCTGGCTGCTCATATTCGCGGTTTTCCAATCAGACTGCACTGTTACTTAGACTATATTCTAATTTTGTCAGCATCCTCTACACAAGCTGTACACGATACCCAGACAACTCTACGCATTTTGCGGGCACATGGCTTCTCAATTAACCGGGATAAAAGCCAATTAATCCCTTCTACCAGATTGCTACATTTAGGAGCCATCATTGATACACGGGTAGGCAAGGTTTACCTTTCCAAGGAAAGACATAAAAGTATACAACAACTAGTGCAGCAGATCAGGTCGCAAAATAAAGTTTCTCTTGCGGATCTTTCTACTCTTCTCGGTAAGATGATCTCATGTATTTCTATTATTCCTTGGGCTCGTCTTCATTCCAGATCCCTTCAGTGGTTCCTTCTGCCGTTCCAACGTTCCGGTCTAAGTAACTCCTGTCACAAGGTCAAAGTTCCAACACAGGTATTCACCTCACTTCTTTGGTGGTCCAGGCCAACAACAAACAAGGGTTGTCTCTTCAAGGAGCCCAACAGACTCACCATCACCACCGACACCAGCCTGCTGGGATGGGGTGCTCATCTTCAATTCTCGACAGCTCAGCGCCGCTGGTCAGCAAGTGAACAGTCTCACAATATCAATTGGCTGGAACTTCAGGCTATCCATCTGGCCCTTCATTCTTTACTACCGCAGGTACGCAACCAGCATATCTTAGTTCTCACAGACAATACAGCCACCAAGGCGCACGTAAACAAACAAGGGGGCACCCAGTCACAACCTCTCGTAAAGGAGGCGGAACGTCTCTGTCATTGGGCAGAGACCAATTTACTCTCCATCAGGGCAGAACACATCTCAGGAATCTGCAACACCCAGGCAGATTGGCTCAGCCAGGCCACAGTAGATCAGACGGAGTAGGCATCTTCATCCGTCGCTCTTTCAAGAGGCAGTCACGAGGTTTGGTCTTCCGGTGGTCGATCTTTTCGCATCCCCTCTCAATGCCCAATTTCCGAGGTTCATGTCCAGATACCCCTCTCAGGGAGCGGAGAATTTCAACGCTCTTTGCTGCCCGTGGCCCCCAGGGCTCTTGTACGCATTCCCCCCTCTTCCTTTGATTCCTCGGGTCATAGGGAAGATGCTAGAGGAACAGGCGGAACTGATTCTGGTAGCTCCCTACTGGCCCAGGCAGTCTTGGTTCACGAACCTTTGTTGTTTGTCGGTGTTCAAACCATGGAGGATCCCTCCGGACAGGATTGTTCTAACCCAGGGTCCTCTACAACACCTGAACCCTCAATGGTTCCAATTGACCGTCTGGAGGTTGAGCGGTCGTGTTTAATCAGCAAGAAACTGTCCAATAGAGTTATTTCTACCATCCAAGCTGGAGGCGTACCTCAACTACTCGCATTTATAACGCCACTTGGTCCATATTCGCAAAATGGTGTTCCAAATTTCATATTGAAACTCGATCTCCTTCGATTGCTCAAATCTTAGATTTTTTTGCAAGAAGGCCTCGATAGGGGACTTTCACCAAATACTCTGAGACAAGTTTCCGCTTTGTCTTCTGTTATTGATCATGAGGTTTCTCCATCCCTTTCTCATCCACTTATTCGCGCTTTTCTTAGAGGTGCCACTAATTTACGACCGCCCCCGGTTCATCGTTATCCAATCTGGGATCTGAATAAAGTGCTTTTAGCTCTTACCAAGCCTCCTTTCGAGCCCATACGTTCCACATCCCTACTATTCCTTACATATAAGGTAGTTTTCTTAGTGGCCATAACTTCAGCTCGGCGCATTTCCGAGTTGGCTTCCCTGTCGGTCAGGACCGACCTTTGTGTTTTTCACGCAGATAGGGTGGTTCTCCGACCAGATCCTACGTTCATTCCAAAGATTAATTCTGCTTTTCATAGGGCACAGGAATTAGTGTTACCCAATTTCTGTCCCGGGGATTGGAAAACCAGTGGCATAAGCTGGATGTCCGACATGCTTTAAAAGTCTACATCCATCGCACAGCTTCAGTTAGAAGGACCGAAGCCTTGTTTGTTGTTTTTCTGCCTCACAGTCAGGGTACTAAAGCATCTTCACCCACCATTGGTCGTTGGTTGCGAGCGACCATTGCCAAAGCTTATCAAGCCCAGGCCCTAGCAGTACCCAGGGGCATCACAGCTCACTCCACACGTAGTGCAGCAACCACAGCGGCTTGGGCCACTCAAGCTCCCATCACGGAGTTTTGTCGGGCCGCTACATGGGCGTTTCCCTCTCCTTTTATCAGGCATTATAAGATTGATGTCTTTGCAACAGCAAATGCTGCTTTGGTAGGAGGGTGCTACAAGGAGTGATACAGGGCAGGGACAGACTCCAGGTCCAGACAGCATCCCGCCTGTAGTACAGGCCAAGCTTTGGTATGTCCCACTCATTTGGATGCTCCGAGCAGCTTGTAGGAGAATAGGCATTGGTTCTTACCTGATACGCCGGTTCTCTTCGACCTGCAAGGAACATCCAACCCTATCCTACTTTGTTATTGCTGTCTGTTTCTTTTTCTTTCCGTCTGGGGGAGTCCTGTTTTTCAACCAAGATGATATAGTAGTTCTTGGGAAGCGTCACCTGCTTTCTACTGCGATCTTCGCCAAAACTGGGGAACGCCATGAAAGAGTCCCATGGAGGAGGAGGAGCGTTCCGAAGTTTAAGCTCAGCCTATCAGAAGGAAGACTGAACCAACCCACTCATTTGGATGCTCCTTGCAGCTGGAAGAGAACCGGCATATCAGGTAAGAACCAACGCCTAATCTCCAACACTGAACACTTCAACAAGAGAATAATCAGTGAAGCCATCAAAATAGAGAAACACCCCCATAACATGAATAAACGGGACGATGCCTCCCGCCTACCAGACATTTGGAAACTAGCCCTTATCAACAAACGAGTCCCAGCCACAAAAACCAACACCGGACCCAAAACAACACATGACGCCACCACCAATCTCCCTCACCAGACTCAAACCCAAACCCAAACTCACCCCATAGACGAAAGGCAACCACCATCCAGAAACCAGACCACGGGAGCATCTCCAGTTGCCACACATCCCAACCCCCAAACCAAGCAAACTGACACACACCATGAACACAGAGCCAGGCCTCAAACTCGGAGCCAAACCAAAACCCGGAACGTCACATCACAGCTCAGGATATCACATCACAGAATTCAGGAGGTTACACCACAGGATGTTGTAATATAGCCAACGACACAGTAGATTACAACACAAGACCCAGGATGTCACAACAATAAAACTCAGAAAGTCATCACACAGCCCATTACCCAGGTCATCACGACCCAGGAGATTACAGCACAAGACCCAGGATGTAAAATTCAGAAGGTCATCACACAGCCCATTACCCAAGTCATTACAACACGGGAGGCTGATAGACACATAGCCAATACCTCAGCCACCCATGTTCTTAAGAAAAAGCCAGCCAATCTGCAAACATCAACTCTATCAACCAATCAAGAAATGACAACACAGCCAACCTCTCCACTATTATATATAGGGTGACAGCAGCTCAGATCACGCTTTGCTCGCACAGCTCGAAGCTGAAAGCACCAGCCTGAAGATGGCAAGTGAGATCTTGTCGAAACGTTGCCAATACACTCTCAATCTTACACGGGAAAAGATCCGAACATGCCAAGATCTGCATATATATATTCCAGGGATCCTGGAATAAATAGTTCCCCAATGCCTTTAGCAAATATATATATGTATATTAGCTAAAGGCATCGGAGAACTATTTATTCCAGGATCGCCTGCCCCTTAAGGGGGCAGGCCCCTAGGTGTTCCAGCCACCTAATTTCATAGCCTCTTTACATTGCTAATCTATCAAAGGCATTACCATGGCCAGCAACAACAACTCCAGATCTAGACTAACTGCTAAAAATAGAGATAAATACACAGAGCCCAAAAAGACCTCTAAGGCAGCAGAAAAAGATGCACGCAGATGCCATCAGACATTAGAAAGGCAGGTGGGAAAATGTACACGAGCAGCTGCACAACCCACCTCTTCACCACTCATCATACTCCTTACCTCACAGGCCCAGAACCCTCCAACCGCGCCTCTGGATTCATCCAGAAGGAGCAGCATATCGATACAACCTCCCCAGGAGGCTCTTTCTAACATTCTCTCCCCAGGAAGGCCCCAGAGGCAATATTCACGCCAACTGCAGCTGACCTCTGACAAGAGGAGGAACTTCTGGAGGAAATCCCTGCCAACATGAGGGCATGGATGGAGCTAGCTATCCAGAAGGCCATATCAGCAGGCATCCAACAGGCTATTCAGGCAGGATGAACACCCTCAGCTTCAGTTTGCGGATCTCTTTCTGAATGATCTCTGGGCATCACGGATTCACATCTTCATCAGGTACCGCCCCGCAGAACTATCGTTGCCCACTGTCAGAGACCCTCAGTGCACACAGGATATGGGAGATCAAAGGAATCCAATGGATCAAATGGAGGAGGGGCCGGTACACACCGTTGACTAGGTATTGTCAAAGGTGGATCCGCTAGAAAGGGGGATGTCTGACAATGAAGGCCTCTCACCTGACCTCCCCGTATTTACAGGATTATTCTGCCCACAATTATTTAAATCCTTGCTGTTTAAGGCTAAGAATACCGCATGGCTGGATAATACGGATACCCCTCCCCCACCCAATACTCCAGGGGAAGCAGAGGATCTAGCAACCAGTCACTGAGGCAGAGGTTATCCCTGTGCCACACATGCTTTCCAATTCAGACGACCGGATGTGAATCCCTCTTTGTAAAGTGTGGTTCCAAGGTTCAGATGGCCTATTGATCACATACCTGACTCCCTGCTATGTGACATTGGCCCTGCCTGAGCTCCTCAAGGTCATAGCCAGCTTGGCGGTTGAGACCCCAAGGCTGATGGTCATGGGGGATTTCAACCTGCCCTCGGCTGGCAGGACCCCGAGGGTTGCCCATGAGTTCTTGGCTTCTGAAATCACCCAGCCGCCCTTTTTAGGGTGACCCGCTCCCTCTTAGAAGTGGGAGCACGGGAGGATCCTCTCCAAGGGCGGGCTGAGGACGTTTCAAATTTTCTGATGGACAAAATCATTCAGATCCAGGATGGGTTGGACTCTGACTGGGCGACTCTGGACGGGGGATCGGGGGCAGAATTCGGGGAGGTCGTCTGGGGGGAGTTTGATACTGTTTTCCCCGAGGACATGGACAGGATGCTGGGGGGGCTTAATGCTACTACATGTTTACTGCATCTGTGCCCCTCCTGGCTGGTATTGGCCACTCGGGAGGTGACGCGAGGTTGGTTCCCGGATATCATTAATGCTTCCTTGAGTGAGGGGTTTCTACCTGCCACCTTGAAAGAGGCGGTAGTGAGACCCTTCCTCAAGAAACCGTCCCTGGACCCAACTCTGTTATCTAACTTCGTTTTATGGCGAAGGCTGTTGAGAGTGTGGTGGCACGACAGCTTCTCCGACACCTGGATGAAGCTGTTTATTTAGATCCACGCCAATCAGGCTTCAGGCCCGGATACAGCATGGAGATGGCTTTGGTCGCATTGGTGGATGATCTTTGGAGGGCCCGTGACAGAGGTTTTTCCTCTGTCCTGGTCCTATTAGACCTCTCGGCGGCTTTTAATACTGTCGACCACAATATCCTATTGCAGCGGTTGGGAGGGTTGGGGGTGGGAGGCACTGTTTTATGGTGTTCTCCTCCTTCCTCTCCGACCATTCGCAATTTGTGTTGGCAGGGGGGCAAAGATGGACCTCGAGGTCCCTGATTTGTGGGGCTCCTCGGGTCAGTGCTCTCGCCCCTTCTGCTCAACATTTACATGAAGCTGCTGGGTGAGATCAACCGTGGCTTTGGGGTGGAGTTTCATTAGTACGCTGATGATACTCACCTGTACATTTCCACTCCAGGCCACCCCAATGAAGCCGTGGAAGTGATGACCCAATGCTTGGAGGCTGTGCGGGGTTGGATGGGGTGAAACAGGCCTCAGCTCAACCCGGTCAAAACCGAGTGGCTGTGCTTTCCGGCACCCCGATACAGTCAGTTAGTTCCATTGCTGGCTGTGAGGGGGAAATTCTTGCCCCCATGGAGAGGGCATCCAATCTGGGTGTCCTCCTGGACATGCGGCTGTCGTTAGATCATATAGCGGCCGTCACCATGGGGGCTTTTTAATCAGGTCCGCAGGATCTACCAGTTGCGGCCCTTTCTGGATCGGGATGCCCTTCGCATGGTCATATCTGCCCTCGTTATTCCCGTCTGGACTATTCCAATGCTCTCTACATGGGCTCTCCTTGAAGAGCACCCGGAGGCTCCAGTTGGTGCAAAATGCAGCCGTGCGGGTGGTTTGGGGGGTTCCTCGGAGCTCCCATGTTACACCACTCTTGCGTGAGCTGCATTGGCTCCCGGTAGCCTTCCGGGTGCGATTCAAGGTATTGGTGATTACCTTTAAAGCGTTCCATGGCTTGGAACCTGGATACTTACGGGACCGCCTACTGCTGTCATCGATCTCCCGTCGCCCAGTATGCTCCCGTAGGGTGGGCCTCCTTGGGGTGCCACCGGCTGGACGGCTGGCGACCCCGAGGGTATGGGCCTTCTCTTTGGGGACACCTTCCCTCTGGAATGAGCTTCCCCCGGAGATGAAGACCATCCCTGACCTTTTGGCCTTCCGGTGCGCATTGAAAACATACTTATTTCATCAAGCCAGTCTGGCCTAGGGTTTTATAGGGTTAATTTGGTTTTAATGGGTTTTAATCTTTTATATTCTTGATTGAATTTTATTTTGAGCCATTGTATTTAATCTTTTTAATGGTTTTTTAAATATTGTATTTATATCATTTTTTAATTTGGGCTGTACACCGCCCTGAGTCCCGGTAGGGAGAGGGGAGGTATAGAAAACTAATAAAATAAATAAAAATAAATAGTGCAAAAACAATGGGCTGCAGCAGCCTCATATCCCGCTCCCGCAGGACATAATAAAAAAATACTATTATTTGGCACCTGAGTTCTCTAAATTTCTAAAAACTCCAGAAATGGACAAACCGATCATTGCGCTTGCATCTTCCTTAGCCATCCCAAGTGAAGCTGAAGAGGCTCTCAAGCCTGAAGAAAAGAGGGCGGAACTACTCTTTCACAAGGCACATGTCTCGGATGCATGGGCCATCAGAGCGGCCACAGCTACCTCCTTTTTCACCAGATCATCTCTCAGATGGCTCCGCCACCTGAGGGATACCATTCCAGCCTCAAACATCAGGGCACATCAAGATGTGGCTAAATTAATCGCTGCTGCTGAGTTTTTGGCAGATGCTACCTTCAATGTAGTTAAATTTTCTTCTAGGGCCATTGCTTCCAAATTGCGGCTAGAAGGTTACTTTGGCTCAGGCATTGGCAGGAAGACGTCAAGCACAAGTGGTACCTTGCCTCAACTCCCTTCTCAGACAACAAACTTATTTGGCAGTGCGCTTGAATCCCTCCTAATTGAAATCAGAACCAAAAAGAAAATTCTTCTCTCTCTTTTTCGTCGATCAGAGTCCAGATCACCCTTTTGTAGGGATTCCTTTAGTCCCTTCTACCAACACTACTATCCAAGATTTCAAAGACAACATGGATTCAGACAATAGACAGATAGAATTGAACCCGGAGACAGATATAGAAGGGGACTCCATCCTAGGAGACAATTTCGAGGAACAGGATCTAGGCCCTTCCACTGGTCCAAGTAACGATCACAACGAGATTCCCATTGGCGGTCACCTAAAAATGTTTGCCGACCAATGGGATTCCTCTATCACTGAAACATGGGTCAGAACACAGTACGATTTGGTCTGTCACTGGAGTTCAGCTCCACCCCCTCCAGATATTTTTATGAAGTCCCCAATTTCCAGGGACACAGAAAAAAGGTTTCTCATGGACACAGCCATAGCACATCTACTAGAGATCCGGGCCATACAACCTGTCCCTTCTAATCAAAAAAGTCTTGGTTTTTATTCGCATCTCTTCATGGTCCCTAAAAGTTCAGGGGGATGGAGGGCAATCCTGGATTTAAAACGTGTAAACCAATTTTTAGTTTATCAAAAATTTAAAATGACCACTCTCCAATCCATCTTACTCAGCATCAGAAAAAACGATGTTCTTATCTCCATAGACCTCACGGAAGCTTACTTGCATATCCCAATTAGGCCCTCACATTTCAAATTTCTTCATTTCTGTTACAACAACATCCATTATGAATATATTGCTCTCCCATTTGGCCTAGCTTCAGCTCCCAGAACTTTTACAAAGGTCTTGGCTACCTTGGCAGCATCACTCAGAGATAGGTTCATCCGATTTCAATGCTACTTGGATGACATTCTTATTCTGGCATCTTCCATCAATCAAGCAAATTCGAACACTCAAACTACATTTGTAACCCTACAACAACATGGGTTCTCAATCAATTGGTCAAAAAGTTATTTAACATCCTCTACCAGACTCATTCACTTTGGCGCCATCATTGACATCCTGGAAGGCAAAGTTTTGCTCTCCCCTGACAGACAAGAAAGCATTAGAGATTTGGCTCAACAGATTAGAACTCTTAGGAAAGTGCAACTATGTCTCCTTTCTAAATTGCTCGGAAAAATGACTTCTTGTATTTCTATTATCCCTTGGGCCCAGTTCCATGAAAGAATTCTGCAGTGGTTCCTGTTGCCATACCAACGTATTGGGAGAGATGATGCCAAGACTCGCGTAAAAGTTCCATCAACCGTCCTCAGGTCTCTATGATGGTGGACATGACCCAAAATCAACAAGGGATGCCCTTTCAAAGATCCACACAGGTCGATTATTACAACAGATGCCAGTCTAGTGGGATGGGGGGCCCACTTCCAATCACATACAGCGCAAGGCCTTTGGACGGATTCAAAGAAGGCACACAATATCAACTGGCTAGAACTGAGAGCGGTGTACTTGGCACTCCGACAATTCCTCCCGCATCTCCATTGCAAACATGTGCTCGTCTTAACAGACAACATAACTGCAAAGGCCCATATCAACAAACAACGAGGCACTCATTCCAATCTACTAATGAGGGAAGCAGAAATACTTCCTGTGGGCCGAAATCCATCTTCTCTCTCTAAAGGCGGAGCACATATCTGGAATAGCAAATGTACAAGCGGATTGGCTCAGCAGAGCCACGTTAGACCAATCAGAGTGGCATCTGGACCCCAAGATCTTTCTGGAGGCTACTCGGAGGTTGGGCCAACCGGTTGTCAACCTGTTTGCCACCCCACTCAATGCACAGCTTCCCTGATTCATTTCTCATTACCCATTGCAAGGAGCAGAGGACATGAAAGCCCTCAGATGTTACTGGCCCACCGGATTGCTATACGCTTTTCCTCCCCCTCCCCGTGATCCCCAAATTCAGAAGTTTTATTTATTTATTTATTTATTCGTACTTCTATACCGCTCCCTCTCCCAAAAAGGGACTCGAGGCGGTGTACATTCAACAAACAAGATAATACAGATAACAGAAGTGAAATCAGGTAAATAATCTAAGATGGCTAAGAATCACCCTTATAAAATTTTAAAATATAAATCCCAATGATTTTATTTGGCTAGACCGGCTTGTTTGAACAGCAAGGTCTTAACTGCGCGCCGGAAGGTTAGGATGTCTGACATGGCTCGTATATCCGGGGGGAGACAATTCCAGAGGGATGGGGTTGATTCAGAAGTTGCTGGAAGAAGAAGCAGACTTATTATTGGTGGCTCCTTAGTGGCCAAGGCGAGCATGGTTTGCAGACCTGAAGGACCTCTCGAGGGTACCACCGTGGAGGATCCCATCATCGGTCATATCGCTGTCTCAAGGCCCAGTGCTACACTTGGACTCCCAATGGCTAAACTTAGCCGTATGGAAGTTGAATGGCGACGTCTGAGAGATGAACATCTTTCTACTCAAGTTATTCACACTATTCAGTCGGCTTGACGTCCTTCAACAAACCGAATCTATGAGGCCACCTGGTCTAGTTTCTGCCGTTGGTGTCAGAGGGTTCAGATCGACCCCACTTCCCCATCAGTAGCACAGTTATTAGAATTTTTACATGAAGGCCTAAGCAAAGGGCTATCACCCAATACTCTGCGGAGACAGGTGGTGGCCCTGGCTTCAGTCATATCTTGGGATGATCTTACCTCCATATGTCATCACCCTCGCATTCGCAGTTTTCTGCATTGTACCAAGAACTTGAGGCCCCCCGTAGTGCACCAATATCCAACTTGGGACTTAAATAAGGTACTATTTAAGAATCTCTGAACTAACTGCATTATCAGTGCACAAAGACTTTTTTTATTTATTCCATTTATATACCGCCCTTCTCCCGAGGGACTCAGGGCGGTGAACAGCCCATCTAAAAACCCCACAAAGAATACAAAAGTTAAAAAATATTAAATTTCAATCGGCTGCTTGATAAAACTAACAAAACCCCACCCCACCCCCCTTAAAACCCAATTTAGAATTAATAAAATGGAGACCAAATTAAAACCATCTCAGCCAAGGCCGGCCTGCTCAAAGAGCCAGGTCTTCAACGCGCGCCTGAAGGTCCTCAGGTCCGTGCCGGTACGGAGCTCCGGTGGCAGAGTATTCCAGAGGGTGGGGGCACCCACAGAGAAGGCCCTACTCCTCGGCGCCGCCAGACGGCACATAGCGGCTGACGGCACCCGGAGCAGACCCTCTCTGTGGGAACGCACCGGCCTGTTGGAGAACGCTGGCAGAATGCGGTCCTGAAGGTAACCTGGTCCCATGCCATGGGTCGCCCTAAAGGTCAAAACTAGAACCTTAAAGCGAACCCGGAGAGCCACTGGCAACCAATGCAGCTCGCGCAGGAGAGGCGTCACATGGGCGCTACGTGACGCCCCCATGATCACCCGCGCAGCTGCATTTTGCACCAGCTGGAGTCTCCGGATGCTCCCCGCAGGGAGCCCCATGTAGAGGGCATTACAATAGTCCAGGCGAGAGGTGACAAGGGCCTGAGTGACCGTGCGCAAGGCGTCCCGATCCAGGAAGGGCCGCAACCGGTAGATCCGACGGATCTGATGAAACGCCCCCCTGGAGACGGCCGCGATGTGATGTTCAAGTGACAGCCGTACATCCAGGAGGACTCCCAGGTTGCGAGCCCTCTCTGTGGGGGGCAGAACTTCCCCCCGATAGCCAGCGAAGGTGTCAGCTGGCTATATCGGGGCACCGGAAACCACAGCCACTCGGTCTTGGATGGGTTGAGCCGAAGCATGTTCCCGCCCATCCAGTCCCGCACAGCCTCCAGGCACCTAGACATAGCCCCCACGACTTCTGCATTCTCCATTCGGATAGAGTGGTTCTCAGACCAGATCCCTCCTTCATTCCAAAAGTTAATTTGGCATTCCGTAGAGCTCAAGAGCTGGCTCCCCAATTTTTGCTCATGTCCATCACACAGGCTCGAACATCAATGGCACCGCTTGGATGTAACAACGACCTTACACATCTACATAGAGTGCATGGCACCCTCCAGAAAGACAGAAGCCCTCTTCGTGTCCTTTCAGCCTAACACCCTGGGATGTAAGGTTTCACCCTCTATCATAGGTAGATGGCTAAGGGCCACCATCGCTAAGTCGTATGACTCTCACTCGATACCAGTGCCCCAAGGCATTACAGCTCACTCCACTAGGAGTGCAGCCACTACAGCAGCATGGATGACCCAAGCTACAATAGAGGAGATTTGCCGAGCTGTAACCTGGGCTTCTCCATCTCCATTTATTAGAAATTATAAAATTGACATATTTGCTTTTGCTGAGGCTTCATTTGGTAGGCGAGTTCTGCAGCAAGTTATTTCAGAGACAGGTATGCAACCCAGATTGAGTCCCTCCCTTAGGACAGTGCCAAGTAATATATCCCATTACTGGATGCTCTGAACAGCTCATGGGAGAAAGGGCATTGGTACTTACCTGATACGCCCGTTCTTTCTGAGCTGTGAAGAGGATCCAGCCCACTTTTTTATTCCGTCTGTTAGGGGATCTGTCCGGCCAGGATTATTACATAGGCTTAAGCATATAGGGTATCAATACCTCGGTTTCGCAAAACTGGGGACGCTAAGGAGGAATCTCGCGGAGGAGGAGGAGTGTCCTCAAGTTTAAGCCCAGCCTTCCTAGAAGGGACTGAAGCACCTTCCCATTACTGGATGCTCTTCACAGCTCACAGAGAACGGACATATCAGGTAAGTACCAACGCCCTTTTTATTAAGCATACCAGAATTAGGGGTTGTTGATCTAGTGAACCATACACAGAGGTTCACTAGTTTTACTCTTTTAAACAGAAATCCTTTTCAGGTGTTCATTTTGCATTCAAAAAGAATGTTACATGTGACCTTCCTTTTAGAACTTCACTAGATAAGGAACAAATTTGAGTAAACATGGTTAGGGCTCTATTACCAAGCCTACCTCCTGACTGTAAGGGCAGCGAAGGACAATACTTTAACAGAAAAACCCAGTTGGAAGGGACCTTGGGGTCATCTAACTGCTCAAGCATGAGACTCTGTGTTATTTCAGGCAAATGATTGTCCAATGTCTTATAAATTTCTAGGGGGGGGGGGACACACAACTTATAGAAGCAAGTTGTTCCACTGATTAATTGTTCTGTCAGGAAATTTCCCTAGTTCTAGATAGCTTCTATCCTTGATTAGTTTCCATCCAATGCTTGGTATCCTGCTTTCAGCTGTTTTGGCCCCTCTGCTTTCAGCTGTTTTGGCCCCTCTTCTTTGTGACAGATAGATATTGGAACACTATTTTGTCATTCCTAGTCCTTTTCATTAAACTAGATATGCCTATTCATTTAACTTCCAGTCCTATGATCATTTTGTTTTCCTCTGCACTCTTTCTAGAATCTCAACATCTTTTTTATATTATGGTGACAAAAACTGGATGCAGTATTCCAAATGTGGTCTTACCAAGGCATTTTAAAGTGGTACTAACACTTCACATGCTCTTAATAGAGCCTAGGGCTGAGTTAGTGTTTTGGGCAGCTGCAGCAAAGTTATACTTCATATGATTGTCCACTAGTATTTCAAAAACTCTCTCTGATTGAGCCAGGTGCCATTTATTCTATAACTGTACATTTAGTTTTTCTTGCCTAAATATAGAACCTTACTTTTCTCAACACTGGGTTTCATTTTGTTAGGTAGGGCCAGTGTTCAAGTGTGTCAAGATGATTCTATTTGTTGAACCTATCTTCTGGAGTGTTGGCTATTCCTACCAGCTTGGTGTCTTGCAAATTAGATAAGTTATTACTGTTACTGCATCCACCAATAGTTATCCTGCAGTCTTATTCAGGTAACATGTGCCCTCTTGATGGGGTCAACACCTTTAGGAATTCTTCTACAAGGCCATGCAGAACTGTTGGCTTAGCATTTCTCACATAAAATCAGTCAGATTTGTTTTCTATTGAATGTTGGCCTTGCTACAGGTCTTCGATAGATGCCCAAGGCATCTATCTTGCTATTTCTTGCAGATTCTTGCTATTTTAAATGGTATCGGTTTGAACATGTTGAATCTGAAGACAAGATCATTTTTCATTTGTAATGATCTCTGATGGTGGTGAGTTAGAGATTGGGCATCCATCCTTGTTCTTCTTGGCCTTTACCACTGATCATAGTTTCCTTCTGGATCAGGTCTAGGAATTGGTTGGGCAAATCAGCTCTTAGAGGTGGGTGACACTACTTTGCTTTTTTCAGTTTCATGCGTGTTAATAGTGGCTGGAAAGAAGAGATCCTGTTCTCTTCCTCTTCTTTGTGGGGTTCCACATGATTTTGCACTCTCTTTTTCTTCTCCATTATTGACCTGAAGTGGTTACAAAGTATGGTATCATCAGTCTGCAAATGTGTGTTTACAGCCCATTTTTATTAAGTAATACTTGTTCTTAAATGCTCATGAAAGGGAATTTTCCAGTTCTTAACATTGGCTTGGCTAGGATTTTTATTCATTTTATGATTGAATGAAGAAAATGATCATCACTACTTGAGTACCAGTTGCAATTATAATGTTGAACGTTCCCTATGAGGCCAATTTTCATCTATATCTAAGAAGATTATATATTTTGATACACTATACACATCTTTGTGGTATTATGTTTTTTACATAATATTTGTTAACTTCCAGAATGCTATATTTCTTAGGGCTAATGTGAACGTGAGAAACATTTTCAGGGAGAAAAGAAATTTTGGGAGCCTAACGTTTTTCCCAATAGGTTTTTTTTAAGTTAGCTTTCTTTCTTTTAGAGACTTACAGTCTTTCAATCAACTGTTTTTGTTTTGACCTAAAATTCATTAAAATAAGATTAGATATATTTTGAAAGTAAAGACAATATCTTTTGGAAATTATTATTGTTTAGATGTCTGTCAGCATTATTAAAATTTTTACACAGCCAAGTCAGCCTAAATTAAATGGTAGTTAAAATTAGATGCAGATTGGATTAAGTTGGGCAGAAAAGGAGAAGATATTGGCTTGGGTATAAATATTTGGAAGCTGATCCATTAGGGCAAGACTGTCAAACTCCCAGCCCATGGGCTGGATGTGTCATGTGTTGGCCATACCACACCTGGTTTAGCAAAGGGGGAAAAGTCCTGATACATCACATGACGATGACATGAGTTTGACACCCCCGCATTAGGGCTAGACCAGGTTCATCTGCTTGCTGTCAGGCCACTCCTAACTTTCTATTTCTTTATAATTAACTCAGTTTGATAATTGGTTATCAGTCTTTTCCTTTGTCAAGCTTTCAGTCTCATATGTCTGGAATTCTCTTTGCAAACTTTTGCTTCTTAAAGAGAATGAATGTCAGTGCTCACCTCTGCTTATGAAAAAGAAATGGAGTAATAAGGACAGAGAGATTGACATGCTTGATCAGTAATTTTTAGTAAAAATCAGGTTTTCGCAGAAGCTTTCAAGATACTCATGTTGTTCCTATCTTCTCATCATTTAAGAAGTAGTTAAACATACGTTCATTGCTTTATTCCTTGGGTAAGGGTGGCAAACAGGTATCTTAAGGTATGGTTGTATAATTACAACCATTCATTTAGTGACCATTTGAAATTACAATGGCACTGAAAAAGGTGAGTTACAACTTACACTTAGGACTGTCACAGCATCCCCATGGTCATGTCATCACCATTTATTAACTTTCCAACCATGCTTCTGATAAGCAAAGTCAATGGGGAAAGACAGATTGCTTTACAGCTGCATGGTTCACTTAATAAATGTGGTGATTTTCTTTAACATCATGGCAAAAATTTGATACAACTCAATAACTGCCTTGCTTAGCAATGGAAATTCTGGTCTCATCATAAAATTATGGACTTTATGTAGTAGTTTTTTTTCCTATTCATTTGTAGTTATAAACATGTTTCTGATCTGTTTTCTGTTTGGATTAGGGTGGGGTTTTTTAATCTTTATTGCTACAAGCTATCCGGTCAACATGGCTGTATAATCTTGATAATCAAGGATGTCAGTTGTTGGAAATCTAGCATCCAACTATGATATTACAAGTTTCTGACTTGTCTCATTGATGATTGCAAGATGAAAGTTTTGTACATACTGATAATTAAGGAAAAGTTCAATGCCTCTTACAACAGTTTCTCTTTCTCCAAACATTTTCATCTGGCCAGGCTGGGAACAGTTTTCATGAAATAACTGTTTTAGTTGTTTAATAATGTTATTAAATTTTATAAACTATACACATAAAACATAAACTAATATTAATTTGTGATGATATAATTTCTTATTTTTGCATCATAAGGTTATGCAAGATATTTGAAAAAAAAACTTTACAAAAGATACTACCAAACTAAGTTTTCTCAAAACTTCACAGTAGATACACTATTTGGAAGAAGTGCAAGGCTGAAGGCTGCCCCTAACAATGATGCACAGCTGCTTCACTGGCCCTTTTAGAAAAAACCAATGGAGGACAGTCTTTGAAACAGAAATAACATTTCTTTAAAACGTAGCTGGCTTAATATTTCAAGGACTGCTGCTTGATTGGCTTGGCTTCCTTTGTAGATACCCAATCATCAAGAACTTACTTAGTATTTCTTGCACACCCAGAATCAGAATACCACCATTTGCTGGCAAAGCAGAATAGAGGTAGGTTAAGAATTTATGCATTTTACACCAATATAACTGTTTGCCTACATTGATCAGATAGAATTTCTGTGTTGCTGTATTGCTTTTATTTTCCTTTATATTTTATATGATTTACCACATATGCATGGTAAATCATACGTTTTCTTAATATTATGTTCAGAATTACATTTTGATTGGGTACATTTATCCAGTTAACTTATGTAAAATGCTTATAATATTTTTTGACTATTTCATTTTTTTCTCTACAGTTGCATTGAAGTCAAGGAGTTTAGCAAAACCTGAAAGAAATAGCATGCAGGACAGCAATAGCACCGTGCAGACCAGAGGGAAAATGCATATGCTAGAAGGTGAACTTTTATTGCAGGTAATTATCATCATTACTATGAATATTTCAAAGGAATTCCTTACAGCAAGATACAAAGGAACTTCATAGTGTAAAATGTCTTGGATCTGCCCAATTATTATTATTATTAATACAGTTTTGGAAGCGTCCTTGGAGGTTTTCTTCTTCTTTTGTTGTTTCTTTTTTTTTTTGCCTTTCCTTTGTTTTCTTACTTCAGTCAAAGGAATCATTTTACCAGTTTCATGGACTTCTAAATTACTAATCTCTTAACAAATTGCTTACTATTTGAGGAAGAATTATGATATCATCCATCTGTGGAGATTCTCAATTGTCCTGGTCATGAATGTCCCAAAGGTGCTTTTCCAAAAGGAAACTGGATTTTACTTTTTTTCTTTCAAAACTTTTCACTTCTCATCCAAGAAACTTTTTTTGTTCTTTAGAATAGAAGAAACTTCTTGGATGAGAAGCGGAAATGCTTTCAAAGAAACCTCCCCCCCTTCTCTAAGAAAGTCCAGTTGCCTTTTGGAAAAGCACTTTTGGGAATCATAATTCATTTCTCCAGTGATTTAACAGGACCATATTCTCTTTCTCAGCCCCGATTGTAGTAGTGGATGATTTATAAATAAATGCAATTTGCTTGACAATTAAACAAATGTTGTATAATAGTTTGGTTACAATTCTAGCAACAAATTGCAGTTGTTTCCTTAATAGACCAAACTAAGGGACATTATGCTTGCTTGATTCTTATTTTGTACAATATATGAATCTACCCACTGTTAATTTTTATGTATGATTTTCTGAAAATTCACGATTGAAAAATCTCACTTTAGTGCCATTTAGCCACTATATGTCAATACTCTAAAACTACATTTTAAAAAACCCAGTCTCTCCTTTAATCCTTCTGGTTGCTATCAGGTTTTGCATTTATATTTAACTCTTATGCCAGTGTTAAAAATAAAAAACTTCCCAAAACATAAAACGTTTTTTTCCAGATTTTTTTTTTATTTCATTCCCTTGGTCCCTTAAACAACTATTCATAAAAACCAGTGTGCTTTGTAAAGTATTACTTTAAAATAAGAGGCTAGAATTTAACAACACTAGAGCAAACAATAGATACAAACTCAAGGTTAACCGCACCAAACTTGATTGCAGGAAATACAACTTCAGTAACAGAGTGGTCAATGTCTGGAATACTCTACCTGACTCTGTGGTTTCTTCCCCAAACTCCAAAAACTTTAACCTTAGATTATTTACTATTGACCTCACCCCTTTCCTAAGAGGTCTGTAGGAGGCATGAATAAGATCACCAACGTGCCTACTGTCCCTCTCTTAATGTTTCTTTTATATACATATATTTCTATTTTTCTTATATATATCCATGTATTCATAACTATATTTTTACTTATACCTATTTTGTAAGTAATTAACAAATAAAAATAAATAAATAAAATAAATAAATTGGAAAGATAATTCTGCTGCTTTGTTGGGTGTGTTCACAAAGTGCTGTTAAATATATCACACTGGCTATTTTGTGTACTAGCAAATTGTTCATGTATGACCTTTTTTAAAAAATCATATTGCTGTTGTCTTCAGGCATTAAATGGCTTTGTGCTAGTGGTCACATCAGATGCCCACATATTTTATGTGTCTTCTACAATCCAGGATTATTTGGGTTTCCAGCAGGTACGCATTTTAATTATACATTTTTTAAAAAAATCATATTATTACTATATTGTTGTTATTTAATGAAATGCAGCTTTTTAAACATCACTTCTTTGGTTCACTGAAAAAATAGTGCAGTGTATAAACAATCCAGAAAGTTGTTGTGTCATTTCTATTCATTTTCACCATTCATTTTTCTCTTTGTTCAAAATGTTTTTTCCAGACCTGTTAACTTCTCATAGTAAGTTAGTAAGTTAAGGTTTGTTCTCAGTAAATGTCCCTCCCTAATGACATCTACTGCTTGCACAGATAACAAGCATTCAAATGAATATAGGAGGCCTTAAAATTAGAAAATGTTATTAAAAAGATATGTTAAGTTTTTAAACTATTAAATAATGTAAGTTTTGATTCCAAATTATATCCTATAATCCTCTTCTGTAGATGAATGGGCTAACAATAGATTCATTTCCATGTTCACATCTGTTCTAAAGAAACCCCTTCCAGACTCCTTTCTTTTCCACATACTTCTAGTTATCAATTGAAGAGAATATTTGGAGTTCATACTTGAAGTATGGTGCTCTTACTGAAGCTTGGTTGTTTTGGCTACAGACATTGGTTGTTTTCTTGAAGACAATGAAACATCTGAAAAAAAAACCCTAACCAACCTCAGAAGGCACCAAGGACCCTACATTTCTAGATTCTAGATGTTAGTCTATTCTATGCTTAGTCTACCCTTTCTTCACTAGTAGTATTGTTCCAGAATGATTTTAAAAAATCTTTAACTTATTCAGCAATTTTTTTTTTCATGTAAATCATTTCCTTGTGTTATTTCTCAATTATACTGAGATAAACTGTAGTGCTTATTTTCTAGTAATCAGATCTGGTGAGTAAATGGCTGAACTATTTTTATTATTATTTCTTTGATATAGTCTGACATTATACACCAGTGTGTATTTGAATTAATTCACACAGAAGATAGACCAGAATTCCAGCGTCAGATTCACTGGGCTCTTAATCCTATACAGTCCTCAGATTCTGGACAGATAATGCAAGGTGAGGAATCAAATAGCTGCAAGTAATTACATATGTTTCAATGAAAGATAATCAGTTTAAAGTTTACAGGTAACTGAAGAGGTATTTCATAATGCATTTGCTACTTTACATCAGATGCCCTATATAAAAATGCCCTTAATTTTACGCACCTGTCAGTTTTTAAAGGAAAGGTTTACAAAACTGCAATCTCTTCAAGAAGAAATATAATTTTGAGCAGATAGAAGTAATAACTACCACTTATTTTTTAAGTATATGTCAGCTTTATAAAATATATATGAAATATATATTTTGCTCATAAAAGTATTTTTGATACATCAAACTTAAAAGTTTAATTCAGACAATAATTGTAAATTAGAATTGATTTTCCATATGTAAGATGGATGGATGGATAATACAGATAGATTGATAAATGAGATAGATAAATAGATGGGTGGGTGGGTGGGTGGATGATAGATAGAATTAAAACTAAAAATATACATCAGTTAAATTTGTGTGTTTAGAAGTGAATAAATAATATTGAAAACAAAAAAAATCAATTATGGGAAAACAATGGAAGTTTTGTGTTATGAACAAAAAATTATATGTATTTTTCAGGAAAAAAAAACTTCCTAAAACCTAAGAATACATACGTTTCCACATGAAACTTAATCTCATTTTTTAAAATCTGAAATTTATAGCTATGCATGGACAGAAATAAAATGTCACAGTTAAATAATAATGAAATTCATTGAATACAACAGTATAAATATTTCACTTAATTATTCTTCATTCACTTTTTGCTGCTGCATCCCTTTTGTAATGCTCTTAACATGCCATTCAAAGTCTAGTTGGGCAGAAACTCCCTTAAATCGCAAGTTTTATAATGCAGATATTTTTCAAAGAAGTTCTAAGGTTATTTTTTTCCCCTGCAGAAGATAATGGCTTTCAACAAACAGCAACATATTACAACCCCGATCAGCTACCCCCAGAAAATTCATCCTTCATGGAGCGAAATTTCATTTGTAGATTACGCTGTCTCTTGGATAATTCATCTGGATTTTTGGTGGGTACATAGTTATGTGATTTCAATGAATAGTTTAATTTCTCATGATGGCAGTGGTCTATGACAAATCTTTGTTTTATAGCTTCTCCACCACACCTTCCTTATCCTACACATATAAAAGCCTGTTACCACAAAATAATACATAATAAGTGTTAATTAAGAATACAAAATTGTGTTGACCACAAATAGTCATTAAAAATTGGTGATGTACTGAGTGTTTGAAAGTAGCTAAATTTGATAAGTCAAGACTACATTGCAAATTGGGTATAGTATATTTAATGTGTAATAAGAAATCTGCAATTGTGGCATATTACTAGCAGCAACTACTGCGTAAAAAGGAAAGAAGGGACGAAAAACTTCTGAAATTGAAGAAGTATTCCATTAAGTATTAGAACTCTTCTTTGTTCGATCAATTTTCCCTCATTCCCAGAAAAGTAAATGGATCTGGGTGTGTGTGGAGATTGCTGTGCTAATACCACAGCAATCTACAGAAAAACTGCAAGAAGATTTTTGAAAGAATTCTGAAAATATAGTTTTAAATAGCATAGGAAATAATGAAAATCAGATATACATGCATTCTGGATGCAAGAAGGATTTCCTTGACCTTTTGCATTAATTTGCAAATTTACTTCTACACAGACTAGGGTGAATGGCAAAGCAAAGGAAAATAGCTAAAACATTACAAAGGTTACTAAAACATTGCTAACTTCTAGAATTTACACATTGCAGACGTGATCTATGAATCTTCAATATCTGAAAAAGAATAAATAGCAGACAGACAATGCCATTATGTTAACTCATAACTATATTTTCCATAATAAAATGGAATGTTTAGAAATAACAATATCCTGCTAATTTAATAGGCAAGAATGAATTTTCTGAAGTCAAAATAGTTCTTAATTACTGTTAATTTCCTATCCTGAATGTACTTCTATTATAAGTAATTGAAGATAATGGACATTCATAACACTCCTTCCGTATCCTATTTTCCCCACAACAACCCTATGAGGTGGGTTGGGCTGAGAAAGAATGATTGTCCCAAAGTCACTTAGCCAGCTTTATGCCTAAGGTAAGACAGGAGCTACACTTTCCTGGTTTCTTCTGGTGCTTTAAACATTATACCACACTAATTCTAAATATTTGGCTTTAGGATAATGGCATCCATCATAAGCGCAGACCCTTCAACAGTTCACAAGAAGCCCTTTACTTTATGGATATCTTAACACATTCTATAAGAATATAAGGAAAACCAGAATTGCAATTAAAAAAGGGTTTTTTTAAGCTAAACCTTAAGATGCCGTGCTTATGTCTCTCCTTCAAAGACTTTGCTTGTGGGAATGTCTCTGGGATACTGAAACCATAATAAAAGTATGCCAGTTGCCAAGTAACCAAATTTTGATCATGTGACCGTGGAGATACTGCAAAGATTATAAGTGTAGAAAATTGTCACATTTTTCAGTGCTGAATAATCACTAAATGGATTATTGTAAGTATATACAGAAGTGTTATGATACTAATATAGATAGTCCTTAACTTAGATCAAAATTTAGCCCCAAATTTCCACTACTAAGCCATGATTAAATGAGTTTTGGCCCATTTTACAATCTTGTTTGCTATACAGTATTTGTTAAGCAAATCACAATTGTTAAATGAATCATGCAGTTCTTCAATGAATCTGGCTTCCCCCATTGACTTTGCTGATCAGAAGCTGACTGGGAAGGTTACAAATGGTGATCACTTGGGACAGTGCAATTGTCATAAATACATGTCAGTTGCCAAGCTCCCAAATTGTGATCACATGACCATGGGGATAATATAGTGGTCATAAGAGTGAGAAGCAATTATAAGCCACTTTTTTCAGTGCCATTGTAACTTTGAACAATGACTAAACAAATGATTTAAGTCCAGGATTACCTATAATAAGTGAATTGCAAATTTCTCTTTCACTTTCTCTTTAACTGCAATTGTCTTTCGTGAAGATATAATATGGATTAAAACTAAATAATATGATTATAGCTTTGGTTTTTCTTCTAAAGGCTATGAATTTTCAAGGACGATTAAAGTTCCTCCATGGTCAGAACAAGAAAGGGAAAGATGGAACTGTTATATCGCCTCAACTGGCTTTGTTTGCAGTGGCTACTCCACTTCAGCCACCTTCCATTCTTGAAATTCGTACAAAGAATTTTATTTTCAGAACCAAACATAAACTGGACTTCACACCAATTGGATGTGATGCAAAGTAAGTAAAATAAATAAATAATGAATATTGTTGCATATGTTTGCTAAGTTGTATACTATAATTTCAACATGTAAGTATAGTTTTTCAAAACATCAGTGCCATTTGCTTTTTATTTGTTATATAAAGAAATATTGGTAAGAAAAATCATAATCCACTATACTTTTCAAAGAATAGATTTTAGGCATATATTTAGGAAGGTAGCTACATTTGGATAGGTCATTTTTCTATAACAACTGTTAGAAAAATCCTCTAAATTATGTTATTTTCAGTTTTCTGCCCCACGTTGTTTCCTTTATTTATTTGATATTCATCTTACTTTTTTCCAGCAAGTATTTCCAGATAATTTCAACATCAACCATAACTAGTTAATATGCATTCTTTCCCCCTTTTCTCATGCCCAGAAAACATGTAAAAATAAAAATGGGATGTCTATACTCTTAAGGCTTTTCTTGGGGATTCTGAAAGGCGCATCCCTTTTAGAATTGTCTCTTGAGGATTACTAAAAGGGAGGAAAGCATTGTTTGTAACATTGTCTCCCACCCAAGAACCTGTTCTGCTTCTGGGAGTAGGTAAAACAGTTGTCTTAATCTCTGCTTAGAGGGTGACATGCCCCAGAACATTTTTTTTCTTTCCCCCCAAGGTTTGGAAAAGTCATAAATCCTGGTTAGAACAGCCCCTGCTGATTCTGTACAGTTCATGGGCTGATACCTTGTGATAGTAACTGCAGACAGCCAGACTGTGTTTCACTTTTTCCCATTACTTAAACAGATGCTCTGACATTTCCATTCATGCTGTTGTGAAGAACAGTTGTAGTAATGTTCTTGCTTGTAGCTGATTTTTCCAATTGACCTATTGAATGCTGATACTGATGATGTGGTTAGTAAAAAAATTTCTCTGAGTGACTGATAAAAAAATTGTGTCAAATATATCTTACAGGGGAAAAATTGTGCTGGGTTACAGTGAGGCAGAACTTTGCATGAGAGGAACAGGATACCAGTTTATCCATGCAGCCGATATGCTTTATTGTGCTGAGAACCATGTCAGAAGTAAGAGATATATTTTCATGAAGTTTTGATAAGGAGAGAAATAAGTGCCAGAATATGTTTAAGTATATCCTAATATATATTTTCTTTTCAACTTTCCTTTAGACACCTCCTTTCACTAAATATAAGTTTATGTTGGAAGAGGCAATATTTTAATACGCTCATGTATTTTTGCTTGAACCTACATCCTACTCTGTATTTCTTTCTTTTATCCGTTTTCGGTTAGAATGTATATTAAAGTATTTTTCCAAAGACAAACTTTAGAATGTATTGCAGTATTTTGCTGTATTTAAATATTTTTAAATCAACATTTTATGTTGATTGGTTCAACTTCTACTAAAAATGTTTTTATCAGAGACACTCTTTCCCTTTTCTTAGTGGACGTATTGTCATCCTGTTTCTTTTTTTCTGAGAAGTGGGTCTCTGTTTCACCAATACAGAGCAGCAAGTAAAAGGTACCTTTGTCCTATTTAAATATTGCTCCTCTAATAAATGGTGGACAATATTTATAACTAATATACAGTAGTTGATCTATTGGATGCCAGACCTACTGTAAGTATTATTAGGATATTTTAAGAGTGGTAAGGTCTTCAATTTTGTTTTCACCAAGTTATGATTTTAGCTCAGCTGCATAGAATGATGAAAACATACTAATAAATCTGAATGTTAAATCTAGTTAAATTAATCGAAATATTTCTGTATTTATTTTTAGTGATAAAAACTGGAGAGAGTGGTATGACAGTGTTTAGACTTCTTACCAAGGAAAACCGATGGGCCTGGGTTCAAGCAAATGCTCGTCTAGTTTATAAAAATGGAAGACCAGATTATATCATTGCCACCCAGAGACCTCTTACGTAAGTAGCTACCAAGATAAGTTTATAACTATCAACTCCTAAATCAGATAAACCAGCATATACTAATATAGATCAGGCTGGCTTCTTATTATTTCAGAGAGGTGTATTTGGTGTTGAAAAGTCCAAAATGTTCATAATTCATATAATTTATATGGTTTGTTTTAAAATAAATAATCTGCTGGAAAATTTGACTATGTGAATTTAAAATGTTTTGGAGACTGTAGAGGAGGGTTGAATTACTATATATGAATTATGAATTACCAATCTTACTAGGAAAAAAACCCTCTGATAAAAAAAGTAGTAATTAATTACGACTAACAAATTACATATGTCCTTACAAAAGATAAAAATAAAATAACTAGTATTAACAATGATATCTGAACCTCAAGGTAGGCTGTGTCATTGGACAATGTCTGACATGGATCTGTGATATTTTGGGGACATAATATCCCCATAATATCCGTGAGCTCCTTAAGGTTATTAAACGATTCGTAGTTTAATTCAACCTGTGGTTTAGATATCAAACTGCCTGGCTCTTACTTGGAAGAATGTTTATCACAGAGAGTTCTTATGATTAAAATAAAATGTTAAAATTAAAATTAAAATAAAAACTCATTAGAATTTAATATTTTTTAAGATCCCAGCCTAAACAAGGAAATAAAAATATAACAGCATAATATTAATGACAAAATAATTTAATACATTCACTTGGTGTTTAATTGCTCTTACATTTTACACAAATGCAGTGGCAGATTAATTACATAATTAATGATGCTAACAGATTTTTTTGTATTTCATAGAACTCTTCGAGGTTGCAATATTTTTTTATACTCTTATACGTAAACGAAGTAATGAAGATTTGTGGCTATTCATTTCAAATATTTTCCCCTATTAACTACTATTTTATGTTTTTAGATTTGAAACCAAAATGCTTCATAGAAGCCAATGTTTAAGAATCAACATTAAAGGAATCCTTTGTATAAATAAAGTGGGGATATAAAACTTAATAAAATTATTAATGGAAGCATCCACACAATAAATGTTGATAAAAAATAGTCCCTTGTGACATTAAAGAATGAATGGATCCATTTCACAAAGAAGTAAAAATAGAAAATAAGATGTGCACAAATTATAAATATGCTCAATCATTCCCTCCTTTTGAATATTAATTCACTCTTCTTATAATCATACCGGGTTTTGTTTTTTAAAGAAATTTTCTGTGATAGTATTGGAGGAAAGGGAATCATCATTTAAAAACAAACAAGTAAACAAAAAATCCCAAACATTTTAAGTTTTATTTTTAAAATAAAAAAGCAAATAAGCTTGGTTTGGGAATACAATTCTTGTATGCTCGCAAAGAATTATAGTGATCAATGTAATGATGTGCCCTCCCCCCCCATTCTGCCAGTGTTATTTTTACTAACTTATATTTCTCATGTATTCATAATTTATAGCTTCTGCATAAAATCCTGCATGTTCCTAATCTATACAATTTATACATGATCAAACTCATTTTAACAATCTAGTTAATTAATTGTAATTATTTATAATTATTAAACATGTTTTTATTAGATTATTTCTGTGCACACTTAGATATTTCATTGCATATTTCAGTACTGAAATTCAATTAATTTTACTCTCTTTGTGTTTCTCAATTCAGAGATGAAGAAGGGGCAGAGCATTTACGAAAGCGCAATATGAAATTGCCCTTCATGTTTGCTACAGGTGAGGCTATATTGTATGAAGTAGCATTTCCTCAGCCTGGTATAATGGATTCATCTCAGACAAAGGTTAAAAGTGGTATTGGAAAAGGAGCTGCTGCCAAGGCTGCACTGTACAAAGAATCTGTTGATCCCAATTCACTTTTGGGAGCAATGTTGCAGCAGGATGAATCAGTTTATCTTTGCCCACCTGCTTCAAATAAAATCTCTCTTGAGGGGGACTTTTTTGCAGATACTAGAGGTGAATTGAGCAGCATGATGGCCAGAAATTGGCAGGATGCTCTTTTATCAGTAGGGAATAATAGCATCCTCAAACAAGAGCTGACTGACTGTCCTCAAGATAGTAACTTGATGGTTCCCGAAGAAAATGTAGGGCTTTTTCAGGATAACAAAAACTGTGAATTGTTCGGTATCATGAATATGCTTGAAACTGACTTTGATAATATAGACTTTAATTCTCAGCAGGATGATGAGTTTTTTAAGAATGATTTTGCTGATGTGGATGACATTAGAGATATTGACATAACTGATGAAATCTTGACCTATGTTCAGGAGTCTTTAAATAAGTCAGATGTCTTATATTCAAGTTGCCAGCAGCAGGATCCCATGTTTCAGAATTCTGCTTGTTTAATGCAGCAGCAAATAGATCAACAGCAGATACCATCAATGATGGAGAAGCAGCTGCCACAGCAGCTGCCACAGCAACAACAACTGTGCCAGAAGATGAAGCTCATGCAGGTAAATGGGATGTTCAGAAACTGGAACTCTCTCAGCAGCACAACTCTTAACCCTTCTGAACAACAGATACAGCCATTTGACTTATCTGACATACAAGAAATAACTCAGGAGTTCCCTTACAAATCTGAAGACAGTACAGCAACATATGCCTGTAGAGAGGAATACACTCCTTACAAGCAACCTACCAGCATGATGTCACAATTCCCAGATTTTACAGAGGTAGACTTTTTCACTGAAAACTTTAATCTGTCTACTTTTTCAAGTTCTTCCGATTTAGATTTTCTCAACTGTTTTCAAGTCCCTGAAAGTCAGTCCTGTGAGCAGAACTCTCAGCAAGTTACAGAAACTTCGGAGGCATACTATGCTGGTGCTTTGTCAATGTATCAGTGTGTATCTGAAACCCAGGCAAATGGGTCAGAGCAAATGCAGTATGACCCTGTATTATTGGAACAACAGCCATCAAATAAGGTACAGAAATAATACATTTAAAACAGTCTTGTGGAGTTTTTGACCCTTACATGTGCTCACTACTATAGTAAGTCAAAATATAGAAAATAGAATTGTACAAAATTAAAAGATGATCCTTAAAAAAAATTATGCTTGGAAATTTTAATTCATTTGTTCTGCTTCTGGTTGTTTGAATATTTAGTGGGTTAGTCTGAAACAATTTTTTTTTAATTTATGTGTTTAATTATTTCAATTTGCTCTTGAAAATGTGTTTCAAATTTACTTTCTAAAATGTCTGAAATAGTAGGAGGGGAGGCATATAAGTGAGAGCTCTGTTGATGTGCCTGTAAACTCTTCCCTATATTACATCCTTTTAATCACTCAAGTAGCATATGCATTCACTCATTTAGAATCTTGGCCAAGTCCAAAAAAATAGCACGGCTAATAGCAAGTGATACCCAATAGGGTTCACAAATAGCATGTGAAAAAGAGAAAATGATGTGCAAATATATTTCAAATGGCACGGTCTCTACCAGTAAATAATAAAATATACAGGAAATACATTTTTTGAAATGTATTTGTCAGGCCCTGAGAAAAATGTAATAAGCTAATCTAACATGTAACCTGTGAGTGATCTTTTCCTCTGTTTAACAGTGTAACAGCTTACACATGGGCCACTGGACCTGAATATAAGAGCAAGTCTATTTTGTCTTCAGAGCACAATCAGGTAGCTCTCTGCAAGCCAATATTGCCTCTCTGTTCACGCTATAATGTCCCAGTGACCAGACAGCAGTATCATTAAGATGTCATAGATATTTTATAAAGCAAGATTTTTGTTGAAAAGAGAGACAAATACAACTTTATTAATAATGGAATAACTAAATATAACTTTATAAATATAACTCCTCCCCAGTGGTCTGAGGATAAAGACAAAAGCAATGTCCAATAGAAAAGTGGGGCATGGGGGATTAACTACTTACTCCTAAATTAACTAATTTGAAATCAGGTTGGCTTAACTTTTCATAATGAATAAATTCATATTGTTTCAATGGGGACAATTAATTAAATCCAATTCTTTCTGTTTAAGCAATACAGTTATTTTTTCTGGACATGATATCATTTTTACCTGGTTATAAATTAAAGATAGATTGGATGATTTCTATTTAATAAATGTTTGTCTGTTTTTCCAGTTTCAGAATATTTTTGCTGAAGAAAGCTTTCAGGATGATTATCTACAGCAATTAGATTCTGTCAGCACTCAACCAGGGACACATCTTCAATCACTTCATCATTCAACAGAATCCAGATCATTCTCAGATTTAGCATCTAATGGTTTTGTGTAGTTCAGCAACAAAGTCCTGCAGAGAGTTTGATCAAGACTCTAAAATTGGAAAATGAAAATCAGATGTTGCACTTAATATGCATGCATATGGAATACGTCATTCAAAACTTGATATTTATATGTGGAAGTTGGAGCTATTCCTATAGCCTAAAAGTGTGCACATGTCAGTGAGAGTATGCACCATTGTAATATAATCGCTGCATCACATTTAGAGCATAAGATAAGGCAAATGGTTTTATTGTTTTAAAAATAAAATGGATACTCTGACAATCTTATTTGAAATAGCATAAAAATTTCATACATTACTTCAAGCTTTTTTGAACCTGGTGTTCTAGTCAGAAGAGCAAGTAAAACGTTTAGTTTAATTGCGTACTTGCTTATGATTTTCCATTTCTTCTTTTATTTTACACTTCAGGTTCTAGCACTTTAATAGAAAGTTTGATAGAAATGAAATGCAGGTTTAGGTTTTGTACAACAAATTTCATCACATTACTTCTTTACTGTTAGCCTAAGTGCCTCACAAAGTAGCTTCATTATCTTCAAAAGGCACTTGTAGGAAAGGAGAAGTTATTCATTATAAAAACTAATAGTCTGCATTTTATAGCTGTTCTTTGTTGCTGTAGTTTGTTTGAAAGCAAAGGATATTACTTTAGATTTCTATTTCTACTAAGTATAATTCTGCTTTTTTAGGGCTTCAGCTAAGGCTTCTTGTAAAAGATTTTTTTAAATTTTATGTTCAGCTGCTTATTTGCATTCTTCAGGTAGAACAGGGTAAAAACAGGCATCTTGTAGGAGTATTCATCTCCTAAAAATTGTTTCTGAATTTCATATATTACAGAAAAAAAACATGTGCCTTATCTTGTGTTGCAATGCTTACTCAGAAGTCTTTTTTAAAAAGCGTAACCCTGTTCTATGCAAATAATTCAATTAAAATTGTTATTGAATGGTTAATTTTTTAAAAAGCATAAATAGCAGTAGTCAATACTATTAACTTTTTAGCTAATGTTCTACACCATGATACATATTGATTGGCTGTAGTTTCCTTCCTTCTGTTTCAGTGCGGAAAAAATCCACTGACATTAAACATCCTTGATGATTGCACTCTGAAAGAAGCTCTTTCTATTTTGCAAATTCACTTTAAATGTCTTTGTTCACCTAATAAAATTTAAATTTTATTTTAATTCAAATTTAGAAAGAAATTATCCTTGCAAGAGAAAAGATCGTTTAAATTTTGTTTTAAAAATGTAAAGAAAAACCCCTAGTTTTAGGGATTTTTTTTAACCTGAAGATTTTTTAGTAATGTAAGCACCAATGTTTGGTGTTTTGTAGTAGTTTAAGCGAGGGCAGGAAATATACATGTACAGGCAAATGAATGCCAATATATGATATGTAGTTAACATAAGTTCCATTTATAGCATTATAAAAACTTTAAAGAAATTAATTTTAAATTGTTATCAATACACATAACATATATTGCATAACTGTATATCACAAATTACAAAATAGTGTTGTTTGATTTTTTTTTTTAATGAAAATACTGCCTCAGGAGTATGTTCAGATTTTTGATGAAATAACTGTTTCAGTCAAATTTAATGAAAATAATACAAGGAATGTTTTGTAGGGGCGAGACTGTAGGTGACTTGGCTTCAAGTGATTCAAATGAACTACATTTTTAAAAAATACTTCCCAAATTTATGTAATACTGATCTTCTAGCAAAGATTGTTAAGTAATTTATAAAATTTTGAGTTTATCAATTAGCACAACTTTTAAAGAGCTTTAAAAAGTACTTTTTGATTGCATACTACAATCAAATAATATTCATTAATAACATAATTTTAGAATCATATTGTCTCATAAGGCACGAGAGGCTTTGCCCATTCCTAAATTTATTAGTTTAATAGAAACTTAATTATTTCTGAAATTTTCATAAGGTCTTGTTTCTAAATGATTTATATTGCTTTTTTTAAAAAAAAAATGATTACTATTACCATTACAAGGGTAATGTTAACAAGCAGAAAACCTACTTTAAAAAGTCAAGGTTCAAAGGGATATCGTACTTTTTATATAAAAATAAAAATGTGGGGAAAGCCACACAAAAAATTTCTATGTATCATTTCACTGCTATGCCAAATATTATCCAATCACGTAAGTGCCAAGGTTGCAATACAACTGTGTGCTGCCTTATTGTAAGTTAGTTTATGTTATGTATAATATCAGTTGTTTTTTTCATTAGGTTGTCGCCTATATACAACAAACCTGTGTATTGGTGTTGCACTTTTGATCTTCATCATACTCTTAAAAGCAATGAAATTCTGACTTCATCCCTCAAAACTTACCTGTCTTCTCTCATTCCAAAGAAATTGTCCAGTTTTAATCAGTATTAGTGCTCCCTTTTGTAGATTATGTCTTGACTTTTCCCCTTTATTCCCCATTCCTCTTTTGTCTATGTTTTATGTTATACAATTGATTTCTTCTCTGTAAGGTCATAATTTTGTAGTGCTTTTAATGAGCTTCAGTAAAACTTGTAAAGCTTAATATATGATAATAAAATATCCTCTGAATACACCGATCCATAATTTATTTTACAACATATCACACTTGGCTTATTTTATGAAAAACATATTACTAGGGAAAATATAAACATTTGATACTATATCAACAAACTTTCTTTTCAGAAGTGTTGCTCCTTCAGTAATTTCTTGCATAAATTCCTTGATCATTGTGGCTACCAACATGACAATTACTGTAGGTTGTTTTCAATATAAGATGTCTGGACATATCAAATACTTGAGATGTTCTTATCATTTTACTGACAAAAGAAATTATAATTACAAGTAGAATTAAGGAGAATGGAATAAATAGAAATAAAGTCAAGATCTAAGTTTTATTTGCTGCTGTTTAGATTTGTTTACTGGTCAAGTAGACAGCAGTATAAAACTATTGAACCCTTTTTCTAGCATCAACTCAAAATATTTCTTAAAGTTGATGTATTAGATAAAAGTATGTGTTTAAATATTTTTAGATGCCTTTGAGGAAAATAACACTGATTACATTCTAGACTGAATCTAGAAATAACTACTGATTTCCTACATCATGGAATGTAAATCTGTGTGGTATTTGGTGGAAGCATGTGAAAATCCTTGGATTGGGACCATAGTATTTCAGTTCTGAAGAAATATTCATCAGTGTATTATTCTATTACTAAAACTCCATTCTAGTGAATATTTGAAATAGACAATATGTATGGGATTTCTTTCTTGCAATATTTAACCATTAGTTTTAGTTTTTTAAATTATAAATAATTTAAACAGATTTTTAATCAAGTTTGCATTAAAATACAATTTTTAAAAATCATCAATCGTACATAGTTTTGCTAGAATGAAAGATATCAGTTTTTTCAGTTATGCACATTATTCTAAGATTTACATTTACAATAACAGCCTGAAACGAGGGGATTTTGGGCTCTGGGTGTGGAATTCATTCTCAGTTTCCAACCATTTATTAAGAGATTCAAAGTTATAACAGCACTGAAAAAGGTAATGTGACTGGTTCTTGCACTTAGACCATTGCAAGTTCCTCACTGTCACTTGATTAAAATTCAGGCACATGTATTTATGATGACTGCAGTCTCTTAGGGTCATGTGATTGCCATTTAGGACTTTCTCAATTGGTTGCTACTAAGCAAAGCCAAATCGTTTTAAGAAGTGCACTGATTTGCTTAACCATGACCAAACTAATGGCAAACCACACATTATTCATTCAACAATTGCCTTACTTAGTGATGGAAATTCTGGTCACAATGGTGTTCATAAGCTACAAACTACCTATACAAAATTATTTATTAGGATGTTTCAGGATTAAAAATAGCTGGATTCAGAGTTGTGCCACAATCAAACTAAAATTATTAGGGAGACTCTAAAGAGAAAAGAAGGAAAGAGATCAAATTTGCAGAAAAACACAAAAATGGGGGAGGGGGACAAAAAAACTGAAAAAATAAAGCATCAGTCTCTTGCTTGAATCAGACCACTATGAATATGAGTGAAAATCCAACATTTTTTCCCACAAAGTTATACAAATAGGAGGGACCACTAGTGTAGTGATCCTTGCAAAAAAGTGAATTCTTTCTTTACTTTCTTATTGGAAGAAAATAAATTGGGAAAAAACCATTTGGATTTAAAGGAACTTGGTAAGAAACCACAAAACCAGACTGGTTTTGTATAAGAGTTTGGTCTGTGTTTCAACAGAGATTAATTCAATTCTTTTTAGTCTGTTTAATTATTGCTATTGTAATATCTCCTGTTTGTACTTTAGTTTGTTTCAAATAAAGTTTTTTTTATTGAATCTCTTAAACTGTTTGCTTTCTAATACCATTATTTACTGGTCTTCCAAAAACAGCTGAGAATATAGCTTTACCCGTTGCTTTGGGATCTAGTAGCGATGTACAACCTGCAAAATGGTGACACTGTTAGTAAGATTGACTGCACTCTTCCACAAGTTCTGTTGGTTATTATTATTTTAGTTATTTTTGGTGTGTGGGTGTATCTCTGTTTATAAGCCATCCAGAGTCACATAGATTAGGTATGCTGTTACATAAACAAATGAATAAATAAGTATGCTATTCAAAATAGATCCGGTTTAAATATGACTCTAAAAAAGATTGGCTTTAAATACTGTTGGAAAAATGCTTTTGCTTTAGGTTTATTATTTGTTAATTTATTTACTTCCTATTGTGCATGGAGCTATTCTAAGCATCTTAAAATAATAAGGAAGAAAATGAAAACAGTGAAAACAAAAGTAAAATAATAGAACCATAAAATAAACATTGAAAAAGGAACACAATTAGAATGCATCAATATGATAACCAAAAAGATGGATGGGCGGAAAGCAAAGAACAAGGAGGGAAGGTGGAGTCGACTGTCAATTATTCAGCCAATTCTAGTGTGGAACTCCCTGTTTGGTCCCTGAATAAACCTGCATATTATCTTTTATTTATTTTTAAAGATACCTTTAAATTTATACATATACATTTTGTTTGTACATGAAATTTTGGTTATCAAATATTTTTATCTTTGACCATTCTTCACAATGAAAAACAGGAACAGATTGATGCAATAATTCATTTTTTGGGGAAAGAGGGAAAAACACAATAGGATAAACAATATGGGAAAGATTGGGTTGGAGCTGAATATCTATTCATAGTGTTCACTGACCTTAAAGGGTATAATGCTTGCATATAATATACTTTCTGTTGTGAAGTATTGCACATAAGACTCAACTGGCTGACTGCTCAATGTATAACAATAAAGAAGAAGAATAAACTCATACAACAAACCAAGAAAGGCATAGACTTATGGGCTAAATTACAATTATCACTGTTAGGAAGAATAGCAGCCATTAAAATGTCCATCTTACCCAAATTCCTGTATTTATTTCAGATGATCCCCATGAAATTAGAGAAAATTATTTTTAGTGAGATTAATAAATTTACGGCGAAATTTATTTGGTTAGGCAAAAAACCTAGAATAAAGATGAAAGCACTACAAGATATTAAAAGCAGAGGGGGACTTGGACTCCCAAATTGGGAGTTATACTACAATGCAACGGCATTAATCTGGATTAAAGAATGGATTAATCTAACTAATAAGTGAATATTAAGTCTAGAAGGCCATGACCTGCAAAGAGGATGGCATGCCTTTTTGTGGGAAACAGGAACTAAAAAACAACAATATTTTCACAGGCATTTGATTAGAGATTCCCTACTACAAAGCGATTAAAATTAGAAAGAAACATGAAAATTCCAATTTGGCTACCTATGATGGAAGCTGTGATACACCCAAACAATTTAGACTTATGTAAAATGACAAAATATAAAGATGTTTTAGACGTACAAGGAAATTTAAAATCGTCCAGGACCTTCAAAAACAAGGGATACACAATCGACTGGTGGGCATATCTTCAGCTACAAAACAGGTATAAAAAAGACGTAGAAGATTTCAGAATATATTTGGAACTACAACAATTGGATAAAATCCTAACAGGTCCAGCTTTAAAAAAATCACAAGAATCTATAAATATCTATTAGATGTAGAACTGGAAGAAGTGGTGGTTAAGGGATGTATGATAGCTGGGCTCAAAACATTGGACACAAAATAAATTTGACAGAGTGGGAGAATATTTGGAACCTAAATTGTAAATTAACAAAATCGGCCTCATATAAAGAAAACATAAGATGTTTTACAGATGATACCTGCCTTTTGCAAGATTGTATCCCAACATGAACCCAGCATGTTGGAAGTGCAAGAAGAAAGGGTACTTTTTGTCATATGTGGTGGTCTTGTTCAGAAGCCCAGAAGTATTGGCTTAAAATTAAAATATGGTTGCAAGAGATCGTTAACTGACAAATAGAATTGGAATCAGAATTATTCTTGTTAGGGATATTTAAAAAGAAGTGTGGAGAAAATATAAAATATATAATATTACATATTTTAATGGCTGCTAGAATTGAATACGCTCAACGTTGGAAGCACAATTATATACCATCAGACAAATTGATCATTCAAAAAATAATGGTGTGTGCTGAGCTGGATAAATTAACCCTGATGTTACGAGAGAAAGAGGAGTCTGAATATTATAGAATTTGGGAAAAATGGTATGATTAGGTTGTATTAAGACAGATGGATGATGAAAGAATTAATGATAAGCAACCTATAGATTAAAGGTTTATATTCATATAAATTATATATATTTGTAAATAAGTATAAAATAGAAGTTTATGAGATAGATGTCACATATTGTTAATGTCATAATATGTATATTTTTTGGTTCGGTTTTTAAAGATATAAAAGCTAATAAAGTTTATTTTAAAAAAGACTCACCTAGAAACTGATCAAATATTCCAATTCTAGGAAAAAATGTAGATGAGTTATTTTGGCAACTTACTCCCAAGCCAAGTTTGGAAATGGATTGATGCAGAGAAGACCTTAAAAAAAAGAATAGCATTTTTTAAAAAAGCTACAGACATCATACCCATACCCCCCGCATAAAAAAAATCTTGTCTCTAGCCAACCTACACACACACACACACACACACACACACAAAGAAGCCAAGGGAAAGCAGAATTACCTGTTAAGTTCTTCCTAATGAAAGATGGGTAACTTAAATAGTGCCACCAATTGATAGTCAACCAACACAATACAGGAGACATGCATAACATTTAGCCCTATGATCATCATAGTATGAGCTTGGATTCATATGTATCCTTGATCAGGTTCACTTTTAATCTTTTCCACCAACTCTCCCGGCACCACTTCTGTCACTTCATCTCTTAAAGTTCTTTAATAGATGGAATAATAAATTGGGACCAGTTCTACTTCAGAAGGAAAGTTGTTATTTGCTATAGCTGCTTCATGTCAGTATCCATAAAACTAGTCCAAGGTTGCTAAAAAAAATTCCATGAGAAATTTGCCACATATTCCTGAAAAGATACTAAAATTTAATCCAGGGCTTTCTTAAAAGGAATAATAAATTGGTTGCTGTAGCTAAGATCTGCACAGCAATTACTTGGTATAGTATTATTTAAAAACTCTGTTTGCAGCCCTGAAAGTTGAATTTCACTATTGTCTTGCTTCTTTTGTCTCTCTCATAGTTGCTGGCTGGCCCTACTTCTTCTGTGCTCAATCTATTTGCCTACAGGCCATTCCCTTTGATTGGCTTTGACAATTCATGCAGTTTTGCTGATGATATCATAGATGTTCATGAATGCCATCGCCAATCAAATAAATGAGGTAATTGGGGAAATGATGTTAATAACGAGCAGCATTTTCTCTGTGTTCATATTGTATGAGCATTTAAATTGGGAGCCATCTTAAAATAAGAGTTTATTCACAAGGCAAAGTTTAAAAAAAGAAGCAAGGCAGCATTTTTTTACAATGAGTCCTCCTTGTAGTAAACAGAACACTTTTCAAAGAGAATTAGTTATATGTAATCAGAGACAGATTTTGGTTTTGAAAGAAAGTTTTGATATTAAGCTCTCCTAAAAATAGTATTCAGCTTCAGCTGTGTTTATTGGTGTACATACATAATTGGGAATGATTTCAGTAATAGACATTGTTCAACTATTTTTTGATAGCTGTTTATTTTGTATGAGCTTGCAATAACTTCAAAAATGGTTATATTGCATAGTACTTACTGCATACCATAGATTTAAATTGAATCAATTCTGTTTAAATCATTGATTCAATTCATAGTCCCTACTTGACTTATATTTCTGAATTACATTATAAAATCAAACTGTCAGAAGGACATTTCAATTCAGAAACAACTGTCCTGTCCCTTCATGCTGAAAAATAATTGATTTGATAATTCTGTAAACATGAACTACCTATTTTGGAAAGTCATTTTGATCTAGGGAATCATTAAATCAAATCTCAGTACTCAATGTTTTCACACTCCTAATTCACACTATCACATTCTGTAGCAGCAATAGCAGAATAACCACAACTGCTTTTTAAAAGTTGTTTTTGACAAGGAAGTTAAGTTCCTTTTCTTGTTTTCAGACTTTGGGGCTCAGCTCAGGGAACTATGCATTGGAAGGGAACAGAGAAAGATAAAAAATAAAGATGGATATGGATATAGTCCATACAGTGTGCCAGAAACAAGGTTCTGTTTATCCAACCTAGTCATTTAGAGAAAGTCTGCCAAGAACCATACCAGTTCAAGAAGTCCACTGGATGAAGACAGGAAATCAGGTTAACATGGAACACTTTGCTTCAAATATCCCAGCATGCAGAAGGCCTTGGAGATGGTTTTATTTATTGCATCATTGTTATGCAATTCTTGTGCATTTCTTGTTGATTTTTTTCCTGTTAGTTTTGCTTATTCATTATTCTAAAACCTAGAAATCATGTGCAGTGCACAAACATTGCTCATTCATTCATTCATTCATTCATATTTGTAGACCACCAGCTTCATGGTGGCATACAAAGTTAAAACTATAAAAATGAAACAGAAACCATATGTAGCGAGGGGAAGGGGGAGAAGAGAATAAAAGGAGGTTTGGTGAAGAAGGGGAGGAGATAGAAGAAGTGCGAAAGGAGGAAGATAGGATTGATTTGGTTGGTCGGGGCAGGGGGGAGCTGGAAGGGAAGGATTGGAAGGGAGGCCAGGGGGAAAGGAGGCCTGAGAGGAAGAAAGGCGGCTTAAGGGAGAAATTGAGACAGAGGCCTGGGGAAAGGGATTGGAGTAAAAGCAACAGGGAGGAAAGGCTTCTGTGGGGCAAGCCTGAGGGAGATAAGGAAGATAGGAAAAGAAAGGCTTCTGTGAGGCAAGCAGAGGAGCCCAAGAAAGAGCAAAGGTGGTGGAAGGAGAGCCCAGGAGGCAATTCAAGAGAGAGAGAGGAAGAAGAGCTGACTAGCCACATGAATATCATTTCATCATGTTCATCACCTGCTAAAAGAAGACTGACCACCACACTAAATGACCTAGGCCACTAAATGACTCCAGCAGCCCTTTTGAGGGTAGTGCTATACATATATGCCAGTATAATACACTAGGAATAAATATACAAATAGCAGCCAGCCATGATCTACTGTTTGGGATCAGAAATCACTTCGGGCCTATTTGAAAACCACATTAAGAGCCCTTCTGTAGGACATTATGAAACTCTGGAAAGATGTTATTTCATTATGAAATGAAACTCTGGAAAGATGTTATTGTAGAGGCAGGATTGGCAGTATTCAGTTGGTGGGGCTTCAAGTATTCCCCTTTTTTGATTCCCCTCTTTTCAGAACAGAATTCACTGAAAAATGAGCAGGTTCCAGCAATCTAGTGCTTTATAGGTGACAACTAATACTTTGAATTGTATCCAGTAGCCAGGTTAATCAGTCTAGCTAAAGCAGAAACCTTACAGAGTAGTGGTGGAACACTGGTGGTCCATGAGAAAATTTTGGTGGTCTGCAGAGAAATGACACCCCAAAAGCACCTCCCCAAAGCAATCCAGGCTGCGCAGGAACACAAGCCTATGTCGCCCACATGGCCCATGGGAACACAAGGTTTGCATCGCTTGCATTGCAAACATGAGGTAGTGAGGGAAGGGGAGAAAGGATGGGTGGGTGGAACGTGCCCCACTCACCCCACACGCCTTGCCTGGCCACCAGACTGTTTCTTTCTGCCTTTTTCTTCTGCATTTGGCTATACGCAAGGAAAGCAGCCAAAGTCTTTCTTTGGCAGAAAGGCAAACTCCACCAGAAATGAGTCTTTGGGATCCTGCAAGGCATCCTGCTCTCTCTCTCTCTCTCTCTCCCTCTCTCTCCCCCCCTCTCTCTCTCTCATCAAATAGCATGTGAAATTCCATTGAGAACTATGAGTGGCATATATATAGCCGATCCAAGAATTGAAAGCTACTTGGTTTTGCTAGGCATGACCTTCCGTATTTGGACCAGAACAGTTTCGACATACTAAAATAGCACATAAGTTGCATCACAGGAATATAGTTACCCAAATGGACATATGGAGAAGGGTAATCATGCTGACACAGCATTCTTTTGTGAACATCAACAAATCAGAAATATCCAATACATGGATACTTTCAAGAAGATCTATGCTCAATTCCATTTAAATAATGCCTTCAGATATGTTCTCAAGGCATCTGTCAATGCATTCTGTACAGATGTGTACATATATGCTTGGGTTGTAACTCTTTTTGGAGAGTTACCGTGCTGATGGATAGAGAATCTTGAAACTCTTCTTATATTTCCGATATTTTGTTGGATTGTAAAGAATAATAAACAATGAACTTATCAATGTTATTTTTAAATTTGCTATACTTACATAAAACCCTTTTTAATCTCTTCAAGTCCATTTAAAAAACTAATATTTAAAGTTATGAATGAAATAATACAATTAATAAGTTTAGATCTTGAATATAAAAATCTTATTTCAATATTCTGGTCAGATAAGAGCCAACTGTACTTCTTTTACTTCCAAAGGTAGTAAACCAGCCTTCATATGTTTGATCTCTAATATTCCTTGCTAACTTTCTATCCCAATTTCCACTGTGAAAGCCTCAATGCTTCTGGATTAAAAACAGATCAAATAGGTACACTACCATCTCAAAAACTTACTTTCAAGAGACTATAAACATCCTTCAGCATTTACAATAGAATAATATATCCAGTGGTTATTAGAACTGTGTGATTGCTCAATTAATCCACTTTGAGGCAGTGCCTCCTCATGGAAAAAAAGAAACAGTCCACTTTTCAATCAAAAGCCACTGTGGCTGTGCAGCAATTTTGATGCAGTAGCTAGAAACTGATTGTCATTTTGTCTGTAGCTCATCAGAGAGGCACTTTGCTGAAGATCCTTAGGCAGTGTTAATCCTTTTCTAAAGATCAGGAAAAAATGGGAAATGTCAGAGTCATATATCTACAGCAACCCAAATTTCATCAAATATGCACTGTGATATCATAAGGCAAACTCCTTCCCATGCATGCTTGCCAGACATTTACAAAGAGACTAATATTTACGATACCTAAGAGAATGGTTTGTTAACTCGAAAACTCTGTTTGGCAACCTAATGTAAAATAAACAGTATAACATACAAGAAATGCCAAGAATTCATGCCTTACCCTCAACAATATAAATAGTTTCATATGTAGGCTTATAGTTCAGCTATGAAACTTTCTTGCATGTATAGTTTTTCCACCCAATGTGCACACTGTGTGAAAACCTTGTTTTTTTCAGTGCCTGCTGCCTAGAGTGAAATATCCTGAGCCATATGTAGTTGATGTCCCTAGAGTCTTTACAAATACATTCCTAGTATCATTGCCAAATGAATGATTTGACAGTGCTGTTCTCAAATGATATCTCATGCAACTGAGTTCTAGCATAAATCTTTCAATAAAATTATAAAATTTGTATATTGATTAAAATATTTTATTCAAGGATAATTATGAACAATCACTGCAAATGTGGATTAAGTTTTTAACACTTTCTGTCATTCTCCTTTTTCCCTTTCCATATTTAGAAAATGCTAGAAGCTTTAGCTCTAATGTTTTAGCTCAGGATTTGAATGCTAATGCAGGTTATTTATTGCAACATCTTGAATTAGTGAGGAATGATGTGGTGGCAAAAGAAGATTTTGTGGAAGGAAGAATAGTGAAATGGAAAAGGAAAAAATAACTGTGAAATGCAAGTTTATAAAAGCAAAGCCCAGGCTGGCAACATACAGTACTGTGCATAACTCAAGCTGACTGCTTAATGTCAAACTCGCATCTTCATGGTGTCGTTACGTGATTTATCACAACTTTTTCCCCCTTCACTAAACCGGATGTGGGCATGGCCAGCGCCTGATGCATTTATTTTAGCACCTCATAATCTACTGAATTATATTTTTGCCTTACATTCCACATGTACCTTCTCTAACAGATTAATTATCTAAGGGAACTTCCATCTTCCTAAGCAAAAAGGCACAAAGTAAATTCTCTTTAACACTTCTTGGCATGGCATAGTTATTTAGGTACTAGGCTTTGCCTATACCTTTATGGTATGGTATGTGTTTGTAATGGTATCCAAGAATGACTTTGGGAGACAGATGATCTGCAACTAGGGAATATTTGGATAAGAAGTAGCTTAGCACATAACAGTGGTGGGATTCAGAATTTTTTACTACTGGTTCTGTGGGCGTGGCTTGATGGGCGTAGCAGGGGAAGGATACTGTAAAATCTCCAATCAGAGGTGGGATTTGCTGGTTCTCTGAACTACTCAAAATTTCACTTCCAGAACCTGGTCAGAACCTGCTGAATACCATCTCTGAGCATGGCATGGCAAACATATCAGAAAGGATCCTCCCTAGTTTCCTGGCTGTCGTGGTGATACAAAGAAAAATACTTTCAGACTTGCAAGATTCTGTTAATGTTTTTTTTATAATTAAGTAAAATGAGTGCGTCTGTTAATCTCCTTTCTTCCTTAATTAATCATTATTCTAATCAGATTCTTACTCTCAGGAATACTTTCACATGGAACATTTATATCCCTAATAAAATTATTGGCTCTATGACTGGAGTGTTGCAGGAGCCAGTGACACACAGTCACTGGAACCAAAGATTTATTCTTCCAAACTTACCGGTTTGAGCTGGAGCCCATCCTCAAGGAACTTCTCTGTCTTCAGAATGTGTGCGTTATGCTAGCATATTCTAGTATTTATGTGGTGCCTGGTTATATGTGGCTTTTAACAGTTAACTAGGGAGTTGATGTCCAGCTATTAAGTCATTATCAATACCCAATTAACAACTAGACACTAGTTTCTGGACACACAATCAGGCACCACCCAAATACTGTGCCTATAATGCATACCTTCTGGAGAAAGAAATTCCCTGAGGATGGCTCCAGCATGAATTTGAAAGCTTGGGAAAATAAACCTCTGGTCCCTGACTCAGATTGAATTCTGCAACATTTATCTTGGGATACATATATTTGCCTTCATTCATGAAATAATTGTGCAAAAATACCATGTAAAGGAGAGAGAAAGGATAAGTATTAGATTAAAATAGAAAACCAAAAACTTCAGAAATAGATTTGTAGAGAAACTAGAATGTTCAGAATTCTTTCTTTAGTAATTCAAAATAGAAATTAAGTCACAAAAAGTGATTTATAGGGCTAGGACAGGGAAAATAACCACCATGGGGTCCTGAAAATAAAAATGAGATAATCCATATAATGGCAAGTATAGGAATTCCTTGATTCACAACCATCATGGAACGCGGAATTACAGTGAAGTTGTGCTGTTCATTATGTGAGTTGTCATGTGATCACAACTTTTTTTATGATCTTTTCAGAGACAGTTGTTAAGTGAACACCACTAAGTCACTAAGCAAATGTCACAGTTGTTAAGCGAACCCATTTTAGCCAATGGGTAATTTTTGCCAGAAACTGGAAGTAAATATTGGTTTCCAATTTTAAAAAAGTCATAAATTGTGGTGACATGATTTCAGAACACTACACACAGTCATTTATGCAAGCCAGATACCACATATCCAAAAAGGATTCATCCAGGAGTGAGATTCAACCGTGTTACTACTGGTTCAATGATATACATTTTGTGCGCACGTGCAGGAAAACATTAAGCTATACCATCCGGACAGCTGAAAAGTGCTGCATGCAGGTGCGCAGCATTTGAAAAGCCTCTTTTTTCCTGCTTTTTCAACCTCAGCTGTGCCGCACAAAGCAACTGAGGTTGAAAAAGCAGGAAATAAAGAGCAGGTAAGAGCCTGGGCAGGTGAATGGGCAGAAACACAGAACCGGTTGGTGTTTGCTGCTCTTCAGACCTAACGGTTCTATATAGCCGGGCAGAACCAGTACCATCCCACCCCTGGATTCACCTGACCTCAGAGAAGTGAGTGGCTATTGGAACTTTGAAACAAGATAGTAAGTAGCACTGAAGAGATTGGCTGTAATTTAGAATAGTTGCTAAGACAGTGCTAAATTAAGGATTGCTTGTAATCCTCTTCTTGAACATTTAAAGGATTTAAAACAAGTTTAGACATTTAGAAAACTTTCAGATATATACGACAAAAGATGCAATTTCTACCACACCTTTGCAAAAAAAGAACATTCAATAAGTATCAATGTACAGTGGGAATAGATATACACGTATAAATTAAATATATTGAAAGTCACTTTGAACAGCAAAACCAATCTATGTTGGTTGATTTCATTTTAAATTCATTGCCTAGAGCCATGATGGTGAATCTATGGCACACTTGCTGGAAGTGGCACGCAGAGCCATCTCTGCCGGCACATGAGCCATCACCCCAGCTTAGGTCCATTGCGCATGTACGTGCACTTCCCGCCAGTCAGCTGATTGTTGGGTATCTGCCACCCATGTGTAAGGGGCAAGGGGCACACAGGAGATGTACATGCATGCGCAGGGTGACGGGTGTACATTGTGGATGGCACACGCATGCGCGCAGGTGGCACAGGGGGATCACATGCACATGCCCAGGGGCATGGGGGATCATGTGTGCATTGCATTATGGATGCAGGCACATGTGCATGCGCATACATACACTTTCGGCATGCGACGACGAAAAGGTTAGCCATCACTGGCCTAGAGCAGTGGTGGCTAACCTTTTTGGGCTCCTATGCCAAAAATTGCATGTACACTCATGCACGCATGCCAGCACCCAGAAGGCAATATGCATGGCCCCCTCGCCGCCCCCTTACCTGCACTGCGTTTGCATCCTCCCAGAAGCTCAAGGGAAACTTCTGCAGCCTTTTTTTAAAAATTATAAAAATACTTTATTAACCAAATTTATATAAATACAGTAAAATCAATCTTTCCACTTATCGCAACTTAAGCAAAACAGTGTTCATTCAATCTGACATCTCTCAAATTGTAAAATATTCATTCACGGTTGTTACTTTAAACATATAATACAAAGTTTCATCTAATCATATATTACAAATCTAATTACATATAGTGTTAAAATTTCCGGGTTTCGAATGGCGGCCGCGCGCCTCCGTCGGAGCTCCCTCCGGCCGCGGCGGCTTCGGGTGCGGCCCCCCCTACCCCCCGGATCCCCCCGCCGGTGGCAGAGGCGGGGGAGGATCGGGGGAGCCCGGCGGGATCCTTCAGAGGCCGGTTGGGGGTGCGCTGGAACCGCGGGACCGGCTGGGGGAGCGGCGCGGCGGGCGGTGCGGATGCGGCCCTGGCGACGCCAAGGTGTTCCTGCAGGCCTCGGAGGCCTCGGAGGCCTTGCCCGGCGGCCGGTGAGGCCAGACGAGGCCCCCGGCGATGGTAATCGCGTCGGGGGCTGCGGGCGCTTCGGCGGCAGCGGCGGAGGTCGCGGCGATGGTCGCGACGACGATGGCGGCCTTGGCGACGGTGGCGGCAGCTGCGGCGGCAGTGGCGGCCTCGGAGGCCGCAGCGGAGGTGGTGGCGGCCTCGGCGCTCGCGGCGACGGTCGCGGTGGCGGCGGCGGCCTGGATGGCGGTGGCGGCGGCCTCCAGAGGCGTCGTGGCAATATGGACGCCGGTGGACCCAGCGGTCTCCGGGGTGGGGAGACCACCGCGGTATGGCCCCGGCGGCCCCCTGAGGAGAGCGATGGCCCTGGATTTTCTGGGGCGGCGCGGACCTGGGGGAGCCGCCTGGGGGGGCCTGGACTGGCCTCTGCGGCATTGTTGAGGCCGCAGAGGCCCTGGAACAGCTACCGCGGCAACCCCGGAGTCCCGAGGGGTTATGAAGAGGTCTTGTTACCCCCAGCGAGGCACAACAGTGTGGCAGGCTCGGCGGCCTCGCTCGGGCCACGGCGATTTCGGGGGGCCCCGACCAGTACGGGAGTGGCCCCGCTGTGGACATGGCGGGCCTGGACTGGATTCAGGGCCGCACCTATGGCTGCGAGGACGACGCGGAGACTGGGGGTTGGATGGTGTTGTGACCGTTCCCCTCCCCTCCTTGGGGCCCCCGCCTGTGGCAGGGGTGGTGGGCCCGGGGGGGGGGAGTGACCTTGCCTGTGACCCCTTTTCTCCCGGGGGTCCCACCGGTGGCAGGGGTGGGGCGGCCGGGGGGGGAGGGGTTTACCCCAGTCCGCCTGGATTTTTCCATCACAAAGACCTTGGACGCTGCGAGACCGTCGGGGTGGGGTGGCCGGGGCCACGGATGTACTCCATGGCGGAGCTTTGGGCCTTGAGGGATGTCCCCCTCTCCCTTAAGTGGCCCTCAAAACTTTCGAAGGCGTTCCGCTATGAGGGATCCTGGGATCCGGAGCGATGGTGGGGCCGTGGAAGCCGGAGGAATGGGAGGAAACGCGGGAAACCCGGGATTGGTAACTTTTTAATGGGGTTTTTTAATGGGTTAAAAGGATCCAGGGTGGGCAGGGGAGACAGCCCACATAGAGTTGGGGGCAGCCGGGCCGGCCCACGCGCCTGGGGGGCCTCGGGGGTTTCCGTGTCGGGGTGGCAGATTGGGGGTGGGCTGCCGGGGGCAAATTTTATCAGCACGGTGACTGGGAGAGGCAGATATGCTGGGGGTAGAGGGCCATATCCAGTAAGGGGATCGCGCTCCTGATGTTTGCAAGCGGTAGCGCGCTCCGACCCTCCATACCCATCCTGCAGCCCTGGTTGTCTGGATTCTCAGGCCCTGAATACCCAGCTGCTGTTGTGCAATGCCAGGTCCGTGGTTAACAAGGCTCCCCTGATCCATGATTTAGTTCAGGAGGAGGCCGCGGACCTGGTAGGTGTTACCGAAACCTGGTTGGGCCCAGAGGGCGGTGTCCCTCTGGTTGAGATGTGCCCACCAGGTTTCCTTGCATTTCACCAGCCTAGGGCTCAGGGAAGGGGTGGAGGGATGGCGGTGCTTATAAAGGAAGCCCTTTATCCTAGGGAGGCCACTGTCCCTCAGACGGCTGGCTGTGAATCTCTATTTGTGAAGTGGGGGCAAGGGGTTCAGATGGGTCTTTTGATGGCGTACCTGGCTCCCTGCCACGTCTCATCGGCCCTGCCCGGACTCCTCGAGGTGATAGCCGGGCTGGCGGTTGAGACCCCCAGGCTTTCAGGTCATGGGGGATTTCAACCTGCCATCGTCCGGTGAAACCTCGGGGTTGGTTCGGGAGTTCTTGGCTTCCATGACGGCCATGGACCTGACCCAGTTAGTTTCTGCCCCCACTCACATTGGAGGACACACGCTGGACCTGATATTTGTCTCTGGGCAGTGGTTGAATGACTGTAATTTTGGGGAGTTAGTTATTACACCCTTGTCATGGACAGATCATTCCCTCCTTAGGTTGGACTTCTGTTCCGCCACCCCCCACCATAGGGAGGCGGAACCACTTAGATTGTTCCGCCCCAGGCGCCTGATGGACCCGGAGCGGTTCCAGAGGGAGCTTGGGCCGTTTCCTGAGTCTCTGGCTCACAGCTCGTCTGGAGACCTGGTGGCGACCTGGGATGGGTTGGCCGCCGGGGCTCTAGATCGAGTTGTGCCCCTGCGACCTCTGACCCAGCACAGATCCCATGTGGCTCCGTGGTATACGGAGGAGCTACGGGAGATGAAGTGCCGGAAAAGACGTCTAGAGGGCATTTGGAGGGCGAGCCGTTCTGAGTCTGACCGAACACAGGTGAGATCTCATATTAAGACTTACCTTGTGGCGATACGGGAGACGAAATCTTTGTATTTCTCCGCCCTTATTGCATCAGCAGAAAATCGGCCTGCCGCCCTGTTTAGAGTGACCCGCTCTCTACTTGAACCGAGAGCGCGGGATGACCTCTTGCAGGGTAGGGCGGAGGAGTTTTCCCGATTTCTGCATGATAAAATCGCTCAGATTCGGGAGGGGCTCGACTCCAATTGGATGGTCCCGGGGGAGGTGTCCGGGGCAGGTCTTGTGAGTGTTATCTGGGGGGAGTTCGACCCTGTGACCGCCGAGGGTGTGGACAGGTTGCTGGGGGGTCTGAATGCCACCACCTGTTTATTGGACCCGTGCCCTTCCTGGCTGGTTTCGGCTGCCAGGGAGACGACACGAGGCTGGCTCCAGGGGATTGTCAACGCTTCCTTGAGAGAGGGGGTGCTCCCTACCGCCCTGAAGGCGGCGGTGGTGCGCCCCCTCCTCAAGAAGCCTTCCCTGGACCCAGCTATTTTAAACAATTATCGTCCAGTCTCCAACCTTCCCTTTGTGGCGAAGGTTGTTGAGAGTGTGGTGGCACGTCAGCTCCCCCAGTACCTGGAGGAAGCTACTTACCTCGATCCGTTCCAATCGGGCTTCAGGCCTGGACATAGCACTGAGACGGCATTGGTCGCGTTGGTTGATGATCTCTGGAGGGCTCGTGACAGAGGGTTCTCCTCTGTCCTGGTCCTATTAGATCTCTCGGCGGCTTTCGATACTATCGACCATAGTATCTTGTTGCGACGGTTGGGGGGGTTGGGGATTGGTGGAACCGTCCTTCGATGGTTCTCCTCCTTCCTCTCCGACCGTTCGCAATTCGTGTTGGCGGGGGGGGGAGAGGTCCACCTCTAGGCCCCTGGTTTGTGGGGTGCCTCAGGGGTCGGTCCTCTCTCCCCTCTTGTTCAACATTTACATGAAGCCGCTGGGTGAGATCATCCGTGGTCTTGGAGTGAGGTGTCATCTATATGCAGATGAACCCAATTGTACATCTCCACTCCGGACCACCCCAACGATGCCGTGGGGGCTATGTCTAGGTGCCTGGAGGCTGTGCGGGACTGGATGGGCGGGAACAGGCTTCGTCTCAACCCATCCAAGACCGAGTGGCTGTGGTTTCCGGCGCCCCGATATAGCCAGCTGACACCTTCGCTGGCTATTGGGGGGGAAGTTCTGCCCCCCACAGAGAGGGCTCGCAACCTGGGAGTCCTCCTGGATGTACGGCTGTCGCTTGAACATCACATCGCGGCCGTCTCCAGGGGGGCGTTTCATCAGATCCGTCGGATCTACCGGTTGCGGCCCTTCCTGGATCGGGACGCCTTGCGCACGGTCACTCAGGCCCTTGTCACCTCTCGCCTGGACTATTGTAATGCCCTCTACATGGGGCTCCCTGCGGGGAGCATCCGGAGACTCCAGCTGGTGCAAAATGCAGCCGCGCGGGTGATCATGGGGGCGTCACGTAGCGCCCATGTGACGCCTCTCCTGCGCGAGCTGCATTGGTTGCCGGTGGCTCTCCGGGTTCGCTTTAAGGTTCTAGTTTTGACCTTTAGGGCGACCCATGGCATGGGACCAGGTTACCTTCAGGACCGCATTCTGCCAGCGTTCTCCAACAGGCCGGTGCGTTCCCACAGAGAGGGTCTGCTCCGGGTGCCATCGGCCGCTATGTGCCGCTAGGTGGCGCCGAGGAGTAGGGCCTTCTCTGTGGGTGCCCCCGCCCTCTGGAATACTCTGCCACCGGAGCTCCGTACCGGCACGGACCTGAGGGCCTTCAGGCGCGCGTTGAAGACCTGGCTCTTTGAGCAGGCCGGCCTTGGCTGAGATGGTTTTAATTTGGTCTCCATTTTATTAATTCTAAATTGGGTTTTAAGGGGGGGGGGGTTGTTAGTTTTATCAAGCAGCCGATTGAAATTTAATATTTTTTAACTTTTGTATTCTTTGTGGGGTTTTTAGATGGGCTGTTCACCGCCCTGAGTCCCTCGGGAGAAGGGCGGTATATAAATGGAATAAATAAATAAATAAATAGTTTCCGTCATACCTTTTTATTTGACTTTATTTTATTAATTTCATGTCTATGTTCTAGCCAATTGTACCAACAATTCCAAATCTCACAATATTCTGATTCTTCTTTGTTCTTAAGTTCCAATGATAGCCTGTCCATTTCTGCACATTCCAAGACATTTAAGAAAAAAACACTAGATTGATAATGAATGTATTAGAGTATTATGAGGTACTACAAGACAAACAATTGGCATTAATGTTCATGGACGCATTAAAGCTATATATACCACTCAAACAGCTAAAATAATCTTGAACAGTGAACTAACGGAGAAATTTAATATATCAAAAGGAGTAAGACAGGGATATCCCCTATTATCATTACTATTTATTATTGCAGCAGAGGTACTATTAACACAGATTAGAAACAACCAAGAAATAATAGGTTTGAGAATCAGAACTGAAGAATATAAAATGCAAGCATTTGCCAATGACATGGCCTTCATTTTAGAAGATCCTCTGGAAACAGGACATATATTATTATAGGAAATTGAAGAATTTGGCAGAGTGGCAGGACTAAAAATAAATAAAGAGGAAAAACAAAGATTCTAACAAAAAATATGACAATGAAACAGAAGGATGATCTGGAGAAGAAATTGGGGATTCAAACAACAAAAAAATTGAAGTATCTCCAGATATGATTGACAGCTAAATGTTCATCGATAAAAACAGATAATTATGAGAAATTACTAAAACAAATACAAAAAGATTTGGAAAATTGGGGAAAACTTCAAATATCATTGATAGGAAGAATTGCCACTATTAAGATGAATATATTACCCAAGATATTATTTCTTTTCCAAACAATTCCAATAAAATTAGGAAAAAGCTTTTTTTGAAGAATTAAACAAAATGATTAAAAATTTATTTGGCAAGAGAAAAAGGCCCAGATAAAACTAAAACTCCTACAGGTAGTAAGGATAAGGGAGGGTTCAGACTTCCAGATTGGAATCTTTATTACCGGCCACAATAACAACATGGATCAAAGAATAGGTAAACTTAAAGAACAAAAAAGTGTTAATATTAGAAAGACATGAAATTGCAAATTGGAAAAATAAATCTCATTCGTATTTTCAAAGGTATCAAATTAGAGGCACATTACTAAGGATATGGGAAAAATTAAAATGAAACCTTTACACAAAAATTCCAATCTGGATGTCAACCATGGAAGCTATGATATATCCAAATGTTTTAGATTTGAACAAGACAGTGAGCTATAAAGAGTTATTAGATGAACAAGGGAAACTAAAATCTAAACAGGAATTAATGTTATAAGGAATACATGCGTGCCATAGGTTCACCATCATGGGCCTAGAGCAATATTTCTCAATCTTAGCAACGTTAAATATTTGGACTTTAACTCCCTGAATTGCCAAGGTTGAGAAATACAGACCTAGACATTAACTCAGTCATGGTACATACAGTATACAAAGACATACCAGTATTATTTTTTCCATTAAAAAATGTACAGGGCCATAATTACTAAAATTCTGAAGAGAGAGAAAAATCACAGGCTTGTACAGCCAGGAATGTTTCATTTGCAGTGATTTGATCATTTGCTCAATTGCTCTAGAAAAGTAAATTCAGATATATTTGCAGATAAAGTGCATTCAAAATGTAAATGAATCATTCTAGCTCAGAATAAGAAAGCTGGAAAGACAGGGTCAAATGAAAGGTCAGAGTAAATGGGCTATTAGTTGCTATCTGTTTTGATTCTTTGGCCACAGCTCAATTTATTAAAAGAAAACTCCAATTACCTTTTGGAACTCAGTGAAAACAATTCTGTTTACTTAGCAAAAAAATATAAAAGATATTTAAGTTGTAAAAAGCTCCACAAGATTCCTTTCTACATTAGGCAAAACAGAAACGCTCAAGTTAACAATTAAAAATATCTTATACATCCTAAATCTGAAGTAAAGTCTGCTCTCAGTAAAACATATCCAATAGTCAGGTCAGCTTTAAAGACAACGTGAGTATAATACTGAGTAGGAAGAATTGATTGATTTTCCAGGAAAAAAATGGATTGATTTAGATTGCAGACAATAAACCATAACTAGCTAATAATTTCAATTGCCCAAAAATATTTATTTATGGCAAGGGAAAATGTGGGATGGAGATCCAAAAGCTGTTTAAATATTGAAGGCTTAAACACATGTAAATCAATCCTAATATGCATGGTGTATAAAGTGTATGTAGAGAGGAGAGAAAAAGAGACAAAGCAACCATTAGAACTGGAGCAGTGTTGCCAACCAGTGGGCTGGGGACCACTGGTGGTCCATGAGAAAATTTTGGTGGTCCACAGAAAAATGTCACCCCCAAAGCACCCCCCAAAGCAATTAATCCAGGCTGTGCAGGAACACAAGGCTGCACTGCCCACATGGCCTGTGGGAACACAAGGCTTGCGTTGCTTGCATTGGGAACAACATGAGGTAGTGAGGGGAGAGAAAAGGGCAGAGGAGGAGAACTTGCCTCACACACTCCAAGCGCCTCGCCTAGCCACTGGGTTGCTTCTTTCTGCTTCTTTCTTCTTCTGCTTTTGGCTGTATGCAAGGCAAGCACCAAAAGTCTTTCTTTCTGTCCCCCAAACTCCGCCAGAAATGAGTCTTTGGGACCTGCAAGGCATCCTGCTCCAAGAGGCTGTGCCGGTGCAAAAAGTCTCACAAAGACTCATTTCTGGTGGAGTTTGGGGGAGAGAAAGAAAGACTTCTGCTGCTTCTGCTGCTTTCCTTGCATGAAGCCAAAAGTCTCTTTCTCTCTATCTCTCCCCCAATGGAGAATGGAGCTGGAGATGGTATCCTGCAATCCCAAATAAAGAATGATCGATCGATAGGAAAACTAGGTGAGGGATTTTCCTGCACACTTTTTGGGGGATTTTCCCAAGGTCTCTGGTCCATGGGATTTAAAATGATGAGTTTGGTGGTCCCTGAGGTCCAAAAGGTTGGCGACCCTGAATTAGAGTACAGTGACATTTGTGGGCTAATGCATTTCACCATACTATGTGCAAAAAAATAGCCTAATGATGCAGAGAAGAGGTTACATTATTCACTAATTGAATAACTGAATAATAACCAAATGAAAATGATCAAGTGCTAGAGAAATGTAAACGATATATGGTTTTGGTCAATAATACTCTCAAGTACTTCACACAGAAAATAAAGCTGAATATACAACATGTAAAATGAGCTGAAAGAGCAAGTAATTATCACTGTTCATGAAATTCAAGTAATCTGTATTCTAGAAAAGAATGATTTGACAGATGGAAAAATTATGTGACAAGGTCCACTCTTGGTTAACACAGCCAAGTACTATATCTGCAGAATGGGCTCCAAATGAAAGTTTAAAGAACAGAGCAATATTATAGTGTAGAAAGTTAGCACCCACCCTTCTCCCAGAAGAATGAAATATTATATAGGAAATATTAAAAAGGCAGAATAGTATACCTCCATGGATGAGAAAAGGAGATAAAGCCCCCACCTTTCTAAATAGCCCCAGACAAACTGGGGCATCCTATCTACAACACAAAAGCCTGGGCCAGCTTCTCTACAAAGCAAAAAATCTTCACCCTCAGGACATAATAGGATTAGCCCTCTACTCATCTCACCACATGGCACCTGGGAAGATTGCATCATCAACTAATCCTGGGACTCAAGACAACCTACAAAGTTACCCCTGCATGGCCCCATGGGAATCTGAATACATTTCTTTCATGGGAACAGCAAGCAAGTTCACAACCCAAGAGCCCAGGACCTCAAACCATGTGATTCTGCCCACCATTAAACCATCTTTCCAAACAGCTTCCATGTTCCCAATGTCTTTCTCCGCACTTGGAACTGAACTCAGATGGACATTTCTTCCAACAACAGAATGAAGCAGAATAATCTTTTGGAACATGTAAAGGATTTTTTCAATAGTGGCAACAATCCTTTTGGGGCATTCTTTCCCAAATGGAGTTGCATAGCACTGAATGTTCTGTTTTTTAGAAGAGATAGTTTTGAGTTTCTTATACAGTCAATATGTTATTGGTTTCAACTATCAATAGGGGTGTTTGTTTGTTTTTAAATCAAGTTCAAAATAGGTGATAGGGCATTAAAGTATATTTAATAAATTAATAAATTAGTGGAAACTAGGAGTGGGATAAATGAAAAAGTGCTGAAAAAAGAAGCTCAGTTTGGAAGTAAACACTTTACTTATATTTTGTTTTGCTTTCTCAAGAGTGTTAACTTTTTCTAGAGCAATATGTTGAAGACATATGCTGTTTTATCACAAGGCTGACCCCAATAATACATGTATGTGTGAAATGGGACAAGAGAGGTGTTTTTCTGCTGTCCCTTTCTTTCTCTGACTTCTCTTTTTCTTGCCTTCTGCCCCAGTCTAGCCAGTAGGATTCCAGGGAAAGGACAGATAAATATTGCCAAGAATCTTAAATGGCCACTTGTATGAGAAATTTAAATTATGCCAAGGACTACAGGCTGCTTCTTCTGATTTTCAAGATGGTATTTGAATCATGAATTTATTTGATTTGCTTCAAAAATTCTTTTTAAATACACAATGGAAATTTGACTGATATAGGTTTAGTGTGATTTACAGACCCAAACACACAGAGCTACACACCAGCCTCTTTGGTCTTTAGGCAACCCACGCATTAGCAGGCCCAATGGGTAGTAGTTTCAGTTTGTTTCTACATCCTTTCTAGCTGGATCACCACTCCTACTATTAATAGTAGACTACTACTGTCTTTAGGTCTAAGCTGCTTCCAATTCTCTATTTTCACAAAGTCATAGGAATCCTCTCCTTCCCAGAACAGATCAAGACACAAATCACTGCAAAATAAGAAACACCACATGAACTACTCCATATGTCATGTGAACTACTATAGAACAGCACCTACCACATGAATTAGTCCACAACAACACCCACCACTCCTATCCTGCTCTGTTTTTATAATTGCTCATAACTGGGCAGTGGACTGGCTAGGGAGAGGCCTTAAAGGGGTAGAACATGCCCAGTTCAGGTGGTACTCAATTTTCAGAAAGCCTGATCTTTCACAACTGGCTAAAAATTAATTCTGCTGCAGCTGAAAAACTATTTGGCTCAAAAATAGAATCTTATGTATTTTTAAAATACATAAAAATATTTATTTTTTCAAATAAGCTTTAACTTGTGAAAATCAGATTTAAATTATATTAAATGAAGGAGGAAAGTATCTTATCAGAAATGTAATATTCCCAGAATTTAATTTCTAATGTCCAGAAATAATTCAACAATATTGTTTCCAGAGAGTTAACAAACTTCTGTTGTAAGTTAGAATGAGGTCAGTTCATCATCATAGAGAGTAACTGAAATGGTTCTGGAAAACTGCAATTTATTTTTCTCCCTATTACATTTAGGATCATAAACTTACAGTCCAGAATGTGTTTTTATATTATTATCAAAAGTTATTATGAGAAGGGTCCAAGAAATCATTTACTGGCTTTCTATCTCTACACTATGGTTGAAACCAACTAAATTCTTCCCACAAATATAATTCAAAGCAGATGTTGGGTGCATATTTTCCTTATTTTTTTCTTCGCAAAGAATGATCCATTAAAATCTTCAATATAAAACAGCATATGTAACACTTCCAGATTAATCTTGCTTGTCTGGTTTGTAACTTTGATTTTCTCTGATTTCTTAGTACTTAGTGGGATTTATTTTCAGTGATTCTGCCCTTGGGCCAAAAGAATAAGCTTTTATCTATGATGATCATATTTTGACTAAACCCTATAGCTTTTCTTTTAATAAGCATATAATCTTGGAATGTCATTGGACCCAGAATTAAGGGAAAGATAAAAATAAAATGAATTTTCCCAAATTACTGTTCCTAAAATAGAATTGGAAAAGTTCATGAGGAATCTGTGCTTAGATTGTTCCAAATAGTATCACTGATGTATGCTACCTTCATCTCCTTATTTAGTTCAGAATACATTTTTACATGATGTTTATACAGCAACAGAATGGAAAAGATTGTTCTGTTAAACTGCAGCAATTATTATATAATAAAACATTTTCTCCTACAAATATTTTAACACAACTTCCTTAAATTTTAAACTTCCTTAAATTGCTGAATCATTGATCCACCAGGATCCAATCCTCTGTTCCATACAAAAGCTTCAGAACTGAAGCATCTTCAACATTCACTTAATCATTGCTTGAAAACTTCTGAGATTGATAAAGGTGGCAAGAGAAAGAGTGATGCAAGCTAATTTATTTTACAGCAAAATGCACTTTATTTATTTAACAAATATTTTTGAGCAGCTACCTCACACAGCATGGCTGTCAAATTCACAGCCTATGAGCCAGATGCATCACACACTGGCCACACCCATGTCTGGTTTAGCAAAGGAGGGGAAAGTCCATATACGTCATGTGACGCCATGGTGACAATGCTAGTTTGTCATCCCTGTCATACAGTGATTCTAGACAGATCACAACATTAACATTTTACAATGTAAGGACCCATAATCCTCCCTCATCTCCTTATAATAATAATAAACAACTGGAACACTACTTGAACATCACTGGCATTGACAAAATCATCATCAGACAATTGCAAAAGGCAGTTTTATTCAGAACAGTTTATATCCTGCAACAATACCTTTAACACTATCAAACATCCACATCTCCTATTTTAGGTGTTTGGGAAGGACTCAATAAGTGGATAAAAATGTCAAATCCAGTCTGAACATCAGGCTGACTATGCAATAAACTCTAATAATAGTAAAATGAAGCAAATGTGGATAATTGATGTAGCAATATCAGGTAATAGTAGAAGAGATCACATTGGAGAAAATAACAAAAGTATTGAAATTTGAAAATCTAAATTCGAAGTTTATGGTACAAACCAGCATGATGACCTCAATGTTTAATGGTATATTGGATGCCATATCAATTTTTTTTTGTAAATTTGTAAAAATGTGATCATTTGGAAGAAATAGCCTTCTGGGTTCAGTTCCAAGTGGGGAAGAAACATGGTGGAAACATGGTGACTGCTTGGAAAGATGGTTTAATGGTGGACAGGATCACATGCCCTGGATGAAGAAAGAAGAAAAAGGCTGAGATGCTGAGAGATCCTTGGTTTTATAACCTCTTTTGGGCCCCACCTTAGTGTATCCTGTTTCTGTGTAAAAAATGTATCCCATTAGCGGTCAGACTCCCAGGGGTGGGGGTTTTAACTAACTTTGTAGGCTTCGTCTGGACCACATGCTTCACCTGAGTGTTGGCTGATACAATTTTCCCAGGCCAGGTGGTGAGATGAGTAGAGGTCTTTATTAGAATATTCTGGCCTAGGCCTTAATGGCCCATTAGCAAAGGTGGGGGTTGAGTTTCTGACTCTCTGAGTTTCTACTTTACTCTTTTTAGGGGAAATATTCTGCCTTTTTAATATTTCCTAGGATATTTCATTATCGTAGGAGAGGGTTTTAACTTCCAACACTACTTAGAAAACAGGCACATTAATCAAATTTCCATGTGTCAGTTACAAAAGATCACATTGCTTAGATCTGCACATATACTTCACCAATATATTGTGACATCCTAGGTTCTTGGGAAGAATTCAATTTGTATGAAGGCCAATACCAGCTATAGAACTGCAGCTGTCATTTCAAATTATTTTTCTAAATAATAATAATTTCTTGAAACTTCTATAACTGTTGCTGATTTTGGCAGAAGATTGCAAGCTAGACAATTGAAAGAAAGCATATTACATTATCTTGCTTGTAAACTATACCACTGTTCTCAGCTATGCAAGTACGAAAAATATTACTTTTTAACTCAGGACCTATTAATATTAACTTGCTTGCCAGAGGTCATGCCAAAAGAGAGGGTCAACAGGACAGAGAGTTGTTCAACATCACATCACTTTAACTAGTGCACATTGAATTGCTGAATCAAGATTTCTTTTACCATGAATAAATCAATTGTTTTCTGTAAGATTCATTATAACTGAGCATTTCCTGTTTCCAATATTTTCTTCCATTGCAAAGGGTAATGAATGACAGTTTAATCCTCTAAGTTCATTGAATGGCTTCGAAATGGATAGAATGAATGGCATCTGCCTAATTAATAAATATATGTCAGCAAAATGCTTTGTCAACTTTAATGACAATATCCTTCTGCTTGAGTTTTACTTGATTATTTTGAATATTCCTAGAATGTTCTGGGAAGTCAAGAGAAGTTCAACATAAACAAGAGACAAATTGGACATTGTCTCATTAATTCAACTAGTGGCCTACATGTCATTAGCCACATTAAGCTTAATAAATTGTTAATTCACCCTTTGTCTTTTTTTCCTCTTTTCCTCTTTTTTATCTTATTCAGCTTACAAAACACATGTGTTTTCTTGTTTCTGGTTTTTATATTTTTCCAAGAGAGCTTACAGAGAGTTGTATAAAATAACAAACTTTTTGGAGATTTATATAAGGAAGCTAGTACCATGGAAAACTTCCGGATCATATATCATGTTTGTATTCCTGTCTGAAGAAAACACTAACAATATCTGTTTCAAACATGTCTCCCTGTACCTCTGGAGAGATTTTGGTCACACTAAGATTCATCAGGAGCATGAGGGGTTTCTGGACAAGATAGAAGGATATATCCAAGCAGGACATGGAAAGAAAGGGATTAGAACAAATAAAATAAGACCATTAGAGGAAAAGAGCTGACATCATACAACCCAGAGCTCAAATAAAACCAATTCCAGACCTGGAGTTCTAGGCCATTCTCTTAGGGCATGACACACAGAATTCTGAATAAGGGGTTTGCACAGTATTCTAGGAAAGAAGCTCAGACATTCATGGCTGCTGGCATGAATCTGCAAAAGAAAGATGCTCAATTTTGGCCTAGAAGGGCAACTGTGCTCTTGCAAGGCTGATGAACTGACCTGGCTATGAGACAGGATTGTTATGGGGAGATAAAGAGACAGAAGTCATATTCAGGTGGCCTGATATATGTTGTTAGTGTTAGTGATTAGAGGCCTGACTAAAAATTATAAAGAGAAGAGAAGGAGAGGAGAAAAAAAAATATATGTGGATGGAATTAATGGAATGGCTGGAGGAAAAAGTTAAACATGTGATTCAGTTGTTGATTCCTGGTCAGAAAAGAAGAAATATTCAGGGATAACTCCGCCTTAAGTAGGAAAGACCCAGAATAACAAGAAGTCCACCAAAAAACCAAGAGCAGGAAAGAGGAGCCTGGCTATCTGTGGGCAAGTTTCACCAGAACTCAGGAGAGGAAGAAGGAGATCAGCTGTCAACTAAGGGCAGGAATGGGTAGAAAGCTGAGAAATATTCTTTCCCCAACAGTAAAGTAGGGGTGTTCCATAGAGTAAAACCCCCCAAAATTTTAACCTTAAACTGTACCTACTGTTGATCGCTCTCCATTTCTAAGAGGTCTGTAAGGGGGCTTGTCTGTAAGCGCATCAGCATACCTACCATCCCTGTCCTACTGTTCCCATTTATTTGTACTTATTTATTATGTATATACTTATACCTGTTTATACTTACATGTTTATATGTTATTTTCATACTTACACTTGTTTTCTCATACATGCTTGACAAACTAAATCTATATATATTATGCATCATCACAAAATCTCCATAACCGTAAAACCTATAAACTTTAAATTTGGCATGAATGTTCCTCTTGGCTTCTAGGTTCTCACTAAGAAAGGATATTTCGAAATGACCAACAGAGCAATAGTATTTTGTATATTATTAACATGCTCTGTTGCTAAGTTCTAGTCCCCCTCCCCATCTGAAATTTGTTCCAAATGCAAAACACAAGCAGAGGAGAGGAGTTTCAGTTTTGGTTTCAGAGCAGCAACCAGCTTTAGTACAGAACAATTGAGCTAAGCCACACCCGGGCTCCTTGCTGTCTCTTCTTGCTCACATAGCAAATACTGTTTTAGTTTCCATGTTTCAGTTTCCAAACAGCCCTCAACTCTCTCACCGCACTGACAGGTTGCTAGCCAGATGAATACCGATGGATGCTAGTAGGCAGAGGCACAATTTTCCCCCTTATTTTTCTCCTGAAAAATAAGCCCGGTCACATAGTTTTGTACTGAAGCACGAGTATAGAGCTAGTAAATAAATAAATTAAATCCAGGAGCAGTTTAGGCTGTGCTGATTACACTATAGTTAATTCCAGCCCATTCCTTTATTTCTACCCTCTTTTGATAAGCCCAGAAATGGGGAAGGGATACTGAGAAAGGGGAAGGAAGCAGGAGAATTATTGTTTCTTTGCATCCAAATCTATTCAAGCATACAGAAAATCTTCACTTACCAACTGTCTCATTTAGCAATCATTCAAAGTTACAATAATGTACAGCTTTGCAACCAATCCTCCCATTTAGAGTGGTATAGCATCATGTGATTACCATATGTATGCTTCCCAATCAGATTTCAATAAGCAGAGTTAATGGAGAATCTGGAAGTAACTCACAGGCATATGATATTTTGTCCAAATGGGAAGTAATGTCATAACTTATAATGGCTACATGAATTTCTGCTTAGCAACTTGTAGTACTTAGCAATGGAGTTGTTAGTCCCAAATGTGCTCAGAAAATATTTGCTGCACTGAATACCATTTTCCAACTAGAGCCAATGAAAAATCTTGAATAATGGGAAGAAAATACAATAAACATTTTCTAAGAAAGTTTTTTGAGCTCATAAGTATTACCAATAATTCTTTCCTTATGGGATCTAAAGCCTGCTATTTTCTCAAAACTTAAGACCACTGTAGTATCTTAATGATTTTAACCTAGCCTCTAACAGACTGGCCCCAACAGCCAACTTAAAAAAAGAATTTATATACTGTTCCTACAAGTCATACAGACTAAGGTTTTAAAGATGTTTTAAAGATTTAAAGAAATGTTTGGCTTAGAATGAATGAAGGAAGGCAGCTATAGAAAATTCCTTTCTGCATATCCTGTTGAACTTGATAAAACTGGAGCTTCCTTATCATAAAACCTATTATTAACAGACAAAAAGAAGTCTTGGTTGGAATCCACTGTTGGAGGGTTCCAGTTGTATTAGATCTCCCAGTCTGATTAGGAATCCACGACATCAACCAACAGTCTCTTGAAGCATTGTACTGCAGATATTTCTGAATAATGGACAAAAGGGAGAAATAATTGGAAAAACTCCACAATTACACACGTAATTATATGGTATATGTTTGCTCCTTTGAATTGTAGTGATGCATTTGTAAATATGGAGTGAACCAAGCAAAGACATTCTAACAGTAATGTAGGGTGCCCACGTAATTTTCCTTAGTTAACCTCCACGCTTAAGATGACCACACCAGCAAAACAACAGGTCCAAAAGAAATACACTATTTTCTGAATAGAATTCACTTTCCTTGAAAGGGAAGTGAAATTCATGAGATTACCATTATTTATCCTCCTTCTCTTCATCCCTTCCCCCCACTTTCTTTCAGGAAGAGATGAACTGATATTGAGAACTGATATTGGGACAATATCAGTTGAATCTGCAACAGAAATTTACATGAAGGGAAGAGATATTAAATCACAAGACTGAAATGGAACTTGTTGAGTTTTTGAGAAAAACCAAAAGCTACAAAGAACTATGTCATGCTAAGCCAGAAATGCCAATCTTTTTTCTTCCCCCTTCCTTTTCTTTCTTTCAAAATATTTTCTGTGGTTAAAAACATTCTACATTGTAAGTTTTTAAAGGTGAAAGGTGAAGATTTTATCATTGCTTCAACATTTGTCCAACTGAATAACTTGCACAAATCTCTTAAGTAGTTAGATTTTTTTGTCTTTCTCAAAATGGAAATAATTGATTTCTCATCTTTTAAAAGCAATTTAGATCCCCAGAAGGGATGTACTGTAATGTAAAACAGAGCTGGAAAGATGAAGACTCAATTCACTTTAAATAATCTAGTGATAGGTAGCTCTAGAGGAATAAATAGAGAACTGGTTGGGGGAAAGACTTCAATATAAAGAAGTAAATTCAGCTAGGTCTGATAGTATGTTCTGTGGAATGTGCATTGATTAATGCTACTTTGTTTTTGTTCATGTTTCAATAATATACAGCAGGATTTATAGATGTGTTGTGTTTGAAATGTTCGACTACAACTCAGAACAGCAGCAACCCACTAATCAATGATGATGAAAGCCAACATCTCTTGATTTTCATATACCAGGATCATTTCACACAACAATATATGGTCATATTTGACTTGGCTATACTGGTAAGGAGAGTGGAATAGAAACATTAACTTAGAGAGCAGTAATGCTCAATGGGCATATTAATGATTTTTATATTGTTTTTAATTTTTTGAGCAATTGTTTTTTTCTTGACTTAGCACACAAGGTGTGCTAAGTAGTTTTCCTATGGTGATCTTATACTATTTTCTGTAATGTAAGTCGAATATTATTTTGACTGTCTACCAATCACCCCATTCCAAATTTAAGATTACTTTTTTTACTCAATATTTAATTCCCTTCCTCTCTCTTGGATAAAATAAAGTCCATATAAAAACAACATTTCAAAATGTAATATTCTGTCCGAATCCTAAAAATTATACTTTGTGTGACTGGAAATTATAATGATTGATGTAATAATTCTGAAATCTTTATTTAAAAAATAATAACTAGGAGATAGCTAGTGTGTGCCTCACTACTATATCCAGCAATTTTTAAGGAAACTCAGGTCAGATTTGTCTAAACTTATATCCTTTCTTCCTTTTTCTTCTCTACTTTTTAATCTATGAGGAGTCATACACTAAATAAATAAATTGTTGAGGGAAAGAGAAGCTAAAGCTATGCTATACTATACAAAGCAGTTTGTCCAATGAGGAGATGTTTATTATAATGTCACATCTGGGCTGAAGTAAAATGAGTAATGGACTCTAAAATGAACATGCTTTTTAAAGTTTACAAAAGAAGTCTTATGAAGAGTTAGCTTCTCAGAATGATAGATTAAGGTGACATTCAATCTGAAATTTGAGTGAAAATAAAACTCATACTCATATCATCTTTTCATTCTGTTCTGTGCCCCATAAATATAACTAGAATATTTGATGCACTAAACAAGAAGAAATGCAAGTATAGATGGTGCAGACAATGAACTCATCCACATATTCCTATGGATGTGTTTTCCCATTGTATTTGGAGAGGAAGAAAGCCTTTCCCCTTACTGTATTATAAATGGTACAATTACTACTTTCACATATGGGTGGCAGTTAGCTGATGCAAGAGCTACCAGAGAAGTGAACAGCAGAAAAGGGGATCCTTCTGCACCACCTGTCTCCTTTCCCACTGGGCCGAAGATAGATCCATGCGACCTAAATGTTGACATAAAGGTTTTCCTTCCATCTTCTGTTGAAAAATACCAGTTGCTCCTAGAAGTATATTGGTCCAGCTTTAATTTGCCTTAGCAGTAGGATAGTAATAAGGTCAAACAAGAAATTTTACAATGTAAATAAAGAAAAAAGAGGTATCTTCATCTTTATTATTTGACGTTGATATTATCCCACTTTCAGTAATTTTGAAGAAGCAAATCTTGGCTATAGAACAGCAAAAACATACTAATAAGATCTCACTTTTGCTTTAAAATCATTTGTGTCAATCCTGTCATTGATGAAAACTGTTAAGAATTTTTAGGACAGTTATAGTAATCAAATTTGTAATGTAGAAATGTGCTACATTAACAATAAAGATGGGTCAAATCAGAAACAGCAATGGAATTGAAATGCCAGATGGCCAAATGGCCAAACCATCTGGAGCCCTTAGGATGAAACCTACAAGTAGCTGTATTTTATAGTTGTATCACATTAAACATGGATATGTGAAAAATATGGTCAGTGAAGAATATATTCAAAGTATGAGGAAATTACAGAACACAAACTGAACAAGGCCTCAATACCTCTGCAGAGACTCAGGATTGTGATATTTCTGAGGTCTTAAAAAAAACTATAAGTGAGGGACTAATTTTGGTTTCTAGAATGCCCTTCAACCTCCTTAGCTTATGACTACAAGCCCAACTTGCTAGAAGACTTCGGCAGACCTCTGCCCTTTCAGTGACTACATTGGTAGACCAAAGTGCAGACCAATAAGGAGATGGGCCTTAGATCAGGAGTCGCCAAATTTTTGGATCTCAGGGACCACCAAACTCATAATTTTAAATCCCAGAGACCACTAACCAGTTCTGTGGGTATGATCTAATTTGTGGATGTGGCTTGGTGGTCATGTGACTGGCTGGGCATGGCTTGTATTAAATATTATAAATATTTATATAAATATTATTTTTTTATAAAAAAGAGCAACTTTTACCCAAAATCAGGCAAAGCAGATAGGCAGATTGAGTTGTTCACAAAATCACAAATTCATTCAGATATCTATCTGTCATTGGCTAGCTCAGTCTATCACATAAAATTTGCTTGCAAGCAAACTCATAAAATTTGCTAGCAAACTCACAAAATTGAGTTTGTGTGTTGCAAACTCACAACACACCATGTATGTAAATATTGATTTTTTTTATTTAAAAAAGAGCAACTTTTATCCAAAATCAGGCAAAGCAGATTGAGTTGCTCACAGAATCAATCAGTGATCTATCTATCTGCCATCAACTAGCTCAGTCTCTCAAATTTGCTTGCCGTGAGTCTGCACTGAATAATAGAACCTTCAGTCCTAAGGGAGATTCGGCTGTGCTTAAAAGCAGAGCCAAAGATCTAAATACTAGCCAGAAAGCAAGAAATCCAACCATTTTCTGCTTCCTAGCTATTCTAAATCTCCTGGCACAACAGAACAGATGATGGTCAAAAAATAGTAATTTAGCAGGCAAATTTGTCAGGTAAGGAGTGAGAGGGCGGGGAGGGTTCCCACGAGCCATGTGGGCAGTGCGGCCTTGTGTTTCTGCACAGCCGGCATTAATTGCTTTGGGGGTGTGCTCTGAGGATGAGATTTCCCAAGGCCCACCAAAATTTTCTCAAGGCCCACCAGTGGGCCACAGCCCACTGGTGGGCGACCACTGCCTTGGATGACTCAAATAAGTTTTTCTCCAGGTTGTGGCAAATAAAGACATAAAGATTAATACCAAATATCATCATTCGCCTCGTTCAACTATAGATGGAAAAAGGCACAACATGAGATTTTTCTTTTCTTTCTGGTTGATCTCAAAGTCAAAATGTTATACCATGAATGCCTGATATAGTTATTCAGAGGTATGCAGAATTAGCTCTTTCACCAAGAGTAAAATCATGTAAGTTCTCTGCTATTCTGATGGACTTAATGTTGAAATTATCTTTAAAAAGGGCCTTTTATCTTGTGTTCATGGTGATCAGCATTCATGAGATTTTTAATTCAATCAATGTTTAATTTTTTTGCTCTATTTTTCTACAATGAATATTTTATCCTTATAGGCAGCACTGACATTAAATTGAGTAAACGGTTATAATGAACTATTCATTATAACACTGTCCTGGAGTAACCCTACGTCTCAGTTAATACTTGTGATGTTTTAAAAGTTTTTCATCTTATATAAGCCTAAAATGATGCTGCATTTTAGAAATGAGGCTCTCTCATAGCAAGCTACATAAGAAAATATTCCTGAATAAACGTTTTTTTATTACCATGGCTACTTGTTTAATTTGCACTATGCCTCTATATAAATATGTATCTTATTTTAACATGTATTATTGCAGATGGCAATATGTACTAGTTAGAAGAACACTGATTCTTAAAAAAGCTAAATTTTCTTTAGACTTGCTTAGGAGGCACCAAAAAAATCCCAAGGGAATGGATACTCTGAAAGCAATGGAAAATCACTACCACATTGTGCAATAGAAAGATATATAGGTCTTCCTTCTCATTCCTTTCATTGTTTCTGGGATTTTATTTCTCATTTAATGCAGTTTTCAGCTTCTTTCTTTGTTTCTTTTTCTTTCTTCTTTCTCTCTCCCCCACCTTCTCTCTTTCTCTCTTTCTCCTTTCTTTCCCTTTCTTCCTATCATTCCTTCTATTTACATGGGAACTGGCTGTTCATTCCTCCTTTCCTTTCCTTTCTTCCTCAAAATAAATTTTCCTACCTCTATCTTTCAAACACAGCTGTATATGATGCTACCTCTCATGCCTTCTTTCTTTCTTTCTTTCTTTCTTTCTTTCTTTCTTTCTTTCTTTCTTTCTTTCTTTCTTTCTTTCTTTCGTTCTTTCTTTTGTTCTTTCTTTGTCAAGAAAAAATAGCTTGTACCAATAGTACATTAGGCTTGCTCTCTTTTTGAAAAATTGCAATGCACCTGATATACTACTTTTAACTCCCAGAAATTGTTCATTAATTATTATTGCTTAAATGTCATTTCCCAATAATGTTTACCTTTCCCTGCTATTTCCTCATCATGGCTGTGTTTCCCAGTACTTAGTGAATGTTATTTGTTTACCTTGGTATTCCTTCAAAATTGTTAGTTGTTTTGAAAATTACTTCTTCAACAAGCCTTAATTTCTCCTTCACTGCAATTTCTCATTGACAAATTTTCATTGTGTATTTGCTCAGTGCTTATCAATCTTTTTTTAGTGGTACTCTAAATGTTGTCATTTCTGAGCCGATATTTGTTCTGAGATGTGTAGTTTTAAATAATTTTTTGGGGGGATCCCTTCAAATTGTTGTTGACTCCTGATAACTTTCTGGACAGTTTTCTCTTTTGGCAAGATTTAATATGTTGTTTACTACTATATCCTTCCTAGAGCTGAGAGATTGACTGGCTGAGAGGGATACCCTAGCTAGTTTTCATAGACCTCATAATATCCTTAACAAATAAACAAAACTGGTGCTCTAGTTTTAAACTGCTCTTTAAAAGTGATTGACTCAAAGTCATCCAGTTGGCTTCTATGCCGAAAGTTGGTCTAGAACTCAGGTCTCTGTGCTATTAATCTGATGCCTTAACTAATAGACAAAAGTAACCTGGATCTTCAGCAGCATTAAAAGAAACTGGAAATCCATAAATGATATCATTTCTTATAAATAATTTTATTTACAGATGTATTGGTAATTCCCTATTACATCAACCAAATTATTGACCTCATATTGTTGTTGTTAACTGCTATAGGTATATGGTAGGGCTTGGTGGTAAAAAAACAAACTATTAAACATTTATTCAGGTTTGTTCCTCAATATTACTATTTAACATCTGATTTTATAGTTAGTATTAAATATAGAGATACAGCCTATATAAAATGGATAATTTTGTTTAGGACAACAATCTCAAAACTAGGTTAAAGATAATTATACTAAAAGTTTTTTTGCACCAGATAATAGTTAACAATCAATGGCCACTTGCTATTCAAGATCAGACTGAAAAATGTAAATAAAAATGTTATATCAGGCTTTTTAAGTTAGCACCATTCCCTGTAAATTTTAGTTCAGCTGAAGAATATTCAATGAATGCAACAAGTATGCAGATTTAGAAGATAGCACTGAATTCTTCCATCCAACTAATATGATTTCTGATTAGGGCTGATTTATTTATTTAGCATATGGCATATCATATATGGACTAGCAATATATATTAACATTTCAAGATTAGTAGAACCCAATAAATCTACATTTTAAAAAAATCTATTTTCAAATATCTATGTTTGGGATATCTGACCATTGAAATGCATTATCATTTATATTAAAAAGTAATCAAATATTGGATCAGTATATGCCTTCAGCTTACAGCTGGTCACATGATCTGCAGTTTGACATGGGACCCAACAGCCAAGGAAGGAATGATACCATTTATATAGAGAGTCTTGGCAGAAGAAGAATTGAAGCATTAATTCTATTCAGTATTGTCCATTGTTGACATGATGCAGGACTGATCTTTTTTCTAAATATCAAAATCTGGATATCAAAATGCAACCCACATTCTGTTTTCAAATCTCTTAGATCAGGGGTATCAAACTGGTGGCCTGCAGGTTGGATGCATCACGTGTAGGCCATGCCCACCTCAGTTCCATGAAGGGAAAAATGTCATGATACATCATGTGATGGCAATGTGAATTTGACATCCATGTCTTAGAAGCCTCAAGTACATAACTGGCTATTATGGAAAATATCTTACTGGACTAGATGGACAGGTATAGTTTGTCCAAAGCCTTAAACTGAATGTGAGATGCAGAAATGAAATCCAAATTCTTATAGTTTATAAGAATATAACAAAATCTGTTTTACTGTTTGAAAGAGACAATTCTGATTATAATGTAAATTATCTGCATATTTTTCTCGGCTCATTTTGTGTGTGCAGGCAGATTATTGTTGCTGATGGAAAACAATGCTTTTAGTTTGTCTTTTTCGCAAAGGAAAATAATTGGGAGAAGGAAATGACATTTCAAATTCAACCCTTGAGAATGGGAAGTCATTTAGAGGAAGAATAAATAAATTCCAGTAAACAAATTATCCAATTGTTTCTTTGTATTTAAACTTTTTGAAAATATTCAGAATTGGATCACTAATCAAAAAGGTATTCAAAATTTCCAGAAATATTACAGCATATTAAAAAAATCTATAATGTTCAAACATATAACCATTATGTATTTGTTTCCTAATTACAGAGTAATTATATTGTGTTAAATAGAACCAACAAACCATATTATTGTGATGTAGATCCCATGAAAGTTTATACATGTGTTTATACATGCAGTTTCCTGACAGTTAGAACAATTAATCAGTGGACCAATTTGCTCCAGAAGTTGTAAATGCTCAAACACTGGAAGATTTTAAGAAGAGATTGAATAACCATTTGTCTGAAATGGTGTAGTATTTCCTGCTTAAGCAGGGGGTTAAAGTTATTCTATTCTATTCTACACAATAAGCTGGTTATTTATAACCAGTTGGTTTACTAACATGACAATAACTGTATAAATAGTAAAGGATTTGCAATACACTCTTCTCATAATTTAGATTGCTCAAAAAATGAATAGTAAAACAATGTGCAAACGAAGTATTACAATAACACTTATTTTCCCAACTCCCCGTCACTGCTTCATTGTTTCCTTAGAAAGCATAAAAATATATGTATTTTTATATCAAGAACTTTGCTGCTCTTATAATTATAATGAAGCAATATAACAATTGCTTTCCTCAGGATAGATGTTACCTGAAGAGAAATGCAATCAGATTATTTGGAAGCAGAAAAAAAGAATCCATGCATGCACCCACCCCTTCTCTTTCCAGCCAAAGAAAACCTTAGGCACTTTAGCCTGAAAGAAAGCCTTGAATCACCCAACAAGCTCGGGCAGGTTGAAATAATAATAGAAGAAGTTTATTACAGTTCTGTAGCCTGATGTTTACCATATTCAGAAAGATACATTGAGGCTGGAAGAGAATAAATCAGTTTTAGTATCAGATGAAAGTAATAAGTAATTTTATACAATCCAGTCTTCAGCAACAGAGTGGTCAATGTTTGGAATACTCTACCTGACTATGTGGTTTCTTCCCCAAAGCCCAAAAACTTTAACCTTAGACTGTCTACTATTGACCTCATCCCCTTCCTAAGAGGCTTGTAGGGGGCGTGCATAAGCGCACCAATCGTGCCTACCGTCCCTGTCCTATTGTTTATTTTTATTTTTCTTATAAGTATCTATCTCATGTATTCAAAACTATATTTATTCTTATACCTGTATCTTGTAAGCGATTGACAAATCAAATAAATACTAAAAAAAAAATCCTAAATATTCATATTCATTCTTCCTTTGCTAGTTTATACCTAGGAGATTTAGTGTTTGCTGAACATGTTGATTCTCAGTTTATGTGGGGCTCCAACTGATGAATTGTCATTTCATGAATTTCTCTTCTCCCTCCCTAAGATACAACTCATAGACAAAGTCATACAACTTTTGCAATCAATACATATCCTGGTTTAGAAATTAATTCTATGCCCAGGCACATATTGGCTGAAATTACAGCTCATATTGTGCCCTTTGTTTGGTTAGATTAAGGAATTAGATCAGTAGTATCTAATCATCTCCCAATCATGTCCTAGAAATTTTTTCAGCTGTGTCCCCAAGTCATGTAAATTTGACCATGTGCCACAAATAGAATTAAGTTTTCCTTACCAATATCAGTGGTAAAATAATATTTTTCCCTTTTCTATGGCATCACCTGGAAAAGCTTCAAGGTATCTTCTAAAGTTAGAAGTTAAATTGAGTACCTTAAAATAAACACAAAAGATGTGCGATGTGGCAATATATTTCATACCAGTATAGTTTTTGGCTGGGGTGGGGGGAGACCACTTCAACTCAGTCAAGTAAGGTAAGATTCTACATTTAGGCAAGAAAACAAAATGCACAGATACAATATATATAGTACCTCACTCAATAGTACTGTGATAGGGATCTTAGGGTACTATTGGACAACCATTTAAATATTTTATTTATTTATTTATATTTATTTATTTATTTTGTCATAAGATAACAGGTATAAGTATAGACATAGTTATGAATACATGAAATGGATACATATAAGAAAAATAAGACAAAAAATAAAATAAACAATAGGACAGGACGGTAGGCACATTGGTGCGCTTATACACACCCCTTACAGATCTCTTAGGAAAGGGGTGAGGTCAATAGTAAACAGTCTAAGGTTAAAGTTTTTGGGGTTTGGGGAAGAAACCACAGAGTCATGTAGAGTATTCCAGACATTGACCACTCGGTTGCTGAAGTCGTATTTCCTGCAATCAAGTTTGGTGCGGTATACTTTGAATTTGTATCTATCTATATTGTTATGGTTGAAGCTGAAGTATTCATTGACAGGTAGTACATTACAATGTATAATTTTATATACTATACTTAGACCGAACCTAAGGCAGCATAGTTCTAGGTTTTCTAGGTCTAGAATTTCAAGTCTGGTGGCATAAGGTACTCTGTAAAGAGCAGAGGAGTGGAGAATTCTTTTTGTGAAATATTTCTGGACTTTCTCAACTGTATTAATATCAGATATGTAATGCGGGTTCCAAACAGATGAGCTGTAATCAAGTATTGATCTAGCAAATGTTTTGTATGCTCTAGTTAGTAGTGTGATATTACCAAAGAAAAAGCTACATAGGGTTAGGTTAACAACTCTTAATGCCTTTTTGGCTATGTAGTTACAGTGAGCTCTAGCACTTAGATAATTAGAGATGAATACTTTACAGAGCTTGGATCATCAACAAGGTCTTGACTATTCAGCTTGTATTTTATTTTCTGATTTTTTTTGACAATATGTAAGACAGAGCATTTATTTGTTGAAATTTGAAGTTGCCATTTGTTTGAGCATTCTGATACATAGTCAAAGTCATTTTGAAGGGTAGTAGTATTGTCGGTGGTGTTGAATAGCTTTACATCACCGTCAAAGAGAATGCAGTTGCTCTTAATATGATCACAGAGGTCATTTATGTAGAGTATGAAGACAGTTGGTCCTAAAACACTGCCTTGGGGGACACTACTGTTGACAGGTACAGAATTTGATAGGATGCTCCCAATTTTTACCATTTGTTGTCTGTTTGACAGGAATGCTTCTATCCAGTTATGCAGATGTCCAGAGATACCATAAGATTTTAGTTTTAGGAGTAGTTTGTCATGTACCACTGAATCAAAGGCTTTACAGAAGTCTAGGTAAATTGCATCCGTTGCTTTGCCCTGATCAAGTTGTGTAGTCCTTGTGTTTTTGCAGTGTAAGAGTTGCAGATTACAGGACAGTTTCCTTCTGAAGCCAAACTGTTTGTTAGAGAATAGGTTGCTTGTCTCTAAGTGGAGGATAATGGATTGGTTAATAATTGATTCCATGACTTTACAGATGACACAGCATAAAGAGATTGGTCTATAATATGATATAATATAATATGAGCTGCAGCTGCATAAAAGCCAACACAGTTCTAGGCTGCATAAACAGAGGTATAGAATCAAGATCACATGAAGTGATCTTGGTAAGGCCACACATGGAATACTGCATCTAGTTTTGGTCGCCACGATGTAAAAAAGATGTTGAGATTCTAGAAAGAATGCAGAGAAGAGCAACAAAGATGATTAGGGAACTGGAGGCTAAAATGTATAAAGTTGCTGGAATTGGGTATGTCTATAAAAAGAAGAACTCAGGGTGACATGATAACAGTGCTCCAATATCTCAGCACTTGCCACAAAGAAGGAGGAGTCAAGGTATTCTCCAAAGCACCTGAAGTAGGACAAAAAGCAATGGATGGAAACTTAGAAGCAACTTAGAAATAAAAAATTAGCTGACAGTTAGAACAATTAATCAATGAAACAGCTTGCCTCCAGAAATTGTAAATGCTCAACACTGGAAATTTTAAAGAAGAGAATGAATAACCATTTGTCTGAAATGGTATAGGGTTTCCTTCCTAAGCAGGGGATTGGATTAGAAGACCTCCAATGTTCCTTCCAACTCTGTTATATTATTCTAATAAGGGAAGAGGCTGTTACAATAAGCTTGTGAAGTCTGCCATTATGGCTAGTCAATGGTATGTGAAGTTTGCAATTGCAGGAGTGCATGATGTGACCCTAACACACTTTTCACAGTTTTTTTGGATACAAGAAAAAGAGGAAGTCAGTAATTACTCTCTCTTTGCTTACCATCTGATAAGACTTTGCAGGCTGAATTTGCTGATGACTACCAACAAATGAAGCTTTAAGTTGTATCTTAGCAAGAGTTGATCAAGCACCTCAGTAGCATATTTCTATACACAGGAGGCAGTGGCCCAATATCTGGAAATCTGATGCTGGCTGAGAAACCTTTTACGTATTTCAGATTTATAGTGCAATAACAGTGCCACTCTTGTATAGTATATGAGCTTAAACATGTCTAGGCAATTATATAAAACTACAAGAAATTGTCTTGGAAGCACTGTTTCTTTCAGAATGAAACTGGGAACACTTTTGATCTACTCTTTTGATTCATTTTGGCAGTCAGTGAAGAAGGAGTGGCAGATAAAATGACTTTGTTGTCCAGTTCCCATACAGAAGGCTTATAGTTATTGGCCTTGTCTGAACTATAATGTTCAGTCAAATTAGAATGGTATATTTTATGGCTCTCCTCTTGACAGCTTTTGTCTGAAGGCTTTGTAGATTTTTTTTTAAATGACGGACGAAGGCTAAACTATGTCCTGTTGCACCTGCAGCCATAGGCTATAATTATCTGCACTTTTAAACAATGCCTTATGGGAACCATTTATCCAGCAAGTTGCTGCCAAATCCTGTTCCTCTTACAATTATAGGAAAAAATATGAGACATGTTTCCATAACAGATGTGTCTAAGCATATTCTTTTCACTGTACTTTCAGTTTATTAGGACAAAATCAGCTTTGAGATTCAAATAATTCATGCAAAATGAATTATGTATATAGAAATAGTTATCAGAATATATTTTCAAATAGTTAGTGCTTTTGCTAGTTATTACAAATAGTATGTAATAATAATATACACATAGATACATTTGCACTGTTAATATAAAAATGTAGCCAGCAAATCTAGTCAGTCAATTCATTCATTATGGTCCAATATAAAATCCATGCATAGAAAATAGTCCAAGATTGCAGTCCTATATATTGGCATCTTCTAACCCCCAAATAAACCCTTGATTTCTATGTAAACATTATAGGATTTTAGCCTTGTAAGCCACATAAAGTAATAGACTTACATGTGGATATAATTTATGAATTGGGCTATATGTCTATTGTTCATCCTTGGTTTCTTTCCATACTAGAACCATTTTATTGAAACTCAGACTAGCCTACCAATAGATAAATATAACCTATCACCACCCATTTCTTAGTTTGCTTTTTTCAAAGTAAAACTAGCAAAGCGTATCTATGATTACTAACTAGCATTCTGTAGACTTGATGAAAATGCCTTAATTTTATAACACGGGGATAAACCCAATTGTAGTTTCAAAGTGGGAATGTCCTAGATCAAGCCAAATATCCTAGATCAAGCCAAGTTCAAAAACTCCAGAGAATTCTTGAAAGCCTTTCACTCAGACAAATCAGCCATCAACAGGCACAGAGAGAGATAAACAACATCTACATACCACTTAAAAGAGACAACAAAATGCTAAAAAGGAAAGAAACAAAATAGCAACTCCCCCACCCCCAAACACTTCCTCATTAGCAATCAGCACCTATGTGAGAAGAAATTAACACCCAGATTAACACTAGACCAAAGTGGGTGGTATCGCCCCCTGGGGGTGGTAGTGGGGTGCTTTAGGGGGGCGCTAAGAGGCAAGGGGGCTGGCAGGGGGTGTTAAGAGGTGGCAGGGGGCACTGGAGGTGGGCTCCTCGCAGGGCACAATTCAGGGGTGGGATTTTACTGGTTCATTATCATTCCTGGTAGTTTGGAGAACCAGTAAAATGGGCCCCTGGCTGGCCCTGCTCCTCTCTGCCCACTCCTCCATTCCCTGCCCAGCCAGTCCTTATTGCACATGCATGACATCACGCGCATGTGCAACAATCGCTGACGGCTTCAGTGGCGCATTGGACAAACAGAGCAAGAAAAGCCAGAAGTCAGTAATTTTTGCTTCAAAAAGCATCCAGACGCGCATGTTTGTTTCAGTGCAGCTGGAGTCTGGAGGCTCTTTGCAGCAAAAATACTGACCTCCAGCTGCTTTGCTTCTTCAACATGCCACCTCCGCTGCGTTCTAGGTACTGGCCATGCAGGCTCACCCCATTGACTGCTGTGCCACTCCACTTGGACTTGCTTGGGCAAGTCCCTCCAGTGCAGCGGGCCAGGGTGGACCTGAGGGGCCAACACCTAGAATGCGGCTGCAGCAGCACATTGGAGAAGCAGAGCAAAGCTGGAGGTCGGTAATTTTTACTGCAAAAAACCTCCAGCCACCACTTGTTTTTTTCAGTGAGGCTGTAGTCCAGCTGCACCAAAAAAAACATGCAGCGCCTGCAGGCATTTGTGACAAGGCCAATGTGAGCTGGTGGGGAGCCCAGCAACAATAATGGCTCAGCCCTGGCTTGCCTTCCCTGGCAGCCAGCCACGGGAGAAAGGTAGAGTCATGGCCGTGGGACAATGAAAGAGGCAGTCGTGGGGGACGAAATAGGGTGATTAAGGGCCAAGACCTCTGAAAGGGGAAACAGGGTGATGCAGGATTAGCCAAGGCCTTTGACAGATTACGCCACGCCTGCCTGGGCAGAAAATAGGTAGATAAGTTAAGGAAGGGATAGAGAGAGAGAGGGAAAGAGAGAAAGTGAGAGAGAAAGAGAGAGAGAAAAGAGAGAGGGAAAGAGAGAGGAGGAAAGAGAGAGAAAGAGACAAGAGAGAAGAAAGGGACAAGAAAGTGAAAAGGGAAAGAAAAAGGGTAGAAAAAGGATAGACAAAGAAAGAGGGGGATGGAAGGAAGGGGCAGAAAGAAAGAGAAAGAAAGAAAGAAAAAAGAAAGGGAGGGAGGAGAAAGTGAATGAGATATCTAGTCCAACCACCTGCTCCAGCAGGGTTAGAAAGGAGTGTGTGTGTTGTGTGTGTGTGTGTGTGTGTGTGCGTGTGTGTGCATGGCTGTCAAAACTCCAAAAACAGGTCAAGTAGCTCTGGGTAGGTCAGTCTTAAATTAGAAAACTTACTAAGCAACCAGCCATTAAGTGAGGACTACTTATATTTAGTTTGCTAGTCACATGGCCATGCCCACCCAGTCACATTACCTCCAAACCAGGCCCATCTGGTCATGTGACCACCAAATCATGCCCAGCCAGCAAGCCATGCCCACAAATTAGGCCATGCCCACAGAACCAGTTAAGAAATTTGAATCCCATCCTGGGTAGGGGGCACTGAGGATGAATTTGTAGCACTAAGGGGGTGGTGGACTGAAAAAGTTTGGGAACCAGTGCATTAGACCAACAATCCAGAAGCAAACATCCCATACAAGCTAATAGTAAACCGTAACCTAATCAGGCAAACACAAAGAAACCAACCTAATCAGGCAACCAACACTAACAGAATAAGCCACTAGTATATAAAAATAAGAGCGAACCGTCTCCCTACTAGAGTTGATAATATTACCTAGTTTGGTAAAGAAGCATCTGCTAGAAAACCACCAAGTTTAGTTTAGTTTAGTTTAGCTTCATTGAACTTTGTACAACAAAATTAAATGCCATCTTCAATGTACATTATAACTATAAAAATAAAACACAAAAACATCTTTCACATTTTATCCTATTGAATTGAAAACCCCTGATATTGCATTAATATTGCACTATACAATATAATTCAATATAATTACAGCTCTGGGATAGAAGCTGTTTTTCAGCCTATTTATCCTTGTTTTTATTATCCTATATAGATGGTAATAGTTCAAAAAAAGGGTGCACAGGATGAGATGGATCTTTAAGAATGTTTTGAACTTCCTTAAGGTAGCAGAAACTATAAAGCTCTTGCAAGAAGGGCAACCAATGATCCTCTGGGCAATGATGTTAACCTTCTGGAGCGCTGTCCTATCTGCCACTATACAATAGGAAAACCATATAAAGGTGCACTTCGCTTCGAAGCCGTCGAAGTGATGACCCGGTGCCTGGAGGCCATGCGGGGTTGGATGGGTTGTAACAGGGTTGTAACAGACCCCCACAGGGTCGCCCTACTTGGGGTACCGCCACCTGATCGTTGTCGGCTGGCGGCCCCGAGGGTGCGTGCTTTCTCTGTGGGAGCCCCCTCCCTGTGGAATGATCTCCCCCCGGAGATACGAGCCATGACAGATATCCTCTCCTTCCGGCGCGCAGTCAAGACCCTATTTTTTAAACAAGCTGGCCTGGCCCAGTAAGGGTCTATGGGGTTTTAAGTTAACAGGTTTTTTAAATTTTAATCTCATTTTAAAATTTTTTGGGATGCAGCCACATCTATGTTTAATCTGGTTTTAATTCTATTTAATTTTGTAACTTTGTATTTTATGTATTTATTAGGCTGTACACCGCCCCGAGTCCCTTTTGGGAGAGGGAGCGGTATAGAAATACGAACAATAAATAAATAAATAAGTTAAAATATTCTCTATGATGCAGCGGTAGGTCATCAGCAGTTTTTTATTCAGTTGTTGTATCCTGAGAAGTCTTAGGTAGTATAATCTCTGCTGGGCCTTTTTGACCAGTGCTGCAATGTGAGTGCTCCAGGTCCTCTTTTATGATAACACCCAGAAACTTAACTTCACCATTTGCTCCACTCGTTGTCCAGTGATAAGCAAGGGCTGGATGACTGATCTATTCCTTCTATAGTCCACTATAAGCTCCTTGGTCTTATTGTGTTAAGGACCAAGTTATTGTCTCCACACCCTGAAAGCAACTGGTCTATCTCATCTTGATAAGCAAGTTCATTCCCCCTGGAGATGAATCCCACCACTGTTGTATCATCTGCAAATTTAGTAATAGTATTACCAGCGTAAGTGGGAATACAGTCATTATTTTTATTTATTATTATTTATTTGATTTGTCAATCATTTACAAGATAATAGGTATAAGTATATACATAGTTATGAATACATGAAATGGGTCCATATAAGAAAAATAAAAGAAACAATAGGGATGGTAGACACATTGGTGCGCTTATGCATGCCCCCTACAGACCTCTTAGGAAAGGGGTGAAGTCAACAGTAGACAGTCTAAGTAAAGTTAAGGTTTTTGGGGTTTGGAGAAGAAACCACAGTCAGGTAGAGTATTTCAGACATTGACCACTCTGTTGCTGAAGTCGTATTTCCTGCAATCAAGTTTGGTGCAATTAACCTTGAATTTGTATCTATTGTGTGCTCTTGTGTTGTATTATTATTATTATTATTATTAATCAAATTTATATACCGCCCTTCTCCCAGGGGACTCAGGGCGGTGTACAGCCTATCTAAAAACCCACAAATATACAAAAATTAAAAAAGTATTAAACCAATTTGGCTGATAAATAAAACTAAACAGGTCCCACCCCCCCACCTTAAAACCCCAATTTAAAATTTAAATACCATGGAGACCAAAAATTAAAACCATTATCTCAGCCCAGGCCGGCCTGCTCAAAGAGCCAGGTCTTCAACGCGCGCCTGAAGGCCCTCAGGTCCGTGTCAGTACGAAGCTCCGGTGGCAGAGTATTCCAGAGGGCGGGGGCACCCACAGAGAAGGCCCTACCCCTCGGCGCCGCCAGACGACACATAGCGGCCGACGGCACCCAGAGCAGACCCTCTCTGTGGGAACGCACTGGCCTGTTGGAGATCACCGGCAGAATGCGGTCCTGAAGACAACCTGGTCCCATGCCATGGGTCGCCCTAAAGGTCAAAACTAGAACCTTAAAGCGAACCCGGAGAGCCACCGGCAACCAATGCAGCTCGCGCAGAAGTGGCGTTACATGGGCGCTACGCGACGCCCCCATAATCATCCACGCGGCTGCATTTTGCACCAGCTGGAGTCTCCGGATGCTCCCCACGGGGAGCCCCATGTAGAGGGCATTACAATAGTCCAGGCGAGAGGTGACAAGGGCCTGAGTGACCGTGCGCAAGGTGTCCCGATCCAGGAAGGGCCGCAACCGGTAGATCCGACGGATCTGATGAAACGCCCCCCTGGACACGGCCGCGATGTGATGTTCAAGCGACAGCCGTACATCCAGGAGGACACCCAGGTTGCGAAGCCCTCTCTGCGGGGGGCAAAACTTCCCCCCCGATAGCCAGCAAAGGTGTCAGCTGGCTATATCGGGGCGCCGGAAACCACAGCCACTCGGTCTTGGATGGGTTGAGCCGAAGCCTGTTCCTGCCCATCCAATCCCGCACGGCCTCCAAGCACCTGGACATAGCCCCCACAGCATCGTTGGGGTGGTCTGGAGTAGAGATGTATAACTGGGTGTCATCTGCATATAGATGACACCTTACTCCAAGACCACGGATGATCTCGCCCAGCGGCTTCATATAAATGTTGAACAAGAGGGGAGAGAGGACCGACCCCTGAGGCACCCCACAAAGTAGGGGCCTAGAGGTGGATCTCTCCCCCCCCGCCAACACAAATTGCGAACGGTCGGAGAGGAAGGAGGAGAACCATCGAAGGACGGTTCCACCCATCCCCAACCCCTCCAACTGTCGCAACAAGATACTATGGTCGATAGTATCGAAAGCCGCCGAGAGGTCTAATAGGACCAGGACAGAGGAGAACCCTCTGTCACGAGCCCTCGACCAACGCGACCAATGCCGTCTCAGTGCTATGTCCAGGCCTGAAGCCCGATTGGGATGGATCGAGGTAAGTAGCTTCCTCCAGGTACCGGGGGAGCTGACGTGCCACCACACTCTCAACAACCTTCGCCACAAAGGGAAGGTTGGAGACCGGACGATAGTTGTTTAAAATAGCCGGGTCCAGGGAAGGCTTCTTGAGGAGGGGGCGCACCACTGCCGCCTTCAGGGCGGCCGAGAGCACCCCCTCTCTCAAAGAAGCGTTGACAATCCCCTGGAGCCAGTCTCGTGTCGTCTCCCTGGCGGCCGAAACCAGCCAGGAAGGGCACGGGTCCAATAAACAGGTGGTGGCATTCAGACCCCCCAGCAACCTGTCCACACCTTCGGTGGTCACAGGATCGAACTCCCCCCAGATAACACTCACAAGACCTGCCCCGGACACCTCCCCCGGGACCACCCAATTGGAGTCGAGCCCCTCCCGAATCTGAGCGATTTTATCATGCAGAAATCGGGAAAACTCCTCTGCCCTACCCTGCAAGAGGTCATCCCGCGCTCTCGGTTCAAGAAGAGAGCGGGTCACTCTAAACAGGGCGGAAGGGCGATTTTCTGCTGACGCAATAAGGGCGGAGACATACGAAGATTTCGCCGCCCCTATCGCCACAAGGTAAGTCTTAATATGAGATCTCACCTGTGTTCGGTCAGACTCAGAACGACTCGCCCTCCAAATGCCCTCTAGACGTCTTTTCCGGCACTTCATCTCCCGCAGCTCCTCCGTATACCACGGAGCCAAGCGGGATCTGTGCCGGGTCAGAGGTCGCAGGGGCACAACTTGATCTAGAGCCCCTGGCGGCCAACCCATCCCAGGTGGCCACCAGGTCTCCAGGCGAGCTGTGAGCCAGAGACTCAGGAAATGGCCCAAGCTCCCTCTGGAACCGTTCCGGGTCCATCGCCACAAGGTAAGTCTTAATATGAGATCTCACCTGTGTTCGGTCAGACTCAGAACGACTCGCCCTCCAAATGCCCTCTAGACGTCTTTTCCGGCACTTCATCTCCCGCAGCTCCTCCGTATACCACAGGAGCCAAGCGGGATCTGTGCCGGGTCAGAGGTCGCAGGGGCACAACTCGATCTAGAGCCCCGGCGGCCAACCCATCCCAGGTGGCCACCAGGTCTCCAGGCGAGCTGTGAGCCAGAGACTCAGGAAATGGCCCAAGCTCCCTCTGGAACCGTTCCGGGTCCATCAGGCGCCTGGGGCGGAACAATCTAAGTGACTCCGCCTCCCTGCGGTGGTGGGTGGCGGAACGGAAGTCCAACCTGAGGAGGGAATGATCTGTCCATGACAAGGGTGTGATGACTAAATCCCCGAAAATACAGTCATTCAACCACTGCCCAGAGACAAAAATCAGGTCCAGCATGTGTCCTCCAATGTGAGTGGGGGCAGAAACTAACTGGGTCAGGTCCATGGCCGTCATGGAAGCCAAGAACTCCCGAACCAACCCCGAGGTTTCACCGGATGATGGCAGGTTGAAATCCCCCATGACCAAAAGCCTAGGGGTCTCAACCGCCAGCCCGGCTATCACCTCGAGGAGTCCGGGCAGGGCCGATGAGACGTGGCAGGGAGCCAGGTACGCCATCAAAAGACCCATCTGAACCCCTTGCCCCCACTTCACAAATAGAGATTCACAGCCAGCCGTCTGAGGGACAGTGGCCTCCCTAGGATAAAGGGCCTCCTTTATAAGCACCGCCACCCCTCCACCCCTTCCCTGAGCCCTAGGCTGGTGAAATGCAAGGAAACCTGGTGGGCACATCTCAACCAGAGGGACACCGCCCTCTGGGCCCAACCAGGTTTCGGTAACACCTACCAGGTCCGCGGCCTCCTCCTGAGCCAAATCATGGATCAGGGGAGCCTTATTAACCACGGACCTGGCATTGCACAACAGCAGCCGGGTATTCAGGGCCTGAGAATCCAGACAACCAGGACTGCAGGATGGGTATGGAGGGTCGGAGCGCGCTACCGCTTGCAAACATCGGGAGCGTGATCCCCTTACTGGATATGGCCCTCTACCCCCAGCATACCTGCCTCTCCCAGTCACCGTGCTGATAAAATTTGCCCCCGGCAGCCCACCCCCAGTCTGCCACCCCGACACGGAAACCCCCGAGGCCCCCCAGGCACGCAGGCCGGCCCGGCTGCCCCCAACTCCATGTGGGCTGTCTCCCCTGCCCACCCTGGATCCTTTTAACCCATTAAAAAATCCCATTAAAAAATTACCAATCCCGGGTTTCCCGCGCTTCCTCCCATTCCTCCGGCTTCCACGGCCCCACCATCGCTCCGGATCCCAGGATCCCTCATAGCGGAATGTCTTTGAGAGTTATGATGGAAGCTGAAGTATTCATTGACAGGTAAGTCATTGCAATGTATGATTTTATATACCATACATATTATTTTCAGACTGAAAACGGCGTAATTCAAGGTTTTCTAGGTCTAGAATTTCAAATCTGGTGGCATAAGGTATTCTACAACGAGTAGAGGAGTGGAGAACTCTTCTTGTGAAATATTTCTGGACTTTCTCAATTGTGCTAATATCAGATACATAATGATGAGCTGATGAGCTATATTCGAATATTGGTCTAGCAAATGTTTTGTATGCTCTAGTTAGTATTGTGATATTTCCAGGGAAAAAGCTACGTAGGATTAGGTTAACAACTCTTAATGCCTTTTTGGCTATGTAGTTACAGTGGGCTCTAGCACTTAGATCATTAGAGAGAAATACTCCAAAGTTCTTTACAGAGCTTAAATCATCAACAAGGTCTTGACGATTCAGCTTGTATTTTATTTTCTGATTTTTTTTTTTTGCCGATATGTAAGACAGAGCATTTATTTGTCGAGATTTGAAGTTCCCATTTGTTTGATCATTCTGATACATAGTCAAGATCTTTTTGAAGGTTAGCAGTATTGTCTGTGGTATTGAACAGCTTTACATCATCGTCAAAGAGAACGCAGTGCTCTTAATATGATCACAGAGGTCATTTATATACAGGATGAAGAGAGTTGGTCCTAGAACACTGCCTTGGGGGACACCACTATGGACAGGTACAGAATTTGATAGGACATTCCCAATTTTGACCATTTGTTGTCTGTTTGACAGGAATGCTTTTATCCAGTTATGCAGTTGTCCAGAGATACTATAAGATTTTAGTTTTAGGTGTAGTTTGTTGTGTACCACTGAATCAAAGGCTTTACAGAAGTCCATGTAGATTGCGTCTATTGTTTTGACCTGATCAAGTTGTGTAGTCCATATGTTTTTGCAGTGTAAGAGTTGCAGATTGCAGAATAGTTTTTTTCTGAAACCAAATTGTTTATTAGAGAGTAGGTTGTTTGTCTCTAAATGGAGGATAGTGGATTGGTTAATAATTGATTCCGTGACTTTACAGGTGATGCAATATAAGGAGATTGGTCTGTAATTTTCAACTAGGCTGGGGTCTCCTTTTTTGAAAATGGGGATGACTGTGGCTTGTGACCACAGATTAGGCAAGGACCTGGTCCTGAAAGATTTTTCAAAGATTATGCTTAGAGGTTCTGCTATGGCAGTAGATAGCTTTTTTAAGAAGTAGGCACATATTCCATCTGGTCCAATAGATAGAGATGGTTTTAGATTGCGTAGTGCTTTTTCAACATTGTCTTCTGTAAAATCAATACATATTAGATCATTGCAGTTTTTTGTGGTTCGGCTAGGAAATACTGTGCATGATCCATTGCTGTTTACAAATACTGAGCCAAAGAATGTGTTAAAGAGGTTGGCTTTTCATGGTGTCGTTGTTGCAGTCTTTACCATTAGGTCCTTTCAGGGGTGGGATGGACCTTGAGTCTTTTAGTTTGTTGTTTACAAAATTGTAAAAAGCATGGGTGGAATAGGTGCATAGAAGGTTTTCCTCTTGTTTAATGTGATAGTTGGTGCATTCAGTCTTTATGTGGTGGCATAAATTTTTGTATTGGCTTTTGAAGTTGGCAATGTGACCAGATTTGTTTTTCCACCAGAGTGATCTCTTTTTGGATTGCAGCTTCCTTATTGTTATGGGTAAATTGTTTTTTGTTTTGTTTTGAGAGTTGTTATTGGTACATATAGTTTGATGACTCTTTTGATTTCAAGTAAAAATATGTTGTAATGGTCTTCAACAGTATTGCATCCAGTGAATGGAGATTTCCAATCAAGGGATGAGAGATCATTGTCTATAAGATCATAGTTGCCTTTTTTGAAGTTATAATTGGGGATTACGTCATTGTGATAATTTTTATGTGGGTGTATGTTGAGACAAAGGTCAATAATATTGTGGTCACTGTTGGAAAAGGGTTCTTTAGTTTGTATTCCGTAAATTAAATTCAAACTATTGCAGAAGATGAGATCGAGGAACTTGTTAAGTCGGAAGGCTTTGAGGTCAAGTGGGCTCGGGTCGAGGAGGGGGGTTTCTTCCTGGGGGGGAGAGTCGAGGTCTATCTGCATGGTGAGGGGAGAGGCAGATTTGGTGGGTAAAGGGGGCCATATTATGTTGGGGGAGCGCATCCTTGCTATTTGCGTGCGGTGGCATGCTCCGACCCCCTAGTTACTTCCCGTTTCCCGGGCTGACTGAGTCATCAGGCCCTGGGCCTTCGATTGATGTTATATAATGCCAGGTCCATGATAAATAAAGCCCCCCCTTATTTATGATTTGATCTGGGAGCAGGGACCGGACCTGGTGGGCATTACCGAAACCTGGTTGGGCCAAGAGGGGGGTATCCCCCTGGTGGAGATGTGCCCACCCAGGTTTCGTATTTTTCATTGACCGAGGGCCCAGGGGAGGGGGGGGGTTGCGCTGGTTATTAAGGAAGATCTGTGTCCTAGGGAATCCACTGCTCCTCAGATGACCAGATTTGAATCCCTCTTTGTGAAGTGTGGTTCTGAGGTTCAGATTGGCCTGTTGATCACATACCTGGCTCTCTGCTATGTGACATCGGCCCTGCCTGAGCTCCTTGAGGTGATAGCCAGCTTGGCAGTTGAGACCCCCAGGCTTATGGTCATGGGGGATTTCAACCTACCCTCTGCCGGCGGGGCCTCGGGGACTGCTCAGGAGTTCATGGCTTCCATGACAGCCTTGGGCCTGACTCAATTAATTCGGGATCCCACACACACAGGGGGTCACATCTTGGATTTGGTTTTCGTCTCTGGTCAGTGGCAGAATGATCTAGGTTTAGGGGATGTTTTGATAGAGCCCCTGTCATGGTCGGATCATTCGCTCCTTAGGCTGGACTTCTGTGCCGCATCCCCTCGTCGCAGGGAGGCAGGACCGATTAAATGGTTCTGCTCCAGGCACCTGATGGACCTGGATAGGTTCCTGACGGAGCTTGGGCCATTTCCAGAGACTCGCACACAAAACTCGGCTGAGGACTTGGTGGCTGCCTGGGATAAGGTGGTGACCGAGGCCCTTGACTGGGTTGTGCCCTTGCGGCCTCTGACCCAGTGCCAATACCATTTGACTCCTTGGTTTTCCGAGAAGCTGAGAGAGATGAAGTGCTGGAAAAGATGCCTAGAGAGCGGTTGGAGGACCAGCCATTCCGCGTCTGACCAAACACTATTGCGGTCCTATGTTAGGGCCTATTTAGTGGTGATAAGGGTGGCAAAACAATCGTACTTTTCCGTCCTTATTGCATCTGCAGAAAATCGCCCGGCCGCCCTTTTTAGGGTGACCCGCTCCTTTTTTAATGAGGGAGTGCGGGAGGACCCCTTGCAAGGACGGGCTGAGGATTTTTCTATTTTTCTGCAGGACAAAATCTCTCAGATCCGGGATGGTTTGGACTCTGACTGGGCAACTTTGGGTGGGTGGGCGGGGGTGGTTTTCTGTGAGGTCATTTGGGAGGAGTTCGATCCTGTGACCCTGGAGGACGTGGACAGGATACTGGGTGGGCTTAATGCCACCACATGTTTACTGGACCCGTGTCCCTCCTGGTTGTTTTTGGCCACCCGGGAGGTTATGCGAGGTTGGTTCCAGGGCATTATCAACGCTTCCTTCAGTGAGGGGTTTATGCCTGCTGCCTTGAAAGAGGCAGTGGTGAGGCCCCTCCTCAAGAAACCGTCCCTGGACCCAACATTGTTGTCAATCTATCTTCCGGTCTCCAACCTTCGCTTTGAGGTGAAGGTTGTTGAGAGTATGGTGGCACGACAGCTCCCTCAGCCCTTGGAGGAAGCAGTATATTTAGAATTGGGTTTCAGGCCCGGGTACAGCACGGAGACGGCATTGGTCACGTTGGTGGATGATCTCTGGAGGGCCTGGGACAGGGGTTGTTCCTCTGTCTTGGTCCTGTTAGATCTCTCAGCGGCTTTTGATACTGTCAAACACAGTATCCTATTGCGGCGGTTGGAGGGGTTGGGAGTGGGAGGCACCGTGTTATGGTGGTTCTCCTCCTTCCTCTCCAACCACTCGCAATTTGTGTTGGCAGGGGGGCAGAGATCGACCCTGAGGCCCTTGTCTTGTGGGGTGCCTCAGGGGTCCATGCTCTCGCCCTTGCTGTTCAACATTTATGTGAAGACGCTGGGTGAGTTCATCCCTGGTTTCGGGATAGAGTTCCATCAGTATACTGATGATACTCAGCTATACTTTTGTACCCTGGGCCACCCGGACGAAGCCATTGAAGTGATGACCCAGTGCCTGGAAGCCATGTGGAGCTGGATGGGGGTCAACAGGCTTCGGCTCAACCTGACCAAAACTGAGTGGCTGTGGTTTCCTGAACCCAGATACAGTCAGCTCATTCCATTGCTGACCGTGGGGGGAGAAATTCTGACCCCCACGGAGAGGGCGTGCAATCTGGAAGTCCTCCTGGATGTACGGCTGTCTTTAGATGATCAAATAGCAGCCGTTGCCAGGGGGGCTTTTTATCAGGTCCGTCGGATCTACCAGTTGAGGCCCTTTCTGGATCAGGACACATTGCACATGGTCACTTCTGCCTTCGTCATCTCCCACCTAGACTATTGCAATGCTCTCTACATGGGGCTGCCCTTGAACAGCATCCGGAGGCTTCAGCTGGTGCAGAATGTGGCTGCGCGGGTGATCTTGGAGGCTTCTTGGAGCTCCCATATTACACCGCTCCTGCGCAAGCTGCATTGGCTCCCGGTGGTCTTCCGGGTGCGATTCAAGGTGTTGGTGACCATCTTTAAAACGCTCCATGGCTTGGGACCTGGGTACTTGCGGGACCGCCTACTGCCACCATCGGCCTCCCGCCGGCCAGTGCGCTCCCACAGGGTGGGCCTCCTCAGAGTGCCGCCAGCTGGACCATGTCGGCTGGCAGCCCCGAGGGTGCGGGCCTTCTCTGTGGGAGTACCCTCTCTTTGGAATGAACTACCTACGGAGATGCGAGCCATTGCTGACCTGCGACCCTTCCGACATGCACTAAAGACCCACCTTTTCCAGCAGGCCGGTCTGGCCTAATGTTATGAGAAGGGTTTTAAATTTTTAACTTAATTTTTAAATTTTTATTGGGTTTTATTGGCTTCGTAGTTTTTAATTCAGCCATTTATTTAATAACTTTTAAATTTATTTTAACTTTGCTGATTGTATGTTTTTATCATGGCTGTTCACCGCCCTGAGTCCCTTTTTGGGAGAGGGGGTGGTATATAAACTTGATAAATAAATAAATAAACTAAATTGTATTGTTGGTTACTAGTTGTTCCAGTCCCAGATTTGTAACAGCATTGTAGAAGGTTGCATGTATGGGTTCAGTTGTACATTTGTTTAGGGTCCAGTTAATATGAAGTAGATTGAAGCCACCAAGAAAGATAAAAGCATGTGGGCAGTATGTTGCCCATGTTAGTAGTGAATTTAGCTTGTTTACATGTTCAATGTAATAATCAGGTGCTCTGTAACATAGTAAGAATCGAAATTTGATATTTAAGGATAGTTCACAGATGATGGTCTCAGGAAGAGCAAGCTCCTGGGTAACTTGGATGTTTTTTAGATGTAAGGACTTTTTATAGAAGATAGCAACACCACCTCCTCTACGAATTTCACGATCTGATTGGTAAACATGATAGTCTCTATGAGTAATGGAGTCAGGGAGAGATGTGTTGAGCCATGTTTCACAGACAAATATGATGTCGAATTTAGTCATATTTAGTAATAGGAGAAATTCAGGTATTTTATTCACAAGACTTCTTGCATTGAGTAGCTTGCATTTAAGGCCAGCTGTAGTTGGAATTGAGGTAGTTAGGGGCGTGGATGTCTAGTCTTGGATGATGGAGGATTGGTTGAGGTAGGGTTGTGGTTGAAGGTTAAAGCTGAGCTGCGGGTTGTATGACTTACTTTTGATACAGTCAGCATGGTAGCCAATGTACAGGTCCTTCTCTCCATTATCTAGACATTTTTTGAGTTCTGTGCGGAGTACATGGGAGCGGGCATGTTGCTGTATGGTTAGGTCAGGGCGAAAACAGAGGTTCTTATGGTTGGTGTTGCTTTTGGCAAGTGAATTTATAGTATAAATGAATTTACATTTGCTTGATTCATTTTTGCAAATGACCCTGCAGAAGCGTGGGGCCACAGAGCTGTCTCTGTTTTTGAGCTCTCGGCCAATGCGGGAAATATCAAGTATTTCATCAGGGGAGATGGTTGATGATTGATAATCACTGATAATGTTTTGGACATTTGTGATGTCATCATTGTCATTGATGTCCTCTAGACCAAATAAGATGGTGTTTGGACATTTCCGTTTGTGCTCAACAGCTTCTCTGATGCGGATTGGGATATCATTATTTGTCTGATTTATGTTTTTTTGTGGATTGGGTTGTGGATTGAGTTGTTGTTGTTGGGTAGAGATGTGGTTTGTAGCTATTGGATGTTCAGGTTTTTGCATTGTGTCTTTTTTTTCAAGGTTGGATAATCTTTCTTTTAAAGCATTCAGGGATGCTACTATGGTGTCAAGGGATATTAATTGTGTTTCTATGGTATCAACTCTTTCAAACAGATCCAGTTTGGGTCTGCATGATTTACAGAGATATGGAAAGTCATTGGATGATTCTAGGTATTGAATCATTTGCTCAGGTAATTTCAAGCAGTCATGATGAGCGTATTTGTTACATAGAGAACGTTTGATGGAATTTTCATTATCTTTTAGAGTTTTATAGCATTTAAGGCATGTGCTTTTCTTGTGGTTCATTGGTGGGGATTACTTTCTCTTTAGGTTGTGATTTGGCATTGGATTTTTTACTTGGCGTGGCAGGTTTGTTAAGATGGTACGTTGATTAAATTACTTAATAAAACAATTTTGGGTAATCAATATAGCCAATATCACACCAATCAATCAATTGCAATAATCTCAGTCATGCACATAAATAGTATAGAATAAGGGATGCAACACACAACCCTTTGGTGTACCAGTATTAAGGGCTGAAGAAATATGACCCTCTGACAGCAGGAAATCCATAATCCAAAGGCAGGTTGAATAAGAAAGCACAAGATCCATAAGTTTAGACACTGATGATGTTAGCTACAGTAGTTTGGCAATGAAGCATCTGTGAGAAAACCAACAAGATCAGAGAGCATCACAATTTCCCCATATGCTTTGGCATATGCTTGTTTAATTTTTCCTCTGTAATCAGAACATTCAGAAAGATGGAGAGAAAGAGAGGACATGGAGAGGACAATGAAGGCACATCCACTTTTCTTTCCTGAGTGCTGAATTTGGATAAGCTAAGCTATACAGTATAATGTTTGCAGGTGTCTTGTTAAAAAGTTAATTTAACTAAAGTGCATCCCAGATCAGGACTTTAGGTCATCACAAAAAAAAATGAAAACATATATACCTTTTTAATTATTTAAGAGCAAGGTATTTAAAGTGGAAAAACACAATTTATTATCAAATGAGTGCATTTACTGATAACATATTTTCATCTGACTGGCTTGATCTCTTTCATAGATTATAATATAGCTTGCAAATGTTGATGAAGATTCTTAGTCAACCAGGTAGATTTTCCTGAAAGTGGAGTCATGGCAACTGGAGTCCCCCCACTTTTTTTTTTTTTTTTGATTAAGACACGTTGCCGCTTATCCATGTAGCTTCTTCAAACTGTGAAGCTCATTTTATATTTGAATGAAAATACCAGAATCTATGGATCCCTGAATGCTATATGTATTATAAGTTTAGAGTAATCTTGTTTCAAAATAGAAGCAGTTCACCATCAGTTTCCAGCAATCATGTTCAAACGAGGCTTCAGGGAATGTAAAATGTAAATTTACATGTAAAAAAATAATCTCAGCAGTTGCAGCATGCAATTCTGCTTTATAGAATGACATAATATCAACCTATAAGGTCAAGCTGAACTTATATAAATACAAAAGTTAAACTGTAATGAAAGGAGAAATCCATTTTCATCAGCTGCTTTTTCCTAGGCTTAATGGCAGTAAGGGCTCTACAGAATAATGACAATTGATTTAAGGAGGTCCTAAAAGATATGTCACCCAAATCACTCTTCTCCTTTGAATGTAGATTACTATATTTTGTGTCCAAGGTGTTTATTATACCAATATTTGTGAGCTACACGGTTACAAAACTGGAGTTTCTAAGATGGCAAACAAGTAAATGAAGTCCTCAATCTATTTATAAACAAATCTGACTTTACATGTGGTGACCTAAGTGTTAACTGATATTACTAATTTTCCCATTCTGTACAAAAGCACCTCAATAAAAACTCCACTGAAGTGAACTTTACTTAGAAGATAACTGGTAGATTACTGTGTTTAAATAACTTACATAATTCACTGGTCATTCAGATCAGATTCTATATAGTTTGTTCAAGTCAAAGTATTTGAAGTGATAATGTATACCTGTTATTCACAAGGGAGTACATTTCACTGAACTCAGCATTGAGTTTTTAATTAGTATGTGAATTTGTTTTCATTTCCACGCAGATAGAGATTTTTTATAAGACATTTTCAATGAGAAACAATCCAACCTATAACACTGCATATATAGAATCTCCTTTTAATATGAAATATCTATAGGAAATCTTGCTTTCCTTGAGGAGTAAACATAGTAATTCAGTCCTTTCTCTAGTTTTAAATAAAACAAATGCAAATGTTTGTATGCAATCTTCAATGCAGTTCGAAAAGCTTTTATTGAGATTGTCCTCTTCTTCTAGCCATTATAATACTATTTCACATTTTGGTTCCATGACCGTTTTTAGATTAATATTTGTGTTCCTATGGCAAGGTTTCCAATATTATTAAAAGATGTTCAGAGCTCAGGCCTCTATTGCGAGTAACAAAAATTCCAAGATTTTCTGCAGAATGTAATGAAGAGGAATTTATAGTACTATGAGAAGTTTAAAAAGAAAGGAAGGAAGTCACCATAGTGCTATATTCATGTTAACATGCTATACTATCTCTTATAATTGAAAAAAAAAATAAAGACAGTGAAATAAACAAATAGAAACCTAGTGAAAGATCTGAAAATAACAAGAATTATTCCACATTATAGTTTCAGAGGTGGTATTCAGCAGGTTCTGATCAGTTCTGGAGAACCGGTAGCGAAAATTCTGAGTACTTCGGAGAACCGGCAAATACCACCTCTGACTGAAGATTTTACAATATCCTTCCCCTGCCATGCCTACAAAGCCACGCCCACAGAACCGGTAGTAAAAAAAATTGAATCCCACCACTGCATAGTTTCCTATGATGGTTTACTGAAAATAAAAGGAAACATGACAGAAGACCAAGCTGAATATTGGCTATAATTATATAAATATGTCCAGAATTAGGTGTTCATTAATACTTTTAATACAAAATAACTGCAGTTATACTAAAAATGATTATAACAATTGCCCAATATTAAAAAGTATTAATATTTTTCTTTGAATAATAATAAAGAACATGGATTATATCAGAGCTATGGTATACATATAGTCTATAGTTTTTTTTCTGTGTTTTCTTACAAAGTATATTGTTCAAATATAACAATAAAGCAGAAAACATTAGTTATAAACCTATTGATTGGGTAGCTTACTAAAACAAAACCATACCACATTATGACTTAATGAAATGTGAAAGCTTGGACGCTGGTGTTTTCAGAATGTATCTTGGTTTCCATCTAAATTTTCATCAAGGAATTAGAAGTCATAGGAATCTGTTTTATAAGACAAGTTGGTGCAAAGCTCTTTGAAGGTGTTTTAACTATCATGAATAATTCAAATAATGCAATATGATGAATAACTGTCTAGCATGCCAAAAGATTAATTGGTTAATCAGATTTAAATAAATCTGCATAATGTCATAACCATTACTGATATCTTTTCTGAGTAATTTAATTGCTGTTTTGATATATTGTTATTACTGCTTAATTTGTTAGATGCCTTGATTTTTTTCCAGAAACATAGACCTAATTATTATATGTTAGTAATTAATGTGAGAGCCAGTTTGGTACAGTGGTTAAGGTATTGGGCTAGAAACTGGAAGTCCTAATCATGCCTTTGGAAGGCCTATTGACTGGCCTTGAGCCAATCCCTCTTTCTCAGCCCTAGGAAGAAGGCCAACAGCAAATGGCTCCTGAAAAACCTTGCCAAGAAAGGAGCAGGGGCTTGTCTAGGCAGTCTCCAAGAATCAGATGCAATTGAACAGAAGAAGAAAAAGTTAATAATTTCATTCCTTTAATAGTAATTAAAACAATAGGATTCTGGGGTTTTTTTTCCTCAGTTTTTTCCAGTACTACCACAGAAACAAAACAATGTTTTAAAATATTTCCTTTTAGCAATGGATTAAACTTTAAGGCATAAATCATAATCAAATCAAAATTTAGGTAATGTATCTCTTAAACTAATCAAGTTCTGCAATACTATTGAATATTTCCTACAATAGGAAGCTACTTGCCTTTTTATACTTGCAGCCTTTTTTAAACACCATTCTCTTAGATATCTCAAGCCTTTTTGATGCACCAAGGACTTCTGAATGCAGAGTATAATCATTTTATTCTAACTCACTGTTCTTTCCTACATTCCAGGATAGCAATTGAAAATGCTCTACTGCATTTTTTTCCTTTTGACTGTAAGTTATTAATCCCTTGGTTAAATAAAAACTAATCACCAGATAATGTACAATCAAATTGCAAGCATGGCACCTTTTGAATACACCAATATTGACATAAAGATAGTCCTTGAATATTGATGGTCATAAGAAACTTGTTTTCTGCAGCTTTTCCAAATAAAGTTGATTTTGACTAATATTGAGCCCTCAATTTTTGTCAGGTCATGATGATCATTATGTAAACATGCCCTGCTTTGTTGCAGTTGTTAAGTGAATGTTAATAAAGCAGACCCATTGTTATGAGGAATTTGTTTGTAAAAACCAGGAGAAAATTCAAGTTCTCAGCAAAAATATTGTAAATTAACAATGACTAACACCTTACAGGGTCATAGACCACTCCAACCATTTTTCTACCAGAAATCAGTAATAAAAAAATTGTATATCATCTCAGTAACTCCTGGATGATGCTAAGAAGACATTATAAGTTTTGAGTGGTTTATATAAGTCATCTGAATGAAGGAATCATCTCAACTCTGTTCTGAATATTGAACTGAGATGCTGAACTCAGTTCAACTCATTTCTCTGTAACTTTGCATCAGTTACATTAGCAGAACAACAGCCTTAGTAGTCCCATAGGGAACTAGAGCAATCAGCTTAAATTCTCCAATGTTAATAACAACAACAAAAGAAAGGAGATGTGGACACAGAGCCAGCCTACAATTAAAGAGAATGAGACATTTGCCTTCCATAACAAATGATACAAAACTTTTAAAAGTCTGAATATCTGTGACTCATAGTCTGTTTTGCATTCCCAAAATTACTTTGCTATGATAGAGAAAGATGCAAACTGCCAGTCTGGTAAGATTCCTGTGAATAGACATGAGCCAGTAAAGTAGTTAATTGAACTCTTCCTGTGTGGATTTGGTTGTTCACACGTAACATTAGGTGACCCAGATCTAATTCATATGCACATTTGCATATTATATTCTTCTGTCAAATAGCAATCTGAAATTTAAAATCTCCCAATTTTCAATTATTATCATACAAAATGTGATATTTTCAATGTGAAAATTTTCAAATGTTCATTATTTAAATAATTTATGAAATCACAGTTCAGCAATTTGAATTCAAAGAAGAAAGGAGATGAATGTGTTTAAAACATATCACCAGCATCAAATTTTTTGAGAGAGCTGATTTACTTGAAAATACAATGGATTGTTTTTTCATCACTTTTTTAAAATGCACAATATTTGATTAACAGGTAAAAACAAATTCAGATAGACTGTACATGTTTCAATAAATAAAATATAGGAAACAGTTTAACATCTTAGCAAACATTTTGGATAAAGGGGACTCTGGAATTTATTTTCAGGGCTGTGCTGAATGTTCAAAGTTAAACTTTTCAATGCATCTGGTGCAATGGTGGGATTCAAATTTTTTTACTACTGGTTCTGTGGGCATGGCTTGGTGGGCATGGCAGGGGAAGGATACTATAAAATCTCCAGTCAGAGGAATGATGGAATTTGGTGGTTCTCCGAACTACTCAAAATTTCTGCTACCGGTTCTCCAAAACTGGTCAGAACCTGCTGAATGCCACCTCTGATCTGGTGGATCAAATTCCTCAAATCAGTTTAGTGATGAATGGGTAGGAATGAACCAAAGTCATAAAGTGAATTTCAGGAAACAGTGAAGAATTGCCCCTGGATCTCTCTCATCCAGTAGAATAAGCATTGTCACAATGGATTAAATTTCCCAATTTCTATTGTCTCTAATGATCATACTTTGGAAATGTTTTTAATGTTATTTTAATTAAACATGGGCATTACCTTCTGAATTTGTTTTATTACTATTGTAGGAAGTTAGCATCCACCCCTCTCCTAGAAAAATTGAAATAGCCTAGGAAATATTAAAAGGCAGAATATTTCTCCTAAAAAGAATAGTCACTCAAGAAGCAGAAACTCACCTCAGAAGCAAAATCTCACCCCCACCTTTGTTAATGGGTGCGCCATTAAGGCCTGAGCCAAATACTTTACATAAGAAGGAACTCCAGGTAAAAGCTATAGCAATTACCAAAAGCCCTTTTAAGGGCATAATCACCCAGCAAGGCTAGACCAAGCCTGGAACTCAGACAGCCTACAGAGTTGCCCCTGGGAGTCTGACAACCAATTAGAATACAAACTCCAATTCAAATCCCAACAGAGGGTATAAAACCCAGGCACTCTCAGCACCTCAACCCTTTTTTCCCCTTTTCTTCTCACCTTGAAGCATGTGATCATTCTTCTCTGGACCTCCAGGCCATGTGGCCCTGTCCACCATTAAACCTTCCAAACAGCCTCCATGTTTCCAGTGTCTTTTTCCCCACTTGGAACTGAACCCAGAAGGATATTTCTTTCAACACTATACAACAAATAAATATAAAAATGAAAATATTGTTTTATTATTCAACAAATACCTTTAAATTACTTCAGTTAAAATATAACTTAATTCAAAATGAGTATCTTGTGGGAATAAAAACTCAAAAAAAGTTTTTTCTAAGTTCTAAGCTCAAAACATTGCATCAAAACATTCTTAAGAATCATGTAGCTTTGTTTACATTTACTGAACAATCTGTCTAAATTAGAATCTGTCATCAGAAAAATTCATCCATCTATTCACCATAGACGGCTGCTTTCGCCGGAGTTTCCTCCGACCCGGGTGGTCTTCGTTGCGAGCCCCCATGCCCCCTGGGCCCCCTCGCCGGTGGCAGAGGTGGGGGAAGGCCAGGGGAGATCGGCGGTTTCTAGCAGGAGCTGGTTGGGGACTTGTCGGAGGCATGGGGCCGGAGAGAACGATGGCGTTGGTGCGGCGGCCGCGGCGGCCTCGGCGGCCTCGGAGCGACCTCGGAGGCTTCGGTTTCGACTTCCGAGGTTTCCGGGGCTTTGGAGGCCTCGACCTGGCTGTAGGGGTCTCGGAGCAGTCTGTGGGCGGCCGCGAGGGTGATGGTGTCGGTGCGGAGCGGCCCTGGCGGACTCACGGCGGACTCACGGAGCGGCCCTGGCGGACTCACGGGGTCGGATCCAGCGCAACCAACGCGGAGTTCCGCCGCTGCTCTCTTCGGTCTGGACGGCCTCAGCTATGGCCCCCCTTGTCCCCTGGGCCCCCCCGCCGGTGGCAGAGGCGGAGGAGGATCGGGGAAGACCAGTTGGGTCATCTAAAAACTGGCTGGGGGTCGGCTGGAGCCGCAGGACCGGTGTGGAGGGCGGCGTGGTTACGACGGCCCCGGCGGTTCCGGGCTGATTCTGGAGGCCTCGAAGGCCTTCTCCGGTGGTCGTCGGAGCGAGGCGGCTGCGGACGGGCGCTCGGCGGTGATGGACGGGTGCTCGGCGGCGGCGGCCCCTCCCGGCGGCAGGCGGAGTGGAGAGGCTGTGGACGGATGTTCGGCGGCGGCGGCAGTGGCAGCTGCGGCCTCCGGACTTGCTGTGACGGCGCTCCTTGTGTTCGGTGTGCTGGTGGCCTTGGTGTGGGCTCGGCGGCCTTGTTCGGGCCGCGGCGGTCGTGGGAGGTCCCTGTTGGTTCGGATAGGGGCCTGCTGTGGTCAGGGCGGCCCTGGGATGGTCCTGAGGCACCCTTGATGGCCTCGAAGATGGCGTGGAGGCTGGGAGACACACGGAGGGGCTCGGCTGAAAAGTGGTGGTGCCGATGCCCCCGTGGGCCGCTTGGATGGAGCTATGGTATCCCTCCCTTTCTTGGGGCCCCCACCGGTGGCAGAGGTGGTGGGCCTGGGGGAGGGTCTGGCTCTGCCTGTGACTCTTCTCCCCCCGAGGGTCCCACCGGTGGCAGAGGTGGGACGACCGGGGAGAGGCGGCATATACCCCAGCCTGACTGGACTTCAACATCCGCGGCCAGAGGACAACAGAGACTACAGACGCTCCGGGACTGCAGAGATGAGGCGGCCGGGTCTACGGATGTACCCGAGGGCAGAGCTGTGGGCCCTGAGGGATGTCCCCCTCTCCCTTAGGTGGCCTTCGAAGCTCTCTAAGACCTTCCGTAATGATGGATCCTGGGATCCGGAGCGATGGTGGGACCGAGGAAACCGGGGAAAGCATTCTAATCCAGGGGTTGTCAAATTTTTAAAGGGGTTTTTTAAGGGGGAAAGATCCAGGGCGGGTGGGGGAGACAGCCCGCACGGAATTGGGGGCAGCCGGGCCGGCTTGCGCGCCTGGGGGGCCTCGGGGGTTCCCGTGTCGAGGGTGGGCAGCCGGGGGCCAATTTTATTAGCACGGTGACTGGGAGAGGTAGGTATGCCGGGGGTAGAGGGCCATATCCGGTCAGGGGATCGCGCTCCCGATGTTTACAAGCGGTAGCGCGCTCCGACCCTCCTTACCCATCCTGTAGTCCTGGTTGTCCAGAATCTCAGACCCTGAATGCCCGGCTGCTGTTGTGCAATGCCAGGTCCGTGATTAATAAGGCCCCCCTGATCTCTGAGTTGGTTCAGGAGGAGGCTGCGGACCTGGTAGGTGTCACCGAAACCTGGTTGGGCCCAGAGGGAGGTGTCCCTCTGGTTGAGATGTGCCCACCAGGTTTCCTTGCATTTCACCAGCCTAGGGCTCAGGGAAGGGGTGGTGGGGTGGCGGTGCTTATAAAGGAAGTCCTTTGTCCTAGGGAGGCCACTGTCCCTCAGACGGCTGGCTGTGAATCTCTTTTTGTGAAGTGGGGGCAAGGGCTTCAGATGGGCCTTTTGTTGACATACCTGGCTCCCTGCCACGTCTCATCAGCCCTGCCCGGACTCCTAGAGGTGATAGCCGGGCTGGCGGTTGAGACCCCCAGGCTCTTGGTCATGGGGGATTTCAACCTGCCATCGCTCGGTGAAACTCTGGGTTGGTCCGGGAGTTCTTGGCTTCCATGACGGCCATGGACCTGACCCAGTTAGTTTCTGCTCCCACTCACATAGGAGGACACATGCTGGACCTGATTTTTGTCTCTGGGCAGTGGTTGAATGACTGTAAGTGTGGGGACTTAGTTATTACTCCCTTGTCATGGACAGATCATTTCCTCCTTAGACTGGACTTCTGTTCCGCCACCCCCCACCGCAGGGAGGCGGAGCCACTTAGATGGTTCCGCCCCAGGCGCCTAATGGACCCGGAGCGGTTCCAGAGGGAGCTTGGGCCATTTCCTGAATCTCTGGCTCTCAGCTCGCCTGGAGACCTGGTGGCCACCTGGGATGGGTTGGCCGCCGGGGCTCTAGACCGAGTTGTGCCTCTGCGACCTCTGACCCGGCACAGATCCCATTTGGCTCCGTGGTTTACGGAGGAGCTACGGGAGATGAAGTGCCGGAAAAGACGTCTAGAGGGCATTTGGAGGGCGACTCGTTCTGAATCTGACCGAACACAGGTAAGATCTCATATTAAGACTTACCTTGTGGCGATAGGGGCGGCAAAATCTTCGTATTTCTCCGCCCTTATTGCGTCGGCAGGAAATTGGCCTGCCGCCCTGTTTAGAGTGACCCGCTCTCTGCTTGAACCGAGAGCGCGGGATGACCTCTTGCAGGGTAGAGCAGAGGAGTTTTCTCGATTCCTGCATGATAAAATCGTTCAGATTCGGGAGGGTCTTAACTCCAATTGGATGGTCCCGGGGGAGGTGTCCGGGGCAGGTCTTGTGAATGTTATCTGGGGAGAGTTCGATCCTGTGACCGCCGAGGGTGTGGACAGGTTGCTGGGGAGTCTGAATGCCACCACCTGTTTATTGGACCCGTGCCCTTCCTGGCTGGTTTCGGCCGCCAGGGAGACGACACGAGGCTGGCTCCAGGGGATTATCAACGCTTCTCTGAGAGAGGGGTCGCTTCCTACCGCCCTGAAGACGGCGGTGGTGCGGCCCCTCCTCAAGAAGCCTTCCCTGGATCCAGCTGTTTTAAATAACTTTCGTCCAGTCTCCAACCTGCCCTTTGTAGCGAAGGTTGTTGAGAGTGTGGTGGCACGTCAGCTTCCTCAGTACCTGGAGGAAACAACTTACCTCGATCCGTTCCAATCGGGCTTCAGGCCTGGGCATAGTACTGAGACGGCATTGGTCGCGTTGGTCGATGATCTCTGGAGGGCTCGTGACAGAGGGTTCTCCTCTGTCCTGGTCCTATTAGATCTCTCGGCGGCTTTCGATACTATCGACCATAGTATCCTATTGCGACGGTTGGAGGGGTTGGGAATTGGGGGAGCCGTCCTTCGATGGTTCTCCTCCTTCCTCTCCGACCGTTCGCAATTGGTGTTGGCGGGAGGGGAGAGGTCCACCTCTAGGCCCCTGGTTTGTGGGGTGCCTCAGGGGTCGGTTCTCTCCCCTCTTTTGTTCAACATCTATATGAAACCGCTGGGCGAGATCATCCGTGGTCTTGGGGTGAAGTGTCATCTCTATGCAGATGACACCCAGTTATACATCTCCACCCCGGACCACCCCAACGATGCTGTGGGGGCTATGTCCAGGTGCCTGGAGGCCCTGCGGGATTGGATGGGCGGGAACAGGCTCCGGCTCAACCCATCCAAGACCGAGTGGCTGTGGTTTCCGGCGTCCCGATATAGCCAGTTGACTCCGTCGCTGGCTATTGGGGGGGAAATTTTGCCCCCCACAGAGAGGGCTCGCAATCTGGGAGTCCTCCTGGATGTGCGGCTGTCGCTTGAACACCATGTCGCGGCCGTCTCCAGGGGGGCATTTCATCAGATCCGTCGGATCTACCGGTTGCGGCCCTTTCTGGATCGGGACGCCTTGCGCACGGTCACTCAGGCCCTGGTCACCTCTCGCCTGGACTATTGTAATGCCCTCTACATGGGGCTCCCTGCGGGGAGCATCCGGAGACTCCAACTGGTGCAGAATGCGGCCGCGCGGGTGATCATGGGGGCGTCACGTAGCGCCCACGTGACGCCTCTCCTGCGCGAGCTGCATTGGCTGCCAGTGGCTTTCCGGGTTCGCTTTAAGGTTCTGGTTCTGACCTTTAGGGCGATCCATGGCATTGGACCAGGTTACCTACAGGACCGCATCCTACCGGTGATCTCCAGCAGACCAGTGCGAGCACACAGGGAAGGCCTTCTCCGGGTTCCGTCGGCTGCCATGTGCCGCCTGGCGGTCCCAAGGGGTAGGGCCTTCTCTGTGGCGGCCCCTGCCCTCTGGAATACTCTGCCACCGGAACTGCGTACCGTCATGGACCTGAGGTCCTTCAGGCGCGCGCTGAAGACCTGGCTTTTCGAGCAGGCCGGCCTGGGCTGAGAGAGGGTTTTAATGTGTCTCCATTAATTTTAATTAGGGGGTTTTAAGGGGGTGGGGTGGGCTTTTTATTCGGCCTAATCTAATTTAATCTTTTTCTTAACTTTTGTATTGTTGGGGTTTTTAGATTGGCTGTACACCGCCCTGAGTCCCTAGGGAGAAGGGCGGTATAAAAGTTAAATAAATAAATAAATAAAAAATAAATAAACCTTCCAAACAGCCTCCATGTTTCCAGTGTCTTTTTCCCCACTTGGAACTGAACCCAGAAGGATATTTCTTTCAACACTATACAACAAATAAATATAAAAATGAAAATATTGTTTTATTATTCAACAAATACCTTTAAATTACTTCAGTTAAAATATAACTTAATTCAAAATGAGTATCTTGTGGGAATAAAAACTCAAAAAAAGTTTTTTCTAAGTTCTAAGCTCAAAACATTGCATCAAAACATTCTTAAGAATCATGTAGCTTTGTTTACATTTACTGAACAATCTGTCTAAATTAGAATCTGTCATCAGAAAAATTCATCCATCTATTCACCATAGACGTTTCAATTTCTCAGTTAGCTTACTTTAAATTGCTATTAAAAAGTAATGACTTAGTTTAGAATAACTCATCCTTGAGGAGGAAACTCACTGTCCAATAGAATGAAATTTCTCACCAGAAGAAAATTTCTGGTGCTATATGTATATTCACAACCATTATATTTTTAAAAACTATAAATGAGTTGTAGTATATAAATTTGATGTAGACATTTTGCTTCTATGATTTTTTTTCTCCATTTGTGATAGAATTTTGTTTGAAATTATAAAACTTAAGTAATGAAAAGGAAAAGTATAACAAGCAATAAATATAAATAGAATATATTCTTGTTGATTTTTTTTAACCCAAACATTTTATCAATCTAAAGAAAGAATAGAGAAAGAATGTATAATACTTAAGGATAATTAGTTAAAGCAATTTATTTTTTAAGAAGTGAATTATTGCTTTTTCTGGTGGCATTCTGGTCGATGACGGATCAGGGGCTTTGATCCATGCTTACCCTGTTGGAGGGGTCCTTAAAGGACCGGATCCATTTGACCCACCTTGTAGGCATGAGGGGGAGATGGGGAGACCGCCAGCTGGGTTGAGGGGAGCTGCTCTCCCCTGCCTGGCTTGGTAAACTCCCCTAGAAGACAGGGAGAAGCGGCAGTCTATAATGGCTGCTCTGAAGAGGGGAAGCTGCCGGGACACAAGTTTGCGCTGGAGAGTGAAAGTGGTGAGCGGCATGTAAGTGGATAAAATACTTTGAACATTCTTTTTTAATAACCCTGAAAAGTGGAAAGAAAGAGCCCTTGTTTGGAAGAGTGGTAGCGGTGAACGAGAAATAAGAGGAAAATATAAGGTAAAGAAAAAACTGGAAATAAAAGAATTATATGTGATTAGAGACTAAATTTGGAATAACATACAGAATTGGACATTAATTAGGCATTGAATAAAATGCTGGACTTATTTGGAATTGGTTAAATTTAATGTTAATACTACGGAAAAGTGAATTTAAAATAAAAGAATTCTAAGAAGAAAGTAATACAGAGCACCACCTAAGGGTTAAAGATTTCCTTCTTTTGTATTTGTAACAAGATCCCCAGAAGCTTCAAATGGAGACTTTTGATAAGGACTATAACAAAAAAACTTGACTTCTAACAAAATAAAGAATAACTTAATAGATAAAAGAAATGGAAGAAATAAGCAAAGAATTTAAGTCGGAGCTTCAAAATGTGAGAGAGATGTTTAAAGAAAGAATGAGATTGGTGGAGTTAATGCTGAGTAAAGTAATGGCGTCGCAGCTCGCGAAAGAACAAAGAAGCCCAGAGAGGATGAATTAAAAGAGGAAAATAACAGTCTTGATGAGCATGAAGAACAAAGATCATTGTCAAAGGACATAAAAGGATGTAAAACAGAGACATCGATATTAGAGACAATAAATGAAAGAGATAAGACATTCAAGACTAAGAAGAAGAAGGAATATATAAGAAGAAACTCCAAAAAAGAGAACTGAAAGGGGGGGGGGGGACATGGCCGACAGGCAGAGAGAAATAAAAATAAAACTAGAAGGAAAAAAGAAGAAAGACTGGGGAAATTAGAAAAGGGAAACCTGGCCAAAATTATGAGATTTAGAGATAAGGGTTAGGGATTGTATAAGGGGATACCATATGGGAATGGGTATTGGCATTTAGTTTAATACTTGTTGGAAATTATTCTAGGATTATATAATTATATATATATAACTGTATATGAAGTGTGCTGTTATGAACCCTTACATTGGAGGATTAAAACAGGGGAATGGAAATGAATTAAAATATATAGATAAATTTTGGATAAGTGGTAAGGAAGAAAAATATGATTATTAATGATTATAAGAAAAGTGAAATGTACTAAAACATATAAAGTTTTGCAAAGTAGAAAAGGAAAAAAAATATAATTATTAATGATTAGAAGAAAAGTGAAAATGAAATGAAATATATTAAGAAGCCATTTTTGCGATTTCAGGGGGAAATATCTTAAAATATGTTTTAAAATATATAGTTTAATGTTAATATGTTTAAAGTTGGGGAATGAATTATTAAATCAGATAGATGGAGGGGATATATAATGTGGATCCTAAATATATTGGTTTTTATTTTTACCCTTTTTAGATTGTTTATCATATAATTGGCTTAGGGAAAATTAAGGATAATAATGATGTGTAATGTTAAATAAAATAGATGGTAAGCTGAAAATGGAAATAGTAGGAGATAGAGAACTGGGAATCTATATTTGGATGAAATGATATTGATATTGAATTAATGAATTTAAATATGAAATGGAAATTTATTTAAAGATGAGTGAAATGGATAATGATATGAGATGATATTATATAAGATTGGTGGAAATGAAAGTATGATTATGTACAAGTGTTATAATCTGGAACCATGTTGCCCACGTAAACAGATGTGTAAGAATTAAAAAATAAAAAACTTTTTGGAAAAAAAGGAAGTGAATTATTAGTGCAAAAACAAAGCAAATTTCCTTATTTATTATTGTTTTGTTATATTATCATAGAAAGCAAGATACAGAGATAAAGATAGAAGTAGAAAATTTAGGGATCAGGATGGGAAATGGAAGTCCATTTTGAATGGAGGTAAAGTCTTCAAAAAAATGCATGGCACAGTCAGAAATTACCAAGGCTGAACTAGACCTTCTAGATAGAGCTTCTCTGCTGGCTTACAATACTGGATCTTATTGGATAATCAACTTATCACCTATATATGAGAATTGAGTCTTCTGGTCCTTACCATTTCTTAGTGCCCTCCAATGTGCATAGTAATAGTGTTTGTTTTCTGTTGCTTCCTAGCATGATCACATAAGTCTTATTTAAATTTAATAAGTATAAATGGAAAGTAGCAATGTACAAATTGCAAGTTTTTATTTTGCTGTTGCATTCCCTGAACAAACTATGTCTTTTGAGAACAGTTCTCAATTTTCAGATCAGTCACTTTTGTGGCTTACCAAGCTCTTTCCAGTTGTTATTACTTATTTTTGCTAAGCTTCCCCCCACCTCTAAATTATTTATTGCCAGATTTGGTGAACAATGTGAGGGGAGGGGTCTATTTTCATATTGCTAAAAGCAGATGTGCTACACTTTTAGCTCAAAAGCAGCCCAATATTCTTGAATCACAATTCTAATGTTGGATTAGTTTAGTGAAAAACTTGAGTTACAAATTCAACTAAATACAGCAGTGAAAGCAAAAATGGTGAATACCATGGTTCTTTCTAAATGCTCCCCACCATATGAGAGTCAATTTACATGAAACAAAAAAAGTTCATGAAAATGACATTGACATTTTGTAACTCAAAGTAATAAAGCTAAGGAATGATATAAACACATGTCTTTTAAAAATTGGCAATAATTAACTGTATTTGTAATCTAACATAAAAATATCACCTGACACTACTTGTGGCCACATGTTGCTTGATACACTCTCAAAAACTTTTCCAATTGCACTGTTTTGTAAAACTATTATTGCAGTTGATAGGACAAGTACACAACTATAGGAAATTATTTCATGTATTATAATTATTATTCCAGAAGTTTCAGTAGAAAGAATTCAAGAAATGTAAATGTGTTTACATTGCAATGTAAAGTTTGCCATGTATGCAACAAGTGTAAAAAACAACCAAGATTAGATTTTATTATTATGACAGGTTGTCATTATATTGTTGTTTTTATAGTTAGTTATGAATGGACACAAATTTAATGAGAGTGCTAAGGTTTTCATTGGCTTCAAGTTTTTATAAAGTTATTGTGGAATGATTCAGAATGAAAAACAAAACAAGACACAAGAATGATATCAATACATATTCATCTAGCCTAGCAATAACCTGTAATTAGATTTTTCTATAAGTTGCTTTTTTAAAGGAAATTAAGAGAGAAATGAATATAAATATTTTCAGTTTTAGAGGGCACCAGTAAGAGAACAATATATAACAAGCAATATGGGAAGTCAGTTGGTCATGGGATGAGAACTAAGCATGATTGTATTAAATGAAGGCCATTTTAATATGTTTATTCAATCTGCTCCAAGCAGTCCAAGTCACTTTATTCAGGGGTGGGTTTCAAAATTTTTAGCAAGGAGTTCTCTGCCAGTTGATAGGTGGGCCTAGCCATGGTGGGATGGCCTAGTCAGCCTCCTGCACCCAACCTCCAGAGGCTTTCCTTGAGTCTCCAAGAGGGCGAAAACGGTCTCCCCAGGCTCCAGAGGCTCTCAAACTTCCCAAATGGAGAGGCCCATTTTTCATCTTCCTCGAGCCTCCTGCACTTACCGGCATCCAAAACGGGCCGCATGGGACTCCTGGGAGGGGACAGGTACCAGGGCCAGCCAGGAGTGGAATTTGGGGTTCTCCAAATTGAACAGAATCTTAACTAGGGGCTCTCCTGAACCCCTGCAAATCACCAGCAGCCCGCCCCTGACTTTATCTTAAATGACATAAGGTCCTCATATTCACTATTGGATATTCAACCCTCTCCTCCTTTGAATCCCTTTCTCTAACTTCTTTCCAGCCACATCATACATTCTTTTTCAGTGTATTTTTTTCCTTCTTCTTCCTGCATTATTCCTGAGCATCTTTTCTCTTTAAGTTTTAAAACAGTATAGATGCTCTGTAGAGCAAAGCTAAAGTAACCACTGACATCTTAATTTCTCCAGGGGCCTTCATTGGAGGAAGAAAAGAAAGTTCTATTGAATTAAGAAGTTGTGGTTGGACCTGAATCTGGCCTTCAGAGCCTTGGACTAGTGGCCAATAATCAGATGATTTGGCTCCATTGTATTAACAGCAGATCAATTCAATTTACCCCATTTGTGCTTTCTACTGGAATTTTTTCTTTGTTCATGTGGTGTGAATTTCAGTTAGTTCTGCAGCTAATCAAGTCTGGGCTGCCCAGAACAATGAGTGCAATCACCAAGTTACTGATGCAATTTTTTAAAAAAATCTAACATGGGTGAGTTGTTCTGCAATGAACCAGAGTTTGCCTACCACAGTTAATAGAAAAGAATCCCTTGCATTCTTGACTTTTGCAATCTTCAGAGTACATGAATGAATTATTTCAAATTCTGGCACTTGCAATGTTCTTGTACAGATTTGCCAAATACAATTCCTGCTACAATTGCCTACTGTTACTGAAGTTTTTCACTATCATCAGTGATGAATATAAAATTTAAGAAATTTAATGTCATAAATTTGAGGCTTTCACAATATGGGAGATAGATCAGAAAGTTCCTGTCCTATTGTTTCTTTTTATTTTTCTTATAAGTATCTATCTCATGTATTCAAAACTATGTTTGTTCTTATACCTATATCTTGTAAGCGATTGACAAATCAAATAAATAAAAAAAACAAAGTTTCTACTTCCTGTTTGGTTGGGCAATATATTTTTATTGGGCAAATCAAAAAGAGCATGATTCCAGATTTCCACTTTAGATGTTTTCTGGAATGCATAGCTAATTTCTTGCAGACTTGAATTTTCAGCTTTTATGTAATGTTGTAATAACTCAGTCCAAAGATTCTGTTCAAATCATTTAAAATCATTTCTAAATCAAGTATATGATTCAGCCAAAGTTAAGCAAAAATAAACAAACCTGGGCAAAGTTCTGCTTTGATATTCTGTAAAAAGCTATGCTTTATATTATCACTGAAAGTAGAAGATTGAAAAAAGTTTTAATTTTGGTTGTATTGCAATTCTGGAAGATCAGTATTTCTGTTTCGAAGCAGCTCAAAGCATCATATAAATCATGGGATAAAAATTCTAACTATGAAATCCCCAATTTTAGTTTGTATCAGTTTTTAACATCTGAGGTACCAGGAATTACAAATAATAGATACCATTATTATATAGAAATGAAGTATATTCCTAGCATATCATATACATGATAAGGAAGTTAAAATAAATTTTGCACAGTGTTGCTGAAAATGTAATTGCAGCTGAGAGCTGGCAGGTTTCTACTCAATCAATTTCCTTTGTACTGTTGATGTACAGATATATGTATACATTTCGTAAAGCTCTGTAACCTCAAAAATTCAAAATGAGTTTTGAATTCTCCATTATTGCAAATTTCTTTTCCAGCATGTTTAATTTTCAAAGGCTGTTGCTATTCTGAATTATACAAAATGCTCTTGTATAATAGTTCTATCAGTACACTTACCATCTGTTCTCTGTTTTCAGAAACAGACATGTGTTCCTCTTTATCCAGTATATCCACCAGTTTGCTACAACAAATTTAATGATATGGAAATCCGGTCAAGGTGAGGTTTATTTCATGTGCTTATGTTCCAATTCATTTTTATAACTTCACACAGGCCAATTACACTCATTGAGGCCTCTTTTACAAAACTAAGAAATCATAATCTAACTTTTTAGTGATGTAATTGTGCATTCAATGAATTTCATTCATTCACTAATTCACTCACTCATCCAGTTATTAATTACTATGCAAAAATTTCTAAACTGTAATCCAAACTCTTTTAGAAATGTACAACCACTTTTGTTCATAGTTAAGGATTCTGGTAAGCTTTTACTTTTAGCACAATTAGCAATCTAGTATAATACAGTGGTGGGATTAAAATTTTTTACTACTGGCTCTGTGGGCATGGCTTGTTTGGTGGGTGTAGCTTGGTGGTCATGTGATTGGGTGGGCGTGGCCAAGTCAGCAAGATGGTGAGGCAAGTTGCCCACACCCACTCAGTCACATGACTGATGTTACAGAGACAGGGTGATTTCCTACATATCTTCCTCCCTCCTCCACTCTTGGGCTGACAAAAAAAAAAAGCCCAACTAAAGATCACGACTGCCTGCCGAGTCTGCCTGCCAAATGGGTTTTGTTTTGGGGTGGTTTTTGTTTTGTTTTTTGCCAGAAGCCCCTCAGAGATAAATTTGCACCACCAAATATTACTGTACCACATTGTTGCGGCACTGCCTGTTGCTGCTGCAGGTGCTGGTGCGGCCATCTGCGAGAGCAAAAGTAGTGGCAGTGGGGGTGACAGTGAGGGCTTCGGCACCTCCTTTTTTCCTCAGAAGCGCAGTGTCTGCCTCCCTTCACAATCCTTGTGGAGGGACACACACGCCATTACCCCCGCTGTCACTACGTTTGCTCTAGGTTCTCAGCTTCTTCCATGGGGATACTCTTAAAGTCGACCTTTAAGTGGTCCCGGGGCATGCGCCCGCCTGCCCAGCACGCACCCTCTGGAGCATGCTTTTTTCTTCCCCTGGTGGATGCACCTCTTCCAGCTCAACCTGGCCAGCCAGCAGGTGACCACATGTCTCAGGGCTTCTCGCCCCCCCCTTTGTCATGAGATGCCTGCAGCTGCTGCATGCTCTGTTCTATGTGCTGGGCCTGGCAAGTTCGAGCAGCCGGCACATAGAAGAGGGTGGCACCAGACCGTTGGAGAAGCGGAGCAAAGCTGGAGATAAGTAGCCGCCTCTTTTGCAGCACAGAAATCCTCCCTAAATTGGCCTGCAGGTCTCCTCTTTCTCTACCTATTTGTTTTGTATGGCCAATGGAGAGGGGACCAGCCAGCCAAAGGGGCCACTGCTGGAGGTGACCCTTTTCCAGTCTTCAACTGCCTCTTTTGGGCAGAAATCCTTCCCCAACCGGCTGGCTGATCTCCTCCTCATCGGCCATACAGAACAAATAGGCAGAGAAGGAGGTGACCAGCCGGCTAATTTGGGGAGGATTTCTGTGCTGCGAAAGAGACGGCTACTGATCTCCAGCTTTGCTCCACTTCTCCAATGGTCTGGCGCCATCCTGTTCTATGTGCCGGCTGCTCGGACTTGCCAGGCCCAGCACATAGAACAGGGCATGCTCTTTTCAGTAAGGCTACTGGACTGCAGCTGCACCAAAAAAAGCACACAGCAGCTGCAGGCATCTCGCAACAAGGAGGGCAAGAAGCCCCAGGACATCCACCCATCCACTTGCTGGCTGGCCAGGCCGGGCTGGGCTGGAAGAGGCATATCCACCAGGAGAAGGAAGGAAACGTGTTCCAGGAGGTGGACAGATGGGCATGTGCAGCAGCCCTGGGACATCTGCCCGAGCTGCGCCATGGACACCACATGGTAGGGAAAGCTAGGAGAGTGACCAGGGCAAGTGAGCGATCAGGTGACCAGATGATGGGTCAGGAGCTGGCCAGCCAGGGATCACCACTAGTTTGGCGACCCATGCCAAATCCCCACTACCAGTTTACCCAAACTGGTGTGAATCGGTTGAATACCACCTCTGGTATAATAGTATAAAACAAGCTACCTATGGAACGAGCTTCACCTCAGCTGCCTCACTCATCCAGGTAGGAAAGGCATGCTACAGACCCTGTCAGTCAAAGAATTTTGACTGGTGAGGTCAAGGAAGAGGATGTTCTCTGCCATTGCCCCTGCTTTGTGGAACATCTTACCCTCAGAATCATTTGGCTTTCCATAAAGAGGTCAAAACTTGGCTATTTAATCTTGAGTGCAGGACACAGGGACCCAAACAGTTATGGGGCTGATTGATCCCATAAGAACTCCCCCATTAGGAGTCTATTAACAACTCCTAATTTTCCCATCTTGGAATTCTGAATTTTTTGTAATTTTAAAATATTGTTTTACATGTCTACAATCCTAAATTATTTGCCTATTAATGTTTTATTACATTGATTAAATTGTATACCCCCCATAAACCCTCCACTAGGGGGATGGGAGTTTGAAAAGTTTGATAAATAAAGAGTGAATAAGTAAGCAAATAAGTAAGTAAGTAAGTAAGTAAGTACATCAGAAAGCCCATTAAATGAAGGGATTATAGAAATTTTTATTTGATCAAGTTTATAGAAGTCTTCAAACAACTTCTATTTAAGGAAAACTAAACAATGATAATGGACATCCAGATAGCAAACAAAATTAAGTATTTGAGAATTGTAATTTCAACAAAATGTACAATGCTTAAAGAGGATAACTATACCCAACAAATTAAAAAAAATAGCTGGAGACATCAGAAAATGGAGCAATCTAAGACTTTCTCTTATGGGGAGAATTATATCAATAAAAATGAACATATTATCAAAATTACTGTTTCTATTCCAAAATGCTCCGGTAAAATTAGAAAAACATTTTTTTAATCAATTGGATAAGTTAGTATCAAAATTTATTTGGCAGGGGAAAAAAGCCCAGAAATAGACTGAAATTGTTACAAGATGCTACTGAAAGGGGAAGATTTGGTTTTCCAGACTGGGAAATATACTTTGAATAAGAAAACAAAAGAATATTAACATTAGAAGGATATAACTTACAGGTAGGGTGGCATGCTTTTTTGTGGCAGGACAAACACCAAATTCATGGTTAATTCCAAAGGAACAAAATTAGGCAGACCTTACTAAGTGCATGGAACAAAACTAAATTTCAATTCTACGTTGAAATATCAACTTAGCTATCTACATTGGAAGCATCAATGTACCCACATTTATTGCGATGAGGATAGGTCATTACATATGAGGACATATTAGATGAGAAGGGAAATTAAAAACAAGACAGGAGCTGAAAGATTTGGGATTTGAGATAGAATAGTGGGCCTATTTACAGTTACAATCAAGGTATAATAAAGATATGAAAGAATGGGGTATTAGTAAATGGAAAACAGAATTAGATAAAATATTATTAGGAGCGGATGAGAAATTGATTACAAAATTTATAAAGTACTATTGGAATGTAAATTGGAAGAATAAAAGGTGGAAGAAACAATGCTGGCCTGGATGAAAGATTTTGGATACGGTATAAATCTGGAAAATTGACAAATCTTATGGGACAGGAATAGAGAAATTACCCTGTCGGCATCATATAAAGAAAATTTACTAAAAACATTTTATCAATGGCACATCCCGCAATCAAAACTAACAAAAATGTATCCGAAATTATCTCCTAAATGCTGGAAATGCAATAAAGAATTTGGAACATATTACCATGTATAGTGGAAATGTGAAAAAGCCCAAATATCTGGTTAGAAGAGATGTGTAAAATTAAAATAGAGTTCAAACCTGAAATTTTCTTATTGGGAATCAATGTGGGGAAATATAATAAAGAGATAATATATTTAATAATCCATGTCACCACTGCCACGAGACTAGCTCTTGCCCAAAGATGGAAAGGAAATTATATGCCAGAAGAGATGGAAATAATTAGAAAAATTTGGTTGTGCACTGAAATGAATAGAATAACTCAAGAATTAAAAGATAAGACTGAATCTGATTATTACAGAATTGGGAGAAGTTTTACCACTGGTTTAAAAAAAGAAAGCAGTAACTCTAGCAAAGATTATTAATATTTATGTACATACGTAAATTTGTATTTTTTGTTATGCATCACGTTCATTGTTTTTAATATTTTTTTCTGTTTGTTGTTCATTAATAAAATTACATTTTTTAAAAAAACAACTTCTGTTCACACAGATTGAATTAATATAATATATTAAATTAAGTTTTGTTTTAATCATCATCTTTTGGAACAAATTTCCAAATGCCAGGTTTGTGCTAAAGAAATCCCAGATCACATTATTATTATCTTGCTGCGCAAGATGGCGGGATATTTGAATTCCAGGCGAGAGGATCGGCCAAGGTTTGTTTTGCTGCGATGGAGATGTCCCGGAGGGCTTCATTCGATCTGGGCGGAGGACGTCGGGGGGAGAGTTTTCCCCCCTGGTCTTCTGCCAGCTGGTAGGGATGGATCCGGCCGTCGCCTTGAATCCATCCTGGAGTGTGTCGGAGCCGCGACAGCCGAGCGGTGGATCTGCGACGCGGAGCTTGCAGGACTACAGCTGCGCCCGCCATCTTGGATGGTGGGATATTTGAATTCCAGGCGAGAGGATCGGCTGAGGTTTGTTTTGCTGCGATCTCCTCTCGCTCTCATTCTCGCTTCAGTGGGTGGACGAGGCTGCTGGCACTTGCTGTCTTGCCTCGTCGCCCTCTTTTACTCGCAGCGTTTTGCCTGGCAGCGTTTGACATCGTTGTTTTCCGTGTGTGAGCTCTGAAAACTTGTTTTGCTGGGTCTGTGTTGCCGCCATGCCGAGCCCATCCTAGGATATGTGGGGGGGCGAGGCAGCTGAGGGGCTTGCAGGCGAGGCAGGAAGCGACGGCAGCAATTGAGGCTGCCATGTCCTCTGTCGGGACTCAACTGAGGCCATAGGTGACGGACTGTATCATCGTTATTGTTGCAGCATCGCCAGGGTTATTTTTTGCGACCGCTGCCTGAGCCGCCATTATGTGGGCAGCAGATGTGGCAATTATTAGCAATCTGCTGCCTGAGGAAAACTGCCACTGTTGAGTCCCTGTTACCAACGTTAGGACCATTATCATCAATTCCAGGCCATTGTCACCCTTGGTGGAACAACATCTCCCACCAGCCAGCAAATGCCCCTATCTGACTATCCCTGACCAGGAGAAAGGTGCCAGAGGAGGAGGTTTTTAGACTGTCATCGTGGTGAGAGGACGATGGCGGTTGTATATCATCTTTCTCCCTACTGTTGTGAGAGGACAGAGGGTTGAACTTTAACCTCCACCTTGAGGTCCGTGTGATTTGGTCCCTCACCATAGTGAGAGGATGGTGGGCCTATTATCATTGGGACTCCCCAGTGACCGTGAGAGGGTCATAGGGGTAGAGTATCTCTTCTTTTGCAGGACAACATATTCTGACCCTTTCTTTGTCCCCGCGGGGAGCATCCGGAGACTCCAGCTGGTGCAAAATGCAGCCGCGCGGATGATTATGGGGGCGTCGCGTAGCGCCCATGTGACGCCACTTCTGCGCGAGCTGCATTGGTTGCCGGTGGCTCTCCGGGTTCGCTTTAAGGTTCTAGTTTTGACCTTTAGGGCGACCCATGGCATAGGACCAGGTTATCTTCAGGACCGCATTCTGCCGGTGATCTCCAACAGGCCAGTGCGTTCCCACAGAGAGGGTCTGCTCCGGGTGCCGTCGGCCGCTATGTGTCGTCTGGCGGCGCCGAGGGGTAGGGCCTTCTCTGTGGGTGCCCCCGCCCTCTGGAATACTCTGCCACCGGAGCTTTGTACTGACACGGACCTGAGGGCCTTCAGGCGCGCGTTGAAGACCTGGCTCTTTGAGCTGGCCGGCCTGGGCTGAGATAATGGTTTTAATTTTGGTCTCCATGGTATTTAAATTTTAAATTGGGGTTTTAAGGTGGGGGGGTGGGACCTGTTTAGTTTTTATTTATCAGCCAAATTGGTTTAATACTTTTTTAATTTTTGTATATTTGTGGGTTTTTAGATAGGCTGTACACCGCCCTGAGTCCCCTGGGAGAAGGGCGGTATATAAATTTGATTAATAAATAAATAAATAATAAATCAGGCCTTACTGCCCGGAGATGATGAAAGGATGAAGTTTACTTATTCGGCAACCGAACTGTGGGCCCTGAGGAATGCCCCCCTTTCTCAGGTCTGGCCCTCAGACCTTTCCCTGTCATATCTCGAAGATGGTTCTTGGGTACCAGAGAGGAGACATGGCGCAGCTTGGGGTTTTAATTATAGGGATTTTAAGGGTTCTTTTAAATTATTTAAATTCTTGATGAAATTTTTAATGGGGTTAGGGAAAGGGAATTTATTATTGGGGTTAGGGAGGGGGCCCAGACCGGGTTTGGGGGACAACCCGTCTGGGGATAAGGCCAGACCGGAGCATGCCTTCGACCGGGAGGCCTTGGGATCGGGGACGGTCGATCCGAAGATGGGGGCTTCTTCTGGGGAGGGGGATGAAAGGGCTATCCCTACGATCGGTGGGAGAGGAAGGTATGGTGCTGACAAGGGGGTCTTATCAGGTTATGGGAGCCCGCCCCCGCTGTTTACAAGCGGTGGTGTGCTCCGGCCCCCAGGTCACGTCTCGCCCCCTGAGTTGTTTGAATGATCGGGCCCCAGGCCTTTGGCTGATGCTTTGCAACGCCAGGTCCGTAGTGAATAAAGCCCCCCTTGTTCACGATCTTGTCACGGAGGAGGGTGCGGACCTGGCTGGCATTACCAAGACCTGGCTGGGACAGGAGGGGGATGTCCCTCTAGTAGAAATGTGCCCAGCCGGGTTTCGGGTTTTTCATCGGCCGAGGGCCCAGGGGAGTGGGGGGGTTGCGGTAATTATTCGGGAGGATCTGGATCCTAGAGAATCCACTGTTCCTCAGACGACCGGATGTGAGTCCCTTTTTGTTAAGTGTGGTTCCGGGGTTCAGATGGGCCTATTGATCACATACCTGGCTCCCTGCTATGTGACATCGGCCCTGCCTGAGCTCCTCGAGGTCATAGCTGGTCTGGCGGTTGAGACCCCCAGGCTGATGGTCATGGGGGATCTCAACCTGCCTTTGGCCGGTGGGGCCTCGGGGATTGCACAGGAGTTCTTGGCTTCCATGACAGCCTTGGGCCTGACCCAATTAATTAAGGAACCCACGCATACTGGGGGTCACATCCTGGATCTGGTTTTTGTCTTTGGACAGTGGCAGGATGATCTGGGGATGTTTTTGTTGAACCCATGTCGTGGTCAGATCATTTGCTCCTTAGGCTGGACTTCCAGGCCACTCCGCCCCATCGCAGGGAGGCAGACCAAATACGTTGGTACCGCCCCAGGCACCTGATGGATCCAGATAGGTTCCTGATGGAGCTTGGGCCATATCCCGACATTCGAACTCATGACTTGGTGGGGGACCTGGTCGCCACCTGGGAAAGGGTGGCGGCTGGGGCCCTGGACCGGATCGTGCCCTTGCGGCCTCTGACCTGGCGCCGCTCTCGCTCGGCCCCCTGGTTTTCCGGGGAGCTGAGGGAGATGAAGCACCAGAAAAGACGCCTGGAGAGTATTTGGAGGACTACTCGCTCCGGACCCGACCAAACACTTTTACGGTCTTATATCAAGACTATTTAGTGGCGATAAGGGTAGCAAAGCGTCTTTACTTTTCCACCCTTATTGTGTCCACAGGAAACCTCCCGGCCGCCCTGTTTAGAGTGACCTGCTGCCTCTTGGAAGGGGGAGCGCGGGAGGACCTCTTGCAGGGACAGACTGAGGATTTTTCAAAGTTCCTGGTGGATAAAATCGCTCGGATCCGGGATGGGTTGGACTCTGAATGGGCAGCTCTGGGTGGGGGATCGGGGGCGGAACTTGAAACAGTCATTTGGGAGAAGTTTGATCCTGTGACCCCCGAAGACGTGGAGAGGTTGCTGCGGGGACTGAATGCGACCACCTGTTTATTGGACCCGTGTCCCTCCTGGCCACCCGGGAGGTGACACGAGGTTGGTTTCAGGGTATTATTAACGCTTCCTTGAGTGAGGGATATCTAGCCCCCGCCTTGAAAGAGGCGGTGGTGAGACTCCTCCTCAAGAAACCGTCCCTGGACGTCTCCAACCTTCGTTTTATGGCGAAGGTTGTTGAGAGTGTAGTGGCACAACAGTTTTCCCAGCACCTGGATGAAGCTGTCTATTTGGATCCACGCCAATCGGGCTTCAGGCCCGGGCACAGCACAGAGACGGCGTTGGTCGCATTGGTGGATGATCTCTGGAGGGCCCATGACAGAGGTTATTCCTTTGTCCTGGTCCTCTTAGATCTCTCGGCGGCTTTTGATACTGTCGACCACAGTATCCTATGGTAACGGCTGGAGTGGTTGGGAGTGGGAGGCACCGTTATGCGGTGGTTCTCCTCCTTCCTCTCTGACCGCTCGCAATTTGTGTTGGCAGGGGGGCAGAGGTCGGCCCCGAGGCCCCTGGTTTGTGGGGTGCCTCAGGGGTCGGTGCTCTCGCCCCTTCTGTTCAACATTTATGTGAAGCCGCTAGGTGAGATCATCCGTGGCTTTGGGGTAGAGTTCCATCAGTACGCTGATGATACTCAGCTGTACATTTCTACCCTGGGCCACCCCTATGGAGCCGTCAAAGTGATGACCCGGTGCCTGGAGGCCGTGCGGTGTTGGATGGGGCAGAACAGGCTTCAGCTCAACCCATCTAAGACTGAGTGGCTGTGCTTCCCAGCACCCCGGTACAGCCAGCTGGTTCCATCACTGGCTGTGGGGGGGGAAATTCTTGCCCCCATAGAGAGGGCCCGCAATCTGGGTGTCCTCCTGGATGTGCGGCTGTCATTGGAAGACCACGTGGCGGCCATCGCCAGGGGGGCTTTTGGCCAGGTCTGTAGGATCTACCAGTTGCGGCCCTTTCTGGATCGAGATGCGCTTCGCATGGTCACCTCCGCCCCTGGTGACCTCCTGCCTAGACTATGCCAATGCTCTCTACATGGGGCTGCCTTTGAAGAGCATCCGGAGGCTCCAGTTGGTGCAGAGTGCAGCCGCGAGGGTGGTAATGGGAGCTCCTAGGGGCTCCCATGTTATGCCACTTCTGCGCGCGCTGCATTGGCTTCCGGTGGCCCTCCGGGTACGCTTCAAAGTCTTGGTTACGATCTTTAAAGCGCTCCATGGCTCGGGCCCGGGATACTTGCGAGACCGCCTCCTGCCACCATCGGCTTCCCACCGACCGGTACGCTCCCATAGAGACGGTCTCCTCGGGGTGCCGCCGGCTGGATGGCTGGCGACCCCGAGGGGGCAGGCCTTCTCATTGGGAGCACTCCCTCTCTGGAATGAATTACCCCCGGAGGTGAGGGCCGCCCCTGATCTCATGGCCTTCCGTCGGTTACTTAAAACTCACCTATTTTGGCAGGCCGGACTGGCTTAAGGGTCTTTTAAATTTTAGCCTGGTTTTAATTTCTTTTAACTCTTGTTTATATTTTTAATTAGAGCCACACTATATTTAATTTTTAAAATTTTAATATTATCATGTTGTATGCTATATATGTGTTCTGTATATGTATTTTATTGGCTGTTCACCGCCCCGAGTCCCTTTGGGGAGAGGGGGCGGTATATAAATCAAATTAATTAATAAAAAAAAAACTAAATATGATTTGGGTATTGCATATTAAGCAAGTCTTCATCACACATGTAGGCCATAATAAGTTGAGTAATATTCTGTTTCCTATGTTCATATTTAATATTTGAATTATTAAATAGGCAAAAATATTCAAACCTTTGAGTGCATATTTACAATGCAAAGCTACTTACCATGTGAATAATTATGGCTTTTAAAAACAATATTGCATTTACATTAGGATTTAAATATATTGTATTTAATATTTTAGGACACCTTTATAATATAAATTATAAGAATAACCTCAATCTGAAATTTTACACTGGACTAAATATATAGTATAAATGTATAAATAGTATATATAGTATAAATGTATAAATAGGAGTATGCTGTAAATGGAATTCCTCAAAGCTTCTTTCAATAAAATGGAATTCCTATCAGAAGAACTGAGCCTCAAGAAAATAATTACTAAGATTTCTATATGTAGCTTAGTTTTCTATTTTTTGGGGGTGAAATTAAAGCCGTATGGCAAAGCAATTTGCTGGGGGGTTAAAAAAGAAAGAAAAACCAGTTACTCGATTATACTAAGTAGCTGACATGTTCTACTGCTGACAAAGGCAAATTTAAACTCTAATTACTTTCCCTGTCAAAAACTATTCATACAATTGTAGATCACCAGAAATATCTTTGGTATTCTGCTAAAAAAAATGAAAAAGAAAATTAGTGTATGTAGGTTCTGAACAATGGAGGTGAGTTCTGATTTTCTAAATGAGATTTTTTTATTTTGGATGAAAAAAATCAATCTGGACTTTTACAACTGTTTAAGGAATTTCACAAGATGATCCTTCAGAATGGCTAGAATAATGTAAACAGGAAAGAGCAGCGTCTACATAAACAGCTTGAAATCCTGCAAAAGTAAAATTAAAGATAGGTTATACCAAAATTTGGTTGATGCAAATGTAGCAGCACTTGGTACTAAACAAGACACAACAGTTACACTAGATCATTTGTTTGTGGCTTGAACTGGGACATATTTCAAAACCAAGAGTCAGAAATATATATACACTCTAAAATTGGTACTGTACTAGATCTCATATTAGAATAATTAGACAAAGGATAATTAGACAATTAGAGCCATGGTTTCATCCAAGATTCAAGATATACAACATTTTTATACTGGCAAGCATAATAAATATCTGATGACATTTAGGCTAAGAAAAGGTCACGTTCTTCATGGCAACATTTAAAAATGGTTCTGCCATTTAAGCAATCTCTGGGCAGGTTTGATAGTTCCAGGCCGTCATCTAAATAAAGTTGGTCTCCATCAGGAGTAACAGAGGGGATTGACAGAAGTCAGTCACACTTTTCTATGTACAGAATGCATTTTATGTACAAAAAAGGGGGGTGAGGTGGCATTTTCATCATACAGTCAACTGAAAGGAATCTTGAACTTTTTATTTTTATTTTATTTGGTTTGTCAATTGCTTATAAGATAATAGGTATAAGTAAAAACATAGTTATGAATACATATAAGAAAAATAAAAGAAACAATAAGACAGGGATGGTAGGCACATTGGTGTGCTTATGCACCATTTTGTATGCTTCTAGAAGAGGCTACTGGTCCCACAGATAGATATTGGACTAGTTTGAACAATAACCCATTCCTGAATATATAATAACTTCCAAGTGTTGTGTACAGTATTATATACTATCTAGAAGTGAATTTGATTTCCTCCCCTTCCATAGGTCACTAGGCAACACTAGGGGCTACATGACTGAAACTCTATTATTAAAGATGGCTTCCCATAACTGAAAATCTCTCATTCAGTACTTGTTTTTGATAAAAAATCTATCTGCCAAAACTCACTGAAGATGGGACAATCTGGGGGTCCAGAAATCTTTGGACCTGTCTACTTAAATGTGTTCTGTTCTGGGCTACAATTTCCTAATAAGGAAAGGAGAAATCTTTTTCTGTTTCTGAAATGAGTTCTTTCTTCTCCTCTGTTAGCCTACCCACTTGCTAAGAATCTTAATGTCTATTTCAACATTTTTTGAAAGATATTCAAGTGGAACTCAGGAAGGTATCTTTTTAATGGCTGTTCCTAAAGACTTCACCGGAAAAGAAGCCCATATTTTCCTTTTCTAATGAATTTATGCAAAAGAGAACAGGTTAATTCTCTACTTACAACCCAGAATATCAGTCATTGACTGAAGCAATCATTATGTAAGATAGTATGTGAGTGCCCATGTGATTGCTTGGTTCATTGAAGGCAATCCTGATCCTCCCAGTTGCAACTATTAAATGATTCTGTAAGATGTTAGGTGGATAGAAGTATAGGGATGCTTCAGGAAGAGACCCTGGGAGGCTCTGTCAAAGAGCTTTAAATCCTCCCTGCTAAAAACTAAGCAAGATTTCAAACTTCTGAGTGACAAGATCCTTGTGCACTAAACCTCCCAGAGCCTTTCCCATCTGCCTGAGACACTCCTTACTCCTTATGCTACTGCATTGCCTCTTCACTCTCTGTTTGGGTTTCAGCATCCTCATATCTCCAGGGGCTAGCTAAAAGAGCTGCCTGCCAAAGAAGGTCAGCTTCCACCATGCATAGAAGAAAACACTTTCAATGGGGTGAGGAGCTGCATTTCTCCACCCTGCCAAAGAATTTCAGCTCCCTTCCACATGCATAATGGAACTCCTTTGATAGAGTGCATAAATGGACCTCAAACCATCATAATCTAAACTCTGTGCCATGTGTATAATGTGCATGGACACATGAGTTCTCGTCCTTGCACTAAAGGGAACTTCTTCTGGCAGATCCTCATAATCTGAAGGAATTCAGTTCCCCTCAGCAAGAAGTCCCTTCAGCCAGCCTCTAGAATTCTCTCAGCAGACAGCAGCAGCCTCTTCCTGTCAGCTTTTCCACTGACTTTCTTTGGAAGGCAGCAGAGAAAATAGTAAAGCATTTGACAAATCGTTGTAAGTATGAACAGATTGTGAAGCACCCAGATTATGATCATATGACTGCTGGGGTGGTGGTGCTGTAATGTTTGGTGGGATTCAAATGGGCGTGGCTTGGTGGGCATGGGAAGGATACTGTAAAATCTTCAGTCAGAAGTGATATTTGCCGGTTCTCTGAAATTTCCACTACCGGTTCTCCAGAACTGGTCAGAACCTGCTGAATACCACCTCTGGTACAATACTGGATGTCTTTTACAGATTCTAAAGCATTTTTTCCAAGGCTGTCATAACTTCATAGTCATTAAACAACTAAGTCATTAAGCAACTAATTGTAAGTTCAGACAATCTGTAAAATCCTTCCATTTTGAAAGACATTTGGATGATGAACTCAATTTGATATGAAATTGTCTTTGGCTCTGAATACAAGCCACTTCTGCAGTGTTGCTGTTTAAAAGTCTTTACAAGTCAGATTGCATGTGAATTTCTTTATTAAAAAAGAATTAACAGGTTTATTAAAAGGTTTCCAACATTAGATTGGCTCATCAACAATAAATGTGAATATCAGCTGGAGGAAAAGCTTCATGCTACAGAGAAGAACTTTGTATGTACGCAGAGAACAATTTTATAGAAGATATCTATTCTGAGGCCAAGGCATTACATCAATGCTGCAATGTCACTAAGACCCAATTGGCAGCTGCTTATGTGCATCCACGTGAGGACTGGAAGGGACAAATGGGAATATATGCTTGATGATGTAATCACAAAAATGTTATGACTTACATATTTGTGCTAAATATTTGGTTGCAAAAACATAATGGCAGCATGTGTATGATGATATTATTGCATTGTTTGTTGATAATGTTGCTGGCTGGCTTAGTTACTGGAGAGAGAGAAAGGGAGGGAGAGGGAGAGAGAGAGAGAGATGGGAGGGAAGGGGATGGAGGAAGAGAGAGAGAGTCTGGTAATTTTACAAAAGTATGTAAGTCACCTGCTCTATTTTACTTGCCTTCCCATTTGTAGATATTACAAGGAAAGCTGATTCTAGATGCGGAATTGTCAGAAGAAGCAAGAAACAAGAAGAAGGTATCTAACTACAATCAATAGCAAACAGAGCAAGCAGACATCCAGTTATGTCTGTGCGGATGGAAAAAATTATTTGCAAAAATAAAATAATGCTTGGAAGAAGATAGCAAGTTTGCTTCATATATAGAAAAGTAAAAAGGGAGCCACTTTAAGAATAAGGGGAAATGTCTTCTTTAAAAGGAGCACTGAACATCTAATTAAAAAGTATGAAGACAACTGGCCTTCTGGGACATTTCCACATTACTGTCCTTTTACCTTTTCTGCTTTGAGAAAACTATGAAGTAAAAGGAAAGGTAAGAATAACATCAGAATTAAGAAAATAAGATATTTCCCCTTAGAAATACCCCATGCTCTACTGTCCTCCTTTTCTATTCTTTCAGATTAAGACAATGAGCTTTGCAATTATTTATGAAATTTTAAATGTTCTTGTGTTCTTCAAGGCGGGTACTTATCCTTTCTGTCCGTTTTGAAGGCACATTAACACTGCCTTCAAAACGGACAAAAAAATAGCAGCCATCCTAAGAAACCACAAAGATAAAATTGACCTAGAAAACCAAGGTATATATGAAGTACCCTGTGCATCATGCCCTGCCATATACATAGGACAAACCAACAGAAGGATAAGTACCCACCTTGAAGAACACAAGAATGCAATAAAAAAGCTGGAACACACTTCCTCACTAGTCCAACATATGAAAGCCACAGGTCACAGCATCGACTTCAATGGCACCAAAACCTAACTACTATAGAAAACCCCAGCTACAAAATAATCAGAGAAGCCATAGAAATTGATAAAAGACCTAATAGTATGAATAAAAGAGATGACTCCACCAGACTATCAATCATTTGGAAGCCTGCACTCACAAACAAAAAAATCTCTATACCACAATCCAGGCAAACATCTGGACACAAACAGACCCCCTCCCAATACCTCCAGCCCAAACACACCTCAGCCAGCTATCCAAATAAAACCTAGCTTCCTAGGTTTTTATTAGCTTCCTAATAAATAATTATCAGCCATTCACAAGAAACCAAGCTGCACTAAGAAACCCCAATGCACAAAACACAATGTTGCCAACCAATCAAAAACACAGCAACTCGAAGACCAATAAAAACAGACCTAGACTCCCAGCAGGATGAGGAAAAAATCATTCAAATATAATGGAAAGCCAGCACCAAATTCAAACAAAAAATGGCTGCCAAGCCTTACACACAAAATTAAAAACAATTCAGTACACAAGCCTGATGATGGCAGATGAGATTCTGCTGAAATGTCGCTATAATAAAAACACAAATATTTAAGATGTGGGAAAATACCCGAAGAAACCTAAATACTGTACATATATACATATACATATGTATATACATACATACATACATACATACATACATACATACAATTTATATTTAACATAAAAAATATATTAAATATATTAGCTTTTTTAAAAAATCATATTAGTGGTCCTCGGGATTTAAAAGTATAAGTTTGGTGGTCCCTGAGATCCAAAAGGTTGGTGAGCCCTATCCCAGTATAATATCCACAATTGTCAAGCAAAAAGTTGGGCACAATATTGTTATATCCATTAAAATCTCCTAAAGGCAAACTGAAGTACAGTAAAAGCAAAACTATGCTTTATTGCAGGAAAACAGTGTCTCCTGATGGAGACCAGCAAGCTTGAACTGCTTAGACTGCATAGGCTCAGCACCAAGGTCTAGTCAGATATTCCCAGAAAGAAGCCCAGGAAGAAAACAGAATACTAGGCCAATTGCAGTCTTGGTATTTTCAGTCTGGATAGCATTTAAAATGAACAGGCACACCATTATGCAATAACAAAAATCATAATCAGTTCACAGGAAATCGGACTATGTCTCAGTAACAACAACCAACCATTCAAACAGACTGAAACCAGACTATGACTCAGCAGTATCCTAATAAACAACACTGATTTAGATCACACAAACAGTACTTAAAACCAAAGACCATGCCTCAGTAACAACAGTACTTAAAACCAAAGACCATGCCTCAGTAACAACAGCCAGCCAATCAAACAGTCCAAGGTCAGACCATGACTTAAAAGTAACCCAACAAACATCATCCACATTAATTTGCATCACATAAAAAAGTATTTAAAGACCTTGTTCTGACAGACGAGCACAGTTCAAAGTGCACAGATGATGTTTCCTCAAACAGTGATGAAATGTTTGCAACTAAATTGCCAAGCTCAGAGCTCAGACCAACAGCCCAACTACCAACCTAAGCTACTTATGCATGCATAAGCGCACAATCATGCTTTGTTGTGTCCCTGTCCTATTGTCCCCAATTATTAGTTCCTATTTCTTGTATTTAAACTTATGTTTATTCTTGTTTCTGTTATATAGTAAGCTTTTGAATAAATAAATAAATAAAAATACTTGTATTCAAATATATTTCATACTACACAATGCATATACAATAAAAAAGAAGGTAAAAGAACACAAGGCAGAACTAGAAGAAGATGGAAAGACAACATCAAACACACACTACATCAGTTAACAAAGGTTGAGGTCATCAGAAGAGCAAGAGCCAAAACGTTTTTTCTCCCTTGACACCTGAAGCAGTAAAAGAGGAAAAGGAGGAGGAGGAGGAGAAGGAGGAGGAGGAGGAGGAGGAGGAGAGAGAAGAAGAAGAAGAAGAAGAAGAAGAAGAAGAAGAAGAAGAAGAAGAAGAAGAAGAAGAAGAAGAAGAAGAAGAAGAAGAAGAAGAAGAGCAGCAACAGCAAGAACAACAACAACTTGAAACTTTATAAACAGATAATTAGATGGGATATGGGATGAAGATGTGGTTTATTGTATTTTAAGAGATGGCTGTCAGGAGGAGATTACCTTTTATTTCTTTTCTTCTGCACTTTTAAATTTTATTAAGATATTTATCTTCTGTAGTAAAAATGTAATTTTCAATAAAATATATTTTAATAATATATAATGTCTCAAATTCTCAATAGTCATAAAGAAACAACCTTTTGCTTTTAATTTGCTTATAAAAGGGCTTTTTTTCTTTTTTATTTGAAATTTGGCAGAAAGTGCTATTTATTGTTTAATGTAAAATATTCAACAATTTAAAAAAGAAATAAAGTAGTTGCTCAGAACTTAGTAAAATAATATATTTAACAGGAAATTCCTGCATCAGAAATTTCTGCCAATCCTTACTGAGACTCAAGAACATAAGCAAATACCAACTTACTCTTGCCAGCAAGAAAATTATTAACTGATAAAGCTCACTGGACTCTCCTATATACCCATATAGGATATGACCAATTCAATATATGATTCTCTTTGTTAATAATTATTTTTTGTAATTATGTTTGTCCTGTAACACTGGGGGCTTTTTTAAAACTTCTAAATGCTAATGGCCAACATATCACAGAACAACCTTTTCACAGTGCTCCATATCAGTTCTTATTTGTTTAGTCCTTGCCCTCCCCTATGACCTTTCTCTATGTTCCTTGCAGCAAAAGCTATGAAGCTAAAATAATTAAGAGGAGACACAATATTACAAGATGATTAAACCACAAGTCAATCATATTTTAGTTGAAGCCACTGATCCTTTTTGGTGAAAGACAACTTTTTGGTTGGAACCTGTATATTGTAATTTGTAATATAGGGTCCTCTCACCAAAGAAGATGAAGTGAATTTTCCAGACGAGGGGTGTCAAACTCCCATTGTCAGACAGCATCATGAGACGTATCAAGACTCTTACCCCTTCACCAAACTAGGCGTGGGCGTGGCCAGAATGTGACTCATCTGGTACGTAGGCCAAGAATTTGTCAGCCTTGTTCTAGACTACAAACTTTTCTGAGTTGAACCTCATATCCAGAGAGGTTCAGCTGGTACACGCATTACCATCATTGTAGGTCTATATCAAAACCTTTCTATTGACTTCAAGCTGCATTTTAATTCATGTTCCTTTAGATCAGTGGTTCCCAAACTATTTCAGTCCACCGCCCCCTCAATGCCCCCCACCCAGGGGTAGGATTCAAATTTCTGTGGGCATGGCCTAATTTGAGGGTGTGGTTCACTGGTAACGTGATTGGGTGGGAAAGGCTTGCTGGTCACATGACTGGATGGGCATGGCTTGTTGGTCATGTGATGGTGGCGTGGGTTGCTGGTCATGTGACTGGATGAGCGTGGTTTGGTGACTGGCAAACCAAATACAAGTGGTCCTCATTTAATGGCTGGTTGCTTAGCAAGTGTTCTAATTTATGACTGGCCTCCCCAGAACTACTTGACTTGTTTTTGGAGTTTTGAAAGCCATGCACACACATATACACGTACTCCCTTCCAACCCTGCTGGAGGAGGTCATTGGATTAGAATCAGCAAAGCAGTCTCTGATTAGATTCTAGTAGTGAATAAAATCTAATCAGAGATGCTTTGCCTGATTCTTGTTGATTTGTTTTATTTGTATTTCTTTATTTTATGTTACTGAATTGCATTGACATGTGTGTCCCTTCTTGTGCACAACCCAGAAGCTTTTGTGATTCTTTGCAGCAAAAATTATCGACCTCTGGCTTTGCTCTACTTTTCAAACATTCTAGGTGCTAGCCCCGTAGCACTGTCGCATTCTAGGTGCCGGCCCCGCAGGTCCACCCCATTGAGCCCGCTGCACTGGAGGGACCTGCCCAAGCAAATCCGAGTGGAGCAGTGCACCAAATCAATGGGGTGAGCCTGGAAGAAGGAAAGAGAGAGAGAGAGAGAAGAAAGAAAGAAAGAGAGAAGAAAAAAAGAAAGAGAAAAGGGAAAGAAAGAAAAAGGGACAAAGAAAGGGGGGCATGGAGGGATGGAGTGGGAGGGGGAGAGAGGGAGAGAGAGAGACCTGATGCATCCGATTGAAATGAGGCCTAGTTTAGAGGCCCTTTTCCACATTGAAACATCTTTGGCTTTTATTAATTAAAGGTTTTGAGGATGAAACATGGCCAAGACCATCAGGAAGCTCTCTCATTTTGTTGAGGCTTTAAACAGGATCCATTGGACCAGATCTCCACCCTAAAAAATTACTTTTCCCCAATGTATTACAGTACCAATTCTGAAGAAGGCAAAACCAAAATGTATTGGTAAATTACAAGGAGAATACACACACACACACACACACACACACACATACTTCTAACCCTGCTGAAGCAAGTGATTGGACTAGAATAGATACCTCATTATCTTTCTTCTCCCTCCCTCCTTTATTTCTTTTTCTTTCTGTCCCTTCCTTTCATCCCCCCTCTTTCTTTGTCCCTTTTTCTTTCTTTCCCTTTTCTTCTTCCTTCTCTCTTTCTCTCTTTCTATTTCCACTCTCTTTCCCTCTTTCAGGCTAACCTCATTGACTTCGTGCACCGCTCTGTTCAGATTTGCTTGGGCAGTTGCCTCCGGTGCAAGGGGCTCAATGGGGTGGACCTGCAGAGCCTCGCTCTGAATGCAGCAGCGGGATGTTTGAAAAGGAGAGCAAAGCCACTCTAGCTTTGCTCTCCTTTCCCAATGCTGCCTTGAGGTGGAGCTCCTTGCACCAGAGCGTGCAAGTCAATGGGATGCTCCTGCAGGGCCTCACCTCGAATGCAGCGGCAGCAGGATTTTTTCTAACTCCTGAATTGTGCCTTGCTGCTCACCTCCAGCAGCCCCCTGCTACCTCTTAGCACCTCCCTTGCCTCTCAGTGCCCCCCTAAGGCATCCCACCCCCCTGGGGGCGGTACCACTCACTTTGGGAACCACTGCTTTAGATTCTGAATGAGTGCCCTACTGCTGTCTACTTTGCTTTTTATTGGATTTTGATGTATATGTTTTAGACCAATGGACTTTTATTGTAAATAACTTCATACATCGAATTGTATGAGATTTGTATTAATTTAAATTTAAGTTTAAACTTTTCTTTAATAGCCCCCTGACTTTTTCTCTTGCACTTAATCCTGTTGTGACAATATTGGCCATGTGATTAGAGTTATTAGAAGAGATAGGTAGATACATTTGCCTGAGGGCTGAAGCATTCATATGTATGGAATCTAGAGCACAGTGAAATCTAGACATCTAGGCAATCAGAAGTGGTATTCAGCAGGTTCTGACCAGTTCTAGAGAATCAGTAGCAGAAATTTTGAGTAATTTGGAGAACCAGCAAATACCACCTCTGACTGGCCCCACCCCCATCTATTCTCTGCCTCCAAAGTCCCACCTGATCGGCTGTGTCTTCTTTTGTTGTCCTGCATGGAAGAACGGAGCTGGAAAGCAGGTTAGTGAGTGGGGAGGGAATGGAGATTTTGCAGTATCCTTACCCTGGAGTGGAGTGGGAATGGAGATTTTGCAGTATTATTTATTTATTAAATAATTTTATATACCGCCCTTCTCCCGAAGGACTCAGAGCGGTGAACAGCCAACTAAAATATATATAAATTACAAATACAAATACAATTAAAAGAGAATTAAATTATAGGCTGCCATTTAAAAATGTAAAACCCCCGAATTAAAAATAAGCTAAAATTTTCATACCTCAACCAATCAATTCTAAAACCCCTTATTTAAAATCCCATTTGAAGTCAGCTCAGGCCGGCCTGCTCAAAGAGCCAAGTTTTCAGATCATGTCTGAACGCCCGCAGGTCAGTGGTTGTCCATAGCCCCGGGGGCAGCCCATTCCAAAGGGTAGTTGCCCCCACAGAGAAGGCCCTATTCCTTGGGGTCACCAGGCGGCACATAGATGCCATCGGGATCCGAAGGAGACCCTCTCTGTGGGAGCGCACCGATCGGTGGGAAACTATTGGCAGAATGCGGTCTTGTAAATATCCTGGTCCGATGCCATGGAGCACTTTAAAGGCCAAAACCAATACTTTAAAGCGAACCCGGAAGGCTACCGGCAACCAATGCAGCTCGTGCAGGAGAGGCGTCACATGGGAATATCTCGACGCCCCCATAACCACCCGCGCGGCCGCATTTTGTACCAGTTGGAGTCTCCGGGTGCTCCCCACAGTAGTCCAGGCGGGAGGTGACCAGGGCGTGGGTGACCGTGCGTAAGGCGTCCTGATCAAGAAAGGGCCTGGCATATCAGGCGAACCTGATAAAAAGCCCCCCTGGAGACGGCCGTGATGTGATCTTCCAAAGACAGCCGTACATCCAGGAGGACACCAAGATTGCGAGCCCTTTCTGTGGGAGTATCCATCCCCTGACATGCCCACCAAGTCACCCCTGTCATGCTATGCCATACCATGCCCATTAAGCCACACCCACAGAATCAGTAGTAAAAAAAAAATCTGAATCCCACCACTGGTGGCAACATGCCTTACTTTCCTATATAGATTATAAAGACTCTAGTGTTTATGTTTTCTGCTGCTGACAACAAAGGGAAATATTAAGAAGCATCCACAATATTTGTTAAAAAGACCCCTTTACCAAAGGTGGTATTCAGCAGGTTCTGACCACTTTTGGAGAACTGGTAGCAGAAATTTTGAGTAGTTCAGAATATCATCTTTGACTGGCCCTGCCCCCATCTATTCTCCTGAGTCCTAGCTGATCGGCTAGGTTTTCTTTTGTTGTCCTGTATAGGAGAATGGAGCTGGAAATCAGGTTAGTGGGGTGGGCAGGGAATGGGGCTTTTGCAGTATCCTTTCTTGGAGTGGGCTGGGAATGGAGATTTTATACTATCCTTCCCCTGTCACTCCCACCAAGTCATACCCACCAAGCTATGCCCACAAAAATCTTTATACGCCAAGTATAAATCTTTTTGACTCCCACCACTGCCCTTTACAGCAAAAGAAATGGTAATTGTTAGAAAGTAGCTTTTATTTTTTTAATTTCTGACTGATATTTTACTGATGACTTGCCAAATACAGAATTGAGATATTTTTTAATTTGCTAAATTTTACAAAGAAATAGCAAAACTGACTCACCAGGGGTGATATGATGGCTTATATGTTCCAATATATATCAGGGACTGCCAGAAAGAAGAGGGAGTCAAGCTATTCTCCAAAGCATCTGAGGACAGGACAAGAAGCAATGGATGGAGACTAATCAAGGAGAGAAGCAACTTAAGAACTATGAAGAAATTACCTGACAGTTAGAACAATTAATCAGTGGAACAGCTTTCTTCCAGAAGTTGTGAATGGAAGTTTTTAAGAAGAGATTGGACAATTTGTCTGAAATGGTATAGGGTTTCCTGCCTAAGCAGGGAGTTAGATTAGAAGACCTTCCAACTCTATTATTCTATTCTATTCTGTCCTATTCTAGTGTGTTATGTTCTGTTGTGTTCTGTCCTGTCCTGTCCCCTCCTATCCAATCCCATCCTGTCCCGTCCCGTCCCATCCCATCCATCCCATCCCATCCCATCCTATCCTATCCTATCCTATCCTATCCTAATGAAGACAAAACTTGATCTCTTTGTTTCTCTCAGAGGAGGGAATGGAGAGGAGGAGAGGGAGGGAGGGAGAGAGAAAAATAAATGGAAGAGGAAGGGGAGAAGAGAGGAGAAAGAGAAGAGAGGAAAATGGAAAGAGTTTCCATTGCATGCAAGCCAACAGTTGATGATGTAAAATTTTACCCCTTTTGTCTCTGAATGTCCTTAACCTGTTTTAGCCACTTGTCTTTCTTCATTCAGTCTAATGGCCGTTATTTATTTGAAGATCTCTGCATTATCCTTCAAATTCTAACTATTGAATATCAGATAACTATACATATTGTTAACACAAATATAACATAATAAACATTTTATTTCACTGGCTTTCTATTATAGTTTCAGTTTTTGAATTTCTGAATGCATAAATCACTTTAATAACCTCCATTGAAACATTCCTCAAGTAGGAAACACAAAATGTTATAACTATAAGGAATGGGATGAGGTTTTCTTTAAAAAATAATATAAAATAAAACCAATTGAACTGTTGAGAAAAGCATGAAATGAATGAAAAAAGCAAAATCTCTTTTCTTGTAGAAATTTTTATATATTATATAAAATTTTATATAATGTTTATATATTCAGGTTAATAGTTCTAGAAACATGCTCCATAATTTTTAAAAAATGGAAAACCTTTTTTCCAGTGAATTAACTATTTGGTTTGCTATTGAATACTGCAGATAAAAGATACATCTACATACATATCTAAAATGGGAAACTAGAAAAAGTCATGCACGATTATTTGAGTGGATGCAGTTTAGGCAGATAGAACGTTATCATATGCAGTATGCTTAAAATGACATATAGTAGGTAATAGATGTGAATAAAGTCACACTTTATAAGAATAATAATTCTTATAAAAATACTTTATAAGAATATAAAGACACTATCTTTATTTTTATGAATGTTTAAGTGATTGTTCATTAGGTCTTCAAAATCCCTTTTGCAGTACTACTATTGATCCAGGTACCATCTAGTCTATGCCTGTGCATTAGGTTTTCTTGCCTAAATATAGAATTCATTCATTCATTTGTTAGTGTCTAAAATTCATACATTCAGTCTAATGGCCATTATGGTGTGTTTATTTGAAGATCTCTGCATTATCCTTCAAATTCTAACTTGAATATTCATTCATTCATTCATTCCACCAAATATAAAATATCTATGGGCAACATAAAAAAGTAAAAACAACTACATAAAAACAACAACATACATGGAACAACAATTGTCCAAAGTAATAAAAACATTTTTGCACATTTGTCTTCTAAGGGTTCTGCCCAACTATCCTACTCAAGGACTTGGGAAGGAGTAGTTGGAGATTGCAGTTGATTTTAAATTAACTCTTCTGCAACTATTCTTTATTTGATGCAGTTTCCTCTAAATATGCTTTACTCACAATATGCTTCAATGGAAATTTGTATGTTATACATCTCACAAAAGAAAGTCCTTTGGTTTCTATCAGATTCTCAGAATTCCCATAGTCAATATGTTTGAAGTTGAACTTCACATGGTTTAAAGTAACAGATTAAGAAATCCTGTCCTATAGAGATGGTGAACTAGCAATTACATGCAAAGCATCTTATGCCTTTACATTGTTTTAACATTTCATTTTGAATTTTTATCTTTACCTACAATATCTGTAAATTTAGTGATGTTGCTATGGTTAAACAGGCTTGTCTTGCTTCAATATCTTCTGTGGTACTTTCCCATCAATTTATTTACTTACTTTATTTATTTGATTTGTCAATTACTTACAAGATAATAGGTATGAGTATATACATAGTTATGAATACGTGAAATGGGTACATATAAGAAAAATAAAAGAAACAATAGGACAGGGATGGTAGGCACGTTGGTGCGCTTATGCACCCCCCCTACAGACCTCTTCGGAAAGGAGTGAGGTCAATAGTAAACAGTCTAAGGTTAAATTTTTGGGGGTTTGGGGAAGAAACCACGGAGTCAGGTAGATTATTCCAGACATTGACCACTCTGTTGTTGAAGTCGTATTTCCTACAATCAAGTTTGGTGCAGTTAACCTTGAGTTTGTATCTATTGTGTGCTCTTGTGTTGTTATGATTGAAGCTGAAGTATGCATTGACAGGTAAGTCATTGCAATGTATGATTTTATATACCATATTTAGATCAGACAGAAGATGGCATAATTCAAGGTTTTCTAGGTCCAGAATTTCAAGTCTGGTGGCATAAGGTATTCTACAACAAGTAGAGGAGTGGAGAATTCTTCTTGTGAAATATTTCTGGACTTTCTCAAATGTGCTAATATCAGATACGTAATGGGGGTTCCAGACTAATGAGCTGTATTCGAGTATTGGTCTAGCAAATGTTTTGTATGCTCTAGTTAGTAGTGTGATATTACCAGAGAAAAAGCTATGTAGGATTAGGTTAACAATTCTTAATGCCTTTTTGGCTAGGTAGTTACAGTGGGCTCTAGCACTTAGATCATTAGAGATGAGTATTCCAAGGTCCTTTACAGAGCTTGGATCATCAACAAGGTCTTGACTACTCAGCTTATATTTTATTTTCTGATTTTTTTTTACCAATATGTAAGACAGAGCATTTATTTGTTGAGATTTGAAGTTGCCATTTGTTTGACCATTCTGATACATAGTCAAGATCTTTTTGAAAGGTAGCAGTATTATCTGTGGTATTGAACAGCTTTATATCATCAGCAAATAGAACACAGTTGCTCTTAATATGATCACAGAGGTCATTTATGTAGAGTATGAAGAGCGTTGGTCCTAGAACACTGCCTTGGGGGACTCCACTATTGACAGGTACAGAATTTGATAGGACGCTCCCAATTTTGACCATTTGTTGTCTGTTTGACAGGAATGCTTTTATCCAGTTATGCAGTTGTCCAGAGATAACATAAGATTTTAGTTTTAGGAGTAGTTTGTTGTGTACCACTGAATCAAAGGCTTTACAGAAGTCTATGTAGATTGTGTCTATTGTTTTGCCCTGATCGAGTTGTGTAGTCCATGTGTTTTTGCAGTGTAAGAGTTGCAGATTACAGGATAGTTTTTTCTGAAACCAAATTGTTTATTAGAGAGTAGGTTGTTTGTATCTAAATGGAGGATAATGGATTGGTTAATAATTGATTCCATGACTTTACAGGTGACACAGCATAAGGAGATTGGTCTGTAATTTTCAACTACGCTGGGTTCTCCCTTTTTGAAGATGGGGATGACGGTGGCTTGTGACCATAGGTTAGGCAAGGACCTGGTCCTGAAATATTTTTCAAAGATTATGCTTAGAGGTTCTGCTATGGCAGTGGATAGCTTTTTTAAGAAGTAGACACATATTCCATCTGGTCCAATAGATAGAGATGGTTTTAGATTGCGTAGTGCTTTATCAACACTGTCTTCTGTAAAATCAATATGTATTAGATCATTGTAGTTTTCTGTGGTTTGGCTAGGAAATACTGGGCATGATCCATTGCTGTTTACAAATACTGAGCCAAAGAATGTGTTAAAGAGGTTGGCTTTAATGGTGTCATCGTTGCAGTCTTTACTATTTCAGGGGTGGGATGGACCTTGAGTCTTTTAGTTTGTTGTTTACAAAATTGTAATAAGCGTGGGTGGAATTAGTGCGTAGAAGGTTTTCCTCTTGTTTAATGTGATAATCTGGTGGCATAAATTTTTGTATCGGCTTTTGAAGTTGGCAACGTGACCAGATTTGTTTTTCCGCCAAAATGATCTCTTTTTGGATTGAAGTTTCCTTATTGTTATGGGTAATCTGTTTTTTTTTTTTGGTGGGGGGGGAGTTGTTATTGATGCTTATAGTTTGAAGACTCTTTTGACTTCAAGTAAAATATGTTGTCATCAGCTTCCCACTCATACACAGGTTTTTTATTTTGGTTTTTCTCCAACTTATTTAAGGGAAAGGAAAAGCACTGATTGATTCACACTCTGTCTCCCACTTATCAACTAGGCATAATAATTTGCATGGTTCATTTGTCAGATGTTTACAAGTTTATTGTTTTAGAAACAATAAAATACAAAAAGTGGAGTTTAATATTTCACTTTTTGAGCACGTGATCCAGCTTTCTAATGGGTAAAAAAAATTAATGGATTTAGTCTATTTTCTTTCTTTTTTTAAAAGGAACATATTTCTTCCATTTCCTTATCCTGGTTTTTTACACCTATATACTAAGAAGAGGGGGAATCGCTGCAGCAGTTGCCCTTCCCTTCCTTTCCCTTCCCTTCCAAATAAGTGGTGTAGTGTGGAAAGATGCATAACAATCTTCACTTCCTTATTTGTTTGTAAGTCAAAGTGGCAATATAAGAAATGTAGAAGACATTTGCGCTGTTGGAAATTGTTTAGTTGCAGTGAGTACATTTTAAAGGTGAATCTTAAAATAAAAAGGAAAAGTATTAGCGCGGGTGTTCAAGTATAGTCCTTCTGGTGTGTATAATAGATCTAGAAAGTTTATGTGTAATAGCATACAAAGTGGCACAGCATCCTCAATTAGTAAAAAAAAATCAGTCCTTTATCTTTTGAACTGTAATAAGCACAATTATTCATCAATAGGTAGAATCATCTTAGGTTACACATTAACATCTAAATTCATGTGAATCATAATATGCTGTCCTTTGTAAACCATTTTGTTATATGGTTTCTTTCACTACAGTTTTTGTAAAACTATCCTTAATCAAATGAAATCCAGATTTTTCTTTATTTTGGAGACAGTCTTATTATTTGTGATCATGAACTCATTTATCCTACTTACTTGGTGGCTAGGATTTTCCTGGAATCTGGATTTGATGAAGCAATTCATGACATATACAGTTCTTTGGCAGTTAAAATAACCCTTGCTCAACACTCAAAGTCCTGACTTCCACAAAAGAGCCAAAAGGATCTCTCCAGAGATCCAGAAATGGGAACCCCTTGGCCAGGCTAGTATGAATTAAATGGGCACATGGCAAGGGCAGAGTGATGAAATATGTGTTGCAATGCTACATTGCAAATATAGAATATCTTATAATTGTAAATTTTTCTTTTGTGGCTATCCTTGGTAGGTGATAATGTGTTGTTGTCGATGAACAAGTCTTTCTTGTTTGGATTTATTCTTTTAGATTTCATTTGGCAGAGCAATTACTGATCATGGTAATGATAATAAAAATACAACTATAAAACCACAATATAATCAGCTCCTTAGTCAGAGACCCAGCACAATCTACCCCTATTAAAATCCAAGGATCAGTAGTATTATTAGTGTTTTGAAGGGATCTAAGTCCATGAGGCCTAAGTCTCATTTCAGAAATATTGGGCATCCATGATTAGGCTGTACCTGTAAAGATTTGTTTCTCAGCATGTGTGAAAGCAGACTATTTTGCCATTTAATATTTATTTATTCAATTTGTATAGTAGCTTATTTCAAATCATTCATTCTAGGTAATGAAAAACCATAAAAATAATCAGAACAAAACAATGTAAAACAGAAATTAAATACAAATGGAAATCAAGGGGTATTATAATCTGTTGATGTCAGCACACTCAGAAAATGGGGCCCTTTCATACTCTTGAGACTTTTTGAGGTAGAAGCACATAGTCAGATTTTCAAGACCTCCCAAAAGATGACAGGTTCAGGCCATCTTAATCTCTGACATTGAATAAGGACGCATCTGTAGCAAATGGCAGTGATGACAAAATGACAACATAAAAACAAAATATTTTCATAGAAACGTTGAAATTATGTAATTATATCAGGATATTGGATTTAAGTATGTATATCAAGTCATAATCATATAGTTGTCATGCACATATCACCATTTGTGCCTTGCCCTTTACTGTAGATGGCTGCATTTTATTGTGATGAAGTAAAAAATGCTAAGCTTGAGTGGAAGAGCTGAAGGGATCTTTGGTTGGCCCTAAACATCCAATTTGTAGAATGCAAATCAAGGATGGTATTTTGCTGAGGTTTCTCATGTCAATTTTCCAGAAAACCAAAATTATAGGTATTTTGTTACAGTAAATGTGCTCAGTGTAGTGTATAAGGTGCTGTATGTTAGGTTCAGAACTATTAGTTTATCCAGCAACATTCAGATTAATATTATGCCATTTTTTCTTCAGATAAAGTATGCATGTTTCTCTGTTCCACAGGCTACTGAATGCATTCATAACTTCTCTTATTTTGAAGGAAAATATAAATAATTTCATAGCTCATGTTTTTCTTTGTTGGTGCTTTCTTTAGAAATTGTGGTAGATTATGGTTAATGGGGATTTCTTTTTATAGAAGAAATATTCCATCATTTTTCAATGTAATACGATAGTTTTAAGTAAGGAGATAAGAAACAATGTAACTGTTTCTACCTTTTCTCAAAAGGAATGTTTAAGTGAAACAACATCAAAAAAGGAGTTTCAGAATATCTGAACTATTTCTTAAAAGTCAACCAAAAGCTTGTATTCGTATGACATGCTGGTGGTCATAGTTTAGGCTTGGTATCATAATTTTTTTGGCAAAAAGTTCTTCTTTTCTTCTAAAAATCATTTCCATTTGACTACTGTCTCTGAGAAAAACATCAGAGGTTTCCAATTTAGTTATTTATTTGTTCCCCATCCTCATTTTGCTTCATATGTTTCACTGCTTTCCCACCTTTTAATATCCTGAATAGCTGAAATAAGACAATTTCATGCAGCTGGAAAGGGTAACTTCTGCTATTGAATCTGATTTCAGGAATACTATTAGCCTCCAACAAACACATCCAGCCCACCATCTTTTGGGCAACTGATTCCTTTGTTATTTTTTCTGAGTTTTGGATTCCCTCCCCCCTAACATTCAACAGAAATCTCATTAAATATTAAAATCTGTTTGTGAGATATTCTTAATTTTGCTGTATTAGATATCAATTTAGGTTTTGTAGAACCTATTTCTTAACAGTTTTCTCAATACTAAATATGCCCATTCACTCTCTTTGCTTTGTTTTTTCCTTCTTTAAATCTTTTCAGTTTTCCTGAATTCTTCCTGGGTCTGCCTTGTTTCTCCCTTGTGAAGGCAGGGACAATATTTGTTGTCGTCCTGTCCTATAGCACTTTACCCTTATTTCAGAATGCCTCAAAAATCATGTATAAAACAGTGTTTGTTAATGTTATTCGGTACTCTAAGATGTAATTTATTGGCCTAAAGATTTAAATTCATTCAGAATAAATTCTCTGGCTATGCTTTTATCAGCTTCAGTTAATATCTCCTCTGTATCCTACTTGTCACAATTGCTTGTTGAATTACAGATGTTGTGCCTCAAAAATTTTGAACTACAATTAAGATGAGTTGGGTATTTATGTCTTTTGTTTGTTTGTTAACTTAGCATTTTGGTATTCTTGATGAACAGTTAGTATATCCATTATCTTCTCTTTCTTCTATTGTGCTTATATTAATCCTATACAACATTATTAAGAACAATTATCTTCTAAAAACTAAATATTTTGAAATCATAATTCAAGAAATTGCCACTTTCATTTTGTCATACATGCATATATAAACACACATTCGGGCACACATGAACACACACACCAATATTTTATTAACAAGACACCTTAAGACTCTCTAATTATATAACTGAAAATTATTTTTTCTTTCCTGAGTGATCAAAGTCTTTTGTCCAAATTAAATAAATGGACTGAAAAGTAATCCAAACTTCAGAAATGAGAAATACACAGCGACAGCTCTGGATGAATGAATTTACTGTAGCCTGTTAGATGTATTGAATCTGACATTGTGTGTTGAACTTGCAGAACTGTTCTTGGGAATTGAGTTCTAAATGCCTCGCTAGTAAAATGGGTTGTAACACTTTCACCTGTTCCATTAATAATGGAATTCTAAAGAGAGAGGAACAGAAGGATGATAATCCTCTTTGGTTTTGATACACAAGAAGAGACAATACAAAGAACAACAATACAGCAATACAATGACGTGGTAGTAGTATTTGTTTTATAATTATTTCTCAAATATCTAGTGAAAAAGTCTGGTTAAACATTATTAGTGTTATAGTCCTTTTTCAATTATTCTTTACACAGACTCTGAAGTCCAACAAAATGTCTTTCTTTGTCCAACAAAATGTTGAAATGAAACACCAACTCAGCAACTTCCATATTATCTTCTTCCCTAATCTACCTTCCTGATGAAGTATCTTCTGGGATTTATAGTACTATACTACAGTTCACAATCAGTCTGTATGCTATCTTAGAAGTAATTATGGTATTACATAAATATATCTACAATATGCTACTTGTATTCTAATAATGTATGATTAAAAACAGAAAAATACAAAGAATGATCAATGAAAAATACTTAGCAACATTAAAGAAACATTATAATCAATAGTAAAGATGATTGCCTCATGCATTTAACAATGCTATTCTGAAATCTCCATTTCAATTTCCTGCACTTGATGAGGTATGTTTTTCTACATCATGCTCAAGGTGCTTTAGAATTATTTTTAATAATATGATTTTAATATATTAAGATTAATTCATATTAATAACATGCTTTATAAGGTTTTAAAATTCTGATTGACTCATATAATTAATCAAAATTGTGTGTCTGGAAGGGACCTTGGAAGTCTTCTAGTCCAACTTCTTGCTTATGCAGGAAACCTTATACCATTTCAGACAAATGATTATCCAGTCTCTTCTTTAAAACTTGCAGTGTTGGAGAATTTACAATTTCTGGAGGCAGGTTGGTCTACTGATTAATTGTTCTAACTGTCAGGAAATTTCTCCTTAGTTTTAGGTTGCTTCTCTCCTTGATTAGGTTCCACGCATTGCTTCTTGTCCTGCGCTCAGGTGCTTTGGAGAAATAGCTTGACTCCCTTTTCTTTGTGGCAGCCCTGAGATATTGGAACACTGACATCATGTCACCCCTAGTACTTCTCTTTATCAAACTAGATATACCCAGTTCCAGCAACCGTTCTTCATAAGTTTTAGCTTCCAGTTCCCTAATCATCTTTGTTGTTCTCCTTTGCACTCTTTCTAGAATCTCAACATCTTTTTTACATTGTGGCAACCAAAACTTCAATATTCCAAGTGTGACCTTACCAAAGCGTTATAAAGTGGCATTAACACTTCACATGATTTTGCTTCTATATGTCTGTTTATGCAGCCTAGAATTGTGTTGGCTTTTTTGGCAGTTAAAGCACACTGCTGGCCCATATTTAAATGGTTGTCCACTAGGACTCCAAGATCCCTCTCACAGTTACTACTATTGAGCAAGGTCACCATATATACTGTACCTGTATATTTGATTTTTTTTGCCTAAATGTAGAACCTTGCCATTGAATTTTATTTTGTTAGATAACGCCCAATGTTCAAGTCTGTCAAGATCCTTCTGTGTCTTAAGCCTATCTTCTAGAGTGTTGGCTATTCCTGCTAGCTTGGTGTAATCTGTAAATTTGATGAGTTGCCCATCTATCCCCTCGTCCAAGTCATTGATGAAGATGTTGAAGAGTATTGGGCCTAAAACAGAGCTTTGGAGTATCCCCCTGCATATTTCTGTCCATTTAGATGCAGTTCCATAGAGTGAAATTGGTCAATCAGTTACAAATCCATCTGGTGGTAATGCTGTCTAACCCACATTTTTCTATTTTTAAATTTAAAGTTCTCAAGATCTCTCCCTTCCTCCCAAAATACATTTTTGTATTTAAAGCCTTTCTAAATTCTCCTGCCTATTCACTCAAGAGTCTTGGATATGTGCTTGGTATATCTGGCTGAAAAGAGAAGGAACTAGAAGGAACTTTGCCTGAATGAAAGTTGAGAAGCCTACTCACTAGAGCCCCAAGCTCAGATCTGTAAGTTAGAAATGGATCATATAGTCACATGCACACATGTGCACATATAGTCACATGTTACAGAATTTCTCTGAAATCTTCCTCTCTTTTAAAAAAACATGAAGGCAATTTCTTTTTTCATCAGATTGAATGACACTTGATAGAGAAACTGCAAAATTTTCTACATAGCTGTTTTTAGTTAATATTCTGGTGTACAGAATGTAACTGCCAGCTACTGTGATTGTTCAGTACTGATCTTTGAAGGTTTCAGAAGGTACCTAAAAATCTGGTGCAAACTGTGCATTAATTTATTGGTAACAAACCCCTTTCAGAATCAAATTCTAATGCTCCTAATTTAATGATGCAGCTCTAAGGAAACCAACTAAAATAACTGGCAAGAAGCCTTCTTTCTAAGGATTGCATAATTCAATTATGAGCTTTGTTTAATGATTCACGGCAAGCATTCAATCACTTTTCTTCCAATTAGGTCTTTAACAAAATAATCACCATTCTCTTTTAACAGTATTAAGATATATGGAGTTATTTATTCAAATTATAAGATAATTAGTTGAATTAACCATTTGAGGAAATGCAGTATGGAGTGGGCAGAAGTAATTGGAATACTAAGCTAATTTCCCTGCCTTTGCAAACAATGCATTTACCTGATTTTAATTACTATGAATTCTCACGTTGTCCAGATTATAGCTGTCAAGATATTCTTTTAAAGTAAATTACGAGGGATGATAAGATACAAATTTCAAAACACTTTTAAAAGTTATTACAATATTCAAAATGATGCTAATTCAGAATGAAAACAATTTCTCAGTTCTTCTGTTACAAAGGTGTTATATGTCATTATATCTCATTGCTTTCTTTAAATGTTATTACTAAGATACAATTTTAAACTGCATAAACAGATCACAGAGTGACATTATAAACTTCTTGGTTGTTTTTAAAGAACAACAATGGATGTCAAACATCATGACAATAATAGATAGATAGATAGATAGAGAGAGAGAGAGAGAGAGAGAGGAGGCAGGCAGGCAGGCAAATATCTGACTTACAAACACTAGATCACCAATATATGTCAGTAAAGACTTAATTTTTTTGTATTTGATTGCTGCAGAAAAGAAAATACTCCCAAAGCTAAATTAACGAAGAAATGCAAAAATGAGAATTCATACAATAATGTTTCAAGTCCAGTTGATAAGGCTGGCCAATGACAAAAATAAAGTGATTTTGACTTATAAATTGACTTCCAATTTATAACTTGCACATATTTTGCAAAGAATTTGCATGCTTTAATTAACTACAGAAAGCAAGGGTCATATGTTTGGGGTAATAACATTGCGAAAATCAAGCCCTTGCCTCTGGCCCCAAATTTACCTCTAACTCAGAAAGAGTTAGAGTTAAGGAAAAGAATGAACAAGACAAGCCATGGCAAGTGATATTTATTCATGGCATTTGCTTTGATTTCTGGAATTTCCCCTCCTGTCTTGCCAATAGTTCTGAGAAATTGTGCCACTGAAAACATCAAAGGATGCAAACACTCTGCCTTCAGTGGGCTTCATGCAGGGATACAAGACTTAGCAAGTTATCATCAGTTCTGCTTAAAATTTCAAGAGCATTCCACTTTGTGTCAAAAATGCATTCTGAGTTACAACATTATGGAGGAAATGTAATGGAAAAATTGTGCTGCTAGAAAATTTAAGGGACCTGTAATACCAATGAGTGTATCTTGACAAAATTCTAGTACCTCATGATGAGTTAGCCATTTGTATTTGCCTATTATTTCTCATCTATAAAATGCTTTCTGTGCTGGGATCCACAAAAGTGTTTTCAGGCATTCATTTTTATCACAGAAATTCTCTACATCAATTACAGTTGTAATTTTCCCATCTTAACATAACTCTTCAAACTTAATTCCATTAACATTGGTATTTTGAAATAACATATACTTCATACAATATTTGTCCTAATGATATCCAAATATTTTAATTTCTTCTCAACCTTAAAATCGGTTTTATTTATTATATTTTCTATTTTTATATATATTTAACATATTTGTAACATATTTTCAGTGCCATTGTTTCTTTGAACAGTCACTTAACAAACTGTTGTAAGTCAAAGTCTACCCCAGAGGTGGGTATTCAGCAGGTTCTGACCAGTTCTGGAGAATCAGTAGTGGAAATTTTGAGTAGTTCAGAGAATTGGCAAATACCACCTCTGAGTGGAAATTTTACAGTATCCTTCCCCTGCCCTGCCCACCAAGCCATGCCCACAGAACCAGTAGTAAAAGGCACTTTTCTAGTTCAACTTTTTTTATAGATTCAGAAACTTTCTTTATTATTACATATCTGTTCATAATCTGTCTCTGTTTTCAGTAATATTCGGTTAATTGTGTTTCTTTAGATATTCATCTTTTTTCTCTAGAGATATATTTATCCCTTATACAAATTAGAATAATATTGATGAATGAGAAAACTGCTTTGCTCTGACCTCATTTGCAACCCGAATAGAGAGAAATTAGTTTTATTTAAAAATTTCTTTTCTGAGTCTTGTAATACAATTGTGTACATTAATAAATAGCCATCAAGAGAAAGTATTCCTTTCATTTAATTTCCAATTAATGGATATTGTTAAGATAAATAGATGTCAGACACAAGTAGCCAGAACCCAAGCTAGAGTTCAAAAATACTGTGATTTTATTCCACATCACTTATATACAAGAAATAGTTATAAGAGTCAATGGGCTTCAAGAGGGTTATAGATTTAGGTCTCTTTGGGGGACATAGGGACTCAAACACTAATGATGGTTTGACCCCACCTTTGGGCTTTAAGAAACACTCAAGATTTAAAAACAGAACTCATGTAACATATTTTCTTTTAAAGAGCAAGGTTTGTTGTTGTTTCAATGTCAGCAGCATTAAGTAAGAATCTGTAGCTGCAAGAGATACCAGATTTGCTCAGTATGGAAGGATTTTCTATTTTTTTCCTTCTTGAAGAATTATTGGATAGTTTTTGCTGCAATAAATAATACAGCTACCTTTCCTAGAAACCAAAACAATGGAAATCTGTGTATTTTGCTTTGGAGAAGATCACCATGAAAGAAGTACTCCATTGTACAGAAGGAATGTCTAGTTGCCAGAAGAAGCAAATAAAAAACATCAATACATTGATCTGGCACCAAGCCAAGAAAATGGAGGGAAGATGCAGGAGGCCATTACTGTACGTGCACAAAGATGGAGGGTTAAAGAAATACCTCTAATGGAGAAACGTATTGCGAACATGATACACTTTATAGAAATTTCATTAACTGGTTGGATTAGGAAGGGAACAATAATTAATTGTTTAAAAAAACTGGAAAATTTTTATGGACGTTGTGAAAATCGATAAAAATATATTTTATATATATTTTTCTGTTTTAAATTTATATAGTTTTTTTTAAATTACAAAACTTAATAGTAACTTCTCAAGTTTTAGGTTATAACTCCAACACAACTGGAGACATCCAAATGGGCAAGGTTAGCATGTATAAAGAAGAGATGGCCCTTTGCTGAACAACTTAGAAAATCTAAAACCGCTGCTTGGCAAATGACATAAGACACAGCCATAATATTAAAATATGAAAAACTGTTTTAAAATAGAGTGAACAATATAGATTGATGGTTTTTGCCTTTCTCTTTCCTAATGATAAACTTTGGTTTCTAAAAGGCATTTTTCTCTTCTCATTTATCACAGTTTTCCTAGTTTAATTCTTCTTAGATTTATAGAAGTATAACAGAAACATAACCCTGCTTTCAGGTTTTTAAAAGAAACTTCCATCAATTCATTGAAGCGTGTCATGAGTATTTACACTCAGAATTAAACTGTAGTGAGTGTAAACAAAAGGTAGGCATGCCTGACATTTTAGGAAGTACACTGGACCTTCATTTTAAGACTTCCAGTGGCAGGAGATGCATCATGGAGCAAGCTTCAATTTCTCTCCCATTAAATGAAAGGAGCAGAGGCTTCTGTTCGTCCTGTAAAAAATATTTTTCTCACTACTTATAAAATTTAAACAATTGGAGATTGTTTACTGCTGAAAGTTGTCATTTTAGTCTTGTTGGATTTTTAGAAGTATTAATGTTACTGATTAGCATTAAAATTTGGCAGAGATAGGATTATTTACAGAGAGAGGAAGAGAGAGGGTCTAGACTGCTTTCACCGGTGTTCAGTGAAAAAAATCTAACTATAAATTTTAGAATTAAGCTGATGATTGTCATTGACTTAACCATGAACTCATGGTAGGAAGTTTTCCAAAAATAGCAGCTAACTGAAAATCTCTCAGAGTACATGAAATGGAGTACTTTATTTTAAAAGGATGTTTATATAAACAGATTGCAAGGCTGATTATTATTGTTCCACATTTTATATAAGAGATAAAATTAACTTAGGTAGTGAATTCCTGAAAGAACTGGTTATTCTTTTGCACTCGCACAAAATGATTATAAACATTCTAAATAATTAAGAAGAGAAATCAGTCCAAAAAACCTCTATGCTCACAATTTTTCTAAGGGAGGCCAAAGTTCATTTTTAACAGAGCCAGTATAGTACTTGTTAGAAGAGCAGAAAGAGAAAGTTGGTGGCAAGAGGGGAGACTGAGATCCACGAAGCTTAAATTAGCAATGTCCCCAGTGGTCAGAAGACTTGGGAACAAAAGAAACATTATTTCCTCTGGTACTGTCAGCTTTTCAAAGTCGACCTAACAGAAAACCAATGCAATGTCAGTCAATACTACTTTTATTATAAAAGCTATAGTAACAGTATCTTGCAAGTCTGAATGTGCCTCAGTACCTCCCTCCCTTTAACTTATTTTGAAATAAGGAGGGGCCAGTTTGATACATTTACTCAAGTTGCTTTCTAGAGCAGGCCCGTGCCCCTTATATCTCACCACTGTCTTGGTAACAACTCCTTCTCTTCTTCCAGGTCATCCCCTATTCCTTCTACAGGCAGCAAGAATGAAAGGATAATTCCAAATTTGAAAAGGTATGCCAAATTAAAAGAAAATCTAGACATTCCTTTATAGACATTATTTAAATGTACAAATTAAAGTAAAATGACAATAGTGGTAAGAGCCTTGCATATAAGAATAGGGATTGTCTTTTTACTTATATTATCAGATCGACTCTGGAAAGGAAAAGATTGTTCACATTCCAGGAACATTGGACTAAAGAAATTAACATAATGCCTAAACTGAGTTTATTTGGAGGCAACATTGTTACCACATTAATGCATAAAAGAGAATCTGTTGTTATTTTGCTTTTACTGTAAACTTTGAAAAAGGAAATAGAGCCTTAATAGAAAAAGAGTAAAAAAAAATTCAGAAAATTGTTAGACATCTTTCATGTGCCTAGGCATTTAGATTCAAATAACATGTAATACCTGCTGAAACAGTCAGAAAAACACAGCTTTGATGAGGATGACTAACACTTGACATTTTCAAGCTTGGACTTTTTTTATTAAATGTTTGCCTTTCAAAGGACAACTACATTTCCAAATATTTGGTTTATTTTGATCCATCTCTTTGATGCTAGGGCCATGGCATTAAACAGAGGAGCACATTTCTTTTTTTCTCTCAAACTAATTTATTTAACACTTTGCATTCTAAAACATATTGAAACCACTTGCTTGAAATTACCAGACTGATTGAGAACTTAACTGAAATAAAGAACATTATCATTAAACAAAGAAAATGGTTTCTTGAGTGATCTGAAGAACCTGAAATGAGATTTGCCCCTTGAGATTCTCAGTAATAGACTTAGTAATGTGTTTTGATTAACTGAGATTTACCGTGTACAATGCAAGAAAAGTAATTTTGGAATCTGAGAGATAATTAATTCAGTTGATTCCTTCTTTACAGATAGTCCATGATGTACAACCACAATTTGAATTTTCATTGTTAAACAAGACATTGTTAAATGAGTTACCTAATATTAAAAGCATGTAAAATGATGGGCTGCTCAGTATTACTATATGCCATGAAGAGGTGCATGCTCCATTAGTCATTAGGAGTTTCTTTTCTTGATCAGTTCAACAATGTTACAATGTGGCAGCATATGGGTATTGCACCAATAACAGAAAATGTGAGGAAATCCACTACAATGGTATGGACATATTCTATTAGCAATACCCATATAATCGACTGTATTGCCTATCTTTTCAACATCAGTGGCAAATCCTGCGCAGAAGATCAAAGCAAAGGTGGAAAGACACAATTAAAATAGACATCAGAATCATTCCATAGGACCCAATTGCTGTGTTTAAATGGAAATCACTGATCTGAAAAGTGGATCCTGAAACCTGAGGAAAAATGCTGGGATAATGAAGAAGTAGTGAATTGAAGGGTCTTTGCATCCCATTAAACAGAAGCAAAGTAGCCTTTTCAAACAATGGAATGGCAGATAGGAAGAAGAATACAATTATATCTGTTTCCCATCAGAGCTCTAATTTATATAAAAATCTATTTGACATGCCCTCTCAGTAGGAATCAGTCTAAGGAGATCCACAGGGCAACATATTGGTGAAATAAATCTGGTCTAGGAAGCTACTGTGAGGAATCTTACCATATGCTTTGGATTACCAGCATAAATTTATGTGAAACCAGCGTGTTTCTCCTACCTGGACTGTGAGCAATATGGAAAAGATGAAAAGATGAAATTTGTAAAGAGCTATGACCTCAGGTCTGGGATTCTCTGCAGGTGTAAAAAGAGGATTAAGATGGTGACTGCAGCTGTTTGACTGAAACTCCAATCTTTTTTTTCCTTTTATTATACCAAAGTGCCTATTTAAAAAAGGCTGAAGGTTTGACTCTTTCCCATTTTACATTACCTTGCAGATATCCCAGAGAATATACCCTAAGAGCAGGAGTGGGATTGAAATTTTTAACAACCGGTTCTGTGGGCGTAGCTTAGGTGGTGGGTGTGGCTTGGTGGTCATGTGACTGGGTGGACATGGCTTGGTGATCATGTTATTGGCTGGGTGTGGCTAACTCAATATCACTCACATCGAGGCACGCAGCTCCTCGCCTGGCCTCTCATGACTGTGGGGATGCTGCAACAGTCATAAGTATGAAGAATGGTCATAAGTCACTTTTTTCAGTGCCATTGTAACTTTGAATGGTCACTCCACACAAGCAAAGTACCAGCAAAGGAGGGAATAAAACTCCAGAGATGTTCCTGAGACAGGAAGTCTAATCCTGCCAAGAATGTAATAAGGGTTAACGGAGAGGTAGTTTCTGTAAGCAACACCAGAATGTTTCCTTCCTGCGTTTCTTACAGAATTAGGCCAGTAATTTCTTCTAACAACCAGTTCTCCGAATTGCTTAGAATGTTAACAACCAATTCTAACAAATAAATGCAAACTGGTAGAATCCCACCCCTGCCTAAGAGCAGCCAAAACAGGTTTTGCAGGGCTGACCTTAGGGGCTAAGCCCTGGCCCTGAAAAAGGACATTTATAAACAAAACCAGAGTACAATTTCCTTCTGTTGTTCCAGCCCAGCAACAAACAACAACAAAGACAACGTATTCCTAACTCTAGAGATCATATACAACTATCATGACCAGGGACCATTGATTATTTAATATTTGTTTGAATCCTACCTTTAATAATATTACAAATAAGACAAGGCAGCAAAGATATCCAATACATCTTCCGTCCTCCTATTTTTCCCACAAAAATAACCATATGAGGTAATTGGACTGAGAAAGAATGACTTGCCCAGAATCACTCACTGGCTTTCATGACTAAAGTGGGACTTGAACTCATGACGTCCTAGTTTATAAGCTGGAGCCTTAACCACCAGATGAAATCTCAGTTTCCAACAACAAACAATACTCAAACTGTTCAGTTATCAAAATATCTTTGCTGAACAACCATTTTATGATTTTGAAGTTATGGTAGTTGTGGCAGTTTATGGCCTATAAAGCACCCTAATTGTGGCAAATGGTTACACTGATCCAACCCCACCTACAGTCAAGAAACTGCATGTCAGGCAGGCCTGCTTTACAGCTGTCACAATGTTCCGTGGTCACATGGTTTTGATTTGCAATGTTTTTTACCAGTTTCTGGCAAAAAGTGCCCATTCAAATGAATGGCAGTCACTTAATGACTATGGAATTCACTTAATGACCATTATGAAAAAAGCTAGAAATTTATTTATGGTCACATGACTTATGACTATAACAAATTCTGAACATAATTCCAGACTCATAATTCCAGACTTAATTCCAAACAATCCATGCTGAGGATTGTTTAAAATTAGCACAATTCAACTAAGCACTTATTACTTGAAAAATAATTTTCACTACTAATAGATAATGTCTTTATACATTTTATTTAAAATGTGATTTCTCATGCACATCCAAGTTTTACATGTCAACCCATTCCATGATATAACACTCCATCTGCAGCAGTTTTCTGACACAAGCCTTTTTACATTTGCCAATTTCAAAAAATATGGCTTTTCCTGAGAAAGTCATCCTCTTACATTTATTTTTAAAAGATTACATCTGAAAGGTTGTTGGCAGCTATTAACTAAACAAGGCCACTGACAAGTGACAAATATTATAAATTTATAATAATCTGAAATGATTTCTTTTTAAATTTTAAACTATGTTCCCACGCCTCAAGAATTCTGCTGCATCATTGGAGGTGAGGGGGCGGAGAAGTATATGTCTTCAGGGTGAAAAGCTCAGTGCATAAATAGAGGAAAATTTAAGTGGAGATCTGGCCTAAAGTAAGCCATCTTTATATTTGTTGATTCAAACCATAAAGCAAAAAAAAAGATCTTAAGATGATCCCTTCCACTCACATCAAGTATTTCTTTTTATTTGTTTTATTTCTAAATCAACCCACTTTAAATCACAGCCCACACAGAACATGAGAGGGCTCAATTTTTTCTCCATAAAAGTTGACATCCAGAGATCATCTAAAAGTAGAGTTACATGCCACTTCATTCTGTGTGTCTTACTTTTTCTACATACACACACACACACACACACATCTCATCTTGCAGTTTAAGTCTTCTTTTTTCCTTCACATTAGGGATCCTATTTATTTATCAAGTTTATATACCACCCTCCTCTCCCAAAAAGGGACTCGGGGCAGTGAACAGCCATGATAAAAACATCAGCAAAGTTAAAATAAATTTAAAAGTTATTAAATAAATGGCTGAATTAAAAACTACAAAGCCAATAAAACCCAATAAAAATTTAAAAATTAAGTTAAAAATTTAAAACTCTTCTCATAACATTAGGCCAGATCGGCCTGCTGGAAAAGGTGGGTCTTTAGTGCACATTGGAAGGCTCACAGGTCAGCAATGGCTCGCATCTGCATAGGTAGTTTGTTCCAAAGGGAGGGTGCTCCCACAGAGAAGATCCGCACCATCGGGGCCGCCAGCTGACATCATCCAGCCAGTGGCACCCCGAGGAGGCCCACCCTGTGGGAGCACACTGACTGGCGGGAGGCCGATGGTGGCAGTAGGCGGTCCCGCAAGTACCCAGGTCCCAAGCCATGGAGCGTTTTAAAGATGGTCACCAATACCTTGAATCGCACCCAGAAGACCACCGGGAGCCAATGCAGCTCCCGCAGGAGCAGTGTAATATGGGAGCTCCAAGAAGCCTCCAAGATCACCCGCGCAGCCACATTCTGTACCAGCTGAAGCCTCCGGATGCTGTTCAAGGGCAGCCCCATGTAGAGAGCATTGCAATAGTCTAGGCGGGAGATGACGAAGGCAGAAGTGACCATGCGCAATGTGTCCCGATCCAGAAAGGGCCGCAACTAGTAGATCTGATGGACCTGATAAAAAGTCCCCCTGGCGACGGCTGCTATATGATCATCTAACGACAGCCGTACATCCAGGAGGACTCCCAGATTGCGCGCCCTCTCTGTGGGAGTCAGAATTTCTCTCCCCACGGTCAGCGATGGAATGAGCTGACTGTATCTGGGTGCAGGAAACCACAGCCACTCGGTTTGGGTCGTGTTGAGCTGAAGCCTGTTACCCCCATCCAGCTCTGCATGGCTTCCAGGCACCGGGTCATCACTTCAACAGCTTCGTCGGGGTGGCCTGGGTAGAAATGTATAGCTGAGTATTATCAGCATACTGATGATACATATTGATGCATACTGATGATACATACGTATGATAGTAGATATTCTGCAAATAACAATGACAAGGGTAACAAGGATTTCAAAGCTTTTTCTGCCAAGGTGAAACAGGATCTGCTTTCAAAACAAGACAAAGGCTGTCCTTTCTGACTTATATTTTTATGATTTATATTTATTTTAGCACATTGACTGATTGTGTGTTGTGGTTAGCCAGCCTCAAGTATGAATGGTGGAGGAGAGCGAGGACTTAGATGAGGAGCCAGGATCATTAGGGAGTGGACTGCTGCCTTCAGAGATTGTGGGGGCTGGCAGTAGTGATAAGGCTGCAGGATTGCTCGTAGGAGAGAGCAGTTACAGCAGACAGGTGACTCAGGAGTAAGGCCGCAAGGTAATGGCCCCTCCCTCAAGAGGATAAAAGCCAGGTTTGAAGAAGCATTCTTTGCAGAAGGCAAAGATGCTCTGAAACATTATAGTTAATATTTGAAAACTCTTGTAAACTATTTCTTATCTGTGGGTTTTTGAAGAACAACTTGGCAAGGCTTTTTCTTGTTGGAGCTAATTAGTTGGAAGCAACCTTTTAACTGTGAAGAAACAAAATTCATGAATGAAACCTTAAAAGGTGGGGACTTCTGCCTTTGTCTTGTGTCAGAACATTGTATTTCAAATCATTGAAAGCAATAATATTCATCACCACATAATATCCGCTTACACTCAAACAACCTGATCATATTCCTGGTTTGGATATCTATTTTTTCAAAAGTAGCTGCATAGGAATATATAGGAGATTACAGCACAAGACCCAGGATGTCAAAACAATAGAACTCAGAAAGTCATCACACAGCCCATTACCCAGGTCATTACAACACCGGAGGCTGATAGACACACAGCCAATACCTCAGCACACATGTTCTTATGAAAAAAACAGCCAATCTGCAAACATCAACTCCATCAACCAATCAAGAAATGACAACACAGCCAACCTCCCCACCATATTTATAGAGAAACTGCAGCTCCGATCATGCTTTACTCGCACAAGCACAAAGCCAAAAGCATCATCCTGAAGATAGTGAGTGGAACCTCATCGAAATGTCGCCAAGATACTTTCAATCTTACACGGGAAAAGACCCAGACACGCCAAGACCTTTATACCCGTACTCTACCTGTGAAAATCTACGAAAACAAATATCGTACCTCTATGGAGAGAAAACCATCCAGTTGACCAGGATCTACAAGAAACTTGAAGTCCAAAGAGCCATCATCTTATTGACCTCACATTCCTACGCAATTGCCAAGACAAAAAAGTGATCCCCACATGTTTCCAACTCAAATTCCATTCCAAAACCTCAGCCATTGAAAGGATCCTGAAAAGAATGGAATTAACCCTAATCAGAAACAAACTTTACAGGAAAAGATTCCTACTAGACCAAACCAACAGGGACCTATTTACTCTCCACCTCAAACTCAGCAACAAAATCCACCTAGCACTCTGGGACAAATCCAAACAACTAGCCCTCTGGAGAGCCAAAACAGAAACCTCCCACAAGAGATTTCTCACACAGCAAACTCCACAGACTAGAGAAACATCAGACGCCCCTTCCCACAACAACGCATGAAACAAACAATACACAACATATCAGACAGAACCCTCACCAGAGCAGAAACCAATGTCCTTTCCAAGGGATTCAACTTTGCCGTCGCCCCCAAACGCATCCCCACCAAAAACATTATATGTGGAGTTGAAGCTAGCCTAACCAAAATTAACCCAGATTTAGCCAATAAAATCAGACTTGAAGTTACCAACATCCTCTGCTCCAGCAGTCCACCCAGAAGCAACTTACACAGAGAAGAAGAAAAATCACTCACCAACTTGAGGAAAGACAACAACATAATCATTCTCCCAGCAGACAAAGGCAATGCCACGGTCATGATGAACACATCCAACTACCAATCCAAACTATCCAACCTACTTCAAGACCCCGCTTACAAACCTCTAAATACTGACCCCACCACCTACCTGGAAAAAACACCAAATCCAAAATAAAAGCCTCCCCCATCTGAAGAGGTCCAGCAAAGAATCATCCCCAGAGAAAAATCATCCAGCTGCCCTAAACATTATTGTCTCCCCAAGATACACAAAGAAGGAACACTACTCAGACCCATAGTCAGCTCCATAGGCTCACCTCTACAGAATCTTGCCAAATTTCTTGCCAAACAACTCCAGCCCTACACAGAATCCATCACCCCACCCGTACAAAACTCTTTCCCCTTCATAGAAACAATAAATAAACAAAACCTACAACCTGGAGACCTACTTGTGAGCTTCGATGTCATATTCCTCTTCACCCAAGTACCTATTAAAGAAGGTATCCAAAACAAATACAATCTGCCTAAGCACATCCTAGATCTGACCAACCATTGCCTAACCAATACATACTTCATCCACAATGGACAAAGATACAAACAGATAGAAGGAGCACCTATGGGATCAAACAGATCCAAACAGATAGAAGGAGCACCTATGGGACCAGCCCTCTCACCCATCATCGCTAACCTATACATGGAACACTTTGAAACCAAAGCTCTAGACAAATCCGAACACAAACACAAACTCTGGCTTAGAAATGTAGATGACACTTTTGACTTCCGGTTTGAGGATCTTCGAGACAGACCAAAATCTGCAATCATGTGCAGTTTCGATTCTTGCTCAACGCCGGAGCACCCCAATCTGGCTGGATTTGGGGCTAAGCCACCCCGTAGAGGTGACGAAGAGGGGGGAGACCGCCAGAAGGATTGAGGAGAGATTCATCTCTCCTCCACAGCTGGCCAAAACTTCCTTTCCCGAAGGCAGCTGTAGAGGTGGTCAGAAATGGCCACCTCAAAGAACAACCCGACCAGAAAAGAAAGTGCAGGAGGAAGATAAGAAGAGAAAGTTTTGGTTGACCAGATTGAATTGGAAAAGCAAGAATGTAAGATACGCTAGCATTTTAATTATAAAAAATTAACATTGTTCCCAGAGAAGATTTGGAAGCAGTGAAGGAGAGACAAAAGGGAAAATATTTGGTTTTTTTTTCCCTCTCTCCTTTCCTTATATTGACAGTTAAGTGAAAGTGAAAAAAAAATCCGCTTTGACATCAATAGGCATTTAAGCTGGAAATAAAATGTCAAAGGGATAAATAAAGATAAAGTTTCTTGGATATTTAAATATTTAAAAGAAGGAAAGGAGAGAAAAAGCAAGAATAAAAGGGCGGGATCTGAAAAATGGAGGAGACTGCCTGGAATTAAAAAGAACTCACAGTGCAACTTTTAACAAGATTCCTAAAAGATACATTTCAACTGAAACTTTGTAATAAAATAACAGAGCCCTCAGGAAGAGAAAGTGAAAAAAGAAGCAAGAAGAAACAGCTTTGGATTATTTAGACTATTTGGTGATTTATGGACTTTTGGCAATTGGATGTAAATGATTAAAATTAATCAGGTGGTTGTTTAAAAGTGTTTAAAATGGCAACACTCTTCAGAGTACTGAAAATTGAACTTAAAAAATACAAAGAAGCATTAGAAAGAGGGGTTTCTTTTGGCTTCGTATTTCAATTTTTAGAAATGGAGATCTGAAACTATGAGAAACAACAAGAAATACTCGTGGAACAAGAAGATCGGGATAAAAGAAGAAGCCATTTTTAATAATCAAGTAACTTTGGGTGAGAAAAAAAGGGAAAGTTAGGAAAGAGAGTGGAAAGTTTAAGGTTTAAAAAAACAACAAAAAAAGAATAGTTTGAAAAATAATTACAATACTAAGAAACAGAGGACAGGACCACAAAAGAGAGAATCAGAAGTAGAGAGAAAAGGGGGCAAAAAAGAGGGGGAGAAGAAGACGGGGAAGAAGAAAAAGAAAAGAAGTTATAAAGACAGAAAGAGGATACAGAGAAACAGGGAAAAGGTATAAGAATTGAAATAATAAGCCTATTTAGAGATAATGGGTGAGAATTTAACTGAAAAAAGGATTCTGCAAAGGTATATAAAGTAGTATTGCTATATTAGAAATAGAAATAAGTTTTTAGAAAATATGAGATAATGTGTGATTAAAATGATGGATAAAATACTTAATGTAACGTAATGGTATGTTTGTTAATAAACAAATGGAATGAGAGAGAGTGGAATTAGGAAAAGGAGGGAATACTTTAATTAATCATGGAAAGTTTAACTAACATTAATAGAATTGAATTGGAAGGGAATGAGTGAATCTTTTATTGTTATAGATATTTTCTTTAGCTTAAATTATAAAAGTATAAGAATTGCATGTATAAAATTAACGTTCCTGCAGAAAATGGAGTGGCAGAACGCAGAAATGGAGTACTGCAAACAATGATGCGTTGTCTTCTGGAAGACGCTAACCTGAGTTTCCCATACTGGGGTGAAGCAATTAAATATGCAAACTACATCATTAACTGTATCTGGAGCAGTGTAATTAATCAGACACCTTTCTTCATGTTATATGGATATAAACTTGATTTGAGAAATATCCATATTTTTGGTTCCTATGCTATGGTGAATATTCCACTAGCTCAAAGAAGGAAAGGAGGTCCAGCAGCAAAAAGACTGAGATTTATGGGGATTGATGACAATTCCAGATGCAGCAAGTTTGTTGACTCCAGAAATGTAATTGTGGTTTTTCAATCGTTTAATTTTGAAGAAGATGCTGACTGGTCCAGAATTCACTCCAATGATCCTAGAGATGATGTTACGCAGTCTGATGATTGAGATTATCAGATGTTCCATCAACTAGTTCTTCTCAACCTGAGGTTCCGTCTTCACAAGCTGTCGATGCTGAGGCTAGCGACGAGGAAGAAGACGAGGACGAAATGGAAAAAGAATGGACTGTTGTTCCGAGACGTTCCGAGAGGGTCAAGAAGGAGATCCCTCCGAAGCGATATTCATGGCAATTGACAAAAGCACCTTTACCTTTGCTTTGTGCTGTTACACCGCCTCCGGACAACTTCACACAAATTAAGCATCTTCCCGATTCAAAGCAAGAGAAATGGTATGAGGCTATGCAGGCTGAAATGGACAGTCTAAAGAAACTCAAGGTGTTTACGCCTGCAAGTCCTCCAGCAAACAAGAAAGTCATTGGCACCAAATGGATCTACAGAATCAAGAAGAAACCAAATGGTGAATCATTATACAAAGCCAGACTTGTAACTCAGGGTTTTGATCAACGTTATCCTGAGGATTACACAAATATTTACTCACCGACAGTTCAGACTGAGAGTGTGAAAATTGCTTTAATCACTGCAACTATTCTTGGTTTAGAAGTGTTCTAGTTTGATGTTGAAACAGCTTATTTACATGCTGACCTGGATGAAGAAATTTATGTCAAAGGTCCTCCGGGGTTCCGGAAGCAAGAAGGGGATACCTGGCTCTTAAACAAAAGTCTTTATGGTCTGAAACAGTCTGGTTTAATGTGGTATTTATGTCTAACTGACAAACTAAATTTAATGGGTTTTATTAAATCCGAAACTGATGAATGCGTGTTCATAAAAAGATCTGGGAATACATGAGATAATTCTTGTTTATGTTGATGATACTGTTTATATTGGTCCAAATAAGCAAATGAGTGAGACGTTTGTTAATGCTTTGCAGAAATATTTCACATTGAAATCTTTAGGTCACATTGACGCTTATTTGGGTGTTCAGATTACTAAAACTCAGAAGGGGTTTTGTATTTCACAAGAGGACAAGATTGAACAACTGTTGCATCATTGCAATATGAAGGATGCTAATCCAGTTCACATACCTATGCAAACATATTTCCATAATCTGGCACATGAACCAAGTTCTGATTTTGAGGATCAAACACTTTATCATTCAGTAATTGGGTCCTTGTTATACATTAGTAGTTGGACCAGACCAGATATTACTCTTAATGTTAATCTTTTGTCACGACACGTAGGTAAATCAAAACAGTTTCATTGGTTATGCATTAAGAAATTATTGAGATATCTGAAGCACACAAAAAGTATGAAGTTGTTGTTAGAACCGACACACACCAATTATGCAGAATTATGTTGTTATGCAGATTCTGATTGGGCAAGTGATAAAAAGTCACAGAAAAGTACTTCAGGTTATATGGTGTTCCTAAATGGATGTCCTGTTTACTGGCAAGTGCATAAACAAAATTTCATTTCATGTTCATCTACTGAAGCTGAATATGCTTGTGTTTCAGATGCATGTAATTCTTTAACATGGGTTGATGCTTTAGTTACAGATATCTGGACTCACCTGATCCAGCCAATCACCGTGATGGAAGACAATGAATCTGTTGTTCATATTTCCAAAACTCATTTCACAGGTTCTAGGTCCAGACACATTGACATTCAGTATAAGAATATAAAGCAACTAGTCAAACAAAGTTTTGTTAAATTGCAGTATGTGTCCACACATGATCAGATTGCTGATATGCTCAACAAACCACTTGTAGCTGCTCAGCATGAATACCTGCATGAGAAGATGTGCCTTACCTGATGTCAGCTCATCAGGCAAAGAAGGGGGTGTCACTGCATTTGTTTTGAGTTTGTCTGAGGAGCTTTCCACAGATGTTTATAAAATAAGCTGGACTGGTTATTAAGTCTCCATAGTAACAAGATATGAGGGTCTTCTGAAGTTCTGCTTTACTGCGCATGTGTGCAGGGGAGGAGTTTTACTTCTACTTTCTTTATAGTTTCTTTAGCTTCTTAGTAGGATGGTACTACTGTTTCTTTGGTTTCTTAGTTATTTTGTAAATAAAGTATGCTGGCAACAGAAAAACACGATCCATTTCCTCTAATTTATAAAACTGAATGTTTTCGTTTTGACAGAGATAATTAAAAATAAACTAATAATGTTAGAATTGAATTGAAGAAGAATGAGTATCTTATCTACTATTGTTACATATACTTTTGTTTAAAGAATACAGTGTGTATTTTAAGAATTACCAATTAGAATTTGACTTGAAACTTATGTATTACATTGAATCTTAAAGGCATAAATTGAAGTTTAAATAAGAGTTGAAAGGATAAAACTAAGATATAAAGGTGTTATATCTTAATTAAAATTTGTTTAATGATAAAAGATGATATGAAATTGGAAACAGGCAGATAAAGTATAAATACAATGAGTAGAAAGACATTGGAATTTAGAAAAAGATATATAATTGGATTTAAATATATGATAATTAAGAATATTGAGTAAATTAAAGTTATGGAGAAAAAGTTAAAATAGTAAGAAGATATGGAATAGAATATAAAAATGAATATGAAATTGAGCTTGTGTCTGTATAGAGAAGTGGTAACCCAAGATCAGGCTATTCTCAAAAAAAAAAGTTTTGTATTTGTATGTGTTTTTTTCTTTTTTGTGAAAACTCAAATAAAAATTTATTTTAAAAAAAGAAATATAGATGACACTTTCGTAATTTGGCCACATGGGAAAGAAAAACTGGACAACTTCCTCAAACCAATTCAACAGCCTACACTCCAAAATACAATTCACCATGGAAATAGAAGCCAACAACCAACTTCCCTTCCTTGGACGTTCTAATTTACAAAAAACCCAATGGCTCCCTAGGACACACTATCCACTGGAAGAAAACACACACCAACCACTACTTAAATGCACAATCCCATCACCAACCTGCACAAATCAACTCTGTAGCCAAGACCCTCATCTCCACAACCAAATGCCTAGCTGAGAACAGAATTACACACCCTCACTAACATATTAATTTCCAACAGATTCCAAAGAAATACAATTACCAACCTAATCCTAAAGGAGACACCGCCCAGAAACCGAGACACGGAACAGGATAATGATATCGCCCTCCTCCCCTATTTCAAAGGCACCACAGATAAAATCAGCAAAATTCTCCACAAACACAATATCAGGACAGCCTTAGGCACTGACCAAAAAATAGCCAACATCTTAAGAAATCCCAAAGACAAGATCCAGCTAGAAAACCAAGGAGTTTATGAAGGATGCAACAATTACCCAGCCACATACATTGGACAAACCAACAGGAGAATAAATGCACACATTGCAGAACAAAAGAACTCAGTCAGAAAAGAAGAAAATACTTCCTCCCTTTTCCAGCACCTTAAAGCCACAGGACATGAAATTAATTTTGAGGGAAACAAATTAATCTTCAATACTGAACACTTCAACAAGAGAATAATCAGGGAAGCCATCAAAATAGAGAAGCAACCCCATAACATGAATAAACGGGATGATACTCCGCCTACCGGATATCTGGAAACTAGCTCTTATCAACAAATGAGTCTCAGCCACGAAAACCAACACTGGACCCAAAACAACACATGACGCCACCACCAATTTCCCTCACCAGACTCAAACCCAAACACACCCCATAAACAAAAGGCAACCACCGTCCAGAAACCATGGATATATCATGGATATATCACCAGCTGTCACACACTCCGACCCCCAAACCAAGCAAACTGACACATGCCATGAACACATAGCCAGGCCTCAAACTCAGAGCCAAACCAAAACCCGGAACGTCACATCACAGTCACCTGCTCAGGGTATCACATCACGGAACTCGGGAGGTTACATCATAAAACCTCAGGACCCGAACACGCCAAGACCTGCATACCTGTACCCGTGAAAATCTACAAAAACAAATATGTGTGTGTGTGTGTGTGTGTGTGTGTGCGTGTGTGTGTGTATTCAACTGAATAGAATAAATGGGAATGGATCTCTAATATGAATATCACGATTACTTTCTTGATTATTCATGATTAATATAAATAACATAATTTTCTGTGTCCATATGATACACTCGATCATGAACTACAGAATAAGTTTGCACAAGATTAGATTAAAGTATGGTTATCTAGTTGTCAATTCACTGAGCTATACAAACAAAGTTACCAAATTTCAGTGGCCTTTACCTTTGTCCCAAATTATCCTGGTATCAGTGTATTCACAAATGCTGGTTTCCTTGCAATGATTTTTTTTGTGAATTCATCTTACTTCAAAGTAAGAATATGTACATAGTAAGTATATATATTCATATGATGACAGTATTAGGAAATTAGTAAATATAAAATTGTGGTAATTCCCATCACATTTCTAGGTTTACTTAATGATATTTATTTAATATAAGATATTATCATGAATTCTACTTCCTTTTCCAGTCTTATGCATGAAAAATGGACTGGATGATATTGGGCAAATAGTTTTCTTCCAGCCTAATTGCCCTTTGTGGGGAAAATAGGGGGAGCAAGGAGTCTTAGATATGTTCACCATACTAAGTGGTTTATAAAAATAATAAAGGCAAAATATAAATAAATAAACACATCTCAGAAATACCCAGCACTGAAAGAAAGTACATTACTTGAAAAAGACAAATCTGTCCACTTTCAGATTTTTTTTGTTTTGATGTAGAAACAAGGAAATGCTGTGGCTAGCTTCAGACAAGGGGAAAAAAGGAACATGTCATGACAGAGGACAAATGGTGACATCAAAACAATAATTATAAATAGGATACTGGAAGGGTGGAATATCTGGTGTTTGGGAAATTAGAAAATATACAAAAAATAAAGAAACTTATAAAATTAATGCAGACATAATCTCAGAACTACTAAACCATATCTGTCAAAGATCCTGGAGCATCAGTGATGGAGCCTCGGTGGCGCAGTGGTTAGAGTGCAGTACTGCAAGCTACTCTAACTGCAATTTGGCAGATTGAATCCCACCAGACTCAAGGTTGACTCAGCTTTTCATCCTTCTGAGGTGGGTAAAATGAGGATCCAAATTGTTGGGGGCAAACCGCTTTGAGAGGGCTGTAAAGCACTATAAAGCAGTATACAAGTCTAACTGCTATTGCCATTGCTATCAGGAAACTACTAGAGGCAGGAAGAGTTGATGTGATTCCCATCTTCAAAAAAGGAAAACATGGATCCAGAAAATTAAGAGCTATTAACCTGACAACAATACCTGGAAGGATCCTGTAAAAACTAATCAAGCAATGAATCTGCAAACACCTAGAGAAAAACAAAGTTATAACTAGAAGTCAACAAGATTTTATCATGCCAGACAAATCTTATTGCATTCTTTTAAAAAAGTGACTGAATTAGTGGACCAGTGACCTGCATATACTTGAACTTCAATAAGGCATTTGATAAAGTAAACCACAACCTACTGTTTGATAAAATAGAAAAATGTGAGTTAGACAATATCACCACCAGATAGATTTGTAACTGGCTGATGAACCACACTCAATATGCAGTCTTTAATGGAACGACACATACATGGAGGAAAGTATGCAGTACAGTATCTCAAGGTTCTTTCCTAGGCTCAGTACTCTCCAACATCTTCATAAATGATTTAGATGAGAAGATCAAAGGGAAACTCATCAAATTTGCAGACAATATCTGGTGGGAATAACCATTACTCCAGAAGACAGTCTGAAGATCCAGAAGGATCTTGACAGATTTGAACACTAGGCCCTATCCAATAAAATGAAATTCAATGGTGAGAAAAATAGTGTTTTATACAGAAGCAAGAGAACTGAAATGTACAGATATAGAATACTGGTACTTGGCTCAATAATAGTAATTGTGCAAGGGATCCAGGAGCTGTAGTGGTCATCCATTTAAATATGAGCCATCAGTATGTTGCAATTGCCAAAAAAAGCCAATGCAGTCCTAGGCTGCATTAACAGAAGGATAGAATGAAGACACATGAAGAGTTAGTATCACTTTTTATGCCTTGGTAAAACAACACTTGAAATCTGCAACTGACATTGGTTGCCACAAAGCAAAAAAAGATGTTGAGACTCTAGAAAGAGTGCAGAAAAGAGCAACAAAAATGATTAGGGAACTGGAGGCTAAAACATATGAAGACTAGTTATGGGAAATGGCTATGTCTACTCTAATGGACAGAAGGACTAGGAGTGACAGCAGTCTTCCAATATCTATGGGGCTGCCACAAAGATGAAAATTTAAAAAAAACATCATTTTATTAAAGATATAGAGCAAGAAAAAATTTCATTTAACAGAGGTCATTTTATGAAATTTGTCATTGATCTATCTTTTAAAAAAATATTGTAACATTTTCATTTGTTTTTACTTGGCTTAAAACAATAATACACTCAATAAATTGAGTGTAATTCTTTGATTCATGACAATGTTAACTTCGAATGCACCAATGTTTATCTTTGAGCCTCTTATGGAGTTCTTCCAAAATCATCTGTATTTCATTACAAAGTCTTAGAAGATCATTATTTCTTATTAAACGATAAGAGATTCTATGTTCATTTATAGTTTACTTGGTGGCAATCCAGAAGGTTCAACTGAACTATGGAATTTGATTGGTGTAAATTAGTTGTATTAGCTTTTTCAGTGAAGCATTGAAGGAAGAATAGTCTTTCATCATTCCTGAGACCTAGCAAGAATAGGTCCTTTCATGACGAAGTGCATCATTTCAGGTAATCTTTGATTTATGGGTCTTGCAAATTATACTCATAAATTGTGACAGTCATAAAGGGGGTTATTACACCATCAACCCACTTTCTTCTTTATGGTGATGATTTAGCAAACCCATTGTTTACTATAAGGTATTTTTGCCAAAAAGAAGGAGGAGGAGGAGGAGGAGGAGGAAGAGGAGGAAGAGGAAGAGGAGGAGGAAGAGGAGGAGGAGGAGGAAGAGAAGGAGGAGAAGGAGAAGAAGAAGGAGAAGAAGAAGAAGAAGAAGAAGAAGAAGAAGAAGAAGAAGAAGAAGAAGAAGAAGAAGAAGAAGAAGAAGAAGAAGAAGAAGAAGAAGAAGAAGAAGAAGAAGAAGAAGAAGTACTAAATGCTGATTTTCAGCCAAAACTTAGTAAATTGTGGTCAAGTGATTGCAGGATGCTACAAATGGCCATAAATGCAGGGTGGTTACCAAGAACCTGAAATAAAATCACTTGACTGAGGGCAGTCCAGCCAGCAGAACTTCAAAACCAGATCCTAAGTATTGTTTGCAGTCTGTAATAATTTTAAGTGGTTGCTAAGAGACCGTTTGTAAATTGAGGATAACTAAGAACAATTAATCAGGCTTGCCTTCAGACGTTATGGATGCTTCATTACTGGAGGTTTTTAAGAAGTTGGACAGCAATTTTTCTGTTCTCCTGCTTAAGCAGGGAGTTGGACTAAAAGACCTCCAAGATACTTTCCATTATTTTGCTACTGTATACTCAGCCTCAGAATAGAAAGCAATTGAAAGTTGCTACTTGTTTACCAATTTTGAACACATTATGTTAGAGTTAATCTAGTGGTAGTCAACCTGGTCCCTACTGCTCACTAGTGGGCGTTCTAGCTTTTATGGTAGGCGGTAGGGGTTTTGTCCCCTACTTTATAAATCACCATTACTGTGGAACCGGTGGGCAGTTAGAGAAAATTTTACTACTAACAGAAATACAAAAGTGGGCGGTAGTTATAAAAAGGCTGACTACCCGAACTAGACCATTAGAAATATATTGATTCCAAAACTGTTGCCCTAAAAGGTTCTGTTTCATCCAGTTAAAAGGTCATGACAAGAGTTTTAGTAGTATACAGATATATTATGCTGAAATAGTGTAGACTTTGTTATTTATTTTTCTGGAAGAAAAATGCCCAGAAATGTGATGATTTGGTTTGATTGTGCTGGGTACACTCATCCTTTTTGCTTCTCTTACAAAGAACTTGCACTTTGAAAATGCTCTGCAGCATTAGAGATTCTGGCTCTCACTAATTATATATGAATTGCCAAGTAAAATTGGTACACAAACTGACACAAGTTAACACAGAACCTTCTTGGCCCATTTGACATTCATATCCTAGGAGAAGCAGTTCATGGTTTTTCGAATGAAGCAATGAAGGTTTACAGGTATTGTATCTCTGTTGTCATACCTGCAAATTTATTTTTGAGTTGAGATACAGTTGTTTCTACTTTATTGATATTTTGTAGATTGCTCAGAACTAATTTGAAAGTGTTTATGGGTTGTGATTATTTCCATCTATTTACTGGAATTCTTATTATTATGGTTAGTTTAGCTGTTTTTCATATATTTTGTTAGTTTAATAACAAATAAAGCTTCATACCAAACTCTGCTGAGGATTGGAAGAATTATTATCAGTGCTTGTTTGCCTCCACTGAACCGGTAAAGAAATTATTTTTAAACAGTGATTTAATAAACTCTAGAATCCCCCCCCCCCCTTGGCCACCAGTCTCAGAAAAGGAGATACAGTCCATCATTAAAAGTTTAAAGAGCAATAAAGCCCCAGGAGAGGATTTTCTACCAGCAGAACTATTTAAGAAATTTCCCAACTGGTGGGGCCCTGTATTAGCAGGCCTTTTTACACACATAAACAACACCTGCCATATACAGATGGGTGGAAGATGGCAATAGTTGTCCCCATATACAAAAAAGGGAATAAAAAGGATCCTAGTAATTATAGGCCCATCAGCCTGATTGATATTGTAGCAAAAATATATGCTAGGTATCTTTTGAACAGAATTGAAATCTGGGTAGAGGAAAACAACATTCTCACAGAAGAACAAGCAGGTTCTAGACAAGGCAGATTTATTGATAACTGCTTTGTCTTGAATCATTTAATTGCCAAATGCCTATAAGAGAAGACCCGTTTGCTGCTTTCATAGACCTTACAGCAGCATTTTATATGGTAAATAGAGACGTACTATGGAGTAAACTGACATCTCTTAAAACAGAACCCAGACTCCTGGCTTTGATTAAAGCCCTTTACACTAGTACCTGTTTGAAGGTGCGGTATGGGGTTAACGGGGCCCTGACCAACAGGATCTGCACAAATAAAGGGATAAGGCAAGGGATGTATCCTGGCCCCATTATTATTTAATTTATACATCAATGACTTGCCAGGGTTAATGAAGGATACCATGGTAAATGTGCTGATGATCTTAAATACTTACTGGAACAGCTTGCTTTATGCTGATGATCTGATTTTATTATCATATACACAAGTAGGATTACGAAGGCTATTAAGAAGATTTAGCTCTTATTGCCAGATAACTCTAATCATTAGTAAATCTAAATAAAAAATAATGGTGTTTGGAAGAAATCATCAGAGACATAGGTGGCAATTGGGTGGTGAACCAATTGAACAGGTTAATTCCTTTGTATATTTGGCCGTACCTTTTTCCAAGACTAGATCTTGGGCCTGCCATCATCAAAGGAGTACATTTAGAGCAAAAGCCCATTTGAATTGCTCAAACTTAAAAAAATCATACTTATCCAGGGTCCCTAGTCCCATTAATTAAGGTTTATAAGGCTAAGGTTACCACAATGCTCTTGCATGGAGCAGAAATTTGGGGTTTTTACTCAACCACAGTCCTACAACAAACACACTCTCAGCATTTGAGATGTATTTTGGGCCTAGACCCAAGAACATCTGCTGCAGCAGTTAGAGCTGAATTGGGAATTTATACAATTCAGGCATTATCTAAAATTAGAGCTTATAACTACTGGTGCAAAGTTAATGGAGACTGATAGACTACCCAAATTATGCCTACTAGAGCAAATAAAACTACAATCACAAATCTGGATCTTTAAACTAACAAATTTTGTAAGAAGCTATGGTCTTCCTATCTCTTGTATAACAGAAGAACAATAAAAAAGAGTTGCCCAAAGAATTAAGGATATAGATGCACAGATTTGATATAGCTATCCTTAGTAAGGTAGATAACTTGAAATGGTTGAGTAAATACAAATGTACTTTCCAAGTAGATAGCTACTTGGAATCACAACTCCCAAAACATCTTAGGGAGATATTCACAAGAGCGAGATTTGAACAGCTTGACACAATGGTTAGATACAGGAGATTTCATGCAATACCGTACAGTGAGCGCCTCTGCATTTGCGGAATGGCAGAGGTAGAGGACCTCGCTCACATCCTATTTGACTGTTGCCAGTATAAGAGGATGAGAGACAGGTATCTTGGTCTTTATATCAGATGAATGACCTATTGGGATACCCACATCAAAATAACTTACCTTATGTCTGACCAGAACTTGAAAATAACATTTAAAGTAGCACAGCATTTAAACAAAATGATTTGGTTAAGATATACATATGTGGGATTGATTGGGGTAGACTGCAAGAGCAACTCCGAAATGTAACATTATATTTTATCTATATCTTAAATTATTGTATATTATTACAATTTTGGATTGTACTTTATTACTATTTCATCTTAAATTGTATTTTGTCTAGATTCCATTTTAAATTGTATTTTATCAAGTTCCATTTTAAATAGTATTTTATCAAATTTCATTTTGAATTGCTTTTATTAAATTTTAGTAATAAATTGTTGCTGGAACTTTGCACTTTGATATGGCCCAAGGGCTAATCAATAAAGACTTACTATTTAAATAAAACTTATATATAATCTTATAAGCCAATAAGAATTGTTTTGATTACAGTGAGTAATAAATCTAATCAGCAAGTTAAATAAATAGATTTGCTTTACCATTGTGGAGAGAACATTGGTTTGTCAGATTTGGATTAGAACTGATATCATACCAGCACTTGAATCAAATACACAAGGTCTTAATTACCTTCAATTCCTTTTGTATGCAAACAAAAACACATTTAGAATTGTTTGTTTGGGATATGAACAATGTATACAACAGCTGACTCAAACTTTCGTTAACAGGTGTTCCTGGAAAATATGCACATGGGGTGGAAAGTATATCTTCTTGCTGAAATGTTTCTTGGCCAAATCTGTTTAAAATCATGAAAAAGCCTCCATTTTTCCTAGTTAGGGGTGTCAGTCGTCCAGTATATTTCAAATGTATCAGTGACCAATAATATTTATAGAATGCAATATGCATTCGATTCATTGTATGCATGTATGCTAACCATATAATCTACACATAAGACAGCCACACAGTTATGTGCTTATCATAATTAATAAAGGATGATGGTTGAATATTTTGTAAACTCCAAAGCTGGATCTTCAGAGTGATGCAACTGGAAACTGCCATTATTACATTTCTATGAATCTATAGTAAAGATAACATTGCTATGATTGTTTGAATGTTTTATTGCAGGTAGGTAGACAAGAAGCATATTCAACAGAACAGAAGGAGAAGGAACATATTCAACAGAACATATTCAAAATCATAGCTTAACTTACTTTCAAAAAAAATGGCAGCGAGAAGATAAGATTGTTTAGCTTATCTGTATGCTGATTTCTTTGCTGATCACTAGATGGCAGTATAAGCCTAAAGCAAAACATTTCTATTCAGCGAGTTAGGGAGCAAGCAAGAAGGGAGAGTTTACTTTGTATTGTTTGAAGCTTGAAAGGTGCCCAGACATTTCTATAAGGATATATATTTCTTTGTGTTGGTTCTTTTCTCAACAGGTATACAAAGGACTGTAAGATGAATGCAGTAGGTCCTCCATAGACAAACATTGCTAAAGAAAAAAATATAATGATCTTCTGAGAAATCAAGAGAACAAATTCTTTAAATAATTGGATTAATGTATAGTGAGCATAGAAATGGGCACAATGCATTACTTATGATTCTCCCTATATTATTGTGTAACAACTCTGAGCTTCTCTAGGACTCCTTATGCAGAATAGGAATCCTTATCAAAATCTGCAGTGGGGGTAAGTTTGGCATTCTTGGAGTCTTCACTTGCTCAAATCTCTGGTTGCCAAAGAGCTTGCAAGATTTAACGTCAATATTGCAGTCCTATATGAAACTCATTTAGCCAACAAAGATCAGTTCACAGAAACAGGAGGTGGTTATACATTCTTCTGGTGTGGACGCAGCAGTGACGAATGTTGTGAATCTGAAGTTGGTTTGTGGTTAAGAATCATCTCATCTACAAACTTGCCAGTTTTCCCAACGGTATGAACAACTGTCTCATGACACTGCATCTCCCACTACTGAGAAGAAAACAGGCCACACTGATGAGCTGTAGTATAAGCCTTGCTACAAAGCTCAAAGACTACTGAGCAGTAGTGCTAACTTCTCTGATGTATGCCAGTGAGACTTGGATTGTATACAGGAGGCACACTAGGCAACTGAACCACTTCCACACAACTTGCCTTTGCAGACTTCTGAGGATCCAGAGGCAGGACGAGGTACCAGACACAGAAGTTCTCTCCAAAGGCCTGCCATCAGTTCACACCCTGCTGATGAAAGCCCAGACACACTGGGCAAGCCATCTTGCAAGAATGCCAAACCATCACATCCCTAAACAGCTTCTCTATGGTGTGCTGCCTCAAAGAAAGTGATCACATGGGGGACATATGAAGCAATACAAAGACACATTGAAAGCCTCCAAGTCCCTGGACATCGACACCACCTCCTGGGAAATCCTGGTACAAGATCAATCGATGTGGCACACATTGATCCATCAAGAGTGCCAAACATTTGAAGACAAAAGAACCATAGCACAAGAAAGTGAGCACTCCCAAAAGCCACAGCTGCAAATGCTGCAACAGTGGTGCCCACACGTCTTCACGACAGAATATTCTGCCAGCCACCTGCAGACACACCGTGGACAGCTCACAACTCATTAGATGTCAAGGTCCTCTTCAAACACAAATATCACTTGCTCAAATATAGGTTGACATAATAAGATTTCTCCTTTTTAGTGTATCATATTGGCAGCATGTAAACTAACTAGCAAACACGTAGTGGATTTGCCATTCATTCTATTGATCAGAAGTATAGTAGCAAAGAGAAAGTAATTATGGTAATGTTCAATTTAGTGTTAATATAGGTCTGCCTGCCTGCCTGCCTGCTAATCGGCCTACTTACCTACCTATCTAGTCACTTTGGTGAGATGTTGTCTTCTCATCAAGGTGACTCAGGACAGATTACAGATATTGAATAATGCCATATAAAACAGTAAAGCAATAAATAGATCTTAAATTTAAAAAATAAAATGTAAAATAAAATTAAGCAGGGTGGAGAGGGAAGGAGCAAAGTGTGCAGATGGAGGTGGGCTGTCCTGAACTCCATAAGCCACCTCCAATGTGCCATTGTTGCCCCCGGCTAGTTGGCATGGCCATGTCTTCAAAGCCTGTCAGAAAGCCAAAAGAGTGGGACAAGTTTAAATGTTTTGCCTTGTTGGTTTTATGATTATAAGCCCCCTAGAGTCATTTCTAGATAAGATGAGAAGCATATATGTTAAACAGATGATAATGATTGATAGAGATTAGATTAGATAAATTGAAAAGTCTTATTCTCAAGTCTTCAGTCTTTTCAGATATTGCTCTGGATATGACATAATAAAAATGATAATGAATTCATCTTTTCTTTTAGAAAAGGCTTTCTTTTAATTATTAAGTGGAGCTTAATACCATGGCAAAAAAGCTGATTAAAAAGAAGTATTGTCCCCATTATGGTTGTAAGATTAGGGCTTCCTTTATAACACTTATTTTGCAGGGTTTCTTTTATGGAGAAGAGTTAGATTTTCAATTCTAATATTGTAATCAAACTAAACAGGATGAAGGTCGAGAAAACAATGTAGAAAGAGGCAAACAAAATTGAGTTCACACTTTACTCTAAAAGTAGTAGCTTGCTCAGCAGTGGTTTGATAAACTGTTTAACTATAGATCACAGTTACATTCAAAGTCAAGGCAACCAGTGCACATTATGACTCCACGTAATGTATATAGCCTGCTAATGAACTTTTAGTGATTCAAATCTTTTCTTCAAATATTATTGTTCATTTGATGAAAAAATAAAAAACTTAGAAGAAATGAAAAATTACTTTTCGAAGTTCTTTGATGATAGGATACTTTTGTAGATTGATTCCCTCATTCTCCTTTTCCAAAATAAATAAATATATGATTAAGCAATATTTTTATTCATGGTATATTTTAAAACTTCAGCAGATGAGCTTTATTTTTAGCTGCATATTTCTAACACCTGCCTTAATGTAATTCCAAATGTTCCCAATATTTATATTAATGCATTTGGAGGGAAGTTATTTCATCAGTATCAAACCTGGTAAAAGATTCAGCAGACCTGTATCTTGGGAATCAGCTTTAAATATTCTCAATAGTGTCGCAGCTCATCAGAAATGCAAAATTGATTCCATGTATTAATTAGTTGACTACTTTCCTCAAAATTTCTAAGTGCAAAGAAATAGTCCTGTGTAGTAGCCTAAATCTGTATAATACGCAGATTTAGACTGCTTCACAGATTTTCTCAAATCTAAAAATGTTGAAAGGTATACAAATGTGGAATTCAGCAAGAAGAATTTGCATTAAAATTTGTTGGGTTTTTATATGCCACGGTGGTATTTCCTTCTAACGATGATGTCAAAATCTTTGAGATCCAAATTATTTATTCAAGCTATTTTGAGAAATATACATGAAAAATGTAACATACATCTTAAAATAGGCTTCACAAACAATAGAATTGAACCGAACCAGTGTTAAAAACACCTTGGAGATTTTCTGATCTTCTATCCTTCCTGCCCAAACAGGAGACTCTATACCATTTCAGAGAAGTGGTTGTCTATATATTCTTATAAACCTTCAGTGATAGAACACCCACAACTTCTAAAGGCAAATAGTTCTACTGATTAATTGTTCTAAGTATTAGGAAACTTCCGTTTATTTCTAGATTGGTTCTCTCTTTGGTTAGTTTCTATCCATTGCTTCTTGTTCTATCTTCAAGTGCTTTGGAGAATAGTTGGCAGCCCCTTAGATCAAAATGCATTAATACTTCACTATCCAAGGGCATACCCGTACTTTCTTATGGAGAACCAAAATTACTCAAAACAAGAACATATATTAAAAGGGAAAAAAACGCAGTCCATCAGGAGGTTAAAATAAATCAACATTCATCAACATCCATCCCAACTGGCCAATTTTTAACGATAAAAAACTAACACAGAAGATTCAAAAGGTGAAGCTAAAACCCATGTATGAAAAATGAACTGCTAAAAGGAAGATATATGTTCAGGGGTTTTCAGACCACTCCCAAAGGGAACTGGAATTGATCACTGTATTCCTAGAGTATATAATTTTTTTAAATTTTGATCATTGGATCTGACTTTTCTTAAAAGAAGTTTTCTGAGAACTTCAATACGGTTATAGAAATAATTAGTATAATCTATAACTATGTTTCCCAAATTTCCTTTGAATAAATTAATATATATCAACCTTTTCTCTTGAAGCAAAAGTACTTTAAGAAATAAAATTTCATATTTATTTATTTATTTTTCATATTTCTATACCGCTCCCGCTCCCAAAAAGGGACTCGGGGCGGTGTACAGCCTAATAAACACATAAAATAAATACAAGTTAAATAGAATTTAAAAGTAGATTAAATACATATATCTGGCTGCATCCCGTCCAATTACAATTAAACATTTAAAATCCAGGATTGATAAAAATTTAAAAATATAAGATTAAAAATTAAAACCCTTATTAAATTTAAAACCCCACAGACCCTTACTGGGCCAGGCCGGCCTGTTTAAAAAATAGGGTCTTAACTGCACGCCGGAAGGTCAGGATGTCCGTCATGGCTCGTATCTCCGGGGAGAGATCATTCCACAGGGAGGGGGCTCCCACAGAGAAAGCCCGCACCCTTGGGGCCGCCAGCCATCAGGCGGCGGTACCCCAGTAGGGCAACCCTGTGGGAGCGTACTGGGCAGTGGGAGGTTGTTGGTGGCAGCAGGCGGTCCCGTAAGTACCCAGATCCCAAGCCATGGAGCACTTTAAATACCATCAGTACCACCTTGAATCGAATCCGGAAGGCCACAGGAAGCCAGTGCAGCCTGCGGAGAAGTGGTGTTACGTGGATGCCCCGAGGGCTCCTTTAGTATATTAGCTTATACTAAATAAAAATGTTTTTAGGATATGCCTAAATATCAATCTGTGCTATCTGGATATGTTAACACAGAATGGATAACTGTAGCAATAGTGATACACTGAAATACTTTTTTTGTAATTTACTTAGCTTGAAATGTCATTGACCAGCAATTATTTATTTAACTCATTTATATTTCCCATAACTTAAATATGCAACGGAAATGTTGCAAACTAAGTTTCTGGTTTTCTCATATCAATTCAAAGTTATTGGAATCAGCTCTCATGTAACAGTTTAGTATGCCACTTCAAAATAATTACTCAACCCTTAGCAGGTGCTCTTCAGGGTAAGATGTAACCAAAAAGTCAACAGCTAGAATTTACACCTGCAAGTGCTCTTCCCATTAAATGGTGTATTGAATGATCAAAGCAAAAATTCTAGGTCACACCTCAATCAGTTCTCAAAATCAAATTAGTTTGTAGAAACTTAAGCAGCTGAGAAAGGTGCATATGCTATCTTTCTCACACATTTATACACATAGATGACTTCATAAAAATAATCATGACGTAACATTTGAAACAATTTGATTCTTTCAGAATCTATCTCCAAAATAAGAGATAAACAAGAGAACATTAAATATGTTGATATACAAAATAATTGTAATTATATAATTTTATTGTTAGTTTTAAACTAAGCTTTCTTATTTAGATGTGTTGAAATGAACGTGAAATGTTTTGTATTCATATATTTGTTGATTCTTATATTGCCTTCAATTTGTTTTGTTTTGGTTGCATATTAAGATGACTTCCTCTGAAAACATGTTTTCTAATGTCTGGCATCACTAAAGGTTGTTAATTTTTATTAATAAAAATGAATAGTTAGAAAAATGAAGCCATCTTATCTGGGAATTATAAACAGATATTTATCTGTTTATATAGTACTGTTTATATAGTACTGTTTATTTATCTGTTTATATATATAGCAGATAGTACTGCTGCAAATTCCATATATGTGGCATATATCTGAAAAACTAGACAATTTCTTGTTCTTAATTATATCTAACTAATATAATATATAATATATAAAAATATATCAAAGCATATATTTAGACAAATGTAGTCAGATAGGCAGAGGGTCATTCATAAGAAGGAAAAGAAATAAGCTGATATTATTGATGGACAGTCATTTTCTCACGAGAAATTTCTCTGATGGCTCTGTAATAAGGTGGGTATCACAGATCACAGAAGTTTCTACAGTTTGCATCTTGGTAACTATTTATCATACTAATTGGAATCAGAAACTAAGGATTATGCTATTTTAAATCTATTAAAATTATTCATAAATGCAATATCTAGAGAAGTTCTGCCACCATTTTTCGCTACTATGGTGATAATTTTGACAGTTTTTGAAGAAAACGTGCTATTTTTATTAAGAAAAGATGGTAGAAAAGCTGTTAATAATACCATTTTCTAGATTGGATATTGCAGAGAAGAGAATTGTAAAGTTATTGCAAAGATTATCAGAAGCCAGTAGATACTCTATAAATGATTTAAAATATGCTTTTTTTTTTCCAGGACAAGATTACATGTCTGCAATCTCAGATGCTGGGCCAATCTAAGGTAACTGTAATTCTGGCAGAAATAGCCTAAAATGATCATTTCACTAAAGCTTTGATTGGCTTTGCCTGAAGATGAATTAGATAGCTATTGTGCACAATCATTGTTTCCTTTTCATGTAGCTGATAATCTCCAATAATTCCTTATGAGATTCTTTTCTTTTTCACATGAATGCAATTCCATAGAAGATCTAAGTTATCTAAATGGATAGAGACATTAAAAGGTTTACATTATTTTGCTAAGACTTGTCAACAATTGAACTAGCCTATACCCAACAAATAGAAATAAATCTTTTTCTCAGTTTTACTTCCATACATCTAAAATTTAAAATTTTATAACTCAGCAACTTAGAGAATTCTTGTTATTGTATTGTGACAATGGCTACATTTGTTTGAAATTATCAAATTTCAGTTGTGAAATGTAAATTATCACACTTTTAAACTTTTGTTATTTATTATCATTATTTTTTGCTGTTTACATTCGTTTATGTAAGCTAATAATCCTTGTTACATGCTTCTTAATTACATATTTACTTAGTATTTCTTCATGTCTTTGGCTAGGGAGAAATATCATGAACTGCAATTTTAGAAGTCTGTATAGTTTCTGCTTTTCTTGCTTTTCTTATTTCACTAGTTCATTAAGAATGAATTTCATTAACAATGGTTCCTGAGTTACATTTTAATTTCCTCCAGTTGATTCATATACTAACAACTTAGTTATTAATTTGTGTAGAAGATAACAGGGTGCTAGTGAAAAATAATTAGAAAAAGGAAATCTTGATTTTTACTATTTAAATGAAAAAAAATTTTTTATTTAACTGACAGCAGTACAAGACCTAGTACAAATATGCATGAGGTTATATTGATCAGATGTTTTCCTTTAATTCATTTTTATAAGACCATACCAACATATAATGAAAATATATGTAGCAATTAAAATACTTTCATAAGATTGCATAAAACGAAATGGCATATAAAGTACCATATATTTCTACAATCTATCTTGCCACCATCCTTATACATCACTTAAAAGAAAGCTGTGATTTTCTCATCACACGGAAAAAAATCGCCTATTTCTTCTGTATCCATGCCAGAAAAATCATACTTAGTTTTCCTTATTAGTTATCAATTCCTTCCTCAAAGGAAGGCAGAGTTGTTCAGTCTGTTTTCCTGACAACCATTGACTGTAGCTTCAGAATGATTTAATCTCCAATGAACTTCATGAGCAAAGTGATGGTCTGAAATTGTACTTTTGTGCTCATTCTAACTCTCAAACTTAGCCACCTTGATATCCTTAAAATTATTTGTAAATTCAAATTTTTGATTACTTTGCTTTTTTAATGTACCCCAAAGAGTTCTAGCTAGAATTCACTTCCCTCCTCACTACCAGGAAAATGACTGATAATTTTCCTAAATATTCACACTAGAATATAAGCTTCCTATGTTTTGCTTAATCAAGTCTAATTCCATGTTACAATCATTTGATTTCATGTATCGAACATATAAAAAGTCAAATCAGATAAGTTAGATCAAAATAATATAGCTAATTCTTCAAATATATGCACATTTGACTGGGTGCTAAGAGATTTCAGCTAGTATTTCTCAGATAATACATGTCCCTATTCAACATGGCCAATCAAATCTGGAATTTTAAAAACCATAGCAGCATATACATGAACAAGCTTAAATTTATTTTAAATAGAAGTGGATTCTTACGACACCACATTAAAAACTATGGAAGAGTGATACATTTTTCATATCAAAATAAAATTTCTAACACTTTCAACAATGGAAAACCACACATTTATTTGAACAAAAACTTTATTAGGATCAAAAAAATATCAGAGACTGTGAAAATTTTTGGTTCTTCAGAATCCTTAATTGATAACATAGAGCTAGATAAACCAGTGGTCTCACCTATGTGATTCTGAAATTGCTAATATAGTTTTATAAAAAAAAATCTTATTAATAATCTAACTAAATCTTATTTTAAATTGACAGATACTTGAGAAAATAACTAGAGTTCAATTCTTTGATGGTTTTCATCCTGGCATTCCTTCAGAGTTTCAGTAACTTTAATTTCCAGAATTATAGATATTTTTTTATTATCATCATATAATTTGTTCCTGGTGTCTAGGCATTATATAGTTGGAGTCATAAAAGACCAGAATTCCAAATGGAGAAGGCTGATTGTATTGCATGAATTAGTGTCCTTAGAATCTCAATAGTTACAATAAATTCCTTTGTTTGAAATTTAGACTAATGGTACACATATCTGGTGTTGGTGGGGGGGAGTGAAGGATGTTGGCTTTATGGATTGTAGTCATCCACATAGAATCATTATATTGGATGGTAGTACTGCAATTAAATGTTTTCCAAATAAATAGGTAATCAAGATGTTGAAAGCAATACCAAAATATCATTATTCTCTACAAAACCAGAGAGAGTAATTTTTCATTTCAAGTTTATATATAGTTTATTTTGTTACAATAGGAAAATTAGCAGCGGGATTAAAATATATTAGTTCCATTTCAGGTTGGGAACTGAATTACCATTAAGTAGGAAATACAATGGGACTGCAGGCTCTGCGTTAACACTTTTGAATTTCTTGGCTTACTGACTGGAACCTGCAATACCCTTGATAATACTGGCAGGAGTGGATGCTTTATAACATTGAACAGCTGAAATGAGAGAGGACCAGACAAATTAAATTAAGAGGTGTAAAATGCAATGAGAATAAAAACAATTTAAGATGGTGAAAACAGGTGCCAACTGACATTTATTCCATATTCGGTTGCACTTTCTTTGTTCTTTATATGATTAGCAGCTAGGTTGAATTAGATAAGATTTAATGCTGTGACTCTTATGGATTCCCATAAAGAAAAAAAATGAGGAACTTATTTTTTAGCAGTAAGATACTCAGCAATAATCAAACTCTGTGGATAACAGAACATACTAGTTGGAATACCATAGTAATATAACATATTCACATAATTTTTTAACACAATCTGATTTTATATTACTTCTTCTAAAATTAATTAATCTAGAATCCATCTTAGAACAAGGTCGTAAATAAATATCATATACTTAAAATTTTCAAGGGAATGATTTTTGAAAATTCTAACTTATGTACAGTACTTTATAATGAAATTACAGAAATAAATGATCATTTATTATCATTTATGTAAGCAGTTTCTGATTTTCAAATAGAAATTAAAATGGAAAACTGATTTGAGTATACAGAACTTTAGTTACTTGTTCATTAGTTTACTGTCATCACTTCCTTTATACATGTGTGATTTATTTTGCAAAGCAGGGAATATGTCTTGGTTAGGTTTAAAAGCATGATGCAATTAAATGATCTGATCACAAAATCTTTCTGTTTTATTGTACCTTGACATAAGGTTTTGTCATTGGTGCTGGATGTAATGAAAATTTCCAAGCTTTTCAAAACTTCTTAGGATGATGTTACAACAGCTGATTTCACCTTTTTTTAGATCATGGAACCAGCGAGCTAAAAAAAATTCCTGACACTCCTGATTAAGAAACAAAAATAAATGAATAAATAAACAAAAGTAAATAAATAACTGCAGTGGAATGAATTTGTATTGTGCGCCCTTAATTTCTTGGAAGCCTGTTAAGCTCTTGTACCACTCTAGAGTTCTGCAGAAGTTAGTTATAAAAACCTTGTATTATAAATCCTAATGCACCAGATTTGTTCTTTTTTTTTTTTAATAAAACATTTATTTGACATACATTTAAAACAAACAAATCAACACACACACATATATATATTTACAGCATATATTGAGCAATGGTTTCTTTTCCTTTTTTTTCTTTTTCCCTTTATCATTGACATGATCACCTTTTTACAATACTCCTTTGTTCTTTTAATATTTTAATTTCTCTATATCTTTTGTAATTAAGTGCATGTCTGCTGTCATGTCAATGACGGCGGCAGAATGGGATGGAGATGATGGCTGGGCATCCTTGGGCCTGTTCTTGGTTCCAGCCCCAACGACCACGGTGTTGGCCGCGGGGTTGGCGGAGATCATGGCCGATGGTACACAAAGATCGTTCTGACCAGGCCCAACCTGCCGGGCCTTTACATCATCAGTACCGGACACTGAAACCGCGGTCAGCCGGGCCGCTGAAATATTCATCTGCAGACCTACGGGCCTTGAGGAATGTCCCCCTTTCTCTGGTGTGGCCCTCCGGACTTCCAAAGGCTTACCTTAAGGACGGATCCTGGGATCCCGAGAGGTGGCATGGCCATAGGAAATGTTCTGGGTGTGGTGCTCATTTATACCAATTTATATCCAAATTTTTATTGGGGTTAGAGAGGGCAACCAGGTGGCGGTTGGGGGAAAACCCACCTGAGACAGGGGCCAGACCGGGGGTCAGACACGACTGGGAGGTCTTGGGATCGGGGGTGGTCGGATCGAGGATGGGGGTTACTTTCCGGGAAGAGGAAGGGATGGCTATTGGCACAATTGGTGGGAGAAGCAGATATGGCGTTGACAGGGGACCTTATCATGTTGTGGGAGCTCGTCCCTGCTGTTTACGGGCGGTGGCGTGCTCCGACCCCCAGGTTATATCCCGTTCCCTGGGCTGTTCGAATGATCCGGCCCCGGGCCTTTGGCTGATGTTATGCAACGCCAGGTCCTTAATTAATAAAGCTCCCCTCATTTATGATTTAATTGAGGAAGGAGGAGCGGACCTGGCGGGCATCACCGAAACCTGGCTAGGACAGGAAGGCGTGTTCCATTGGTGGAGATGTGCCCGACCGGGTTTCGGGTCTTTCATCAACCGAGGGCCCAGGGGAGGGGTGGGGGGGTTGCAGTGATTATTCGAGAGGATCTAGATCCTAGGGAATCCACTGTCCCTCAGACGACCGGATATGAATCCCTCTTTGTAAAGTGTGGTTCCGGGGTTCAGATGGGCCTATTGATCACATACCTGGCTCCCTGCTATGTGACATCGGTGCTGCCTGAGCTCCTCGTGGTTGAGACCCCCAGGCTGATGGTCATGGGAGATTTCAACCTGCCTTCGGCTGGTGGGACCTCGGAGACTGCTCAAGAGTTCTTGGCTTCTATGACAGCCTTGGGCCTGACCCAACTAATTAGTGACCCCACTCACACTGGGGATCACATCTTGGATCTAGTTTTTGTCTCGGGACAGTAGCAGGATGATCTTGGTATAGGGGACGTTGTTATTGAACCCTTGTCATGGTCAGATCATTCGCTCCTTAGAGTGGACTTCCAGACTGCACCCCCTTGTCACAGGGAGGCGGGACCGATACGGTTCCGCCCCAGGCGCCTGATGGACCCGGATAGGTTCCTGATGGAGCTTGGGCCATTTCCCAGTGTTTGAACACATGACTTGGTTAAAGACCTGGTGGCCACCTGGGATAGGGTGGCGGCTGGGGCCCTTGACCGAGTCGTGCCATTGCGGCCTCTGACCCAATGCAACTCTCACTCGGCTCCTTGGTTTTCTGAGGAGCTGAGGGAGATGAAGCATCAGAAAAGACGCCTAGAGAGTGGTTGGAGGGCCACCTGCTCCAGATCTGACCGAACACTATTGCGGTCCTATATTAGGACCTATCTAGTGGCGAAAGAGGCGGCAAAGCGTTCTTACTTTTCTCCCTAATCGCATCCACAGGAAATCACCCAGCCGCCCTTTTTAGGGTGACCCGCTCCCTTTTAGAAGTGGGAGCATGGGAGGATCCTCTGCAGGGACGGGCTGAAGGACTTTTCGAATTTCCTGCTGGACAAAATCACTGAGATCCGGAATGGGTTGAACTCTGACTGGACAACTCTGGATGGGAGGTCGGGAGCGGAATTGGGGGAGGTCATCTGGGAAGAATTTGACCCTGTCACCCCCGAAGATGTTGACAGGATGCTGGGTAAGCTTAATGCTACCACCTGTTTACTGGATCCGTGTTCCTCTTGGCTGGTATTAGCCATTCGGGAGGTGACACGAGGTTGGTTCCAGGGTATTATTAACGCTTCCTTGAGCGAGGGATTTCTGCTTGCCGCCGTGAAAGAGGCGGTAGTGAGACCCCTTGTCAAGAAACCGTCCCTGGACCCAGCTTTATTATCTAATTATCATCCAGTCTCCAACCTTTGCTTTGTAGCGAAGGCTGTTGAGAGTGTGGTGGCACAACAGCTTCTCCAGCACCTGGATGAAGCTGTCTTAGATCCATGCCAATCAGGCTTCAGTCCCGGATACAGCACGGAGACAGCATTGGTCGCGTTGGTGGATGATCTCTGGATGGCCTGTGACAGAGGTTATTCCTCTGTCCTGGTCCTATTAGACCTCTTGGCGGCTTTCGATACTGTCGACCATAATATCTTATTGCGGCGGCTAGAGGGGTTGGGAGTGGGGGGCACTGTTTTACAGTGGTTCTCCTCCTTCCTCTCCCAACCGTTCGCAATTTGTGTTGACAGGGGGGCAGAAATTGACCCTGAGGCCCTTGATTTGCGGGGTTCCTCAGGGGTCAGTGCTCTTGCCGCTGCTGTTCAACATTTATATGAAGCTGCTGGGTGAAATCATCCGTGGCTTTGGGTAGAGTTTCATCAGTACGCTGATGATACTCAGCTGTACATTTCTACCCCAGGCCACCCCAACACAGCCATTGAAGTGATGATCTGGTGCCTGGAGGCTGTGCGGACTTTGATGGGACGGAACAGGCTTCAGCTCAACCCAGCTAAGACCGAATGGCTGTGCTTTCCAGCACCCCGATATAGCCAGTAGTTCCATCGCTGACTGGGAGAAGAAATTCTTGCCCCCACAGACAGGGCGTGCAATCTGTTAGAAGAACATATGACGGCCGTTGCCAGGGGGGCTTTTTATCAGGTCCGTAGGCTCTATCAGTTGCGACCCTTTCTGGATCGGGGTGCACTTCGCACAATCACATCCGCCCTCGTTATCTCCCGCCTAGATTATGCCAATGCTCTCTACATGGAGCTACCCCTTGAAGAGCACCCGAAGTGCAGAATGCGGCCGCACAGGTGGTTTTGGGAGCTTCTCGGAGCTCTCATATTACACCATTCTTGCGCGAGCTGCATTGGCTCCTGGTGGTCTTTCGGGTGCGTTTCAAGGTGTTAGTTACCATCTTTAAAGCGCTCCATGGCTTGGGACCTGGGTATTTTCGGGACCGCTTACTGCCACCATCAATCTCCCGTTGACCGGTACGCTCCCATAGAGTGGGTCTCCTCGGGGTGCCGCCAGCTGGACGGCTGGCGACCTCAAGGTTACGGGCCTTCGCTTTGGGGGCACCCTCCCTCTGGAACAAATTACCCCCGGAGATAAGGATCATCGCTGACCTCCTGATCTTCCGACGCAAGTTAAAAACTTATTTATTTCATCAAGCCGGTCTGGCCTAGGGTTTTATGGGGTTTTAAATTCGGTCTTAAATTGGTTTTAATCCTTATTTATAAATCCTTGTCTCATTTTTTATTTATTCAACCACCTAATATTATCGTATTTTTAATGACTGTACACCATCCCGAGTCCCGCAGGGAGAGGGGGCGGTATATAAATCTTGTAAATAAATAAATAAATAACTTATCCAAATATCAGATGTTACCTTTTTTTTAAGCACTCATACCAAATATTCCATATTTCATAGTAATCACTATTTTATTTTTTAGCAATTTTTAACTATTTTATTTTTTAGCAATTTTTTTTTAGCAATTTTTTAGCCGCAGTTATAATATGCAAAATTAGATATTGGTATTTTTTTTCTCCATGTTTGAGTCTATCATGCTTAGTAGAAAGATTTCGGGTTCAAGTTTTAAATTTTGTTTTGTTGTATTTAAGATCCAATTTCTAATATTTCTCCAAAATTTCTGAGCACATGGGCAAGTCCACTACATGTGGAAGTATGTTCCTTGTACATAGTTGCATTTCCAACAATTGGGTGGTAGATTGGGGAACATATTAGCCAGTGTTGCAGGAGGTAGGTGCCAGCGATAAACCATTTTATAAAATACATTTTATATAAACTATTTTATAAGTTTATATGAGACTGACATAGTTAATTTGTAATTTGTTTGCCAAATGTGTTCCCATTTATCTAATTCAATATTATGACCCAAGTTTTTAGCCAAATTATCATAGATTCTGTAATTGTTTCTTCTTTTAATTTATAATCCAAACGGTATTTATATATTTTACTAATTGCTTTCTTTTCCTCTCCTAACATATTTTATCTAATTCTTGTGAAATCATATTGAAGCCAAATTGTTCTCTATCTTTTTTATAATGGGTTTGTATTTGTGCAAAGGGCCACCATGCTATCTCTTTTCCTTGAATTTGTATTTGGTTCTTATTTTTAAGATCTCCAGTATCATATAATAAATCTTTATACCTAACAATATTTTCATAATCCAATACATTTGGATGTGTGACTGCTTCCAGTGTAGATAGCCATAGTGGAACCTTTAGATAGTGATTTTTTTTAATCTTTTCCCAAATCTTAAATAAGACGTTTCTTACATGGTGCCTTTGGAAATATGAATCTTGTTTAGATTTTCCATCCCACATAAAGGCGTGCCAGCCAAGTTGGAGATCGAATCCCTCTAATACTAATAACCTTCTATTTTCTAATTTAACCTAAACCTTAAGCCAATTTACTATAGCTGCATCATAATATAGTTCAAAATCTGGAAGGCCAAATCCTCCTTTTTTCTTCGCATCCTGTAGAATAGGACTAAGAATAGGACTGTAGAAATAATTTATATTTCACTCTGGGTTTTTTCCTCTGCCATATAAATTTAGATATTGATTTATTTAATTCTACAAAATATTCTTTTCCAACTTGACTAGCACTGTTTGAAACAGATACAACAATTTTGGTAAAATATTCATTTTTACTATCAATATACGTCCCAATTGTAGTACCTGCAATTTGGCCCAGTTATCGAAATCTTTAACTATTTGCGCTGTTAATTTATCATAATTATCATTTTTAATCGATGAACATCTAGCAGTCAACCATATTCCTAGGTATTTTACTTTATTTATCACCTGCATACCTAATTTATTTGCTAACTCTTCCTTCTGCTCCTTTGTACAGTTTTTTTGTTAATACTTTTGTTTTTTCTTTGTTAATTTTTAAGCCTGCCACCTTTCCATTTTCTTCTATTTCTCTTAGTAGTATAGGGCTCACTTCTAAGGGTTCTTCTAATATAAATATCATATCATCGGCGAATGCCTGGAGTTTATATTTTTCTTTTTTGATTTTTAGTCCTCTAACTTCTTGATTTTGTCTAATTTGTACTAGAAGAGTCTCTTCTGCCAATATATACAGTAGGGGAGCTAAGGGGCAGCCTTGTCTTACTCCCTTACTTATCTTTATGGTATCTGTATTTTCCCCATTTATTTTTTTGCAGTTTGCATATTATAAATTGTCTTAATAAATCCTATAAAACTTAAGAAGCATGGGAAACACTGAAAAATATCATAAATGCCCATTCCAACAAAAAAAAGAAAAACAAGAAATCCAAGAAGCATGATTGCACAAAGATCTCTTTGAAATCTGAAAGACAAAATGGATAAACAGAAAAAAATGAAAAGAAGGACATATAACTAAAGAAGAATATCAGCAGATAGTTTGGATCTGCAAAGAAAGTTAGGAAAGCAAAGGCTCAGAAGGAACAAAGACTTGCAACCAAAGTAAAAAATAATTTTAAAATTTCTTTCAACATATAAATAACAAAAAATAATTGGTTCACTAAAGAGAAAAGATGGCAAGGAAGTAACAGGCAGTAGAGAAAAAGTAGAGCTGCTTAAGTCATTCTTAGCATCAGTTTTCATGCAAAAAGAAACCAAAGCCCAATTTACCAAAAACGTAACTGTAAAAAACTAGAAATAGAAATTAAAATAACCATGAAAATGATAAAAGAACACTTGTCTGGCCTTGATGAATTTAAATAACTGGGATCTGATGGATTACATCCCAGAATTCTGAAGGAGCTGGCAGATGTTATCTCAAAACCATTGTATCATATCTTTAAAAAAATCATGGAGCTATCAAAACTATCAGAGGATTGGAAAAGAGCGAATGTGGTTCCCATCTTCAAAAAAGGAAAAAAACAAGGCACAGGAAACTACAGACCAATCAGCCTTACATCAATACCTGGGAAGATATTGGGAAAAAAAATAGATCTATAAATAACTTGAAACAAATGAAGTTATAATTAGTAGCAAGCACGGGTTTGTTAAAAACAAATCATGCCAAACCAATCATATTTCATTTTTTGAGTAAATTAGTAAAGTAGTGAAATTCTGAGGACCTAGTATACTTAGACGTTAGCATTCAACAAAGTAGACCACAATATACTTCTAAAATAGAAAACTGTGTTATAGACAGCATGACAACCAGATGGATTTTTAAGTGACAAAACATATTCAATGAATACTCCTTAATAGTACTACATCTACATGGAGAGAAGTAAGCAGGGGGATACCAAAAGGTTCCGTCTTAGGGTCAGTACTCTTCAATATCTTCATACATGACTTAGATAAGACAAATAGTAGGAGAACTCATCAAATTTGCAGACGATACTAAGCTGGCAGAACATCGTAGGTGAAACGTGGCTAATAACTGAGAGGAATCTTGGAGTCCTAGTGGACAATCACTTAAACATGAGCCAGCAATATGCAGAAGCAACCAAAAAAGTTAATACAATCCTTGGTTGTATAAAGAGGCATAGAATCAAAATCACATGAAGTATTAGTACTGCTTTAGTAAGGTCACACCTGAAATACTTGATCACCATTCCACAAAAAAATTGTTGAGACTTGGGAAAAAGTACAAAGAATAACAACTAAGATGATAAAAGGCCTGGAGACAAAAACATATGAAGAACGATTACAGGAATTGGGTATGGCCAGTCTAGAGAAAAGATGTGACATGATAGCAGTATTCCAGTATTTGAGGGGCTGCGACAAAGAAGAGGGGAGTCAACTTATTTTTCAAAGAACCAGAAGGCCAGACAAGCAACAATGGATGGAAACTAATCAAGGAGACCTGGAATTAAGGAGAAACTTCCTAACAGTGAGGACAATTAATAAGTGCAACAGCTTGCCTTCAGAAGCTGTAGGAACTTTATTACTGGAGGGTTTTAAGAAAAGACTGGACAACCATCTATCTGAAATGGTAGAAGACCTCCAAGATCCCTTCCAGCTCTATTCTGATTGATTTAAATGACTCTTTACTATTGATTCTAAGATAAATCTGAAATAGCTGGAGTGTTTATAGATACCAAGCAGAGCAAGACTCCTAGCACTCAAACCCACTGTCAGCTGGTGCTCCCTTCAAAGTCCAAGAAAGAAACACTTAAACTCCAATTGTTAGAGTAAAGATATCTTTTACTGGAAATCAAAGTGGTAGCAACAAAAGAATTCTGAATCTGAGGAAATGAGCGCGAAAAATACATATACAAAGTGATGGCAATGTTCCCACCCCCAACAGTCCATATTGCTCCTCCAATGAGAAATGGTGCATAACATCATGTGGGCATCTTCAGGTGGTGATGAGGCCTCTGTCCGTTGACCTTGGCATAGTTTGATAAAGAGTCGCAGTTGCGCATAGCAAGGAATAGAAAAGCAAGGAATAGAAACTTAAGTAAGACTCCCCCTCCCCTAGATATACAGTTTCGTTTCCTACTCACTCCAGCACGCTTCCCAAATATATCATGGCCCATTACCCCCCCCCCCCGTTACTTATGGCAGCCGAAAGATGCAAAGCAGAAAAAGGGAAATAAAGGAAGAAATCTTGAAGGCTGACATTCGGCCCTCCTGCAAAAAGACGTTAGTCCTAGAAAATATAAGAATAAAAGATAAGATATTACAAATAACAACAGCATTAATGTTCAGGGTTTATCAGGATACATGGTGTGAAACGCCTGCACCAGCCGGGGAGCTCTAACATCTCTCTCGTCTACCCATTCAGACTGGGAAGAAGGAAAATGCTTCCACGCAACCAAATATTGGATTCGACCCCTCTTCTTCCTAGAATCCAAAATTTCTTTAACTTCAAAATGTTGTTCACCTTCAATGAGCAATGGTACGGGGGGGCTACTTGAGTAGGCCTCAGATCAGATGTACGTTCAGGTTTTAACAAACTAACATGGAAAACAGGATGGATCCGACGGAGGGTTTTAGGCAGTGTCAATTGAACTGCCACAGGATTCACAACTCGTTCAACCGGAAAAGGTCCCACATACTTAGGTCCAAGCTTTTTCGATTTCTGTGTGGTCTGCAAAAATTTGGTTGATAAAAACACCTTATCACCAACTTGATATGGTTTTTGTGGACGTCTCTTTTTATCTGCAAATTTTTTATGAGCTTGATGAGTATCATCCAATGCCTTGCGGGCAACTGGCCAAGTTATCTGGAGATGCCTTATCCACTTATCCAATGAGGGAATGTTAGATTTCTCTTGCGGAAGCTCGGGTATGGGTACAAAGTCTTGTCCCGAGGCCACTTTAAATGGAGTGAATCCGGTGCTGCTATGTACCGAATTGTTGTATGCCACCTCAGCAAAAGGCAGTAAGTCAGTCCAATCATCCTGCTGATAATTAATGTAACATCTCAGATACTGTTCCAGTACCAAGTTAGTTCTCTCGCAGGCCCCATTGGTTTGTGGATGATGGGCGGAGCTTAACCCCTGGGCGGAGCCTAGTAACTTCAGGAACTCTTTCCAGAAATTTGAGGTGAATTGGACACCCCTATCAGAGATTATGCGTTCAGGAACTCCATGTAGCCTGTAGATATGCAGAATAAACAACTTAGCTAACGTCTTCGCTGACGGGATCTTCGCGCAGGGTATAAAGTGTACCTGTTTGGAAAACAGATCTGTCACTACCCAAATGACTGTATTTCCTCCACTATCAGGTAATTCTACTATAAAATCCATGGAGATTTCCTTCCATGGGGCCGTTGGTCTAGCCACATTCTGCAATAAGCCTGCTGGTTTACCTGGCGGCCGCTTAGCTGAAGCACAAATAGGGCAACTAGCGACATAAGTCTCAATGTCCTTTTTCAATGTGGGCCACCAAAATTGCCTTTTGACCAAGTGTAGGGTTTTCACGAACCCAAAATGTCCAGCAGGTTTAGAATCATGAGCTTGATGTAAAATTTCGTGTCTTAGTTTTCCCGGTACATATAATTTGGCCCCCACCCAGGCCAACCCATCTCTAATAGTACAGTCATTCGAGTGGGTTAGGAACCAATCATCAAGTTTTAGAGCTTCTTTCAATTGTGCCGATAAATCAGTTGACAAATCAATCTCTTTTTTCTTCTGAGCTCTGGTAACCATTGGAGCTGCCAACTGTTCGGTTGGGATGATAGGTCTTACCACTTCTTGGCGAGCACTATTATACTGAGGTAATCTGGACAAAGCATCTGCTATGAAGTTCCTTCCACCAGGAATGTACTTCAAGGAAAAATTGAACCGCTTAAAATGTTGCGCCCAGCGAACTTGCTTGGGAGACAGTTTCCGAGGCGTTTTCAGAGCCTCCAGATTTTTGTGATCTGTCCAGACCTCAAAAGGGTGTTTGGATCCTTCTAGGAAATGCCTCCAAGTTAACAAAGCCCATCAAACTGCAAAAGCTTCTTTTTCCCAGATGGTCCATCTTCTCTCGGTTTCAGTTAGTTTACGGGAGGTATAAGCGCATGGTTGCAGGTATCCTTTTTCATTTACCTGAAGTAGTACCGCTCCAACGGCTACGTCACTTGCATCAGCTTGGATTACAAACGGAACGTCCATGTCTGGGTACTTAAGTATGGGTTCAGCAGCAAACAGACGTTTCAGTTTCTCAAAAGCAGCTTGACATTCCATGGACCACTCCAGTGGTGTACTGGGCTTCGGTTTCACCTCCCCTCTGGTTTTAAGGAGATTCGTGATAGGCATCGCGATCTTCGCAAAAGCAGGAATAAATTGACGGTAAAAATTTGCAAATCCCAAGAAACTTTGCAATTGTTTCCTGGTACGGGGAGGCGCCCATTCCAAAACCGCCTGCACCTTCCCCGGGTCCATTTCTATGCCGTCGTGCGATATGCGATAGCCCAAATAGTCAATTTTCTCCTGGTGAAATTCACACTTTGACAGCTTGGCATACAACTGAGCCGCTCGAAGTTTCTCCAGTACTGACCGCACTAGTTTTACATGCTCATCACGAGTCTCTGTGTAGATAAGAATATCATCAAGATAAACTAACACTCCTTTGTACAAATGCTCTTGCAATACTTGGTTTATCATTTGCATGAATATTGCAGGCGCCCCCTGTAGGCCAAATGGCAGGATGTTGAATTGAAAACACCCCATCGGGCAGTTGAAAGCAGTCTTCCATTCATCCCCTTCTTTGATTCGGATTCGGTAGTATGCTTCTCTCAGGTCGAGTTTCGAAAAAATCTTTCCTTTAGCGAGGTGGGCCAGCATGTCCTTCATCAGGAGGAGGGGGTACATGTTCTCCACCGAGATGGCGTTGAGATTGCGGTAGTCCACCACCAAGCGTAAGGAACCATCTTTCTTCTCCCGTAACAACACTGGAGCCGCCACCCGGGGCCTAGCAGGTTGGATGAAACCACGTTCTAAATTTTTTTCAATGAATAACCGCAATTCCCCTAATTCCCGTGGGGTCATTGAATAGAGTTTCGGTTTTGGGAGTTTCACTCCTGGCAAAAATTCGATACTGCAATCCGTTGAGCGATGAGGAGGGAGCTCATCCGAGGCCTTCTCCCTGAACACCTCCTTTAAGTCCCAGTATTCCTCTGGAATTTTCTCCTCCCCTTTCAGAATCTCAGTGCCAGTAGAAGCCAATTCTGTGGGATTTTTGGGTCTCAATTTGGATTGCCCCTCCCCTTCTGGGAGTTGGTCTGTACGTATGCGTAGCGATCCCTTCCTCCAATTAACATGGGGGTTCCATTTCCGGAGCCAAGGCAAACCCAGTATTAAGGGGCGCTCCATCCCAGGAGCCACAATAAAACACAGAGTCTCTTTATGGTTCCCCATTGTCATCTCCACTGGTTCCATTATAAAATGAGCAGGTCCACCCCCGGCTACCGATCCATCCAATTGGCAAAAAGCTATGGGCGTTTTCAGAGTCTTTAGCCTTAAGCCCAGCTTCTCTACCACCTTTGAACTGATTACGCACCTTGTGCACCCAGAGTCTAACAAAGCCAACATGTCCCCTTCAGCCCCTGACGTGGGTACCCTTAATCTCACTGGAATGGTCATAGGGCCCTGGTTCGGACTTACCAGTGCGTCGTCTTCCAATTCGGATTCACTCCCTTCAGAAGAGGTTGGAGTTCCCAACCCCCCTCTTTTTTGAGGGGTGACCTCTACAACCTCCTCCGCTTTTAGCGCCGATCCACGAGGCGTGGCTGGAGGCCTCTCAGACCTTCTCTCTCCTCCTGGCGCCCCTTTTGGTTCCAGCTTGGCACGGCAGTCTGCAGCCCAGTGGCCCTCTTTCCCACATCGGAAACATGCTCTGGTCCTGGGTTTTGCCGCTGGTCTTCCCTTTAGAGGTTTTAAGGCTTCTTGAGGCCTGGTGAGAGGGGAATTCTTCAAACCAAAATCCCCCTGGCGTCTGTTTCGGGTTAGGTCAATCTCCACCTCTGCTGCCAGCACGTACCACTGCTGCAGCTCACCAGGGTCTCTTCTGGCCACGCAGCGTTGATAAACATCTTCATTCAGCCCATCCTTAAAAGCTTCTATCAGGGCTCCCTGGGACCAGCCGCGGATATGGCACGCCAGCTCCCTAAACTCCTGGGTGTAATCAGCTACTGACCTTCGCCCCTGATTTATGGTTTTCATCCTGATTCTAGCCTTGCGTTCAGCTAGAGGATCTTCAAATCTAGTGCGCAATGCTGTCATGAACTGGTCATAATTCAGCAGCTGAGGGGCATTATCATTATGCAAAGTCACCATCCACTTTGCAGCCGTTCCCTCCAGAGCCCTGGTCACACACCTGACTTTGGCCGCTTCTGAGGAAAAATCCTGCCCATACTCCTCCATATGGCTCCAAACTTGTGCTAGGAAAAATCCTAATTCCTGAGGGTCCCCTCCATATTTTACTTCCAACGGAGGCACTTTTGGAGCTCTACGCCTTCTGGCAATTATCCCCCCAGCCGGGGGGCCCTATGCTGCTGCCTGTTGCGCCGGCCCAGGTTGATTTATGGGGGTGGCTGCTCTGGTTCTTCTGCCTGGGGCTACCTCCCCCTCTTCCCCCTCATACCTTTGATCAGCTTGAGCCTCTCCGGCAGCTTCATGTAAAAGTTGCATGGCTTGCGTTAGTAAGAAACCTCTCCGTTCCTTCTCCTGCCATGGCTCATCTTTCCCTCGACGACGGGTCATGGTCACTCCTGGAGGGGGCCTTTCCTCAGGATCCTTCCAACTGACTCCCAGGGACCATTTAGGCTTCACAGCTGGGGTTTCACCAAGACTTAGCTCTGCTAAGAAGTCGGCCTCTTCTGCTCCCTCCATCAACAGGGATTCAGGTCCTCCAGTCGCTCCCTGGTCTTCTTGGTTGCTGGCTGGACTAGACATTGTTTGTTAGCAAACCCCCTTGGAAGAAAATTTGGGTTTTCTCCGAGTGGGCTGGTAAAAGGGAGATTCAGAATAATGTCAGCTGGTGCTCCCTTCAAAGTCTAAGAAAGAAACACTTAAACTCCAATTGTTAGAGTAAAGATATCTTTTACTGGAAATCAAAGTGGTAGCAACAAAAGAATTCTGAATCTGAGGAAATGAGCGCGAAAAACACATATACAAAGTGATGGCAACGTTCCCACCCCCAACAGTCCATATTGCTCCTCCAATGAGAAATGGTGCATAACATCATGTGGGCATCTTCAGGTGGTGATGAGGCCTCTGTCCGTTGACCTTGGCATAGTTTGATAAAGAGTCGCAGTTGCGCATAGCAAGGAATAGAAAAGCAAGGAATAGAAACTTAAGTAAGACTCCCCCTCCCCTAGATATACAGTTTCGTTTCCTACTCACTCCAGCACGCTTCCCAAATATATCATGGCCCATTACCCCCCCCCCCGTTACTTATGGCAGCCGAAAGATGCAAAGCAGAAAAAAGGAAATAAAGGAAGAAATCTTGAAGGCTGACACCCACAGCTGTTAAAAAGAAAGCTTAAGAGGAAAAAACAATTAAAGGATCTTTGCTTATCCTTCAAAAGGTAATACATTCCAAGTCTATCACTATTTATATTAAGTGCTGCCTGCAATTAGTGCAGGTTCGAATCCCACCAGGCTCAAGGTTGACTCAGCCTTCCATCCTCTCGGGGTAGGTAAATTGAGGACCCAAGATTGTTGGGGAAAATAAGCTGACTTTGTAAAAATGCCGCTTGGGGGGGCCAAAAGCTCTAGTAATAAGTAGGCATATACAATGGAATGAAGGCTATTGCTGAGCATTTAGCATGGTGCTCCTTAGACTGTTAGCCGCCCTGAGTCTCTGGAAAAGGGCGGCATATAAATGTAATTTAAAAAAAAAGTGTAATTGAACTATAGGTACACATATGTTTGTTCTAAATAACTATCATACTTAGTTCATTTGCCAAAGTAAATGATTTCTAAATATAGCTAAACCACAATTTGTTCTTTTAGCAGGAATCAAAATTCATTATTAAGAGATAGAATTTAACTCTTATTATTATTACAAATATAATCTTGTTACCTCATATATTGTAAATTTATTACAGAAGGCAAATCAATGGGTCAAACTCAAATATTTCTTGTTAATGCTTTATTAGTGTACTTTTTTCAAGCTCCTTTGTTGGACAAACATAATGGAAACTCCAAATAAAAATTTAGAGTTTTCAGTTGTTCAGAACAAGAGAACTATGGCATTCCATTTCACTCATTTTTGTTAAAGAACATATTGAAATAACCATTAGGCACTCAGTTGACACATATTATACAATTTTATGCACATGTCACTTATATATCTTCTACATGTTGATGTGCTCTTCAGATTTTTCTCCTTGCAAAGTAAGAACTATGCTTTTTTGAGCATAGAAAATTTTTTCAAGGAGTGACAAACCGGACTTTTAAAACAAGTCCTTAGATAAGCCAACACAGCAGCAATAACGGAATATTATACATTATTAATTAATATAGTTTACCCTTGATCTCAAAACCTTAAAAATGTTTTTTACACTTATTCAAATACACATGCATTACATGAAAATATTGCACTAAAGTTAGAATTGAGAGTGGAATTCCTATTTTATTTTTTTAAAATGATTATACTTTCTGGCAGCTTTAAAATTTGTTTAGTTGTAGCAAAACCAGAAACAGAAGCTTGAGGATGAGCTATATAAATATTAAACCTTACTATCCATTCTCTTAAATTAAGGCTAAATAAGTGCATTTGTTGGACAATGGCACATTTATTTTCAGAGGCTAGTTATAGCGTTCACAGGCTGGGATGTGTGTGACTAATTATGTGCAATAATAATATAAATTTTATGGATGCTTTAAAGGGTATAAAATGATGTGAGTTAATTATAATAATTTATTATGGCAATGCATATAATATGCGTTATCTCCCTATAGGCTCATTTGAAATTAAATACAGATGACAAAACACTATGGTACAGTAACTAAGAACATATAAAGCATATTGTATTTCCTTAATGCAAAGATTTATTGGCTAAGAAATAAATTTCTAAAGTCAACGACTAAGAATAATCCTAAAACCTAGAGATGATATTCATGGATAAGAGATACATTCTATTTTACTGACAGAGATCTGTCCATTTGTATTTTAGATCTGGGATAATAAACGAGAATTAATTCAAGTTCAAGTAAGAAATCAAAGGAAAGTTCTAATTTGTCTCCCACTGGGCTTCCTTTGTCTGATAGTCTATGTAGATTCTAGTTGCCCACCACTTGAAAAATCAACTGCCTGGAACACAAGGACATTTAGAGGTCAATAGATCTGTTGAGAGAACGAAAGTTTAAATTGCAGAGGTAATTTAAAGCAGGGCATTTAATTTAATTTAAAGCCAATCTTTTTGACCTCAGGGACCACCAAACTCTTAATTTTAAATCCCAGAGACCACTAACCAGTTCTGTGGGTGTAGCCTGGTGGTCATGTGACTGGTTGGGCATGGCTTGTATGTAAAAAATTTGCCTGCAAGCAAACTCATAAAATTAACTCACAATACATCATGTATGTAAATATTGATTTTTTTATTAAAAAAAGAGCAACTTTTACTCAAAATCAGGCAAAGCAGGCAGGCAGATTGAGTTGCTCAAAGAATCACAGATTCACTTGAAAATCTGTGTTTCTGTCATCGGCTAGCTCCATCTGCACTGCTTCAGTCCTAAGGAAGGTCTAAAAATTAGCTAGAAAGCAAGAAATAAAACGATTTCCTGCTTTCTAGCTAATCTAAATCTCCTGGCACAGCAGAATAACTGATGGTTGAAAAAAGGAAAAATAGCAACCTAGCAGGCAAGTTTGCCAGGTAAGGAGTGAGTGGGCAGGGAGCGTTCTCGTAGGCTATGTGGGCGGTGCAGTGTTGTGTTCTGCGCAGCCTGGATTAATTGCTTTGGGGGGTGCTCTGGGGGTGACATTTCTCTGCAGACCACCAAAATTTTTTCACAGACCACCAGTGGGCCACGGCCACCAATTGGCGACCACTGATTTAAAGGACCCAATATTCCTTTAACTAAAATACAAAGACCACCAGAATGGACCATGTTTAACAATAGAAGTACTGGTGTCCTATTTTTCTATGTAATTTTTTTTGTTTTTAAAAATAGAAACATTTATATATATAAATCTAATTATAATTTGTATAGCCAAACTATTTTTATTGTTTCATTAAGAAATGGGAAAAGAGAGAAAACAAAAAATCAGAAATGTATTAAAGAAGGCCAACTGTTACATATATTTAGAAGCATGGAGCATAATAGACAGGAAATGATACTTCATGTATTTTATCTTAAACTGTCCTGCTACCATTAAAATGTATTACACATATAGTATATAGTTCTGTAATAATATTTTTTGTAAAAAGCCACAATTGCAATTTAGCACAATTGCAATTTACATGCTTCTTATAATAAACATGTAAAAAATTCTTTTTCAGTTTGGTCAGTACTAAGCAAGCTTCATATTGTTGAAACAATGCTGCTCCTTTCATCTTTTGTTTATTTTGAAGCTGCAGATTATTTTCTTCTGACTATAAATAGCAATGTCAGTTACAAGATCTTTGCAAATACAGTAGTATTCACACTCAAAAACATTTCTTCAAAAGAAATGAACCAAATATTTTTAATGAAAATGTTCAATATCAAGAGTAGTACATTAATATAGTAGTTTGTCTATTCTTAGGGATTTAAACATATTTTTAAATAGATGATATATTATTTTGAAGTTGAAACAAATAAACTGTACTTCTTGAAAGTTTCAGGGATTCTTGATAAGAAAAAAATAAATAAGAAAAAAAATGTAAATTCAAGTCCAAACAATTAATTCATAATTAGGCATTATGTTGGAAGTCAAGAAACAGATGGGGCATTCCATGTAGAAAAGATTTATTAAAATTTATAATGTGCAAAAAATATTAAAAGCTGTGATAATGCTGCTTATATTCCTTCATATATATATGATATATTCAGGAATTTGCTGTTTTTTGCAGATAACTGTTTAGGAAGTCTGTAAGATTTTTATATCAGTAACAACTCATTTTAGTAATTTACCAGCTGAAGTGAATGTATTAGAGTGATTTATTTAAGGTCAAATAGGACAATTTTTTAAAAGAAATTTCTAAAGTAAAGAGCATTTTATTTGTTTCTTTCTTAAGATCCCACATTATTAATAAGGAAATAAATTTACTAACTCTTGGTCTAATTTTAAATATTGTTTTGAGCCGTCTCATTTAAAAGTTATATGTACCCTTGAAAGGATTAATTTGAAGAATATATCAAGACCCTTAAAACTATTTTTTCCTAACCTATTCCACTGAATAGTAAAACTTGAATAAGTTCATAAAGGTTTTCCACATATTAAACAATTTGGAAAAATAATTTGAAAGCATAGATTTTTTTTATAACCATTTGTTCACTAAACTTCTCATCATGCTAGTCCAACTTCTGCAGAGCTAGGGAATATTCATAATACAAATCAAATCATACCTGGTTCTCACATTGCATAATCTCCTAGTTACAAGCAAAGCAGTCAGGTCCTCTATTTCTATCCTATAAGTTGTGCTTTACTTTAATCAATGGACCCAATAACATTTTTCATTGTTGGCAATCACAATCTATAAGATTTGGAAGAGACAGAGATTTTCACAGCAAACTAGTAATCTTCTTTTGTTACATAAAGATACACCAAATCATTTAAAACACATGAATCCAGTTCATGATAGTGGTTGCATTAGTGATGAAAAATGAGAAGAATCACATTTTAATGTATATATTAATTATCTAATATAAGATTCTAAAAGATTGGTGTGAGAATAAAACACCATGAGTTAAAACTTGAGTTTTAAGCCCCAGAGAACATGCCCAGATTTTGACCAAATTTTACAGTAGGGAGTGTCACCTTTTCTGTAAATAAGATGATTGTGAAGACTGTAGTTTGTTTTTATATATCTGCATCTGCTTCGAACGTGAATGCAATTTTTTGAAGAGATCATGGAATCCATACTCTGAAAATAAGGTTTCCAAGAAGCCCTCCAGGAAAACATATACCATTCTCTTATTTAGCTGAGTATGCTGGAACATTTCAAAGACTCGGAGAATGCCTTTTCTTGTTGTCTCAGCACCAAGGATATGCTTCAACTCATCTATAGAAATCACAAAAAAAAACTTCAGTAGAAGCTTTATCTTCATTTTCACATACACATTAATTGAATGAATTTCTGATTATAAATTATTAAAAATACTGTTTAAAATGGATTCTATAAAAAGTTTAATATTACATTCAAGAAAGATTACTTATTTATATAAGTATTATTTTCTCAAATTGTTTTATAAAACATCATTTATATGGCGGGAAAACAAGACTGAATTTAATTATTACATTTGATGGTATTTCCTATTTCTCTTCAAGAAGTAATTCATTTTAATACATTCCACGTACCAGGCATTACTCCCAACAGTTTTGTTTTTGCAGCAATTCGTGTTCGCATTCTGATTGCATTATCTCTGTGTGGAACAGTTTCAGCTAAAATGCCATTTGGCCAAAAGGCATCTCTTGAAGGAGACAAATATATTTATTAAAATGACTATCATTTTAGAATTACAATATCTGAAATAGTGCTGTACCAAATGCATCTTGCCTATGTCAGGTTTGCATGAAATAAATGCACAGCACTTGAATGATTTTTTTTTCTTGATAAATGTATGTGCATTATCAGGCTAAGCTTTTGAGTGATTTACTGAATTTATAATGTTTTGGTATTATACCTATGACTGTATTCCAGCTTGTAAGGTGTAGCCCAATAAAACAATATTAAGCTCAGCCAGCAGTCAGTAAAATCTAGCTAGGTGGTAGATGCAAAGTTACATACACTCTCTCCTCATTTAGTGATTATGTTTCTTTCCAATGACTGGTTATTACATGAATAGATAACTGTGATAAGGAGATTGCAAAGATCATTGGTTGTTGCTACTTCATTCAATAAAATTCTGTTCTAGAGAGTCCTGTGTGTGACATTTCTACCTCTTTTGCCTCTTCACAGGCAGATTAATTGCTTAAAAAGCCAACTCTTCCTGAGTTGCCTTTTTCAGCAGCATAATGCTTCTTTAAAAACTGCAAATTAATAAGATCTTTATGACTTTAACTTATAGAACCCCTTGGGCAGCTGCTGCTATTGCCTAAAACTGACCAGACGTTGATCAGTTTCACACTGAAGACTTTTGTTGTCAAGTCCAGAAATTTAGTGATAAATGCATACATTGGTCAAAAAATGATTTTTAAATTACTATATTTATGAATGTTGCATTTGTGAATGCTGCTAACCAAAGTAGTTACCAAATGAGGAGTGATTGTACAGCTATCCCATTTAATCAGAAGCAAAAGCTTTGAATTTTTACTGCAAAGAGTTTTTGCACCTTTTCTTTCTGTATCTATTTGTAAATCATTTGCTTTCTACAAAGTAAATATTTTTGTAAATGGCTAATAATATCTTAAGGCTTAATAAGCTCTAATGAAGAATAATTTATCTTGTAACCACTAAAATTAACTTTAAGGGAACCTTTCCCTGTTTTAAAGACCTACCTAAACCGTTTAACTGCATCTGCTACTTGTTCAGGAGATGTCATCCAATCAACATGATCAACTATTTTTCTGAAAAAATACAATTTCTGAATTAATCTTTTTGAAATAAGTATTGGTATCCAAACTAAATTACTTTAACCTGGGTCCCACTAAAGTCACAAGATCATTTCTAAGGTCAACTACAAATGAGTCCAACCTACTTCACAATAATTTAAAAAAATCCTTTTGACAAAAAATAAAAAATACAACAATAGTAAAAAGAAGAGAACAGAAAGGATATGCTCCATTTATATATATTCTCTCTAGTAACAAATTTATTGCTGATACAATTGCTAGAGTATTTTTACATTTTGCAAATATGCCGGCTGAAAACATAATTTACAGAGTATCCAGAATAGGGAAAGCTCCTATGAAGTCTTTATGGCTTATTAATAACATCAAACAATTCTTGAGAATTAGAAACAGTTAATTCTGATAATTATGATGAATGTAATTTAATGATAATTTCACTCCAGGTTTCCCATCTAAACGAAACCAGGTAGATAGGAAGAAACCAGGTAGATAGGAAGATAGGGGCACAAATTGCTATTTTAGTTTTATTAAGTAGTTAAAAAAGACTGGAACATAATAAGCAATGGAATCTCAGCTTCTGTTTCTAAAAAGAAAACAGAACAACTATTTATGTATTTGCTTACTCAGAAAGATGGAGCAGTAGATGTCTAGAGAGTGTTCAGTTACTCATGCCCTAGTCATTTGTTAAAATAATATCATAATATATTCTACAGGGAGCTGTTCTTGAAGACATTTTACAAAAATGTAGCACTCAGGTAGTGATTGATGAATTCTAAGGGTATTCTCAATGCTTTGGGAATTGCATTGTTTGCCAGTTAGTTTCTGGGCACAATTAAAAGTCCTCTGGCCATCATTATCTGATAGATCACCTTCTTCTATATTCATCTGCATGCCCAGCACATAAAATATTATCAACTTTCTCAAGTCCTATCCACAGAAGTACGTCATCTGATAGGCTCTTTAAAAAGGAATTTTTTAGAAGCTTCTCTGCTTCTTCTTCCTCCATGCAGATATTTGATCAGCTTCATCTTCCCTTGGTTTTATAAAAAGAACTACTTGTTTCTTCTTGCAAAGGAGAATGATGTCGTATTGCTGAAGGTGGGGTTTGACTTTTATTATTTCTTCATTTTTTCTTTTCAATTTTTTAATATATGTATGTTAAATGTCTCTCTCTCTCTTTCTCTCTCACACACACACACACATATTATAAAGCGGCTGCATATATGGTATAAAGTAGTTGAATTTATGGTAGATAGGGACATCAAAAATATTAAGCATGGCAAAGCTCCACCCTTCTGCATTATACTAGTGTTTGTTATATGTACAAAAAGTAAAGCTTGATTATATTGGCATATTGTTTATTTGCACTGCAAACATTGCTGATGTGAAGCATGGAGCCTGATGAAATAATTGTGAAACAGCAGGGTACACAATCAGACAGGCAACTCTTTCCTTATCTTGTCTATTCTTTGCAGGCCCAGCAATATGAGAAAAGCAGTTTTATATTCACATCATATTCATTCCCTAATTCACAATGTCAGTAGTCCTCAACTTACAATCACAACCGAGCCCAGAATTTATGTTGCTAAGTGAGAAATTTGTTAAGTGAATTCTGCCCCATTTTACAATTTTTCTTGCCATATTTGTCAAATGAATCACTGCAGTTGTTAAATTAGAATCCCAATTGTTAAGTGAAATTGATTTTTCCATTGACTTGGCTTGTCAGAAGGTTGCAAAAGGGGATGCCATGACCCTAGGACACTGCAACCATCATAAACATGATTCAGTGGCCAAGCATCCAAATGTAAATCACATGACCATCAAGATGCTACAAGAGTTATAAGTATGAAAAATGGTCATAAATCACTTTTTTCAGTGCCGTTGTAACTTTGAACGGTCACTAAATAAACTGCTGTAAGTCGAGGATTACCTGGATAGTCATTTTCAAATAATTGTTGTTTAAAACTGGGAGCATAGATTTGTATCTTTTCCACTAATGCAGAGGTTTTTAAGAATGAGGAAATGAAAGACAGTACTTATTTATTGTATATCCGTGCATTGCTCTAATAAGTTGCTGAAGCAAATTTTTGATATTTCGCCGTAGCCATTGATTTCTTTCCTTCAGATCGAATATTTCATCCATGAGTAGCAGCATTATTTTAAGAGGCACATTGTCTTCTACCTAATAAAATATAATGGAGTACTTATTGTTTAAAGTGAAAAAGATTACTTAGCTTAAACAACATTAAATTGCTAGTTTGTTAAAATGTTTATTAATACTAGAATTCTTGTGTTCAAGCGACTATACTGAACTAGATCCAGTAATATTTATTCTTGAAAAGAGAAACGATTTCTACATGATCTAGCAAATAATGACACAAAAAGGAGATAATTTTCCACATGTTTTCTTTCCGAAGATTCCCATGACACTGGAAGGCTACTGTTGTAGAATACTGTAATGGCAAAGGAAAGATAAATGAAAGCTCTTATTTTCCTTTTTCACTTTCATGCATAACTAGCTTTCTTTCTATTTGTGCATGCAGAGGACCACTGGACAAGGCCTTAAGACCTGATTAATTAGAAGAACAAACGATTTTATTAGTATGTAGACTTCAGAGCTCCTTCCTTAGAATAAGCATCAGCACAGACCCACCTAGGAAAAGTGCTATCCATCAGTTGATCTAATCTAGGAAATTTAGAAAAGGATGGAGCAACGTAAGATTCTGATCTGCTGTCACATTCCTCTACTGGGTGTTGTAACATTTCATTTTATGGCCATGAATGTTTATTGTTTTTCAATAAAAGTTGTTATTCTTTTGCTTTTTCAACAAACCATTTTGGCTTACTGAATCCATAAATCCATATAGTGCTGGTGATGATAACCTCACACTATTTGAGAGGATCATTAATGCTACAGATTTTATAAAATAGAGTAGCAACATAAAGATTCAAATCATTTATAGGTAGAAAACTTTACTACAGTCTTTTACATTCAAAATGTTTGTAAGTATTCAAAATATATCAAAATATAACAATTAATATTTAACAGCTAAAAACTGAAAAAGGATCCTGTCTTACATTTTTGTGAGATAAATATAAAAACTTCATAATAATTCATTTTATAGTATTACTTTTAAAATCTATTATGTGAACAATTTTACATTTAGTAATAGTTCACCTATATTTCTACCAGTATGTTCTCTAAAAAACTGAAGAAATACAATATGTCTTGAATTCAAAATATGTCTTGAAAATAAATGAGGGAGCTAAAGTATCTCATGGCTTTGCAATTATCTACTGGAATTTATTACTTTGTTTATCATCTTTAAAGAGCACAGCACTGTGACATATTGCAAATTGAATCTGCAATATAAAAATGTTTTAGAAATATTAATTTCAGACAAATTTTTGTTAGCATTCTGTTGCCCCTTTACATATCATTTTTACAAATCTAAAAAGCATTTTCTGAACCATTAAAATGCACAATGGATTGTGAAATGTTATAATACAAATCCAATACAATAAGCACCCATCAATGTGCCCAATATGGTATGCCATTATTCCATTACCATATATACCATTATAATATGGTATACCATATTATAATACCAATATACCATGAATTAGAGAATGAATATACCAATGATTAGGTCAGAACAGAGAAAATTACAGAGTTCAAAACTAATTTAAACAAGATAAATCTATAATATTAAAAACAATAACATACAAACTCATAAACATATAAAGCTTCTGGGAAGAAATAAGGATATTTGTCAATGTCACAGTCACAGTAAGTAAACAGAAATACCAATTGGAATGCTTTGATGTGGCAAGTAAAAAGTGTGAAGTATAGAACAGGTTCAGATATCTAAACCATGACAAATGAATCCATAATCACTGATAATCTTGTGGATTTGTATTTTCAATAAGATAAATGTCTTCAATTTATTTCATGTATTTGGAATTTGGGAAAGTAGTGGATCACAGACTTAGAATATTCTCTTAGCTAAAGTATCATAGAAATGACAAAGAAATAATCAACTGCTGATAGATTATAAATATCCTGAAAATGCTTCTTTTGTAGTCATACAAGTAAACATCAAAAGAAATGCTCAATCAGTTCTGCATGCCTATCAAAGAGGCCTAAACAAACTCTTAATTGAATCTTGCATGTTTCTGTGGATTTTATACCTGGTCCAAGGATCTGTTTTGTTTTAGGAAACACAACCAAACCACAGGAAAAATATTCAAAAGTTGTAAAAAGAATCACAGGCTATAAATTTTACCATTCCCCCATTGATTAAAAGGGATTGTCATAAATTTCTACCTGTGTTAGGAATCTGTCCACCAATTAGTTGGGTTGGCAATATGTAGGTTTGTAGCTTAAAGACAAAGTTTTACTGTATTGATTTGTACTATGTTCCGATTGGTTGATTGTATTGTGAATTGCCAAAAGAGGGAGCTAGAGATCATGGCTTGCTCTCTCTGACATTCTGTCTCTCTGACATTCTGTTGCTATCTCAGTTTGACCCTGAGACTCTGTTGTATCTAAGCTGTGCTTATACTTTGATATCTTTGTTTATTGTAAATGGCAAAGGCTACCGGTAAGAAGACTTTGTAATTGGATATTATTTGGACTGTTAAATGTATATGACCTGGACTGTTTATTGGATTGTGCTATTTCTTAAAGTAAACTTTAACTCAATTTAGTGTATCTGTGTGTGGCTGATTAATTATTCATAACTACTCTCATAAATGTTTCTATGTGCATATCCTTGTTACTCAAGGGTTATTCCGTACATATCATAACATTGGTTATGGGCCCAGAGAGATATTGAGAATCAGTGTGAATATACAGTTTCATATTCAGCCAGCTGATTGCAGTTTATTGTTAAACTACAAATGGCACAAGAATAGTCAACTAGTATATCCTAGATAACCCAGTTGGATGGAACAAACTATGTTTCCTGGTCTCTGAAGTGCAGCCTACTTCTGCGTAAAGACAGATTATGGACTGTAGTTAATAGTCCACCGGATGTAACAACTTAGGACCAATTGAATGATGATGATAAAAAGAAAATAGCTGACTTTAACCGGTATAATGAAAAGGCTCTTAGTATAATACTGACACTGAGTGATCAGCAGTTAGTCCATATTCATGGTGAAGAATCTGCTGCTAGGTGTTGGGACATTTTGAAGAGGATTTATGTTCAAGATAGTGTGGGTGCACACATACACCTTACACATAAACTGTTTAAAGCCCGTCTTCTAATTTACATCATTCTTTCAATGAATGAAAGTTTACATCATTCTTTCTTCTTTGGATGAAACTTATGATGATTATGTGTCTTCACTGGAAGTTTTAAACAGAGATGAACTTACATTGACTGGCATAACTGGAATACTGTTAGAAGAGTCAAGAAGAAGGCAAGATAGAAATCAACTGAAAGAAAGACAACCACAGGAAGAAAAACTGTCTTCAACTGCCTATATTGTTAGGAAATGTTTTTCTTGTGGGGCTAAAGGTCATATAGCCAGATACTGTAAAAAGGATAAGAAACAGAATGCTATTAATATACAGAGAGCTTGTAAAGATGTTAGTGTAGCTATATCAAGTACAACTACAACTGTAAACCATGATATATGGGTAGTTGACAGTGGAGCATCACAGTGTATAACTAAAAGTAAAGAGAGGTTTGTTAACATGACAAAGAGTAAACAGCATGTATCATTAGCTAATGGATGGAAATTGAGAGCATCTGGAGAAGATACTGCATGTTGTTCATGTATTAATGAACATTTACCGATGCTATATGTACCTAGAATGATATTTAACTTGCTATCTGTAAGAGCAATGGTAAAAGCAGGATTTGTTGTAACCTTTCAGGGAGATAAATGTTTAATTGAAAAACAGGGTAAAAGCATTATTGCAAGATTGGATAATGGTTTATTATACATGATAATCCATTAATTAATGCTAACTCAGTTTATGAGAATAAAAAGCCTCATGATGAATGTATTCATCTGCTCTATAGATGTATGGGACATATAAATTTCAAAATGTTAAAGAAAACTGTTGAGTTATCTAATGGTACGAAATTAAAACCTTGTACAAAGTATTTAAATTGCAATGTTTGCAATCAAGAAAAAAGCGAGGTAACTCCTGCAAATAGGGTAAATGGATTCAAAACCAGTGAACCATTAGAGATTGTTTTTGCTGATATTATTGGACCTATAAACCTAGTTTAGGTGGAGCCTGTTACATATTAAGTATAATTGATCATTTTTCCAGATATGGTTTCTGTTATTTAATGAAAACGAAGACAGAAACATACCAGCATTTTGTAAACTGGTTAAAATTTGCTGAAAGGAAAAAGAAAAAGAAGGTTATTAGCTTAATAACAGATAATGGTACTGAATTTACCAATAGAAAATTTGAAGCCATGTTGCAGAAAGCTGGCATTGAACATAAGTGTTCCATATAGATCACAACATAACTCATATTGAACATAGAGGACAAAATTACAGGCCATGGCTAGGACTATGATTTCAGATTCTGGTTTATCAGAGAAACTTTGCGGTGAAGCAATAATGTGTGCTAACCATGTTTTGAATAATGTAGTGAATTCAACAACTGGAATAGAAAAAAGCTAGATCTCAGTTATTTGGAACCCCAGCATGGGTTCATATTCCCATGCAAGTAAGGCGAAAGGGACAACATAGAGCGAGAAAATTATAGGTTATGAAGCTAATCATAGATCATTTAGATTTTGGGAGCCAGGTACTGCTAATGTATATTGCAGTGCAAGTGCTAAATTTCTGGAGCATGTTGGCTGGACAAAGGAATATAATAAGATACAGGATAGTGTTGTTATTGAGACTCCATTGTTTACCGATAATCCTAATGATAATAATATTGATGATAAGATAGTGGAGGAATCCTCAATAGACGAATCATCAATAGAAGAAAGCTCTATGACTGTAGAAGACGAGGATTTGATAGGAGGTAAAGGAAGAGGACATGCCAACAACATGTACTGAGTTGCCTAAGAGGTTAACTAGGGAGAGATGTCCACCTGACAGATTTCAAGCAAGCATTGTATGTCAGGTTAATACAGAACCTTCTAACTTCAATGAAATAAAACTGAACCCTACAAAGGATCAGGTAGCTTGTCAGGAAGCTATGAATAGGGAGTTAAAATCATTAAAGGATTTAGAGGTGTATGAGGATGTAAAGTTACCACCAGGTGAGTGTGCAATAGGTTGCAAATAGGACTAGATGGGACTATTACCCATAAAGCAAAATTAGTTGCTCAAGGATTTGCTCTGTCAGATAAAGACTATGATGAAGTGTTTGAGAGCAAATACATTAAGAGCAGCATTAGTTTGGGCAGCTAAGAATAAATGTAAAATAAACCATGTAGATGTTGAAACCGCATATCTATATGCACCTTTACAATATACCACCTATATGAAAAAGCCAATAGATTTAAAGGATGATGGAAAAACTGATTATTGGAAATTAAAGAAAAGTCTTTATGGTCTAAAGCAATCCGGTTATGAATGGAATAAATGTATTGTAAAGGAATTAGTTTCAATAGGTTTTAAAGCTGGTATAGCTGATCCTTGTTTGTTCCGAAGAGAAAAAGATGGTTTAATTTCTCTATTACTGTTATTTACGGATGACATAGCAATTATAATTAAAACTGAACAAGAAGCAAATGATATTGTTTATAGATTACAGAAAAAGTTCAGGATTAGAAATTTAGGGGAAATTTGGGTCTTGATATAGTGAAAACAAATAAAGGTTTTAAAATTTTGCAAGCCAAGAAGATTAGCCAATTATTGAAACGCTATAACATGGAGCATTGTAAATCTGCTAAGACACCAATGAGTAAGGAATTTACACGTAGTGATATCAAAAGTCCTATGTTTGATAAGGAAATATATCAATCCTTAATCGGTAGTCTATCATATCTGGGTAATTGATCTAGATCAGGTATATCTTACAGTGTAAACCAGTGAACCAAATGAAAGGCATTGGCAAGCAGCTAAGCGAATAATTAGGTTTGTAAAACACACAATCAATTATTTATTATATTTAGAACCAAGTAACGAATTAGTGTTAACTGCATATGCTGATGCAAGTTTTGCTACTGATATAATGACTCGTAAGTCAACATCAGGTATAGTGGTAATGTTGGGTAATGCTTTCATAGGATGGAAGTTTATTAGGCAACAACATATTAGTTTATCCATTATGGAAGTGGAATTCTCATGTTTATCATTAATGTGTACAAAATTGATATATTATAAACAATTGTTGAACGATATTGGAATTACTGTACGTGACCCATTTATTGTTTATGAAGACAATCAATCTGCAATTAATATGGCTACTAATTTAGCTGTTAAAACAAGGTCTAAACATACTGATTTGAGATATTTGAACGTTAGACAATGTGTTCAAAATAAATTAATTCAGTTAGAATACTGCATGACTGAACATAATATTGCAGATCATTTCATGGAAGCTCAAGATGCAACTGAGCATAAAGAGTGTTGAGAGAATTATGGTTTAAAGATGTAATGTATTATATGTTGATCAACCGAAAGGGGAGTATGTTAGGAATCTGTCCACCAATTAGTTGGGTTGGCAATATATAAAGCTACAATGTATGTTTGTAGCTTTAATACAAAGTTACTGTATTGATTTGTACTATGTTCCGATTGGTTGATTGTATTGTGAATTGCCAAAAGAGGGAGCTAGAGATCATGGCTTGCTCTCTCTGACATTCTGTCTCTCTGACGTTCTGTTGCTATCTCAGTTTGACTCTAAGACTCTGTTGTATATAAGCTGTGCTTATACTTTGATATCTTTGTTTACTGTAAATGGCAAAGGCAACCGGTAAGAAGACTTTGTAATTGGATATTATTTGGACTGTTAACCGTATATGACCTGGACTGTTTATTGGACTGTGCTATTTCTTAAAGTAAACTTTAACTCAATTTAGTGTATCTGTGTGGCTGACTAATTATTCATAACTACTCTCATAAATGTTTCCATGTGCATATCCTTGTTACTCGAGGATTATTCTGTACATATCATAACAACCTGCATGTCAAATAATTAGCTGATAGATTCCTATAGCTGTCCAATTCAACCAAAGGACTCTGTATTAAGCATTCCATAAATAAATTATTCACAATATTATTTTTGACTTTATAAATATACAATAATTATTTGAAACTGAATGTTCATTTTTATCAAAATTCTGAAATACAAAAAAATTATTCTGCTGATATTTGTTTTCATATTTTATTGTTTTGATGTAGGATATAATGCTCATACATTCAGGGCTTGACTTTGTGAAGAAACTGTCTTGCTAAGATGGACTGCTTTGACAACTGAGTCCAATATAAGACATAGGGATTTGAAGTTAAAAAAAAACATTGTTCATGCAAAATAAGAATTTATAAAATAGATACTAATGAAAGGATGGATATATTTCAACACATAAAAAGACAATGCAATTTGCTATTTTGTAATTAATATTGATTTCTGCTGAAATTAATCAAGAATTAACTCACATTATCATCTAGGTGTGCTGAAACCCGACAGTGTTTAGGATCAACATATGTCTTCTGCATTAAAGGAGGTTCCTAAATATTTCAGACAGGGAAAAGAAGTTATAAAAGACAGAATAATTTACAAATACAGGGTTACAAAATATAATTTAAAATTGTATTTTATTAACACTTATATATATGTTAAAAAGTCTTACTTATATGTGAGATATTTATATGTGACTCATATATAAGTCTTACTTATATGTGAGTCACAATTTGAAATATGCTATGATTCTCTGTAGTTCAGATAACTATCCACATTTTTATACTTAACAAATAGCAGGATATAAACATACAAATAAAATTTTAATTTATCAAATACAAGCATTTATAACATTATACAATATTTTTATAATTTATAAACAAAGTATAATGTAATATTGACATCAATTACATTATATTTTCATTTTAATGCAGTTTATCCCATAATAATTTGTACAGACCTATATTGTGAATTTACAAATCTTAGCTTTACTCAATATAGCAAGAGAAAAATGAAAATATATTCAATTGCAATTAGCTTCTCTCTCTTCCTTTTTATTTAGTCATTTAAATTTATTTATTCAAATATTTAAATAATCTTTAAAAAGAAATATGCATTCATATGTGCAGAGCAGAGGTAGGTTAGCAATGACAAGCCCAAATGGAATAAATAAATATTTTATTCAGGGATAGGTAAATGATTGATGAAAGCAAGGCTATTTAGAAAAATGAAACAAAAAAAAAATTACTTCAGATGTGTTTCACCCAGCAATTGTAGTGTAGATTTGAATTGTGTATATCTAGTCTGTCAAAAATTAAGCCTAACCTATTTATTTTTACACTGAACTACACAATTCAGGGCATGAATACAGAGCATTTCATTTTCTAAGAAGTATGAAATACTGCCAAGACAGATTAAATGGAAATATGTTACATCAGGAAAGCAGGTTTGAAATAAATCAAGGTGTCTTTTTATATGGTAGTTAATTTAAAACAAAACAAAAAACAACTTATAACATGATTCCTCTACATCAGGGCTGTCAAACTCGTGGCCCATGGGCCAGATGCATCATGCCCACATCTGGTTTAGAAAGGAGAAAAAAGTCCTGATACATCATGTGACATCACCGTGATGACGCAAGTTTGACAATCCTGATCTAAATAATCAAAGTCTCAAAATTCATTTATGGTATCAAATATACCTATGCAAACTTCTAAACTGAGTAATTATAAAATGCCAAACAAACTTAGAAATCATATTATAATAATTGTATGTCTGCATATATTTTTGCAGACACTTATACCCACATATTATATCTGTATCTATATGTAGCACAAAAACTTTGTTCTAATTTATATAAATGTTTATAAAATATTAAAAAGATTCAACTTATCTCAGAAACTGTTATAACTAAGATTAAGACAAATGTAATTAGCAATGCTTATAATCTGGAAAGTGTGAAAATTATTTCTTTCCTACCCAACTTGCATTGAAAGGAAATTTTTATACAAAAAACCTGCTCATATGTAGTTCACTAGTTGCTCAGCTCCAAAGTAACAGATATTTTTTAATTAATCTGTATGCTGTTGGTTCCCAATTGTACTGGAAAGCTAGCAATGATAATCAAAAACATATTTATCCTCAAAAATATCAAACTTACAAATGAAATAAACCATATAAGGAATCAAAATTATGTTCTAAAAAGATATGTGATATACCAAATTCAACACTTCAGTACAAAATGTACCATGCCAGGAATTAATCAGGTTTAACTGGGTTTGGTTTAACTGCTCAGCTCAATCCAGAGTGGAAATGCAGACCAGTTTCCATGAGAAAAAATCCAAATATAGGAACAGCCATGGAAAAATGCTCACTTCCAAGATTTTGTTAGATGGCTTTCTTATGTACATAGGACATGAAGAAGCTGACTCTATTTCACCTGATTGAATGGACAGATAAATATAAGATATGGCATTTCTCAGATCACTATGTCTATAGCTAAGTAGGGCCTTAACAACTAGACATCTAGAACCTGATTTGTATCAGAATTTGGCTTGGAACTATGAAGCTTCTTTAGCACTGGAGTTATCTATTATTGCCTGAGTAGTCACATTTTATATCAATGTAGTTGCTGAAAGCTTTTCAAGGATAACCCCATTTAGTCTGTACTAAAGTAATCCAAATGTAAAGCATAGGTGACTTAGCTTCCATTTGGATTACTCTAATACAGTGTACATGGAGTTATTTTTGAAAAGCTTTCAGCGACTACATTTTTATAAAATGTGATTATTCAGGCAATAATAGATAACTCCAATAAGCAAGGGCTCTCACTTCAGGAATTGTTGAAATTGCTACACAAGATGTAATTGCATATGTGAGAAGAGAGAGGATGCTCTAATTTAATGTGGTCAAGTACTATAATCACTTCCTTATTCCAGTGAACAGCTCTGACCAAACTGAGTACCTCATCCTGAGGAAACTGTCAAAGTTCTTTATCCATTACAAACTGGGGGATGACCAACATAATAGGTTCTTTTTTGTAATGGAAGAGGTCACATTGTAAATAGCAATCACATAGTGATCTGTCCATGAAAATGGGCTATGCTTGATTCCCTCCACTTCCAGACTGTATCTGTTCATTTAGTCTGGATCACTTAGATACATTGGACTCTGAATAAGTTGGTTAAGCCCATGGTTTATTTTATTTATTTATTTTTTATTTTATTTGGTTTGTCAATTGCTTAAAAGATAATAGGTATAAGTAAAATCATAGTTATGAATACATGGATACATATAAGAAAAATAAAAAAAACAATAGGATAGGGGCGGTAGGCATGTTGGTGCACTTATGCATGCCCACTACAGACCTCTTAGGAAAGGGGTGAAGTCAATAGTAGAAAGTCTAAGTTAAAGTTTTTGGGGTTTGGGGTAGAAACCACAGAGTCAGATAGTATTCCAGACATTGATCATTCTGTTGCTGAAGTCGTATTTCCTGCAATCAAGTTTGGTGCGATTAACCTTGAGTTTGTATCAATTGTTTGCTCTTGTATTGTTATGGTTGAAGCTAAAGTATTCGTTGACAGGTAGGACATTGCAACATATGATTTTATATACTATACTTAGATCGGACTGAAGGCGGCATAGTTCTAGGTTTTCTAGGTCTGGAATTTCAAATCTGGTGGCATAAGGTATTCTGCAATGAGTAGAGGAGTGGAGAACTCTTCCTGTGAAATATTTCTGGACTTTCTCAACTGTGCTAATATCAGATACGTAATGTGGGTTCCAGACTGATGAGCTGTATTCGAGTATTGGTCTAGCAAGTGTTTTGTATGCTCTAGTTAGTAGCGTGATATTACCAGAGAAAAAGCTACGTAGGATTAGGTTAACAACTCTTAATGTCTTTTTGGCTAGGTAGTTACAGTGGGTTCTAGCACTTAGATCATTAGAGATGAGTACTCCAAGGTCCTTGAGAGAGTTTGGATCATCAGCAAGGTCTTGATTATTCAGCCTGTATTTTATTTTCTGATTTTTTTTGCTTTTGCTTTTTTGATTTTGGTTGCTAGACAGTTCAGGCTTCTCAGCTCTTCCAAAAGCCCTGCCCAGAAAAGGCAGTTTGAAATTCTCAGTGTCACTAGTTTGGGGTATTCCATTGCTACCCCAGTAACTAGACCAAGCAGCTATGGCAGGCATGTCACTATGAAGCAAGGGGAATAGAATGCAAGCAATAAATCTAATTCCCCCTTCCGGTGTAACTGCATTAATAAGGTTTCGTACTGGTCATCTAAGAAGAGATGACTACTGATGCCAACTGTCTCACAAATGAAAATATGGATTTCACAATTAAATAACAAATGGGAATGGTTTCCTTACAGGCAAATCAGGTATTCAAGGGCTGCAGCCAAAACCCCAAGTCTCTGAGAATCTGATATCATGGTACTTGAGATGAAGAATGAGAGATGGATGGCAGAATTGACCAGAAATATACCTTATTATTATACACACACTGCTAAAAATAATTATTTCTTTCTATTTTATCCCTGCTTTCTTCTTTATTTTTTTCTTAACCTGTGAACTCATAGTGATTAAATAGCTAATATAAGGCATAATTTTATTAATAAAATTAATTTTTTGAGATAATTTTCTCCTATTCAACCTTTTCTGCAACTTCAGTATTTTTTTAAAAAAAATTGAGATTCTGAATGAAAGGCAGAACATAAATAACTAACCTTGTAATTCATTTAAAGAAAAAAGATAGGTTATTACGACTAGAAAATATAAATTTAGAATTTATTTGTGTTATTGAGAAATGATAACGCAAATAAATTTTTAGTGTTTTTTATTATTAATAAGCTACAATTTTTAAAATAAACATTTAATGTATGAACTCAAATATCATACAGAACATCAGACTATTCAAGAATTAAGGTTAATATGGTAGACCATCATGTTCCTACAGCAGATTTCTTCTTAATTTCTTAATAGATTTCCCAGATGCATCTTCTATTTTATAATAAATTCAAAAACTGCCTTAATCTTCAGGTCTGCTTCTTCTTGGGGTAATTTACTACATTTTCAGTCCTCCAATAAAATATTTTACTAGTATTTTACCAATTATTGGCATATTCAACTTTTTACCTGCTCTGTTCTTATTTGTTTAACCAAAGTAACCCAAAACAGTACAAACTGTGTGTCTTATTTAGTATATTCTTACCTTGAAAAATGATTGCTTTATATCTTGTCCCAATCTTTCTGATATTTTGCCCATGTTGTCTGACATTTTTGTCATCCCCTCTGTGAAGCTGTCAGGGATGGACTTGACAGCATTTGAAACATTTCTCATAGAGTTACGCAGTGGATTTACAAATGTGTCCACCTGAAGAGGAAAACATTTACCACGCTTGCAGAAATCTATGAGGACATGATTGCAGTCATCCAATAATGCATGTTGGAAAACATCACACTATTTTGGAGACTAGTAACACAAAATCATTAGTAAAAATAATACATGGTATAAATATAAAGCATTCATATTCAATTATTTTGAATATAAAACATCCTAATCACATACTCGAAGTGAGCATTACTGCATCAGATACATTTTCTTTTTTGTTCTTTATCTAACCCTATATTCAATTCTCAAATCTACATTCTGACAGCAAATTTCTTAGGACAAAATGTGGATTTTGCTATGTTACCAAACCAAGTTTTCAACCAATGCCAAATAGCAACTATAGTTGGAAGCCAGTGAGTTATTTGCATCAACCATAGAAGTTCCATTTGTCTCTTTAGCAGAAACTTTCCACATCATAGCTCATAGCATCATAAACAGATGATTTAAAAAAAACCCAATAAAATAAAAGGGGTGTTCTGGAAAGTTGGTGAAAATTAAAAGGGAAATTGTGAATCATGAAGGCTAATTAGTCTATTAGTTCTCATACAACAATTGGGATAAGTAAAATTTTAATGCAGGCAAATGCTGTGCTGTATGCATATTTTACATTTATATTTTCCTGCAAGATATTCATATAGTATATTCAGGATATTCATATAGTAATAAGTAATGGCAGATCTATATAGAGAACACTGGTAAGAAGGAAAGCAAAATATAATTTTAGAATTAACTCCTCATAGTTGCCATAGCCTATTTTATCTCTCATACATGATGTCCATAATATGATAATCATAAATAATAATATCACTTAGCAAATCTGTGCATTGACAAAATTTCCATCTAGAATTACAAAAGGAACATTTGAATTGGATGCTTGGATTGGCGTGTACTCTAAACTGATTCTACATCCTAGGTTCTGGGGAAGAACTTTATGCATATGAAGGCTCATGTCAGTTAAAGAAGTGACAGCTGTGATTTCACATAGTTGTGCATGTAACAGCAACATCTGCCTATTCTAGGTTCTTAGGAAGGACTCAATATGAGGATAAAAATGTGAAATCTATTATAAACATCGGGCTGACTATGCAATGAATCATTAAACCTTTATGCTGCCCAATTCTTAACAACTTGGACAATTCCTAACAATGAAATAAAGAAATTACAATAAAATAAATAAAAGTTAAGAGATAGCAAATGTGATAAAGTTTAAAGCTCTCTCTTTCTGACTTCATGGATTTTCTAAACAACAGCTACCAGATGTCGGAAGCAGCCTTGGAGTCTCCTTCCAGAGGGAAGGGACTGCTACAGAGGAGGTGTGCTTCCAAGGTCCTGATAAATGACATTGTTTAATTAAAGAAAACCATAATGCACCAGCCCTGAAAAATAGAATTGGCTGGACAGATGTTATTGGAGGCAGGTGGTCTTTCAAGTAAGCAGATTCTATGCTATATGTTATGACATCAGCTGAATTTTTCAGAATACTATTAAATCAGAATGCTAAGGTTAGAATTATCTGATGTTTATAGTAAAACATAATATGTATTATTCATTTATCTGCATGTATTCTGTTCAGTTCTGCATTTCATTTTCAAGTATCTAGAACCCACTGAGTCCCTTGTTCTGTTCATTTATGAAATTACTTTGCCACTCCAAATATGGAAAAGAGTGGCTGCATTTTCAAATGTAAAATACATTAATTATAGAAATCTAGACAACAGGAATAAGGGTTTCTAAACCATATAGCTTGGACAAGATATAGTATAGTAGTTAAGATAAATGCAAGCATGTTGTACACAGGTAGTCCTGACTTCCAATAATTTGTTTGACAGCAGTTCAGAATCATAATTGCCTTAGAGAGGGTGGCCTATACAGTGCTTCTGGCCATTGCAAAACTTTGCTTACATAGATATAGATAAAAGGAAGCTGAAATCCAACAGAGGGCAGTCAGCACAGTAAAGGAGCACAAGTGTGCCTCAGGTGTATTGGCAGGCCCTGGAAGGCCCTAGGTGGGCCACATCCAAGAGACTACTTCTCTTCATTTGGGGACAGCTTGTATTTTGACAGCAAGCATTTTCAGCTCATGAGTGGAACCTCCCAGAGTATCCCCTGTCCCTTGCAGCTCCCTGTTCTGCAACTCCATTAACTTAACGAATTGCATAATTCCTTAATTACTACAATTGGGAATGCTGAGATTGTGGTTGTTAAGCAAAGAAATCACATGGGTAATCACATGATATCTCACTTAATGATTGCTTAACTCAATTGGTAGTCCCAATTGTGGTGACAAATTGAGGACTACCTGTATGCAAGCACTTGCAAGAGAGAAATATAAGGTTTGAAAAATACAGTATAAAATACAGCATAAAATACACATTAAAACTAGCCAATTACAGTTTGGAAGAAGATTTAGATTTAGTTTTTCAAATGGAAATTTTCAAAAATTTTGTGGAGTATACCACTTTGGTTTTGGTGAGTTGATTTATTATATGCTTCCATGGCATCGGACCAGGATATTTACAGACCGCATTCTGCCATTTTCCTCTCACCGTCCGGTGCGCTCCCACAGGGAGGGTCTCCTGCGGGTCCCATCGGCATCTATGTGCCGGCTGGTGACCCCGAGGAATAGGGCCTTCTCTGTGGGGGCGTCTGCCCTCTGAATGGGTTGCCTCCTGAGTTACGTATAGCCACGGACCTGGGGACCTTCAGGCGTGCCTTGAAAATCTGGCTCTTTGACCAGGCTGGCTTGGGCTGATTTTAAATTTGGGTGTTTTACTTTTTATATTAAATTTTAGGGTTTTAGGGAGGGGTTTTAATTGATTACAGCCAGGGCCTTAGTTTAATTTAGTTTTAACTTTTCATATATTTATTGTTTATAAATAAATAAATAAATATTATTATTATTTTCCTGAGACAATTAAGCCAAGTCAACCCATGTAATTTAGTTCAGTTCTTGCAGTGAGGTATAAGTAGGCTGCCAGTGACTGTCCAAAAACTACAACTGATTCAAATACATGAAGTGACTGTAAAATTAAAGGGAATACTGCCTCATAATTTAGGGAAATACAATGTCTATTTTTTAACCTCCAAAATTCTTTTATGTATCAACTTGAATTTATCAAACTGTAAGCAGCCAAGAAGTAGAACATTCAAAAGGTAACTTTTTCCCATATGTGCTTCCGATATGGAAGCTTTGCTCTGAATGTTTCTACTTTTTTGAGAATTTAGGTAAAAACAAGAAATAAAGAGATATTACAATTAGGGACATAACTTTAGAAAAGCCTTCTATAAATCAGAAAGTAAATGATATGATTTTTTTTCTTATTTGTGCAACAATGTTGATGCTTAAAAAGTTACTGGTTTATTAAATTTTAGTGTCATTAAATGCCTTATAAGGCTAACTACTTTAAACATAATTTAAATTAACATATATAATAAACTAACTGAAACACTGTATTTATGAAATTTGTGAAATATCTGCAAAGAATTTTTAAAAATATTAGTTCTGTTACATTTTCAAGCAGAAGTTTACCATTTTGGAAGACATAGGAAAAATTTGCAAGGCATAGTCCTCAGTCTATTCTCAAAGGAATTATTGGTCTCTTCTTCTCCAACAAATAAAACCGGTGTGGAGTGATAACACAAAAGCAATTTTATTGTTTAATTCCATAAATGTTTTAAAAAGAACCAAACAACTCCATTTATTGGAAGCTACTGTTATTGAAATATTTTTAGAATTGTTATTAATTAAATCTTCAATTAAATTTAAAATATTGACTTTTATACATAATTTATTAAAAAGAATGGTCATGGCAAAAAAAAGATACCCATGCAAAAAGTCTGCAAAGGAATTTACTTTGCCCCAACTGTTGAAAAGGGCTGTATGAGAAAAAAAGTCTGTGCTTTGATTCTTTGATATTACACAGCCTCAGAAAGCAAATTTAGCAGGAGACATGCATTCTCTCTTTAGAGCAGGCAAATGGAAACTATAAAGCAAGTGATGCCTGAAATGATCAGCAGATTTAAAGATAGATCAAAGGACAGAAATCTTAAAATGTTTAAAAACACTAAATTTTAGGATACATTTTAGAATAAACCACATCTTCTATATATTTCTTCAAAAGAAAATATTCTACTACAAAGATTCTATATCGAAAAATTGGTTCTCTGAGAATAACTCAACAGTTCTATTCCAAAATCTTATTTTCAGACTGTTTTTATACAAATTAACAAATTCATACATTAACTACATCATATTGATTAAAAGCCTATATCGTATAGTTTTGATGAAATGAAAACAGACTAAATTATTTATTCTTCACAAAGTTCTGATTATATTATATAATCTTATAATATAATCTAAATTATATATATCTTACCTTCCGAGCAAAATCTCCTTTCTCTTTATTGTATGCCTTGTTTTCCAAGAAATCATATACATAGTGTGCTAAAGCCGGATAAGCTTTCATCACTTCGGGTGTTAACAAAAGCTAGTAAGTAAAACATGCAAATTATATTTAGAAAGATAAATATTTTGGTCTGAAATTAAAACAATGCAAATATACATTTATTTAAATCAATTTACAGTATCAATTTTGTATTGCCCAAAGTCCTACACAAGTGTAGTGAATTATTGAATTACTGTTGAATGATTTTACCCATCCCACCCAGCTTTCCATTGTCAAAGACGTACATTCCACACTAATTTTAAGAACAATTAGCTCTGTATGTGTTAAGTGTAGTTTGATTCCATCTGGAAGTGAACTCATTTAATATGCCAGTCTCCCAACAGCCAAACAGGTGGTCTTTACCAATGATGTGGTAACAGGAACTCCACTGCTAAGTAACATCATCGTATCACCACACAAACAATGACAGTTCTGGCAGTCCCAATTGCTGCTATTAGGCAAATTCCAGGCAGATATAGCATTTCATGATCAAGTGATCACTACTTGTGATCTCCAGCCATCTTCCCTATTGATTTTGTTGGAAGCTGGCAGTGAAAGTCTCAAATGGCAGTCATATGACCAAGGAATAATGCAATATTATAACTGTGACCTGGTTGCAGGGCACTCATTATTGTGATCATGTGATTGTTGGGAACATTGCAATGTCCTGCCCCTGTCAAAGTCTGAATCCGAGGAGGAAGATGAACAGCTGACAGGGAGCAGGAGTGTAACTCCGTTGACTGTGGAGGAAACTAGAGAAGAGCAAAGTCCAGCTAGGCAGAGAAGGTGAGAGGTAGAACAAGGAGAGGGAATGCAGAGGAAGACCCAGGACCACCCCCTCTTCATCCTAAGGCATGCAGGGAAGAATGGAGAGCACCGTGGCTTACGGGGGAGGAAAGGGCCCCGATTCCCTTCATTAGGCACACCTGGAAAGAGAGTTTAAAAGAGATGCAAGCTGAGAGCTGCGTTTTTTGTGACTAAACGTGAGTTTATCTTGTGTTGATTGCGGTTATCTGAGTTCCTGGCATTCCTTCCAACTGGGTTAATTTACTGCCATTTCTTCACTTCTGAAATTCCTTATCTTGCCCTATTGGATTAATTAGCTCATCTTGCCTTGATTGGACTTATAAAGTTTCTATTGATAACATTTTGGACTTGAATCTCTGCAGCCAAAGGCTGTTCCTGGGAGAATTTTTCTCCAGACCAGAAGGTAACTAGGACATTGGGGGCAAAGTTGGAGCTGATAAAGGGACTCCTACTGACTGTGTTGCCTTTGTGCCGCCCCGCGGGTCATTACAGGCCTCAACCATAAGGGTGTATTGCAAATACCCTTTGCTCAGTGCTATCATAACTTCAGTCATTAATGAGTGGACATTAAATGAGGCCTGAAGTATTTTTAAAATATTAAACAGGGTACATAATTATATTTATGTAATACCCAAAGCATGCTATCCTAAATTACCTATACAGTTAACTGCATTTTCCTAGAAGTCAAATGGAGGAGGGAAATTTAAAAAAATACACTCATCTTTAATTAAGAATCTGAATATGAGAACATACCTGTAAGTATGAATTTAAATCTTTCTTCCTTTTTTCTAAAAAATCTCTATCCATATTGTTGAATGTTTTTTTACCAGGAAGCTTCAATAAATTTCCTAAGTTTTCAAACTAAAAAAATAGATGTGGCAGTTCATTCTAAATACACACACATGTTGTAGCATTTCAGCAAAAGAGAGTATCACTAATCAATTTCATAAAGACATCACCACACAGAATTGCTCAGAGCTAGGTGGCATTTACATTTAATAAATAAGCAAATGTCATAACCAATATAGATTCCACATTGCTACTTTCTTCACCATGATTAAAGTACTTGTCTACTCAGTTAGAAAGTCTTTCCCCAATCTCTTAGGCTGCTTTTCTTGTTTACTAGAATTAACTTTGATAAAAATTATATTTATATTGGTGGCTAGTTATACCTGGAATTTATAATCACCAGTTTTTGGGCTCGACCTCTCTAGATTGAAGGCATAGATTTGAGTAACAATGCATCAGTATAAATTTTCTCAGTATCTAAATTAGCTATCAAAAGAAGAGATGTTTGTCCAATCTCTTTTTTTCATATATGCTAACAAGATTTTCTACATGTAGGAACATTTAGTTGTGTCAACCTTCAAAATTGTGTCAATATTCATTTCCAGAGTAACGTAATTAAGAAACATTTTGCAATTGTTTGTAAAATATATATATATATCTGCAAAAAGTGAATGTACATGGGTTATAAAAGATTTAAAAAATTAATAACATAATTGAATTTGGAATCAGAAAGTATGGTATGCAAAATTGATCGGGTTCCAGTTAGTTTCAGTTAGTTTCAGTTTCAATGTATAATCAGGATACTGTCGAAAGGTTTTAAGAATAAAATAAATCAAAATCAGTTGATTTCAAGCAAGCAAAATGAAATTTATCCTTTGCTAATTTCAATTAATCAATATTTTTCTCAAAAAGTAAGCAAACCAATATAATTTCAAATTACCTGTTCAGTAATTCTCATATGGAAGTCATGGAAATCACTGTAGCGGCGATATGTTTTCCATTCATCACTAGCAGTCGCAGTTCGACGTTGAACAGTTATAGTATATAATGCATATGTCCTCCCATGGTCATTACAAACTCCTGCCATAGTATATGGGTCATAATCAGCATAGACTATCAATTAAAACAAACAATAATGGATAGACGAAAAGAAAAACAGAATAGTGGAAGAGATATGAAATGAAAAGCTGTTGAAAATGAGAGAAGTCAAATCAATATGGACATGCAAGCTGCATGAAATTCTTCTTTACTGTTACTTTACTTTTTCCTATTTATCTCAAAAGGAAATGATGTGATGGGTATTATATGTATATATTATTTACTGTTACAAGAAAAAGCTTAAATAAATTTCTGGAACTTAACTTTCCTTCTTCATCTCAGAGATGCAAGGAAAATAGAAATTACTTTTTAATTCAAATTAATTAAACTTTCATGTTACACTTCATCTATATAAGTGTTAATTAAGCTGAATTGATATTTATATCATTTGATATAAATATCCCGGGGGAGGGAATAGATATATATATATATATAGAAGCTCAACTTTTTCTAGCCATATTTAACATTAATCTCTTGCACAAAATTACTATCTAGTCAAGTTGGAAACCTTCAGTAGGTTGACTCAAAGATGCTTTCAAAAGGCAATTGGACTTTTCCCCCCTTAAAGATGTTTCACTTCTCATCCAAGAAGCTTCTTCAGTTCTGGCTTAATGGTGGAGGGTGAAAGGATTTAAATTCCTTGCAATCATTTGGTTGTTAGCACTCTTTTTGAGAGTCATTGAAGGTTTAACCCTCAGGATCATCTGATTAGTGCAAATGGGTGTGGAACCTTCTTGGAAGTGCTGAAAGGACTGTGTTGTAAACAGGGGATAGGTGATGTCTGTTCCTCCCCCTTTGATTGACAGAAGTCTGTTCAATCTTATTTATTTATTATTTATTTATTATTTATTTATTAATTACATTTATATACCGCCCTTCTCCCAAGGGACTCAGGGCGGTGAACAGCTCATCTAAAAACCCCACAAAAATACAAAAGTTAAAAAGTAATTAAATATTTAAATCAGCTGCTGACTAAAATTAGAAAACCCTCCCCCCACCCTTAAAAACCCAAATTTAAATTTAAAAATGGAGATCAAATTTAAAATCATTATCTCAGCCCAGGCCGGCCTGCTCAAAGAGCCAGGTCTTTAACGCGCGCCTGAAGGCCCTCAGGTCCGTGCCGGTACGGAGTTCCGGTGGCAGAGTATTCCAGAGGGCGGGGGCACCCACAGAGAAGGCCCTACTCCTTGGCGCCGCCAGACGACACATAGCGGCCGACGGCACCCGGAGCAGACCCTCCCTGTGGGAACGCACCGGCCTGTTGGAGAGCGTTGGCAGAATGCGGTCCTGAAGGTAACCTGGTCCCATGCCATGGGTCGCCCTAAAGGTCAAAACTAGAACCTTAAAGCGAACCCGGAGAGCCATCGGCAACCAATGCAGCTCGCGCAGGAGAGGCGTCACATGGGCGCTACGCGACGCCCCCATAATCACCCTCGCGGCTGCATTTTGCACCAACTGGAGTCTCCGGATGCTCCCCGCAGGGAGCCCCATGTAGAGGGCGTTACAATAGTCCAGGCGAGAGGTGACAAGGGCCTGAGTGACCGTGCGCAAGGCGTCCCGATCCAGGAAGGGCCGCAACCGGTAGATCCGACGGATCTGATGAAATGCCCCCCTGGAGACGGCCGCGATGTGATGTTCAAGCGACAGCCGTACATCCAGGAGGACTCCCAGGTTGCGAGCCCTCTCTGTGGGGGGCAGAACTTCCCCCCCAATAGCCAGCGAAGGTATCAACTGGCTATATCGGGGCGCCGGAAACCACAGCCACTCGGTCTTGGATGGGTTGAGCCGAAGCCTGTTCCCGCCCATCCAGTCCCGCACGGCCTCCAGGCACCTAGACATAGCCCCCACAGCATCGTTGGGGTGGTCCGGAGTGGAGATGTACAGCTGGGTGTCATCTGCATACAGATGACACCTCACTCCAAGACCACGGATGATCTCGCCCAGCGGCTTCATGTAAATGTTGAACAGGAGGGGAGAAAGGACCGACCCCTGAGGCACCCCACAAACCAGGGGCCTAGAGGTGGACCTCTCCCCCCCCGCCAACACGAATTGCGAACGGTCAGAGAGGAAGGAGGAGAACCATCGAAGGACGGTTCCACCAATCCCCAACCCCTCCAACCGTCGCAATAAGATACTATGGTCGATAGTATCAAAAGCCGCCGAGAGATCTAATAGGACCAGGACAGAGGAGAACCCTCTGTCACGAGCCCTCCAGAGATCATCAACCAACGCGACCAATGCCGTCTCAGTGCTATGTCCAGGCCTGAAGCCCGATTGGAACGGATCGAGGTAAGTTGCTTCCTCCAGGTACCGGGGGAGCTGACGTGCCACCACACTCTCAACAACCTTCGCCACGAAGGGAAGGTTGGAGACTGGACGATAGTTGTTTAAAATAGCTGGGTCCAGGGAAGGCTTCTTGAGGAGGGGGCGCACCACCGCCGCCTTCAGGGCGGTAGGGAGCACCCCCTCCCTCAAGGAAGCGTTGACAATCCCCTGGAGCCAGCCTCGTGTCGTCTCCCTGGCGGCCGAAACCAACCAGGAAGGACACGGGTCCAATAAACAGGTGGTGGCATTCAGACCCCCCAGCAACCTGTCCACACCCTCAGCGGTCACAGGATCGAACTCCCCCCAGATAACATTCTCAAGACCTGCCCCGGACACCTCCCCCGGGACCACCCAATTGGAGTCGAGCCCCTCCCGAATCTGAGCGATTTTATCATGCAGAAATCGGGAAAACTCCTCTGCTCTACCCTGCAAGAGGTCATCCCGCGCTCTCGGTTCAAGTAGAGAGCGGGTCACTCTAAACAGGGCGGCAGGCCGATTTTCTGCTGATGCAATAAGGGCGGAGAAATACGAAGATTTCGCCGCCCCTATCGCCACAAGGTAAGTCTTAATATGAGATCTCACCTGTGTTCGGTCAGACTCAGAACGACTCGCCCTCCAAATGCCCTCTAGACGTCTTTTCCGGCACTTCATCTCCCGCAGCTCCTCCGTATACCACGGAGCCAAGCGGGATCTGTGCCGGGTCAGAGGTCGCAGGGGCACAACTCGATCTAGAGCCCCGGCGGCCAACCCATCCCAGGTGGCCACCAGGTCACCAGGCGAGCTGTGAGCCAGAGACTCAGGAAATGGCCCAAGCTCCCTCTGGAACCGTTCCGGGTCCATCAGGCGCCTGGGGCGGAACAATCTAAGTGGCTCCGCCTCCCTGCGGTGGGGGGTGGCGGAACGGAAGTCCAACCTGAGGAGGGAATGATCTGTCCATGACAGGGGTGTGATGACTAAATCCCCAAAAATACAGTCATTCAACCACTGCCCAGAGACAAAAATCAGGTCCAGCATGTGTCCTCCAATGTGAGTGGGGGCAGAAACTAACTGGGTCAGGTCCATGGCCGTCATGGAAGCCAAGAACTCCCGAACCAACCCCGAGGTTTCACCGGATGATGGCAGGTTGAAATCCCCCATGACCAAAAGCCTAGGGGTCTCAACCGCCAGCCCGGCTATCACCTCGAGGAGTCCGGGCAGGGCCGATGAGACGTGGCAGGGAGCCAGGTACGCCATCAAAAGACCCATCTGAACCCCTTGCCCCCACTTCACAAATAGAGATTCACAGCCAGCCGTCTGAGGGACAGTGGCCTCCCTAGGATAAAGGGCCTCCTTTATAAGCACCGCCACCCCTCCACCCCTTCCCTGAGCCCTAGGCTGGTGAAATGCAAGGAAACCTGGTGGGCACATCTCAACCAGAGGAACACCGCCCTCTGGGCCCAACCAGGTTTCGGTAACACCTACCAGGTCCGCGGCCTCCTCCTGAGCCAAATCATGGATCAGGGGAGCCTTGTTAACCACGGACCTGGCATTGCACAACAGCAGCCGGGTATTCAGGGCCTGAGAATCCAGACAACCAGGGCTGCAGGATGGGTATGGAGGGTCGGAGCGCGCTACCGCTTGCAAACATCGGGAGCGCGATCCCCTTACTGGATATGGCCCTCTACCCCCAGCATACCTGCCTCTCCCAGTCACCGTGCTAATAAAATTTGCCCCCGGCAGCCCACCCCCAGTCTGCCACCCCGACACGGAAACCCCCGAGGCCCCCCAGGCGCGTGGGCCGGCCCGGCTGCCCCCAACTCCATGTGGGCTGTCTCCCTTGCCCACCCTGGAACCTTTCAACCCATTAAAAAATCCCATTAAAAAATTACCAATCCCGGGTTTCCCGCGCTTCCTCCCATTCCTCCGGCTTCCACGGCCCCACCATCGCTCCGGATCCCAGGATCCCTCATAGCGGAAGGTCTTTGAGAGTTTAGAGGGCCACTTAAGGGAGAGGGGGACATCCCTCAAGGCCCAAAGCTCCGCCATGGAGTACCTCCGTGGCCCCGGCCACCCCGCCCCGACGGTCCCGCAGCGTCCGAAGTCTTTGTGTTGGAGAAGTCCCGGCAGACTGGGGTAACCCCCTCCCCCCGGCCGCCCCACCCCTGCCACTGGTGGGGCCCCCGGGGGAAAAGGGGTCATAGGCAAGGTCACTCCCCCCCTCCCCGGGCCCACCACCCCTGCCACAGGTGGGGGCCCCAAGGAGGGGAGGGGAACGGTCACACCATCCAACCCCCAGTCTCCGTATTGTCCCCGCAGCCATAGGGGCGGCCCCGAAACCAGTCCAGGCCCGCCATGTCCACAGCGGGGCCACTCCCGCACTGGTCGGGGTCCCCCGAAATCGCCGCGGCCCGAGCGAGGCCGCCGAGCCTGCCACACCGTCATGCCTCGCTGGGGGTACCAAGACCTCTTCATAACCCCTCGGAACTCCGGGGTTTCCGCGGTAGCTGTTCCAGGGCCTCTGCGATCTCAACAATGCCGCAGAGGCCAGTCCAGGGCCCCCCAGGCGGCTCCCCCAGGTCCGCACCGCCCCAGAAAATCCAGGGCCATTGCTCCCCCCAGGGGGCCGCCGGGGCCACACCGCGGTGATCTCCCCATCCCGGAGACCGCTGGGTCCACTGGCGTCCATGTTGCCATAATGACTCCGGAGGACGCCGCCGCAATCGAGGCCTCCGCCGCCGCCACTGCCATCCAGGTCGCCGCCGCCGCGACCACCGCCGAGGCCGCCACCGCCGCGACCACCGCCGCCGCGACCACCGGGGCCGCCTCCAGCTCCGCCGCGGCCACCGAGGCCGCCACCGCTGCCGCAGCCGCCACCAAGGCCGCCATCGTTGTCGCGACCATCGCCGCGACCTCCGCCGACGCCGCCGAAGCGCCCGCAGCCCCCGACGCGATCACCATCACCGGGGGCCTCGTCCAGCCCCACCGGCCGCCGGGCAAGGTCTCCGAGGCCTCCAGGATCAACTCGGCGTCGCATCCGCCGAGGCCGCATCCGCCGAGGCCGCATCCGCGCCGCCCTCCGCGCCGCTCCCCCAGCCGGTCCCACGGCTCCAGCGCACCCCCAGCCGGCTTCTGAAGGATCCCGCCGGGCTCCCCCGGTCCTCCCCCGCCTCTGCCACCGGCGGGGGGATCCGAGGGGTAGGGGGGGCCGCACCCGAAGCCGCCGCGGCCGGAGGGAGCTCCAACGGAGGCGCGCGGCCGCCATTTTCCGAAACCCGGAATCTTAATGTAGATAGCTTCTTTGATCCCTCTTTCAAACCAGAATGTGGACAGAAAGGACTGCTGGTTTGAAAGAGGGGTCAAAGAAGCCATCTACATTAAGACTGACAGAGGGAGAGATATATGACACCATCTATGTCCTGTATTCAATGGTGCAAGGCAAAACTCATTACCTTTGGGGATTTGCCAGAGCAGGACGGGGGAGGGAATAGATATATATGTGCAGTGTTTCTGCAAAGTTAAGAATTTTACAGAAGAATTCTACAGTCATTCATAAGGACAAGTGATTGGGTGATTTCTATATAATTCATAATTTTGAAACAGAGTTGTATATAGTTTCTAGAGATAGATTGAAACTTTGAATGATCATTAATAATGATCTGGAGTACCTCAAAGATTACCAATACTGTATTGAAAAGTGATTTAGCACTGAGCTGGTTATTATGTATCAGATGTTAGCAGAATCCATAATTTGGGACAACAATGCATAATTGTGCTTGTATTTTTAGCATATTCCAATACAATTGGTATTAATTCTATTTGATTTTATAGAATGATTGATTGAAGGAAAGAAAAAAATATCACAGGTAAAAAAAATAGGTTCAGAGAATGAAAGAACTACAGATATGTAAGTTGAACTCTAACGATACATGAAAAAGGATAAGAAGATAGGAATTTTTATTAAATGGAAATGGAAAATTAATCTTAAGTATACAAATAAGTCTTTTATTAGCTAATGTAAGTCTTCTGGGATTTTCTACATAATAATAACAAGAAAACAAATATTTTGATGATAATGGATAAAAATTATATTAAACAAATAGTTAATTCTAAGATTAATCAGTTACAGTTATTTTATCTTTTCATAAAAAGATAAATTCCCATACTAAACTCACCAGTATCTGAAATGCATGCATGTAGTTGTATCAACTCATCAGCAGAGACATTTGAAAGATCATCCAGCGACTAGTGGGTGAAGGGAAAGCCAGTTATTATTTATATTCCAGAAATATTATTGCAGGTTTTTTTTCAATGCAATCTTCTAACTTTGGAATTTCATCCGAATTAGGTATACCTAGTACTTTCATTTCTGTTTTCTGATGTTCAACAGAGACATTTTTATTCTTTCAGGATTTCTGAGAATTTGTTAATAATGTTTTGAGTTTTACCTTTTTTTACGGATGCTTTTTAATATTCTGATACTATTAGTTTTTTAAATATTGCAATGTATATTTTGTTCTTTTGCCTTTAACTGCACATTTTTCTTGTAACTAGCTACTTAACTGCTTAACTACTTTTAAAATAAAATAATCTCAAAAACAAAACTATATATTCTTAACTATTATTTGCTCACCATTTCTTTTACCAATGTCATAATGAAAACCATTAAAGCTTAAAATTCTAATCAAATATATATTACCTACCACCCTTTTTGTGCAAACAGAAAACTTGCAAAAATGCTTACTATTTACCTATTTAAGACTCAGCGATTTTTAAAAAAACAACAACACAAAATAGATAAATGGAAAGTAATTATTTTACTGATAACCACTCTTTTTGGTATATGATGACCAGGATGACCAAATAGATCAAATCAATCTTGGCCCCTTTTCTCACTTATTTATATACACATACTTTCACTTCTTTAAACAAACATCAATATAATATATTAGCTTTTTAAAAATTAATTTTTTTTCTTTATAGTATCATTTTTGCTTTGGTTGCTCTTATCTTAAATAAACAATATTTTGAACTTCTATAATGTTGAAAAACACACCTACCAAATTAATGCTGCCTGTAGGAGATCCATTAAATGATTCTGTGAAAAGAGAATGTTTTTAATAAAAAGCCATACAATGAAAATACACATTAAAGCTATAATTTAGAATTATATACACACATAAAATATATGGATTCAGGATGAAAAACTGGTTAATACATTAAAATATTAACTAGTTAATCACCTTTTTTCCACCTTAAATCCATTTAATTTGTTGCCACTTAAGTAATGAGAGTGATAAGAAATGGAAAGCTTGAACTGAGAGTGAATTTTAGGACACTGCCTAGATACAAAGCATTATAACACCTCAGTTATGATATTGCTTTTAATTATTCTCCTGTTGTTTAGAATTGAACTGCTATGATTGCTCCCTGCTGTGTTTAAAAATATAAACAGCTATATACAAATTTCTCTATAATGGGTAATCTTACTATTTAACACACTAGGATCTAAATATTATTACAATGTAAGATCATTATAAAAAAAAGAAAAAGCCAAGGTATTACAATTCTGTAGTCACAATAATATTACAAAATTTAAAAAGAAATAGTGAAATTTCCATCCATTATTTTAAATAAGTTGGAACAAATAAAATTAATTACTAGTAGAGAATCTTAGCTCTGCTGACTGCTAAAACTTAAATAAAAATTTATGTTATTGTCAACATAGGCCACTAGGAGGTAGCCTAGCATATATTTTGTTTATAACAGTAGAAGTACATTTAATGTAAGGACTAAAGAGACAAGAGTGTTTTACATTAAGAGTTTCTGCATAAACTTAAAAAGAGGACATATTTAATTTTACTCCTAAAACTTATTCTTAAAGAAGGAACGTGTTTTTCAGATTCTTGTATAAGTATGAAAATAATCATATTCCTTTAATGATTAGCAAATTCACACCTATAAGGTATGAACCACTTTTTCAGAATCAAAGCATGCATACTAACTGTTACTGTGGAAATTTGCAACAGAACAGCAACAAAGCAGCCAAATTATGCCAAAAAATTGAATATTCCCAATTCTTATATGTAGAGGTATACAGAATTTTCCCAAATCATTTTAGTGCATCTACATAAGCCTCTTTGCAAAAAAAAATGAGTTAAATACTATCTGATAAGGAAAAATTATTTCCTACCTACTTACTGGTACATATACTTACAGGTATAAGCCTACCGGATGTGGTCAACTTACCCCCTTCACCATCATCTGATCCTCTGAAACTAGGATCCTTTAGCATATCTAGCTCAGCAAGCATTCGTACATAAAGTGCATGTTGTTTGAATGAAGGATAGAATCTTTCGTCTTGCAACATCAATTCATATACCTTAATAAAATTAAAGCTTTAATATTATGCAAAATAGGTAATCTAAATAATAAAGCATCTTGTTATATAAAGGTGCATGTAAATAATGCAATAAGTATTTGCATTATTCTTCTACATTTCAGTCTAGAAATCAAAAAAAAGTCATAGGTATTGACAGATATACAGTCAGATTAGTAGATCAGAATAAAACAGTTTACCTTTTTTTGAATCTGATCAAAAATTTCAGGAGTTGGGTCCTCATTGTTTAACTTTTCTCCCAACTTCGCTACTAATGGATCATCAATATTAATTCTTGGAGAAGCCTGCCATAGAGAATTAAATCATTTTAGTTTTTATTTTAATTCATTTATTTGTAAAAATTAAAATTAGTGGTTATTATTAAAGATAAATAAAGCTAGAGAACTACAAAATTGTATCATTTATTTTAATAAAAGCAAAGAATCAAGTAGTTCAAGTCATTCATAAAAATTATATTACTTCATTTTGAGTTATTGGAAAGAATACTTAGAAGTGACAAATTGAAATAATTATATGGGGATGGGATGAGGAGAAGTTCAAACACCTACAGCTTTACACTTAAGATTTAGAATTCTCTGACTGAATTTTTAAATATACAATGAAAACAAATATAAAGGCAATCTGAATTCTAAAAATAGAAATAACCATTTGTTTATATATTCATTTACCAGGCTTCTTTTGCAGTTAAGCATTTTAAGGTTTTTGGAAAAATGAACTGATATTTGGCTATTATATAATTATCCAGCATACATGGACTTCTCCATTAATTATAGAAATATTTATTATTGTGATATTTGTAAGTCATGTGACTATAGTGTTTTCTACTAAGCCATTTTTATATATGTGAGTGTTTAAAACATACTAAAAGTAGCTTATACATTTAGTTTATTCAAATCATGGGATAACCTTCATCCTGGCAAGGTGTGGTGCCCCCTTCATATTAAAAAAACTCCAAAATCCTAAATGATTGTGGATCAATGGAGATAGGAAGATAGAAACAAGTGAGCATGTGTTACTTGCTTGTCAATACGATAACCATGTAGAAAGTACTTATATCACACTACTACTTGTGTACTTTCCAGATCATCCCAGGCATTTCTACAATTCTTTGCTATTTTCTGACAAGAAATCTTCTATATAAAATATGGCAAAATTTTGTGTGGCAGCAAGAACAGGAAGTTTCTGATTTCTTCATAATGTTATCAATAATTGTTTTTCTCCTCAAACTGGTTTTTCTTACTAAGCTTTGTAATAATATTTCTCCTAAGCTCCTTTATTTCTTTTAACACAGCAGTTCATTGCTTTTCACCTGTGTTTTCTATTTTAGGCCAGATGTTTAATAGTCACAACAGTACAACGATTGTACTGTTTTATGCACTTTCTAGTTACTATAGATTCTGGTATACATAGGGTACCCTATATATTATATGGGATAATTTTATATGTTCAATTTTATATCCATTCAAGATTAATTTTCCTACAAATTTATTCCTCGACTTACGACCATGAGTTTTGTCCCATTTTACAACTTTTCGTGCCATAGTGAATTACTGCAGTTAAGTTAGTAACATTATTGTTAAGTTAATGTTTTCTCCATTGACATTATTTGTGAGAAGGTCACAAAAAGTTATCGCATGACTCTGGGACATTGCAACCATTATAAATATGAGCCAACTGCCAAGCATCCAACTTTTGATTGGGGTTGCTGCAAGAGTCATAAGTGTGAAAAATGGTCATATTACTTTTTTTAGTGCCACTGTAACTTTGACCATTAAACGAACAATTTTAAGTTGAAGACTACCTGTAATATATTCCTACAACTGTGATTCTTTTTATTATTACGATGTTTAGTGCCTAGTATAGCAGATTTCATTATCTTTTGATTAGTTTTAGATTGATATCTAAGTACTCACACTGCTTTGAAACTCACTGAATTTTGTATTCAGTGCATTTGATTCTGTTTAATTTTCTGAAATTTTTCAAATTATTTACTTCTACAAATCTGTTTGTAGATAGATGTTTTATAAAACATCATTTTTGTTTTAAAAGAATCAATTCTTACCTTTTCTGATAAATATTGTTCATATATTCCAACTGCAGCTGTTCTTAACAGACCTTTGGTTTGTGTTGTTTGATGCATTCCATCCTTCTGATGGTTCAACAATACTTCTAGTTGTTTTTGAGCTGTAACCCTGTATCCTTCTACTGTTATCCAGAAAAAGAGATGTGCTTGACCTCCCATCTGCTGCATGTAATCTAATCAAAAATAACAATGATTTATTTTCAATTATGCCGGTTTGGTTGTTTTGATTGTATCAGTTGCCTAGAGTCATGAAAATGAAATAGGCAGTTATACAAATCAAATCAAGTAATTAAATAAACAATTAAATCATATTATAATGGTTATATTTATTTATTAAATAATTTTATATACCGTTCTTCTCCCGAAGGACTCAGAGCGGTGAACAGCCAACTAAAATACATATAAATTACAGATATAAATACAATTAAAAAAGAATTAAATTATGGGCTGCCAAATTAAAAATTTAAACCCCCCGATTAAAATAAGCTAAAACTTTCATACTCCAACCAATCAAATCTAAAACCCCTTATTTAAAATCCCATTTGAAGTCAGCTCAGGCCAGCCTGCTCAAAGAGCCAGATATTCAGATCATGTCTGAACGCCCTCAGGTCAGTGGTTGTTCGTAGCCCCGGGGGCAGCCCATTCCAAAGGGCGGGTGCCCCCACAGGGAAGGCCCTATTCCTCGGGGTCACCAGGCGGCACATAGATGCCGTCGGGACCCGAAGGAGACCCTCTCTGTGGGAGCGCACCAGTCGATGGGAGACTACTGGCAGAATGCAGTCTTGTAAGCATCTTGGTCCGATGCCATGGAGCGCTTTAAAGACCAAAACCAATACTTTAAAGCGAACCCGGAAGGCCGCCGGCAACCAATGCAGCTCGCGCAGTAGAGGCGTCACATGGGAGTATCTCGACGCCCTCATAACCACCTGCGCCCCCCTGGAGACGACCGTGATGTGATCTTCCAAAGACAGCCGTACATCCAGGAGGACACCAAGATTGCGAGCCCTTTCTGTGGGGGTCAAGATCTTATCCCCAATAGCCAGCGACGGAGTCAGCTGACTATATCGGGCCGCCAGAAACCACAGCCACTCAGTCTTGGAAGGGTTGAGTCGAAGCCTGTTCCCGCCCATCCAGTTCCGCACAGCCTCCAGGCAACGGGCCATGACCTCCACAGCATCGTTGGGGTGATTTGGGGTGGAGATGTAGAGCTGAGTGTCGTCAGCATAGAGATGACATTTCACCCCAAAACCACGGATGATCTCTCCCAGCGGCTTCACATAAATGTTGAGCAGAAGAGGGGAGAGGAGCAACCTCTGAGGCACCCCAGAAATGAGGGGCCTAGGGGTGGACCTCCCCCCGTCAACACAAATTACGAGCGGTCCGAGAGGAAGGAGGAGAACCACCGCAAAACGGTGCCCCCAATTGATGGAATCCTTTCTTTCTTTAAAAATGCCAATGGCATTCACAGTTTTTCTGAAGTAATTTTTTCTAATAGGGATTGCATACAACTATTAAAAAGCACTTAGACTTACATTTGCTCCACAGTGCTTTACAGATTGCCTTCTTACAATCTGAGTCCTCATTTTACTGACCTCGGAAGATAGAAGACTGAGTCAATCTTGACTGGTCAGGATTGAACTCCTGGCAGTGGGAAGAGTTAACCTACAAATCCTGCATTCTAACCACTCTATTACTATGGCATATTATGTTACTTGAAGTGAAAGAAGTCATCTTTTGCATATGATTGATTTTCTTTGTTGTGTACTATTACATATTTTAGATGTAAATGCAGACCACCAATTGGGGACCCTTCTGTTTCTATGGCTCCAGAAAGGTATAGTATTGTGTCTTTTGCTATGTTTATACAATGTTTCAATCTGCACATTGTAAGCAGTGTACGATTAAATTAATACAAATTTACAATAAACCAACACAAAAATATCTTGAAAATATTTCATAAAATGTAACAACTTTAAAAAAAAATGACTTACGGCTGAAATCACTCCAAAGAAGTTATAAAACAATCAGGTGTTAATGAACATTTGCAAAATCCTAAGAATAACAGATATCATTACTTCTGGGAACAGGTTCTATCAATAAAAGGACTTCATAGAACTTTTTCTATGATTTCTCCGGTGCCATCATAGCAGACATTTTTCAGCAGGCATTTTATATTTATTTGAACTGGTTAAATAAGAGTCTATCTGGAAATCCAGATACCCAGATCCTGGTTTATGGGGACTATTGTTAAATGTAGCACCTAATGATCTCCCTTGTTCCTGCTTTCCCCAATGCATTTGTTAAACAAATGCACAGGTCATTAGGTAGAGCATGGGGTGGCTGGGAGGGATGGTGGCTGGGGTGGTGAGGGAGGCTTAGTGCAGGCACAGCCACTCCCAGGAGGCCTTCCCTCCACTTTTTAAGATATCCCATGCTCTGCCTCCTGCCCCTTGGTTTCCCCAAAGCCTATAGGTCTCCTCCATACCCCACCCCATCACCATTTGCTCAGGAAGTCAGCATAGAGAAGACCACTCTCACTCGGCCATGTGGCATAATCAAGAAGAAAAAATCTGATCTTCCATTCCAACCCATTTTCCTTCCATTCCAATCCTTTAGTCTCTAGCCAGCATAAACTACTGTATTTTTTGCACTATAAGATGCACCTGACTATAAGACACACCTAAGTTTAGAGGATGAAAATGGGAATGACAAAGACAGAAGAGGTGGGGTTCAGTACTGGTAAAAGGACTGCCATGGCCCATATTTTTTTGCTCCATATGATGCACAGTCATTTCCATCTACTTTTTTTGGGTGGGGAGCGCATTTTATGGAACAAAAAATATGGTACTTCAATTTCTTCTTAATTCCCCTGGCACAAGTCTTATGCTGGTGGGGCTAAGAAGATAGTGGTTTATACTGTCCAGGGAAAAAGGATTATTAACATGGAAACAAAAGAGATCGGATTTCGTCTTCTTGATTATGCCATGTGGCCCAGAGAGGGAGCAGCCTTTTCTCCACTGACTTCCTGAGCTCATCAAAAAGTAAGCAAGCAAATGATGAGGGAGTGGGGATAGCAAGGAACGCATAGAACTCAGCATATTGGCAAAACAGGCCAAAATGCTGGTTCTTGGGACCGCAGAGTACTTGGCCAGGCAAGATGGGAGGGAAATAGGTGTGTGTGTGTGCGTGTGCCGCAGCATCTCTGTAGTTGGTCATAAGAACAAATAACCAAGGTGGGTGGGGCTTAAAAATTTATAACTTCGAAAACGGATTCATTTTAGCATTTGGGGTGAACATTGTAACTTCGAACATTAATTGAATGGATTGTTGTACCTCAAGGATTCCTTGTATTGTCCTTGGAAACACATGGTAGCTAATGAAACAACAGTAATAATGGGAATGTTACATGGCTACATATGGCTACATATTCTCATTCCAATAAGATGAAAGTATTTTTTTAAAATTATAGTAACCAAAATATGCCTTAAATATCTCCTTGCTTTGCTAAAACTGATAGATGAATCTAGTAAATAAGTAATGGAGTGGAGTGTCTACAAAGTTTAGGCAAGTATGTTAAGAAACCCCAATTGTTCCAGTATTGAAGATACTCTAATTTGCTGGTGGATTGCCTAGATTTCATTTTCTTCCTGATTAATTAATCTTCAGGCAGCTTTTTCTGGAAAAAATAATTGAAAGAAAAGTGACACATTTGCCAGATTAATTATTCTTGTGACCTTTGAATGGTGAGCAAAAGAGCAGAGTTTCTTCTAAATTTCCACTGCTTTCAAAAGCTACAACATGGGATTTTAAGAAGTGGCCTGATAAAACATTGAAACATTCAAACTATTCGATTTTTTATATTGAGATGATGCAGACAACTCAAAAATATTTTCACAGAATACCACAAGTAAAACAACTTTTTTCTGAACTGAAAACAAAGTATTTTATGATTTCATGCATATTCAGATTCACTGACATGTGTATTCAAAGTAGGTATTGTTTAAACAGTAACCACCATATAGAGCTTAATGCAAATCTCAGTAGGTTGATTATTTTATTTTGCTTGATATTTTTTAATGGAGGAAATACCTTTAAATACCATTTAAACTTCATCATAAAATGAAGCATAAAACATTAAACTTACCTTAAATAGAGTTAATGACATAGTTCGTTTACATTTCTTTGGCCTAGATCTTATTTAACTGTGTGGATATTTGGGAAAGAGAAACAGCCATCTGTTCATTAAATTGATCTGGCGTATAAAAAAGCAAAGCTTCTAAAATAGATGGGATCAAAAAAACTCCTCATATAAGTTATCTTTATTCATTTTTAGGTAAATACATACACATTTATATAGCATCCTATTACAGTACTATAATTTAATCATGCAATATATATTCATTTCCAACTATTGTTTTCTTACCCATAAAAAACTGTAGTGCAACATTGTTTACTAGAATGTTGTCCAGAGGGACTGTGCAAAGTTTTCCAAAATTTGCAGCCAGTTTCACAGTATCTATTTCCTGAATAAAGGTACAATACATTAATAGACATGGATATGCAATATTTATACAACATAGCTTATTTTTGTTTTATATCAAAATCAGGGACGATGTCTTCTCATAAGATTTTAGGTACAGACATTCCTAAAGTTAACTATGTAAGTTTAATTTACATGTACAATTTAAAATTTTGTTTGATAATAGATTGGCAATAGATTCTTTATCTGGAACCAAGATCTTAGTTCAGTAGTAATTGATATATAGCAAAACTAATATCTTTTTTAGACTGATATGATATGAGAACTAACCTGACAAATTCAAGCTACTGATATTCATTAACTATTGAAAACAATGCAAAAGATTCTGATAACGCTGAGCTCTATTATTTGATTTAGAAAATCAAGTCTCATTATTGGCTCAGATTCTTAGGTATAATAGCAAAACATGAAACATACTTACTTTTCCTGACTGTAGTCTCAGTATTCTTGAATCGCATACTTTCTTAACAAAGAGTAAGCTATTTATTTGATTTTTTATATGGTTAATATCTGAAAAGAAAATCAAACAAGATTTAAAAGAATAAAATACATGTATTTAAATTCCTAATGAACTGTAAATGTATTGCTCAAGGCTACGTAGAAGGAAAAGACAATCAAAAGACTCTGAAGAAAAATGAACACTTTTTTTTCAAAATAGAATCAATGCTATTATTGATAAGTACAGAAGTATTAACTAAATTAATATGTACTGGCAATGAAAATTTGGGCTTTGGGAACTATTTTACTAGAATACTTTCTTATATTTTTCTATGAGAAAATATTTTAAAAGCTATCATTCATTCTAAATGACATACACTTTAAATTCATGAGCTATATTATGGACATAAATGCACTTCATTTATTCTATATTGATTTTTCTAAGTACAACTTTTGAAAACTTAAGGATTACCTCATGATTGAGCACAAAATTAATTATTATGGAAAATTCATTTTAAAATAAAATTGTCTGTTAAAGCAACGTTCAGCCCTTACAAATACATAAATTAAATTTGTTTTAGGTGCCAAGAACCAAGAATGGCATTTGGAATTACTTAAAAATAGTTTCCTTTATTGTTCTTCACACCCATAGACAGAATCTTGCCATACTAAAGCAATTATTTATACAGCTAGAGATAGACTATGAGAATAATGAGGGTGGAGCCATTTTAATTCTGTTCTTATTGTCTAAATTTTTCAAGTTCTTCAGCTACTTTGTCTTCTGGAAAGCTGCCCATCCTCCTGGAAATCCAGACTATATTCCACAATTTGCTAGAACAATTTCCATAGCATACAATTACCTTTAAAATTGTCTTCCCTTTACTATGTCTACTGAAATAAGTAGGCTTTCTCAAGGGAATTTTTATGCATGCTGGTCATGGTTTCAAACTACATAACCTTGGCAAGCTTGGCAAGCTTATATGCAGATTTGAATTTCATAACCGAAAAAAAATGGAATAAAATCATGAATAGCTTGTTTTTAAGAGAGGAAAATTTCTTATTATTCCATAATAGTCAGTTATGCTAATTTATTTAGCCATCCAAAAACTTATGCTTATATGAGGCATAATTAAAAACTGTCAGGTTACTTGTATCTTTATTCTATATCTAAATTCTGGCTTTTTCCCCAAAATTCTCAAATCATCTTATTTTTAAATGAAAAAATTGTCCCTTAAGATTATAACCTTCTAACTTCTAAGAGAATGCTACATGAAGAAAAAATACATGCCATCTTAGGGTTATATAATAATTACAAACATAACAGTACTAACCATCTCCAGCTGTATCCAAGGAACGAAGATATTGCAGTTCTTCTGTGGCTTTGTCTCTTACTGCTTCTAACTCTCCTACTTTATCACTTACTTTAACAATGTTCATAAAGGCCTCATAATTGCAAATTGAATCACGAATCTGAAATATGTGAGAAAGAAAATGTTAATAAAACCATGTTTTTCAGATGTGAATTTTATATATAAATAGGCAGTTCCTTTTAAAGCCTGCATTTGTATAAAAAAATTAGAAATCCTCTGAATAACTCAGCTTTCATTATCTCCTTGCTATCATTGTGCATATTCCTTAAAGCCATAGGCAATAAATATATTTAAGTTTACCACAGCCACACATATGGCTATGTTTATGATTAAAATCATTCTATTCGTGAATAATACATTTTAATGGCACATACATCATTTTTACTCAACTTTTTGGAACAGTATTATTGATTCACAAAATCTAACAATTTCAAAGAAAACAAAGCACACTAAACATTATGTAAATCAAAATTGATATTCAGCAGGTTCTGACCAGTTCTGGAGAACCGGTAGTGGAAATTTTGAGTAGTTCGGAGAACTGGCAAATACCACCTCTGACTGGAGATTTTACAATATCCTTCACCTGCCACGCCCACCAAGCCACGTCCACAGAACCAGTAGTAAAAAAAATTGAATCCCACCACTGATGTAAATGCTTATTACAGTTATAACATATAAATGAACTGTTCCTCTAAAATTAAGACTAAATATTGGTCATACAGATTTAAGATAATTTATCACTTGTGTCAGCAGAGAAGGCATGCTGTGAGTCCTGTTAGCCCGATTATTCTGGCTAGTGGGATCCAGGAGAAGGGCCTTCTCTGCTGTTACTCCTGCCTTCTGGAACATCTTACTCCCTGATATGATCAAGTAATAACAGAAGTGGAAGGGGATAATCTATTCTTGTATTTTTAATAGTTTCATGTTCATTTCCATTTCTTAATAATAAATCTGCTGGCTATAAGAATTTAAGATGATTCTCATTTGTAAGAGTGAAGCATTCCCATTTTCAAATGCTCACATAGCTGCAATTTAAGATGTAGATGATAAAGGTTTAACCATTTTAAACTTTTAACTACATAAAAAGGAGATAAGAATCTGTGCTCCAGTGGTTTGAATCCTATAACTGCATGGCAGAGTGAACTCCTTTTACTCACAATGAAAGCATGTAAAATGGTGTTTGAGATAGTGTTTGATTTCGTTGTATGAGGTACAATGACAATAAAGTAAAACTAAATAAACTAAACTGCAAATAAAGCACCACCACTTTGATACAAAGTAACAATGGTCCATGCTTCGCTACATGCTCTGCACTGCAGCATGATGTCATGCTGGCCACTTGACCACAGAAACATCTTCAGACAGCACTGGTTAAATGGCTTAGAGATGGACATAAGTACCATTCAGATACAACTAGTAAACTCACAAGAATTCCTTTCCTTTTTTTAAAAAAAATACATGCTTAAAGAAGACTATGATTCTAATAAAGGAATATTTATAGGTCAAGATTTAAATTATATCAATACATGATTGTTGAAAATAGACAACAATCACAATTTGAGAGGTTATATGTGTCAGAGTATTTGTTACCTATTGAATTGTCTTTCCTCACTAACTGTTAAGCCTAATGTATCCAAATTCTGTATCACCAATAGTCACTCATTTCTTATCTAGAAAATATAAGCAACAATGTTCAAATATAGGGAATCCTCACTTACAAACCACACTTCCAGTGATTGTTCAAACTTATAATGATACTGAAAACAATGACTTATGAACAGTCTTCGAAGTTCCAATTTCCCCACGTTCATACGATCTTGATTTGGGTGTTAGGAACCAATACACATTATAATGATATCAGCATCTCACTACCTTCACAGCCAGCTTCCAACAAAGTCAATGAAGAAACTGAGAAAATGGCAAACTATGGTCATGTGACATCAAAATAACCACCAGTTATTTGTTTAATGTCCTTAACAGGAACTGATATCCTAAGTCAGCCCGGTTATATAATATGATGCTAAATGACTGTACCACTTAGTGGTGGAATTGCTTGTCCCTATTGTGTTTGATAAAGGACTATCAGTAATAAATATACATCTGAATTTGAAGAAATATTGGCTTTACCTTTATACCACAAGTGCAAATATATACATTCATATATATTTTTCTATTTAACTTTCTAGCCATGTTTATCTATCTACCCATCCACTCATGTTTTAGCTCTCTGTCTGTCATGTTTATCTATCTTCCATCAGCTCCAGGATTATTTTTTCTAAGTCAATTTTGCTGCTGGTTTCAAGAATAGAAAGCAACTAAAGTTGAAATATATTTACTTAAAAATTGTGGGTTTCTGCTTTCTACTTTATGATTTTTAAATAACTTACCATCCATATGAAATGCTGATTAATATAATCAGGATCACTGAGCTGATTTATTAATGGAAGAAGAATTCCTTGAGAAAGGATTTCCTGAAAAATAATGGATAATAAAATTAGATCTATTGTTCATACCTACAATTTCTAGAATCTTACTTTTGATTCAAACTCTTGCCAAAATAATTAAAAGCCGCTAAATCCATTTATCCTTACAGTCAATTGGATTGAGATGGTGGCTACACAAATTGAATGTATAAATAAATCTTTCATATATTTTGAAAAATACATTTAATATACTTTAAGTATTATTTTCAGTAAGTAGCAGTCAGTTTTATGTTTTTAGTTTTGTATCCTTAAGTAAGTACAATCATAGTTTAATTCTCAGTACTAAATCCATTAAGAACATAATTAAACTGAAATCCTTTTTCATTAATCATCTTCCACTCCAATTTAATAATACAAAGAATGGCTTCATATACTGTCCCCATGTTCTATGGGTACTGCAGTGTCTACACACTGATGACTGTCTGAAATAGAAGACAACTCAGTACTCATTGGTTCTCTAATTATTTGGAACCTCTACTATCTGATTTCAAATTACAGAATCTATACCAACATCTTGGCCTTGAGTTACTAGTGTGAAAGTTTCATCCAAACTTTGAGATTTATATGAAAGAAAGAGGAGAAATACTGAAAAGATAAAGAAGAAATAATATTGCAAGAAAACATGAAAGGAACTAAGATATGACCTAAATATTGATCATGAATTTACTTCCCTTCTACTTCAGAAGTTTATGACAGATACAGAAATATTAGAAATAGCAGAGAACCAATGTAGGCCTCCTGTATTTCTAGGCAGATATTTCTTGCCTAAATCAGAGCTCCTGTTCAAAAGATGGCTCAATACCATGTTGATATAAAAGAATGAAAAGCAAAATAACTTGGTCAATTTCTGGGACTTCTTTAAAAACAAGTTCTCAATTTCAGACTGCCCATTTTATTTTTATATATTGTTAATGAATATTATATTTAATCAATTTATTTTACATCATATATTTTATTATATACATATAAATATTATATGTATATTATATTATACATATTACATACATATAAATATTATATACATATTATATAATATTATTATACAAATTTATGCAGCTCTTAGGCTAAAGAATATTGGATTACTGCAGTGATATAATATGAAATTAAATTTACCCGGACAAAATATCTCATGATCTTGTTCTGGAAGTCCCCAGGAGGTAGCAATAAATACAGTAAAACTTCACACAGATCCCTTAGGAATCCTAAAAGTACAATGTAAGAATGCGTATCAAACTATCAATATAGACAGTTAGACAAATTAAATGTTAATATAAAAAATTTAATTTAGACAAATTTTTTTCTCTTAAATAGTTCACTGCAGACTTTTAATTTTTCACCAGTCATACAATCATACTCTTTATTTTAAAGTATATAATTCTTTTATAATATAGGAACATAATTATATAGTCATATAGTTTGCGCATAATACATATTAATAGCTAATATTTTACTTTGTTAATTATGTTTTAAAGCTTAGTAAAAAGTAATCTATATCTATACTGTAAAATATAGATGATGATCAGCACGTTTCATTTAAAGCATAATTAAGAAAGAAAATAATCATATACCTTCTTCATCTTTGGGAGATGTGCAGACTAGATCACGACAGATGGTCTCTTCCATTTCAACTTCAACTTCAAAAAATGTATCTACAAAATCTTCTGCTCCATCTATACCAAAATTGAAAACTTGAGCAGGTTTTATCTAGAAGAATTTTAGTCTACAATAATCGCTATTACTGCATTCAGATTTCTCCTCCTTATTAACATGTTACTTTATCATTTATGTACTATTTGCACATGGTTTGTAATTTAATTCTCTTTTCCTACATTTTCAAGTGTATCCAGTTGCTAATGAAGAAACTTACTGTCAATTTCGAAGAGTGCATTGAATGTACAGCTGTGCTGCAATTACAATATATAGCATAGATAGTGCTTTCCACATCAGATTAAAAAGACAACAAGGAATATGTTTTTGTCTTTGAATATATAACACAAAGCAAAAAAGAATAATTCTTACTGGGTTTTGTGTAGTAGGAAGCAAAGTGTTATTTGCTAGGCTGTACTGTATTGCACATCCTGTATTTCCATTTCTTTTTAGTTACTTTGCAAATCATGTGAAGATGGCCAAAATATTCTACATTCAAGACCAGCAATTCATGTACTCTACCCCTTCAAGTTATCTTTCTTCCATCCAGGGTTATGAATTCTGGCTGAATAGAAATTAAAAGAAAGCTTTTCTACAGAAGGCACATCTATCTCTGGCCAGTGATTTCTATTTAGGCAGGAATCGACTGTTGGACTTACAAAACCAAAATTTTCAAATTCCTCTCTTTAAATTCCCCTGGAAATGCCTCTATTTCCCTTTTTTTAAAAAAAACACAAGGTATAAAACACAAGGGAAGCCAAAAATCAGGCTAAAGATGAAGAAAGCAGGAAAAAAAACAGTGAGGGAAGCAGGTATCTCAAGCAGTATAATGCATGCCATGTACAATATGCCATTTATCTGCAATGTAAACAGAAGAGTGACTGAATTAAGGAACTTTTAGTGGAAAAAACACAGTGTACCTTCTGTTTTGCTGTTTCTCCTTCTGGAACAGCATTGATCCCAAGGTCCATATGGCCATGACTTTCAGGCAAGTCATAAAGACCTGGAAAGACCTGACTCTTCCAGAAGGTACTGTATCAGGATGTTTTGTGAATTCACTGATTTAGTATTGGTTTCAAGTTTTCATACTCTCTGGATGCTTGTCTATTATGTTTACAATATTATTTATTGTTATATCATTTTAACTTTTTTGTACAACACCTTGAATTGCATCAAAATCAAATGGCTTTATAAATATAATAAAATAAATATAAAAATAGCAATAACTTCATACATAAGACAGATTGAATTAATGCAACTTAGGAAAGAAACTGCCTTTATTTAATTTATTATACATTTCTATAAGAACATATTTAGCCAGTACCTTTAATCTGATCATCTCTTTCAGTTATTCTTTGCTGAGCTTTTCTGAATACTCTAAGATGAGTAGTAAAATCATCTACAATTCGAGTAGTAAAATAAGGCTGCCAATCTATTTCTTTTGTCCTTAAAAATTTAAAGAAATTAACAATGTATTACATAAAAGGCTTCTAACATAAATTGACACTTTTTCTGATCTTCATTGGATGATAATTTTAATTAGATTTTTGATACTACAATAACATGTAATCTTTTGCTAAGATTGTTTTATTTTGATATTTCATAGATGCTCTTTTTACAGTTTGTTTGGCTTTTGTATATCCAAATGTTATACAAAATGGAGGAGAAGATTTCAACAAACTTGTCCAGCTGGAGTGACATTGATCATAAAGACTTAAGATTTCTGCACAATATAATAATTTCAGCCAATAACTGAATCTGTTTTGCCAAAGCCTGGCTTCTACAAAATAAAACTACCTTTAATTTTCAGTGAAACATTTTGCACACAACAGAGTCATCACTGTATTTTTCTGCCAACATACTATTATGTTAATTCTTTTATGTCACAAAGCTCCCTCTATATAGTTATACAAACTTAAGTTCTTAATATGAAGGGAATGTTTTACGGCAATAATGATGAATCATAAATGGCTAATTAGCAATAATTCCATCCATTAAAATCCACCTAAATATCACTAAAATTAAGTTTATTAAGTTCCTATAAAATGCATAGATATTTAAATTATACCTAACTCTTCACAATTTTAAGTCAAATGTGTAATAATGCTACTTCTTAAAAGATGTTCAGTTTTGGTATCAGTTTCATAAATGAAGTGGAATTGTCTCTTGGATGTGGAAAAATGGCCCACACAGGATCTATCCTGAAATTCAACCATGATTTTGTCAGTATGGGGCGTTTAAAACCAGCAGCCAGAGTCAAGACGCTTCCTTCTAGTTCATAGAGCTGGCTGCAAATGCCCCATGTTGTTAGAATGCTTTTCAGCCAGCTGCGGAAAACAGAGAAAGTTCTCTTTGGGACAGCAGTGGCTTGCAACCCTTCCTGCTACTTTCCCAGTGACTGTCTGGAAAAGCCAGCAGGAAAGATTACAAATGTCAATCACATGATCACAAGGTGCCCGGTAATCAATCATAAATGTGGACAAATTGCCAAGCAACCAGACTGCAATCACATGACTGTGGGGGTCTATAATGACCATAACATAATAATAATAATAATAATAATAAATATTTATTTATATACTGCTCCTCTCCCGAAGGACTCGGAGCGGTGCACAGCCGTATAGTTAAAACAATAAATATGTGGGAAAATAAAACTAAATTAAACCAAAACCCTGGCTGTAAACAATTTAAAACCCTTCCCTAAAACCCTAAAATTTAATAAAAGATAAAACACCCCAAAACTAAAATCAGCCCAAGCCGGCCTGGTCAAAGAGCCACTGAATATACCTTCAGTGTAAGGGTATGTGTTATAAATCCCTTCATTCAGCAGCAATGTAATTTCAAATAGACGCTGAACTTTATTAAGTTCATATATTGATTAAGCAAAGACAACCTGTAACAGTATTTTTTGTGAAATACCTAGGTAGTTTTTATAAATAACATGTATTTGAGGATATTCACATATTATTGCCATAAATGCATTTAACCTTCTTTTATAAAATACTTGAAGATTTTTACAGACTTGTTTGAAAACTACTGAAAATAATTCTTACCTAGAAGAAAACTGAATTAATGCATTTTGGAGAGTCTGCCTGATTTCAAGAAGAAAAGATTCATCATCACTTAGTGTATAATACCAATACTGGACATAGTCACGCAAGGAAAATTGAATGATCTGAAACATACATTTTTAAATAAATCAAACATTCAAACATTCATAAAGCAATTACTTTTAACAAATATTTAACAAATCAACTTCATAAAATAAAAATTATGCTTATAATGGTCTAGTTATGTTTGCATTATTTTATAAAAATGTATAAAAATCTATGAAACTTCAAACACTGATCACTGATACTAATGATAATGTTAATTATAGAATACCTTTACTTTACAGGTAGTCCTCAATTTACAACAGCAATTGAGCCCAACATTTCCATTGCTAGGCAAGGCAGTTATTAAGTGAGTTTTGTCCCATTATGATTTTTTTTGCCACAGTAGTTAAGGAAATCACTGCAATTATTAAACGAATCATATGGTTCTTAAGTGAATCTCACTTTCCCCATTGACTTAACTTGGAGAAGCCAATAGGAAAGGTTACAAATAGTGATCACATGACACCAGAACAATGCAACAATCATAAATACATGGCAATCGACAAATGCCTGAATCTGATCACATAAGTATGGGGACATACAACATACCTAAATGTGGAATCCAATGATAAATCACCTTTTTCAGTGCTGTTATAAATTTGAATGGTCACTAAGTGAATGGTTGTTAAGTCAAGGATTACCTCTACAACTTTTCAAATTAAAGATAAATAAGAATTTCATCTTATCCAGATTTCTAAACAAATTAATCTAATTATTCCTAAAAATATTTCAACAGGTACAATTATGCTGTGTTGTCTTCTGAACTGAAGTGGAACTGAACGAATATAAATACAAGAAGAAATAACATGGAACTGTTATAAATCAATTCTTACATCCTTAGCTCTTTTAATTTTCTTTCTTATGTCTGCTAATGTGTGTGTGTGTGTGTATGTGTGCGCGCGCGCAATCTTATTTAATTTCCATCACCAGCATCCCAATATAATTGTACTAATTTGAATTCTGTTTTCAATTATCCACTTTTGCCTTTTATTACTATTTTCAATAGATTTCATATAGAAATGTATTCTCGTACTAGAAATGAGTGCACCCACACTTGCCCCATACGTTTCTAAACACTTACAACTCCATATTTTCTGATTTTTCATATTCTAGAAATTTCAGAAGTTGAGAAGAACCTAAGAAGTGTAGGAAATGATATATTTTAGAATGATCAGTACATTTATATTGGCAAAGAAGGAACACCGTTAAATGTGCTATGTGATATGCATATTATCCCAGTGTTTCTATAATTTACCAGGAGACTATTTTGTTTGTTTTAATTTTCTCATAATAGCAATAGCACTTAGACTTATATACCACTTTATAGTGCTTTACAGCCCTCTCTAAGTGGTTTACAGAGTCAGGATATTTCCCCCAACAATTTGGGTCCTCATTTTACCCACCTCTGAGAGATGGAAGGCTGAGTCAACCTTGAGCCTGGTGAGATTCGATATGCCAATTTGCAGGCAGATGGCTGCAACAGAAGTAGCTTGCAGTACTTCACTCTAACCACTGCACCACTTAGGCTCTTATATAATCCTAGAATTAAGCCCTTATTTAAGAGGTTAATATAATTTAGATGAGGACAATGTGTGAACCTGTAGAATATTGCAGCTACAATAGATTATTTATATTTTTGTAGCCTTAAAAGTGCTCTTTCTATCCCTATTAAAATCAATACAAGTTTCACATATTTTCTTCCATATACTATTTCTTGTGCTCTGCACAAGTTTGGGCGAACTGGATGTACATCTGATTCACCAAACCAGTAGTTGAACTGATCGTCTGGCCCTACCCAGCCTCTCTCAGGAGTCTCCATGCAGCCCATTTTGGATGCAGGTAAGAGATAGATAGAATTCTTTATTGGCCAAGTGATTGGACACACAAGGAATTTGTCTTGGTGCAAATACTCTCAGTATACATAAAAGAAAAGATACATTCGTAAAGAGTCGAGAATCATAAGATACAACACTTAATGATAGTTACAGGGTACAATAAGCAATCAAGTCATACTAAGGAACAGTCAATATAGATCGTAAGGATGCAAGCGAAAAAGTTACAATCATACAATCACAAGTGGGTGGGGATGGATGATAAGGAGTGATGAGAACATTAACAGTAATAGTAGTGCAGACTTTGTAACAGTATTGAGGGAATTATTTGTTTAGCAGAGTGATGGCTTTCAGGAAAAAACTGTTCTTGTGTTCTTGTGTGCAGTAGCGTCGTTTTGAGGGAAGGAGTTGAAACAGTTTATGTCCGGGAAGTGAGGTGTCTGTAAATATTTTCACAGCACTCTTTTTGATTCGTGCAGTATACAGGTCCTCGACTGAAGTCAGGTTGGTCGTAATTATTTTTTCTGCAGTCCTAATTATCCTCTTAAGTCTGTGTCTGCCCTGTTTGGTTGCAGAACTAAACCAGACAGTTACAGAGATGCAGATAATAGACTCAATAATTCATCTGTAGAACTGTATCAGCAGCTCCTTGGGCATTTTGAGCTTTCTGAGTTGGCACAGAAAGACCATTCTTTGTTGTGCTTTTTTGATGTTAGGTGTCCATTTTAGGTCTTGTGATATAGTAGAACCTAGAAATTTGAAGGTTTCTACTGTTGATACTATGTTATCTAGTATTGTAAGAGGTAGTAATATGGGAGGGTTTCTTCTAAAGTCTACCACCATTTCTACAGTTTTGAGTGTGTTCAATTCCAGACTGTTCTGGTTACACTACGAGGCAAGTTGTATAATCTCCTGTCTGTATGCAGATTCGTCATTGTCTCAAATGAGACCAATAACTGTTGTGCCATCAGCAAACTTCAGCATTTTAACAGATGGATCATTTGAGATGCAATCATTGGTTTATAGGGAGAAGTGGAGAAAACACACAGCCTTGGAGGAGCCCTGTGCTAATTGTAGAGGTATCAGATGTGATTCTGCCTAGCTTCACCTGCTGCTGCTTGTCTGTTAGGAAGCTTATGATCCACTTACAAGTGTGTTCAGGTACCGCTAGTTGGTTTAATTTACTTAATTTACAGTATCTGGAATGATGGTATTGAATGCTGAACTTAAGCCTACAAAGAGGACCCTTGCGTAGGTATTTGGAGATTCAAGGTGTTGTAGGATGTAATGCAGAGCCATATTTACAGCATAATCTGTCGATCTATTTGCTCGGTATGCAAACTGATGGTTTTCAGGTGGGACAGCACAAGCCTTTCAAAGATTTTCATAACTACAGATGTTAAGGCAGTTCCTTGATGGAGGGCTTCTTTGGCACTGGGATAATAGTAGAGCGTTTGAAGCAGGAAGGAACATAGTACATAGTACAATAGTGATCTAATGAAGATTCAGGTGAAGATGGGGGCCAATTTCTCAGCACAGACTTTTAAGCAAGAAGGAGTTACCTTGTCTGGCCCTGGTGCTTTTCCTGGCTTTTGTCTGTGAAATAGATCTTGCATTCTTTTTCTGTGATCACCAGAGGTTGTGAACCCAATGGATTGGGGCAATTGAAGGAGGCTTGGCTGTTGTTGGTATGTTTTGAGATGAGGGTTGTGGAGATAGGTGGCTGTAGTTTCCTTTCAAACCTTCAGTAAAACACATTCAGGTCATCTGCTAGTTGTTGATTTCCTTCTGCCTGGGAAGAAGGTTTACTGTAACCAGTGATGTTTTCCACGTATTTGCTGGTTCATTTGTTGAGAACTGATTCCTTAACTTTTCAGAGTAGCTTCTTTTTGCTGCTCTGATGTCTCTTGTTAATATGCTTCTGGCCTGACTGTATAGCATTCTGTCACCTTTACTATGTGTAGGGTCCACATGGAGGCTCTAGAAGGCAAAAAAATGACCCAAACTAGAAGTCCAGAAACAGGCCTGAAGGCCCTCTGGAGCCCAGGGGGAGCTGTTTTTGCCCTCCCAGAGGCCCGAGGGAAGCCCCTGAATCCTGGGAAAGGCGAACCCCCCCCCGGAAGTTCTGGTAGGCCATGTGCACCATGGCCATGTCCACCCAGCAACTGGGCAGCGAACCATTGCTGATATTTTTGAATCCCACCCCTGCTTTACACTAATTTTCATTAAATTATGATTTTCTATTCTATCTTACAACATAATGCATTGTTTGAAGTTTTCAATCCTAATTTATAGCAATCCACCAGTGCTAATTTTGTAATTACTTGAATATTAGCTTACTCCAATCATAGTTTCTGAGATCAGATAAGAGGTTCTGCCTCATTAGATAGGGAGAAGTGGTAGAATAAGCAAGTTACCTATAATTGATATTTTCTCATATAAGCAAACCATAGTAATATCTAGTTATGATCTATTCAGATTAGCAGCATAGATAATATAGTACACCTGCACTATGCAAAACTAACTTTATCTAGCCATTTAAACTTCTAGCATACATTATATCATATTCAAGAAATTTTGCTCAAAATGCATAGTGTGCATAATTATTAGGCAAGTTATATTTTTGAGGATTAATTTCATTACTGAACAACTACAGTGCTCTTGATCAATTCAAAAATATTAATAAACCTTGAAACTGAATATCTAAGAGAGTAAAAGTGAAATTTTGGCTTTCTTAGGAGAATATCTCTGTGTACACAATTATTGGACAACTATTGGTGTGAAGAATTATTACGCAACTAAATGAAAATTTACCCATCTCACTCATTTATTTGCATCTGCTAAAGTGAGAATAATAAACAAACAACTTAAAATGTACAAATAAACATTTCTGTCTTTTAAAAAGTGACCAATATAGCTACCCTTCTTTTCAATAACAATTATATCACCCTTCTTTTCAATAACATTCATGAAATCTGTCAGTTTCTTGATCTGTTGACAATCAACTCTTTGTGCAATAGCAAACACAACCTCCCAGACATTTTTCAGAGAGGTGTACTGTTTTCTTCCCATCATAAATCTAATTTAAGAAGGGCCTATAAGTTCTTAAAAGGATTTTAGGATTTCTTAAAAGGATTTAGGTCAGGGGAGAAAGGGACCATGTCATTATTATTTCATCTTTAAGGTTTTTACTGGTTACTATACAGTGGACTACTTTGATCATTTGTTGGAACACTTTGCATAAAAATCATGGTCTTTTTGAAAGATGAAGATTTTTTCTTGTACAACTGCTTGAAGAAAGTGTCTTCTAAAAACTGGTAGTAGGTTTGGAAATTGATTCTAAGTCCATCTTCAACCCAGAAAGGTCCAACTAGTTCATCTTTAATAATACCAACCCATACCAGTATCCCACCTCCACTTTGCTGGAGTCTGAGTCAAAGCGGAGCTCTGTGCCTATCAAGCCACGTTCCCATTTATTTGGTCTGTCAATAGTCACTCTCATCTCATCAGTCCATAAAACCTTTGAAAAATCTGTCTTCATATATTTCTTGGCCCAGTCTTGCCATTTCAACTTATGTGTCTTGTTCAATGATGGTTGGGTTTCAGCCTTCCTTACTTCGTCTGGCACTTGTCTGAGCACACCTTGTGCTTCTGGGTACTCCAGGTAGGTTGCAGTTCTGGAATATGACAGCACTGGAGGATAATCAGTTCCTGGTAGCTTCACATTTGATTCTTCTCAAATCTTTGGCAGTTAATGTGCATCTTTTTTTCTCAACATATTTCTTGTGACCTGTTGACTATTTGCAACAAAAAAATTGATGGTCCAATATCTTAGCAACAAAAAAATTGATCACGCCCCAATATCTTAGCAATTTCAAGAGTGTTGAAAGACTATTTACTATTTTTGACTTTTCAGATCAGTTAAATCTTTTTTTATCTACTCTGCCTGAGAAAAAGAAACTGCCTAAAAATTATGCACAGCTTGATATAGGATGCTGATCTCCTTAGACCAGTCCCGCCCTCATTACACAAATTCACCTCACTGATATGGTTAAATCCACTAAGCATTCAAGTTTACATAGCTTGGAGGTGGAAATATCCATTAAAATGATGATATGGTCAAAATACTAACTTGCCTTATAATTGTACACACAGCGTACTTATGTTCTGCAAATAATTCTGCCATTAGTTCTGAAATACCCTTTATGAGAATAATTAATTTTTCAAAACAAATCCTAAATACCGTGTTTCTCCAACAATATGCCCCCCCAATAGGAAGACCCAGCATGTTTTATAGGCATAAAATGAAATTAAGCCCCTCCTCCCAAATTTAGGTCTATTTTAAAACATGCGAAATGGGGGGAAGGGCGGGGGAGCCCTGCCGTTAGGAGTGCCCACAGGCAGCCATGCCTCGCCACCAGCTGCTCCTAACAGGCAATCATGGCGGAGTGCAGAAAGCTCCCTACTCCCACTATGCACCTTTGCTGCAGACCCGAGACCTTTGGTGCCTGCCACTGTTGCTTTCCCTTCTGCCCATGCCCCAAATGCAGAAGTGGCAGCTCCAAACATGACAGCAGCATGGGCAGAAGAGAAAGCAACAGCAGTGGGCACTGAAAGTCTCGGATCTGCACCAAAGGTGCTTGGCGGGAGTAGGGTGCTCTCCGTGCTCCACCACGATTGCTCGTTAGGAGTGGCTGGTGGCGAGGCATGGCTGCCTGCAGGCACTCTAAGTGAGGTTGCAAGGGGGAGAATTAAGTTACCCCCAAAATGATGGCCTAGCCGTTTTTTCAAGGCTCAAAAAAAAAAAAAGATCCGGCCTTATTTTATGAGAAACACAGTAGTAACAGCAAGAATTTCAAGAATAAGTTTAGAAGGGGAACTGGCACTAGTAACAATATAAACAGAGGAATATAAGGTGTGTGTGTGTGTGTGTGTGTGTGTGTGTGTGTGTGCACGCGCATGCATGTGCGCGCACCCACATCCACAATTTTTCTATTTTTGCTAGATGTATTAATCAAGGTTGAGGTCAAATTTATTTATCTTCAGATAATATCCCTCAGAGAGTCTGAAGACAAAAAAGCTAAAACTGATTCACAGCATAATTTCAGGAGAAAACAAATATTACTGTAATATAGGTAGCTGTTATTTTGCAATGAAATTGGGACCAGCAGCTTTACTGCTAGATACTGTCACTAAGCAGAAAATTATATAACTGTATCTGTTTTATAATATTTACAATATTATTTCAGCTTTTCTTTTTTCCCACCCTTCCAGTTATTCTAGGGCTCAACTTGGGGTTAGGATAATTAACAAGAAGAGAATTAATGTTATAACATTATAATATAATGTTATATTTATATTCATTGGACAGGAAGGGAGTACAAGAGAGTAAGCAGGCATACAATGGAGAACACACTGAAAGAAATGTGTTAGCACTGACTGCATATTATGCTCTTTGCTCCAAGCAGTTTAAGAACTGAAAATATATTGAAAGTATAACACTGATTAAAATCTTGTCAATTACAAGCAGTAATGGGAGTCAGCTAAGGTAACAGAGCTGAGTCTGTTAACTTGTGGTTAGTACCAGTTGGGAAATTCCAGGAAGAAAGGCAGCTCAACAATAAGTTGCTTGTTTAACTAATGTAAAACATGTTTTTTAAAAAAGTAGATCTAAGTGTCAGGCACAGGATAAGACATGCTAAATGATGTTGATGTTGAAAGAGGAGGGAGGGGGAAAGGGGGGAGGGAGGGAGGGAGAGAGAAAGAGAGAGAGAGGTTGCCAAGGTCATAAATATGGGCATTAGTTCCGCATTAGTTACAGTTACTTTTTCAGTACTGTTGTAACTTCAAATGATTGCTACCCGAAGTAATCGTTCAGTGAGGTCCTAGCTTGACAACAGAGAGAGAAATGCTGACAAGATACATACGTTCTTCATGAGTAAAAGACTTTTGGATAAAATCAAACCATTTAGGAGAGGCTGTGTTTTATATTATATTGTGAATTTTCCTTTCCAGATTCAAAAATAGGTACTTCGTACTGCAAATGACATTCATGTTACTTGTAACATAAATTATACACTGTACAATTTAAATACTTAGATTATTCTCTTATCAATATATTTACATTTAATAATGTAAACAGAACATTATAGTAATAAACTTTTTAAAAATCAATATTTTTCAACTCACTTGCTGCAGAGGTTCATCAATTATATAGGCACCAGTTAACCTCCTATCAATCTTAATAGTTTTGCTTTCCTCTTTCATTTCTTCTATGCACTTTGGGAAAGAATACACAAAATTAATGTCCGTTTAGCATGCAATTTTACTTCACATAAATACAAATTTTGAACAAAGTCTATGCTTTACAATATAACCACAAATACAGTAGTCTTTTCAAATTAGAGATGGGATATAAACAAATAAATAATTTTTCTTTCTTTCATTGTTATTATTTCTTTAGTGGTCTTACCAGATTTTAATCAAGATAGATAAAAACAAACAAACACATACCTGCACTGTTATTATTTCCTCATAAACACTCCCATGCTTAAATTGTTATAAAAAGAACATATTGGACTAGGACCAAGCAAACCTAAATTCAAGTTACTTCATTAGCATCATATTTAAATCAACCTTATTTACATGAATGGCATGAGGGGGAAAAAAACCACATATAGTTTATCTGACTCTTTTTGTTAGACAGATACTATTATTCAAAAATAACCGCACAATTTTCAAATGATCACAATATATCAAAACATACTTAATGTATACAATGTAATCTAGATTCGTGTAATGGTAATATACAGATTCCAAGATCATAAAAATACACATATTTTTAAACCTTCTGAACTTTTCATTAGGCTAAATTTGTACAATCAGATGGATGAAAGAGAGAACATAAGTACAGTAAAAATTATTCTAAAACAAAATTTTATAGATTTCTAATATACAGCATTAGTTAATCTTCAACTATCAACAATAACCAGCAGTGGAATTTCTATTACTAAGCAAAGCAGTCATAAAGTACAATGATACATGACTGCATAGCTTAGCAAAGGTAACCTCAAAATCTTATTGCTATTTTTAATCTAGATAGCATGTTAAGTGTGACTTCTGCTGACTTCCAACAAACAAAGGAGATATATAAAAAAGGGATCCATTTTACGTTTTAAAAAAATATTGTAAAAACCATGGGTTTTACCCCAATTGCAAAAGGTTATTTCCTATTGTCCTGTGATACAAAGAGATTCATCTTGAGATTGTCAGGAAGAAAAAGTGTGTGACATCAATGCAAAAAGAACTTGGCATTTAAGTTTTATCATCCTGTCAGTAGGTATAAGGCTAGTACGATATATGTACAAGACTGTGGTAGAATTATCTAACATAACCCAAATGCTTTGGATATGGAGATAGTATGCCTTCCAAACAATAAAATGCTTAGGTTCATGAAACTACATGCCTTGGTCTGCCACTTATGATCAGAGGGTTCAGAGGTATGCTCTCCATCTTGTCATATATGTGACAGGGACAAGAACATGCACCAGAGAGTAACATACAAGTAATTTCTTTGGCAAGATTCTTTTAGATCAATCATCAGACTTCCTTGATACAGGGCAGAATCAGGAACTTAGAGAAACAGAATCGAACCCAGAAAAGTGTCTCGTGCTTATAGTGAGCAAAACAAGAGATCAAATGGACAATTGGCAATTATAAAAATGTATGACTCAGAAATTACAGCATTAAAATTGTGGAAAAAAATTCTTTTTAGAGTTATAAGTAGCAAATTAAAAAAAAAAGATCCTTTGAACCAAAAGCTTAACTGCATTTCAATTGCAAATCTTGAAAATCCATTAATGGTCTAGTTTACACTTTAGGTAAATGTAACATTTCCCAAAGTCAATTGTTTCAATTTTGTTGTGCAATCCAACTTCTCTCTTTACAATAGAACGGGTCCTAGACTTACAACAGTTCATTTGTAACCTTTCCAAGTTACAAAGACATTGAAAAAAATGACTTCCGATGGTTTTTCACTGTAGCATCCCTACAGTCATGCGATTAAAATTCAGATGTTTGACAACTTACTCATACTTATGATGTTTGAAGTGTCCTGGTGTCATGCGATCACTAAGTCAATGGGAAATACAGATTCACCTAATAACAGTGTTACTAACTTAAAAACTACAATGATTCACTCAATAACTGTGAGAAGAAAAGTCATAAAAGAGGCAAATTTCACTTAACAATTGTCTAACAACAGAACATTTGGGCTCAATTGTGATCTTAAGTTGAGGACTACCTATATCCACTTTAAAAGAGAAATACATTGATTGTTATGTAAAAAGTTGCTTAAAAACATTTTGCTTACTCATGGCTGATGGTCATGGGGGATCTCAACCTGCCTTCGGCCGGTGGGGCCTCGGGGATTGCTCAGGAGTTCTTGGCTTCCATGACAGCCTTGGGCCTGACCCAATTAAGGAGCCCACGCATACTGGGGGTCACATCCTGGATCTGGTTTTTGTCTCTGGACAGTGGTAGGATGATCTGGGTGCTGGGGATGTTTTTGCTTGAACCCTTGTCATGGTCAGATCATTCGCTCCTTAGGCTGGACTTCCACGCCGCTCCTCCCCATCGCAGGGAGGCGGACCAAATACGTTGGTACCGCCTCAGGCGCCTGATGGATCCAGATAGGTTCCTGATGGAGCTTGGGCCATATCCCGACATTCGAACTCACGACTCGGTGGGGGACCTGGTCGCCACCTGGGAAAGGGTGGCGGCTGGGGCCCTGAACCGGATCGTGCCCTTGCGGCCTCTGACTTGGCGCCGCTCTCACTAGGCCCCCTGGTTTTCCGGGGAGCTGAGGGAGATGAAGCGCTGGAAAAGACACCTGGAGAGTATTTGGAGGATTACTCGCTCCGGACCCGACCGAACACTTTTACGGTCTTATATCAAGACCTATTTAGTGGCGATAAGGGTGGCAAAGCGTTTTTACTTTTCCACCCTTATTGCGTCCGCAGGAAACCGCCCGGCCGCCCTGTTTAGAGTGACCCGCTCCCTCTTGAAAGGGGGAGCGCGGGAGGACCCCTTGCAGGGACAAGCTGAGGATTTTTCAAAGTTCCTGGTGGATAAAATCGCTCGGATCCGGGATGGGTTGGACTCTGAATGGGCGGCTCTGGGTGGGGGATCGGGGTCGGAACTTGAAACAGTCATTTGGAACAAGTTTGATCCTGTGACCCCCGAAGACGTGGACAGGTTGCTGCGGGGACTGAATGCGACCACGTTTATTGGACCCATGTCCCTCCTGGCTGGTGTTGGCCACCCGGGAGGTGACACGAGGTTGGTTTCAGGGTATTATTAACGCTTCCTTGAGTGAGGGATATCTACCCCCCGCCTTGAAAGAGGTGGTGGTGAGACCCCTCCTCAAGAAACCGTCCCTGGACCCAACTTTGTTATCTAATTATCGTCCCGTCTCCAACCTTTGTTTTATGGTGAAGGTTGTTGAGAGTGTGGTGGCACAACAGTTTCCCCAGCACCTGGATGAAGCTGTCTATTTGGATCCACGCCAATTGGGCTTCAGGCCCGGGCACAGCACAGAGACGGCGTTGGTCGCATTGGTGGATGATCTCTGGAGGGCCCGTGTCCTGGTCCTCTTAGATCTTTCGGCGGCTTTTGATACTGTTGACCACAGTATCCTATTGCAGCAGCTGGAGGGGTTGGGAGTGGAAGGCACCGTTATGCGATGGTTCTCCTCCTTCCCCTCTGATCGCTCGCAATTTGTGTTGGCAGGGGGGCAGAGGTCGGCCCCGAGGCCCCTGGTTTGCGGGGTGCCTCAGGGGTCGGTGCTCTCGCCTCTTCTGTTCAACGTTTATATGAAGCCGCTAGGTGAGATCATCCGTGGCTTTGGGGTAGAGTTCCATCAGTACGCTGATGATACTCAGCTGTACATTTCTACCCCGGGCCATCCCGATGAAGCCATCGAAGTGATGACCCGGTGCCTGGAGGCCGTGCGGTGCTGGATGGGACGAAACAGGCTTCAGCTCAACCCATCTAAGACTGAGTGGCTGTGCTTCCCGGCACCCTGGTACAGCCAGCTGGTTCCATCGCTGGCTGTAGAGGGCCCGCAATCTGGGTGTCCTCCTGGATGTGCGGCTTTCACTGGAAGATCATGTGGCGGCCGTCGCCAGGGGGGCTTTTGGTCAGGTCCGTCAGATCTACCAGTTGCGGCCTTTTCTGGATTGGGATGCGCTTCGCACAGTCACCTCCGCCCTGGTGACCTCCCGCCTAGATTATGCCAATGCTCTCTACATGGGGCTGCCTTTGAAGAGCATCCGGAGGCTCCAGTTGGTGCAGAGTGCAGCCGCGAGGGTGGTAATGGGAGCTCCTCGGGGCTCCCATGTTATGCCACTTCTGCGCGCGCTGCATTGGCTTCCGGTGGCCCTCCGGGTGCGCTTCAAAGTCTTGGTTACTATCTTTAAAGCGTTCCATGGCTTGGGACCGGGATACTTGCGAGACCGCCTCCTGCCATCATCGGCCTCCCACCGACCGGTATGCTCCCATAGAGTCGGTCTCCTCGGGGTGCCGCCGGCTGGATGGCTGGCGACCCCAAGGGTGCGGGCCTTCTCATTGGGAGCATCCCCTCTCTGGAATGAATTACCCCCGGAGGTAAGGGCCGCCCCTGATCTCATGGCCTTCCGTCGGTTACTTAAAACTCACTGATTTCGGCAAGCCGGACTGGCCTATGGGTCTTTTAAATTTTAACCTGGTTTTTAATTTCCTTTAACTTTTGTTCATATTTTTAATTAGAGCCACGCTATATTTAATTCTTTTAAATTTTAATATTGTCATGTTGTATGTGGTATATGTGTTCTGTATATGTATTTTTATTTTTGGCTGTTCACCGCCCCGAGTCCCTTTGGGGAGAGGGGATGGATGGATGGATGGATGGATGGATGGAGGGATGGATGGATGGATGGATGGATGGAGGGATGGATGGATGGATGGATGGATGGATGGATAAATAAAAACTGGGGGGTAAATGGTATATAATAAAACTTTTAATTCTTGTTGCTTACCTTATTAATGCCAAATGAGTTGGGAGGAAGAAAGGAGTGTTCACACTGTTCAAGGTACTTCTCTGAATTAGTTTTTCCAAACAGAAGTGTTACCACAAAGCCCCTCAAAAATAAATTATATAACAAACTTTGAGATAATGTAGTGACTAACATTCACAATATAGAACTACTCATATATGCACATTTCTAAGGCTATTCCTACAATTTAAAAAACACAGTTGGTAGAATTAAATTCTCCTTAATGCCATTCCTCTAGAGAGAATTGAAAATTATTATAATTTCATAGTATTGTTCACAGCAAATTTTAAAATGGAAAAAAAATAGACAATTGAGTAACTCATAACTATTCAGAAAACTGAAAATAGTTTCAATGAGTACATAAAAGTAATATTTGAAGGTAATAAATATTTATATATTTTAACTCAAGATGCTTGTGTTCCTTACAAAAGATTGTTAAAAGGGCTGGGTAATGAAAACAATAATAGAGTGTTTATAGAGTAAACTTTATAAACAACAATAATAGAGTGTTTATAGAGTAAACTTTATAAACAATTATAGAGTGTCAATTTTAATTTTAATATTTCTTTACCCTGAACAACAAATCAAATTATATACTTACCCACCCACAGAGCAGAGGATATAAAATGCAAAGTAAAATATAGCAAATGGTCCAAATGTAATTAGAAAAAGCAGAACAACAAGGCTTCCCCATCCCCATCTGGAAAGATTGGTCTGGAATAAAATGAGAGAGAAAATTAGGTTTATGTTTACATCTAAGTATAAACTCCTCCCCATTATTTTCTAATTTGACATAACTCTTATGGAACATCAAATAAACTCTTTATACTAGAATTCATTTCACAAAAACTTATTGTCAGGATCTTTTTCTTTTTTGTCTTTTTTATCTTTCATTGAAGATAATTAGAAGTAAAAATTAAGTAGACTTTCACAGGTATAAAAGTAATGCAGTAGGAAAAATACTGCCAAAATAATAAATATCAAAGCTGAATATTTTTTCCTTTGAAATGTAGGATTTTTCCAAAGCTGGTTTTGTTATTTTTTTTCACCAAATAAAGTTCTCACATACTTTATTACAAATGTTCCAATCAAAGATGAATTTCACTTTTCTTGTAAGTCAATGCAGTCAACATAGATTGCTAACCACTTGTTAAAAGTTATGAAGCACTGAAAAAAGATATTTTCGAAGTTGTAGGCATCATAACATCCTCAAGATCATGTGATTGCAATTTGCATGTTTGGCAACTGTGATCAGTTACACAATGACCATTTCTAACCTTCACAGTCAACTTTTAATAAGCTAAATCAATGAATCAATGGAGAAGCCATCAGGAAGTCACAAACTCGTAGTCATGTGACATCCCACTTAATAACTAAGGTTCATTTGTCTCACAACTGCAGCTGGAGCTGATGATGTAAGTCAATGCAGTCACATAGATTTCATTTCACATGTGAATTGGGATCAGTTAAGTGCAGATGACTTGTATTTGGTAGTTAATACTGAGCTAACAATCTTCTTCTTATAATGCAACAATGATGAATTAATATACAATAAATTAATATTCCTTAGAAAATAGAGAAAACAAAACAAAGAATAAGATTTTTTTGATTCTTTAAAGAAATTGGGACAAAATGAAAAATGACTTTTGACCAAAGGGACTAAGCTCACATTGCCACCAAACATATTAATATATAACAATTTGCTTGCAGTCTTTCCAGAAAAATGTAGGGTTTATGTTACATTTTCAGAATCTCAAAAAAGGATTGTTTTGTTGAATCCAAAAGTTTATATTCCTAATAAGAATCCTTTGTTTTTGGCAATTGGCCATAAGATATATGCTATTTTTCAAAGTTTAGATAGTTTAAAAATACTATTTTGAAACCAAGTAAGAATGTAACCAACCCTTCTCAAAAGCACATTCAACAAAATGCAATTTTCTTCAATAATTAAAATATCATTGTAATGAACTTCTATTCTTCTTTATACTAAATAAATTTAAAATTATTCTTAAAACTCTTAAGTATTATTTATTATTAAATAATATCTGGTGTATGCCCTGGCACATTTTCTAACTGCAGGTTAGTAGCAGAAGTGCACAATCAGTTTAGAAAGTAGAGGTGAGATGAAAAGCACATAGCAAAAAAGTACGCCTATATAATATTTCACAACAGACAAAAAGGGAAAGACAGTGAAAGAAGGCATGTATTAGGTATCAGTCTAAATGAAATTTGGAAACTAGACAGCATTACACTGACATGAAGCCTAATCATTAAATTTCCACAACAGCCATGAATTATTTATTTGCTTATTTAATTTATGCTGCCCATTTAAAATCAATGATTCTGGGTAGCTAACAATCATAAAAACAATTAAAATGGATAAAATGCAATACAAGAAAGATATTAAATACAAATAGTTTTTAAGAAATATTATAATCTGTCAGTGTCAACAAAACTAGGAAATGTGGCTTTTCCCACTCTAAGGTTCCCAGGACTGGGTGAATGGCCAACAAACAGAGCCATCCTAATTGGACAAGGATGTTTCAGAGGTAGGCATGATGGCAGAAAAGGCATGTCTCCTGATCCCCATCAGCCAACATTCCTTGCCTCATCCTAATGGTTAGTAAGTTATAGTTTATGAAATAAGATCATAGTCAAAACATATATAAGTTAAAAAATACTGCACTTCATCTAATTTAAAAAGAAAACAACAGACAAAAAACATACCTGTACAAAAACTTCTATTTGATATAGCAATGTTATAAAAGTTGGGTCAATATTGGAGACTTTTAATTCTTTAGTATGTAGGGCACAAGTGTCATATGAGAACTGTTTGAGTAGTTTTAATAGGAGGGAAATTAACTCTGCTCTCCAAAACTGATAAATACAGTATTTTATATCTATTGAAAGTCTGAAATAATATATGAATACTCTTAGCAAGAGATACTATTTTTTCACCCAACAGTACTATTGGGGAAAAGCATCAAGTATGCCAATTCAATGTAATTAATAAATGATACAGTGATGAGAAGGTGCGTTGGCTTACCTGATAGGCCCTTTCTCAGCATGTCTATGGAGCACCCACACTCGAGTTGACACATGCTTTCTGGCCAGAGATTGAGTTCTCAATCTTTTGCCACATCTCTCCATCAACCAGCATTGTCCCAGTTTTTGATGAAGGTATAGCCATCTGATGGACTCTTTAGTTGGCTCTGAATCTCTTGGACGGTCCAGACGGTTGCCAGGGTGGGAGTGGATTCTCCATCGACATGCTAAGAAAGGGCATATCAGGTAAGTCAATTCCCCTTCTCCAGCACATTGATTGGAAAATCCACACTCGGAACATACTAAAGCGAGCTGTCACTATGGGCAGGGAGTGGTCTCATCCCCGTATTGGTATGCATCCGTTGGAGCATCCTTCTGCCAAAGGCCACTTCAGCAGAAGCGAAGATGTCCAATTTGTAGTGCCTTATGAGGAGAGATGGGAAGGACCATGTCGCTGCCCTATTGATGTCCTCAATAGAGGCCTGCGCTGCCCACATGGCTGTAGTAGTTGCGCTTCTTGTGGAATGAGCAGTTACTCGTCTGGGTATTGGGAGAGCCTGTGTCTCATAAGCTTTGGCAATAAACATCCTTATTCAACAGCCTATGGTCGATTATGTGACCTTTGTACCCATTGAAGACATTAAAATGACACAAACAGATTCTGTTCTATAATGAGAAGATGTTCTTTTGATATATCTGCCCTCCTCACGTCCAAGGTATGTCACCTCTGTTCCAGCACATGAGATGATCCTGGGCAGACGTTCGGTAGCACTATTTCCTGGGCCCTATAGAACCAGAAGTTTATCTTGGGGATGGAGGGGTCCAATCATAGAACCACCCTGTCTGTGTGGAAAATACAAAGATCCTCTCTGAGTGAAAGGGCTACCAGTTCCGATATTCGCCTGGCCGAGGCAATGGCCACTAAAAAGGCGACTGAAAGTCAGGTATCACAGGTTTGTAGTCCGAAGTGGCTCGAAGGGTGCTGAGGTGAGAGCCTGTAGTATCTTGGACAGGTCCCAGGTTGGGTACCTGTGTACTACAGGCTGTTTTAAGTTAACTGCACCTCTGATGAAAGTATGTACCACTGGATGGTGGGCGAGGGATTCCAAATTCACGTAAGTTAGCACCATGGACAAAGCTGCCACTTGTCTGCAAAGAATGCTAGGGGATAACCCCTTGTCAAGACCTTCCGGGAAGATGTCCAGGATCTGTGGAATAGATACTGCAATGGGGTCTATGTCCTTCCTAGCACACCATTTGCAAAGCGCTTTCCAAATAGAGTCATAAAGTCTCCTGTAAGCCTGGAGTGTCTGTATTACCTTCCTTGAGAAGTTGTCCTTCCACAGGATTCTCCTCTTAATTGCCAGATGGTCAGTTAGAGCCACTGAGACTCCGGTGGACCAAAATTCTCTGGCTGAGGGGGATCCTGTCCTGAGGAATCCTCCAAGGACAAGATACAGATAGGCTGACCAGGTCTGTGTACCATGGTTGTCTGGGCCAATGGGAGCAAGAAGCAGAATTTCCGCCTTTTCCAATAGAAGTTTCCTGATCACCCCCGGAATGAGGGGAAGAGGAGCAATAGCATATAATAGGCTCTTGGGTCAAGGGCTGTGGAGGGCATTGACCCCCTCTGCTCCTGGTGTCATAAATCTTGTGAAAAATCTGAGCAGTTGCGAGTTTGTCAGGGTGGCAAAAAAGTCCAGGACCAGGTGGCTGAATCTCTTGGATAGTTCCCTGAAGAGGTCCAGGTGCAGCCACCACTCGAAATGATCCACTGTGATCCTGCTGAGACAGTCTGCCTGTGTGTTTGTCACACCTGAGATGTGCTCCACCTTCATGGAAAGCAGATGAACCTCTGCCCAGAGACCCCGTTGGTCCACCTTGCATATGAGGGACCTGGAGTGGATTTTCCCTTGGCAGTTAATGTGCACCTTGGCCATCAAGATTAATATATGTTGTCCCAATACAGAGTTCTGAAAGTGCTGTAGGGCAGGATGGGCTGCTCGGAGCTCCAGCTAGTTTATGTTGTTTTTCAAGTCTGCTTGAGATCATTGTCCTTATGCCAACTGGGACTGGAGATGGGCTGTCCAGCCAAAGAGGCTGACATCCAAGGTCAAGGTCAGGAGACTGGGCTCCTTGAATAGGATTCCCTTGGTTATTGCTCGGGAAACTCATCATCTGAGGGACCTCAGTGAATGAATATAACTTTATTACGGTCTTAGACCAGCAATAAGACATCACTATTTACAATATACATAAAAAATACTGACACATTATAATACATTAATAGTGGATAAAAACATCTGTTAAGAAAATACATGTTCTCAAACAGTTTAGGGGCACTCCCTCATTTATATGAGTGGAGAGCCAATAAGTATGTGTGTAAATATCATTTTCAAAAGTTTGTTCTATCTCCAAAAATTGTCACAAATTGACAGCTATAATTCTGTAACCAATTTTTTTCTGGTAACAGAAAAAAAGAATTTTTCCACTGCACGTGTAATAGCTGGGTTTAAATCCTGAAGAAGTAAGTATACATAAAAATTGTCTGCCCTCCCTGCCAATCTCTCTAGTAAGGGGAGAATATACAATGACCTATATACTCTGTATAACTCACAGTACAATAAAACATGTGAGATATCTTCAACTTGTCCTTTACCACATATACATATCCGTTCTGCTATTGGTGTTTTCTTATACCTGCCCTGAAGGAATGCTGATGGTAAAATATTAAATCTGGCTCTGAAGAATGCTATTCTTTGTTTTGGGAAGATCAGATCATTTAGATATCTTGCTGACTCCCACATTCCCTGTTTAATTCTGTCCCTGCTGTGGTGTGCCAACCTATTTAGCTCTTCTTGGAATGTCCTTCATTCTATTGATTACTGCTTGGTTTCCTTGATCAAAGCCTAGGGACATTAAGAATACTGGTGAGAGCCCATAAGAGCCCAGCTTGTGGTTTATTGCCTGTTTCCAGGGAGAGGGGTAGTTATCAGTCAGTACTAGAGGGGTCAGTCCCTCTGGGAAGAAATGCATTTTTAGCCAATGAATGATCATCATCTTCTAGGCTCTTACTTGAATTTGAGGCATGCCTGTCTCAATTCTTACCTGGGCATTTGGAGTTCCTTGGGTGCAGCTAAGATGGCTCACAGGAATTTGGTTTGTATAGGTTCTAGCAAGTTTTTTTTTTGCAAGGATTCTTGCAAGGATTCCCTTGTGCCCCATATAGAATTGGTGCCAATGTTTTGGCCTCAAAAAGTTTTAAGGCCGCAGGTACTAATTGCCCTCCATCAGTGTAAAAAAGTGTTTAATTGCATTTGAGGACCCATAGGATGCTTGCACTGTGTGATCCAGGTGTGCCTTCCATGTCCCTTGTGAGTGGAAAACTACCCCAAAATATCTGAATGTCCTGACCTGTTTTAAACCATATACTTCTATTTTCCAGAGGTATTGTCTAGGTCTTTTAGCAAAAACTAAAACTTTTAATTTATCAAAGTTAAGGATCAGCTTATTCTGTTTACAAAATTCAAGTGTTGCTGTAATTGCTCTCTTCAGTCCTATTGGAGTTTGTGAGATTATAGCAGCATCGTCGGTATATAAGAGAATTGGGATTTTACATTGTGCGTTTGGAGGATGTAAATCAGGGTTCTGTAAGAGGTTGATCAGAGGATTAATGTAAAAGTTAAAAAGAGAGGGGGATAGGATGCAACCCTGCTGTACCCCTTTTTGTACCCTTACTGGGCCGGTTAAAGTCCCTTGAGGATTACACCTTACTTTCAAGGTGGAATTATCACACAATTTTTGTATGAAGAAAAGGAGGTGTTTATCGATGGTAGTGCATTTTAATTTTTCCCAGAGAGTGTTCCTAGATATTGAATTGAAGGCCTGAGAGACTTGAGTGTTTCTAGTGGACCTTGGTGTTGGAGTTGCTGTCTCCTTCCCTCTGGAATGGAAATAGCAACCATTGCAAGGTTCTGGAATGTAGCCGCCCCCAAGGTACTATAGCTATACATGATACCATCTTTCCCACGAGCTGTTGAAAGCACAGCCAAGGGAATGGTTTGTTCTTTTCTGATTTGATTCACCAAGGACTAGATGCTGTCCTGGCACTCCTGAGAAAGGTAGACCTCGCATAACCTGGTATCTATCACCATACCTAGGTGTAATAGGTGAGTGGATGATACAGTATGGCAAAAAAGTATTTAGTCAACCACCAATTGTGCAAGTTCTCCCACTTAAAAAGATGATAGAGGCCTGTAATTGTCATCATAGATATACCTCACCCGAGACCTTCAGAACTGAATGGGATTGAGTAAAATCTATGCCCCTGTTGGTCATCCAGAACTGTTTTGATGGGCTGGATATCCAACAGGTATTCAATCACTTTATCCACGAGGCCTCTCCTGATAGTATTTTTGGAGATGGGGCAACGAGTTTGCAGCAAGTACTTTTTTCTTTGTAATGTAGGCGAGAAACTTCTGGTACTACCTAGCATTGAACTCTCAATATTCCGAGTGGGAGGCAAGAGTCTTCCCCACTTTGCTACCACTCCATTTCATATAATTATTACACTTATGGGTTAAATATTTCTCTATTACATTAGAGGAAGTTTGGATTCATAATTAAAGAGATAAGGAGTGAAGCTTTTAATGAGAAGATGCCTGGAATTACATGACAAGATACTTGAAACTTGAATATGATAGTTACTGATCTTCCAGGCATGAGATTGTCATCAAGAAAGCCTCACAAGCTGCAGTGTTTTTAGATCTCTGTAAGCAAATAGGGAGGTATATAAATTTTCTGAAATAAATGAACACACACACACACAGTAATATAAAAACAAAAGCAAAGAATGTACATATAGATTAAAAATTCATGTCCCCCTTCACGCATATTATTCACCTCAAGAATCACATTTATACCAGTACATATGTAGACATATAATATTTTGTAGGTGGAACGTAGGAGGTAAGAAGATAAAGAAAAACATTTTTCTTCACATCCTGTAGACATAAGCAAAGTACTGTGTTTCAGAGAGTGCATAAATCTTGTTCTAAATCTGTATCATAAATTCTATTTCTAAATGTTTACTAGTGATGAATTTCTGTCTTTGTTCTAACTCTTTCAGATACTTTAGCCCTTGTATTAAGTTGACATTTTTCTGAAACATGCCTATATTTGAACTGTACTGTCTTGTGAATTATCTTATTAACATAACCCTCTTAACCTTGTTTAGAATAAGTCAGTATGGGGAAAACTATTCTAGAGTCTGCAGCAACCATGGACGATTGTCTTTATTTTCTTTTGGGATTCAATTGACATTTTCTGCCTGAAAAAAACAGACAAATATTTTACATTTTTGTGAAGTTTGCAGCTTATTTAGTAAAAAAAAATATTTTTGAGCTGCATCAGAATTATAGCTTTACAGTACTATGAATGATGATGTGGAAAGAATTGCTGAAAGTTTGGATGCATAGATTTGAACAGATACAGAATATTACATTGTAACCTATTTTATCTGATATCCTTTATATTTTCATCCTGCTTTTTAGAGAAAAAGTTTCCAAGGCATATTTTAAAAAGACAAAATTCAGATAATATATAACCTATAAGCCAGTACAAGAAATGGATAGTTTGTATGTACAGTTCATGTCATCTTCCCTTTCTAATTTTTGTATAGAGCAGGGATGTCAAACTGGCCGCCCTCATAGGCTGCACCCACCCTGGTCCGTAAAGAGAAAAAATATTGCAATATGTCACATGACGGTAATGTGAGGCTGCAAGTTTGATACCCAGGATGTATGATTTCTCATTACATCAGCAGCTTAAGAGATACCTGAAATACAGTGTGAATAAATTATTACTGGGGTTAGAATAGTATAAAATAATTAGAATTACTAAGTAGCAATGGTTTTTATGACCGCTTGTGTAATTGTCTTACGTGATTGTTTCACATGATTTTTTACATAGAGAAGAAAAAAAGTGATCTATTTTTTTCCCCAAATTACATCCGTCTGCTTAGTGAAACTGAAATGTCCAGTTTATTCTGTTGCATAAAAGTCTAAAAGAAAATAAATACTGGAACAAGAAAATATTAAGTGAATGATTGTACAATAAGTAAGTTTAAGAATTAGCTTGCAAGAAGCTCTAAGTATCATGAGATTGTGTTTCTTTAAAAATAAATTCATTGTCTTAGCTCAAATATTGTTTAAAATTTCTTTGTAAACACAGAAAGAAATCTGAGTGGACAATCCTGATGCAGTTATCTTGTTCACTCAAAAACTCTTTTTGAAACCATCAAAACACAATGCCTAAAAGTATTTCCCTTGCTGCAAGCCAAGATTTTGCTTTGAAGAAATCCTAAATATCTACAAAAAAGAGAAGCATTTGACATTCTAAAAATGGGCCTGACGATAGTGTAGAGGAAAAATTAAGTGCTCATAAAGTAGAAGGAAGAACTAAAGCTTTGCTGAAGATGCCCAAATAATGCAGTCGAAAATAAATGGGGAGACCACACCTAGTATGTAGAGGTTTAACAAGAGCATTGGGAGTATAACTGCCACTTTGGGGTAATATCCAATTATATTTTTTGAGGCTGTTGAGTGAGGCTGTCAAAATCTGTCCCAATGTCTAAGGGCTGTGCAGTCTGAATGGGAAGAAGATCCCAATTTTCACCTTGTGTGAGAAATCAGTTCCCCCATTCAAGAGTAATGCACAATCTGGTGGTCATGGACTTAATAGCTCTTGCTTAATGAGCAAGTGGCATTTCTGACCAAGAAAGCCTTTGCAGTTTCATTTGATGCACCAATTGCGCTTTTCCAGGATTGAGAGGTCCTTCAAACAAGCATTCATTCTTTAGTGATCTTGAAGATTGACTATTTTAATGCAGCCTACATCATATATACCCTTTAAGTTGAGTTAGAAATTTTAGCTGGATGTGCCCATGAAACACTTTGCTTCACAAACTGCACTGGTTACTAATCTGTTTCCAGATGTGATTCAAGATGTTTCTTAGGCCCTACATGGTATGGTATGGGACTTCGTTATTTCACTGTTTATCTCCCATGATCTCTCCTGGCTAATAAGAACCAGCAAGGTTGGTGTGTGTTTGGTCTCTTCTATTAAACAATTATCTTTTGGGACTAAGGAAACAAGCCCTTTGTTGTACCACCTGCACTCTGAAATTAAATTCCCCGTGTAATCTGGGTGCCTCCTGTCCTGATGGCATTCCAGAGGGACTTGAAAACCTGACTGTTTTTCCTGGTCTTGGGCTGGAAACCTTTGTGAATTTTGTTGAGGGATGTTTCATCATTCTTTCTCTTTTTACTTATTTTAATAATTTGCATTTGAATTATTATATTTTATATTTTGTCATATTGTAAGTTGTTGAGATTTGTTTAGAGACAGCACCTAATTATTTAAATATTATATTTTTTCAGAAGTGAGCCAATATATGGATGCGGGAAAGGTTTTTGGAGATTAAATCTTTGTATATAGGTAATCCTTGACTTATAACCATTTGTTTAGTGACCGTTCAAAGTCACTACAGCACTGAAAAAACATGGAGTTATGATCATTTTGTAAACTTATGCTGCTGCAGCATCCCCCATGTCACATGATCAAAATTTGGGTGCTTGGCAACTGGCATGTATTTATAATGGTTAAAGTATACCAGGTCCTTTTGCGACTTTCTGACAAGTAAAGGCAATGGGGAAGCCAGATTCACTTAACAGCCATGTTACTAACTTAACAACTGCTGTAATTCACTTAATAACTGTGGCAAGAAAGATCATAAAATGGGGCCATACTCATTTAACAAAGGTCTTGTTTAGCAACAGAAATTTTGGACTCAATTATAGTCATAATTCGAGGACTATGTGTACACAAAAGTAGAAGTCACAGCTTCAGTGCTGAAGAATATAACTTGGCTTTTAATCAAAGGCACTAGAGAAGATGTAACCAGGCTTTTGACACAAGGTTTTTGCTCTTTTATCAGCCTCTGACAGAACTTATGAAATGTAAGAATAAGCATCGTTAGAAACTCTTTCTTCAAAATATGGTTACAGGCCAAAACTGGTCCTAGATACATCCATACTTAATTTATACAGATGATGACCAAAGTTGGAACATTATTAATAATTAGAGATGTATACTAATTTGAGAATTCCACCATTTTAAACATATATTGAGATAGTAAGTGTTCAAAAAGTGATTCTCTGACTTGAAACAAGAATATGAGGACCCAGATTGTTGGAAGCAATATGCTGACTATGTAAACCACTTAGAGAGGGCTATAAAGCAATGTGAAATGGCATATAAGTGCTATTGCTATATATCAGATTCTTCATTCTATGATATCTTCCTCTCAACAGGTGAAATAGAATACCAGATCTAATATTTTATTTATGAACTCTCTATATGCAAATATGTTTAAGAGCTATTTGCCATAGAACAGGGGTGTCAAACTCAAGGCATCACATTGTCGTCATGTAATGTATTGCAACTTTTTTCCCCTTCCCTAAAACAGGGGTGAGCATGGCCAGGCGTAACACCTCTGCCATAGAACAATTTATAACCTATAATAGTTTAACTTATTATCTATTTAAAAAAAAAAACATCTTGATTTAATTACTGGTGAACTTCATATGTTGTAATTATATGAAATGTTGTTTATGTTATTTGAATTCCAGTTGCTTTAACATAATTATTTCCTTTTAAGCAATCTATATAATATTGATTAAATAAAATTTAAAGTAAAAGTGATATTTTTAGTTTCTTACTCAATTGTTTTCCTCTACATAATGGAAAGTATCTGTGAATTTTGTATTTGACATTTGCAATATTAAAACAAAATATATAACAGATATTTTTGCAGCATTTGAAACTTTTTAATATCCGATATACTATAATAGATTATTTAAAATGTAGTTAATGAATAGTATACATGCAGTATACTTATCATTTACATTGCTGCATAATATTTTCATTAGATTGTGTTATTATACCATTCTTCTCTCATAATGTTTTATGTGTTTTTACTTTACGTTTATTAGAAGCGTTTCTAATGATATCTTGTAGCTTTGCCAAATCATAGGGCAAGAATTTGAAAAAATGACTTGTGTTTTGTTAGAAGTAATAGTAACAAGTTTTCTTGTGGTATGCAAAAACTAATTACAAAAATGTATAGGATTAAGCCATTTTCTACTATAAGGAAGATCAGTAATAGAAAAATTCAAGTATTTAATAGTACAATAACATCAAAAAGCCTCCTCTATTTCACCTTGCAACCATTAAGCTTTTAGAATTTCTGATGTTAACAATTCTGTTCCAAGCAGTTTAATTTGCACACGCATATTATTCTATATATTTACTTATTTACTTTTTTATTTATTATATTGCTGCCTATTTGCCCATGGCGACTTGAGGTGGCTTACACAATGTAAAACCATATTTAAAACAAAATAAAAATAAATAACAATAAAAACAAAGAATCAAATAAATTAATAAAGTACAATAGAAAAAAATTAATTTTAAAAAATTAAAAAATCACCCCCAACTACCATCCCCACACCCTGACAACAGATCACATTAGCCATTTGATGGGTTCCATCCCGCTCTGCGTTTCCCAGGCCCGCTTCAGTGCCTTCCAAAAGAGTGCTAGAATGAGGGCCATTCTAATTTCTGGGGGAATGATATTCCAGAAAGAGGGAGCCACCATGGAGAAAGCCCTTCTTCAGAGTCCCACCAGGTATATCTCCGTTAGGGATGGGACCCACAACATTCCCTGTCTCCCCGCTGTAATGGGTCAGATAGATGTGACCAGCAAGAGATGTTCCCTCAGATAACCCAGTCCCAAGCCAGGAAGGGCTTTAAAGGTGACAACCAGCACCTTGAATTGCACCTGGAAGCAAATGGGCAACCAATACAGCTCCTGCAGGAGAGATGACCCATGGAGATACCAGGTTCTGCACAAAACGATGCGGGCCGCTGCATTTTGCACCAACTGGAGCTTCCAGGTATTCTTCAAGGGCAGCCCCATGTAAAGCACGTTGCAATAATCAAGAAAGGAACTGACTAGGGCATGAGTGACTGTGAATGGGGACCGTTGGTCCAGGAAAGGGCATAACTGGTACACAACCAGCAGTTGCACAAAGGCTGTCCTGGCCATGACTGCCACCTGCTCTTTGAGTAGGAGTCATGAGTCCAGGAAAACCTGTAGATTATGCACAGGGTCTGTTTGGGGTAGTGCCACTTCATCCAAGACCAAAAGAGGCAATCCTCCCTGAGCCAACGAACTTCAAACCCAAAGCCACTCAGTCTTGCAAGGGTTTAGTTGCAACCTGTTGCTCCCCACTCAACCCCTACCCTCCAGGCACTGCCAGAGGGATGACACAGCAACACTTAACTCACCATGGACCGGGACATATAGCTGAGTATCATCAGCGTATTGGTGATATCTCAGTCCATGGTGATGGATGATCTTACCCAGTTGCTTCATATAAATGTTGAACAGGAGAAAGAGTACCGAGCCCTGCGGAACCCCATAAAGCAGTTGGCGAGGGCTGGATCTCTCCCCTCCTATCAATACTGACTGAGAACGGCCGCAGAGGAAGGAAGTGAACCAAGACAGCACAAGGCCTCCCACTCCCATCTCCCAAAGCTGCCCCAGGAGAATCTCATGGTCAATGGTATCAAAAGCTGCCAAGAGGTCAAGTAGAGCAAAGATGGATGCACTATCCCCATCCTACTAGCACCAGAGATCATCCAAAAGTGTGACCAATGCAGTTTCTGTATCAAATCCAGGATGAATCCTGACTGGTAGGGGTCAAGATAATCAGTTTCATCCAGAAACCTTTGGAGCTGCTACACAACACCTTCTCAACAACCTCCCTCAAAAGGGAAGATTGGAGACAGGTAGGAAATTATTCAACTGGGTGGAGTCCAGCAATGGTTTCTTAAGAAGAGGATGGACCACAGCCTCCTTAAAATAGTGGTGCACCGTCTCCTCCTGTAGAGAAGCATTAATCACCACCAGAATCCACCTGCCTGTCACCTCCTGGGAAGCTTTCACAAGCCAGGAGGGACATGGGTCTAAAACACAGATGCTTGCGCACATTCTCCCTAGGATCCTGTCCACTTCCTCAGGAGCAACAGGGTCAAACTGTTCCCAGATAACAGGGCAAGAACCTGCCTCAGGAGCTCTCATTGGGCCAGCAATCACGCCGGCATCTAACTGGGAATGAAGTTGAACGATTTTGTCTTCCAGAAAATCTGCAAATTTCTCAGTGAGTCCCTTCAGGTAGACCTCAATCTCCTCCTTCCCTAGGAGGAGACGGCTCATCTTAAAGAGGGTCACTGGGCAATTATCTGCAGATGCAATTAGTGTGTAGAAGTAATTTTAATTTGCACACATGTTATTCTAATATATACTATAGAATATATTATATAACTGACTCTATGTCTTGGCCACTATTCTGCAGTAGACATGCAAATGCTGCCATAAAAGAAACAAATAAACAAAGCTGATGGCACAAGTCTGAAATCTATCAAAATCTTCATTTACAAGTTTCTGATGTTTGTATCTAAAATGAAACATTTTAATTTACAAAATACTATAGGATCAAGTTAATAAAAGTTCTGAATCCTACTTAAATATAATTTCATCAAATTTATTATCAGTATGAATAAGAAAAACAAGCTATTAATATGAACTTTAAAAGAGCAGCTCTGATATATTTAGAGTTTATCATTATACTGTGATGTTTAATTGCTTTTGGATTTTAATTTGTCATCGTCTTTTTAGGTTTATTTCCTTTGTTTTCTGTTAAGGAAGTGGATTCAATCCTAGTATCACAAACTGTCTTTTCTTTCTATCAAGTTTAAAGTTATCCTCTTAGTATAATATTTCATGTCACAACCTGAATATGAACTAAGTATTGTAATATATGCTATTAACCATAAACATGAACCCATTTTAAAACTAGTGGAGTCTTAGAAAAAGAAGATGTAGTGTATATTACATTTAACAGAGATGCCTATCAAGAGACTCATATTATTTACACCTTAATTCTAGTACCTGAATCTTTGCTTGCAGTATTGACAGGACATGGTTTTTTTTTCGAAATTAGGTGTAATAACACTCTTATGTAATTATAATCACATATTTCAAAACTATCAAATAAGTCTCCGGATGAAATCCCACATTAACAACTATTTGATTAGCACATAATGCTAAAATTGGATTTTTAGTTAAATTTATTCAAGAGAACCTCAAAAGCAGAAACTTTATGAACTCATGGATAGCCTAACTCTTGCTTATGTTGTCCACAAACAATTGTTACGAAACAACACTGGCAATTCTTCTCATCCGTGCTGCGATGGGAGTCAAGGATGACTATGACTCCTCCCTCTGATGTCACAGAGCTGAGTCTGCCACTATACAAAAAGCCAGTTCCTAGCTGGCTTCCCAGCTTTTGACTCAGCTTCGTGTCTAGGAGCTAATGTCTCTGGAAGAAGTGTAAATGAGTTGAAAGCGTTTAGAGCATTTTACAAAAAAAGTCTTCAGAAGTCTAAAAACGGCTTCTACACAGCTCCCGGGGCTCCGGTTGAGCTGTGCTAGGAGAAGAGTCCGCTCTCCTGCAACTTCGAAGTTTCGGCACTGCCCATCGGAGAAGCTGCGGCCACAGGGAGTGTTCGGCTAAACTTTCCACGCAGTTTTCTCAGCCACAACAAATGGCGGCTTCACAGCTGATTTCAGGCCGCTCCACAGCTGATTTTCAGAGCTCCACTTCAATGCTTCACAGCTGTTTCTCCTTTGGCTGTTTGATTGCTTGGGGCCTGGTACAAGCCTAAAGAGCGAGTAAGGTGACCAGGCACCTGGGCCAGCGCACATAGCAGGTGGCCATTTTGAGAGGCAGTGCCGTTTTGTTTTGAGGAGCGGCCATTACTAGGGCCTCACAGCTTTCACTGTTCATCTGGCCCATGCTAAATGCAGCACTCTCACAGGAAAAGCTCCCAGCACCTCTTGTGTTTGTCCTTTTAGAAAAATGGAGAGTGGAATGGCCTAGTCAGATCTCACTGGCCTGAAGAAGCTCAAGATTCTCAAGTCCCAATGAGAAAGAGAAGAAGACAAAGAGGCCACTCAGCAAAAAGAGAGACTGCAGCAAAGATCAGGGCCAAGGCCCTAGCCCCCAAAAGACATCCAAAACTGAGCTCAGAGCTAAGAAGAGAAGGCATGCTGCTTTGGAAAAACAGTTTGCTAAGACACTGGAGCAGATGAGAAACCAGATCCAGCAAACTTCTCAATCAGGGAAAGAGCAGGTTTGCCCAGAGGTTATAGCCAGGGTGGGTTAAGCTGAATCTAGCTCTGCCAACCATCTTCTAGCTTGGTCTCCAGAGAGGGTGGAGGAGGAGGTTTTACCCCAGAATTTAAGCAGCTCTGGGTCCAACTTCAGACAGGCTGCCTGGGGCCCTTGTCCCTGTTTCCCCCAGGTCAGATGATTCAAGGAGATCATATGCCTAAGGCAACTTACACTCCCACTGCTGCAGGCCTGCATCCAGTGGACCCCCCACAGGAGGCAGGCCTGATGATATCAGAGACATAATCTCAGTGGCCATCAGGCAGGCCTCGCTGAGGGGTTTCAGCAATTCCTCTGCTCCTTAAGGGATGGTCAGTCTTTGGTCCCTGGTTACTCCCAAGGGATCCCTCCTTCCCAGAGAGGCCTTTCCAGACAACAATAATTCAGTTGCACGTCTACCCAATTGGATTGGGGCAAGGATGAGGAGAGGGATTACATAAGCCCCCTTGAACACAGTCATTCCTCCATGGCAGAGGAGGAGGAAGGGGAAATCAGGGATCCTAATTTATCTGAAGAAGAAGGGCTTGTGCGCTCCTGCTACTTCTGATACCCCACTGGCCCAGCAGACCCTGGTTCGCTGACCTGGAGAATCTGTCTGTAGCCCAGTCATGGAGGATTCCGGCCAACAGGATCTCACTCCATCAAGGAGCTTTACTTCACCCGGACCCTCAGTGGTTTCGCTTAGCCGTCTGGCACTTGAGTGGCAATCTCTGAGGGACTCTAACCTCCCTGACAGGGTGAGACTATCTAGGCTTCCACTAAACTTTCCACTACTTGCATCTACAATGATACCTGGAAGGTCTTCTGTACTTGGTGCTCTAAGTCAGCCCAAGACCCCTCTTCAGCATCTGTTGCATATGTGTTAATGTTTCTGCAAGATGGGCTAGATTAGGGGCTAGCACCTAACACACTTCACCATCAGGTGGCGGCTCTGTTATCAGTATTGTCCTGGGAAAATTACTCATCCTTATCCCACCATTCTTCAGTTCACAGGTTTTTGAAAGGGGCTTCTAATCTCTCCCCCCCATGGTTCATAGGTACCCCACATGGGACCTCCCTAAAGTGTTGCAGGCTCTGCAGGAAGCCCATTTGAACCTCTCAGACCTGTATCTCGTCAATTTATGACCATCAAGATAGTTTTCCTAGTTGCCATTACTTCGGCCAGGAGAGTGTCGGAACTAGTGGCACTCTCAGACAGGTGCATTTTCCATGAGAACAGGGTGGTTCTAAGGCTACACCCTATGTTTGTTCCTAAAGTGAATTCTTGGTTTCATCGGGCTCAACACATTGTGCTGCCAGATTTTTGTTCCACTCAATGACTTGGAGTACAAGTGACATATGTTGGATGTAAGGCAAGCTCTCCGTATCTACATCAAACGTACTGCAGCCTTTAGGAAATCTGAAGCCATGTTCGTCTCATTCCAACCTTCATCCTTGGGGAGCAAGGCTTCCTCACCTACCATTGGTAGACGGATTATTTATTTATTTTATTTTTTTTCGTATTTCTATACCGCTCCCTCTCCCAAAAAGGGACTCGGGGCAGTGTACACACTAAACAAATAAGATAGTACAGATAACAGAATTTAAAATCAAAATTAAATAAATATGTGATTAGGTCTCAATTAGCTAAGAATAAGAACCCTTATTAAAAAAAACCCAAAGACCCTTATTTGGCCAGACTGGCTTGTTTGAACAGCTTCTGCGCGCCGGAAGATTAGGATATCTGACATGGCTTGTATCTCTGGGGGGAGACAATTCCAAAGGGAGGGGGCTCCCATAGAGAAAGCACGTAATCTCGGGGCCGCCAGCTGACAGCGATCGAGTGGCGGTACCCCAAGCAGGGCGACCCTGTGGGAGCGTACTGGGTGGCGGGAGGTTGTTGGTGGCAGCAGGCGGTCCCTTAAGTATCCAGGTCCCGAGCCATGGAGCACTTTAAATACTGTTAGTTCCACCTTGAATCGAATCCGGAAGGCCACAGGAAGCCAGTGCAGCCTGCGGAGAAGTGGTGTTACGTGGGCGTCCCGAGGGGCGCCCACGATCATCTGCGCGGCTGCATTCTGAACTAACTGTAACCTCCGGAGAATCTTCAAGGGGAGCCCCATGTAGAGAGCATTGCAGTAGTCCAAGCAGGAGATGAGATTAGAACATGTATCTCCAAAGCTTACCAGAGTTTGTCCCTGCCGGTGCTCAAAAATGTTACAGCACACTCCACTAGAAGTGCAGCTACTTCCGCCGCCTAGAATACCCAGGTGTCTCTTGAGGAAATCTGCAGGGCAGCTACCTGATTTATATGGCACTATTGCCTGGATTCCTTTGCTTTCGCTGAAGTGGCATTTGGACAAAGGGTACTATAGAAGGTTGTCCCTCAATCTGAGTGAATGGACCAGACAATGGCCCTCCTGTGGACATGCAGGCTTTGGTATGTCCCATCCTGGATTCTCATCACAGCGTGGATGAGAATGGATGTTAGTATAATTACCTGAGAATGCCTTTTCTATCTACGCTGCAAGACATTCCAGCCCCACCCTTAGGGTTCTAGTCCTGGTGGGGGAGGGGTGAATTAATTTGTATGATTTATCTTCCAGAGGCATGTTACCTCTGACATGCATCTTCACCTAAAAGCTGGGGAGCCAGCTAGGGGCTGGTTTTTTATATAGTGGCAGACTCAGTTCTATGACATCAGAGGGAGGAGTAATACCCATCCTGGACTCTTTTGCAGCATAGATAGAAAGGGCATTCTCAGGTAATTATACCAATGCCCAATTATAGGTCCACTTAACAAATCAGATTTTTTTGTATCATTATACACATTTTAATAGTCATGACTTAGGCACCGTGGAATCCTGTGGTACAATAATTTATATCCTAATAAAGATTGAACCAAAAGATGTTGCAAATCTACCATTCATAAATATGCAGATCACCTGTTCAATGAAATATGCTAATATCCAGTGATCAATTGACTTGATCATAAATGATAGCAATTATGCACTGCTTCTCTACTTCAGTAGAAAACTGCTTTTCACATTTAAAATTTCTTCAGTTATGCCTAATGTAGTTCCTGTGCATCCCTCATGAGAAATGTTCCCACAATATATGTCTATGTGTATGAAGCTTGCACCCTTGTTTTTCAGGTTGATACAAATGCTTTCTAAATTTCCACATGTAAAGCAATATTATGACTGAATTTTAAAAAAACCCAGCTGTTTTAGCTAATGAAAAAGGCACCTTTTAAAGAACTCTATATAAATAAAGTATTTAATTACTTCATTGATAATTTATATCATCAAAAAAATTAACTCTACTTTGTGAACTAGTTAGATAGAGGATGTGCAACATCTCCCAATTGTCATTTTTTTGTCATTTTGATTGGATACATTTCTCTAGAAGAGCAATTCCTGTGAAAGTATATAATTAAATTGAGTTTTAAACAACCTATGACAATTTGATAACTCATTGAATAAAAGAAATCAAATTTTCTTCTGTGAGAGGACTGTTTTAAATGAAAGTTCAGGCTTTTATTACAATTTAACCAAGTTCTGATCCAGCTGATTTCTGTATCTTGCTTTCAAAATTGGATGAAGCTGAATTTTACTTCTACTTAAGTAAAGCTAGTTAGCAATGTAATAGATAATCAGCTTTTCTGATGCTATTAATCTTTTATAATCTCAATACATTCCTTTGCTTCTATTCCATATCAGTTCAGATTATTTGAGGGGAATGATACATGAACAAATTAGTAAATAACTAATAAATATGTTAAAAGGGAAGACAGTCTCTTTATATTAAGTCAATCAGATGAATACACTGTCAACTGTATTAGAATTCAAGTTAGAAGTAGAAGTGGCAATTTTCAAAAAAATTCTAGATCAGTGTTTCTCAGAGCAAAGATCCCAAAAGCCCGGTAGTATATTTCCTCAAATGAATTATATACCAACCATAAAATGAAAAAAAAATAATTGTGCAGCATACTCTCCCAAAAAAACACAGACAAAAATTCCTAGGATTTGTAGAAGTCTAAAAACCATCTTTAATATATTAGGTGAGATTCAATATCTGGATTGTAAAGTTTATGTTATTTTAACCCCTAAGGGTGAAAGGTTATTTAGAATTACGTACAGACGGAATAAGAGGGAGAGTGGAGATCTAGCTAGTTTCAGCAATGATAAATACAAGATCATGTTTTAATTTTTTTTTTATAGTATGCAATTCCAGAAGTCATTTTCTAGCGTCCAGGCTTGAGTTATTTGTTCACTTTGAATATTATCAATATCTGTACCAGATTTCATACGTTTAAAAGTATTTTCCATCTCCGTCACTGAAAAACATATTTAGAATAGAAGTAATTTTTTGAGTTATGATTGCAATCGGAAGCAGAATTATGTTATTAAACAATGCAATCATAAAAGTGCACATCACATCCTGTTGTCATTGGGAAGCAAAGGCATGAATTGTTAAGCAATTCACAACTTCCTGCTGACTTTCAATAACTGAAGTCATTAGGGAAACAGCCAGAAAGATGCAAGTCAGCTTGCAAGCAGGCAAAGTAGCCGCTGCATCTGGAAGGAAGGGACAGGATGCACAAGTGATTGGGAGGCATGGTAGAGTGGGGCTTGGGGTGACTGCTGCTAGATGGATAAGTTGCACAAATAGCCAGAGAACAGGTTTGAGAAGTATGTACAAGGAGCTTGGACTGGATATTGAGAGAGGGTAAAAAAAATGGCTGGGAAATGTGGCACAAGTCTAGCAAGACTGGGAATGGTGTGAAAAAGTGAGAGACAAGTGTGAGTGCAGCAGGATTGGGTGGCTGCTGCCAATGGGAGAAGACATGCAAGAGTACACAAATGGCTAGGGAGACATGGACAAAGTGCAGCAGGCTTGGGATTGTTGCTATTAGGTAGAGAGGAAGGCATGAACAACTGAAAAGACTGTACAAGGGATGGTAAGTAGCAAGTAGCAAAGGAGGGTGCATGAAGATGAACAGATGACTGACAAGGCACAGGAGGCTTACTCAGGAAACCTTTGATCTTTCTACCAGGTTTCTCATTGATTCTGCTTGTTGCAAATGTGGACGCTGCAATTATCATCAGTACAAGCAGTAGTCAAGCATCTAGATCAGGCCTGTCCAACTGGCAGCCCACGGACCAGATATGTCACGGACAGGCCGCGCTCACCTCAGCTCTACAAAGGCAAAAAAACAAAAACATTGCGATATGTCATGATCCTGCCTGTGATGCAACTGAGTTTAACACCAGTGACCTAGACCATATTCAGGTGATTGCGGGTTGTTGAGATGAGACAATAGAAACTTCGGTTCCCATTTGTTTAGTGCCACTATAACATTAGGTCATTAACTGCGGAAGACTTTCACACATGCTCTGGATATTCATATTATTTCATTTTTTTCCTATAACTTTTTGGTAATTTACATTTAGAAGAAAATGGAATGCTGCATATTTGTTGCTATTAGTGTTTCTCCATCTTGCTTTGATATTCTTCAACTTTTCAACTTGTTCCAAATGTTAGTGAGGTTGTATATCAGATTTATCTTTTAATAAATTGCTATTAACTTCTGTACGATTCTAGTTTTTAACTCTAAGCATTCCTGTGGAAAATGCTGTAAAGACAAGTTCTTTTAATCGTAATAAAAAATGAGGTTTAAGTTGTATCAAATTATTTCAGAATACATTATCTTACTTTAAAATAAGGTTATCGAACAGATAACCTTATCCTTATCCTTAAATAAGGATATTTTGTTGCTATAACATCATGACATGTAAAATTAATTTAATGATTTAAATTAATTTTACTTCGTAACTTCAAATCCTAATACATTTGCAGAATGCTGGGAAGAACATTTAAGATCATTATTATTTTCTATCACCATTGTTTTTTGGGATAATAGTTAAGGGAGCCTGCAGCACACGAAGTACAGGTAGTCCTCAACTTACAACACTTCATTTAGTGACTAAGGCACTGAAAAAAGTGAGTTATGATCATTTTTCACATTTATAATTATTCCAGCATCCCTCTATGATTATGTGATCAAAATTTGGAGATTGGCATATGTATCATGGTTATAGTGTCCTGGGAACCTGTGGTCACCTTTTGCAATCTTCCTATAAGCAAAGTCAATGGGGAAGCCAAATCTCTTAACAACTGCATTACTAGCTTAACAACTACAAAGATTCATTTAACAATTGTGACAAGAAAAGTAATAAAATGGGGCAAAATTCACTTAAAATGCTTCATTTAGCAATAGAAATTTTGGGCTCAATTGTAGTTGTAAGTAGAGGACTACCTGTATTCTACTGAACTACTCTGATAATTAAGACCACATTTCTATTCAAATTACATTGTTATATTCAACTTACCCTCCTCCACCTATTGAAATGAAGCAAGGTAACTCTAAGAGTTAAGCTGAAGTTGCTTAATTCTGTCAAATTCAAAAAAATTTACAGGATATTAATATACAAGTGAAACATATTATAAAATTATTCCTCCTAAACGTAATATTTTTAATACACCTTAATTGTATTTTAAGATATTGTGAACTTGCGTATAAAGGGCATTATATGTCAAAACAACTAGACACACAGAGACCATTTTTTTCCCTTGTGCCATCACTCTGAACATCTAATCCTCTTATTTCTTATGTCTAAGTATATTCATTCATATAGTTGTGGTATTATTATCCTTCTCATCTTCTCTACTACTCCCTCTTACTGGTATCATTATTATGATTACCCATTGTTGTTTGTACACTGAGAGCTTCTGCACCAGACAAATGCCTTATGTATCTCACTTGGACAAAAAAAAATATTCTAATTCTAATATCAAAGAAAAGCTACTCATGCATAGTACTTATTATTATCATGCTGAAATCAAATCAAATTTCTATGCAATAAACTATAAAGCTAATCTAGAATTTTGTGTGCCATTGCTGCTTATAATTCTCATTGTAACAGAAGCAATACACAAAATGAACAAGTATTTGTTATACAAGACAGCTCCATGTCTTTGCTGGTAAAGATCAAATAGCATCACACACTATACCATCAATTGTAGAAAGTACATATCTGATCAAGGAGATAAATCAAAAGAGAAATTTCCAATTTATCTCACATGTAATATGTAATAAAACATGTTTAAAACTTGGGGGGGGGGGAATACATTATCTGAAGAGAGAAACCTTTTCAAATAGTACTTCATTGATATAATTTCAAATTCCTACTGGAACAATATTAATCATCATATGAAAGGTAATTCCACATAAACTCTGGAATGTTTGTGTTTCCATCTATTAAATATGCTTATTTTTTCACATTTTAAATAAGAAAATAGTATCTAAATTCTCTTATATGATTCATTATAACAATTCGACATTATAAATTAGTGCTAAATACATTAGGATTATTACTAACTTGGGACCAGTTTTCTTCTCTCAGCCAACCTACCAGACAGAGATGCTGCTATGGGGAAAATTGACAAAAGCACAATACATGCCACAATGGACCAATAAGGAATCAAAACAGAAGTTGCATTGAATTGAAGCTCCGTTTGACAACTTTCTCAATATTGCACACATGTACAAAGAGAGAGGAATTGCACTGCAGTGTGATGATTGCTGTCTTGACTTTTTTGATCCCACCATTAACTTATAGGTCACCCTGAGCTCCTGAAAATAAAGGAAGCTATAATATAATAAATACTTTTATTTTTACATCAATACAAAGGTTGATTATGTTGTAGCCATTTTGTTGATGAAAAGAAGTTCCAAATTATCTTCACACGAAGCAACAAATTGTTTTCTTGCTTCAGAAATTGCATCTTTCTGAAAAAGCTTTCTCTTTCTTTGACAAGTCAAATACCTTTACTGGTAAGAGTAGTGTTCTTGTTTAGAATAAAGAATTTTCAATTTACAAAATTGAATTTATAAAATATTTCAAGTAAATTATCTTAAGAAAACTCATTAAACTCGAACACTTCTACGATCTTATATTAAGACGTATTTAGTGGCGATGAAGGTGGCGAGGAGGGCTTACCTCTCCACCCTTATTGCGTCCGCGGAAAACCGCCCAGCCGCCCTGTTTAGGGTGACCCGCTCCCTTCTAGAGAGGGAAGCGCGGGAGGATCCCTTACAGGGACGGGCTGAGGAGTTTTCTAGTTTTCTGCAGGATAAAATCGCTCAGATTCGGGACGAGCTGGACTCCAACTGGGCATCTCCGGGCGGGGGTGGATATCGGTGAGGCCAGTTGGGTTGAGTTCGACCCTGTTACTGTAGAAGACGTGGACAGGGTGTTGGGGGGACTGAATGCCACCACCTGTTTGTTGGACCCGTGCCCCTCCTGGCTGGTTTTGGCCACTCGGGAGGTGACACGAGGCTGGTTCCAGGGTATTATAAACGCTTCCTTGAGAGAGGGGCTTCTACCTACCGCCTTGAAGGAGGCGGTGGTGCGGCCCCTCCTCAAGAAACCGTCCCTGGACCCAGCATTGTTATTAAATTACCGTCCCATCTCCAACCTTCGCTTTGTTGCGAAGGTTGTAGAGAGTGTGGTGGCCCGTCAGTTTCCCCGATTCCTGGATGAAGCGAGTTATCTTGACCCCCTCCAATCGGGCTTCAGGCCCGGGCATAGCACGGAGACGGCGTTGGTCGCGTTGGTTGATGATCTCTGGAGGGCTCGGGACAGAGGTTGTTCCTCTGTCCTGGTCCTGTTAGATCTCTCGGCGGCTTTTGATACTGTCGACCACAGTATCTTATTGCAGCGGTTGAAGGGGTTGGGGGTTGGAGGCACCGTATTACGGTGGTTCTCCTCCTTCCTCTCCGACCGCTCGCAATTTGTGTTAGCGGGGGGGCAGAGATCGTCCCCAAGGCCCCTGCTTTGTGGGGTGCCTCAGGGGTCGGTGCTCTCGCCCCTGCTGTTTAACATTTATGTAAAGCCGCTGGGTGAGATCATCCGTGGCTTTGGGGTGGAGTTCCATCAGTACGCTGATGATACTCAGCTGTACATCTCCACCCCGGGCCACCCCAACGAAGCCGTCGAAGTGATGACCCGGTGCCTGGAGGCCGTGCGGGGTTGGATGGGTCGTAACAGGCTTCGTCTCAACCCGGCCAAAACCGAGTGGCTGTGGTTTCCTGCGCCCAGATACAGCCAGCTTATTCCTTCGCTGGCCGTGGGGGGAGAGGTTTTGACCCCCGTGGAAAGGGCGCGCAACTTGGGTGTCCTCCTGGATGTACGGCTGTCTTTGGAAGAACATATTGCAGCCGTCGCCAGGGGGGCTTTTTATCAGATTCGTCTGATTTACCAGTTGCGGCCCTTTCTGGATCTGGGCGCACTTCGCACAGTCACTTCCGCCCTCATTATCTCCCGCTTGGATTATTGCAACGCTCTCTACATGGGGCTCCCCTTGAAGAGTCTCCGGAGGTTGCAGTTAGTTCAGAATGCAGCCGCGCGGGTGATCGTAGGCGCCCCTCGAGGCGCACACGTAACACCACTTCTCCGCAGGCTGCACTGGCTTCCTGTGGCCTACCGGATTCGATTCAAGGTGGTACTGATGGTATTTAAAGTGCTCCATGGCTCGGGACCTGGGTACTTACGGGACCGCCTGCTGCCATCAACAACCTCCCGCCGCCCAGTACGCTCCCACAGGGTGGCCCTACTTGGGGTGCCGCCGCCTGACTGTTGTCGGCTGGCGGCCCCGAGAGTTCGGGCTTTCTCTGTGGGAGCTCCCTCCCTATGGAATGATCTCCCCCCGGAGATACGGGCTATGACGGATATTCTGACCTTCCGGCGCGCAGTGAAAACCCTGCTTTTCGAACAGGCCGGCCTCGGCCCAGTAACTATGTTTTCTGGTTTTAATTAATTCTAAATTGGGGTTTTATTAGTTTTAATTTTTAACTTAAATTTTGAATAGACAGCCGGATTTAATTATTTAATTCATTTTTAATCGTATTTATTGTGTATTTATTGTATGCTTTTAGTAGGCTGTACACCGCCCCGAGTCCCTTTTTGGGAGAGGGAGCGGTATAAAAGTGCGATTAAATAAATAAATAAATAAATAAATAAAATTCCACAAAAATGCAATTAATGACAAATAAATAACCATATTTTATAAAGTTGCATGAACACAACTATGTGGTCAGACAATGTCCAGTTGAATATGTCATGAAAGTTCATAAAATGGGGCTGAGTAAACTATGTTTATGTTAACCATGGATAATTATGGTTTGAAAAGACAGCTAAAGAAAGCATACTAATGAACTGACAGAATAAGGCAGTGATGGCTAACCTTTTCCACACTGCATGTCAGAAGTGCGCATGAGTGCCTGCACTCATGATGCAATGGGTGCATGACTCCCCCCACCTCCTACACATGAACGCATGAACCCCTGCGATGCACTTCTGCGCATCCACACGCAAACCCCGCACCTGCATGCCTCTGCGCATCTGTACGCAAACTCCTGCATGCTGCATGCCCTCTGCACATGCATGCGCATCTCCCAAGTGCACATTTTCCCCCACGCATGTGCAGCAGATAGCCGACAATCAGCTGGCTGGTGGGGGGCACACACATGCGCAATGGAGCTCTTCTGGGTGACCTCTCACGTGCCGGCAGAAGTTGCTCTGTGTGCCACTTCAGCACGCGAGCCATAAGTTCGCCATCACGGGGATAAGGCATCATACTTATCTAATAGGCATCATATACCGTATATGCTACGTTTGGATTTATGCCAATACAGAGTACAACTAACTGTACTTCAAAAGTTGTAATAACCAAATTTCTACTACAGATTTATACAAAAATACCAAAAATCAATTAAACACAATAGCTTAAACCACTCAACAGAAGAATTAGAATTTTCAGAAAACAATTCTGTATAATTTATGAACCAAGAAACATTTTTAACAATGCTGTTACATTGTGTTATAAACCTTAGCTTATGATAAGACAGTTAACAATCTTTACAAAAAAGCTTATTGCTGGCATTCAACCAAGAATGAGCATACAGTACAATGAAGTCAAAGTGGCTGAAAAACTAGCAGACACTTGAGAAACAGAATTAAGTTGTGCCTCTCCCTTTTTTAAAAATCCCACTTTCACTGGCATGTCACATCCAAATAATTTTCCTACTTCCATCTGCATTAAATAAACGACTGTAAAAACATCAGCTCACTCGGCCCTTGCTTTGGAAAATAAATTGCACCATCATATGAAAGAAACTGAGGCAGACACAGGATGCAATGAGGCACTGGAAGTTAAAACCAGCTATTGGGATCGTCTGAGCTGATGACACAAAGCAACTTCAATTCTGGAATAACAGGGAAAAGGGACTAGTGTTATTCATGTAAAAACAAACTTGAAGGTGAATACCCTTCTAACAGAGGCCTAGGGGAGAATAGTTCTTTTCAGCAGCCATTAGTAGCCTAATCGTCTTTTCAAAAGCCAAGCAAACCCTCGGCTTCACTGCTAAGCAAGCGTCCGGAAAAATCCCTCACTGACAGTGGCAGCCCCAAAGGAACACCCAAAACACAATACGCGATAAAACTCATCCTAGGCCAATCTACATCAGGAAAGCGATTCGGCGCTCTAATTGGGAGCAGGAAAGTGGGCCTAGACAGTCCGAGATTGGGTGAAAGAAGTCTTCAGAAAGCAGAAGAGCTCCAGAAAGAGAGGAAAATAAAGCACAAACGCCTTCACCGCGGACCCCTTCTCTGTTTTCCAATCCGCCCCTTCGACGCCGAATTTTTACCTCAGTTAACATCATTACTGACGGTGGAAGTCTCCAGCTCTAGCTCCGCCGCATGGTGCAGCTGACCCCAGCCGCAGCCCAACGTACACCACTAAGGAAGGGGCCCCGGCAGCTCTCGGCCTCTTCAGCAATCCTTCCGTAATGCCAAACCCATTCCAAATACCACCGCCGCCGCCGCCCGCTCAAGAGGGGCGGCCATCTTAACTACGTGAGACGCCGCAAACGCCGCTGCTCTTCGTGGCGCAGCCGCCCAATGGGGCAGTAAGACGCGGGGCAGGCCTCTCCTTTGGCTGGACTCCTGAGTTTGGCGCGGTTTCCTTTCGCGTCAAGGCAAGCAGACGTCAGATATAAATTCGTTCGTATTGTCTGCTGCGCTTCCCAGGACGGGGCTTTGAATTTGTAAAGCGGATCTGGATGGAAAGAGGAGGGCTAAGCCCCGATTGGTACAGACTGTAGGAGATCCGGCTTTAAATTCGCTCTTATAGAGAACCGGATGGTATATGTCTAATAATTCTTATTCAGTAATAAAGGAGCCGGAGCAAGGAAAAGAGATTTCACAGTATTTATCATCTTAAAGAATAGAGAGTATAATATTTAAACTATATTGGAAAGATTAGCAAAGAACAAGAGAAGAGGAACTGCAACCAGTTCAGGCAGAAACATAACTAACAAAACTAACAAGCCTGAAACTGACAGCCCAACCCAGTCCTGCCATGGATTTAACTCCACCAAGTGGTGATGTCCTTATTTACAGTGTTCGTGTTTTGTTTTTCCTTTTTTCCTACCAACATCATCAACCTGCAGGAAAACCTCCCCATCCAAGTCATAATTAGGGGCTGAGGACAGAAGGGTGGTTTATACTTGGCCATCAAGACTTGCTCTGGCTTTGTACAGGTATTTTTAAATAGAAACCTTCAATAATTTGCCATTTTGGGATATATTATGGTCTTCAGGTAGGAGCTAAATGTGGATTGGGAGTTCTTGCAGAAAGTTAAACCTCTGTTCAAAAGCAGACCATTCAGTTATGTAATATTCTATGATTTAAACATCCCCAGTCTATAACACCTGGGACCAAATGCATCATTTCTAGAATTATGCGGCAATTGCAAAGGGCCTTCACTGCTTTAATAACTTTTACACAAGAACTACATTTGATACATTTTCTGCTCTGAAGCATCCTTTTGTCTTTTACCTGAAGTGCTGTGAAACCCTATTATTTACAATAAACCAAATTACTCTTTAAATACTTGTGCTACCAATTCAATACAGGTAGTCTTCAACTTACAACCATAATTGAGCTCAAAATTTCTGTTGCTAAGTGAAACATTTGTTTAATTAATTTTCCCCCCTTTACAAGTTTTCTTGCCACAATTGTTAAATGAATCACTAGTTTGAAAAATTAAGTGACATAGTTGTTAAGTGAAATTGGTTTCTCCATTGACTTTGCTTGTCAAAAGGTCGCAAAAGTGGATCACATGATCCTGGGACACAACAATCATCATAACTAAGCATCTGAATTTTGATCACATGACTGTGGAGATGCTGTGATGGTCATAAATGTGAAAAATGGTCATGTCACTTTTTTCAGTGATTATGTGATTTTGGAGGACTACCTGTATGCTGATGACAGTCAGCTATATGTCTCAGCCCATGGTGAATTAAGCTATGCTGCAACCTTCCTCTCTCAGCGCTTAGAGGCTGCTAAGAGCTGATAGGGCTGACCCTGAACCCTGACAAGACAGAATGCTCTGAGTTGGAATTCTTTACTCCATGAAGAATTGCCATCTCTCAGTCTTGGGTGAAGTGGCACTGTCCCAGACAGACCTATAATCTAGGAAATATCCTGGACTCATGACTCCTGCTCGAGTCATGATGAGAAAGACCCACATTAACTGTGGATAGTGTACCAGTTAAGCCCTTTCTGGCTCAACAATCCTTGTCATAGTCACTCATACCCTAATCACCTCCTGTCTTGACTATTGTAATATACTGTACATGGGGCTGCCCTTGAAAAGTATCCAGAAACTTCAATTGGTTCAAAATGCAGTGGCCCTCATGGCTTTGTGCAGGTCTTAATGTGCATATGTATCATCTTTCCAGCAGGAGTTGTATTGGCTGACAATCTGCATCTGGGTCCAGTTCAAGGTACTGTTTCTCTCCTTTACATGGCTTGGAAGCAGATTATTTGAAGGACCATATTTTCCCATTTACAATTACCTGACCCACAGAGCAAGAAGGCAGGGAATGCTACAGGTCCCTTCTCCTAAGGAGTCCATGTAGCAGAATAAAAAAAAATGACCTTTTCTCCCTCCCTATCTCCCATGGATATAAGATTGGTCCCCACTTTGCACCACTCTTTCACAAGACTCTGAAGTTTTTCCAGCAGGCATAGGGAATCCAGAGTAGATACAGTTAATCAAATAGCTTATTTGATTGACTGTTATCATCTGAGCACTAGTGGTTATTACTTTTTATTGTTTCTTATATTAGATTTCATCTATGTAAACCACACAGTTATATAAATTTTATTAAATAAATAAATATTTACTTTGTGAGGTAAATATAAATTTTATTAAATAAATAAATATTTACTTTGTGTGGGTCCTCTGATAGTTTTTTGAAATAGAAGTGGATAACTGCTTCTGTTTGGGAGTGAGTGCCTAAATGTGGTATTTGGCAAATACCACATTTCCATAAATGCTGACTTCACCTTTTTTAAATGAAATAGATAATGGAGTGTAATGGTGTGCAACAGACAGTTCATTTTGTAGCTTCCCCTTGCTCCAGAATAGTAGTTCTCAAAGAATGGTCTGAGGATTCTTGAGAGTTCCTGAGGGAGTTTCAGTAGGCTTGTAAAGTCAAATATTTTATATTTCTCAGTTTTATTTCTAATATAGTACCTATTGACAGATACATCCTTTATAAATTATAGCTCTTTGGGTCCTGGGTCATTATTAGGAAGGTAAATCATAAATTAATTGAACTGAAAATAAGTGAAATAAACTGAAAGTAAATCATAAATGATTTAGACAAGATGATAGAAGGAGAAAATTAAGAAATTTGCAGATAAAACCAACCTGACAGGAATAGCCAACACTCCAGAATATATGCTCAAGATACAAAAAGTTCTTGATAGACTTGAACATTATATAACAAATTGAAATTCAATGATGACAAAAATACGGATCCAGGGGTGGGATTCTACCACTTCGGGCCAGTTAACCTTACATCCAGTTTGGCAAACCAGTAGTTCTGCAGACCTGCTGGCACCACCCATCCCGCTCTGCCCCGCCCAGGAGTCTCCACAAGACCCGTCTGGCTACCAGGTACGTATAGAATAGCCTGGGAGCAAAAATGGGGCGTTGGGGAGGCCTAGTGCTGCCCTCACCTCATTTTTGCTCTCAGGAGACTCCAGGGAAACTTGCTGACCCAAAAGGCCACCCCCATCCAGTTTTTGCTCCCAAGGGAGGCTTGATAGGCCAAAAATGCCACTCCTACCCCATTTTTGCTCCCAAGAGGTTCCAGGGAGGCTTGATAGGCCAAAAATGCCACCCCCCACCCCGTTATTGCTCCCAAGAGTCTCCAGGGAGGCTTGCTAGCCAAAAATGCTACCCCCACACACACCCGGCTTTTGTTCCTAGGAGGCTCCAGGGAGGCTTGGTAGGCCCTGTTTTGGGCCTAGGAGGCCTCCCTGCAGCCTCCTGGGAGCATCCAGTTATCCAGTATGCCTGGATCCTGGATCCAGTGTTTAACCAAAAGAACATTTGGACCTAATACAGTATTATGATTACTGCCTTGGGAATGTTCTGAGTAAACAAAACTATGCAGTCTCTGTTAAATTGGTGGCACCAGTAATTGTAGGCAAATCCTTTTAACAGTTAATAACATTTATTGAACATAACTCGTTACCCACGGCTGCCACAAGTTAACTTGTTCATGTGTGATGGCAGGCAATAGCTGACACCTGACAGCCCTTTTATATTGCAGCTGTCAGAGCAGCCAGCCAATGAACAATGGCTTCAGCTCCCACCTGAATTGTAGACCGGAAAGAGAATTCATTGGTATGTAACATTGGTATGTAACACCTCTTTCCCCCAGCTAAAAACATGCGTACTCTCGTAAGTAGGCAGGCGTTGCCTGAATCACCCTGATGTACGCAATTCAGTTGGCATAGTCAATGGACGAGGATCAGTTGTAAGACCGGCTATCTCCAGCAGAGGCGACTCAGGGCATTTCAATGCAGGAAATTCTTGCTGGATCAGAATAATGTTGGAAGGTAGGTTCTCCTTGTGCAGAGGTTCAGCGGTCGTCGTTTCGGGTTCGGAGTTGTCGGTTTCCACGTTTGTTGGTTGGTTGCCATCTTGTTGGTCATCATCAGGTCAGTGATCCATGGATGAACTCCATCAACCTCGTAATTGATCGATATGGTGCCGCCATGTTCGGCCATCGGATAGCCTAACTCTATAGCACTTGGGGCCTGTGATAGCAATTATCTCCCCCGGTAACCATAAAGGGTCCCCTATAAAGTTCCTCGCATAAACTGGTTCGTATAATTTGAAAACCCTAAACTTGCTTGAGGAATCTAATGGACAGGTCAGGGAGAAATTTTGGTGCATTCTGTCAAGGCTTGTATGCAAATGCCGGGGAACAGTTAGTGGCTGCGCTTGGTGTCAAATGCTGGATTAACAAGTACTTGGCTAATTTAGCATGCCAATCGTTTCCTTCCTAGGGTTTCTTTGGCAGATCTAATTGCCCTCTCAGCCTTGCCATTCGATGCCAGGTGGTATGGCACAACCAAGGCATGTCAGATGCCCATTTTTGCTAAAATACTTCAAATGTGTTGGACGTAAATTGGGGCCCATTGTCAGACACTAACACATTGGGTAGCCCAGGTGTTGCGAATAACCTTGTTAATGCTTTTATTACGGCTCTGATGTTACTGAATGCATAAGTGTTAGTTCCATCCATTTAGAATATGAGTTCATTATTATTAAAAACGTACACCCTTTGAAGGGCCCCACCAAGTCGATATGCACTCTCGACCAGGGGGATGTAGCCGATTCCCATTCGAAAGGGGTGGCCGTAGGCAGTGTGGGCCTTGACAACTGACAAGCCTGGCAGGCCCCGACTGTTTCTGTGATCGCAATGTCCAAACCAGGCCACCAGACATAGCTTCTAGCTATAGTTTCATCTTGGCCACTTTAACTTTCCAAAACCCGGGGTCTTAGTTCATTGGGGACCACTACCCTACACCCATAGCAGACAGCCCATTTGGGTAGACAACTCATGTTGTTTGGCTTTGTATGGAATGAATGTGGAGTCCAATGTCCTCTTAGGTCACCCCCTCCTCACCCAGTCCAATACTGTAGAGATTACCTCATCTTTAGAGGAAAATCGAGCAATGTCATGTGCTGTAATAAGCAACTGGTTGTCTTCGATCAAAAGGACTGTCAATGATGTCGTGGGGTCTTCAACTTGGACTGGAAGGGGGCAGCGACTCAATGCATTGGCATTACTTAGCAGTTTGCTGGCTCGATAGGTTAAAGTATATGAATAGGCTGCTAAGAATAGGAACCAACAAGTCATACAAGGTGAAAGGATGAGGGGTTTGCCAATTACCTGCTAAAAGTCCTAATAAAGGTTTGTGGTTGGTTATTACTTCAAAAAGATGTCCAAATAGGAATTTGTGGAATTTTTTTACAGCAGCTACAATAGCAAGGGCCTCTGTCTATCTGGCTGTAATTTCTCTCTGTACTCGACAATGTCCATGAGAAATAAGCGATAGGTGCCTCTTGACCGTTAGGTAGTCTGTGGGTAAGGACTGCGCCAATGCCAAAGGGAGATGCATCACACACAAGAATAATTGAAAGCTCGCAGTAGAATTGAACTAAAACACTGTCAGAGGACAGTAATGCTTTGACAATTTTGAATGAGTTCACTTCCTTTTGGTCCCAAACCCATGGCGTTTGAGCATCTAAAAGCCTGTTAAGCAGCTCAGCGACTGATGCTTTGTATGGCAGGAAGGAACTATAAAAATTTAGGAGTCCTAAAAAAGTTTGCAGCTCCGTCTTGCAGGTTGGAAGTGGGACTTCTTTAACAGCTTTAACCTTTGATTCAATGGGGTGGATTCTGGTAGCGTCAATGCGGTACCCTAGGAAATCTACCTGAGGAACGGCAAATTTGCATTTATTTTTCTTTAGTTTTAAACCGGCTTTTTGGAAACAGGACAGTACTTTTTTTAAGTACTGTGTGTGATAAATTCGTTGTGGTTATTGGCGGAAATAAGGATGTCATCGAAATAGGGCACGATGCCATCCATGCCTTGAAGAAGACGTTCAATGATGCTCTGAAAAATGTCTGGTGCAGTGCTTATGCTGAATTGCAGGCGTGTGCATTTAAAGGCTCCCGGTGAGTGACAATAGTTTGGGCTTCGGCTGCCTCATTGTCCACGGGAAGCTGCTAATATGCCTGGGCCATATCTAGCTTTGCAAAAATAGACCCCTTCCCTAAAGAGTGTAATAAATGTTGGATAACTGGCACCGGATATGCATTCAGGTGTAAGGCTTTATTTAAGATGCTCCGGTAGTCGGTGCACAGACGAACAGATCCATCTTTCTTTAGTGGGGTCACAATAGGGATTTCCCACCTTGAAAAATCAACAGGCTGTAGAATCCCCTGCAAAACTAACTTATCTAACTCCTCATCTTTCGCTCGCAACGCGATAGGAACTCTCTGAGGCTTAAGTCAAATAGGTGCCACTAGAGGATCCAAATTGAAGGAAATTGGGGTGCCTATGTATTTGCCCAATTTTTTGCTAAATACGTCAGCAAACTTGTTTAATAAATTGTCTATGTCTTGGCTATGTATTGAATAAATACCAGTTACTTGCAGGCCCAGTTCAGAGAACCAATCTAATCCCAGAAGCTGGGCAGAGTGCCTTCCACAATTATAAGGGAGAGGTGACCCATAAAGTCCTTGAACTTAACAGAAAACCAGCCAGATCCTATGACAGGAATGGAGTTACCTTGATAGTCCTGGAGCAATATTTGGCAGGGTTTCAGTTGTTTTTTAGTAATGGCAGGAATCAAGCATTTTAAGGTGCTCCAGGATACAATAAAGAGGAACAATCCTGTGTCTACTTCCATGTGACATGGGTTTTCTTCTACAAAAACAGTACAAATTTTGTTAGAACAAAGTTTGCAAGAATGACAGGGAAGTGCTTTAGAAGTGTGACAAGCCCAGGTGATTCTTCTGATTGAGTATGTATTCGTTGCTGTGGTTGATAAGGAGGAGGTTGATTTGAATTTCTTCCGGCTCGGCAAACCCTAGCTAAATGTCCCTTACGTTGACATTTAAAACAGATAACGTTTCTAAATTGGCAATTTGCCCTCAAATGATTACCCCCACAACTTAAACAGAATAGTGTGATTGTGTTGGTTTATTTTTGGAACCCAATTCCTTTTTTGTTGGGTCTGTTGACTTTTGAGTCTATGTATATCTTCTTCATCAGTTAAGGTACCCTCAGAGAAAATGTCCTCAGAGTGGATGGATGCTTTAGCAACAGCGGGGTTGACAGTATGATGGTTAGAACTTTGAATCTTGGCAGCTGAGAGCGTCGATTGCTCAGCAGCTTGTGATTCTTCAATGGCTAATTTTAACGTGAGATTGAACCTAGCCAGGAGACAACGCTGCAATCATAGATCATGTATGCTATAAACTAACTGATCAAGTAGCATATTATCAAGGTCTCTGAATCCACAATGTAAAGCAACAGTTCGAAGGGCAGCCATGTAAGAACTAATGGTCTCTCCTTCAGCTTGGGCTCTCCTTCTGAAAGCCAGCCGTCTTGCTATTCGTGATGGTTTTGGGGAGAAATGGTTGCTCAAGACTTCTTGTAGGCTCTCCCAAGACACAGCCTTTACAGTTTGAGGAGCTAACAAGGCGATTGCAGTATCGAAAACCATTGCATCGCAAAAACTCAGAAAATAAGCTTTCTTTCCCTGAATGGGAATTTCTGACAAGTCAGCAGCGTTGAGAAAACAATCAAATCGGTTAATTTATTCTATTTATTTATTTATTCAAATTTGTATACCACTCCCTCTCCCTAAGGACTCGGGGTGGTTCACAGCGAGATAAAAACATATAAATACAAATATAATAAATTTTTAAAATAAATTAAAAGAATTAAATAGACAGGCTTTAAGAAATTAAGAGTGGGGAATTAGAAAAGTTAAAAACCATTTAAAAGCCGAATTTATAACCATTTTATATAACTCTAGGCCAGTCCGGCTAGATGGAATAGGTGGGTTTTTAGTGCGTGCCGGAAGGTCAACATGTCAGGGATGGTCCTTATCTCCAGGGGCAATTCGTTCCAGAGGGAGGGGGCTCTCAGAGAGAAGGCCCGAACTCTCGGGGCTGTCAGCCATCCAGCCGGTGGTACCCCAAGAAGGCCCGCTCTATGAGAGCGCACTGGTCGGCGAGAGACTGATGGTGGCAGCAAGCGGTCCCGTAAGTATCCAGGTCCCAAGCCATGGAGCGCTTTAAAGGTGGTCACTAACACCTTGAATCGCACCTGGAAGGCCACCGGGAGCCAATGCAGCTCGCGCAAAAGTGGTGTAACATGGGAGCTCAGAGGAGCCCCCAAGACCACCCGTGCAGCCGCATTTTGCCCCAGCTGGAGCCTCCGGGTGCTCTTCAAGGGGAGCCCCATGTAGAGAGCATTGGCGTAATCCAGCCGGGAGATGACGAGGGCAGATGTGACCGTGCGAAGTGCGTCCCGATCGAGAAAGGGCACAACTGGTAGATCCTACGGACCTGACAAAAAGCCCCCCTGGTGACGGCTGCTATATGATCTTCTGACAGCCGTACATCCAGGAGGACACTTAAATTGCATGCCCTTTCCGTGGGGGCTAGAAATCCCCCCCCCACGGCCAGCGAAGGAGTAATCTGGCTGTATCGTGGCGCTGGAAAGCACAGCCACTCGGTCTTGGCTGGGTTGAGCTGAAGTCTGTTTCACCCCATCCAACCCCGTACAGCCTCCAGGCACTGGGTCATCACTTCCACAGCTTCGTTAGGGTGGCCCGGAGTAGAAAAGTACAACTGAGTATCATCAGCGTATTGAAGAAATTCTATCCCAAAGCCACGGATGATCTCACCCAGCGGCTTCACATAAATGTTGAACAGGAGGGGCGAGAGCACCGACCCCTGAGGTACCCCACAAATCAGGGGCCGCGAGGTCGATCTCTGCCCCCCTGCCAACACAAATTGTGAGCGGTCGGAGAGGAAGGAGGAGAACCACTGTAACACGGTACCTCCCACTCCCAACCCCCACAGTCGCTGCAATAAGATACTGTGGTCGACAGTATCAAAAGCTGCTGAGAGATCTAATAGGACCAGGACAGAGAAAATCCCCTGTCACGGGCCCTCCAGAGATCATCAACTAACATGACCAATGCCGTTTCTGTGCTGTGTCCGGGCCTAAAGCCTGATTGGCATGGATCCAAATAGGATGATTCCTCCAGGTGCCGGGGGAGCTGTTGTGCCACCACACTCTCAACAGCCTTCGCCATAAAGCGAAGGTTGGAGACCGGACAATAGTTAAATAATAAGGTTGGATCCAGGGATGGTTTCTTGAGGAGAGGTCTCACCACCACCTCTTTCAAGGCATGAGGTAAGAACCCCTCACTCAAGGAAGCATTTATAATGCCCTGGAACCAACCGTGTGACACCTCCCGGGCGGCTAAAACCAGCCAGGCGGGACATGGGTCCAATAAACATGTGGTGGCATTAAGCCCACCTAGCATCCTGTCCACATCCTAAAGGGTCACAGGATCAAACTCCCCCCAGACAACCTCAACTCCATCCCCGTCCCCTCGTCCAGAGTTGTCCAGTCACAGTCCAACCCATCCCGGATCTGAGTGATTTTGTCCTGGAGAAAATTCGAAAAACCTTCAGCCCGCCCTTGTAGAAGTTCATCCTGCGTTCCCACTTCTAGGAGGGAGCGGGTCACCCTAAAAAGGGCGGCTGGGCGATTCCCCGTGGACGCAATAAGGGTGGAAAAGTGAGAGCGCTTCATCACCTCTATTGCCACTAAATAGGTCTTAATATAGGACCGCAATAGTGTTCGGTCAGATCCGGAGCGGGTGGTCTTCCAACGACTTTCTAGGCATCTTTTACGACGCTTCATCTCCCTCAGCTCCTCGGAAAACCAGGGAACCAATTGGGATCGGCATTGGGTCAGAGGCCGCAAGGGCACAACCCGATTGAGGGCACCAGCCGCCGCCCTATCCCAGGCAGCGACCAGGTCCTCAACCAGGTCGTATGTCCGAGCGCCGGGAAACGGCCCAAGCTCCGTCAGGAACCTATCCGGGTCCATCAGGCGCCTGGGGAAAAACGGTGTGGACGTCATCGTTTTGTATTTGTGAGGAGAAAAATTTTTCTTCGAGCAACCACGTTTCTGTAGGTGGGACTATGCTTTAAAGTGATCCCATCCTCATCGCCAGTGTTAAATTAGCAGTGCCAGTAATGGTAGGCAAATCCTTTTAACAGTTAATAACGTTTATTGAACATAACTGGTTACCTGCGGCTGCCACAAGTTAACTCATTCGTGCATGGTGGTGGGCAATAGCTGACACCTTCTGACAGCCCCTTTTATATTGCAGCTGTCAGACCAGCCAGCCAATGAACAACAGCTTCAACTCCCACCTGAATTATGGACCAGGAAGAGGACTATGTTGGTACGTAACAGTCTCCTAAAATGGTTGGAGCCAATCTTCTTTCTTTCTTCCACATCCTCCTCTTCAGAACTAGTAAGTTGCTCTGCTTTTTCATGCCAGGCTTAGTATGGTAAGTTCAGAGTGGGTTTTGTAGATAACAGCTTACCTTTAGGATTCATTCAGTTGCTCAATTTCAAAGCATACATTACACAATTTCCAAAGCATAATTCAGACTATTCAGCAGTTTGCCTAGCTTCTGTTTCATTACTTCTATTGCTGTCACAACCTTTATGGAGTCCAATGGCCTTTTAAGTTTGACAAGCAAAAAACACAGTAGATTTCTTACAAATATTTTCCCTCTTCCACTTTGTGGTTCGATATTTAACATACAAATTATGTGCTGTGTTACTATTCAGGCAGTTTGCAAACGTGTGTTTTTTGTTATTGGAAGGCAACTCTTTAATTTGAAGATGGTGATAAATTCTTGATAATAAAATGGCATGTAGAAAGGCTCACTTCTACTTGCCATTTAGAAAGGGTTAGAAAGAATGAGAAGGTTAACCTTTGCTTTGTTTCCAATCTCCTTTTCTTGACTTGGTCTTCATAAAAAGTAGCTTTGGAATTGAAACCATATGTGTTAAAATAAAGTTATTTCTATTTAAGTACAAGTATGCAAAAAGTTTCAAGATTAATCCAAGATATTTAATGGCTTTAAATATCTGGGTGTTGTACTAAGGTTTAAGTCAGAGGTCTTCAAACTTGGCAACTTTAAGACTTGTGGACTTCAACTCCCAGAATTCTCCAGCCAGCATAGCTGGGAGTTGAAGTCCATAAGTCTTAAAGTTGCCAAGTTTGGGGGGCCCTGGTTTAAGCAGAAAGAGTTTCCAACTGAAAATATACAACGAATAGTTAGAAATGCATGGTTGGTTGGTTGGTTGGTTGCTTGCTTGCTTTGTCTTAACAGGAAGAAGAAAAAGAAAGAGGGTGGGATGGGAGAAAGAAAGAGAGGAAGGGAAGGGAGAAAGAATGAAAGGAGAAAGAGAAAAGGTAAAGGAATGTGAATGAGATAAGGATGGATGGATAGAGGGAGAGAGGGAAAGAAAAAGGAGAGGAAGGAAGAACCACAAACCCTGGCTTTATACGCAGCTTCAGAGGATGCTTTGAAACAGCACAGCAATCCAGGGCTGGAAGGGATCTCAGAGGTCATCTAGTCCAACCCCACACCAAGAGCATTGATAAAGTGAGTTCTATCTTTTGACCCACCCAGTCATGTGACCACCAAGCTATGCCCAACCAGCAAGCCACACATGACCAGCAAACCACACCTATAAATTAGGCCATGACAACAGAACCGGTTGTTAAGAAATGTGAATCCTACCCCTGTACAGTTCTACATTTAGACAAAAAAAACCCAAATGTACAGGTATAGAATAGATGGTACCTTGCTGAATAGTAATAAATGGGAGAAGAATCTTGGAATCCTAGTGGATTATTAAATATGAACCAGAAGTGTGCTGCAGTTGACAAAAAAGCCAACAGAATACTAGATTGCATTAACAGAAGGATAGAATTAAGATCATGTGAAGTGATAGTACCATTTTATAATGCCTTGGTAAGACCACACTTAGAATATTGCATCCAGTTTTTGTTGCCACAATATAAAAAAGATTCTAGAAAAAGTGCAGAGAAGAACAACAAAGATGGTTAAGGTATTAGAGACTAAAACATAAGAAGAGTGGTGCAGGAATATGGTACATCTAGTTTAATGAAAAGAAGAACTATGGGTGACATGATAGCATGACATGATAGCAATGTTCTAATATCTAAGGGGCTGCCATAAAGAAGAGGGGAGGTTGTCAACTTATCTAAAGTATCTGAGTGCAAAACAAGAATTGAATTGAATTATTTATTGTCATTGTACGTACTGTATATACCCAGTACACATACAACAAAATTCACATAACGCCCAGAGACCAAATCCAATACACATACACACATGACAATCCACCAAAATTCTTCGCGCCTAAAAACACATAAGCATCCACACAACGACCAAGTAATGCTGTCCAACAGCTCACTGATAGTGGTCCTTAAGTTAATTGTTAAATACAATTATAGCTCTGGGATAAAAACTGTTCAGAAAATGTGTGGTCCGAGTTTTAATTTTTTTGTATCTTCTGCCAGAAGGTAACAGTTCACAAAGATTGTAAGCAGGATGGGAAGCAGAGGTGGTATTCAGCAGATTCGTGCCAGTTCTGGAGAACCGATAGCGGAAATTTTGAGTAGTTCAGAGAACCAGTAAATACCTTCTCTGATTGGAGATTTACAGTATCCTTCCCCTGCCATGCCCACAAGCTACACCATAGAACTTGTAGTAAAAAAATTGAATCCCACCACTTAAGGGAAGAGTCTCTGAGGATGTTGTGCAACTTCCTCAAACAGTGATATGCGAAGATTTCGTCCAGAGCTGGTAGCTGGAGCCCGATAATATTCTGGGCAGTTTTAATGATTCTCTGTAGAGCTTGTAGTCCACTACAATGCTGCTCCCATACCATATGGTATGGGAAGTAATGCAGGAAAACTAATAAAGGAGACTAAAAATAACAGGAACAATTAGAACAATTAATCAGTGCTTCCAGAAGTTCACTTGTTTTCACATAAGAAACTGGAGAAGACATTGGACAACCATTTGTCTGAAATGGTACAGTGTCTGAGTTTGAGCCTGGGGTTGGACTAGAATAGGGGTGTCAAACTCGATTTCATTAAGTGGGTGTGGCCAGGGTAGGTGTGGATGGGATGGACATGGCCCACTTGACATCACTCGTATTGGGGGCATCTGTGGTGGCCAAGAGCTAAGGCAGATACTAAGTGCTAAGGCAGAACTTCCCTCACTCTCATTATAATCTTCCTTCCTTCCTTCCTTCCTTCCTTCCTTCCTTCCTTCCTTCCTTCCTTCCTTCCTTCCTTCCTTCCTTCCTTCCTTCCTTCCTTCTTTTCTTCTTTTTCTTTCCCTCTTCATTCTCCTTCCTTCCCCTCTTTCCTTATTTTCCCTTTCTTACTCTCTTCCCATCTTTCCTTCTATTTCTTTGTCTTTCCTCTTTCCTTTTCTCCTTCCCTGTCCCTTCTTGCACGCACAAATGAAAAAGGAGAAACATTTCTCCTTTTGTTTTGTTTGTTTTGATAGCCCTCTCCCAGCAAAAACGCAGCCTGGGACAGTGCCCATCTTCCCAGGCCCCGTTTTTGGCTGCGATGGCCTCCTGCCACCGTCTGCCAGTGTAAATGGAGTTCAGGCTCCATTTTTGCTATTAGAGGGCAGCAAGAGGCTGTCACTTCCCTCTCGAGCTCCGTTTTCATTGACAGAACACTGCAGGTCAGCCTGTTTCTAGGGCAGCCCCGCAGGTCAGATCTAAGCACCCTGCAGGCCACATCTGGCCTACAGGCTGTGAGTTTGACACCCCTGGACTAAAAGATCTTCAAGATCCTTTCCAACTCTATTATTCTGTAATTCTATTAAGGTAAAGAGTTCCTTAGACCAAGATGTTTGAGAACTGTTGCTGTACAGCAGCACCTTGCAAAACCTTTATCACTTCTTTCATCAAGTTCTCTATAACACGCTTGATGGTTTCAACTGTGGATATAGTAAAGTGTTCCAAGACCATGGAGTTTTGTTCTGCATGAAATGACAGATGGATCAGAACCATATACAAAATAACTATATAGAAAATGCTTTACCATAGAGACTTATATTCATCAACTAGTGAGAAACGGTAGATTATCTTTTGCACCCTCACACCCATACACATGTTAGCTTTATAAAATTCCCCACACACACAAAGGTACTTTAAAGTACCTTTGTAAAAGAAAAAAGAAAAAAAAAACATTCACAGCAAAACATTCACAGAAAAAAGAAAAAAAAAACATTCACAGCAAGCTGAAGGGATTCTGAGTGGAGACAAAACTAAGGGTTAGTTAGGAACTTATGGCTTGGTAAATCAAATTGTTGACCATATCTGAAAGATGATATGGCTAGCAACTGACCCAGTAGTAAGATGTAAATGATAAATAGGTCACATGAATGGGTTTATCTAAAATATTCCAATGTCAAGCTGTAGTTTCCATTGTGTCTCCTTGTTCTTTGTTGTGTCTGCTTTTCTCTACCTTGCAGTGTAGTGTGTGAACAGTAAATAGGCTGTAGTTCTTCTGTTGTTCATAGCTGCTAAGTAAAGTATCAAAGCTTTGCTGAGTGTCCAACATATTTTGTAATGTTGTTTGTTTTCATACAAGCCCAGAGTCACTTTGTAGGGGAGGTAGGTGTTAAAAAAAATCAATCAATTAAAAATGTATCTATTCATACAGATCGTCCTTAGTTGATACAGCTGGCAAAAGAGCCAGTGCAGTTCTGGGCCACATCAACAGAGGGATAGTATTAAGATCACACAAGTTATAATTGTTGCTTTAAACTGCACTCGTGAGACCACACCTAGAATAGTGCATCCATTTCTGGTCACCATAATACAAAAAAGATGTTTAGGAGATTAGAGGCTAAAACATACAAAGAAAGTTGCATGAACTGGGAATGTCTAGTCTAATGAGAGAAGGACAAAAACTGATATGATTGCAATCTTTCAGATTCTAAGGGGGTGTCACAGAGAGAGTAAACCTATTTTCTAAATTTTCTAAAGGCAGAAAAGAAATGCTGGAAACTTGTCAAAGAGAGATCCAACCTAGAACTAAGGAGAAATTTCCTTACAGTGAGAATAATTAGTAGAATGACTTGCATTCAGAAGTTATATGTTTTTAAGAAGAGATTGGACAGCCATTTGTCTGGAATGGTACAGGGTTTTCTGCTTGAGCAGGGGGTTGCACTAGAAGATGTCTAAGGTTCCTTCCAACTCTGTTATTCTATTATGTTGTTAATGACTACTTATTCAACAACAATAGCACTGAATGGTGGTTAGGATTGTTACAGTACCCCTGCCCTCAGTTTGAGTGCCTGGCAATTAGTTCGCACTTAACGGGATCATATGATCATAATTTGTGACCTTGAGCCAGCAGAGAAGATTGCAAACTGTTCAGATAAGTCTTTGGTACTCCTTCCCCCTAGCCTTTCTGCTGTCACTGTGTCTCACAGTCCACCTGAACATTTTTCCCAAGCCTTGCTACACTCACACTATGCTTTCCTCATTATCCATGCATCTTCCCTAAGCCTCACTGCACTTGTGCCATATCTTTTATTGCTATATGAACCTTGGCATTATCTGCCTGGCAGCAATAACCTCAAGTTCCTCAGTCTCACACTGTATATCCTTCACTACATACGCACTCTCACAACTCTCCCTGAGCCCTGCAGTCACACTTCAGCTCCCTAGACTCTTGGTTATTTTCTTCCACCTGGAAGTAGTTGCCCTAATCCTATATGAGCTATCCTAGACTTGGCAACTTCCTCCCCCCACTCATTCCTGATCCTGCCTTTCTGCCACCAAGATGGTGGCACGTTGATACGCAGCGGCCCCGAGCTCCTGGGGTGTGTGATGTTTGGAATGATGTGTGTATTGATGTGTGTGCACAGTGTAGAGCAAGGAGCAAAATTTGCCTATACACGTATAGAACTGCTAAACATCGGGCTTGCAAGTCAATCCGGGATTACCAGCAATTTTCAGCAGTTCCAGAATATATCAAACTGCATAGCGAGGCTTCCAGGATCTCCATGGATTGTTGTTGGGTTGGGGAGGTGCCGACGAAAGCGAAAGCAAAAAGAACGGAAACAAAAGTGCTGCTGTAGAGCTGGTCTGTTGGCTCAGCTCTGAAAGCAGCCCCATAGACTAATGCTGCCAAGTGTCTTTTTGAGCAACACCAGATCCCTTGTCCACAAAATTGAGGAATTAGAGCTGCAGATGGCAGCAAGCAGGCTTCTCCGCGAAAGCTGTGTGATTATTGTAACAGAGATCTGGCTACACCCAACTATACCCGATATGGCAGTGGAGTTGACAAGCTGAGTCATTTATTGATTTGATAGAAATGGCTACTCCGGTAAGAGCAAGGGAGGAGGGACTCTGTATCTATATACACAGTGACTGGTGTGTTAACAGCAGAATAGTTTATACATATTGTTCCTCAGATGTGGAACTGATGACTGTCACATGTAGGCCATTTTATCTGCCTAGAGAAATCACTGTGATAATTATTATAGCTGTTTATATTCCACGTGATGCCAAAGTCAGCGCAGTGCTTTCTAAGCTATATGACGTCATCTTCAGGCAGCAGCAAACTCACCCAGAGGGCGTTCTTGTCATGACTGGGAACTTCAACCAAGTCTTTTTAAAGACAGTTCTCCCTCAGATTGTGCAGTACATACAATTTTCCACCATAGAGAAAAACACTTTAGACCGTGTGTACTTTAACCTGAAACAGGCATATAGAGTAATCCCCCTCCCCCACCTGGGTACATCCGACCATCTTTCACTTCTGTTATTCCCGAAGTATGTCCCTCTCAGGAAAAGAACTCAGCTAGTCATGAAAATGGTTAAAATCTGGCCAGAGGGTACTCTTAGTCAGCTGCAAGACTATTTTGAAACCACTGAGTGGAGTGTACTTGAACATCAAGACCTGCATGAATAATCTGATGCCATACTCTCTTACATCAAAGTGTGCACTGACCGTGTAACAATGGACAAGTGCATCAGAGTCTATGGAAATTGTAAACCCTGGATGACTGCCGAGGTACAGACACTTCTGAGAGCCCAGGATTCTGCCTTTAAAGCAGGGGACAGGGATATATATAGAGAGGCCAGGGCAAACCTTAGAAGAGGCATTAAGATGGCAAAACAACAATACAAATATAAGGTGGAGAACCATCTAGCAGATAACAACCTGTAGCTAGTGTGGCAGGGACTGCAGCATCTAACTAATTGTAAGGGCAACACGAGGAACACGGTCAATGCTGATGCCTTGTTGGTGGAGTAGTTGAACATCTTCACCCACTACAAGGTGAAAAGACCAGATCTGCCTCTGCCTGCCAGCCTTCTGATTCCCAGCCACTCACCCTATACGAATATCAGGTGAGAACTGCATTGAAGGCTATGAATCCCAGTAAAGCTGCAAGTCCAGATAGGGTGCTGGGATAGTGTCAATCAATTAGCAGAGGTCCTGACAAAGATCTTTAACATCTCCCTGCAAACAGCCTGTGTTCTATCATGCTTGAAAACAGCTACTATTGTCCCAGTCCTCAAGAAAACAACAATTAACTGTCTAAATGACTACAGACCTATCACGTCAATGTCAGTAGATGAAATGCTTCTAAAGATTGGTTCTCCAACATCTTAGGACATGCCTCCCACCAGACTTTGACAAACATCAGTTTGCCTACAGGAGGAACAATTCGACAGACGACGCAATAGCTACATTCTGGAGAAACCCAGAAACTATATCAGGATGCTTTTCATTGACTACAGCTCAGCCTTTAATACTATCCTGCCAAGCATCCTTATTGAAAAGCTGACTGACTTGGATTTTCCCTCTTCTATCTGCAACTGGAACAGAGACTTTCTGAAGGATCGACCACAAACAGTGAGAGTTGGGTCTTCACATCCACCTCCCTGAACCTTAGCACTGACTCCCCACAGGGCTGTGTGCTCAATCCCTACCTGTACTCACTGTACACACTTGATTGTATATTGTCTGACTCATCCACTGTGATCATTATGTTCGCAGATGTTACTACCATATTGGGTCTCATTACAAGTGGAGACGAAACAGCGTACGGGGGAAGGTAGCTCAGCCAATCTCATTGTACACATGTACACTGACAATAAAGGTAATAATAACTTCCTTCTTGCTTCCTCACAGATTTTCATTTTTGGGAACCAGCAGGATGTTGCAAGCAGATTTTTGCTTAACAATCCACATTCTTACTTAATGATGGCAACAGGTACTGCAGGGATTGTCATCGCTAATCAATGTAGCAATGTGATATCACATGTTACAATATCATTTAGTGGTACGTATTCTGATCACAATTGCTATTATAACTCTTGGACTACCTGTGCATCATAATTGTGTATATATATATATATATATATACTTTGTATATATATATATATATATATATATATACTTTGAGCTGATAAGGAGAGAGCCAGTGGTGTAGTGGCAATTACAACTGCCTCACATGTAATACTTCCCTGGTTCGAATCCCAGTAAGGGTATGGCTAGCTGAAGAGAGCTAACTAGCTCGAAATAGATCTATACTAGTCTCCCTTATTTATTATTTAAAATTATCAGCTTAAAAACCTTACACATATATATATATATATACACACAATAATATTCATTTTTAATAAATTCCATAATCTTTTTTATTTTTCATATACTGTCAAAAATAGGCACATGAAAAAAATCTGGGTTAGCTAGAGTTGTCTCCTGATTATGAATGTTTTTAATTCTATTATCAGAATACTTATGGCAAAGGCATTAAAGACCTTTTGTGTTTTCCTGCTTCCTTTTATCAATGTGAGGGAGGAGGCAGAACTAGTGCATAAATAAGAAATACAGATTTACTCAAAACATACCAGTTTACTTAGTATCTTATTTTTTAAAAGCTTACGGCATTTACAAAAAAGAACAGACTGATTTAACTTAAATAACCCATGTTATTTAGCCAAAAAAAGTTTCTGAATAAAACACAATATTTAGTAGGAGTCATTTAAGTTCTTGTTTTCAATGTGGTTTCATAGTGCTTAGATGATTCTACTGCTCATATTCCATTTATTCAGTTGAGGCACCAGATGGGTCAGCCATTTTCATATTAAATTGTGAGGGCTAGCAAAATGTCTTGGTAGATAAATAGTGTTGTCTTTGTTAACTGAAATAACATCTGCTGTTTCTGAGGAATCAGCATTTATATAATCCACTCATCTTAGTAAATCGTTTTCTAGCCGTTCCATTTTTTCCTTCTTCTATTTCTTTCTAGTTTTGAAGGCATGTATTAGAGCATAAATTGCCTCTATACAGTCTCAGATTAATTCTTCCTTATCTACATATCTTGAAACTTTTCAGAATTATTATAACTGTGTACTAATCATGTATCATCAATTAGTTTTTCAACTGAAATAATACAATACATTATTTTATTACTAAGAAATGAGCTGAATTGCTAAAGAAATAAACAGCTGTTTCAAGGATATGAGGCAGGCAAATAAAATAAATTGGAGTTATCAAACCAGGATGGGTAGAAAATCTGACAAAAAGATGGTTGCAACAGTTCAAGCTTTTGCTCATATATGTGGCTGCCATTTTGTCTGGTCTGAGCTCCCCCCACAAACACCACTGGATAATATTCTTCTGAACTGAGCATAAATGCAGCATATACTATTTTTGATGCAACATGTGAGGTTATTTATTTATTTGGTAACACCTATCTCAGAGTAACTTTGGATGGTGTACAGTTAAAAGCATAAAAACCATATTAAAAATGCAGTTCTAAGTAAAAGGAGCCAGGTAGAAAAAAAAATAAAGTTAAAAATTAAAAGGAATCTTAATGTGTCAACTATCCCAGGGTTGTGTGCTGCTCTGCAAGCCCTATGGTATAGCCAGGTCTTCAAACTCTTAAAAGGCCAGGAGACAGAAGAGTTTCCTCATCTCTGGAGAGGATATCCACAGTCAGGACAATTGCAGAAAAAGTTCTGCACCTCGCCAGTCAAAATTCTTTAATTGACATGTCTTCCCTGCCTGATTATGTCAAATGGGCTGAAGTAATAAAGATAAGACCATTTTTCAGGCATCCTGGCCTTTGTGTGGAATATTTATCTTTTAATTTATTTTTCTAAGTTTACTTTTGTTCAAATAATTTTTAATATATTGTGTCAAAACAAAGCAGAAGAAACAGAAAGGAAGGAATTGCAATGTATACTAAACACCCACATCTACTTAGAAATCCAAGTGAATGAACTTACAATGATTTAAAATAAAACAAAATTGCAGGAAACAAAAGTATTGTTCACCCACGCAAAGAAAATCTTCTTGATGCTTTCCAAAAAGAAACTGCAGACCCTTCAATGAAATATAAAGTTACAATGAAGGGGGAGCTTTAAATATATCACTAGAACTTAAAAGACAAAGTCTGACAAGTGCAGTTCTTCTAGAAAATACCTGACTTGTTTTACTGAATGCACAAGAGAATCAGTTCCCCTTGACAATATACTAATCAGTAGGGACTTAGATGAGGAAGAAGAAGTAGGAAGCAGAAATAGGATTTCAGTATTAAGAAAACTGACATATAATGCTCTTGATTTTAAATGATAGTAAAATAATAAAATATGTGTTTTGAATTTCAAAATCATAGTGGTGAACAGAATTGGACAGAAGAGAAACTAGTGGAAAAGACCTCAAAAGGAACTAAAAGAGAAGAGAAAGGAAGAAATAATAAATACTGGCATTCCCTCACTCACTAATGACAAGTATAATTAAAATCAGAACATCAGACATGCAACTGAAATACTGGAGTTTATATCCTACCTAGGGTTAACGTAGCTAGTTTAAATTCCCCAATATTTAATAGTTCACTAATAAAACAGATGTTTGCTATGCTGAACACTTCTGGCATCTCTAAAGACAGCAGGAAAAATTAATGTCTGAAGTATGGCTGCCAGTCACTAGCTGAATTTACTATTTATATCAAATGATAATAGCTTTCACTAGTTTTGGTTTAGTATTAGTAAATTATGGTGCATAATGGCTTCATGTGATGGTGAATCTTAAGAACTATAACTGCAGTATATGGTTACTACATTTGTATAAACTAAATATGTGTTCTCTTTTTGTTCTTAGGTCTAACTTTCATTCTGAATTGTGTTTGTATTTCACAGACGAGCAAAGAACAGGAAGAATGATAAAGGAACAATTTGATTTGCAATGAAGTTATCTCTAGTTATTTCAGAGTAGGGCAACAAAGGTGGGTGTTGTTTTTCTAACAAGAAAATTAAGTATGCAAGTGATTATCCTTAACAATTCCTTTCCTTATTTGTTGAATATATTGTTAAATACTATCCAAATTGTCAAAGATTCAGTCAGATTAATAGAATTATTATTTTTTCCATCTTTGAGCTTTACTTTGGAATAGTCTTCTGACCACAAGACTATCTACTTTAACGTCAGATCTGACCATACAGTCTACCTAACACTGACTTTTATAGTTTAATCTGCTTTATTAACTCCTCCAGCACTTCATAAAGGAGCATTATATATGGCATTGATGTCATATCAATGACATTGATGTCCCATGAATACATTGATAGTACTCAAAGCATTGTTATTAATAGTTCTGTGTCAAGACGGAAGGAAGAACTGAGTGATGTCCCTTGAGGCACTAATCTATGCTCTGTACTTTTCGACATGTTTATAAGTGACGTGGATGAGAGATTGAAAAATATTATCAGATTGGAGACAACAAAATGACAAGGAATTGCAAACACTCGGAGAATAATATCAGAATTTAAGAGAATTGTGACAAGTTGGATTATTAGGCAAAAAAAGAGAGATCAATTTCAACAAAGTTCAGAAATCCTATATATGGGTAGCAAAAACAAATGATTGGGTCTAAGATAAGAGAGAGCATACTATGCAACAGTACATGGAAAAAAATCTAAGAGATTTTTGGATAAACATGACTCAAAGGCAGTTCCAAAAATAAAAGAATCAGAAATCTTAGATTTTTATCAAAAGCAGTATAAGCCAGGTTCAAGAAAAAAACAGTATTTGTAACTGTAATATTTTAAAGGGAAAACAATTATAAGACAATAAAAAGTAAGACATACTTTTAATAAAGAAAAAGACAAAGAATTAAAAACTATATAGTTTCCTAATATTATTTTTATTTACTTTACACAGTTTCAAGTAGTTTGTAAAGCCCCAAGTAGAGGATGCTACAATAGTCTAGCTAGATGATGATAAAGATATGAGTTGCTTTAGCTACCTAGGATGATAAGCTTTTTATAAGAAAATTGCATGTTTGAAAAGATGCTTGTTTTGCTATTTTCATACACAGGTAATCCCCAAATTATGACAGTTTACTTAGCGACTGTTTGAAGCTAGCCAAGCTCCCCGGTACTTACGACTCAATCCTGAAGTTTAAAAGGTTGCAGCACCACAGCCATTATTCACATTTACAAATGATGACAGAGGTGCTACAACATTTGCCCTGCCTATTCCCCCACCCGGCAGGGTCTTTACAGGCACTTTGCCTATGGAGATTCACTTACCCTGAGAAGATCTCTTCTCTGCCACGTTGACTGTTTCATTGTTTCAGCCCTTTGGTGCATTCGCAGAAAATAGAGGCCTAAAGTACCACAATATCATGTAAGATTGCATCTCTGTACCCTTCGGTAGCCCTTTGTCTACACAAGTGGAGCTTGGGAGGGGAATTCTTCCGAAGCTCCATTCATAGTGGCAAAGACTTTTTGCAAAGGGCTGCCAAAGCCTACAGGGACACAATCTCTTTGCAGGCTTTGGCAATCATTTGCAAAAAGCCTTTGCCAGCAAGAGTGGAGTTGGGAGAGGCTGGTGCGTCCCTCCTGACTCCGTTCATGCTGGCAAAGGCTTTTCACAATGTGCCATCGGCTTCCAAATACTTTGTAGCCAAGATTGGAAGTTTCTGAGCATTGTGATCTTGCACAGCAGAGAGGCTGGGGAGAAGACAGCTCACTAGATTTTCGCAAGATAAATGTCCTGGCATGACAGGATTGGGGGTGGGGAAGGCAATTGTAGGGAGCATGAGTTATTTCAGTTGGTCGAGAAACCTTGGGTGGTCTTAAGCAGGTGGTCTGTTCTATCACTACCCCCCCCCATGGCCTTTCCTACCCTGAGATCCCTCATGTGCAGTTAATAATGTGTTCGATTAGCGAATGCATGGATGAAAACAGGGAATAATTGCAGTCAAGTTATGCAATTCACTCCTAGGAATCCTTGGATTATGAATGTAATTGGCAGGTTCCATTTTTATTAATCTTTTCTTCTGTTATATGTTGTCTAATTTGGTTCTGTTTTAGTACTCTATGTCATTCAGATTCATTAAGGATTGAGTAGCTAAACTAATCATAACTCTTAGAAATTTGATAAATTAATGAATGTCTTGTTCTAATTACTCTCATTAGGACCAGGGCTGAAGCAGAGTCTTTTTCTTTTGGCATTAAAGAATAAGACATACTGCTAAAGAATAGTTCCCAAATCTTTCATTTTTAGGTATTTTGTAAGAAGGTAATACTTTTTCACTTCTAAAAGCATTTGCTAAGATTTATTGATTCCTTGTCACACAGATCAGTGTTTACATTTTAATTCTCATCACCAGTGGTGGGATTCAATTTTTTTTTACTTCCAGTTCCGTGTGTATGGCTTGGTGGGCATAGCTTGGTGCGTGTAGTAGGGGAAGGATATTGTAAAATCTCCATTTCCTCCCCATTCTTGGGGAAGGTTACTCCAAAATCCCCATTCCTTCTTCAGTCCAATCCCATTCCCTCCCCACCCCACTAACCTGCTTTCTAGTTCCGTTCTCCTGTGCAGGGCAATGAAAGAAGACCCAGCTGATCAGTTGGGACTCGGGAGAATAGATGGGGGCAGGACCAGTCAGAGGTGGTATTTGCCAGTTCTCCAAACTACTCAAAATTTCTGCTACCGGTTCTCCAGAACTGGTCAGAACCTGCTGAATACCACCTCTGCTTATCACCCACTGAAAAACAAACTGGGAGTAGTTATTGATGGGCTGAAGGTTTGCCTATAAACAAAGAGGAAAAAGAAAATGAACAAAAACACATCAAGGAAAACCTTAGAAGTTGTAGCTATCCTGATTGGGCCTTTCATCAAATGCACAAAAGATCCAGGAGGAGTTGGACAAAAAAGAGAACAACAAATGAAGCAACATTATCATTCTATATGTTGCAGGAATATTTAAAAAGTTCAGGAAGATTTTCAACCAATATAACATATGTTCATGTAGGAGTATATTGAGACAGAACCTTGTTCACCCCAAGAACAAAACATCCAGACACAAAAGAGCAATGTGATATATACAGTGATGATACTCAGCTGTACATCTCCACCCCGGGCCACCCCAACGAAGCTGTCGAAGTGATGTCCCGGTGCCTGGAGGCCGTGCGGAGTTGGATGGGTCGTAACAGGCTCCGGCTCAACCCAACTAAAACCGAGTGGCTGTGGTTTCCTGCGCCCAGATACAGCCAGCTGGTTCCTTCGCTGGCCGTGGGGGGAGAGGTTCTGACCCCCGTGGAAAGGGCGCGCAATCTGGGTGTCCTCCTGGATGTACGGCTGTCTTTGGAAGAGCATATTGCAGCCGTCGCCAGGGGGGCTTTTTATCAGATACGTCTGATTTACCAGTTGCGGCCCTTTCTGGATCTGGGCGCACTTCGCACAGTCACGTCCGCCCTTGTCACTTCCCGCCTGGATTATTGCAATGCTCTCTACATGGGGCTCCCCTTGAAGAGTCTCCGGAGGTTACAGCTGGTCCAGAATGCAGCCGCGCGAGTGATTGTGGGTGCCCCTCGGAGCTCCCACGTTACACCGCTGCTTCGCAGGCTGCACTGGCTTCCTGTGGCCTACCGGATTCGATTCAAGGTGGTACTGATGGTATTTAAAGCGCTCCATGGCTCGGGACCTGGGTACTTACGGGACCGCCTACTGCCATCGTCAACCTCCCGCCGCCCAGTACGCTCCCACAGGGTTGCCCTGCTTGGGGTACCGCCGTCTGGCCGTTGTCGGCTGACAGCCCCGAGAGTTCGGGCTTTCTCTGTGGGGGCTCCCTCCCTATGGAATGATCTTCCCCCGGAGATACGGTCTATGACGGATATCCTGACCTTCCGGCGCGCGGTGAAAACTTTATTTTTTAATCAGGCCGGCCTGGCCCAGTAACTGTGTTTCAGGTTTTTAATTAAATTTTAATTGGGGTTTTTAGTTTTTAACTTTTAAATTGAATCTGAATTAGACAGCCGGATTAAATTATTCAATTTATTTTTAATTGTATTTATTGTATATCTTGTATGTTTTAGTAGGCTGTACACCGCCCCGAGTCCCTTTTTTGGGAGAGGGGGCGGTATAGAAGTTTAAACAAATAAAATAAATAAATGAACAGTGTAATGCAATGAGGCGTGTGCAGACAGGTAAATTGGAGAAACAAAACAATCATTTCAATTCACAAATACATGACATAACATAGGAGAACAAACTCATCATCAGGACAGGATTCAGCAATCCATCTATATCTGAAAAACAAGGATCTCATTTCTTTTGAAGATAGCAAAGTTCATATTGTGGACAGAGAGGATCATTAATTTTAAAGACATCATCTATGTTAAAATTGAAGAATTCTCCCTCAGCAGAAGGGAAGGGATACAACAACTCCTATCTCCTGTTTATAATGCAGTCTTTCAACAATCCCAAGAAAATTCCCCACCTATTTACACTCCAATTCAGGTGACTCTGAGGCTACAGATAAACCCCTAAGTAGCCTCAACTACTCCTGGAGAACTGACAACCAACTCTCAGAGTGCTAACAACAAGATGACTGCAAAAATATAAATTCTTCCATTCCCCACCAATCAATTGGAACTAAAAAAACTTCTTGGATGAAAAATGAAATATTTTCAAAAGAAATAACCAGGAAAATCCAGTTGTCTTTTGGAAAAAAGCAGCTTTGCATCTCTGCATAGTGCATCCTTTCTTCCAATGGATAGATGGCCTAGACTTTGGTATTAGAACATAGATGTTTTTAACATTTATATTTTATTGTGCTTTACTAATTTAAATGAAATGTTAATATATATTGCAAGTCCATATATGATGTAACATATGCTAAATAAATCATTTTTCCCCAAAACCAAAATGGCTAGATCCAAAGGACAATAGGAATTGATTGTTTAGGAAACCTAAACAAAGAAATACACATAAATGATGAATGTTGGCTACATAATAACAATTGACAACTTGTCATTGACCAAATCACCCAAACTATTAAGGGGCTTCTTTTATTTTATTTTATTTATACATTTTATAACATTTTATTAGATTGTAGAATAAAATGCAAAAACACAAAAGCAAACAGTAGGACACAGTGGGAAAGAAAAGTGAGCAGAAGAAGAGGAAAAGAAAAAAAGGTGTTGACTTCCGACTCCCTCTGTTGCCATAGAGCACAGCATTAACATTGAATCTTAACTTTTTACTTTTCCACAATAGTGTAAACTAGCCATTTCTGTAACAACAAATTAATCTAATCAGTAAAACACAAAATCAAAGGAGTTTCTTTGTAACCTAGAATTTTCTATGCAATTAAATAGCTGATGTATAAGTAGTCCTTAACTTATGACAGTTGTTAAATGAATTTTGCCCCATGTTACAACCTCTCTTGCCACACTTACTAAGTGAACCACTGTGGTTGTTGAATTAGCAACATGGCTGTTAAGTGAATCTGATTTTTCCTTTGATTTTTGTCAGAAAATTGCAAAGGATGATCAGTTCTTGGGATATTGCAGTTCTCATGAGTCAGTTGCCAAGAATCTGAATTTTGATCATGTGACCATGCAGATGCTGCAATGGTCATACTGTGAAAATGGTCATAAGTCACTTTTTTCAATGCCGTTGTAACTTAGAACAGTCACTAAACAAACTGGTGTATGTCAAAGATTACCTGTAATTGAGCAGAATATATAGCCATGTGTTTACAGAGTCCAACATTATTTTCCTACAAAAAATTATTAAATCCTGCAAAGCATGAAAGAAAAAAGCAGCCTGGTGCCCATGGTTTACCATATTATTTGTAGTGGTATTATCTTTGGTATGTTGAGTTAATGTGCTCAATATATTTTGCAAAATAGGCATTGTGTGTAATGAAGGGGAAAACAGCTTTTTTTAGAGTAGTCATGTGTGGACTTAATGTATCTTAAGTTTAACTGCTATAAGGGGAAGGCTTTGAGACTGAGGGAGAGAGAAAAGCAAGCAAAACACATACTTCACTTCACTTCACTTCACTGAAGAATGTAAAACAAAAGTGCCAATGTAAAACCCTCCCACTGCTTCAATGAGGCTGGCCTTGAAGCAACTCCCTTTCAGAATGAAGTGGGAGGGGAATTGAGGCATTCCCTCCCTTGAAAAGGAATGCCAACTGGGAGGCAAAGTAGGTGGCTGCCACAAGGAGGAAAGGTTGCCTACCCATCTTCTGTTGAGGCTGTCATTCCTGGAAGGAGGAAAAGGACTGCTATACCAAAGTGGCTTATTGTTGGATATTGTAAGTTGATTTAATATTTTTATTTTTATAAAAGAACTTAATGGGTGTAAATGAATTAATTCCTATTTATCCATCATAAGTGCCTACCGTTTCTGTCCTGTTGTTTCTTTTATTTTTCTTATATGTACCCATTTCATGTATTCATAACTATGTATATAGTTATACCTATTATCTTGTAAGCGATTGACAAATCAAATACATTTGCTTCTTGACACTGGTAACTGCTTGCCTGCTCCCTAAAACTCTGCGTAAACGGATCACCATCATGTAATGGCAAGTGACTAGTATTAAAAAACCAGAAAGTGACCCTTTGAAAGAAAACATGCAAGTTAAGGGGAGAATTTTTAATTGCCGAACTAAAATGTGAAGAATGGTTCAATTAAATCAGTGTGCTAAGAGTCCACTAAGAGTCCATCTTTGTGCTATAATGATTAAAGGGCACCAGGCTAAATCTGAAAAGATTCACGATATATACAAAAAATCTAGCATGGTTCTTGGAATAGTTGTGAGACTTTCTTTACAATTTGAAGTTCCCATTTTCAATCTACATCTCACTTTTGTGACTTGGACCTTTTTAGGTTATGGAGGGACTACAGTCTGTGACAGACTGCAGTGAAACAGAAATTTCTCAGAAAGGAAGGAATGAGGCAAAAGACACCATAGCCAGGAGCTGGATTGTAGAGCTGAATTGTAGGAAGAAATTTAGGATAGCTACTTTCTGGAATCTTCCAGGGTATATCCATTAGGGTTAGAGTAGTATAGGTTTATCCTTGGAAGATTTTGTCTATTTGGCATGAGCAAATAAAGAACAACTTTGGTTGGATTGTTCTATGCTGTTCTTGGGTTGGTCCTGACACCCAGGCAGAATTCCCATCTTGCATGGTTGAAAACAAGCACCAAAATACTGGAAACTATTATTCTATATAAGACTTTAAATAACAAAATACCTACAGAAAAATTAATAATTGAATGTAACTGTAATTGTATTGGTGAATGTCTTTGAATGTCTATTGTATTGGTTCTCTTGAATTCTATAGGCAGACAATAAAACAATTCCTTTTTTAATTTCATTAGTTAATTCATGCTGTTTACTGCTGACCCCAAGCCTCAGTCTTCAATGTACCATATTTGTCACTTGATAAATCATAGATATTGTCCTCTATGTTCATAATGGCATTGGGAAATTGAAGATTTTCCATTATTATTCTTTGTGGGAAGTCAGAAAAGATGCCTATCAAGTTGATATTGATGATTGATGAGTCCATCTGTGTCACCCAAAATTTAAATCTTGCCTCTCTAATTCCAAAATTCTTCTGTTTCTTAACAGTATCCATTCTTTCATTCAGACTAGACTGCAAAATATAGTTTCAAATCAAGTAAGCCCAATCATCTTCTTTATTTTGCATCTAGCACCTTAAATTTAACTCATAATTTGTTCTTACTGTACACATTTTGATATGTTTTTCTACATTGTTTAAACTGTATATTAGATGTCAAAACTGATATCATCTGAAATAAAAAATAACATTCTAGGCAAAATATCTTAATCACAGATAATATAATTCTGAAATTCTTAACATTTATTAGATGTTGCAGTCTACTTCTTTTGGGCAGTAGATTAGCCCCTGATAGTTCATTTATTGTACTTTTTAAAATGTGGTGCAATGTTCAGATTTTAGGAAATAAAAAGAGTGAACCTTTTCACCAAGCCCATAGTTTCAACTATTACATTTGCTGCCAAAAACATTATGATACATGTAGCACAACTTTTAAAGAAAATGGAATAAGTTCTATATCAACAAAAAAATAATATTCCTCAGTGCTTCAGAAAGTTTCTGCAGTGTTCAGAAGCTTCTACAATGCTATGCATACCTCTACAAGGTAGCAAAATCTAACAGTTCGCCTGGCAGACACCACTTGGTCCCTCCCATTAACAGGCGGGACAAAATAGTGGCCATATTCAGATTGCTGTCATGTGGTCTAGAAACAAGCTTTTGTTTTGCTGTCTTAACCAGGTCTGCACAATGCTGCGAAAGCTTTCTGCAGCTTTCAGAAGCTTCTACAGTGTTATTAGGATTTCTATAGGACAGAAAAATGAAGCATCATTTTGTCCCTGCCCACAAACATAAGGGACAAATTGGTGGCCACATTCATGTCACCACTAAACAGCCCAGGGACAAACGGTTTCATTTTGCTGCTTAACAATGTCTGCACAGTTTCAGAGCTTTCTAAAGTGTTCAGAAACTTCTGCAGCACTATGCAGACTTCACTAAGGCAGCAAAACAAAGTAGTTTATCTGACAACTGCCATTTTGTTGCTGCCCATAAATGGGTAGGACAAATGGCGGCTGCTTCTGGATCATATGGCCTGGGGACACATAGCTGCCCTCCTTTCTGTCTGGACAACTTCAAAAGATAAATGTGGTAGTGTGGTGCATGATGGGGATATATAGTAGGACACAGGCCCAAGTGGTACAGGGTTCCAACTGGGTGGGATGCAGGGGAAAGAGGCAGGGGACGACCTTGTGGTAGATCATTAGAACAAATGACATCAGGACTGCTATAGTAATCATAACTTTGAAATGAGGTTGTATATAGTTTTTTTTTTACGGGGAGGGTGTTTGTTGTCACTGAAAATTTGTTAAATGGCCATAGTCCTCAAGGACTATGTGTATAAGAAATAGATTGGATCAATTTTTAGAAGCAATACCTAGTTATAAACAAAGAAACAAACAAACAAAAGACAGTTAAAGTACATGTTCTGTATACAATACAGTAAAACCAAGATATACATTCACCCAAGCACCTATCTGTCTTTCTCCTTGGGCCTGGCAACAAGGGAGTAAGATGTGAAATCATTAAAATATATGGGCTTTATATGCCAGGTCTCTTGTAGCGGTAAAATTTCATATAGTTGTACATAAACTGTAAATTCTGAATTGGATTGCTTGTTTCTATTTTGCAGCATTCCCATCTTGCAGAATCTTTCCCCTTAGAGGGAAGGTTGTGAGTCATTCAGAAAAAGAACAGAAGCAGCACATCTGATAGAGGTAACAAAGTTGGCAGGTGTGAACTTCAAAGAATCTGATGGAATCTGTGTCTGAGGGAAGGAAGAGGCAAGGAAACATTTTAATACAAAAGCTATTCATGGACTTGGGACAAGTTTCTATTTTTGGTAATTATTTTAGTAATCAAAAGAAATTGTTTAAATTGGGGTGTAACTTTATAATTGGAAGGTTTTAATTTAGAAAACTAGGAACTGCCGAAATCTTTTTTTAGAGGAAAAAAAGCAGATAGGGGATGTTTTGCTTGCGGGTAACTAGAATTCAGAAGGGCACCAGAGGGGTTGGTCTCAGCTTCGTTATAAGAGCTAGAGCTTTCTTCATGCTTTAGTTTTTAGATGAGGTGTAGAATAAAAAGTGGTCATATGGAAGGTGTTTTGTTATTAAAGAGCAAATTAATAAAGTTCTGTTTTCATTTTGCTAGTCTACACAAAGTAGAACCCTGTTTGCTTCCGGGCAGTCAGGCAAAATAATTTCTAACTTCCATATTCTTTATAGGCACAGGAAAGCAAGAAGAAGATTATTTATCTGAGCAGAAATTCTAATATGGTCTTCTCGAAGTTTTCAATAAGTATGCAGGCTAGTTCTTATCTGTGTATTTCTGTCTATTATACTCTTAGTAGTAATCCCAGAATCTAAGGTGGATGGGGGAAAGGGTCAGCAAGGGTTTGATTGTTAGAACTTTGAAAACCTGAGTAAGAGAAAAGAAGAAGCCAAATCATTTCCCATTTTTATTAGCATAGACAGTAGTATGGATGTGTTCATGGTAAATAAAATTCTGCCCATATCTCTGGAGCTTAGTAACCAATCTGCAGATACTAATTTAGCTTGAGAAATTAATAGATGTTGCCACCAAGTCAAAAAAATGACTAGTCTTTATAAAGTGTCTCTTTTATGAATATTTGTAGTATTGTTTTAAATTACAAGCATAATTTGGGTTGGTTTCAAGGTATAGCATGATGTTGCCAAGTTTATCTTGTAAGAATGGTTTTGGCTTCCATCTTGTGATAAACAAACAAAGAAATCTAGGTTATTATTTGTAATTGGTATTTATATTCAAGTACAACAGGGAAACAGCATTGTGGATTCAGTCTCATGAAGGAGCACAATACTAGGAGAAGAGCCATGTTTTTCTCCTCAGTATTGTGCTCCTTCTTGAGATTGAATCCACAATGCTGTTTCTCTGTTATACTTGAATATAAATGCCAATGCCAAATAATAAACTGGGTTTCCCTGTTTGTTTACTACAAGTTGAAAGATGGAAGAACTTGCCATAACCACCCAGACCCTTGGCATGAGGTCTTTGTTAGGTAAAATGGGTCTTTCAGGAGGGCAGCAAAACCAAGGAAGTTCACTGTTAAATATCTAGAATGGTGAGATGCACTAACTGATGGAGGATGAATGCGTGGGGTTTTTCTAGTTTGCAGTTTCCTTGGCCTGTGTTATGAGCTGGTGAGGAAGCTTTTATTCTTTGATTTATGTAAGATTGCAGCTCTCCTAGGGCAAGAAAGGTTAGTTTGGGTCTGATGGGATTGGCAAAGAGACAGTTTGACACAATCATATCCAAAATCCATGGAAATGCAATCTCCATTTTGTTTTGTCTATGTAAAGAAGTATTGGTTTCTAGAAAATCAACTTGGAAAGAGTCTGTGGCCAGGGAATTAGACATAACATTACTCCTAGGACTGTTTGTCTGTTAATCTAAAAGATGTTTTTCTTGAAGAGGCAGAAAAAACAGATCCATCTGTTTATACCTTCTGCCTCCTCAAAAATCAGCTAAAGGCTCAGACTATGATAAGATATTTTGCACTAACTGGCCTACAATATGATTCCAGGGCCAGATCTTCAATCTGTAGCTTTTAAAGACTTTTCTTGTTTAGCGTTTGTCTGAGTGCTGTTTAGGCTCTTTCCTACTGGCATTTGGGAGATAAATAAAAATTCCAAACAACGTAATAGCAATATATTTCTCACTATCAGTGTTGATAAGGAATAGCCGGAGAAAAATGTCATATTTCTAGAGCATATTGTTAATATTGAGTTAATTTCAGTTACTTGGTCTTCCTACTAAGATCCTTTAGATGCAAAGAGCATAAAACATCTTCCTATTCCAAATGAGCTTTGCTGAAAAAAATAGGATTTTTGGTTCCTCTAAGTTCCTTTTTTTCCATTGATTTTCAGTCTTGTCTCACTGCTTTGTCTTAATTTAATCTCTGATCCTATTTTCCCTCCCATAGTACTTGCTTCCTTGTGTCTCTGTGCTGAAAGTGCAGAAGGATCTGTAAAGTCTGCTTTCTCTTTTACTGAGTTCTTCAAAGGATTCTTTAAAGCACAAAATAAAATTTAGAATTATGATCTTTACCTATTACAATATTAGTATAATTTCTTCTACTTTGTCTTCAAGATTCCACCATGAATTGTATGCCTTTCAGGTGCTTCTTTTGGCCCTTTCCCTCAGCTTCCAGGAAAGTAGATGGAAACATGGCTGCCTAGATGTCATCTTGAAGTTAGTGAAACAATAGGATTTATTCCAATGAAGTAATTTAGCCTGAATTTAGTTCATTTTCTTAAGAGCTAAATTCATCATGCTAGAAATCACTAATAAAACATTAAAATGTAAGAAAGGAAAGAAAGACAACTAGTTTGGTCTAGTGATTAAGGCACCAGGCAACAAACTAGAAGATAGTGACTTCTAGTCTTGTCTTAGACATGAAAGCTAAATTTGGGCTAATCACTCTCATTCAGTCCAACCCACCTCACAGGGTTGCTATTATGGAGAAAATAGGAAAAAGGAATATTAGATATGGTCTCTGCCTTGAATTATTTATAAAATAATAAAGTTATATAATAAATAAAACAAAACATAGCACTTTAATTACAAATAAGTCTTTCTCTTTCTTTCTTTTTCTTTCCTCCCTCCCTACTTATTTATTTATTTGTTTGTTTGTTTATTACCATTTTAAGGTGAAAGCATACATTTAACACTCTAGAGGTGGTATTCAGCCAGTTCTGACAGGTTCAGAAGAACCGGTAACAGAAACTTTGAGTAATTCGGAGAACCGTTAAAAACCACCTCTGGTTGGCCCCACCCCCATCTATTCTCTGTCTCCCGAGTTCCAGCTGATTGTCTGGGTCTTTTGTTTTCCTGCAAAGGAGAACGGAGCTGGAAAGCAGTTTAGTGGGGCTGGGAATGGGGATTTTACAGTATCCTTCCCTTGCCACGCCCACCAAGCCACACCATACCACACCCACCAAGCCACACCCACAAGACCAGTAATAAAAAAATTGAATACCACCACTGTAATGGTCCATTTGGCAGAGAAAGATAGCTGTATATGGAAAAGGAATATTTCAGAAAAAAGGCAAATAAAATCCTTTTACATGCTAGCTGCGTATGATGATTAACTAAACAAATAGTTATCTATATCTTCAGGTGATCCCACATACTTTGTGTGCAATTCTTATGAGGAGATAAATGTTTTCTGTTCTGCAGATCCATTGACGGTAATATGGTTTTATAAAGTGTTGTCTTATATACATTATAAGAATTTGATAAATAGACACATGTGTTAAGACACTGCCAATCTAGTAGTTTGAAAGATGCAAAAATGCAAGTAGAAAAATAGGGACGACTTTGGTGGGAAGGTAACAGCATTTCATGCACCTTCGGCATTTAGTCATACCAGCCACATGACCACAGAGACGTCTTCGGACAGCGCTGGCTCTTCGGCTTTGTAATGGAGATGAGTACCACCCCCTAGAGCTGGAAACGACTAACATGTATGTGCAAGGGGAACCTTTACCTTTACCTTATTAGGATACAGTATGTCAGGACAGGATGTCTTCCATCTTTTTTGTGCAATAGTTTTAAGTATCCAATGAACCACACAGCCAAATAATAAAAATTGAAGAAATCTATAAAATCAGTTTCAATACCACTCTAATTCTCAACTGCAGGTTGCAGTTTATTCCATCATTTTTCCAAAATGAAAACACAATGTTAGCATGAAGTTCTTAATAAGATTTTGTTTAAAATCACATACACACCAAACTATGAATAATAATATGGTAACCCAAGGTAAAATTTATGTCTACATCCTGTATATACCGTGAATAAAATAATAATATTTTGCTTATAGGAAACAATATTCATAACTCTTACACTATATTTTCTACTCATTTAAGCTAAGTTTTGGAACCTATAGTAAAAGAATGGACAATGTGTGACCCTCCAGAACTTATTTCAGGCTTAGCCAGTGTTGGGAGAAATATCCATGTGGTTCAGTTCCAAGCTGAGAGAAACACTGGATACATGGATGTGATTGGAAAGATGGTTTAAGAAGGTTTAATGATGAAGCAGAACCACCAAGCACATGGTTCTCTGGTGCAGCTGATCACATGGAGTTGAGAGTGGGGGCTATTTATACCTTCTCTTAGGCCTTTATTTATATCTTCACTTGAACTTCCTGTTCCTGTTGTCTATTCTATTGGCTGTTGTCAGATTCCCATGATGCCATGTACAAATCCTAGGAGTTTGTCTGGGCTCCCAGGTTTGGTTGAAGCTTGGCTGATGCAATATCCTTATAAGATTGTGCAATGTGGTAAACTCTGCTTCTACTGGTAGTGGATTAATCCTATTATGTCATGGAGGGTTATGTCTTAATCCCATCATCCTGGAGCTGAAAGTCTTTTGTAGACAGGATGGCCTAATCTTTCTTAATGGGCAAAAAATATCTGCTAGGGGCTATTAAGAAAGACTTGGGGGCTGCTTTCTGTCTCCAAGAGCATGTTTCTCTATTTCCCCTTTAGGGAAATACAATATTTTGCCTTTTTAATATTTTTCAAAATATTTCATTCTTCTAGGAAAGGGATGGTGTCTTCCCTCACCAGCATTTTTTTCTTTTATGCTTAGAATATTTAGCTCCTTCACCAGCATGGCCAATGCTAGGGAAAATAGGAGTTGCAGTTTGGTGACATCTGCAGGACCACACATTGCTCACCTCTGTTGTAGATTATCACTAGTTGCCTTTTCCAACTCAGCATTTTATTTTATTTTTTTACTTTGCTGGAGGGTAAAACTTTATGAACTAAACATGTATAGTGAGCACCAAGTTTGAAGAAATTAAAGGTCAGACTGAATATGTATTCTGGTATTGGGACATATGGATAATATTTTATGACAGTTCTTTAATGATTGTGCATTCTATGTACTACAAGAAAAATATGTTTCAGATTTACTATTGAGAATAATGCCAATGTGTGGATCACTAAAAGAATAGAGATTTAAAGGGTACATAGTAGGGATATAGTATCTCTTTCGATTTCTATGGCGAAGTTAGTGTTCTCTTTATCTACTCCAGGAGATAAATATATTTTCTTTAATACCAAGTTATTAATAATCCAGTTCTTTAATATCTTTTGGAAATAATATATCTTGAGGAGCTGACGTAATTGATGACATTGTAGCTCCGTTTCTCTCTGTTCTTCAAATATCTTCTAGAATATTTCAAATGTTACCCTTTTTTGTGTTTTCCCCAATGCTAACTGAAAATAAAAAGTAAGCATGTTTTTTTCTTTTATTGCCTAGAATATTTATCTCCCTCTAGTGTCCAATTTTTGAAATTATTAGGACTTCAGCTAGTTTAAACAATTTCATACCTGTGAAGGATGCTATTTATTTCATTCTGTTCAGTTTTGATGAATTATCCTGCTGATGATCTGAATTGAGCCTTTTCTATAATTCCTTCCAAACATTTTATTGGATAGGAAAGCATAAATAAAACATAAACATAAATATGAAAAGAAGCAAAGAAAACTATGTGATTCAATTTTACTGAGGAAAGCAAAATTAATTTCCAAAAGAATTATTAGGAAAACCCATGTTCTTTCCCACTTTTCCTCAATATAGATACCTCCAGATGTGTGGATAATTTCCAGGTTCCCTATTAGAATGACCTTTGATGACAATTCTAGAATTTCTCACATTACTTACATTCTGGAAATTTACTACAAAATTAGAAAAGACACTCTATAGTTGCTCTAGAGATATAAATTTGTGGCCAATGATTTGTGGTGTTTTTAAAAAATCTACAACCTGAAACTTTACTTCCAGTATTTATAAAAAAATATGAAACTGAACAATATAATTAGGATTTTTTAAAAATCTGATTCTTGCACAAATTTGGAACTTTGCATGCAACCAACGTTCAGATTCGGGACGAGCTGGACTTCGACTGGGCATCTCCGGGCGGGGGAGCGGGGGTGGATATCGGTGAGGCCATTTGGGTTGAGTTCGACCCTGTTACTGTAGAAGACGTGGACAGGGTGTTGGGGGGACTGAATGCCACCACCTGTTTGTTGGACCCGTGCCCCTCCTGGCTGGTTTTGGCCACTCGGGAGGTGACACGAGGCTGGTTCCAGGGTATTATAAACGCTTCCTTGAGAGAGGGGCTTTTACCCGCCACCTTGAAGGAGGCGGTGGTGCGGCCCCTCCTCAAGAAACCGTCCCTGGACCCAGCATTGTTATCAAATTATCGTCCTGTCTCCAACCTTCGCTTTGTTGCGAAGGTTGTAGAGAGTGTGGTGGCCCGTCAGCTCCCCCGCTTCCTGGATGAAGCGAGTTATCTTGACCCCCTCCAATCGGGCTTCAGGCCCGGGCATAGCACGGAGACGGCGTTGGTCGCGTTGGTTGATGATCTCTGGAGGGCTCGGGACAGAGGTTGTTCCTCTGTCCTGGTCCTGTTAGATCTCTCGGCGGCTTTTGATACTGTCGACCACAGTATCTTATTGCAGCGGTTGGAGGGGTTGGGGGTTGGAGGCACCGTGTTGCGGTGGTTCTCCTCCTTCCTCTCCAACCGCTCGCAATTTGTGTTGACGGGGGGGCAGAGATCGTCCCCAAGGCCCCTGCTTTGTGGGGTGCCTCAGGGGTCGGTGCTCTCGCCCCTTCTGTTCAACATTTATGTAAAGCCGCTGGGTGAGATTATCCGTGGCTTTGGGGTGGAGTTCCATCAGTACGCTGATGATACTCAGCTGTACATCTCCACCCCGGGCCACCCCAACGAAGCCGTCGAAGTGATGTCCCGGTGCCTGGAGGCCGTGCGGGGTTGGATGGGTCGTAACAGGCTTCGTCTCAACCCGGCCAAAACCGAGTGGCTGTGGTTTCCTGCGCCCAGATACAGCCAGCTTATTCCTTCGCTGGCCGTGGGGGGAGAGGTTTTGACCCCCGTGGAAAGGGCACGCAACTTGGGTGTCCTCCTGGATATGCGGCTGTCTTTGGAAGAACATATTGCAGCCGTCACCAGGGGGGCTTTTCATCAGATTCGTCTGATTTACCAGTTGCGGCCCTTTCTGGATCTGGGCGCACTTCGCACAGTCACTTCTGCCCTCGTTATCTCCCGCTTGGATTATTGCAATGCTCTCTACATGGGGCTCCCCTTGAAGAGTCTCCGGAGGCTGCAGTTAGTTCAGAATGCAGCCGCGCGGGTGATCGTGGGCGCCCCTCGGGGCGCGCACGTAACACCACTTCTCCGCAGGCTGCACTGGCTTCCTGTGGCCTTCCGGATTCGATTCAAGGTGGTACTGACGGTATTTAAAGTGCTCCATGGCTCGGGACCTGGGTACTTACGGGACCGCCTGCTGCCATCAACTACCTCCCGCCGCCCAGTACGCTCCCACAGGGTTGCCCTACTTGGGGTTCCGCCACCTGATCGCTGTCGGCTGGCGGCCCCGAGGGTGCGTGCTTTCTCTGTGGGAGCGCCCTCCCTGTGGAATGATCTCCCCCCGGAGATACGAGCCATGACAGATATCCTCTCCTTCCGGCGCGCAGTTAAGACCCTATTTTTTAAACAGGCTGGCCTGGCCCAGTAAGGGTTAAGGGGTTTTAGGTTAATAGGGTTTTTAAAATTTTAACTATTTTTAAACTTTCGGGATACAGCTATATTTATATTTAATTCGGTTTTAAACTCTATTTAATCTTGTATTTTTGTATTTTAATGTATTTACTAGGCTGTACACCGCCCCGAGTCCCTTTTCGGAGAGGGAGCGGTATAGAAATATGATCAAATAAATAAATAAATAAATAAACCAAAAGAGTTCAAAGAAAGAAAACAAAATTCAGAAATAGGCATACGCATTCAACTATAGTGATCTAGGTATTAAAATCCTCGTAGTCTCTCTAGCACTTCCAAGTTTCTTCTCACTTAGAACCTTAATATACTGAGGTATCAATTGTGCTTACATTGAAAACATAGTATATACTACACCATATTCAGTGCAGTGTATGCAACATTGGACAGTCACATGAAAGGAATTCAAGGATGGACCTTGTTACCTTTTTTGGGCTGAAAACACATTTTGAACAATAACTTCGTACCCTTCTTGTTATACAGTGTTTTTCAAATTTTCAAAGCTTAAAATATATGCCCCTTTGTGGCGAAGGTTGTGGAGAGTGTGGTAGGGTTTCAGCTCCCTCAGTACCTGGAGGAAACGACGTATTTAGATCCCTTCCAATCGGACTTCAAGCCCAGGCAAAGTACTGAAACAGCATTGGTCGCGTTGGTTGATGATCTCTGGAGGGCCCGTGACAGAGATTATTCCTCTGTCCTGGTCCTATTAGATCTCTCGGTGGCTTTTGATACTATCAACCATAGTATCTTGTTGCAGCGGCTGGAAAGGTTGAGAATTGGAGGTACCGTCTTGCGGTAGTTCTCCTCCTTCCTCTCTGACCGCTTGCAATTTGTGTTGATGGGGGGGAGAGGTCCACCCCTAGGTTCTTCATTTGTGGGGTGCCTCAGGGGTCGGTCCTCTCCCCTCTCTTGTTCAATATTTATGTGAAGCCACTGGGGGAGATCATCCGTGGTTTTGGAGTAAAGTGTCATCTTTATGCGGATGACACTCAGCTTTACATCTCTACTCCAAACCACCCCAACGATGCTGTGGAGGTTATGTCCCGGTGCCTGGAGGCCGTGCGGAATTGGATGGATGAGAACAGGCTTCGACTCAACCCTTCCAAGACTGAGTGGCTGTGGTTTCCGGCGGCCCGATATAGTCAGCTAATTCCATCGCTGACTATTGGGGGTGAGATCTTAGCCCCCAGGGCTGCAATCTAGGCGTCCTCCTGGATGTACGGCTGTTATTAGAAGATCATATTATGGCCATCTCCAGGGGGGCTTTTCATCAGGTTCGCTTGATGCGCCAGTTGCGGCCCTTTCTTGATCGGGACGCCTTACACATGGTCACTCATGCCATGGTCACCTCCCGCCTGGATTACTGTAATACCCTCTATATGGGGCTCCCCTTGGGAAGCACCCGGAGGTTGCAACTGGTACAAAATGCGCTGTACGGGTGGTTATGGGGGCGTCTAAAAGCTCTCATGTGACACCTCTCCTGTGCGAGCTGCATTGGCTATCCTTCCCGGTGCGCTTTAAGGTTCTGGTTTTGACCTTTAAAGCGCTCCATGGCATCGGACCAGGCTATCTGCAAGACCGCGTTCTGCCAGTAATCTCCCACCGACCTGTGCGCTCCCACAGGGAGGGCCTCCTTCGGGTCCAACGTCCTCTATGTGCCACCTGGTGACCCCAAGGAACAGGGCCTTCTCTGTGGGGGCACCCGCTCTCTGGAATGGGCTCCCCCCTGAGTTGAGAACGACCACCGACCTGAGGGTGTTCAGGCGTGATTTGAAGACCTGACTCTTTGAGCAGGCTGGCCTGGGCTGATCCTAAATTGATTTTAATGGGGTTTAAGTAATGAATTTTAAGGTTGGGATTTTAGGTTCGGTTACAGCCCTTATTTAATTCTATTTTAATTTTTATATATATGTGGTTTTAGGCCGGTATATAAATTGAACGAATGAATGAATGAATGAATAAATAAATAAATAATAAATAATAAATAAATAAATACATACATACATACATACATACATACATACATACATACATACATACATACATAAATAAATAAATAAATAAATAAATAAACAAACAAACAAACAAACAAACAAAGAAAATTTCAAGACCCTGTACTTATCCTTGGCTAATATTAAAAATGCTTAAGGAAAACTGTTTAGCTTCCTTGATCTTGCCCATCTATGAGGCTTGATGCTAGAAAGAATTCTACGGTCATTTTTGAGTATAGTGTATGAAGATGAAATGAACTCTGTTCTTACCACTAAAAGGGCCCCAGGAATAAGAGGCTCTTTTTCCTACTACTGTCTCTCAAAACAACAGAGATTGGTAATAGGAATTAACCTTAGGGGATGCATTCTCAAAGGCATATCTGGAATTAGATCAGCAGTTAGCTATGAGAAAACATTTAGTAGAGGATCTTGTGACAATAGTTTAGAATAATTGTCTCTCTATATTTATGTACTTATCTCCATGATAAGAGTATATATCCAGGTATAATTTTCTTGAATGAGAAAATCACATTTGAGGCCTTTAATATGTTTTTAAATGTTTGTGCTTCTTTAGCGGAGCATAGTTGTGAACTTCTTAGAACTGAATCCTACTGGTGTAGTTGTATCCAGGTCTTACAACTAAAAAATAAGAGAATGAAAAATGTTTGTTTCCTGCTCCATTATTTTAAAGTAAACGTTACCAAAGTAAGAATAGAAAAATGAGGATATGCTATTATATATTCAAATCTTAATTTCATTTATTCTGTTGACAGAACAAATTCTGGTTCAAGCACACAATCAATTCTGGCAACCAGTTTTTGCTTTACTAATTTTTAAAATATAATAGAAAGCTGTGAACGCTCAACTATGGATGTATCTAGTGGTGAAAGGAAAGTCTGATGCTGTAAAGATCTATACTCCATAAGAACGTGGAATGTAAGATCCATGAATCAAGGCAAACTAGACGTGATCAAATAAAAGATGACAAGACTGAATATCGACATCTTAGGAATTAGCAAAATAAAATGGACAGGAATGGGTGAATTTAATTCAGATGACCATCAGGTATACTACTACAGGAAAGAATCCCTCAGAAGAAATAGAGTAGCCTTCATAGTCAATAAAAGAATAGGAAAAGCAGTACTGGGACTCAATCCCCAAAATGACAGAATGATCTCAGTTCAAATCCAAAGTAAACCATTCAACATAACAGTAGTCCAAGTCTATGGCCCAACCACTGGTGCTGAAGAGGATGAAGTTGACTGGTTCTATGAAGCCCTACAAAATCATCATGGGGGATTGGAATGCTAAAGTAGAAAGCCAAAAGATAACCAGAATAACAGGCAAGTTTGGCCTTGGAGTACAAAATGAAGCAGGGCACAGGCTGGTAGAATTTTGTCAAGCAAATACAATGGTCATAGCAAACATTCTTTTCCAACAACCCAAGAGATGACTCTACACATGGACATTATCAGATGATCAACACAGAAATCAGATTGACTATGCTCTGCAGCCAGAGATATAGAAGCTTTATACAGTCAGTAAAAACAAGACCAGGAGCTGACTGTGGCTCAGAACATGAGCTTCTCGTTGCAAAATGTAGGCTTAAATTGAAGAAAATAGGGAAAAACACCAGGCCACTAAATCTAAATCATATCCTTGATGAATATACAGTAGAGGTGACAAATAGATTTAAGGAATTAGATCTGATAAGAGTGCCTGAAGAACTATGAATGGAGGTTCACAGCATTGTACAAGAGGTAGCAACTAAAACCATCCCAAAGAAAAAGAAATGCAAGAAAGCAAAATGGCTGTCTAAGGAAGCTTTCCAAATAGCTAAGAAAAGAAGAGAAGTGAAAGGCAAGAGAGAAAGAGAAAAAAACACCTAACTGAATGCAGAATTCCAGAGAATAGCTAGAAGAGATAAGAATGCCTTCTTAAATGAACAGTGCAAAGAAATAGAAGAAAACAATCCAATAGAGAGGACCAGAGATCTCTTCAAGAAAATTGGAGATATGAAGGGAATGTTTCATGCAAAGATGGGCATGATAAAGGACCAAAATGGCAGGGACCTAACAGAGGCAGAAGAGATTCAGAAGAGGTGGCAAAATTATACACAAAAATTATACAAGAACAAGCTTAACATCCCTGATAACCATGATGGGGTAGTCACTGACCGTGAGCCAGACATCATGGAATGTGAAGTCAAATGGGCTTTAGGAAGTCTGAGCAACAATAAAGCTAGTGGAGATGATAGTATTGCAGCTGAGCTAATAAAAATCTTAAAAGACGATGCAGTAAAAGTGCAGTAAAATATGCCAGCAAATTTGGAAAACTCAACTGTGGCCACAGGATTGGAAAAGGTCAGTTTACATTCCAATTCCAAAGAACGGCAATGCCAAAGACTGTTCAAAGTACCGCACCATTGCACTCATTTCACATGATAGCAAAGTTATGCTCAAAATTCTACAAGTAGGTTCCAGTAATATGGACCAAGAACTACCAGAGTACAGGAAGGATTTCAAAGAGGAAGATTGCCAACATATGCTGGATCATGGAAAAAGCTAGAAAAACATCTCCTTCATTGAATATGCTATAGCCTGGATTGTGTGGATCACAACAAATTGTGGCAAGTTCTTAAAGAGATGGGAGTACCAGATCATCTTATTTATCTCTTGAGAAACCTATATGCAGGTCAAGAAGCAACAGTGAGAACTGGACAAGGATTGGTTCACAATTGAGAAAGGAGTTCGGCAAGGCTGTATACTGTCACATTGCCTATTTAACTTATATGCAGAGCACATCATGAGAAAGGCAGGGCTAGCTGAATCATAAATTGGAATTAAGATTGCCAAGAGAAATATCAACAACCTCAGATATGCAGATGATACAACTCTAATGGCAGAAAGTGAAGAGGAACTAAAGAGCCTCTTGATGTGGGTGAAAGAGGAGAATGCAAAAGTTGGCTTGAAACTCAACATTAAGAAAACTAAGATCATGGCATCTGGCCCTCTCAATTCCTAGCAAATAGATTGGGAAGAAATGGAGGTAGTAACAGGTTTTATTTTTCTGGGCTCCAAGATCACCATAGATGGAAATACAGCCAAGAAATTAAAAGACACTTGTTCCTGGAGAGAAAGCTATGGCAAATCTAGACAGCATATTAAAAAGCAGAGACATCATCCTGTCAACAAAAGTGTGTATAGTCAAAGCTATGGTTTTCCCAGTTGCAATGTATGGCTGTGAAAGTTGGACCATAAGGAAGGCTGAGTGCCAAAAAATTGAGGCCTTTGAATCTTTCAGGAAAGGTACTGGAGAAGACTCCTGCGAGTCTCTTGGACTGAAAGGTGATCAAACCAACTCAGTCCTAGAGGAGATCAACCCTGACTGCTCTTTAGAAACCCAGATCCTGAAGATGAAACTCAAATACTTTCGTTAACTAATGAGAAGGAAGGACTCACTGGAGAAGAGCCTAATGCTGCAAATGGTTGAGGGCAAAACAAGAACGGAACAGCAGAGAATGAGGTGGCTGGATGTAGTAACTGAAGCAGTTGGCGTGAGCTTAAATTGACTCCAGGGGATGGTAGAGGACAGGAAAGCCTGAAGAAACATTGTCCATGGGGTTGCGATGGATCGGACATGACATGATGGGTTGGACATGACTTCACAACCAACAACAATAATAGTAACTTTGTTGAAATGCTTTATTGCATAGAAGAATTTATGGAATTAAACTTTTTGCTATGAAAGAAGATGACGGCATTAGCTCTACTGCTTATTTGCTATTTGCAGTCATAATCCTTTTTAAAAAAATATCTTAATCTTTTTCCATTAACACTAGCTGGAATGTTAAAAACAAAGGATTTAGGATTGCTTCTATTAATACAATGTTTTTCTACCTCAGCGGCTTTAAAATGTGTGCCTTTCATGATACTATCCTTCTTCCACCTCTAGAAAAGCAAAGATATAATGTTGCCTTTGAAATTTTTCATTCTCAGGACAGTGGCAAATATACAAGTGCAGAAGTAATAATATTAAAATACCTTCATTATAATCATACATAGTAAACTTTTAAATTAAATACAAACACAGAAAGGTGAACAGACAGGATGAAGGTCTTAGGGAAATAAGTCATGCAATGTTTTATAGTAAAACAGGAAACAAATGTAACACTTTGGGATGAAAACTAAAGTCACTTATAAAAAGCTACATTTCTTTCACAATTGTTTCATTCAATCACAACTACTTTTTATTCTGGAGGATTAGAAAAATCAGATGGAAGGCATAAGGTATTTTCTAATCAAGATACTGCTTTTTTCTAATAAACATATTATTTTACTCATTAACTAAATATAATTTCAACGAACAATCAGATGAATTTGTAAATTCAGTTCTTAAACATGTTTTGATGACAAAGGAACACAATCTGTGTTTGCAAGTTTTGACATTAACCTATGTCTATTTAAATATATTAATGGCAGAACTGACCTGTGACATTAAGAAATCAAGGAAGTGTTGTTAATGAAAATATAATTCACTCCAAGAATCCTACATAAGGCAGATATGAACTGTAAATTGTTGACTAAGTCTTAATGGCTGAATTCATATCAAATGTGAATTTATCAAAGTAGTAAAACAAATGAATCTGCACACTGTTAGCTAGATACAACTTATACTAATTACCTTTTATTATTATGCCATTTGTGAATGACAAGAATTCACAAGAATCTATTTTCTAAAGCACCTGTAGGCCAGACAAGGAATAATGGATGGAAACTGAACAAGGAGAGATTTAACCTGGAAACTTTCTGACAGTGAGAACAATCAACCAGTAGAACAGCTTGCCCTCAGAAGTTGTGGAAGCATCATCACTTGAGACCTTCAAGAAGAGATTGGACTGCTATTTGTCAGAAATGGTGTAGGGTCTGCTGCTTGGGCAGGGGGTTGGACTAGGTAACCTATAAGGTCCCTTCCAATTCTGATTATCTGTTATCTGAATGAACAATTTGCTGGCCCTCTAAACATGGTTATCCTTGCAAATCAGTAAAAAATAATGAAAGGCAGCTGTTATTGTAATTGTTGGTTTGACAAATAGCCAGGATATGAAAAAAAAAAAAGACCGGTGACATTAAGAAGACGAATTACAAAGCATGTAATTACTGGACATTTACACTGCTAAATTCATATAGAATTCTGAGCCGTGGTTAGTTCAATTCAAAGTTTGTTGAATTACCATACTGTCAGCAACAATTCAGACGTATGATGGTGCTGAGTGAATGGCATCTATGAACAATCCTTGAAGATCTGGTGTATGGTCATGTGATTATAATTCAGAATTTTGACAAATGGCTTGCATTTCTAACTGACCCAATGTCCTATGGGTCATGTGATTGCAATTTCAACCTTCTCTGGCAGCTTCCCACAAGCAAAGTCAATGCGAAAACAGCAAGAGGTCACAAATGGCAATCATGTGCCATTGTTCCTGATGATCTCTGGATTCACTTAATAACAGCAGTCGGAATTGCTATCTATAAGTGGCATGATCACATGACATCACACTTTATGCCCATGTAGCTTGGTGATGGAAATTCTACTCATTGTTAAGTGGTTTATCTGTAATAATAAACTCATTGGGCTAAGCCATAAATTGTAGTTTACAAATCATATTAGCATGCTATTTGAAGGATATTCCATTTAGATAGCATCATGGCTGGGATTCTACCAGTTCGCACCTATTCACTAGAACCAGTTATTAACACTCTAAGCAGTTCAGAGAACCGATTGTTAGAAGAAATTACTGGCCTAATCCTGTAAGGAAGGCAGGAAGGAAACATTCTGATTTTGCTTACAGAAACTGCCTCTCCATTAACCTTTATTACATTCTTGGCAGGACTAGACTTCCTGTCTCAGGAATGTGTCTGGAGTTTTCTCCCCCTCCTTTGCTGGTACTTTGCTTGTGTGGAGTGACCATTCAAAGTTACAATGGCACTGAAAAAAGTGACTTATGACCATTTTTCACACTTACGACTGTTTGCAGCATCCCCACAATCATGAGAGGTCAGGCGAGGAGATGCGTGCCTCGATATGAGTGATATTGAGTTGGCCACGCCCAGCCAATAACATGACCACCAAACCATGTCCACCAACTAAGCCATGCCCACAGAACCGGTTGTTAAAAAATTTGAATCCCACTCCTGGATAGCAATGATAAGTCAAAACCAGTCAAGCGACATTAGATTTAGGGCAAAGGAAAGCCTAAGTATTGAAGTACAATTTGAATATCTCTGCCAAAGTTGCAGTTACAGAGGTTCCTGCAAGATGCTGAAAAGCATCTTTTGTACCAGGTTCTCCTAAAGGACAGGTTTTCTTAACATTGGGAGCCCCATGTCAGCACAGACAACACACAAGATAATGGAATGCTAGGTGTAATCTTTTATATGAAAGAAAGCACATAATAAAGTTGTACAAAGTTAGGAAAATACAGTGCAGGGACTGGAAGAAAACCTAGCATAATTATATTTCTCATAATGAACAATTGTTAAATCTTATAATTTTTTGTTTTTTATAATTTTGTTTTTTCACCTCAAGATGGCGACGACGACGGCTGTCTCGGTGAAATGCTCTCTAATGGTTTCTTTATTCCTTATTATTATCTGCAATTCACTAGGAATTTCATACTCACGAGACCATCTGCTAAGAATTAGGAAATGTTTCCTTAAGGAGCAGCTTTCTGATTCCCCACTCCCACCTGTCTTTGCAAACACGGAGGAGATTCTAATCAATTCCCCAATGCTATGGATTACAACAAAGAAAGCAAAGAAGCAACCACGCTGGAAGAGGAGTCTGGTTTGGTTCTGCAACCCAACAGGACATACACAGACTTCAGAGGATAATTAGGACTGCAGAAAAAACAATTACTACCCATCTGTCTTCAATTGAGGACCTGTATACTGCACGAGTCAAAAAGAGGGCTGTGAAAATATTTACAGACCTTTTACATCCCGGACATAAACTGTTTCAACTCCTTCCCTCAAGATGATGCTATAGAGCACTGCACACCAGAACAACTAGACATAAGAACAGTTTTTTCCCCAAAGCCATCACTCTGCTAAACAAATAATTCCCTCAACACTGTCCAATTATTTACAAAGTCTGCACTACTATTACTGTTAATCTTCTCATCACTCCTTATCACCCATCCCCTCCCACTTGTGATTGTAGGACTGTAACTTTGTTGCTTGTGTCCTTACGATTTATATTGACTGTTTCCTATGATTTGATTGTTGATTGTACCCTATGACTATCATTATGATTCTTGATCCTTAACAATACATACCTTTTATGTATGTATATTGAGAGTATTTACACAAAGACAAATTCCTTGTGTGTCCAATCAACTTGGCCAATAAAGTATTCTATTCTATTCATAAGGTGCATTAAAGGCCAACAACTTTAATGGCTTGAAAAGAGAACTAATTTATGGGGTTTTGTACCTGGGTTCAGGGTCCTGGAAGTGTGACAGAATCAGTTTATTGACGTTATTGATGGTTATTTTATGGTGAGTAACTTATATGTTCTGTATTATGCATTTTATTTTTATTTGTCATATTTAAGCTGCCCAGTCATCTATTTGACATAAGTGGCTATATAATCAATCAAACCAACAAACAAATAAATTGATGGCTACTAAACCTGATCACTATATATTCTCTCCTATATCAGTTATGCTAATCAGTACTACTTGCTGAAGAAGTAGTAAGTAGGAGTAGTCTAGTACATAATTCATAACGTTTCTTGTCAGATGAATTCTAGAAAAAATTCAGTTAAAATGAAATTAGAGAAAAGAGTTCCAGCAGTTCTGTATTTGCTTGGTTTTACAGTAGTTTCATCTTAAAAGAATTTTAAGCAGGATTATAAGCTTATGTAATTTGACCCAAATGTGTTACACACTTTAAAGTTCAGACAAGAAACCTGACACAAAAATTGAGGAGTTTCTTTCAAGCACAATATATCCTTAAGGCTTCTGGTGCTTTTTAAAACTTATTCACAAAACACAGCTTGTTTGAATTGTTCTTTTTATTCTCAGAACCATAAAAAGTACCATCTATCTCTTAAACAGAAATAATTTACATCCACTGGGATGTTTTATGAAATAGATTTGCTTGTTTCACTACAATATGATACTGTTTTATATCTTCATTTCTAATTATTTTCTTACAGGTTTGAGTATTCAGAATCCATCTAGCAAAGAGATGTTTTAATTAAATGCTTGATTGAGTTCATGTACTATGTATACCATAATATGGTTTGTTCAATTTTGATTTGGCATGAGACTTGGGAGGGTGGGTTCCATTTCTTAGACAATAGCCCTCAGAGGCTAGGGCCTTCAGCTGTTGCTGATGAGCATCAGGTCAATCAACAACAAGCCCTCCTCCCTAATTTATGATTTTATTGAGGAGGAACAAGTTGATCTAGAATGCATCATCAAGACCTGGCTGACAAGAGGCTGATGTTCCCTTTTGGAGATGTGTCTAACTGGGTTTTAGATTTGCACTAATCAAGGCCTCGAGTGAAGCAGTTTTCATTTGGGAATCTCTTGGTTTTCAGGGGCCATGCTTCCTAAGTTTCCAGATGTGAGATCCTATTCCTGAACTTGGACTCATGGAATCATATGGAAATTCTGTTGCTAAATCAATTTCATTGCTGCATAGAACTGCTGGAGGCCATTTCAGGGTTGTTGGTGGAGTTCCCCTTGCTTACGGTCTGTTCCTCCTTAAGAAACTTCATTGGATCCCACTCACCTGGACAAATTGCCGTCTAGTTTCCCACCTCCTTCTTTCATGAAAGGTGGTGGAACAAGTTGTTCTGTAGCTTCAGGGGGTCCTGATTGGAATGGATTATCTGGATTCCTTTCAGTTGGTTTCTGGTCTGGTTATGGACCAAAGATGGCCTTGGCAGCACTTGTAGATAATATCTGGTGGAAGTGGAATGTGGGTAGTCCATCCTTGCATTTCTTGAACTTTTGGTGGCTTTTGATACCATCGACCATAGAATCCCTTTGGGCCGGATGTGATAGTTGGGACTGGCTGGTGCAGTCTTGTATTGATTCAGCCCCTTTCTTCAAGGCTAGTCCCAAATGGCGTCCATAAAGAGAAAGAGGTCCAGTCAGCAGCTGTTCCTTTGTGGTGTGACATATGATTCGGTGCTCTCTTTTTAACATTTATATGAGGCGGTGGGATGACAACATCATGAGTTGAGGTCTTCTAATCCCAACCCTCTACTTAGGCAGGAGACCCTATATCATTCTGGACAAATGGTTGTCTAGTTTCTTCTTTAAAATCTCTAGTAAAAGAGCACTCACAACTTCTAAAAGCAAGCTGTTCCACTGATTAATTATTCTCACTGTCAGGAAATTTTTCTTTGATATGTTTCCAACCATTATTTCTTGTCCTGCTTTCAAAAGGACAAGAAATAATGGTTAGAAGAATGCTTTGGAGACATAGATCAACCCCTTCTTCTTTACGGCAGTCCCTCAAATATGGCAAAACTACTGCCATGTCATCTCTAGTCCTTCTCTTGAATGATTGAATAAGGATTATGATAATGATGTGACATCAAATTGGATCAATTCTTGGTTGTCATGTAGATTAATTTTATCCACTATGATCTGACTTCAAATTATCTTTTCAGATTTTCCAATGGTGCACTCATCACTGCTGCATTGAGTCCATCTACCTTTCCTTTTCCTTTCAATTTCAAGTATTGAATGAAACTATTTATGTCTAAATAATGTCCAAAATATAATTTGAGCCTGGACATTTGTGCCTCAAGTAAGAACTTTGTACTGATTTTTTCCCTATGATTCTGTTGCTAACTTTACGATTAATGATATTCTCAGAAGTCTTTTTCAATACCAATAAAAGTCCAACTTTTGCTTCGATCAAGTATCATAGGGAAAACATATCCACATGCTTGATTTTAATCTTGGTAAGTATAGGCAGGTCTTTGCATTGCTTCACAGCTATGATACCAAATGCTAGTGTGTGATACTATATATTTCTTGAGTGCTGATTCCTTTATTGTTTATAATTGCTTAATAGGCAGGAAGCTATCCATTACTTGGATATTTTCATTATTAATTCTAAGATGAGATGTTTTTCCTAAATATATTCCACAAATTGATATGTTTGACATAACTGAAAGCCTTTCTGCATACACTGAAGTACATGTTGTCTTCTTTTTGTATTCTTTGCCTATGTCAATAAACCAGACTGCATCAGCAATAATGTCTCTTGTTTCTCCTCTTTTTGAAAGCCAACTTGCACATCTGGCATCTCCCTTGCTATGTAAATTGTAACTTGCATTGAATTATTCTAAGAATTATATTGTGAAATTAGGGATATTTTACAATAGTTTATATATTCTGTTACAGTAAGTCTCCTGTTTTAGTATTGGTATATAGTAAGGTGACCAATCGTCCTCCTTTAGGCAGGACAGTCCTTCTTTTGTAAGTTCTGTCCTCTCTCGAAAAGTGTCCTCCTACATGTCCACTTTTTCAATATTTGAAAACTAATCTGTAAATCAAACATCATCCAATTTCCTTTCACTGCATTTGTGTGCTCAGTATCTTCCAAAACTAAAACCAGTTATCAGGCAGTCAGTTTTTATATTAATGGTCTGCTTCAGAACCTTGGAGTTTTTGTGCACTGCAGTCTTAATCTGTTTGACACCTGTGTAAACTATCTGGAAAACTAGCTTAATTTTATGGATTATAGCTCCTTGTTCTTTGATGATAGTAATGCTCTGATGTTTCGCCAAGACCACATTTATCAAGGTTCTGGATAAACGGATTCCCTTGCTTTTTTATACTCCCATTTGTGGAATCCTTTCTTTTCCAAAAGAGTATTTTATTTGACATTCTTTCCTTTATTCCTTTCCATCCGGTGTGTTCCCTATGAATTAGTGCATAACACTTTCCCCACCCCCAATATATATATATTATCATTCTTCCTGATATTTGCCCTAGAAGGGCAAAATTTCCTCTGGTTAAAATAAAAATTAAAAAAAGAAATAAAGATTCATTTAGTCATTTATTTCATCAGTAAATATGATAAAATAGTTGTAGCATTTTTCCTGTATTTTTGGCTTGAAGGGGAACTGGTGGAACACTTGGCAATTTCACTTGCTTTAAATAATAGTATCTTAAAGGGAACTTGTAAAACAAAAACTTGGCCTTTAATCTTTCCACAAATGAGTACATCTTTTTTATAAAAACAGTCCACAAGTGGAGATTAAGAAACAAAATCCAGGATCAAAATCCCTTCAGAAGGGGACAGGGATTTCAATAGCTTAGGACACAATGGCAAGGGCCAAATGATAAAAAAGATGGTCCTACTACATCAAACAATAGCTACCAACTGCAGAGAATAAAGAAATGTTTTAATTATAGTATGATGTAGTAAGGGAATTGGATGGCACTATTTTTGCCAGAACAAATCTACTTCAATATATAGAAGGAAAAAGCATGTCTCTCTGGGGACTTGGGGTAGGTGGAAATTGTTATGTTCCTGTTCCTGAGAAAAAAATTAGTGGCCTGTACTCATACTGGAACAATCTGATTGTCCAGAATAGGAATCAAAATAAATGTATTCCAGAAGTTATCTTTTAATATTGCACTGTGTTTTTATAATGGCAGTGTTGCTGTCAACACCTAGTAAGATTCAACTGATTCCTGAATTGACCAGCTTTGGAAATTCGCTAGATTCGTATATTATTTAAGCTTTAAATCATGGTTTATAAACTACAATGATTTTGCACAATTAATATTTAATATTAAACTAAACCAAACACTAACATCAGGCATAATGTAATATATAAACCCAACAAATTACCTATAGTTATAAAAAAATAGTTTAATGTTATTTCCCCTTCAAAAATGAACACATGAAAAACTTTATACAGTAGTAATTGCACTCTTGTTTTTCTTAAAAGGATTGAAGCTAATCCCAAAGGTGCTTTTTCAAAAGGCAACTGGACTTTCTTTATTTTTCCAATAAAGATTCATTTCAGCCAGGACAATTACTGTATGACATGGATAATTGAAAACCTCCATAGATTGAAATTGTTATGTAATTGCATTTGAGTTATTATGCTCACTATTAAAAAGATAAAATGTATGGTAATTATTAAAAGCTTGAAAAGTTGGATTTAAAATGTCTTTCAGTCTGTTAATCAGATATCAGGAGAAGACTGATCTTTTGTGTGTTAGCCAAATATTTAAAAGAACATATGTTATGAGAGAATTGAAGTATTATTTAATCCATACATCCCAAATGGTACCAATCCATGGCCTTTTAGGAATCGGGCCATAGAAATGGTTTGCGAACAAGCAAAGCTTCATCTAGGTTGCGAGTGAAACTATTTCCCCCCATCCAGTCTGTTGAAAAACTGTCTTCCACAAAACCAATCCCAATGCCAGAAAGGTTGGGAATTGCTGATTTAATCAATATCCTGAACTGTTACGTAGCACATATATTTGAACATAAATTGCAACGTGATTTTTTTTGGATTTCTTCTAACTTTGTAAGATATACCTAATTACTTTTACTTCATTTTCTCTTTATTCCTTTTTCTTTAACTGTAATCAGGAAAAAGAAAAATTTAAAGCTTCCCAAGGCTACCAAACTTTACCTTACTATTTCTAGGTAACATAAAGTAGCACTCTACTTCTGTATGTAGCTGAAAGTGAAAATGCTGAAACTGAAATCTGAAAGAAAAGAACTGAAAGAAAAACAGAACACTAGAGTGTATGCATTCAGATATTGTTCTAAATCATTATATGCTTTATAATGAGTCACTATAAATTTGACATATAAATAAATAAATGACTAAATAAATGACTAAATAAATGACTAAATGACTGAATAAATAAATAAATAAGTAAACATTAAATAACAATCCTGAACCCAACTATCTTCTGATAAGCTTCATGGCACTGTGGTGATTTAAACATATCTCATTTTTCTATTATCCTTGATCTCCTATATAAAAGAATAAATAAAAGGATTTCAGAAGTTGGAGAAGAAAAAATGTTTTTTGTTCCAAACAAATAATGATGAACTTATTTCTGGGTAACAGAAATCACTTTTTTTTAATGGGCCTGTCTTATGTTAGGGGTTTCTCAAAGCACCTCTGGCTCTCAACTGATCTGTTTTGGTGTTTTCCTGTATAAGCTCTCCTTATAACACTTATAAATGCTTGGATACTAACACTGATAGATGAATGTACTATAATTAGAATTACTGAATGAAGTTTTTTTGCCAGGAGTGCAATGTCCCAGAAAGGAGATTCCCACCCCATTAAAACAAAATGTATGATTGCAAGGATTCAGTTACCTATATTTAGATCAATGAGATCTAATTAAGAGTGTAATCTTATATTTAGACATTTCAACATTCACTGGGAAGATTTGATATTAGTTTTGCATTGGCAACAGAAAATTTCAGAATTCTATAATCAGGAGAGAAAAAGTAGCTTTTCATTAGCAAAATAAAAGGGGGGGGGGGGGGGGGCTTCCAGGAAAAGAAATATTATTCCTGCCTATTATTCATGTTGCAGTTTTTGAGCCTGGAGTATTTTTGGTAGAATGGGTATACGTGTGTGTTTGTGTAAAGAAAAAACTTTAAATATCAGCGTGTACAGAAACAGATGTATTCTCTTAAATCATAATTTAATCATAATCTATGTACTGTGCTCTCTATTCCATAGCCATAAAAGGAGATATATATTTTTCAGTGTACAATATAACTACATAGATATTATAAATTAAATATGAATATTTACATAGATCTCCCATATCATGGCAGTTTCTCGATTTCAACAACTTCTCATTGGTCCTACCTATATACCAATATGCCAATTTTATTTCCTCTTTTCATCTATATTTTTATCTTTTTACTGTTTACTCATTGATACCAAATCTTCCAAATTGAGATACTCTGAGTCTTGTCATTTAATTTCATCATGAGTCTATCCATCTCTGCACATTCCAGAATTTTATGAATTACAACTTCATCAGACGGAATGGTAGACATCTTCCAAGCCTGCGCTAGCACAATTCTTGCCACCATTATTATGTGTATAATCAGATATTGGATCTTTTTGGGATATTTGTCTTTAATAAATTCCCAGGAGAAATAATTCTGGCTTCCACTTCAAACTACAATGGATGATTTCTTCTATCCATGTTTGTATCTTGGTCCAATATTTTTTAATTTCTGGGCATAGCCACCAGATGTGGAAGAAGATATCTTGTGTCCTCTTACACTTCCAACAATTGGGGTTCAGCTTAGGATACATTTTCGCCAGCCTGGATGGCGCCAAATGCCAGGCATTTTATATAAATTTTCTTTCGACCGACTTTGTCACAAGAAATTTTTTTATGTCACACTTTTTCCCAGTCTTTAGTTCAATATTATGTCCAAAGTTTTTAGTCCAGGCTAACACAGGTTCTTTAACAATTTCCTCTTCTAAGTCAAAGTTTAATAGATAATTGTATATTTTAGATATTATTTTTTCTTCTGATCCTAGCAGTAATTTATGTAGCTGGATTTTTTTGTTTCAAATCCAAATTATTCTTTTTTATACTTCGTCTGTACTTGAAGATATAGCCACCAATCTATAAATATTCCCTGTGTTTCTAATTCTACCCTCTTACCTTTTCGCGGGAGGGCGGGGCTTGAGCAGCAGTAGAAAGACAGTTTTCTTGGGACTCTGAGAAAGCCGCCGATACTCCCGCAGCTAGATGGTCCCAGGAGACCTGAATTGTCCTGGTGAGACGGTGAGTGAAAGGAGCACATCCTGTCGATCCCAGGGATATCGCAAAGTCCCTGGTAGATCCAGGAAAGCTCCTGCAGTCTGACAGCGGAGGGAAACGACCATTTATCACGAGCTACTAAGAAGCTGTGCCAGTCCCGGAACGGAAGAAGAAAGAAAGGAAGAAAACAGTGTATTGGTTTGGATGAGAAACTTTTATTTCGAAAAATAAAGAGGAGTACACCAGATAAAAGAATGATCAAAGAAAGGGAAGACAGGAAAATTAAGAATAGTGGCGAATGGCAAGAACTGTCAATCTTATTTGGATTTTTTTTTAATTTTGTGTGTGTGTGGGAGGATTATTCTGACTGGTTTCCTTGTTTAAATAACTGGACTGAACTGAACTTAAAAACAAGAAGAAATTGAATCCTTTCAGCTTTCTCAGCCTAAACATACGAAATATTTTTTCTTCTTTTTTCTTTGTGACTTTCCCTTTTTACTTTTTATTTTCACTGGTTAGAGTATAAAGATACCGCATTACTAAGGAACAATTATAAGGAAAGCTAAGCAACACTGCCATCTGGAGGTCACATGAAAAATCCTTCTAAAGAATAGCAAACAATTATTTTGACTACAGAGAAGTAGAGAAAGATAAGTCAGCTCTGAAGACCGGTGCTGCTTTTAAAGTTGAATAAGATTAAGAGAAAGAACAGTGTGACCTTGAACAAGATACTGGCTTTTGACTCTGCTTTCTGGATTTATTGAATGTTATACTGAGACTTTGTTTTATTTAGCTCCAATGAATTTATAAATTATAGTTGGCACCTTTCTTTTTTTTGTGCTTTGTTTTGTTGTTGACCATCCTATTTTTGCTGTAGTACATTTTGGATTTATTTTATTTTTTCTCCTCTCCCCTCTACTGGTTTATGTTATTTTTTGCTCCAGCTTTTTAATATGGATTAATTTTGGATTGGTTTTTTTTCAATCTTTTTTTATATTTCTTCTTTTTTATTTTTTCTTCTTCCCATTATTGACTGATTGACTAGTAAGTGGATTATCCTTGGATTTGTGGCTTTCCCTCCTTCTCTCTTGGAATTCCTTTTTTTCCCATTTTATGTAGAAGTGGATGGACTTACATTGCTATTTTCTTTTCCCCTCTTATTTTTTGGGGGGAACTTTTCCTCTGATCTCCTTTTTGGGCTTTTTGAATCTTACAGGAATTTTTTTTCGCTATTGGACTTCATCGATTCCATCATTGTTTCTTTTTTTTGTCTTCTCCTTTTTCTCTTTTTCTTCTTCTTTTTGATCCCTTTTTTATTGGGCAAAATTGGATTAAGGTAGAGAAGAATTTTAAGAGTGGTTTTTTATCTTCCCCTGGGTTTTTGCAAATGGATTATAAGTTGTTTTGACATGAGTAAGAGAATCAATTCCTATTTCCTCATCACTGAGCCCAGCTGGTCAACGATCTATTACTACAATGCTACGATAGGAGAAGGAAAAAGAAAGAGAAAAAGGAAAGGAGACTTCCATGCAAGAAATTAAGTCTATATTACAAGTAATATAAGACCAAGGGAAGCGTGCAGAAGATAGAATGGAGAAGTTAGAGGAAAGGATGGAGAAGATGGAAGGGAATATACAACAGGTATTAATGATATATGGAGAAAAAATACAGAAGATGGAAGAAAGAGGTGATAAAACAGACAAGAAAATGGGAGAAATAGATAATAGACTGACAAGAATCGAAAGGGAGAAAAGGAAAGATTTAATATTTTGGGAAATGGAAAAGGCTGGTTTTTATCTAAGATTTCAAAATATTGAGAAAGAAAAGGGAGAAAACCTTAAAGAAATTATGACAGAAATACTAGCAGAATCCTTGGAGATGACCGAGGAAAAGGTGATGGATGGAATGAATGAAATATATCGAGTATTTACAGATATGCAATGAGAAACAAATTACCCAGAGAAGTACATGTGAAATTCACCAAAAAAACAATAAGAACTGAGATACTGCAGAAGGCAAGAGACAATCTGTTGAAGTAGAAAGGAAAAAACATTATAGCTTTGAAACAAATACCAAGAAAAGTGAGAGATTTAAGAAGAGAATATCAATTCTTGACAAAGATGTTAATCAAAAAAGAAATTAACTATAGATGGTTGATTCCAGAAGGTTTGACATTTATTTGGCGAGAACAAAGACACAGAATTGATTCAGTGGAGAATGCAGAATTATTCTATGATGAATACTTTGGGGGAGCAGAAGATGAGAGAGCAAGAGAAGAGGAACTTAAAATGCGAGCAGAAATGGCAAAGGAAATGGAGAAGGAACAAAGGGAGGAGAGGAGACAGGAGTAGGTGGCCAAATGATAATTATAGAACCAAGGGAACAGAAAACAACAAGAGCAATAAATCCCAACTATAAAATATAAATAATAATGGAAGAGGAAAAGAAACTGATTTCGATAAATATAAAAGGATTAAATTCAGCTATTAAAAAGAAAAAGATATTCCACAAACTAGGAAAGTTAAATATGGATATTATTTCCTTACAAGAAGTGCATATCAAAAGACAACACACACATTTGTTGAATTGCTCTAGAATTGGAACTATATTTACATCACTGACATAACAAAATAAAAGAGGAGTCGTCTTATATATTAGAAATACAATTAAAGCCAAGCAAATCTACGCAGATGAAGAAGGAAAAATAGTAGATAATAATTCAAAAGTACTTTTAATTGCAATCTATGCTCCCAATAATCAGCAAGACCAATTCTATAAAAATCTACATAATAAAATAATTGAACTGGATTATGATAAGATATGCATTCTAGGAGATTTCAATGCAATTGTAAATACTGAACTGGACTATAAAGCACAGAAAATAAACAAGAAGAACAGGAAAATATTACCTAAATCTTTTTTTAAGATGGTGGAGGAGCTGAGTATTAAAAATATTTGGAGAGAATTGAATAGCAAAAATAGACAATTTACATTTTATTCAAATAGACATTTATCATGGTCAAGAATAGACATGATTTGGATGTCAACAGATTTAATACCTAATATTCAAGAAGCAAATACTGAAACAAACATTTGGTCTGATCACAACCCAATAAGGATTAAATGGAAAGAACAGAAGAAAAGATCAAGATGGACTTTGAATAATTCAATTTTGAAAGAAAAAGAATTTATTAAACATTTGGAAAAAGAGTTGGCTTTCTTCCTTAAAGAAAACAAACCAGGAGAAACCTCATTACAAAATGTATGGGACACTATGAAAGCGTATACCAGAGGGATAATTATAACCTATACAAGAAGGAAGAACACTAAAAAGAGACAAACACAACAATCTTTAGAACAAGAGTATAAAAAACTGGAGAAGGATTTACAAAAATATCCACAACATAAAAATACAAAAAACCAAATGGATGTAATTAAACACAAATTGAACTAATGGAAAAAGAAGAACTTGCATAAAAGATTAGAGGAGCTAAACAGAACTATTTTGAAAATGCAAATAAACAGGGATATGGTTAGCATACAAATTAAAGAAAGAAAAAGAATAAAAGAGAATATCACAACTAATGGATGAAAATGACATGTTATGTTATGAAAATGAAGAGAAAAAATATAGTACAGAAATTTTATGAGAAACTATATGATCAAGGGACAATATCAGAAAATAAAGTACAGCAATATCTACAAGAGGCAGAACTACCAAAAATACCTGAAGAAGTAAAGACCATGTTAAATGAAAAAAAAAAAAAAACAATGATGGAGTTCATAGAAGCAATAAATAGACAAAATACTGGAAAAGCTCCTGGCCTGGATGGGCTACCAGCTGAATTCTATAATTCAGGAAACAATTTCTATTACAATGTTGGAACTATTGAATGAAGTTTTGACAAATAAATAAAATACCTGATTCATGGACAGAAGTATATTATATCAAAAGAAGATAACGACCCACAACAAATAAAAAATTACAGACCAATATCCCTGCTAAATGCTGATTATAAAATATTTGCTTCAATAATGGCAGAAAGATTAAAAAGATATCTAAACTATTTTATACATTCAGATCAAAATGGATTTCTGCCCAAGAGACAAATAAAAAACAATATGAGGACAATATTGAACACTTTGGAATATTATGAAACCCACTCAGAAAAACAAATGGCATAAGTGTTTTTAGATGCACAGAAAGCGTTTGATAATGTGAACTGGCAGTTTATGTTGATGTAATTGGAGGAGATGGGTTTTGGAGACAAGTATACGATTGCATTAAAAGTGATATATAAAAAGCAAACAGCAAAAGTAATGATAAATGGAGAATTGACAGAAAATATTTTAAAAGGAACCAGACAAGGCTGTCCGCTATCCCCACTATTATTTGTATTGACATTGGAAATCTTGAATAGAAATATTAGAAAAAATGGAGAAGGGAATGAAAATAAAAAATGAAGAGTATAAATTACAAGCATTTACAGATGATTTGGTTTTTATACTGGAAGAACCATTAGAAACAGGCCGAAAGTTGATTAGAGAAATAGAGGAGTTTGGCGAAGTAGCAGGACTGAAGATAAACGAAGAAAAAACAAAAATTTTGGTGAAAAATATGACAAAAAAACAAAACAAAAGACTAATGGAATAATTAAATATTCAAATTACAAAAAAAGTGAAATACTTAGGATACAAATGACAGCCAAATGTGGAACACTTAAAGAAAATAACTATGACAGATTATTACAACAGATTGCGATAGATCTAGAAAAATAGAAAAATCTACAATTATCCTTAATAAGTAGAATAGCAACAATTAAAATGAACATACTGCCAAAAATATTGTATCTATTTCAAATGATTCCAATAAGACTGGAAAAAAATATTTTGAAGATTTAAATAAAATGATGATGAAATTTATTTGGCAGGGAGAAAAAGCAAGAATCAAGATAAAATTACTACAGGAAGCAAGATTGAGAGAGGGTTTTGGATTACCCAATTGGGAATTATACTATCAGGCAACAATATTGATGTGGGTGAAGGAATGGATTGTATTGAAAAATGCCAGATTACTAACGTTAGAAAGACATGATTTACAGCTGGGCTGGCATGCATTTTTATGGTATAAAGAAAGTAAGACACATGGATATTTTAGGAGACATAATATTAGAGATGCTTTATTAACATTATGGGAAAAGATAAGAGACTATCATTATTTGAAAATACCAGTCTGGTTATCAACTTTAGAAGCCTTTTCATATCCACAGCTATTTAAAAAGGAACACATAATTAGATATGATGAAATTTTAAATGAAAAGGATGAACTCAAAACAAAGCAAGAATTTGATTTACAAGGGATAAATATAAATTGGTACTTATACTTGCAAATACATACAAGGTATGAAAAAGACATTAAGATGACTGGGTTCTATGTGGAATTGACTGAATTAGATAAAATCCTAATAGGCACTGATAAGAAGTTGATTAAAAAACTATTTGGTTACTTATTAGGAGTGAAGTTAGAGAATGAACAAGTAAAAGAAACAATGATTGCGTGGGGGAAAAATTTTGGATATGGAATAGATCTTGATAAATGGCAGACATTATGGTCTAAAAATTATAAATTAACTATGTCAATGGCCTATAAAGAGAATTTGTATAAGATGTTTTACAGGTGGCATTTATCCCCAATGAGAATTGCTAAGATGTTTGAAGATAAGTCGGCGAAAAGTTGGAAATGCCAGAAGTTACCAGGATCATATTACCACATCTGGTGGACATGCACAGAGACTAAAAAGTATTGGGCTAAAATACACATGTGGCTGGAGAAGATGATAAAACAACCTATAGACTTAAAACCAGAGACATTTTTATTGGGAATTTTGCCTGACGGTTATACTAAAGAAATAACGTATTTGATTATTAATATTTTAACAGCAGCTGGGATTATATTTTCACAAAATTGAAAAAATGAAAAAACTCTGACAGAGGAGGAAATAATTAAAAAAATAATGGAATGTGCAGAAATGAGTAGATTAACAATGGGGATTAGAGAACAAGAAGAAAAAGACTATTATAAAATTTGGAATCTATTTTATGAATAGTTGGATAGAAGAGTAAAGAATTAAATTATATAAGTATAGTATAACATATTGTTACTGATAAATAGATGAGTTTAGATAGAGTAAGAAAATGAACTTAAAATATATTATTGAAAGTTAAAGACTTAAAGGTTAAGGATAATAGAATAAGTGACAAATGTGATATGAAATATTGATAAGAACAATTATAAATATATACTAGTTAAATATGTATGATATTATTTTGTGCACAAAGAAATATATACTCAACTGACACACTGTGGAACAGAAAGAAGGTTTTATGCTTGTTTTTGTTGTGATAAAAATAAAAAAATTAATAAACTTTAAAAAAGGATATATTTTCGCCAGCCTTGATGGCGCCAAATGCCAAGCACTTTATATAAATTTTCTTTCGACTGACTTTGTCAAAGAAAAATTTTTATGCCACACTTTTTCCCAGTCTTCTAGATCAATATTACGTCCAAAGTTTTTAGCCCAGGCTAACATGGGTCCTTTAACAATTTCCTTTTCTAAGTCAAAGTTTAATAGATAATTATATATTTTAGATATTATTTTTTCTTCTGATCCTAGCAGTAATTTATCTAGCTGGGTTTTTTTGTTTCAAATCCAAATTATTCTTTTTTATACCTCGCCTGTACTTGAAGATATGGCCACCAATCTATAAATATTCCCTGTGTTTCTAATTCTTGACTTGTTTTAAGTCTTCCTTGATTATCCAAAATTTGGTAATATTTGACTTTTTTGCTGATATCCAAAGTATTTGGATGGATCATTGGCTTCATAGTGGACAACCAAACTGGAATTTTGGTATAATGTTTATTGCTAATTTCTTCCCAGATATTTTCAACAAATCTCACAAAACATGCCTGTAGAAGTAGGAGTGTTTTTTATTACTGGGGTTTTATATGAAGGCATGCCACCCTATTTGCATATCATATCCTTCTAATATCAAGATTCTCCTATTCTCTAATTTAATCCAGTTCTTAACCCATACTAAAGCTGCTGCTTTGTAGTAAGTCTTCCATATTTAGAGTCCAAAGCCACCTCTGGTTTTGCTGTCCTGTAGGTAAATTCATTTTATTCTTGTTTTTTTCCCTGCCCATATAAATTTCATGGTTATTTTGTTTAAATCCTTAAAAAAGGTTTTGTCTAATTTTATGGGTCTAGTTTGGAACAAATATAACAATATGGCAGAATATTTATTTTAATTGTAGCTATTTTTCCTAGGAATGAAAGCTGTATTTTACTCCATTTATCCAAATTACTCCCTATTTGCTGTATAAGTTTTATATAGTTATCCTTTTTTTAAAACTGAACTTCTCACCCTTAACCAAATATCTAGATATTTAACTTTTTTTTACAATTTGGAGGCCCATTACTTCTTCCAATTCCCTTTTATCTTTCACAGTCAGATTTTTAACTAGCATTTTATCTTTATTAATTTTAAGACCTGCTACCTCGCCAAATTTTTCTATTTCTTGCAACAGTATTGGACCAGATTCCAATAGATCTTTAATAATGAATGCCCTATCATCAGCAAAGGCCTGCAACTTACATTCCTTTTTTAATTTGGATTCCTTTTATTCCCTTAATCTTATTCTCTTAATAAAGTTTCTAATACTAGGATGAAAAGGATCCCTGTCTAACTCCTTTTGTTATTTCAAATGATTTCGTCGTTTCGCCATTTATTAATACACTTGTCTTTTGAGTGGAGTAGGTTGTTTCTATCATATCCTCAAATCTTTCTCCAAAATCCATTAATTTGATCTGTTGAGTCATAAACTGCCAGTTTACATTGTCAAATGCTTTTTGTGCATCCAGGAAGACAAGCGCCACTTGACTTCCTCGGTGCATTTCATAATATTCTAATATGTTAATTCTTGTTCTTGTGTTATTCCTAATTTGTTGTGTCAGGAGAAATCCATTTTGGTCAGGTGTATTTTGTCATTTAATATATTCTTTAACCTACTTGCCACAACACTCATAAACACTTTATAGTCAGCATTTAGAAGGGATATCGGTCTATAATTTTTAATCTGCTTAATGTCTGAACCTTTTTTTTGGAATCAATGCAATATAGGCTTCCTTCCATGAGTCTGGTGACTTTGCTTTTACTAATACCTCATTACAAACTTCTAGTAACAACATTACTACTGATTTTCCTATATTTTTGTAGAATATTCCTGGTAAACCATCCAGACCTGGGATTTTATTGTTTTTTCTTCTAATTGCTTCTTTTAATTCAATTAGTGTTATTTCCTTATTTAATAATTCCATTTTTTCTTTCATTAATGGGGGAGGTATTTCTCCTTTTAAATATTTGTCTATTTTTTCCATTTCTATCTTTCCCTGGCTGTATAAATTTTCAAAGAATTCTCTTACAATTTCTTTTTTCTTATTCACAGTAATTTCCTTAACTCCATTCTTGTCTAATAATTGATGTATAGTTCTTCTCTTATTTCCCTTTTTAATTTATAAGCCAACCATCTGCCAGGTTTATTTGCATATTCAAAGTTGTTTTGTTTTGTATATTTTAAATTTCTTGCCAATTCTTCGTGCTCTAAAATGTTCAACTTGTGTTTTGTTAAGACCAATTTGTTTTTAATTTGTTCTTTCCCTGGTTCTTTTTGTAATTTATCTTCTAATTCCTTTATCTCCTCCACTAATATATTGTATTTTTCCCATTTTTTAAAATTTCTTTTTGCTGTATAAACTATTGTTATTCCCCTCAAATATGCCTTCATTGTGTCCTGTAGGTTTTGTAGTGAGGTATTCGGGTTTTTATTATCTTTGAGAAATAATTCTAATTCTTCCAACATTTTTTGCACGTATTCTTTTTCTTTTAGAATTTGCGCATTTAGTGTCCATCTGCCTCTTTTCCTCTTCTGCCCTTTCCATATTATTTTGAAAGGATTGTGGTCAGCCCAGGTATTTGGCATTGTTTCTATTCTTTCAATATTTTTGATTAAGTCCCCATTTACCCAGACAATGTCTATTCTTGACCAGGATTTATGCGGATTGGAGTAGAAGGTGAATTGGGTTTCTCCTGGGTTCAAGGTTCTCCATAAATCCATTAAATTTAACTCCTCTGACATTTCAAGAAAGGTTTTTGATAGTAAGTTTCTTTTGTATTTACATTTTTGGTCACTGGTGTAGGCTTTTCGGATGTCTACAATTGTGTGATAATCACCAATTACATTCTCTCATTCTTTTTATTTCATCTATTTATTAACAAACATTCCATTGCATTACAATAAGTATTTTATCCATCATTTTAATCATACATTGTTTCATATTTTCTAAAATTATTTCTATTTCTAATATAACAATACTATCTTATGTACCTTTGCAGAAATCCCTTTTTCAATTAAATTTTCACCCATTGTCTCTAAATAGGCTTATATTTTCAATCCTTATACATTTTCCCTGTTTCTCTATATCTTGGTTCTGTCTTTTATAACTTCTTTTCCTTTCCTTCTTCCCCCTCTTCTTCTCCCTCCCCTTTCTGCCCCCTTGTCTCTCTACTTCTAATTCTCTCTTCTGTAATCCTCTCTTCTGTTGCTTCCTAATATTGTAATTATTTTTCAAATTATTCTCTTTTTTTTCCAAATCTTAAACTTTCCACTCTCTTTCCTCCCTTTCCTTTCTTTTCCCCACATGAAATTACTTGATCATTAAAGATGGCTTCTTCTTTGTCCCGATCTTCTTGTTCTACAAGTGTTTCTTGTTGTTTCTCATAGTTCCAGATCTCCATTTCTAAAAATTGAAATACGAAGCCAAAAGAACCTCTTTCTTCTTGTGCATCTTCTTCGTATTTTTTAAGTTGCATTTTCAGTTCTTCCAAAAGTGATGCCATTTTGATTTTAGTCATTTAAATCCAATAGCCAAAAATCCAAAAATCATCAAGTAATCCAAATAATCCAAAGCTGTTTCTTCTTGCTTCTTTTTTCCACTTTCTCTTCCTGGGGTTCTGTTATTTTGTTACAAAGTTTCAGTTAAAATGTATCTTTAGGAATCTTGTTAAAGTTTCACTATAAGTTCCTGTTAGTTCCAGGCAGTCTCCTCCATTTTTCCAGATCCTGGCCTTTTATTCTTTATTCTTCCTTTTCTCTCCTTTCCTTCTTTTAAAGATTTTTGAGTATCCAAAAATCTTTATTATCACTTTGACATTTTATTTTCAGCTTAAATGTCTATTGATGTCAAAGTGGGTTTTTGTCAATTTCTTACTTAAATCTCTTAGCTGTCAGTATAAGGAAGGGAAGAAAAAAAAAAGCCAAATCCTTTCCCTTCCCTCTCTCCTTCGTTGCTTCAAAATCTTCTTTGGGAACAATGTTATTTTTTATAATTCAAATTCTAGGGTACCTTACGTTGTTGCTTTTTCAGTTCAACCAAAACTTTCTCTTCTTATCTTCCTCCTGCACATTCTTTTCCGGTCGAATTCTTCTTTGAGGTGGCCATTTCTGACCACCGCTACAACCACCTTCGGGAAAGGGAGTAAGGCCAGCTGGGGAGGAGAAATGCAGCTCTCCTCAACCCTGCTGGCAGTCTCCCCCCTCTTCCCTACCTCTATGGGGTGGCTTAGCCCCAAAACCAGCCGGCTCAGGGCGCTCCAGGGGCGAGCACAGATTGAAACCGCACAGAAATCGTGGATTTCTGTCACTCGCTGAAGAAGCTCAAACTGGAAGTCCTCTATATTATTTCTTCCTTAATGTATATTGCTACCCTTCTCTTTTTTTTCTTCTGGTAATGTTGTATATAATTTTCCTATTTTTTTGTACTGCAGAAGTCCTCATCTTGTTTTTTAATGTGCAATTCTTGGAGACACACAATGTCCATCTTTTGTTTCTCTATTTTGGATAGTATTCTTCTTTTTGTTGGTATATTTAAACCATTTATATGAATTGATACTAACTTTAGTCCTTGTTCCATTATTATTTCTGTTCCAATGTCTGTCTTCTGTTTGATCTAGTTTCTCTTTGATTTCCTTTATAATTTCTTGACTATTTGTCTGAAATGCCTCTGCCAACAACTCTGCCATCAGTATTGTTAGAACTTCCTCTTTTGTTTCTGTTACATTCTGGAACCTCAAGAAAAAAGAAGCCCAATCCATCTCAATATGAATGAGAGATTCTTCCATTTCTTTTTTGTATCCCATGATCTTCTGATCCATTGACTCTAATTTTTTTGTCAGTCTGTTCTGTTTGATTTTCGATTGCTTTTATTCTATCTTCATTTTTCTTAATAAGCTTCCTGGATGGATCCCATCTTATCATCCAGGTTGTGTATTTCCAGTTTCATCTCTCCCATCTCCGATTTTAATTCCGGTTTCATCTCACCCATTTCAGGTTTAATTTCCATATGGTTTTTTGACATAGCTTTTTGTAATTTAAATATTATTTCCTGTATTGATAGTTGGGTGCTTTGCATCATCTGCATATTAGGAATGGAATTTGGTTTCTCTGTAGCGACCATTCCTTCAATTGTTCGCTGATTGGATGTTGCCGGGCTGGATATTGATACAGATGATGTAGGGTTTTTTTCCCTGTCTTGACAGTTGTAATGCTGGTCATCTCTCTGATAATTTTATGCTGCTTTCCTAATATCTTATAGATGTTTTCCCAAATTACCATCTGGGTCAATTAGTCTCTTTTGGAGTTATTTCTCAATTTGGTAGTCAATAAATTAGTTAATAAATAAAATAAGTCAATATTAATAAAGATAAATAATATCAATTAATAATCAGTTGTTAGATAATAATATCAGTGTTTAATAATTTATCAGTGCAATTAAGAAAAACTAATTATTTAAGATACAAAATGCAATATAATAAATACAATAAATACAGTTAATGCTTACTAATTAATGGCAATAATATTAATAATGTATTATACTATATTTCTTGTACTATAATATTAATTAATTATCAGCTGCTAAAATTAATTATCAACTGCTTCAAGTAAGTAAATCAATTCCAATCTTAATATTCAAAAATTATTAAACATTTTAAACAAATTATAATATGCTCTATATAACTCTATGTAAATATAATCTCTGTATAAAGATTATGTAAATAATACTACTAAGGAATGGAATCTAATTATTCCTTTATCTTAAACTTCTAACTTGTAAATATGTTAGCTTTAGTAATTCAATAATGACAAATATAAGTGATTAAGTATTACAAATATATGTAAAAATAAATATTATTAATATAAATCTGATAGTATTAATTCATGTAGGAAGAAAAGAAAAAGAAAAAAAAATCCATTAGTCATTACTTGTCAGTACTGCATCAGTTCTCTGTTCTTGTTCTTTCTCACAATGGTGGTCTCCTATGATCTGCACAGTCATTCATCCACGATTCTTCCTCCCACCTGTCAATTTTATCTTTTTCCCAAATCAGAGTTACACAGTGTCAATCTTCAAAAGGCAGTTTTCCCAGAAAAATGTTTTCCTCTTCTCCTTCTCTTCTAATCTTCTAATCTTATTGTTTTAGTCTTTCCTTTCCTCTGCTGCCAGTCTGCTCCCCACACAGGAAGGAAAAAGAAACTTCTGCCACTTACTCTTCATGCTTAGCCCTTTCTCGCTAGAAGCTTCTTTCAATTTGACTGCTTTCCAACCCAATCTTCATCAATCTTCTTCTAGACTCAGTTACATCCATAACTCGCCTGTTGTTGCCATACTGCCTTCTCTCTTTCCTTCTCTCTTTGGATCAGCTCGCCATGTCTTTGGCGTCAGGCTGCAGGCTCTCTTCTTCGATCCGCTGGGAGCTGCAACTCTCCCTACTATTTCCAACTCTCTCTGCTGGTCCCTCCAGGACCGAACATTGCCTCAATCGGCTGCCAGACATGAAAATTCCAGTACAGGGAATGGAGAGCTGTTCCTCTATACCACCAGGACACAATGTCACCACTGTAAGTCATGTGGTCCTTATTCCTAAAAATATCCTAATGGAGGAATCATTAATGAACAAAGAAAAGTTCAGCCAATTCTTTCAAAAAGGAAAAATGCTTTCCTTAAATACAGTTGCAGTTGACAAAATGCTGGGTGTATAGTGGCAATTATAGCTCTTTCATAAACTCTCAAATCTTGTCATAATACATGCTATAAACAAGGATAGATTTAGAGGTGCTTTATGATAGTTATGTGTAGGATGAGGACGTTTGGCTTTTAAATTTCAAGTGCAGGGGAAAAAAACTTCCCTTCCAGTAGATCTGTTGCTTGTTTATTATGAGTTGAATCATACATTTACTGTCATAAATTTCAGCATTTGACATTTCCAGTTAACTTTATCTGTGACAGTTGCTGATATGTAGACAGAAATATAAACAACTTTTAGAAAATACCTAGGAAAATTTTAAACTCTTTTAAAATTTTCCTAGGTATTTTCTTACCTTTTCTTTTCCTTTCTGAAAACTGAGATTTTTCAGGATCTGATTATACGTGGATGGATATATCAGAATAAAGCAAATAAATCTATTTGACATGACAACAAAAAAAGAATGATTTGTAATGAAAAGCTGGGATGAGATTAAATTTTTTAGGTGATTGAACTCCTTGTATTTTACTTAATAATAATAATTAACATTCAAATAATGTAGATCTTCTATTGGAACATTTCAGGAGATAATACTTCTTAAGTTTGGAGAAAATAAACAGAGTCAGAAATTCTGAATATGTCCTCAGCATGAAACCTTCACAGTGAGTTGGCTGAAGAAATTAATATGGGAACATGAGAATCACTGAAGTCCAGTTGCCTCAGTATGAAAGAAAGGGTGCAGCTAATTTATTTACCTACCTCTGGAAACCTACTTATCTCATTTAGCCAATGGAGGCGTGCAATACTTTTTTTTTTCATTCCCAAGGTCTATATATAGCCTGTAAATTGATGCATTTCCAAAATTAGATATTGATATGGATAGCACCAATAATTTTTAAACATAATTTACATCTCTCTTGCATTTACCGTATATTTGGCAAATTCTTGTTTTTGTTATGTGAAGTATTACAATTTGATAAGAGATTTTAGACAAGCTCTGGGTTATCAAGATTTTTGTAGGTCATATAGGAAACTGAATGGCACATATTCATTGCAGAATTCCATCTGTCAATATAATGGACTGCTTATGGCCATTTCTGTTGTTGCATTATTGACTGCACTTGCAATATATTTACATAATGGTTTTATTTATTTGTTCAATTTCTATGGATGTTAGTTTAGTTTAGTTTTGTTTACTTTACTATCATTGCACATCATACAATGAAATTAAATACCAACCTCAGTGTACTATACAGTAGAATTCAATAGAGTTACTGCTCTGGGATAGAAGCTGTTTTTCAGCCTATTTGTCCTTGTTTTTATTATCCTGTACCATCTGCCAGATGGTAATAGTTTAAAAAAAGGGTGCTCAGGATGAGATGGATCTTTGAGAATGTTTTGAATTTTTGTAAGGCTGCAGGAGCTATAAAGCTCTTCCAAAGAGGGGAGAGGGCAACCAATGATTTTTCTGGACAATGACATTAACTCTCTGGAGTGCTGTCCTATCTGCCATTGTGCAATTGCCAAACCGTACACAGGTGCAGTAAGTTAAGATACTCTCTATGGTACAGTGGTAGAAGGTCGCCAACCATTTTTCATTCAGTTGTTGTTTTCTGAGAAGCCCTTTTAACCAGTGCTGCAATGTGAGTACCCCAGGTCAGGTCCTCTTTTATGGTAAAACCCAGAAACTTAAAACTGGCCCACTTACTCCACTCGGTCTCCATTGATAAGCAAGGGCTGGATGCCTAATCTGTTCCTTCTATAGTCCGCTATAAGCTCCTTGGTCTTATTGGTGTTGGTGAGGACCAAGTCTCCACACCACAAAAGAAACCAGCCCACCTCATTTCAGTAGGCAGACTCATTCCCCCCGAGATGAGTGAGTGGGAATGCAATCATGCACATAAAGAGTATAGAGGAAGGGACTCAACGCACAATCTTGTGGTGTGCCAGTATTAAGAATAAGGGCTGAAGAGATAGGATTACCTAATCTGACCCTCTATGAACAGCCAGACAAGAAATCCAGGAAATGTTACTAGGTAAACCAGAGAGGACACCCATTTAGATGAGTTAATTCTACTTTATGATAAGACTACTTTAGCAGAATCTTGCAAGTGTAAAAGAAACATTCTTCATCTCCCACTTGTAATAGCCTGATCAGGCTATTATTAAGTTTCATGTATGATTGGACTACTTTTGATAATTGAACCATTTCAACTGGACAGTTGAAACACTTTTGCAAGGAATAAAATGGGCCAGTTTGTATAAATAAATCCACTAATACAAGTACAGAATTATATTCCACTTGAGGAAGATCAGCAATGAAATTTAGAGAAAAAATGTTTCAAGATTGGAGTAGAGGTGTTTAGAGGTTGCCGTAGTTAAATAGGATTATAAGAGGTTGGTTTTAATCCTTGGCAGTTATGAGAAAACCTAATCCTAAATATCAGAATGGAATTTCAGAGACAAATATTATCTTTAAAATCTTTATTGGGTTTTAAATATCCTCTCATGCTATGCTGTTTTGTTGTCATCACACAACTGTAGTTTTTTTCTCTTTGGGGAAGACCGACATCTAGATGCCCATGGTACACAGCTACCCTCCTACCTTCCTTATGAAAGTGAAACAGTAACTTGTTGGGCTCTCTTGAGTCATCCATCCAGGCCTTGGCATACACATACTGTTGCTGATAAAGAGATCTACAATCTGTCTTTTGGTATGGCCAGGGGTGGTATTCAAATTTTTTAACAACAGGTTCTGTGAGCATGGCTTAGTTTATTTATTTATTTTATTACACTTTTATACTGCCCCCTCTCCCAAAAAAGGGACCCGGGGCGGTGTACAGCCAAGATAAAACGACATAAATAGTAAAAAAATTTAAAGAGATTTAAAAGAAATTAAACTAGTGGCTGGAATAATATTATAAAAGCAGAATAAAAAGGGGTAAAAAAGTTAAAAATATCCAAAATTTAAAACCCTAGTAATTAATACGAGGCCAAGCCGGCCTGTTGGAAAAGGTGTGTCTTTAATGCGTGCCGGAAGGTCTGCAGGTCAGTGATGGCCCGCATCTCCGGGGGAAATTCATTCCAAAGGGAGGGAGCCCCCACTGAGAAGGCCCGCACCCTCGGGGCCACCAGCCGGCATCGTCCGGCTGATGGCACCCCAAGGAGGCCCACCCTGTGAGAGCGCACTGGCCGGCAGGAGGCCGATGGTGGCAGCAGGCGGTCCTGTAAGTATCCGGGTCCCAAGCCATGGAGCGCTTTAAAGGTGACCATCAACACCTTGAATCGCACCCGGAAGGCCACCGGAAGCCAATGCAACTCGCGCAGGAGCAGTGTAACATGGGAGCTACAAGGAGCTCCCAAGATCACCCGCGGGGCCACATTTTGCACCAGCTGAAGCCTCCGGATGCTCCTCAAGGGAAACCCCATGTAGAGAGCATTACAATAGTCTAAGCCGGAGATGACGAGAGCAGAAGTGACCGTGCAAAGAGCGCCCCAATCCAGAAAGGCCCGCAACTGGTAGATCCGATGGACCTGACAAAAAAGCCCCCCTGGCGACGGCCGCTATGTGCTCTTCTAACATCAGCCGTACATCCATGAGGACACCCAGATTGTACGCCCTCTCCTTGGGGGTCAAAATTTCTCACCCCATGGCCAGCGATGGGAGTGAACTGGCTGTATCTGCGCGCAGGAAACCACAGCCACTCGGTTTTGGTCGGGTTGAGCCAAAGCCTGTTAAGACCCATCCAACTTCGCATGGCTTTCAGGCACCGGGTCATCACTTCAAAGGCTTCGTCGGGGTGGCCCAGGATAGAAATGTACAACTGAGTATATCAGCGTACTAATGGAACTCTACCCCAAAGCCACGGATGATCTCACCCAGAGGCTTCACATAAATATTGAACAGCAGGGGCGAGAGCACAGACCCGAGGCACCCCACCAAACAAGGACCTCGGGGTCGACCTCTGCCCCCTTGCCAACACAAATTGCAAGCGGTCGGAGAGGAAGGAGGAGAACCACCGTAACACGGTGCCTCCCACTCCCAACCCCTCCAACCACCGCAATAAGATACTGTGGTCGACAGTATCGAAAGCCGCTGAGAGATCTAACAGAACCAGGACAGAAGAACAAACCCTGTCCCGGGCCTTCCAGAGATCATCCACCAACGCGACCAATGCCGTCTCCGTGCTGTGCCCGGGCCTGAAACCCGATTGGAGAGGATCTAGATATACCACTTCATCCAGGTGCTGAGGGAGCTGTCGTGCCACCACACTCTCAACAACCTTCGCCACAAAGCGAAGGTTGGAGACCGGACGGTAACTCGACAATAATGTTGGATCCAGGGATGGTTTCTTGAGGAGGGGCCTCACCACCGCCTCTTTCAAGGCGGTGGGTAAAAGTCCCTCTCTCAAGGAAGCGTTAATAATCCCCTGGAACCAACCTCGTGTCACCTCCCGAGTGGTCAAAACCAGACAGGAGGGACATGGATCCAATAAACATGTGGTGGCATTAAGCCCACCCAGTATCCTGTCCACGTCTTCCAGGGTCACAGGATCGAATTCAACCCAAATGACCTCACTGGAATCTGCCCTCACGCTCCTGCCCAGAGATGCCCAGTCAGAGTCCACCCCGTCCCAAATCTGAGTGATTTTGTCCTGCAGATATCTAGAAAAATCCTCGCCCGTCCTTGCAAGGGATCCTCCCGTGCTCCCACCTCCAAAAGGGAGCAGGTCACCCTAAACAGGGCGGCCGGGCGATTTTCTGCGGACGCAATAAGGGTGGAAAAGTACAAACGCTTTGCCACCCTTATCGCCACTAAATAGGCCCTAATATGGGATCGTAAAAGTGTTCGATCAGATCCAGAGCGGCTGGTCCTCCAACCACTCTCTAGGCGTCTTTTCCGGCGCTTCATCTCCCTCAGCTCCTCGGAAAACCAGGGAGCCAATTGGGATTGACACCAGGTCAGAGGCTGCAAGGGCACGATCCGGTCAAGGGCCCCGGCAGCCACCCTATCCCAGGTGGCCACCAAGTCCCCCACTGAGTCGTGTGTGTGAGTCTCAGGGAACGGCCCAAGCTCCATCAAAAACCTATCTGGGTCCATCAGGCGCCTGGGGCGGAACCATTTTATCGGTCCCACCTCCCTGCGATGAAGGGGTGCGGAATGGAAGTCCAGCCTAAGGAGCGAATGATCCAACTGTGACAGGGGTTCTATAGAGACATCCTCTAAAACCAGATCATCCTGCCACTGACCAGAGACAAAAACCAGATCCAAGATGTGACCCCCAGTGTGTGTGGGGTCCCGAATTAATTGGATCAGGCCCAAGGCTGTCATGGAAGCTATGAACTCCTGAGCAATCCCCGAAGTCCTGCCAACTGAGGGTAGGTTGAAATTCCCCATGACCATAAGCCTGGGGGTCTCAACCGCCAAACCGGCTATAACCTCAAGGAGCTCAGGCAGGGCCGATGTCACGTAGCAGGGAGCCAGGTATGTGATCAATAGGCCCATCTGAACCCCGGAGCCACTCTTCACAAAAAGGGATTCACATCTGGTCGTCTGAGGAACAGTGGATTCCCTAGGACACAGATCTTCCTTAATAACCACCGCCACCCCCTCCACCCCTCCCCTGAGCCCTCGGCCGATGGAAAACCCGAAACCTGGGTGGGCACATCTCGACCAGGGGAACACCCCCCTCTTGGCCCAACCAGGTTTCGGTAATGCCCGCCAGGTCCGCTCCCCCCTCACAGATCAAATCATAAATGAGGGGGGCTTTATTAAGTACGGACCTGGCATTACACTGCATCAGCCGAAGGCCCAGGGCCCGAAGACTCGGACAGCCTGGGGAACGGGAGATAACTAGGGGGTCGGAGCGCATCACCTCACGCAAACAGCGGTGGCGCGCTACCAGAACCTGATATGGCCCCCTATGTCTGCCAAATCTGCCTCTCCCACTTACTGTGCAGATGGATTGCATCTCTCCCTCCTGGAAATAGCCCCCCATCCTCGATCGGACCTCCCCAACCCCAAAACCTCCTGGACGGGCTCGACCATCAGTCTGGCCCGTATCTCAGGCAGGTTGTCCCCCAACCCCCACCTGGTTTCCCTCCCTAACCCTGATAAAAATTTAAATAAAAACTGATACAAATGGGTACCACGCCCGGAGCGTTTCCTATGGCCATGCCACTTCTTGGGATCCCAGGATCCGTCCTTAAGGTAGGCCTTTGGAAGTCCGGAGGGCCATACCAGGAAAGGGGGACATTCCCCAAGGCCCATAAGTCCACCGACGAGTATCTGATCGGTCCAGCTGACCGCGCCTCCAATGTCTGTCGCCAAGGCCAGGTCCGAGGACACCCGGCCGCCATCCCCATCACACAAGGCCGCTGTTGCCATCGCTGCCAATGGGGCAACAGTGCCACCACCGCCACCGAGGTCTCCGAGGCTGGGACAACCACTACTGAGGCCGCCGCTGCCAAACTAAGCGACGCCACTGAACCCCGACATCGTTGCCACAGACGTCGTCGCCCTCGAGGCTGCCAAGCCAGCATCGCCACCGTTGTCAATGGGGTCGCTGAAACCGAGGCCACTGCCACTGGGACTACCGCCATCACCAGACCAGGAGACGCCGCCAGACCAGGCCGTCACCACCACCACTGTCATCGTCGAGGCCTCTTGAGTTGTTATCATCCCCGTTGCCGCCAAGGGTGCCACCTCAGCCGAGACCACCTTTTCTGGGGCCACCACCACCAAGGCCATCGTCGCCGACGGGGGCTCCAAGGCCAAGGCCTCAGATGTTCCCACCACAGGAGGCGCCATAGGAAGTAACTTTTTTCAGTGCCATTGTAACTTTGAATGGTCATTCCACACAAGCAAAGTACCAGCAAAGGAGGAGAAAAAAAATCCAGAGAAGTTCCTGAGACAGGAAGTCTAGTCCTGCCAAGAATGTAATAAGGGTTAATGGAGAGGCAGTTTCTGTAAGCAACAACACCAGAATGTTTCCTTCCTGCATTTCTTACAGGATTAGGCCAGTAATTTCTTCTAACAACCGGTTCTCCGAACTGCTTAGAATGTTAATAATCAGTTCTAGTGTATAGATGTGAACTGGTAGAATCCCACCCCTGGGTATGGCTCAAAGTTGTATGGTTGCAGTATTACTGCTGATAGGCGAATGTGACTGGGAACCTCATGGTCTAACGTGCATCTTCTGGAAGTCTGGAAATATGAAAAATAAAACTCAAAGTGGAAGAAAAATTTTGCCTACTGATTTGCTGTGGATGTGAGATTTTGTGTTTTGCAGCACATCTAAATTTTTATGGTATGATGAACTTGTATAGAGAGGGCTGCTTCCTCCAACAGGTCTCTTCATTGTTGAAAGGTATTTTTACACCATCAATTCTTTATTGTCCCCCAACTCTATTTAATTATAACAATTAAAATTCTAATAATTTGTAAGTTATCTGAAAGAAGATTTCATAAAGATATGAGCCGAGAATATATTTCTTAAAATGTTTGTTTATTTATTTTGTCAAACACTTACAGTATAATAGAAATAAGAATAAACATAAGTTTAAATACATGAAATAGGAACTAATAATTGGAGATAATGGGACAGGGACAGTAAGCACTATTGTGCGCTTATGCATGCCCCTTATAGACTCTTAGGAATGGGGTGAGGTCAACAGAGGTTAGTTTGAGGGTAAAAGAGTGGGGATTTGAGCATGTGACAACAGAATCAGGTAGTGAGTTCATTGACCACTCTGTTGCTGAAATTGTACTTCCTGCAATCAAGTTTGGAGTGGTTTACATTTAGTTTATATCTGTTGTGTGCTCTTGTGTTGTTGTGGTTAAAGCTGAAATATTCATTAACTGGTAAGACATTGTAACATATGATTTCATGTACTATGCTTAAGTCAAATCTTAGTCGGCATAGTTCAAGGTTGTCTAAGCCTAGAATCTCAAGTCTGGTGGTGTAGGGTATTTTATGTTAGGTGAGATAAGAATGCAGTTAAATGGATAATATGCATAATGTTAGTGATCTGAATGAGGAACATTCTGAAATTGGAAAAATAATGCAATGAGTGGATGAATGTTTAATAATGTTAAAAATTATTTAGAGACTGAACAAGAAAATACAGGAGGGGTTAAAGGGGAGACTTAAAGATTTTTTTAAATAAGTAAATATCCAGATTAAAACTATAAGGCTTGATTATTCACCTTATTCTTTAGCAGAAAATAAAAGCTTATTGGGCTTGTATAACTTATATCAAGGAAAGATTTCGCTACTAGATCTAATAGTAAGAAAATATATCAAGAACAGTTGGTCTCAGGATATAAACTATAATATATAAGTTCTGTGATGAAAACTTAGAGTCTTTACACATCAACTGCAAGCCATTTTACTCTCCACATGAGTTCTCCTCATTTCTCCTAATAGCTGTGTATGTTCCTCCACAAGCCTGTGTAAACAAGGCATTACGAACTCTTGCTGATCAAATTATGGAAGCTGAAACCAAACACCCAGGTTCCCTTCCCATCATTTTAGCAGATTTCAATCAAGCAAATTTAAAGAAAGAGCTCCCAAAATATTTCCAGCATGTCAACTGTCCCACCAGAGGCAAAAATACTTTAGACCACTGCTACACAACAGTAAAAGATGCTTATAGGTCTTTACCACGAGCAGCTGTGGGACACTGACCACTGCATGATTCACCGTGTACATGCCTACAGACAAAGACTTAAAACCACGAAACCAACAATTAAATCAGTGAGGATTGGTCAGATGAGGCAAAGCTGAAACTCCAGGCCTGCCTTGATTGCACTGATTGGAATGTTTTTCAAGATGCCTCTGCAGACCTAGATGAGCTCACAGATACCGTAACATCATATGTTAACTTCTAAAGAGGAATTATTGAGTCTGTCATCTGCACCTTTATAACTGTCTGGTTTGGTTCTGCAACCCAACAGGACAGACACAGACTTCAGAGGATAATTAGGACTGCAGAAAAAACAATTACTACCCACCTGTCTTCAATTGAAGACCTGTATACTGCACGAGTCAAAAAGAGGGCTGTGAAAATATTTACAGACCTTTTACATCCCGGACATAAACTGTTTCAAGATGACGCTATAGAGCACTGCACACCAGAACAACTAGACATAAGAACAGTTTTTCCCCAAAAGCCATCACTCTGCTAAACAAATAATTCCCTCAACACTGTCCAATTATTTACAAAGTCTGCACTACTATTACTGTTAATCTTCTCATCACTCCTTATCACCCATCCCCTCCCACTTGTGATTGTAGGACTGTAACTTTGTTGCTTGTGTCCTTACGATTTATATTGACTTTTTCCTATGATTTGATTGTTGATTGTATCCTATGACTATCATTATGATTCTTGATCCTTAACAAATGTACCTTTTATGTATGTATACTGAGAGTATTTACACAAAGATAAATTCCTTGTGTGTCCAATCAACTTGGCCAATAAAGTATTCTATTCTATTCATAAGGTGCATTAAAGGCCAACAACTTTAATGGCTTGAAAAGAGAACTAATTTATGGGGTTTTGTATCTGGGTTCAGGGTCCTGGAAGTGTGACAGAATCAGTTTATTGACTTTATTGATGGTTATTTTATGGTGAGTAACTTATATGTTCTGTATTATGCATTTTATTTTTATTTGTCATATTTAAGCTGCCCAGTCACCTATTTGACATAAGTGGCTATATAATCAATCAATCAAACCAACAAACAAATAAATTGATGGCTACTAAACCTGATCATTATATATTCTCTCCTATATCAGTTATGCTAATCAGTACTACTTGCTGAAGAAGTAGTAAGTAGGAGTAGTCTAGTACATAATTCATAACGTTTCTTGTCAGAAGAGTTCTAGAAAAAATTCAGTTAAAATGAAATTAGAGAAAAGAGTTCCAGCAGTTCTGTATTTGCTTGGTTTTACAGTAGTTTCATCTTAAAAGAATTTTAAGCAGGATGATAAGCTTATGTAATTTGACCCAAATGTGTTACACACTTTAAAGATGCCTCTGCAGACCTAGATGAGCTCACAGATACTGTAACATCATATGTTAGCTTCTGCGAAGACTTATGTGTACCAACAAGGAACCTGAAAATATATAGCAACAATAAACCTTGGTTCACAGCTAAACTTAAGCAGCTATGTCATTCCAAAGAGGAAGCCTATAGAAAAGGTGGCAGAATGCTATACAACCAGGCCAGAAACATATTAACAAGAGAGATCAGAGCAGCAAAAAGAAGCTACTCTGAAAAGTTAAAGAGTCAATTCTTAGCAAATGAACCAGCAAATGTGGAAAACGCTAAAAAACATCACTGGCTTCAGCAAACCTTCTTCCCAGGCAGAAGGAAATCAACAACTAGCAGATGACCTGAATGTGTTTTACTGCAGGTTTGAAAAGAAACTACAGCCACCTATCTCCACCCACATCTCAAACACACCCACAACAGTCAAGCCTCCTATAACTGGCCCCAATCCATTGGGCTCACAACCTCTGGTGATCATAGAAAAAGAAGTGCAAGATCTATTACACGGACAGAAGCCAGGAAAAGCACCAGGGCCAGACAAGATAACTTCTTCTTGCTTAAAAGTCTGTGCTGACCAATTGGCCCACGAATCTTCAATAAAGAAGATTCTAGAGATGTGCTATGTTCCTTCCTGCTTCAAACGTTCTACCTTCATTCCAGTGCCAAAGAAGCCTTCCATCAAGGAATTGAATGACTACAGACCAGTTGCTCTAACATCTGCAGTTATGAAAATCTTTGAAAGGCTTGTGCTGTCCCACCTGAAAACCACAATGGATCCGCTGTTAGATTCCATGCAGTTTGCATACCGAGCAAATAGATGACAGATGACTGTTAACATGGCTCTGCATTATATCCTACAACACCTTGAATTTCCAAATACCTACGCAAGGGTCCTCTTTGTAGACTTCAGTTCAGCATTCATACCATCATTCCAGACACTCTTCTAAGTAAATTAAATCAACTAGCGGTACCTGAACACACTTATAAGTGGATCATAAGCTTCCTAACAGACAGGAAGCAGCAGGTGAAGCTAAGCGGAATCACATCTGATACCTGTACAATCAGCACAGGGGCCCCTCCCAAGGTTGTGTGCTATCTCCACTTCTCTTCTCCCTATACACTAATGACTGCATCTCAAATGATCCAACTGTTAAAATACTGATGTTTGATGATGACACAACAGTGATCGGTCTCATTCGAGACAATGATAAATCTGCATACAGACAGGCAGTTATACAACTTGCCTCGTGGTGTAACTGAAACAATCTGGAACTGAACACACTCAAAACCATAGAAATGGTGGTAGACTTTAGAAGAAACCCTCCCATACTACCACCTCTTACAATACTAGACAACACAGTATCAACAGTAGAGACCTTCAAATTTCTAGGTTCTATTATATCACATGACCTAAAATGGACACCTAACATCAAAAACGTTATCAAAAAAGAACAACAAAGAATATTCTTTCTGCGCCAACTCAGAAAGCTCAAACTACCCAAGGAGCTGCTGACAAAGTTCCACAGAGGAATTATTGAATCTATCATCTGCACCTCTATAACTGTCTAGTTTGGTTCTGCAACCCAACAGAATAGGCACAGACTTCAGAGGATAATTAGGACTTCAGAAAAACAATTACTATCAACCTGCCTTCAATTGAGGACTTGTATACTGCACGAGTCAAAAAGGGCTTGTGAAAATATTTACATATCCCTCACATCCCAGACATAAACTGTTTCAACTCATTCCCTCAAAATAATGCTATAGAGTTCTGCACACCAGAACAACTAGACACAGAACAGTTTCCTCCCCAAAAGCCATCACTCCGCTGAACAAATAATTCCCTCAACACTGTTCAACTATTACAAAGTCTGCACTACTATTACTGTTAATCTTCTCATCACTCCTTATCACTCATCCCCTCCCACTTGTGACTGTAGGACTGTAACTTTCTTACAATTTATATTGACTGTTTCCTAGTATGATTTGATGCTGATTGTATCCTATGACTATCATTAAGTGTTGTACGTTATCATTCTTGATTCTTAACAAAGGTATTTTCTTTCATGTATACTGAGAGTATTTACACCAAGACAAATTCCTTGTGTGTCCAATCACACTTGGCCAATAAAGTATTCTATTCCAGCGGTCGCCAACCAGTGGGCTGCAACCCACTGGTGGGCTGTGAGAAAATTTTGGTGGGTCGCAGAGAAATCTCATCCCCAGAGCACCCCCCCAAAGCAATTAATCCAGTCTGTGCAGCAACACAAGGCTGCTCAGCCCACATGGTCTGCGGGAACCCTCCCCATCCACTCACTCCTTACCCAGCAAACTTGTCTGCTAAGTTGCTATTTTTCCTTTTTCTGACCATCATCTGTTCTGCTGCACTGGGAGATTTAGATTAGCTAGGAAGCAGGAAATGGTTGTATTTCTTGCTTTCTAGCTAAGCACAACCAAACCTCCCTTAGGATTGAAGGTTTGTTTGCAAGCAAAGTCAGTGCAGACTCACGGCAAGCAAATTTGAGAGACTGAGCTAGGTGATGGTAGATAGATAGATCACTGAATGATTCTGTGAGCAACTCAATCTGTCTGCTTTGCCTGATTTTGGATTAAAGTTGCTCTTTTTTTATAAAAAATTCAATATTTATAATATTTACATACAAGCCATGCCTAGCCAGTCACATGACCACCAAGCCACACCCACAAATTAGGCCAAGCCCACAGAACTGGTTAGTGGTCCCTGGGATCTAAAATTATGAGTTTGGTGGTCCCTGAGGTCCAAAAGGTTGGCGATCCCTATTCTATTCCATTCTATTCATATGATTATAGGCACCCCACAAATCAAACTTATTTTTATATCAAGATTTATGATTATAAAGTGACAAAAGAGAGCAACCTATTTAAATTTGTTATTTCAGTATGAGCCACAGGTTGATCTAAAGGGAGAACACTAACAGGGAAAATAGGTTACTCACCACTATATTTTCATCTATCTTTATATAGAAAATAGAATGGAAGGAGATTTAAAATCTGTTGGATTATAAGATTTAATAACCACCAAACTGTTTTCCTTTTTTTAATATAATTCATGCTCTCTATTATTTAAGGTCTGGTAACTGATCAAATTTCATAACAATCAAGTTATACAATATGCAGTTGTATAAAATAGCACCATTATTTTCTTAACCTTCGAAGTGCAGTATAATATTTGCACCATATCCAACACAAGTAACAGGAGAATTTTACTGCCTATAAAATAAACAGTGATGTTTTTATTCAGCATAGCATACTGTACATTTTATGTGAAGCAGAGAAAGCAGTGCAAGAATATCTAGCCAAAACTATAGTCATGCAATCCAGTGGTTTTAAACAAGAATTTTGAAAAGGTTTGCCAAAGATGCTTTGGAACAAGTAGAAGAGGAAACAAAGCACCTGTATATGTCATTAAGGCAGCCACAGAGCAATATATTTTCTGTTTCTGAAAATGAATGGACAGTTCCAATATATCATAGAACAAGAGCACATTATTCATTTTCTAACTTTCCCTTCTGTGTTAGAAGTATCAAGAGGTCCTTGTTTTCACATGTTTACTAGTATACATATCCAATTTTCAATATTTGGTCGCCTAATTCCCCTTTTCTTACAATAAACCTGATGGAGATTTTGTGTGAACCTACCTTTCTCAAGTGTGAGCTGGTTAGAGGCTTGACACATATTTTTCACAAGCTATTTCCAAGACATCTAAAACAATACTATCAGTCTTGTAACAGATTTTACAAAATTTGAAGAGAGGTGCTTTGTTATGTTCCCTTGAGTTGTGATGCACTGCTTTCCACAGCCCTACTATATGAAATCTTCAGCAAAATAAATTAAAAATATGCTACATATTCATAAAATGGGAACAGAATGCTGACCTAGAACACTCTGTTCCCAAAATAACAACCTCAAAGATATAATTAATTCTGGATTTAAAATATTTAAATAACTACTCATCTAGAATGGTTGACTCCATTGTGGCAATTTATATTTCCTATCTTGCTATTGATTAAGATAATTGCCTAGAGCGATCAATGCTGGAATGGAGGTTGTCGGCAGGTATCTTTGCGATGGATATAAAATTAGACTAGGATATTATTTGAATCCATGTTTTTTTGATGGCATAATGTATCACATTAATCCAGAAATTTAATTTATTAAGTAATCTATGTAGAAATAAACAATAGTATGTTGTACTAATATAGCCAATAAATCAGATTATGAGCATAAGGCAAAGACAACAAAATATTGGCAATTATGTATTACTTGTTTCCTCCACCTTACAAAGCTCTACATCTTGGGTCATTGTCCCTTTACACGAGATGGTAGATGTCATCCATTTCTTTTTTTTTTTTTTAAGAAAAAAAATAGAAAGCAGTTGTTCTTATACCTTCTTAATTAAATGTTCTAGGTAGGATATAGTATGAAACCTTAACATAGCAGCTCACTCTACATTGAATAGCTTATCCAGTCTGTGTTCTTTCTATAATTTTTTTCTGCTCCTGGAACAGATTTTCTGGCATACATCTTTGGTGACGAAGGAAAGCTCTTCCAGAAACAAATTTCAAGAAGCCCTGGGATAGCAATGAGAGAAAGTAATATATACTGTAAGAATTGGGAAATCTCAGTTTAGATCCTTGGAGTCAATGAGGTAGCTTAACACGTCTATTTCAATTCATGAGGCAGAGATTTCTTATTCCAAACATCATTTTGCAACAGTATTTGCTTTTCTTCTTTTACTATTGGCAGTTAGAGTATGAAAAACACCAGCAGAAAACAATTTTCCCAGAGAAAATTTTATATTTTGGCTAAGAATCAATACTAACTTAATGACACATAATTGACCTGGCTTTAAAAATTCAATGGTGGGGAAGGGTCAATCTGGTTGTTTTCCTTTTGACAAACATGCAATTTAATCAAATATATATGTACTTTAAAGCAATTTGCTACGAAGTAGATTGGATTGCTTAGTAATCAACTAAACACATAGCAGTGATTCTCAAACTTGGCAGTTTTAAGATGAATGGACTTCAACTATTAGAATTCCTAATCAATAGATTGGCTGGAGAATTCTGGGAGTTGAAATCCAATATCCTCAATTTAGTAAGGCTGAGAAACACTATTTTTAGTATAGTCTTACAAATAGTCCTCGAGTTATATCCACAATTGAGCTCAACATTTCTATTACTAAGCAAATCAGTTGTTAAGTAAATGTTGCCCCATATTATGACCTTTCTTGGCACAGTTGTTAAATAAATTACTGCAGTTGTTTAGTGAACCATTTGCTCATTAAACAAATCTGGCTTTCCCCACTGACTTTGCTTATTGGAAATTGGCTGGAAAGTTACAAAGAGGGATCGAAGTCTGTGGCACAGTGCAACTTTTGTAAATACATGCCAGTTGTCTAACGTCCAAATTTTGATCATATGACCATGAGGATACTGCAACGATTCTAAAATAACTGAAAACTGATCATAAGTCACTTTTTTCAGTGCTATTATAACTTCAAATGACCACTAAATGGTTGTAAGTTGATAACTACCTGTACTTCATTATATAGCATATGTGTAACTAATAGAGTTGTACATATACAGACAGGTGTTTTAAAACATATTGAATTCCTGTCTTCCAGTTCTTAAATAAGATACTTTTTCTAAAGTCTCTCCAGTAGTTGTGGAGGGCAGTTATACAATCTGGAAAAAGGAACTGTCATTATTTATAGATATTTATAGATATATCATTAGTTCTTTTTTTTTCAACTCATCAATTTCTGTCCATTATAACTTAATGGAGCAAACATAATATTTATTAGGAGCATGAGAAACTTTGTAAACAATTTTGAAAATGAAAAAGAAGCATTACTGTGCTTTTACCATTTTAAAGCCTGAAGTTCTAATATATCAACTCTAATTCTCACTTGATTGTGGTGAAGAAAATCTTAAACTGTCTTGATCTTACAAGTCTATAGATTATTTATTTATTTATTTATTGAATTTATATTGCCGCCTATTCGCCTATGACGACACAAGGCAGCTTACAGAATATAAACCCACATTTAAAACAATAAAAACTAACAAAGAATCCAATAAATTAATATAGTACATTATAACAAAATCACCCCCCCCCAATTCCCACCCCCTGCCCTGATGACAGCAGATCACATCAGCCATTTAATGGGCTCCATCCTGCTCTGGGTTCTCCAGGCCCACTGGCAGAACCAGGTCTTCAGCGCCTTCTGGAAGATTATTAGAATGGGGCCATTCTAATGTCTGGGGGAATGACGTTCTAGCCACCATGCAGAAGGCCCTTTTTCTGGGTCCCACCAATGTGTATTTCCCTCAGGGATGGGAACTGCAAAATTCCCTGCTTCCCTAGGTTAGGTAAATGTGACTGGCAGGAGTCAGCCCCTCAGATAGCCTGGTTCCAAGCCATGAAGGGTTTTAAAGGTGACAACCAGCACCTTTAATTGCACCCGGAAGCAAATTGGCAACCAATGCAGCTCCCACAGGAGAGGTGATACATGTGCACACTGGGGTCTGCACAAAACCATGTGGGCCACTGCATTTTGTACCAACTGGAGCTTCTGAGTGTTCTTCAAGGGCAGCGCAATGTAGAGTGCATTGCAATCGTCAAGACAGAAGTGACTAGGGCATGAGTGACTATGAATAGGGACTGTTGGTCCAGGAAAGGGCATAACTGGTGCACAACCCACAGTTGTGCAAAGGCCCTCCTGGCCATGATCACCACCTGCTTTTTGAGTAGGGAAGCATGAGTCCAGGAAAATCCCTAGATTATGTACAGGGTCTGTTTGGGGAAGTGCCATCCCACCCAAGACCAAAGGTGGCAATTCTGAGCCAATGAACTCCAAACCCAGAGCCATTTGGTCTTGCAAGGGTTTAGTTTTAACCCATTGGTTCCTATCTAGTCCCTAACAGCCTTCCAGGCATAATGTTCAGTTTTTGAGATAACCCAAATTTCCAAGCTCTTAATGGGAAAACTGAAGACAATTGGTAAACAGTGAGAGTATATATTACTAATATGTAATTATGAGCTTTAAATATTTTTGCTAGGATGTTCTTGGAAAAACAGAATAACTTCTGTTGGCCATAACTTCAAAACAAAGATAGCAGTTCCCTTCCATTCTAATGTTTACTTAATTTCCCCATATTTTGACAATTCCTTTGATAAGTAAATGTTTTTCTTTTCTTTTTAAAAAAAATATGATATTGGGTTTTTCTTCTAAGGCAACACAAATAAATTGAAACATAGGAGCCTCTGTGGCGCAGTGGTTAGAGTGCAGTATTGCAAGCTACTTCTACAGCCAGCTGTCTACAAATTTGGCAGTTCAAATCCCACCAAGGTTGGCTCAAGGTTTACTTGAGATGAGTAAAATGATGACCTAAATTGTTGGGGGCAATATGCTGACTATATAAATCGCTTAGAGGGCTGTAAAGCAGCAGTCACCAACTGATAGGCTGCAAGAAATTTTGGTGGACCGCAGAGAAATCTCACCCCCAGAGCACCCCCCCAAAGCAATTAATTTAGGTTGCGCAGAAACACAAGACTGTGCTGCCCACATGGCCCATGGGAACCCTCCCCGCCCACTCACTCCTTACCAGGCAAACTTGCCTACTAAATTGCTATTTTTCCGACCATCAGCTGTTCTGCTGTGCCAGGAGATTTAGATTAGCTAGGAAGCAGGAAATGGTTGGATTTCTGCTCTCTAGCTAGTCTTTAGACATTCAGCTCTGCTTTTTAAGCAGAGCCGAACCTCCCCTAGGACTGAAGGTTCTATTATTCAGTGCAGACTCACGGCAAACAAATTTTATGTGACATACTGAGCTAGCTAGCAGATAGATAGATCACTGAATGATTCTGTGAGCAACTGAATCTGCCTGTCTGCTTTGCCTGATTTTGCTCTTTTTTATGAAAAAATAAATATTTATATAAATATTTATAATATTTACATACAAGCCATGCCCAGCCATGACCACCACGCCACACCCACAAATTCACATGACCACCACGCCACACCCACAAATTAGGCCATGCCCACAGAACCAGTTAGTGGTCCCTGGGATTTAAAATTATGAGTTTGGTGGTCCCTGGGGTCCAAAAGGTTGGCCACCCCTACTGTAAAACACTATAAAGTCGTATATAAGTCTAAATGCTATTGCTATAATCAATGTTTTCCTGCAGAATCAATTTTATAAAGGAATTCCAAAATTCCAATATAACATTAGTTTGATATCCATATATCTGAGATAGTATCTGTTACATTGTGTTAAGACATGATTTAACTAAGACTGATCACCACTGTCTAGGCACTATGAGTGGCAAGAATATATTACTGGTTTTATTAATAGAATACTGAATTGGATGATAAACTAACAAAAACTCCTTATATTTAAAATTATACATCTTTGAAGGGGGTGTCTCCACCTATCTCTGAGAGATGGAATTTATATTTGAACAATGCAGCTGAATGCATAAAAGACTTTATACAGCATATGGTAGAGGAATAAGGAAGACTCTTCAGCAAAGGCGGCTCTGTGGGAAGGCAGTAAGAACGATGTGCTAGTCCTTCCAGACAGGAGAATGCAGAAATGAGGTTTAACATTCAGGCTGTAAAAAGTTATCTAACTGGAAGTGTAAGTAACATGTTGAAGCTATTCATCAGAATTTCTGTGAAAACAGGAATAAAGCAGGATGCCCATGGAGTTTACCCAGAATAGAAGTCTGAAGTCTGAGCAACCAGTTGAGCAGACAAATGAAATACGGATAGCCAGGACTGTTATCTATTTGAAGTGGAAACTCTTCTTGTTATTTTATTGAACTGTAAGGCAACTGTAAGAGGAATACATTTTGCTGAACTGAAGGTAGACACTTGAATGCTGGAAACTTTCCAACTCTGCATTCAATAATTTACAAAATGTCTCCATCATCTATATGAATAAGTTTGCTTACAAAATTAAGTAAAATCGTGCACCCAGCCCACTCACTAGGCATAAGAAGTAAAATATCAAGGGGATCTGTTCTTCCTAGTTCCATTGTCAGTTCTTGCAAAAGAGATGCTATATATTCTGACAACTACAATATCTAAAATTGATAGAAATACTAATTTTCTTGTTTTTAGTCTCACCAATGTTGCCATCTATTTCTTACCTTATTACCATTACACACCATAGCCTCTTTGTTCATATATTCAAAGTGACACTACAAGTTACGCTCCTTATTTATTCATGCTAGAAGCATCACAATTAAAATAAGGCATACTATATAGAATAACATTTAAAATATAAATTACAAGATTAAAATATGTACAAATTAAACAGATCTTGCACATAAACTAGCAACATTGCATTCTGTCATTGTGCTGTCCCAGCCAGTCTATGGGAATTGGATAGTTACTTAGGAATTGTGAGCTGTCCCTTAACAGAATGCATCATGGTAAATGTAGTTAAAGGTATCCTGGGAAATATAATTCATGTCACATGGCCACATCTGTAATCCTGATTGGTCACTAAATTGATCCTCGATGGGTTGGGGGAGTTTCCTCCATTCTTGCCTGGACTCATGAACTCATAGCAGCTTCTTTCTATCGCTACGAGATGGGTTAGGAGATAACCATCTTTTACCTGCAAGGCTGATATACAAAGCATTGGTCATTAAAGAAGAATTTCATCACAAATGTGAGTTATGTGGATACCTGATGTACCAATAAATGTACTTTGTTATGGATATTTTGTGGAATTTATCTATCTGCATCTGCACAGCTACAAATCTACCTCTGTGCAGGAGACAGAAAAGTAAAAGATGAATCCTAGCCCATCAGAATAAAATTGTTAATTTGGATTTATGATAGAGCAAAGTAATATTGAAGCCAGGAGTGAATATGCAATGTTAATATAAACCTGCATGTCTCATCGTCTCTCTCTCTCTGTAACCATCGGAACTTTTTACATGCTGTGGATGTTGGGAGGGGCTGGAGTTCCCCACATGTTACAAACAAAGGGATCTTTCTACCCACCCATCCACCCTCTTCTCTGCTCAATTTGTCTTCCTGCTATCTCAGAGACTCCATTTGCATAATAAGGAGAGTTAGAAATTCCCCAGTTCTCAAAGGATAATCAAACCTCAGTTGGAAAGTTTGAGAAATCTTATTTGTATTTTTAAATGGAAAGAAAAGCTGATTCTGCTGTGCTCATCTGGAAGGGAGACAAAGCCATAAAGTAGACCCTTTCCATCCAATCTACAACTGATAAAGATACATCGTAATTCCAGGAAGGGGCAAATTCCCCCTCCTTTTCTCTTTAGCAAAAGAAATGCTATGTCTCAAATTACAACTCCTAACTGGGAAGAGTCAATTTGTAAAACAAAGGGAGGAGCCAGGTTTTACCATCTGCCCGGCTTCTCCCCAGTTACTACCTACAAATTTTTTTTCAAACAAATATGAAGCTACAATTCTCAGCAACTGAAGAGAATTTGCTCCTTTTTTTCTTCCTTCTGAGACAAGAAATGCATTTAGATAGCCATTCGAATCAAAAGCTTCCACAGGACATCAGTAATTAAAATACCTCATCACCATAGAAATGGATTGCCCATGAGATAGAAGCTCTTTACAAATGCTGATTTCTCTGCCTCCCTGTACAACTTTTAAAAAGCCTGCTTGGCTGCTGGGAGGAATTCCCCCCTCTTTCTCTATCCAACCACAGAGGCAATAAGAGAAGCCTCTCCAGCTATTTTTACAACTTCTCTGGCCGGTTTTATTGGGGCTATAAATCTAAGCTCCAGCAAATAAGCTATGTGAACACAGAGCAATTTCTTTTCCCTCATGAAGCATACAGTTTATCCATCTTATTTCTAAGCTAGGAAAATTTAAGCATAACAAGGACTGCAAATAGCCCTTTGAACTGTTGTACTTGTTTGCTTAATTCTTCTTCCATCGAGTAAGCAATAAATACCTTTGAGACCCAACCACCCCAGTCAACAGGCAGAAATGGCCAAAGTGCAGGCCAAATTGGAGTTGGCCGAACGGCAAAGAGAAGCCACAACAAGGATGGCACGTGCCACAGCATGGTGGAAGATGGCCAACAATACCTCCCTCCAATTCAACCTCGAAGAGTTGGGAGAAGAGAGTCCAGATACACAGGTCAAGGCCTACGTGAATGAGCAGCAGTTGCTTCGAAATGAGCAGGTGCAACAACCTCAGTTGCCTAACAGTCTCCCACAATCAGGAAAGCACAGAGATGAATCTCAACCTCAGACTTTACATGTCAGTTCCGCTACTGGCGTACAACCTAAAATACGAGATTCACTTCCCTCTAATAGCAAACCTTCCCCAACTGATGTTGTATGTACTAAGGTTCGAGATTCTCCTCCCAACACTAGCATCCCTCCTCCAGTGTCTCATGGCCTGTCAGGTGAGCAAATTAGCCCACCAGTGCTCACAACAACTTCTCGACAAGTTGCCATCAACGACAACTGCCACACTCAATCCACAGGCAGCAGCATTCCTGCCACAACCTCCACAAGGTAACCGTGCCCAGCTTACACAGCAGCGTGACACTCGACCATCACCCTCAGTATGGGAGAACAACATCCTCCATAAGTACTGGGAGGAAGACTACAACCCGTCGTTGACTTACAACCCGAACCTATCCTATGAGAATCCAGGGGAAGAACCCTCTATGTCAGTACCTCTCCCCAACTCAGCAAATGCTGAAGATTACTGGAGAAACTTGGCTGTACAGAGTGGAAAGCTAAATTTGCACGCCAACAGAGTTTGCAAATTCTCTGACAAGCCAGGCAGTGAGTTATCTAGTATGGAAGAAACTTTTCCTGCGCCCCGTTCAGACAGCATGCCTGAACCCTGCTGAAATAATCAGACACTTGATAGCATAGCTAGGGCCACAGTCTCCAACATACCGAGGGCACTTTTGGCATCCCACTTAGACGACCCGGTCACTGCCCTATGGTTATCATGAAAAAGGCTTGACGAACTGGATGGCGCTTCCGAGGACATAGAAGCAACACTCTTGGATAGCCTCAACAGATTTCCTAAAATTCCTATCGACCAGCCTCGCCGAATCATTGACCTCACTAACATACTTGTCCAGCACAATGGGACCCCAACTTACCGGGACTCGCCTGTCTCGATCATGTCAACACACAGAACAAAATTGTTCAAAAACTTCCGCAGGTGCTAATTGAAAAGTGGCTCCAGTTGACTGACACCTTCACGGCCAAAGGTCGCCACTGCTTTATACCCTTCACACTTCTTGAAGAATTCATGTCCCACCAGGGGACAGTGTGCAACACACACTGAGCCCGTGGACTCAGAACTGTTAGTCCTCCTAATGACAGAAGATACAACAGCAACCATATATCACTCTCAGGCCCTATGCACACTACCAGGAAAAGACCATTCATGGTTGTCCATAATACCGAGATCGACTCCTCATCCACACACAGATGGGGAGAGAACTCATCTGATATAACCCACCTTAGTTCTCCGAACACAAGGAGAATACAGTTTTGTCCTATGCACAACACTTGTCACTCGCTGAACAGCTGCACTGGGTTTGCAGCGAAATCATTGACCCAACAAAAAAGAATTGCTAAGAGAGTACCAATATTGCTACAAGTGTTGCGAATCCAGACACCCGTCCAAGTACTGCACAGCCAAGGTGCAATGCAACTTATGCAATAGTGTCCAGCACCCGACCGCACTACATCCAGACTCCAAGCCGCCAGATACCCTGTAACCCTCTTTCGGACAAGAGGCCTCAATGTAACACATTCTGTAACACAGAAGCATGCAGGGGTTCTCGGCAGATTGCCAAACTGCAACCAAAACCACAGATGAGTGTCAACTGCACAGCATTGTGCGCTGACTCACCACACCCTCGTTCATGTCTTTCCATCTGTTTAGCCAAAGTGTACCCTGAAGGACGCCCTGAAGAGGCCGTGAAAATGTATGTGCGGATAGACACTCAAAGCACCTACACCCTGGCCAGATCCGCATTCTTCAACCTCTTTGAGGTGCAACAGGCCAAATTTCCCTTCACTGTATGAACGTGCCACGGACCAAACACGGCAGGGAGGAGAGCTACTGGATTTTGCATAGAGTCATTAGATGGAAGTACCTGATTCCCACTACTGTCCGTATTTGAATGCGATGGGATACTGAACGACCGCAGTCAGATCAGAACACTTGAGGTCATAAGTAGCATTCCTCACCTACAGCACCTGGCTCATCACTTTCCCGCTCTAGATCCAGAGGCTGATATCCTACTCCTGCTGGGAAATGTCCCACACACCTTTCTCTTCTCCGAATCAATCAGCAGCCACCAAAACTCCACTAGGATGGGGGATCGCAGGAATTGTCAGTGCTGCTTAGATGCAGGCTCCAACCCAGGCAAATGCCATCCATTCCAACCGACTTCCGATGCCCTTTAGCACTATTGAAAACAAGAATGATGTTCCAGCCTCAAAGGCCGCCGCCGATCAGTACACGTTCACTAGGACACCCTAAATGACCGCCAACCTCTAGACATCCACTAAGACATTCTACACAGGCATATGCCTCCGCAATATCCTTTCCAACAACTTTCCGATGTTCCCGATGCTCTTTGACACTGTGGAAGCAAGAGTACCGTTCCAACCCTAAAAGGCCGCCAGAAGCGACCACCAGATTTTCACCTTTGCCACCAAGACTACCTGTACACCCACCTCTGACACCAAAAGTACTTGTACACCCTTAAAAGGCTGCCAGAGGTGACCAGCAGACTTGCACCAAGACGCTGAACTTGAAGATTGAACCTCAAGCTTTGCATTCTTTGCTTTGTTTGATGCTTTATTAATGTTTACTGTTTCTCTTAGTTATATAGCTAACTGTTTATCTTAGTTATATAGTTATTTGCTATTCATAGTATTACTGTCTACTGCTTATCTTAGTTTAGTTAATTTTTTTTCTCTTCTTTTAATAGTGGAATTTTCAATTCCAGGCGGGGAGTGTGCTATCCCAGCCAGTCTATGGGAATTGGATAGTTACTTAGGAATTATGAGCTGTCCCCTACATCACAGTAAATGTAGTTAAAGGTATCCTGGGAAATGTAGTTCATGTCATGTGACCATATCTGTAATCCTGATTGGTCACTAAATTGACCCTCGATGGGTTGGGGGAGTTTCCTCCATTCTTGCCTGGACTCATGAACTCATAGCTGCTTCTTTCTATCTCTACAAGATGGGTTAGGAGATAACCATCTTTTATCTGCAAGGCTGATATACAAAGGATTGGTTATTAAAGAAGAACTTCATCACAAATGTGAATTATGAGGATACCTGATGTACCAATAAATGTACTTTGTTATGGATGTTTTGTGGAATTTTGTATCTGCACAGCTACAAATCCACCTCTGTGCAGGAGACAGAAAAGTCACACTGCCTTGAGGTCCTCAAGTATACACTGATTAGGTTACAAAGACCAAGTATACATATGTGTTCGAAGAGCAGAAGCAATTGGATAGCCCCATTAGTTCAGAGTGTCTTTAGCTTGTGTTGTACCTGTGCACAGTCAATGATTCCATACTTTTTGGTTTTGGTCAGATCCAGGTGCAAGATCTGACATTGCTTCCATCCAGTGTTGGTTCCTTGAAGTTTTCCATATATCCACTCTGCTTTCAAATTCTTCAAAGTCTTTCATCAACCTAAGGAAGCTTTTCCTGAATTTTAGCCTCCACTGAGCTGATTGTAGACCCATAGACAAGATGTTGTCTAGATATTAATTGATTCTCTCTCTGTATACTACTGCTTCTCAGGCAAATATCAGGTGAGGTGATGACAGCTAGGTGGTAGATATTATCTAAAGAGGTAGGTTTAAGCATCCAGTAATAATTATGTTAGCTTCATTCAGAGCAACATCTCCTATCCCAGCATGTGCTGATTTATACCAGACTGGGCAGTGGTATTTGCCTGCTGAGTAGCAAAAAGCTAGAGCTGTTTCCTTAAGGACCCTTGGTTTGGCACCCCAAGTAGAGCTCATTAATTTGCTGAGGATGTTATTTCATCCACTCACCTTCAGTTTAGTGAAGGCACAGTTTAGTGCTACAGTGCTGCTTATATGTTAGGGCCCTATCTAGAGTAGATTTAGGGCTGTGGCAATGCTCCAATAATGCCCCTTTCCATATAATATTCCTAGCAGCCAGCTTATTGCGAAGATTGAAGGCACATACCAGAGTTTCTGCTCAATTTGGTCTTAACTGATTATCACAATAGTGTCCAGTTCTACCAGGGTTTTAGTTAAGCATTGTTCAACCTCCACAAATATTTTTCCCTGTAAAGCCATTCCTGTATTGTCAGCATACATATAGTTATTAGTACCTTAAGGAAGTGGCTGATTATTGTGTTAATATTAAAAAGAGTTGAAGCAAATACTCTTATATTTTTATTATACTAATACTATTAAATTAAAATTAGATTTTAATTTATCAGACAGCTAGTTGAATTCTGCTTACTATAGAGCTAGATTTTAATACCATTTAGTAAGCAGAATCCAGCTAATAGTATTATACAATGAAATAACATAGTGAAGCAAGTTAAAGCTGGACCTACTGAATAGTTTGGCTTGTGATACTTTCTAATATAAAGTATCTCTAATAAAATATAGAAATCTGCTTGGCATATATTAGTTCATTTCAAAAAATTGTGTTCAACCCTTTGATATCCAAAATAATATAATGACAAGATTTTCTGTAATCATTAGCCAACATTTCTCATACCATTTCCACCTGTTGTCTTCCATATTAGCATTATTGGATTTCTAAGTTCCTTTTGCCCCCTTTCCTGCTCTGACATGAATTTCTCTACATATTTCCAACAAGCTACCAAGTAATGGAACTGCTATTATTGTGCTTGGAGAAGGTAGGTGTGTCTACAGGGGAGGCAGTAAAAAAATAAGTCAATAAGATGTATTTGATTTAAATACAGAAAAAGAGGGCTTTGATCATAGATGCTATTACAATATTGACATTTTGATTGCCATCTTAAAGAGACTGTAGGTTCTCAATCACCCAGGTCATGGTTGTCTCAAAAGTTCTTTTTTCAGGAGGCAACTGGACTTTGTTTTTTTTTCCTTTGAAGACATTTCACTTCTCATCCAAGAAGCTTCTTCAGTTCTGACAGGATAGTGGGGAATGGAAGAATTTATATTCCTTGCAGACATCTGGCCATTTGCATCTTTTTAGAAGGTCACTGAAGCACTTGGAGGTATTTATATCTGTGTCCTGAGGGTCACCTGAATAATGCTCCTGGTTCCTATAGTATGCAAGTTTTATTTTGTTTTTTCCCTGGAAATCCATTCCACACCATTCAAAGGGTTCATCCAAATTGTACTACTTCCAAAGTTCCAAAGTTAAAACTGTCTATTTCTTCAGTATCAGAAATAATCCCCATTAATGGATTACCCCTCCCCCCCAAACACACTACCTGTGATGCATTGAAAGGAGACAATGGCAAAACCAATGGAGAAAACCAAATATCTTGTCGATAACAATTGACCGAGTAGAATGGAAATAGCATTTTTTTCCCAGAAGTATTTGGTGCTCAAATACATACACTTTAACTCAGTAGGTACCGATAGTCCTCGACTTACAATCTTTCATTTAGTGGCCTTTCAAAATTACAACAGCATTGAAAAAGTGATACTTTTCCATACTTACAAGCATTCCAGCATCCCCATAGTCACACGATCAAAATTCAGGTGCTTGGCAATTGATTCATATTTATGACGGATGCAGTAACCCAGGATCATGTGATCAGCTTTCTGAACTTCTGACTGTTTACCTTAACACTGACAAGCAAAGTCAATGGGGAACCAGATTCACTTAACAACTTGTTACTAACTTAACAACTCTGGCAAAAAAAGGTTGTAGAATGATACAAAGCTCACTTCGCAAATGTCTTACTTAACAATTGAAATTTTGGGCTGAATTGTATCCATAAGTCAAGGACTACTTGTATAGCACACTGGGATTAATTTGATTTTTGCTTAAGTCTGCTAATTCGTAAACATTAGTTTATGACATACCATGGCTTAAAACTCTTTTATAAATCAGTAAGTTATTTAAACCTGTATGGAAAAGTTCCAGCTTCTGAAGAAGCCTCCCCACCCCCCAGCATTGGTATTTGTTAATTTTCAAAAACAGCTGTAACTGCAATGTGTTACTTGATGTTTTTCACATGTGTCCAATTTAACCTTATCATTTCTAGCCAGGACCTCAGTATGTATATATTAGAAGAAAGCTCTAATATAGAGATAGCGGACCATGGATAATATTCTGTGCTCACACTGTGGCTGCACTTTGATGATGCACTGAACCACAAACAATTAGCTAAATGTTTAGCCTAGGTTGTTGTATGAATTCATCCTCTGTAGTTAATTTACAGTTTAGCAAGGCTTGTTGTGCTGGAAGACAGGGTTGCTATGAGAATGTGGAACTATAGAAAGCTGCCCGTGTCCACCAAGGATGGCAACTGGCTCACGAGCTTTGCTGGAAAAATACAGCAATTAATCGAACAGGAAAGAGAGGAAGTCCTCTGAATGCTCGCTTGCGAAGTCACTTCGCGGCAGCGTTCAAAGAGAGCCGCCGCACTTACGTTGTTCGCGGATTTTTCACACATGCAAATTAGATACACAGCCGGGACCGTCCCTCACCCACTCCCCAAATCTGCCCTTGTTTCTTCGTGGGGCCGGCAAGTTAGAGGTCCCTCTTTGCACCTGTTCTTTCTGCTCTGTTTCCCTTCGTCTTCCCCGTCGCCGCCCTCCGCACTCGCTTCTCCGGGCGGCAGCGTGAGCCAGGCGCGTGGGCTGAAGTGGAATCGGCGGCAGATCCTCCGCCCTCCCCCCCCCGCTGCTATTTTTAGTAAATCCTTCTCAAATCGCCACGGCGGACTGAGAGCGCAAACCTCAGCCCCTCGTGGCTGTGGCGGTGGAGGTAGCGGCGGTGGCGAGGGCCACTCTCCGGATCCTTTCCCTCGCATTCCTTCCTTGTCGACCTCACCGCGAGCATCGGCTGGTTCTTCCACCTCCGCACCCAGGCTCGCCCGGGTGCTGGTTTACTGGTCTGGGCAGCAGATCGTGGGAAGCCCCTTCCGCCACAACCGGGATAGAGGTAACTTTTCCTCCCCCACTCTCCGTGTCCTAGACCTCTTGGCTGCACCACCAGAAGATGGCAGTTTGGTGCAGGTGTGCAAGTAAACGCATCCCCAATGGAGAGGAAGAGAGGATTTTGTCAAAATAATAATAGTAACACACTAGCAGCATCTGCAGAAATGATGGGATAACAGCAACGACGACGGATGGACAGATAAATGGATGGATGGACATTCTCTCCACCCCTCCCCATATGCCCGCCTTTAGATTACTATCAGCCCTCCGAGGGGACTCGTCTCCATCCCTACGAAGCTCAGTAGGGCGTACATACATCAGGGCGGGAGAAGCACCTGGCGATGCAGACCTGGTCAACTCTTTCCCGCCTTCCTATTGCCAAGTGGCTTCTATTTCGTGCGTATTTGGCTGGGGGGTGTCCGAACTAGAATTTCCTCGTAGTGGTCTTTTGCATAGTTAGGATGGTGCTCTGGGTTGAACGGCAGTGAAGCGTTTAGCTGCTTCTGCATCGGAGCTGGCAGCTTTTCACAAGGTTAGCCGGGAAAATGTCTGGGCGGGTTCTTTTCCCCCACTCTCCTATATCCAGCTATTTAAACAGATCGTCGGAAATCCATCCACCCCCACCAGCTCCACTAGCCCCCAAATAGTATCTGGGTTTCTGAGATTGGGTAGGAAGGTAAATTATATTCTTGTTAAAATGGCCTGGTCAATTATAAGCATCTCTGGGTTGTCCCCCTATGAAATTATCAAACAGGTAGAGGAACTTAGATGTGCACATCATATGTAGTGACAGGATACCAATCACTGGTTCAGAGTGGGCCTTTTTAGTTTGGGTAATTGCTTAGCTAATTAATAATTAATTTGGTTAATTACAGAGTTTGTGTTTCTGAAAAATTAAGGCTGCAATAATGAGAGGACAAGTGGAATTTGTTTTCAAGTTAGCCAGCATATGGTTTATCTTAAGTGCATAAGAGGCATTTCTAAAAATTAAAATGGAGGCATTATTCCACCAGGTTTTCATCTGCTTTATCAGGTTGGAGTCTTTCATTGTAGGAAGAAAAGAAAATTAATTTGCTGAGTTTGATTCTAAAGAAAATTCTATAGAACAAATGCCTGGACATTAATAATTCTAGCCCTAAAGAAGGAAAAAAAAAACTATTCTAGAGAGCTTAGAAATTATTCTTTGAATAGAAATATGGTTGTTTTGATATTCAGTGAATATTATAAATCTACTTTAAAAAACCCCAACATGATTTTATAAAGTTACAGAAAGTTATTGTATTTTAATATTGCAATATAGCAAACTTGTTTTTACTGAAAACAGATATATCTTTTCTAGAAATTTGAAACTTAAAAAGATTCTACTGGTACTTACATTTTAAAGAATTAAAATGTGTTAGATAAAAGAAATTATTTAACTAAATATTCAATACAAGAGGTGAAAAGGTCACCTCTTATATTTTTACACAAAACTAGATAATCACAAGAATTACATATACAATACATTTTTCCTTTTTGAAAAATGCTATTATGTCCACATGATTAAATATCACATGATTCTGTAGTTTAATTATTTTATTTAAATAAGTTAATTTATCAAAAAATATGAAAAAATATTAAGATAATATCAGCCTAGGCGTTAATGAGAAGAGTCTGGGAACTGCCCAGGGAGAAGAGATATTGACTGCCCGGAATTGAAAAAGTCCTAAACTATTGATAAAATAAACTATTGATATTAGACATACTTTATGCAGCAGATTCCCAGTAGGGTAAGGATATACTGTAGTCGAAATCTTATGCCCAGAACTGCCTGCAGACTTTTGTCAAGTTCTGTATTGCTTTTTGCTTCATTTCAAAGATCTTTCACAAGGAATCACTTAGGTAACAGCTTCTTGTACCCTTTCCCAGTGACCTGCTTTTTGGGAAACAGTGAAAGGAGGGTAATGGATGAACCAAAACATTTTTGAACATAGAATACTAAATATTATAACTATAATATTTTAATTTGTGGGTTGTTTAGATGTGTGCTAAATTTAGTATGGCATAAGCTGAAGTCATGGGCTGCACAATTTCCTTCCTTCCTTCCTTCCTCCCTCCCTCCCTCCTTTCCTCTTATTAAGAAAACTTTGCTTCTATTTTATATTGATAGCAGTTTTTTATGTTACCTAAACAAAATAAATTATAGTTATTGTTTAATTTTATTTAGGCAATAAATTAAGTTAAATGATAGTTTAAAATATCTCAAGAAACTAGAGTTGGAATTATATCAGTTTTTGTGTGGATTTAATATTAAACTAAGGTTAATATAGAATGGATGATGATATTGCATATGTAAATGAGTCTGAAATTTTCTGTGGCCATATTTTAATAATACATCATAATGAAGAGTTTCTTTTCCATAGAATACATGATGCTTCTTTACTAAGTTGATATGATTCATAGTAATTTGAATCATAAGTAATCATTGAAATGTAGGATAAGAATGCAATAAAAGAATCATTTATAGCTTATGAGTTTTTTAGGACCTAATTCTTATATCCTACACTTATAATTGTATATGCATATGGCTTTCAAATTCTTATGTAATGTAAAAAGACAAGAAATAATGTATGTTTCTGATTTTCTAGCCCTTGTTGCATATTTTCTAAAAATATGCTTCTCTGTAGAATTTATGAATGAATGAAGAGCCATTCAAGTATTTCCTAGAATTAATGCCTAGACGTTTGCAGATTTTAAAGAGATAGTTACATTAGTTTCTTACAGCAAAACATCAATTTTGTGATCATTTAAGCTTTTTGACCAGACTTTTTAACAAATGCATGGAATTTCCAGAGTTTTATTTCTATTATTTTTCTGAACTTTTGTGAGCCTGATTTCTGAGATAAAGTGTATAACTTTAACTGTTTTAAAAGTTTCATATAAGTTCTTATGAAATATTTTGGTTTAAAATTCAATAATATTCAATAAAATTTATATATAAAAACCTAGAAAGACACAATTTTAAATATGCAAAAAGAAAGGAATACCACATAAATGCTAGAGTAAGGGACATAGAGATAGAGAGATAGATATATAGAATGGAAATGTCATTCATTGTGCTTCCTCCAATCTTGTTGCTTTATACAAGGCCAACATCTTCAGATCTTTGCAGATGCATTAGCTATATAGCAGCAATCAGTATGGTGGCAATGATAGAGCTGATAGTATTGGTAATGATTGGATGGTTTGGAAGTGCTCAAAAAATTAAGTAACATAATTCCTTCCTGGCACTGGCAATATTTGACAGCAGTGGATTTGCTAAATTTACAAAAATGCCATATGTTGTACAAGCTTAATTTAAACACACCAAGTTTAAAGTCATCTATTGGACTTCAAGATTTTATATATTAACCTGATAATTGTTATCTGAGATTTTCTATCACATTATCATCAACAGTAAAAGCATTTTTTCAATGTTACAAAATTACCAACCAAGTAAGAGGAATTACTCATTATATTATGACAGAATCACATAGTTTTGCTGACTTCCTAATATCACCCAGTAATAAAAGTGATAATACTTTTATCTTTTCCATTTCTAAAATTGTGTAATCTAGGAATCTTTGTATGTTTTCATGTATAAATTTTGTTACTGAATTTAACCCAAAATACTTCATAAGAACTCATATAAAACTTTAATATCTATATCTATATATCTGTATGCATATGATCTCGATCTGTCTCTCATTCTTTCATCTGTATTTATATCTATATCTATTTGCTTAGAAGAAATTTGAGTTCATTGGGCCTTTTTTAAATAAAATAAAGTATATGCTTCTATTTGCTGTACATTTTAGCCATTATTTAATCATTGTAGCAAGAAATGTCAGCTGGAATAATTGATTAAAAATCTATATAGTAAAAATAACTGTAATAGAGTTAGATTTCTTGCCTTTAGAATTTCTACAGTATTACAGAAATTTTGCATTAGGTATTTTTGCATATTTCTATAAACCACTGAATTCCCAGTAATGACATAAAACTATTACTATGTATGTTATTATTTTTTCTTCCTTAAATATTATAAAAATTATTGCCAGTAGATAAGCAGTATGAAACCTTAGACAGTTACAGATTATAGACTAAGGGTGCAGATTACAGAGCAAGTTTCATTGAACTTAATGGAGTTTATTTAAAGTTGGTATATTTCTTTTACCTGGTTGTAAATGAGCTATATTATGAAGAATCAGTGGAACTGATTTTTAAGTATATTAGGCTATATGTTAATTAAAGTAACTTTTTGGTTTGAAAGACAATTTTAATTCTAAATTATACAGTATACCCACTTAGATTAATATTAATACTTCTGGCTAATCAGAGAATACATTCACTACATTATAAGTACATTTCCTTTGTTTCTAAACTAATTATTTTTCTTGATTACCTTAGTGGGTTAAATAGATATCAGCACACATAAATCCCAGAATGTGTCTTCCAGAGAAAACTCTAAAATAAATAGAAAACAATTAATTATAGAGTAAATATTACTTTATGCTTCCTTTCTCAGTGGAGTTACAATAATTTAAGAATTTCATTCAATATCTATATTTTTAAATGACTTTGTATTCAGTAAATATCAGATTTCAAAAATAATACTTCAAGATCTTAAAATCCCAATTTCTTCACAACTGTACTTGTCAGTTTTTTCTCCTAAGTATCAGATTTAAATTAAATTATATTATAAAGTTTATAGTTTTATTAGTAAATGGTCAGCCCCATGTCCTAATACTAGTGAACTGTGATAAATTAATAGTTGAAAACTGTAGTATTGCAAGTCTTGTACAAATACTATTCTTACTACAGTATACTAATATTTAAAGCAATATAAAAGAGCCACATCATTTTTCTGAGTTTGCATGAAATGATATGTATAGGAATCATTTTTGTATTCCAGACTTAATATACCTAACCCAATGTGGGAAAGTTATATAATACGTGCTGTGCATTCTGTTAAATATATAAAAATAGAGAAAATGTTAATTACATGTAGTATTCTTGACGTACACCATTAGATCCTTAGAAGGTAAAACTGTTGATTTTAGGCTTTGCTTTCAAAAGAGATGACTTTAAGGCAGATGTATAAAATATTTCAAAAGAAAAGTAAAGGAGTATTATTTGTATAATTAATTAATTGGATAAAAAATACTCAATTTATATCTGTATGAACGTCCCACCAATTGTTTTTAAAATTATATTTTAAAGCAGTTGGTGGAACATTCATACAGATTTAAAACCTTCTAATGTATATATTATATCATTAATAGTGTTTAGCTATCTATAATCTATAATTATTTGTAATTTAGGTAAACTGTTTTTTAAGTATTTCTACATTGCATACTGATTATATTAGAATATATAAAAGAGACGTATTTGATAAGGTTGACTCGCCTTCCATCCTCTCGGGGTAGGTAAATCGAGGACCCAAGATTGTTGGGGGCAATAAGCTGATTTGGGGGGGCCAAAAGCCCTACTAATAAGCAGGCATATACAATGGAATGAAGGCTATTGCCGAGCACTTAGCATGGTGCTCCATAGACTGTAAGCTGCCCTGATTCTTCGAAGAAAGGGCAGCATATAAATGTAATTAAATAAATAAATAAATAAATAAATATAACATAGATGTTTTTGTAAGCACTGGGATTTAAAGTTAAAGGATGAGCTTTAACTATATAATTAAAATAAGTATAATTTATTATAGTAAATATTTAAAATTAGTTTATATATTATGTATACATATTATTTTCCCCACAACAACACTATGAGGTGAGTTAGCCTAAGAGAAAGACTGGACCGAAGTTACCCAACTAATTTAAGCAAAGTTATTTTATTTTGCTTAAGTTATATTTAAGAATTTAATTGTAGATTCAGTGGTAACTTTTAAAGTCATGTCAATTCTTTACTGAGTCTTTCTGGATCTGATGATCTCCAGCAATGTTCTGTACAAAATTTAGTCCATATATTCATTGCCTTTATTCATTTATTTTTCCCTCAGTTTATTTTTATATTTTGAACTCCTTAAGGAAAGAGCGCTGTCAAACCTGTTATGTAAAAATGTCAGTTAAATATGCATAATACCACTGTGTCTATATATATTAGATCCTTATTTATTAATTCTAAAAATATTAATATAGTTGAATTCATAAGAATTTACATTTGAAAACATTTGATAGATCTTATGCATAATAGATAAATCTCAAATTGGAAACTGTTTCTAGCACTTTTTCTTTTTTCTTTTTCTATTTTTTCTTAATTTAACAGTAAACCTTTAGTTCCATTCAGTTGCTCTGACTCCACCCCATAAAAGGGATTACAAGGTCATAAAAAGAAAAAAAAAACCTCTTTTTAATTAACTCAATAATCACTCATAATCATTTTGTATAAGATTGTTGGCAATTTAATTTGACAAATTAAAATAAAATAGTTAAATCTAGAACATAAATCTCAGCCTGTAAAAACTTAAGATCGGCTAAAATACCACCTGCTTTAACAAAAGACATTATCAGCATTATCTTTTCCTATAATGTGCTGCCTTCATATCACTACGTTAAGTATGTTTTCATGTTTTTTCCTATCCTCTTATAAACTGCAATCATACCTGATTTTCTATTCATCATTGGGAGGAAAAAAGTGAAGGAAGAGAGGAGTACAAGAGGGAAAATTTTTGTTAGCTCTACTTACAAATATGGATTTGCCTAAGAGAGACTGATCAAACTTATTCAACTTCATGACTAAGCCAAGACTTGAACTCATGGTTTTCTGCTTTTTAGCCCTGGTATTTTAACCACTAGACCAAACTGGCTACCCTTAATTATTATAGTTTGTCACATAGTCCGCCAATCGTTCAGACTGGATTTGGCATTTTTATCCACCTACCAAGTCTTTCCCAAACACCCGGGATTGGCAAATGTGGATGTTTGATGGTTAAAGGTATTGTTGCAGAATGTAAGCTTTTCCAAGTTAAGCTGCCTTTTGCAATTGACTGATGATGATGATATCAATGCCAATGGAAGTTTAAGTGTTATTATAATTATAATTATTTATTGTGGAATTAATAATCTACAAACACTTTAGAATCTTCTTAATTTGCTTAATTGCAATCAATCTAATTGAACTAGCTTTATTGTTATAGGCATTTGCAGCCTGACAAAGTGGACAATGGTTTGGGAACATTGCTAGCTTGGAATATCTACAAAATTCTCTTTTATCAGGAAAATGATTTACCACCATCCCAATGCATCAAACATATGCAACTAGTAATATTTCTTAAAATTAATGGTTTTTATCATTCAATAAATTTGATTAAAGAAGACCTGATAAGAACGATGTTTTCTATTGCCAAAAGTGAAAAGTTTGTTTATTTATTTATTAGCTGCTTGCTTAGCTAGCAGTGGGTGTATAGCTGTTGCAGAGGCTCAGCCTCAAAAACATTTTCTGTGAGTACTAAAGTAGCCCAGAATAACAGTTTATTACAGCCTGAATGTATATATTTGTTTATTGAGGTTTATATGCTGTTTTATTCCAACAGTAGTTTGTCTTCCATTCTAACAATAAAATAGTTAATGTAATTAAAGAATTAAAGATGCAGCAGATGGAGGGAGAGGCACACGGCAAAGGCAGGTGGTCCTGAAATGCTGTGTGGGCCACAGGCAAACTGAGAAACTCGAAGACGAGCCTCCTGCAGCCACCTACCCACTCTGTACCACTGTCTCTCAGCTTGCCTGCAGCTCGCGCAGTGCATTGAGATCATCTGCCTCTACCACTGTCTGTTGTTTGGACAAGTAATCAACTCACCTGCACTGCGTGGGCTGTGCAGCTCCAGAGTGTGCTGATCAAGGGGCCAGTAGGCTGCAGCTGCTACTGGACAACATCAGTCCCTGCATTCTTGCTGCCTTTTGTGTGTGCGCTGGGGGTGAGTGGGCCACCTAGCTATATCATGTCCCAGCCATATCATTCATGTATGTATGTATGTATGTATGTATGTATGAATGTATGTATATTTTCTAAATGGTACATTATGGCAAACTGAAGGGAATAAAATAAATAAAAAATTTAAATAAGCAAATAGACTATTATACCAGCTTGTTAGTATAAATATTTTTATTTTGTAATATATATTCCCAAATAAGTATTTTTATTTCATCAAAGTTATATGTGTTTTTTAGAGTAGTGGTAATGTGCAATTGCAGTTCCAATTTTTGGATTATATATGGAATAAATATAAAGTTTTAATTTTTCACTCTACAACATATGATTATATATGTGTGTGTGTGTGTGTGTATACATACATACATACATACAGACATACATACATATATATATGTATATATATATATATATATATATATATATATATATATATATATATATATATATATATATATATATATATATATATATATATATATATATATATACATATATATATATGTATGTATGTCTGTATGTGCTCTGAGAAGCACAAGGCCGAAGACACAAGCCTGAAGATGATGAATGAGACTTCATCGAAACGTCGCCTAGATATTTCCAACTCTACGCGGGAGAAAACCCGAAGAACCAAAGATCCACATACAAATACCTGCGAAAATCTCCGAAAACATATATATATATATATATACAGTATATATACATATATACACAGACATACACATACACACACACACCAACATTTTTAAGTGAAAAATCATATCCAGAATATATAATGATCTCAGTATAAGTAGTCTTCAACTTATAACAGTTTATTTAGTTACCGTTCAAAGTTATGATGGCGCGGAAAAAGTGACTTATGACTGTGAAGTTTTTCACATTTATAACCATTGCAGCATCTCTATGGTCACATGATCAAAATTCAGACAGTTGGCAACTGATTCATATTTATGACAGTTGCAGTGTTCTGGGGTCATATGATCACTTTTTGAGAACTTCTGACAAGCAAAGTCCACGGAAAGCAAATTCAATCAATAACTATATTATAATTTAATAATTGTAGTGATTCACTTAACTGTGGCAAGAAAGATTGTAAAATTGGACAAAACTCATTTAATAACTATCTTGCTTAGCAACAGAAAGTTTGAACTCAATTGTAGTATTAAGTCAAGGACTACCTGTAGTGTGAAGTATTTTCTATGCAGGTTATATTGTGCACTAATGGGTATTAGTAAGTGGTATATCAGTAGCAACTAATGATGCTGGTGAAACGTACTTCTATGAATTAGATAGAAGTTTGATTTGGTTTTGGATGCCAGGTTCAAACGAGGTGCATATGATAGCATTCCCCAACCTTTGCACCTTGGCAGCTCAACTGGGGAGACGAACTAGATTATGCAAGTGTACGCACATGCAGCCCTTGGTGGGCTGGTGTGCACACATGCAAGTGCCCACCATACCGCTGCTCGAATAAGTTGAGCTGTATGCACTCTCCAGCCAGCCACTCACACAGCCCAATTCCAAATAAGTGATGGCCCAGTAATTAGCTGTGGCTCAGGAGTTGGGGATCCCTTGCATATGAAATTCATTTATTCTCTGGCTGGAATAAATTGTAAATCAGATAAAATTTTAAATTGGACACTTCAAACAACTTTATTAAAATTGTATTGATAAGGCCTTTATCTAACATAGCTTGTGCAATCATAAATTGATAAAGAACTACCCATGAATGTTTCTAAGTAAAGCATGTAGTTGTTTTTTTGTGTCTATTAATGCAATATATTAATAAATGTATATTATAAGGGCACAATTTATTGTTATAGAAGGGTATAGTAATATTGTAATTTATATATTGTTTGATTCTTCGTTATGTCATTAGAGCCACATTCTTGCCACTGATCTTGGCTCATATCACATTTAAAAAGGAGTCATAGCAAGAAGGCCATGATTATAATATTAGCATAGCATTTTTATTTTTAACATTAAGGCATATATGTTGAAGTAGTAATGTGTTACTATGTTTATAAAATTTTATTTTGTCTTTTTAAAATAAAGTTTAGAATACTATACCATCATTCCATAAAGTTGGCTACATAAAAACCAGTTTTTAAAAGTTAACCGGAAACAGATACTTTGCATCTTCTTCCCTTTTCTTTGGGGTGACTCATTCATTTTTATTTATTTATTTATTAAATTTCTATACCGCCCCCTCTCCCAAAAAAGGGACTCGGGGAGGTGTACAGCCAACTAAAACAGAAGCAGTATATTCAATTAAGGCTGAATATACAATTAACAGATATAAAACTGATAAAAAAATTTAAAATACCAAATTTTAAAACCCCAAAAATTGTTACTGGGCCAGGCCAGCCTGTTGAAAAAACAGGGTCTTTACTGCGCGTCGGAAGGTCTGAATGTCGGTAATGACCCATATCTCCAGGGGCAAATCGTTCCAAAGGGAGGGAGCCGGCAGCGACCAGGCGGCGGAACCCCGAGGAGGCCAACCCTGTGGGAGCGGGGAGGCTGTTAGTGGCAGCAGGCAGTCCCATAAGTACCCAGGTCCCGAGCCATGGAGCGCTTTAAAAACGATCAGTACCACCTTGAATCGGATCCGGAAGGCCACAGGAAACCAATGCAGCACGCGCAGGAGCGGTGTAACATGAGAGCTCCCCGGAGCTCCCAAGATCACCTGCGCGGCCGCATTCTAGACCAACTGCAGCCTCCAGACACTCTTCAAGGGGAGCCCCATGTAGAGAGCATTGCAATAGTCCAAGCGGGAGATGACGAGGGCAGAAGTGACCGTGCGAAATGCGTCCAGATCCAGAAAGGGCCGTAACTGATAAATCAGACGAATCTGAGAAAAGGCCCCCCTGGCGACGGCCGTAATGTGATCTTCTAAAGACAGCCGTATGTCCAGGAGGACATACTATGACTTTAATATGCTAATTAATTCTAGAGACATACTATGACTTTTTTTATTTAGTTTCTAATTCAAAACTCTGTTGGCTTCTATGCTTTAAATGGTTCCATAAGCTCCCACTTGAACAGACACAAATGGTTCTTTTTGGAGAATTGGATTCTGTAGTAATATACAGCCATCTTTTCCATCATTCTAATTCTCTCTTTTTTTGTCAGTGGCTAATGAAATGTATCAATTAATCTAAACGTTAATACATATGTTTACCAATGTAATATAGATGCATGTTATTAATATGCTTGTAAAAGCTTAATATACAATGTCAAGCAAAAATTAGCCTTCAACAGACTTCATTTAGTACCAACCAAAATGCTGCCATTTTCAAAATTAGAATTGGTTCTGAATGTTATAGTTGGAAAAATGATTAACAGTTCATATTATTTTATCTACAGTGTGAAGGGTAAACATCAGGGCACAATATCAATCTTGAAACTCATCAAACTGTGAGAATGTACACCAGCACAATCATTATGTCCAGCTGTTGGCTTCTTTTATTCATATATTGTTCCAATGTGAACAAAATGGTTATTTCCAACAACGTATTTTATTAAAATTCTAACGTGAAGATTCATATTGTAATTTGTTGTAATCTTTTCTTAAGTCTTTTCTAGATTTAGGCATAAGATAGCAACTAAGAAACATAAAAATTCATTTTAGCCAGTGATCCATATTTAATTAGCAATAGATAGTTGGCAGACAAAAAAATTACAGGGTTCCTTTGACTATATGGGAATTGAATTAAACACTGGCCTTATATTTACAGAGATCTGCATTGTTTTCTCTTTAAATTGTGTTTTGAGATTAGCATATATCAGTTATTACTTGAAATGACATTACTGCATGACACTTGATAATACCTGAGAGGCAGGTTTCCCCTTCTTCGATAATGCTATTACTGAAGAGAGCTTAAAATAATGAATTAAGTTAATTCATATTTGCTTCAAAATGTTCTGCCTGATTGTTTGCACAATTTTGACATCCTTATGGTAGATCGTTGTCATCTTGTCCAAATTCAATTATTGTGAACAGTGGAAAGGGCATTTTGGTGGTCTGAAATACCAATTCCTTTTGTGGCTACATAGATGCTTCAGTACTATATGTTCTTCAGAAAATAAAGTTTACAAAGCTCTGAGGAATGGTAGGGATAGAGTGATAATTGTGTCAAGTATTGCAAAATAATTTCTTCATTGCAAAAATAAAGTTCAGCAAGATAGGTAGTTAGCTTAATCTTCTGTAATGTTATTCAGAATCTTAAATTTATCTATTTCAGGGATTGATCATTTTAATAGAACCTCACATTGCAGTTGTTTCAGTAAATCTAAACCTTAGTAAACCTTTCATAACAATTGACTTATGTCAAATTCAATTCCTACAATTTGCTTTCATCACATTTATGAAAAAAATTATCCCCTGCCTAGAGAGATACTAACAGTAATTAAGAATTACAAAAGTACAGAATCCAGAAAGAAAAGCTTTAATGGGAATATTAAAGTTTGTTAGGATTAGACTGGCAAAAGTCAGCATCAATTCTAAGACAATTCTAAGGCAAATAGGCTGGGCCGCCTAGCAATAGAATTAAATATGATCTTGATGTCCTACCACTGACAACCTGAAGATAGCTAAGGGTATCTGAGAAACATGAATTAATATGAAATTGTTTATATCTCTGCAATCATGAGACTTATTTTCCCTTTCATTTGAGAACAGTGTTTCTTTCATTCTTTTTGTAATTTTTTTTAAGACAAACATATACAGACAAAAACATAAAAACATAAAACCATCTTTCAATTTCTTTACATCTTCACATACAGTGTGTCAGTTGGTTACAAATCTTTTGTGCTATCCTTTTATAGTCCTTACTCACAAGTTGTAAAGATTCTCAAATTTTCAGTCTAACAAATGCTTATATATCTATCAATTATTAATCATTCATTTGACTAAACTATTATTCCATCATTTCATATGAGATATTCTAGATTTTATTATAAATTTATACATTCATCCAATGATTATATATTTTGTATTATATTCTATATATATTAATCTTCTATTACAAAACTTCCTAGTCTATTTCATTACCATGTCTTTTTATCTAATCATTGATAAAATAAGTCCCATATCATATACAATTGTTCATCTTCTTGTTCTCTAATTTCAAATGTCAATTTACTCATTTCAACAGTCCATAATTTTCTTAATAACTTCCTTCTGCATAGGTATTTTTTCATTTTTCCAATTCTTAGCAATACAATTCTAGCCACTGTTAAAAAATTTACAATCAAATATTTCAATTCTTTATTGTATATTTCCGATATAATTCCCACTAAAAATATCTCTGGTTTAAAGTCTATGTGTTGTTTTATCATTTTTTCCAACCATGTGTGGATTTTAGTCCAATATCTTCTTGCGTCCGAATATGTCCACCACATATGGTAATATGTACCAGGTATCTGATGACATTTCCAACATTTATCCGATTTGTTCTTAAACATTCTCGCAATTCTCATTGGGGCTAGATGCCACCTGTAAAACATCTTATACAAATTTTCTTTATAAGCAGTTGACATTGTCATTTTATAATTTTGAGACCACAATTTTTGCCATTTCTCTAAATCAATCCCATATCCAAAATTTTTCCCCTAAGCAGTCATCATTTCTTTAATTTGTTCTTCCCCTAATTTAAATTCTAATAAATGTCCATAGAGTTTTTTAATTACCTTTTCATCAGTACCCATCAAAATTTTATCTAAATCAGTCAACTTATCATAGAAACCTTCTGTTTTAAGATCTTTATCAAATCAAGATTGTATTTGTGCATATAAAAACCAATTCATTTTTATACCTGGTTCTTCCAACGCTTGCATAGATTTAAGTTCACCCTTTTCATTCAATATCTCACCATATCTGTTTGTTCCTTTTTATAAGTTATTGGATAAGAAAAAACTTCAATAGTAGATATCCATAATGGAATTTTAAAATAATATTGCTTTTTTATCTTCTCCCAGTTTAAAAACAATGCCCCTCGAATATAATGTCTTCTAAAATACTCCTGTGTTTTAGTTCCCTTATATCAGAGGAAAGCATGCCATCCCAACAGCAAGTCATGTCCTTCTAAATTCAATAATCTACTGTTCCTTAATGCTATCCATTCCTTTACCCACATCAAGTTTGTCACCTGATAATATAATTCCCAATTGGGCAAAGTGAACCCTCTTATTCTTGTATCTTGTAACAGTTTAAGTTTTATTCTCACTTTCTTTCCCTGCCAAATTGTATTTTAACGCTATGTTGTTTAATCTTCAAAGAACTCTTTCCCTAATCTAATTGGAATTGTCTGGAATAAATATAAAATTCTAGGCAATACATTCATCTTAGTTCTCCCAATCAATGATAATTGTAAATTTTCCCATTTTGTCAAGTCTCTAACTATCTTTGTCAAGATAGTTATCCTCTTTCGGTGTACTACATCTTGCTGTTATATATATCCCTAAATACTTAACCTTATTTGTGACCTGGATTTCCAACTCCAACTCTTTCATTCGTCTTGCTAATATGTTCTTTGTTAATATCTTTGTTTTATCTTTATTTATTTTCAAACCTGTTACTTTTCCATACTCTTCTATCTTTTCTATTAATTTAGGTGCTGTTTCCAGTGGATCCTCTAATATAAATACCAGGTCATCTGCAAAAGTTTGCAATTTATACTCTTCCTTTTTAATTTTCATTCTTTTCATTTCTTTTTCTTCTCTAATGTTCCTATTCAGCAATTCTAATGTTAACACAAACAATAGAGGCAACAGTGGACAACCTTATCTAGTCCCTTTTCTTATATCTATAGAATCTGTTAACTCTCCATTATCATAATCTTTGCAGTTTGCTTATAAGATATCGTTTCTATGGCTTGAATAAATTTTTTACCAAAGCCCATTTGTTCCAATTGCAATACCATAAAGGCTTTTTGTGCATCTAAAAACATCAGAGCCATTTGCTTTTCAGGATGTGCCTCATAATATTCCAAAGTATCCAGAACTATTCTGATATTATCTTTAATTTGTTTCTTTGGCAGAAATCCGTTTTGATCAGCATGAATAAAGTTATTTAAATATCTTTTCAGTCTTTCTGCCAAGATTGAAGCAAAGATTTTATAGTCTGAATTTAATAGGGATATAGGTCTATAGTTTTTAACTTGCTATGGATCAGATAAAAGATAATCAGAGTTGGAAGGGATCTTGTAGGTCATCTAATCTACCCCCCCACCCAAGCGGGAGACCCTACACCGTTTCTGATAAATGGCAGTACAATCTCTTCTTGAAAGTCTCAAGTGATGGCGCTCCCACAACTTCCGAGGGCAAGCTGTTCCATTGGTTGATTGTTCTCACTGTCAGAAAGTTTCTCCTTATTCTCCTCTATTCTGCAGCGAGAGCCCAGGATGGGTAGACTCCTTCTTATGATGTCATTTAGCTGAGTCTGTACTAAGATATAAAAGCCAGCCCCTGGAAGAAACCCCAACTTTTGACTCCGCTTTTTTAGTCAGTAGCTGTGTCTCTAAAAGCGTCCCGATAGATAACACTAAACAAATGATCTTCAGGACTTTTTCCCTCACTTCAACAGCTCCCAGGGATCAGGGAAGCTGTTCTTCCAGGAGAGCAGAGCTCCCTCTCCTGCAACGTTGGGAGCAACGTTGCCAGAATGTTATGCAGGCAAGCTGGGCAGCGTCTTGAGACCTCCCCCATGCCTGCGGTTTAAGCGATCAGAAAAATGATTGGAAAAACTGATAACAGTGCCAGCCAGCTGATTGTGTGGGTGGCGGCTGTGCTTTCTTCTGCTGACTTCGCTCGGGGCTCCTTATAGCCTAAGGAGCGATTCTTTGATCTTGGAACCTGTTTCCCCTAGTCAGTGGCCATCTTGGATAGAAGCCTTCCACCACGAGGTGAGCGGCCATTTTGTAAGCCCGGGGGCCAATTATACCCTAAAGGACTTATTCTAAGTTTCTAAGCAGCTTCTTCCCAACTCAAGAGCTTTTCTTCTGCAAATGGATCAGGATAAGACTCAGGCAGAGTTTTCCCCCCAGTGGATCAGTCTCTTAAGCCCAATAAGAGAAAAAGATGTAGGCAGCGCACCCAATCAGTCCAGAGGGAGGTGGCTTCTAAAATCAGAGCCAAGGCTCTAGCTCCTAAGAAAGCAACTCAGGCTGAGTTGAAGGCAGAAAAGCGCAGACATGTGGCCTTAGAGAGGCCAATTAGACAGCACAATTCATCAGATGAGAGGGAAACTCAACAAGTTTCAGGTAATACCTGTGGGCCCCAGCCGAGCCCTCCCAGAGGAGGAGAAGTTATTTATGAGCCTTTTCTTTCTCCATCCTGGTGTCCTGGGGCCTCTGCAGAACAATCAGATCTCAGCAGATCTGGGCCCTATTTCCAACAGGCTTCTGGGCCCTATGCCCCCCCTTCCTCCAGGCCTCGAGCCTCTTCTCAATCTAGGCCTAAAGCCACCTTCACTCCCACAGCAGTGGGCCTTTGGCCTTTGGCCTCTACCTTTGAGCACAGGCCAAGGGGTATCCAAAACGTTATTTCATTGGCCGTTAGGCAGGGATTGGCTGAAGGCTTCAGGCAAATTCTTCAATCTCTGGAAAGATTCAGGCCCTTCTCCCTTCTCAACCTATAAGTTCCTTGCCTCCTTACCCTGAATTTCACAGGCCCCAGGACCTCAGGGTCCATTCTTCTCTATCTGAATGGGAGGAGGCTGATGAGGAAGGAGGGGCTTCACCATCTGAACACAGTTACTCCTCTTATTCAGAGCGTGAAGAGGGTGAAATTTATGACAAAAACCTATCAGAGGAAGAAGATTCTCGCCCAGAGCAGACATCCTCTGCATTGGTTTTCAACCATAATCTTTTCAGGCCATTACTCAGCAAGGCCTTGGTCACTGCCAAGCTATTGCCGGAGGAAGTGGCTCCTGAGCCACAAGAAGATCCCTCTGGCCAAGGAGACTCACTCTTCTCCAAGCGGTAGTGCATGCAGAAGTTTTGCCTTCTCCCACAGTGCGCTTCTCCTTCGGCAGGTCCTCACCCTTCTTCTCTGGATAAGCTTTTTTACAACATCAGCGCAGCCCTGGAGAATGCCCCGACAGTGCCTTCTGTGGACATTCTGGTTGTGGCCTAGTTCTCATCCTCTGGCACTCCTACTGAGCCAGAAGATATCGTGGAACCAGATGATAAACGTTCCAAACAGACCTTAAAGCGCAATCACCAGGCCGCTGCATGGACTGTTCGGGCTTCAACAGCAGCATCCTTTTTCATGAGGGCATCCATACGGTGGCTACGCCAACTCCAAAATAGATTGCCTGCTTCTGACCTCTGGTCTCACCAAGACCTCAACAAAATTATTGCAGCGGCAGAATTCACTGCGGATGCCACTCTCAATTCCGCCAAATTCGCATCTAGGGCCATGGCATCTTCAGTAGCAGCTAGAAGACTTTTATGGCTCCATAATTGGCAGGCGGAGTCACACTGAAAATGGAAGTTAGCTTCAGTTTCCTTCACAGGGGATAAACTTTTTGGCGATGCTCTGGAGCCTTATCTCATTGAAACCAGAGATAAACGTAAAATTCTTCCTCTGGGAAGAAAGCCGACTATCGCCCAGCTCCTTATTGCCCTCCTACCTTTCGAGCAGATACCTCCTCCCACTTCCTTCGCTCTCAGAGGCCATACTCCCAACACCAAGACCAACGTGTGGAAGCATCTGGCAGGCAACAACCTGCTGATAAACGGCCCTTTTGGGGTGGAGAGAGTTGTTCCTTCCGTCGCTCTAAGTAATCCCTCATTCTCCCCACCCATTGGAGGTCACCTAGCCTTCTTTGCCTCCAAATGGGAGGAGTCAACCACGGATGCCTGGGTTCTCAGCAACATTAGGTCAGGGTTACAATTGGATTTCCTAACGCCACCCCCAGAAAATTTTTTGATCTGTCCTGTCTCTCGAGATATTTCAAGTCAAGCCCTCATGAATCAGGCCATTCAACACCTTTATATCAGGGCTATTCAACCTGTTCCCCCCTCTCAACAGGGACATGGGTTTTACTCTCACCTTTTCATCGTTCCCAAAGCCTCGGGGGGGGGGGGGGTAGCGAGCCAGCCTGGAACTCAAATTCCTCAACCAAGTTGTAAAATACAGGTGATTTAAAATGCAGACTCTGCATTCTATCTCAGAGAGCGTTCGGGAGGGCGACCTCCTTTCTTTATTGATCTCACGGAGGCTTACCTCCACATCCCCATTTGGCCTCATCATTGCCAGTTTCTCCGTTTCTGTTATCAGAATTCCCATTACCAGTATCGAGCACTTCCCTTCGGCCTTTCATCGGTTCCAAGGGTTTTCACAAAGGTTCTGGTAGCATTGGTGGCATCTTTGCATTCTGTCCCAGTGAGGATCCAATACTTGGACGACATGTTGATTCTGTCCTCCTCTATCCATGCAGCCCATCGGGATCTGCAAATCACCCTGTCATGTCTCCAGAGCCATGGGTTTTCCATCAACACCAAAAAGAGCCACCTCTCTCCCACAACCAAATTGCAACATTCGGTCATTGACACCACGTCGTGCCAGGTTTTCCTGACCTCAGCTCATGGAAAGAGCCTTGCGGAGATCATCAGCCAGCAACATCAAACTGTCCCCCTGTTGCTGCTGTCCAAACTTCTGGGGAAAATGGTCTCCTGTATTGGCATCACTCCGTGGGCTCGGTTCCACTCCAGATCGCTCCAATTGTTCCTGCAGGAACAATGAGCAGGAACCAGCCACTTATCCATCAAGGTCCTGCTCCCGCCACAAATCCGGTGATCACTCAATTGGTGGCGTTCCACATCAATCTGGAAGGGACTCCTGTTCAGGGACCCAGACAGGCTAGTGATAACCACCAATGCCAGCCTCCTGGGTTGGGGTTCCCATATGCAGGGCTAGATAGTTCAAGGCGTTTGGTCCAGGTCAGAGCAGACCCTTCCCATAAATTGGCTAGAACTCAGAACCATTTTTCTGGCTCTCAAGCATTTCAGGCAATCGGTGATCGGCTCTCATGTTCTAGTCCTTACGGACAACATGGCCGCAAAGGCTCATGTCAATCGGCAAGGGGGGACAAGTTCGAAGGCCCTCATGAGAGAGGCTCAACGGTTGGGGTTACGGGCAGAGAAGCACCTGTTGTCGATCTCGGCGGACCACATCTCCGGAGTCGACAACTCCCAGGCCGACTGGCTCAGCAGGAGCCTAATCGACCAGGCAAAATGGTCATATTCAGGGACCTTTCCCTCAGATTCGGAACACTGGAGATGGATCCTTTCTCCACTCCTCAAAACGCCCAAGTCAGCAGATTCTTCACCAGGTTTCCTTGCCAGGGAACGGAGGGGACCAATGCTCTTCGGTGCAGATGGCCCAAAGGTTTCTACACCTTTCCCCTGCTTCCCATCATTCCGGCAGTAATTTGGAAGATGTTGGCGGAACAAGCGGAACTCTTCCTCCTGGCACCCTATTGGCCAAGGAGGCCCTGGTTTGCGGACCTGGTCAACCTATCTGTGGCTTCTCCTTGGAGGATGCCAGCCCATCCAATCTCCCTTCACTCCCTAGTGGTTCAAGCTGACTGTGTGGCTCTTGAGTGGCAGTGGCTAGAAGAGGCTGATCTCCCAGAAAAGGTCATCCTCACTATGCTGGCGTCTCGCAAGCCTTCTACAAGGCGCATCTATGATGCCACCTGAAGGCTTTTTCCTGATGGTGCCTTAGAGAGGGTCTATCTCCCGCTTCAGCCTGGTTGGCAGAAATTCTTAGATTCCTTCAGGATGGTATGGAGAAAGGTTTGGCCCCCAACATTCTACACAGGCAGTTTGTGGCCCTCTCCTCTGTTCTCTCATGGGGTTCGCTTCCTTCCTTATCACATCACCCTGCAGTCAGAAGATTTTTGAAGGGGGCTTCAAACCTGCACCCACCAGTGGTCACAGGTGTCCTTCCTGGGACCTTCAAGTGGTCCTTAATGCCCTTACGAAGCCCCCCTTTGAACCCCTTAGAACGGTGTCTCTCCGTTTTCTGACCCTGAAGGTAGTGTTCCTCGTTTCCATCACTTCAACCAGGCAGGTTTCCGAGCTCACTGCTCTTTCCATCAGACAGGACCTTTGTTCCTTTCACGATGATAGGATTGTTCTCTGTTTGGACCCCTCATTTATTCCAAAGGTTAACACCTGGTTTCACAGTCCCAGGACATTGTGTTGCCTGACTTCTGTCCCCTTCTGCACCATGACTTAGAGCAGCAGTGGCACAAGCTAGACATAAGAAGGGCTCTTAGAATATATATTAAGCGCAGTTCCTCCTTCAGGAAGTCGGAAGCCATGTTTGTTTCCTTTTCCCCTTCTCACTTGGGGCATAAGGCCTCTTCTCCTGCTATTAGCAGGTGGGTCAGGACTTCCATTGAACAGGCCTACAAAGCTGCAGCCCTTTCGGTTCCCCGAGGTCTGACGGCGCACTCTACCAGAAGCGCGGCCAATTCTGCTGCCTGGGTGACCCAAGCTTTTTGGAGAAGATTTATTGTACAGCCATGTGGACATCCCCATCTCCTTTCATCAGACACTACCGTCTGGATGCCTTTGTCTCGGCGATTGCAGCCTTCAGCAGACGGATGCTTCAACGAGTGGTTCCACAATTGGTGTGATGAGCCAGACGAGGACCTGCCCGTGGACATGCAAGCTTTGGTATGTCCCATCCTGGGCTCTCACTGTAGCATGGAGGAGAATGGGCATTGGTAAAAGTTACCGTGAATGCCCTTTCTATCTATGCTGCAAGAGAGTCGAGCCCCTTCCTTGATTCGTCCGGAGAGGGTAAGACATATTTGTTTTTATTTTTGCTTTCAGAGAGACCTTTCAGTCTGTCAAGTATCTTCGCCAAAGCTGGGGTTTCTTCCGGGGGCTGGCTTTTATATCTTAGTACAGATTTAGACTTAGTACTGAGTCTTAGTACAGACTCAGCTAAATGACATCATAAGAAGGACTCTACCCATCCTGGGCTCTCTCACAGCATAGATAGAAAGGGCGTTCACGGTAACTTTTACCAACGCCCATTTCCAGGTTAAATCTCTCATTGTTCAGTTTCCATTCATTATTCCTTGTCTGGCCTACAGGTGCTTTAGAAAATAGCTTGATCCCTTCCTCCCTGTGGCAGCCCCTCAAATATTGGAAGGCTGCTATCATGTCTCCCCTGGTCCTTCTCTTTACTAGCCTAGCCAAGCCCAGTTCCTGCAACCGTTCGTTGTATGTTTTAGCCTCCAGTCCCCTAATCATCCTGGTTGCTCTTCTCTGTACTTTTTCTAGAGTCTCAACATCTTTTTTATAATGTGGTGACCAAAACTGGATGCAGTACTCTAGGTATGGTCTTACTAAAGCTTTATAGAGTGGTATTAATACTTCCCTTGATCTTCATTGTATCCCTCTGTTAATACAACTTAGGATTGCATTAGCTTTTTTGGCTGCTGCTGCACACTGTTGGCTCATATTTAGCTGGTTGTCCACTAAAACTCCAAGATCTCTCTCACAGTTACTGCTATTGAGCCTGGTTTCACCCAATTTATATGCGTACTTTTGTTTTTTCTTCCCTAAGTGTAGGACTTTACTTTTCTCTACATTGAATTTCATTTTGTTAGATGTGGCCCAGTGTTCTACTCTGTCAAGATCCATCTGGATCTTGATCCTATCTTCTTGGGTGTTAACTATTCCTGCCAGCTTAGTATCATCTGCAAATTTGGTAAGTTCCCCTTCTATTCCATTATCTAAGTCATTAATGAAGATATTGAAGAGTACTGGGCCTAAGCATTGAGCACTCCACTGCTTACTTCCCTCCATGTAGACTTAGGCCCATTAAGGACTACTCGTTGAGTATGGTTTGCCAGACAGTTGCGAGTCCATCTAGTGGTGGTTTAGTTTAGTTTATTAGATTTTTATACCGCCCCCTCTCCCAAAAAAGGGACTCGGGGTGGTGTACAACCAGATAAAATAGAAACAGGATATAAAGTTATAAAGTTAAAAACAATTTAAAATGATTAAAGTGGCCGAATTGGAAAATTAACAAAATGTAAAAACAGATAAAAATTTAAAATACCCAATTTAAAACCCCATGATTATTACTGGGCCAGGCCCGCTTGTTGAAAAAAGAGGGTCTTTACTGCGCGCCGGAAGGTCTGAATGTCGGTGATGGCCCGTATCTCCGGGGGCAAGTCGTTCCGAAGGGAGGGAGCCCCCGCAGAGAAGGCCCACACCATGGGGGCCACCAACCGGCATCGACCAGCCGGTAGAACCCGAGGAAGCCAACCCTGTGGGAGCGCACTGGGCGGCAGGAGGCTGTTGGTGGCAGCAGACGGTCCCGTAAGTACCTACGTCCCGAGCCATGGAGCGTTTTAAAGATGATCACCACCACCTTGAATCTGATCTGGAAGGCCACAGAGAGCCAATGCAGCTTGCGCAGGAGCGGTGTAACATGGGAGCTCTGAGGAGCTCCCAAGATCACTGCATGGTCGCATTCTGGACCAATTGCAGCCTCCGGATACTCTTGAAGGGGAGCCCCATGTAGAGAGCATTGCAGTAATCCAAGCGGGAGATGACGAGGGCGGAAGTGACTGTGCGAAGTGTGCCCGGATCCAGAAAGGGCCGCAACTGGTAGATCAGACGAATCTGACAAAAGGCCCCCTGGCGATGTCTGTAATGTGATCTTCTAAAGACAGCCGTACGTCCAGGAGGACATCCAGATTGCGAGCCCTTTCCATGGGGGCAAAATTTCTCCCCCCAAGGCCAGCGACAGAATAAGCTGGCTGTATCTGGGTGCAGGAAACCACAGCCACTCGGTTTTGGTTGGGTTGAGACGAAGCCTGTTAAGACCCATCCAACTCCGCATGGCCTCCAGGCACCAGGTCATCACTTCGACGGCTTCGTTGGGGTGGCCCGGGGTAGAGATGTACAGCTGAGTATCATCAGCGTAGTGATGGAACTCTACCCCAAACCCATGGATGATCTCACCCAGCCACTTCACATAAATGTTGAACAGCAGGGGCGAGAGCACAGACCCTTGGGGCACCCCACAAAATAGGGGCCTCGGGGTCGACTTCTGCCCCCCTGTCAACACAAATTGCGAGCGGTTGTAGAGGAAGGAGGAGAACCACTATAAAATGGTGCCTCCCACTCCTAACTCCCCCCCAACCACTGCAATAAGATACTGTGGTCGACAGTATCAAAAGCCGCTGAGAGATGTAACAGGACCAAGACAGAGGAACAACCCCTGTCTCGGGCCTTCCAGAGATCATCCACTAACGCGACCAACGCCGTCTCCGTGCTGTGCCCGGGCCTGAAACCTGATTGGAGGGGGTCTAGATATACTGCTTCATCCAGGCACTGAGGGAGCTGACGTGCCACCACACTCTCAACAACCTTCGCCACAAAGCGAAGGTTGGACACTGGACGGTAACTCGACAATAATGTTGGATCCAGGGACAGTTTCTTCAGGAAGGGCCACACCACCATCTCTTTCAAGGCGGCGGGTAAAAGCCCTTCTCTCAAGGAAGCGTTAATGATCCCTTGGAACCAGGCTTGTGTCACCTCCCGAGTGGCCAAGACCAGCCAGGAAGGGCACGGGTCCAATAAACAAGTGGTGGCATTAAGCCCCCCCCCGTACCCTGTCCACATCCTCCAGGGTAACAGGATCGAACTCATCCCAAATGACCTCACCGAAATCCGCCCCCGCCTGGAGATGCCCAGTCGGAGTCCAGCCCATCCCGGATCTGAGTGATTTTGTCCTGCAGAAACCTGGAAAAATCCTCAGCCTGTCCCTGCAAGGGATCCTCCCGCATCTCCACTTCCAAAAGGGAGCGGGTCACCTGAAACAGGGCGGCCAGGTGATTTTCCGCGGACGCAATAAGGGTGGAGATGTAAGATTGCCTCGCCGTCCTTATCGCCACTAAATATGCCCTAATATGGGATCGTAATAGTGTTCGGTCAGATCTGGAGCGGCTGCGCCTCTAACCAGTCTCTAGGCGTCTTTTCCGGCGTTTCATCTCCCTCAGCTCCTCGGAAAACCAAGGAGCCACTCGGGATCGGCACCGGATCAGAGGCCGCAAGGGCACAACCCGGTCAAGGGCCTCAGTCGCCACCCTATCCCAGGCAGCCATTAAGTCCTCAACTGAGTTGTGTGTGTGAGTCTCGAGAAACGGCCCAAGCTCCATCAGAAACCTATCTGGGTCCATCAGGCGCCTGGGGCAGTACCATTTTGTCGGCCCCGCCTCCCTGCGGCGGGGGGATGCAGAATGGAAGTCGAGTCTAAGGAACGAATGATCCGTCCATGACAGGGATTCTACAACAACATCCCCTATACCTAGATCATCCTACCACTGATCAGAGACAAAAACAAGATCCAGGATGTGACCCTCCCCAAGTGAGTGGGGTCCAAAATTAATTGGGTCAGGCCCATGGCTGTCATGGAAGCCATGAACTCCTGAGCAATCCCCGAGGTCCCGCCGGCAGAAGGCAGGTTGAAATACCCCATGACCATAAGCCTGGGGGTCCCAACCGCCAAGCCAGCTATAACCTCAAGGAGCTTGGGCAGGGCCGATGTCACATAGCAGGGAGCCAGGTATGCGATCAACAGGCCCACCTGAACCTCGGAACCAAACTTCACGAAAAGGGACTCACATCAGGTCGTCTGAGAAACAGTGGATTTTCTAGGACACAGATCTTCCTTAATAACCACCGCAACCCCCCCACCCCTTCTTGACTCTCTTTCCTTTTTCAATTTATAGGCTAAGCATCTGCCTGGTTTGTTTGCATCTTCAAAATAATTCTGTTTAGCATTTTTAATTTTTTTGCTAATTCCTCTTTTTCCATTAATCCCATTTTATGTTTATGTCCGTTTTAATTTTAATGTCCTTTTTTTGTGGAAATTTCTGTAACTCTTTTTCCAGTCCCTTATAGTTGTCTTCCAGTATTTTAAAAGTTTTTTTCTGTTTTATATTTCTTTTCCTTGTATATTTTATTATCAAACCTCTTGTGTAGGCCTTCATCGTGTCCCAGAGATTCTGTAAAGATGTAACCCCTTTTTTATTTTCTTTCAAAAAGAAAACCAATTCTCTCAATTTTTTGTTTAAAGTCTTTTTCCTTTAATATCATATTATTTAAAGTCCATCTAAATCTCCTCTTTTGTCCTTTCCATGTAACTGTCATTGTATTATGGTCTGCCCAAGTACTTGTTTCTATTTCAATTTCTTGTTTGTTGTAAAATAATTCTGTTGATATTTGTATAAAAAGTATATTGTTTATTTGAATAAAAAGTATATTGTTTATTTTCCACATTTCTCTCTCTCCATGCATTTTTTAAGTTTATTTCCTCTATCATTCGAAAAAAGGATTTTGGCAATGTCTTTGTAATTTTCTTTGTTGTTTTCTGTGTTTTATAGTCCAATTGATCATTAATTCCATTAAAATCTCCCATTATACAAATATTAACATAGTCCAGTTTAATTATTTTCAGATGTAATTTCCTATAGAATTCTTCTTGGTTATCATTTGGAGCATAAATTGCTATTAAAAGTGTTTTTACATTATTGTCCATTATTTCCACCATCAAAATCCTTCCATTATCATCTGCATAAATTTGTTCCGCAGGAATTGTATCTGTAATATATAAGACCATACCTCTTTTTTTATATTGGGTTAATGATATGAATAATTTCCCTTTTTTTTTTTTCAGTATGTATTCATGTTATTTTTTTAATATGTACTTCTTGTAGACAGATTATATCAAACTTTAATATCTCTAGTTTATGAAATACTTTTCTTCTTTTAGTAGCCAAATTAAGTCCATTTATATTCATCATAATCAATTTTCTTTCGTCCATTTTAGACTTTATAAGAAGGATTTGTTGCTCTAGTAAATCTTGGTTCTCATTGCTCTCTGGGTACACCAGAGAGCTTCTTCTTTTTCTTTTTCAATTGCTGTTATACACTCCTCTTGAAATTCAGTTAACGACTCTTCTCGTATCTTCCTCCTTTCCTCTAAAATATTCTAGATAGAATAGCTCAGCTTTTTCAGCTGTGTCAATTCTGTGTCAGTGTTTCTTTCATTCTGAAGGTATTTTGGGAATTGTGCAAAAGATTTCAGGTGTTTTACACTAGGATTTTATTTAATGTCCTTCATAAGCAATTTTTTTACTTAGTAAATTGTAAACAATAGTTACTCTTTTAAATAAGGCAGCCATGCAATGTAAGTAAGTAAATAAATAAGTAGGTAAACAAATAGTATATCAATTACATAAAGATTTATTGTTATTACAGATTATTTATTTATTTATTTATAATTCCTCTTTCTATGTCTTTATCAAAACACCTGAGAGGGCTAAACACCATGAAAAAAAATCCACCAGCAAAAAATGTAGTTTTTATAATAAAAATATAAAAAAATAGCAAGATCTTGAATAAGATGGAACTGAAAGAGAGTCTTCTTAATGTGTATTTGTCCCTAAAGGATAAAATGTATTTCTGTTGACATGCATTACATAGAATATACTAACTGAAACCTAATGAAGAGGAGCAGTGTCAGCAACATCAATTCTGTTGATTTGTACTCTTCCGCTCATCTGCAAATAACAGGCTGACTGGACAAAACCAGGACATGACAAGATAAATGCTCAATAAACATATGGAAAAGGCAGCATGCTGCTAATGCAGCAAGAAAGAATCAAAGTGCACTGCAGCACAAGCAAAAATAACTTATATGGCTGGAAAAAAGAATAAAATTAAATTGCTCCAAAATATAATAGTTTTTAAAATTTTAAATTAAAAGACTGTGTTTATTGTGCATTGTTATTATTTGAAAAATTACAGGATAGCAAACCAAGTGGTTTGTTTTGAAGTACGGAGGCTCCCTAGAAGCTGGAAACAGGCCCATTTCCAGCCTTCCCAAACTTCCTGGAGGCCTGTTTTTTATCGTCGCTGAGCCTCCATGCGCACCCTGCACTTACTTGCATTCAAAATGGGCCAGGTGGGGCAGGGAGTTGCAGGGTAGGCAGGATGGAGCAAGCCAAGAGTGGGATTTGGAGGTTCTCCAAACTGCACAGAATATTAGCTAGGGACTCTCCCGAACCCATGCGAACTCCAGCAGCCCACCCCTGAGACACAAGTATAATAATATTGAACTAAATATTACTAAATGTAACTAAAAGTTACAGAAATAAAAAATAATGAATACACCCCTCCACATATATATATACTGTATACACATACACACACACACATACATGTGTGTATGTCTGTCTGTCTGTCTGTCTGTCTGTCTGTCTGTCTATCTATCTATCTATCTATCTATCTATCTATCTATCTATCTATCTATCTATCTATCTATCTATCTCTATATTCCCTTCTTTGTGTAAATATATAAAGAAGTCATTTCCAATATTTATGACTAGCATAAGCAAGTTTGGTAGTTCTTCATTTCCTATAAATTTGCAACAACTATGGGGTTGTTTTGCATAACACATTCCTTGTCTATAAGAAAATCCACAAGACATCCAACTTTTCATCCTGATATCAGCAAAAAGTTTTAAAAGATTGTGAGAATTTCATAAAACGAAGTCTTATTTTTATCACTGATCAAATAATAACTTCATATTCTTTCTCTATACTTCTAAAACTCTTATTTTTAATAGTTCAAATGTTAAAAGGTTTGATCTCTTTTAAATTCTATTTGATTTTATTACTTAGATTTTTCCAAAACTTTAACACACATTTTTGTACAGCCTGTAAAAAGACATCCAAGATGTCTGTGGAGATTCTCATTCATCCAGGTCATGGTTGTCCGGAAGGTGCTATGGTATTTCCAAAAGTCAACTGGACTTTCTTGATTTTATTAGTTTCTTGGTTCCTATCCAAGATGCTTTTTTCAAAGAAAGAAAAAACCAGGGAAGCCTGGTTGCCTTTTGAAAGCAGCACTTTTAGGAAAATATCAAGGTCGTTGTCTTGATTTATCATTTGCATTTTCCCTTTAATTTTTATCATTTTAGCCAGCTTCTTTTGTATATCCAGTAAAGAATCCTTTTCTGAATTATTTTCTTGGTCTGCCATTTTAAATGTCCTTTCTATCTTGTAATCTACATATTTCTGATATTACTATTTTTGTATCAAGAAAGATTTGTTGATACAACAAATATATGGCCCCGTTCTTTGAAGATCACCTTTAACATGGAAGAGTACAGAATCCTTTTCGTTAATTAACTTATGTTTTTTGTGTTATTTTCTTGATGTTCCTTTCTCTTTTTAATCTCTTTCAGCTCTCTCCCTTCCTTTCTTTACTTGATGGTTCTTTTCTGCTCAGTAACCACTAGAAAAAAAATACCTCCTAAAAGTCTCTAAGCAACAGATCCCCTTTTAGAAGTTTGAACAAATGCATGCAAATATTCAACCAAGCATACAACTATAAAAGCACCTTATTTTAAGAGAAGTCATAATTCTAAGGGCAAGCTGACAAACATCATAATTCCAAGGGCAAGATGACAAACAAGGTGATAATTTGTAAACATGTTTCTCAGTTTACAAAATGGCTATCAAATTATAAAACATCCATTATTATAAGACAAAGTGGTGAAATTGTTCTGCTCCATAACCATTTGACACTTGGAATGCTTCCTAGTAGGCTCTATGAAACACTATTTCTCAAGATAGTGCTTTTTAAAAAACCCTTTAATCTGGATACTATTTTGAAAGGGTGGTTTCTTTTACAATTAAAAACCCTATATGCTTTATAACCTACCAATTTTTATTTTTAATGTCTAAATAAAACACCCACAATTTTTACAATGTAAAAAGAGTGGTAGCTAAAGAGGAGTCTAGATTTTTTGCATATAAAAATAGTGCTTCATTTATGTTTTGTTTTGCAATTCATTATATTTTCCTACCTAATATGGTTTTGTCTCTATGTTATCTTGAATTAGGTACATTTTTTCACTGCTTAATACTTCTTAAAATCTTTTCTATGCTGTTCTTGCTCAATGAAACACAGAATGGAGTAGAAAAAGAGCAATAGAAACAATCAACAATGAACACTATTTATCCTAACAGTTAACCTTGTAACAAAACTTATAATGAACAAGTGCATTTAAAATTCTGACTAAAAAGAATTAGAACAATTGTTATTCTGGAAACCTAACAATATAGGAATTAGCTAGTGTTTTTGAATGTAAAATATTTTTTGAATGCTTGCATTTTTGAGAATGCTTAGCAAATTATATTTCAGTATTTGAAATGTATTAAAATATTTTTTTCCAAAAAGACAATCTTATTTTTTTAATATATATTTCCAATATACTGTCACATACACTATGAAATCTTGCCTAATTTTACTGTTCACTGGATCTCATGGATATTTTTGAGCAGTTTCATATTTTTTGCAGATAGAGAATATAGAGAATCTGATAGGGATTTACAAAACAATTAGTAGGTATAATATGCGCTTCTTTGAAAAAGAGAATAACATCCTTATCTTTTTTGGTGTTAACTTTTAAAGTGCTCCATGGCATTGGACCAGGATATTTACAAGACCGCATTCTGCCATTTTCCTCCCACCATCCAGTGCGTTCCCACAGGGAGTGTCTCCTGCGGGTCCTGTCGGCATCTATGTGCCGGCTGGTAACCCCGAGGAATAGGGCCTTCTCTGTGGGGGCGTCTGCCCTCTGGAATGGGTTGCCCCCGGAGTTACAGACAGCCACGGACCTGGGGACTTTAGATGTGCTTTGAAAACCTGGCTTTTTGACCAGGCCGGCTTGAGCAGATTTTTAGTTTTGTTTTTATTAAATTTTAGGGTTTTAGAGTATGGTTTTAAATTTGTTTACAGCCAGGGTTGGGTTTAATTTAGTTTTATTGTTCCACATATTTATTGTTTTAATCTGTACGGCTGTGCACCGCTCCGAGTCCTTTGGGAGAGGAGCAGTATATAAATATTTATTATTATTATTATTATCATCTTTACATAGAAAATACAAATAAATTACAAAACCTTCTCAGTTGGGAAATAAGACATTTCCTCCAATCAAATCTTGGAGGTAGAAGGTAAAAGAAAAGAAATATAATTTCACTAAGTATGAACATTTTAGCAATACTAAATGAATTCCAGATCATTCTTACAGTTATTTATATGTTGTGTAATATATTTTTCCCCATTAATAGATTGAACGCTATAGATTGACATCAGACTGGTTAGCCCACTGAAAGAGAAGCAATTTTGAACATTTGATACCTGTGTCCACAGTTTATCATCACTTCAGCAACAATGAGTTTCACAGCACAAGGTAAGTTTGTTTTTATTTTAAGTTCCTGCTGCTGTGCAGGATTAGTATTTATGTCATAAGACTGATGAGTCAAATGATTAGAGAATTAAATGTGAGCACTGTTTGATTTACTTCTAAGTGAATTAGAAATATATATATCGCATGCTATTTTTATGTTTTCATCTGTTTAATTTTGTTATGTTACCGTGTTTCTCCAACAATACGGCCTCCGCCAATAGGAAGACCCAGCATGTTTTCTAGGCATGAAATGAAATTAAGTCCCTCCCTCCAAATTTAGGCCTAGTTTAAAACATGCTGCGGAGGAGGCCGGGGGTTAAAACATGCTGGGGGGGAGGGCAGGGGTTAAAACATGCAGGGGGGGAGGGCGGTGGGGGGGAAACTTGCCTTTAACAATGCCCTGCGCGGCGCTGCCGCTGTTCTCGCGCCAGGAGAAAGTGTAGAAGTGTTTCTGCTGCTTCTCGGGCGGGGGAGCTGCCTCCATGGCTTCCACAGTTCCTGCCGGCACAAGAACAGCAGCGCCGGCGGAAACGTGGAAGCATTCCTGCCGCTGCTCGAGTGTGTGAGCGTTCCTGCCGCTGCTCGAGTGTGTGCGGAAGAGGAGGCTTCCGCACACACCTTAGCAGTAGAAGGGTTCTTGCCGCTGCTCGAGTGTATGAGCGTTCCTGCCACTGCTCAAGTGTGTGCGGAAGAGGAGGCTTCCGCACGTTCCTGCCGCTGCTCGAGTGTGTGAGCGTTCTGAGCAGTGGAAGCATTCCTGCCGCTGCTCAAGTGTGTGTAGCGGCAGGAACGCTTCCACTGCTCGGGTGTGTGCGGAAGCCTCCTCTTCCGCACACACTAGAGCAGCGGCAGGAATGCTTCCACTGCTTGGAACGCTCACACACTCGAGCAGCAGCAGACTTCCGCACACACTTGAGCAGCGGCAGGAACACTCACACACTCGAGCAGCGGCAGGAACGTGCGGAAGCCTCCTCTTCTGCACACACCCGAGCAGCAGCAGAAACGCTTTCCACGTTTCCGCTGGCATGGAAAGTGTTTCTGCCACCGCTCGGGTTTTTGTCGGCATGGAAAGTGTTTCTGCCGCTGCTTGGGTTTTCGCCGGCATGGAAAGTGTTTCTGCCGCTGCTCGGGTTTCTGCTAGCATAGAAAGTGTTTCTGCCACTGCTCTGGTGTGTGCAGAGCCGCACACACCCGAGCGGCGGCAGAAACGTTTTCCACATTCCCGCCGGCACTACTGCTGTTGTCGTGCCAGCAGGAACACCGCTGCCGCCCACCCGCTGATGGGGGGGGGAGAGAAATTAATTCACCCCCGAAAAGACGGCCTAGCTGTTTTTTGGGGGCTCAAAAAAAAATAAGGCCCTGCCTTATTTTGTGAGAAACACGGAACAAGTATCTCATGAATAAAATATCACTGGTCAACAAAAGTGTTTAGAATATGATAGGATGGAATAGAATGGAATGGAATAGAATAGAATACTTTATTTGGCAAAGTGTGATTAGGCACACAAGGATTATCTTTACCTCTGTGAAGTATTAGTATCCAAACTTTCTGTTTTAATCTGTAACATAAATTTTTGAATATGTTTTATTAGTTTCAATGTGTTCTTTGAATGAGACTGAAAAGCTTTTGTTTTTTCCAGTATGCACACAGAGCAGTTTATGCTCACAAAAAGACCACTATCTACTATCTAGATGACATGTATTCAGAACTTTGCTGCATGTATTATTTTTCTTTCACGCCCAATAATAGGTCTGTCCTTACCAATATCTGGGGTTGCATATACCTGGCATTGCCACCTGCTAAGATACCCATTTTTAGAAATTCGAGTTCTATAAATATAACACATATACACACCATATTTTATAGAATAATAATATCATTAATTTATCACTAAACTTTTACCAAAAGAATTCTGAAGAAAATGTGCAATTGATAGTAAAATCATATAACTCTAGCCAAAGTCTACGAAAATATGAAAAAGATTTGTTTTTTTTTAAATAATTATTCAATTATGCAATAATTATTCCATTATTTAATGAAAATGAATAGATGAACAGAATAAAATGAGAAGAATATGCACTTATGACAAACAATAAATAATTTTAATATAGTAACATGAAATGCAGTCAAATATAGGATGTTGTTGAAAATTGTATCAAGTTACAATCCAATAATATATTTATATATAAACAATGTTTTATCATAAAATATGCTTAATTTCACTGACATGAGAAGAAATATATTTAATTTGTCTCCAAGTAATTTTATTAAGTATAAATGAAAATAATGAAAATTAATAAAACTACAAAATATAGAAACTACAAATAGAAAAAGAAAAGAAAAAGAATTGATGGAGGGTGGTTAAAAAAGGAAGGAAAAAATGAATTAACTTCTTCATTGCAACAGATAAAATAATTTTAAAAGTGTATCACAATCTCTAAATAAAAGATCTCCCATAGCTCATGTTTAATTAAAGATAACAGAGTCCAAATGCAATATAAATGAAACTTTGACTTCAAAAATCCAGAAAAGACAACCATATATAACTACTATCTTCTTTTCACTTTCAGCAAACAAGCTAATCTTATATACTTTCGATTATTCCAAAATTATTCTTTAATCCCTTCAAAAAAAGTTCCAGAGGTAGTTTGCTGATCATCTAGGTTTTAAAGGAAAAAATTTTATGAACCTTAATAGATTTCTTTTGTATCAATAAGTAAATTTTATCCTTTTGTTCGTCATTTCTAAAAAAAAAATCCTTTCAGATCAAAACAATCACCATTTTCCAATATGGAAATATTTCTAAATAATAAAAAAATATAATTCCAAATACTTCTGGGTATCTTAATCTATTAACTTTCCCAAATCCATATAGTAAACACCTTTTTGCTGTATAGTTCAAAATCATAATTTAAACACTTTTAAAATCAAATTTACACAATCAAGGAATTGAATGACTACCGACCAGTTGTCTAACATTTGTAGTTATGAAAACTTTTGAAAGGTTAGCACTGGTCCACCTGAAAATAATCATGGATCTGCTTCTAGACCCCTTTGTAATTTGCCTACCATGCAACTAGTTCAGCAGATGGTGCTGTTAATGTGGTATTGGACTTTTACATCTTGAATCCCCAAGGGTCCTTTTTATAGACTTCAGCTCGGCATTGAATACCATAATTCCAGAAATTCTTCTCTCTAAACTGATTCAACCACTTATAGATGGATTATAAGCTAACACATAGAAAGCAGCAGGTGAAGTTAGGTAAAATCACATTGAATGTCTATTCAATTGCAACAGCCCCCCACCCCCCGCCCCAGATTCTATGCTCTTTCCATTATTGTTTTCTCTTTATACCAATGACTATATCTCAAAAGACCCCTCTGTTAAAATCAGAGATGGTATTCAGCAGGTTCTGACCAGTTCTGGAGAAGTGATAGATATTTTGAGTAGTTTGGAGAACTGGCAAATACCACCTCTGACTGAAGATTTTACAGTATCCTTCCCCTGCCATGCCCACCAAGCCATGCCCACAGAATTGGTAATAAAAAAATTGAATCCTACCACTGGTTAAAATACTGATGTTTGCAGATGATACAACAATCATTATTTAGGATGGGGATAAATCTGCATGCAGATAGGAGGTTGAACAATTGGCCCTGTTGTGCAGCCGGAACAATTGGTGCTGAACACAAAATTGTAGAGATGATAGTGGATATTAGGAACAGCCCTCCTATTCTACCATCTATTATAATATTAGACAGTGTCAATAGACCTTTAGGTTTAAGAGACCTTCAGGTTTCTAAGTTCTACAATCTCCTAGGACAGCTAATATTAGAACTCTCATTAAAAAGGCACAACAAAGAATATATTTCTTACCTCAACTGAGGAATTTCCTGCTGTCCAAGGAGCTGCTGATAAAGTTCCACAGGGGAATTAATGAGTTTGTCATTTGTATTTCTATAACTATCTAGTTTGATACAGTAACCAAACAAGACAAGTACAGACTTCAACAGATAGTTAAAACTGCAGAAAAAACAATTGCAAAGGCCTGTCTTCCATTGAGGACCTGTACTGTATACTGCAAGAGCCAGAAGGAGGGCTGACAAAATATCTATAGATCCCTCACATCCTGCACACAAACTGTTCCAGCACTTCCCCCCAGACACCACTATAGGGCATTGCGTGCCAAAACAACCAGACACAGAGACAATTTTGCCCCTCTCATGCCATCACTTTGCTGAACACTTAATTCCCACAGCACTGCATTATGCCTAAGGATATTTACCTATTTAGTAGGACTGTATAATTATTATTATTGTCATCTTTCCTATTACCTTCTAATATTGGTATCTTATGATTATATTACTTTGTTATTTGTATATACACTGAGGGCTTATGCATCAGAAATAAATTCCTTGTGCGTCCAATCACAAATTGGCCAGAATATTGTAGAATATTGTACCCAAAAAGTGTACATTGGGAAATAGAGAGAAAATATGTACAAATATAGTCAGATTAGTGATTAGAATAAAAATGGCAAGAAAAACATAAACAGGATACATTGCATTTATATTTGTGGAGTTTGCATTATAATAAAAACATTTATACTGGAGTATAAATATAAATATATGTGTGTGTTTGTGTACACATGTGTTTGTGTACAGACACACACGTTCAATGGAAGTATGCTTGTTGACAGAGGTGATAGGTTTTGTGTGTGTATGTGGGTGTGTACACACACACACAAAACTTATCACTTCTGTCAAGAAGCATATTTTCATTGTGTGTGTGTGTATGTGTGTGTATATATATATATATATATATATAAGCACAAATATTACGTGGGAAAATACCCGAAGAAACCTAAATACCATCCGTACATACATACATACATACATACATACATACATACATACATGTACACACATTCATTGTATGTGTGTATATATATATATATATATATATATATGTATGTATGTATGCTTCTTGACAGAAGTGATCTGTTTGTAATCCTTAATACATCAATATTTTTGTAAATCAAGTATTGTGCCCCTGATTAAGTAATTCTTTTAAATAAATATGAGTTAGACAAATGCAGTATCAGGAACTAAGCAAAAGAAAAACCAATTTAAGAACAATAGCAAGATAATTTAATCATTAATTCATCTCTTTTAAATTTAAGAATGTTTTACAACTGAGATTTGCCAAGGTAATCTTGCTAAACCCGCTGAGTTGCACTTGCTTATATAATTACATCTAGAATAACAAAGGATCAGCATAATCCCAAATTTTGCATGTTTACAACCATATTCTCATTCAGTGAATTGTATGTGGGGGTGTAAGAGACAAAGGAAATGTCACAGTAGGTGCTATTTAGCGTAATTACAAAATGGACTGGCAGTTTTAGAAATCTATATTTTGGACCATATGTTGGAATTATTAAAAAGAAACCTTAGTGATTAGCATTCTAGTTGTATTTCTTAGTGATGAAAACCTTATTCTAATTTTAAGTTTGTTTATCAATTTATATAGGTGTTGTTAGTTCACATAATACCACATAATTTAGCTACAATTTCATTATTTTACATTTCACTTGTTTTTTTTCAAACTTGAGAATTAATTTTTTTCCCAATAGGGAACCTAAGATTATCACAGTTTTTATTTTTAACTAGTGTCTCTGTATGTGCATGCATGTATGTGAGAGAAAGAGAGTGGAGGAGATGGGGATAGGGAGAGAGTAAAGAAAGATTTATCTCATGGTATAGAATCTAGCATGTAATTAAATTATCCATATTAATTCTGTAGGCAGAATTAGGTTTGTTTTGATACTCTTTCATGCATAGTCTGAATGCGAACAATGAAAAACATGTAAATACTTTCAACTACTTTCAACATGTAAATATTTACATAAAGTTTTTGAAATATGGGAAAGAATTGAAATGGTAGCTATATATCAAATAAAAATTTTACAGATACAGGTTCTCACATTGGTAAGTATTGGGGGAAAAACTGAATTCATTTTTATATTTTAGAATTTTTTTGGCTTTCTTTTTGAAATAACTTCATAAGGTAGACTGAGATTGAATTAGAAGCACAATTATATCCAGAAGCACTGCAGAATGATGACTTCAATCCAGCTCTCTCTTGGAGTCAGCACAACCCTGTTAGTTTACACTGTTGGCATTCAGGCAGCAAACAGAATTATTGAATTCCAGTGTTTGGAAGATTTATGATAAAGAATTGCTAGCTTGTTGAAGAAATGCTAGAAAATTTGGTTGCCATTATGTGAAATAGAATACTAATGAAAGATTGGTTTTACATAAGCCATTATTGATTTTGGAGCAAGGCAAAGGCAAATAACTGGCACACTCATCATCTAAACTGACAAACATCATGCCATTGAGCAGATTGCATTGCTAATAATAAAAATAGATTTAGATGTATCAATAAGCTATGCATTTACAGTCACTCTTTTTCAGAGTAAACTTAATATTACTCACCTGGACAGATAAAACTTTAATCCAAAATCAGGCAAAGCAGACAGATTGAGTTGCTCACAGAATCATTCAGTGATCTATCTATCTACCATCAGCTAGCTCAGTCTCTCAAATTTGCTTGCTGTGAGTCTGCACTGACTTTGCTTGCAAACAAACCTTCACTCCTAAGGGATAGAAAGCAAGAAATACAACCATTTCCTGCTTCCTAGCTAATCTAAATCTCCCGGTGCAGCAGAATAGATGATGGTCATAAAAAGGAAAAATAGCAACTTAGCAGACAAGTTTTCTGGGTAAGGAGTGAGTGGGTGGGGAGGGTTCCCGCAGACCATGTGGGCTGAGCAGCCTTGTGTTGCTGCACAGACTGGATTAATTGCTTTGGGGGGGAGGTGCTCTGGGGATGAGATTTCTCTGCGACCCACCAAAATTTTCCCAATCAGCCCACTGATTGGCGACCGCTGGAATAGAATACTTTATTGGCCAAATGTGATTGGACACGCAAGGAATTTATCTCGGTGTAAATACTCTCAGTATACATGAAAGAAAATACCTTTGTTAAGAATCAAGAATCATAACGTACAACACTTAATGATAGTCATAGGATACAATCAGCATCAAATCATACTAGGAAACAGTCAATATAAATTGTAAGAAAGTTACAGTCCTACAATCACAAGTGGGAGGGGATGAGTGATAAGGAGTGATGAGAAGATTAACAGTAATAGTAGTGCAGACTTTGTAATAGTTGAACAGTGTTGAGGGAATTATTTGTTCAGCGGAGTGATGGCTTTTGGGGAGGAAACTGTTCTGTGTCTAGTTGTTCTGGTGTGCAGAACTCTATAGCATTGTTTTGAGGGAATGAGTTGAAACAGTTTAGGTCTGGGATGTGAGGCATATGTAAATATTTTCACAAGCCCTCTTTTTGACTCGTGCAGTATGCAGGTCCTCAACTGAAGGCAGGTTGATAGTAATTGTTTTTTCTGAAGTCCTAATTATCCTCTGAAGTCTGTGCCTATCCTGTTGGGTTGCAGAACCAAACTAGACAGTTATAGAGGTGCAGATGATAGATTCAATAATTCCTCTGTGGAACTTTATCAGCAGCTCCTTGGGTAGTTTGAGCTTTCTGAGTTGGCGCAGAAAGAACATTCTTTGTTGTTCTTTTTTGATAACGTTTTTGATGTTAGGTGTCCATTTTAGGTCATGTGATATAATAGAACCTAGAAATTTGAAGGTTTCTACTGCTGATACTGTGTTGTCTAGTATTGTAAGAGGTGGTAGTATGGGAGGGTTTCTTCTAAAGTCTACCACCATTTCTATGGTTTTGAGTGTGTTCAGTTCCAGATTGTTCCAGTTACACCACGAGGCAAGTTGTATAACTGCCTGTCTGTATGCAGATTCATCATTTATTTATTTATTTATTAATTACATTTATATACCGCCCTTCTCCCAAGGGACTCAGGGCGGTGAACAGCTCGTCTAAAAACCCCACAAATACAAAAGTTAAAAAGTAATTAAATATTAAAATCAGCTGTAAACTAAAATTAGAAAACCCCTCCCCACCCTTAAAACCCAATTTAAAATTAAAAATGGAGATCAAATTTAAAATCATTATCTCAGCCCAGGCCGGCCTGCTCAAAGAGCCAGGTCTTTAACGCGCGCCTGAAGGCCCTCAGGTCCGTGCCGGTACGAAGTTCCGGTGGCAGAGTATTCCAGAGGGCGGGGGCACCCACAGAGAAGGCCCTACCCCTTGGCGCCGCCAGACGACACATAGCGGCCGACGGCACCCGGAGCAGACCCTCCCTGTGGGAACGCACCGGCCTGTTGGAGAACGTTGGTAGAATGCGGTCCTGAAGGTAACCTGGTCCCATGCCATGGGTCGCCCTAAAGGTCAAAACTAGAACCTTAAAGCGAACCCGGAGAGCCATCGGCAACCAATGCAGCTCGCGCAGGAGAGGCGTCACATGGGCGCTACGCGACGCCCCCATAATCACCCTCGCGGCTGCGTTTTGCACCAACTGGAGTCTCCGGATGCTCCCCGCAGGGAGCCCCATGTAGAGGGCATTACAATAGTCCAGGCGAGAGGTGACAAGGGCCTGAGTGACCGTGCGCAAGGCGTCCCGATCCAGGAAGGGCCGCAACCGGTAGATCCGACGGATCTGATGAAACGCCCCCCTGGAGACGGCCGCGATGTGATGTTCAAGCGACAGCCGTACATCCAGGAGGACTCCCAGGTTGCGAGCCCTCTCTGTGGGGGGCAAAACCTCCCCCCCAATAGCCAGCGAAGGTGTCAGCTGGCTATATCGGGGCGCCGGAAACCACAGCCACTCGGTCTTGGATGGGTTGAGCCGAAGCCTGTTCCCGCCCATCCAGTCCCGCACGGCCTCCAGGCACCTAGACATAGTCCCCACAGCATCGTTGGGGTGGTCCGGAGTGGAGATGTACAGCTGGGTGTCATCTGCATACAGATGACACCTCACTCCAAGACCACGGATGATCTCGCCCAGCGGCTTCATGTAGATGTTGAACAGGAGGGGAGAAAGGACCGACCCCTGAGGCACCCCACAAACCAGGGGCCTAGAGGTGGACCTCTCCCCCCCCGCCAACACGAATTGCGAACGGTCAGAGAGGAAGGAGGAGAACCATCGGAGGACGGTTCCACCAATCCCCAACCCCTCCAACCGTCGCAATAAGATACTATGGTCGATAGTATCAAAAGCCGCCGAGAGATCTAATAGGACCAGGACAGAGGAGAACCCTCTGTCACGAGCCCTCCAGAGATCATCAACCAACGCGACCAATGCCGTCTCAGTGCTATGTCCAGGCCTGAAGCCCGATTGGAACGGATCGAGGTAAGTTGCTTCCTCCAGGTACTGGGGGAGCTGACGTGCCACCACACTCTCAACAACCTTCGCCACGAAGGGAAGGTTGGAGACTGGACGATAGTTGTTTAAAATAGCTGGGTCCAGGGAAGGCTTCTTGAGGAGGGGGCGCACCACCGCCGCCTTCAGGGCGGTAGGGAGCACCCCCTCTCTCAAAGAAGCGTTGACAATCCCCTGGAGCCAGCCTCGTGTCGTCTCCCTGGCGGCCGAAACCAACCAGGAAGGACACGGGTCCAATAAACAGGTGGTGGCATTCAGACCCCCCAGCAACCTGTCCACACCCTCAGCGGTCACAGGATCGAACTCCCCCCAGGTAACACTCTCAAGACCTGCCCCGGACACCTCCCCCGGGACCACCCAATTGGAGTCGAGCCCTTCCCGAATCTGAGCGATTTTATCATGCAGAAATCGGGAAAACTCCTCCGCTCTACCCTGCAAGAGGTCATCCCGCGCTCTCGGTTCAAGTAGAGAGCGGGTCACTCTAAACAGGGCGGCAGGCCGATTTTCTGCTGATGCAATAAGGGCGGAGAAATACGAAGATTTCGCCGCCCCTATCGCCACAAGGTAAGTCTTAATATGAGATCTCACCTGTGTTCGGTCAGACTCGGAACGGCTCGCCCTCCAAATGCCCTCAAGACGTCTTTTTCGGCACTTCATCTCCCGTAGCTCCTCCGTATACCACGGAGCCAAATGGGATCTGTGCCGAGTCAGAGGTCGCATAGGCACAACTCGCTCCAGGGCCCCGGCAGCCGACCCCTCCCAGGTGGCCACCAGGTCTCCAGGCGAGCTGAGAGCCAGAGATTCAGGAAATGGCCCAAGCTCCCTCTGGAACCGATCCGGATCCATTAGGCGCCTGGGGCGGAACCATCTAAGTGGCTCCGCCTCCCTGCGGTGGGGGGTAGCGGAACAGAAATCCAGCCTAAGGAGGGAATGATCTGTCCATGACAAGGGTGTAATAACTAAATCCCCCCAATTACAGTCATTCAACCACTGCCCAGAGACAAAAATCAGGTCCAGCATGTGACCTCCTATGTGAGTGGGGGCAGAAACTAACTGGGTCAGGTCCATGGCCGTCATGGAAGCCAAGAACTCCCGGACCAACCCCGAGGTTTCACCGAGCGATGGCAGGTTGAAATCCCCCATGACTAAGAGCCTTGGGGTCTCAACCGCCAGCCCGGCTATTACCTCTAGGAGTCCGGGTAGGGCCGATGAGACGTGGCAGGGAGCCAGGTACGTCAACAAAAGACCCATCTGAACCCCTTGCCCCCACTTCACAAAAAGAGATTCACAGCCAGCCGTCTGAGGGACAGTGGCCTCCCTAGGACAAAGGACTTCCTTTATAAGCACCGCCACCCCACCGCCCCTTCCCTGAGCCCTAGGCTGGTGAAATGCAAGGAAACCTGGTGGGCACATCTCAACCAGAGGGACACCTCCCTCTGGGCCCAACCAGGTTTCGGTGACACCTACCAGGTCCGCGGCCTCCTCCTGAGCCAACTCCCAGATCAGGGGAGCCTTATTAACCACGGACCTGGCATTGCACAACAGCAGCCGGGTATTCAGGGCCTGAGATTCCGGACAACCAGGGCTGCAGGATGGGTAGGGAGGGTCGGAGCGCGCTACCGCTTGTAAACATCGGGAGCGCGATCCCCTAACCGGATATGGCCCTCCACCCCTAGCATACCTACCTCTCCCAGTTACCGTGCCGATAAAACTGGCCCCCGGCTGCCCACCCCCTGTCTGCCACCCCGACACGGGGACCCCCGAGGCCCCACAGGCGCGCTCGCCGGCCCGGCTGCCCCCAATTCCATGCGGGCTGTCTCCCCCGCCCGCCCTGGACTTTTCCCCCTTAAAAAATCCCCTTAAAAATTTTTCAAGCCTAAATTTACCACGCCCTCCCCGGTTTCCCCGACCCCACCATCGCTCCGGATCCCAGGATCCCTCATTGCGGAAGGTCTTAGAGAGCTTCGAAGGCCACCTAAGGGAGAGGGGGACATCCCTCAAGGCCCAAAGCTCTGTCCTTGGGTACTTCCGTGGACCCGGCCGCCCCATCTCGGCAGTCCCGGAGTGTCCGCAGCGTCTGCCGTCCCCCGGCCATGGAAAATGGAATCCAGTCCAGCTGGGGTATGTTCTGCCTCCCCCCGGTCGTCCCACCTCTGCCACCGGTGAGACCCCCGGGGGGGAAAGAGTCACAGGCAGAGCCAGTCCCCCCCCAGGCCCACCACCTCTGCCACCGGTGGGGGCCCCAGGGAAGGAAGGGACACCACAGCTCCACTTAAGCGGCCCACGGGGGCATCGGCACCATCGCTCCCCAGCCGAGCCCTTCCGTGGATCTCCCAGCCGCCGCGTCGTCTTCGGGGCTATCGAAAATGCCCCAGGTCCGTTCGCTGCCCGTCCGCAGCCGCCCCGCTCCGCCGACCGCTGGAGGAGGCCTCCGCAATCGACCCAAGGCCGCCGGGGCCGCCGTGACCACGCCGCCCTCCACATCGGTCCCGCGGCTCCAGCCGACCCCCGACCAGCCTCCAGGTGTCCCGGCTGGTCTCCCTCGATCCTCCCCCGCCTCTGCCACCGGCGGGGGGGCCCAGGGGACAGGGGGGGCCGCCGCTGAGGCCGTCCAGGCCGGAGAGGGCCGCGGCGGAGCTCCGCGTCGCACGCACCGGATCCATCGCCACAAATCCACCGGGGCCGCTCCACACCACTCCCAAGGCCTCCGAGGCCGCTCAGAAACCGCTCCGGGGCCGCCGCACCTGGAGCGCGGCCTCCGACGCCACTCCGAGGCCACTCCGAGGCCAACGAGGCCACCCCGAGGCCGCTCTGAGGCCGCCAGGACTGCCGCGGCAACGCTGTCTCTCCTCTCGGCGCCGCGGCTCCGGCGAGCTGGAAAACCGCTCCGGGGCTGCTGCATCCAGAACGGGGCCTCCGAAGCCCCTCCGAGGCCGCTCCGAGGCCGCCAAGGCCAGCAAGACCGTCCCGAGGCCACTCCGGGGCCGCCAGGGCCGCCGCGCCAACGCCGTCACTCCCATCGGCTCCCGTAGCTCCGGCGAGCCCCCAACCAGCTCTCGTTGGAAACCGCTGGTCTCCCCGGGCCCTCCCCCACCTCTGCCACCGGTGAGGGGGGCCAGGGGGCATGGGGACCCGCACCGAAGAGCACCCGGGCCGGAGAGAACTCCGGCGAAAGCAGCCGTCCGCCATCTTTTTGGAAGATGTCTCGAATGAGACCATCATTGTCTCGAATGAGACCAATCACTGTTGTGTCATCATCAAACTTCAATATTTTGACAGTTGGATCATTTGAGATGCAGTCATTAGTGTATAGGGAGAAGAGAAGTGGAGATAGCACACAACCTTGGGAGGGGCCCCTGTGCTGATTGTACAGGTATCAGATGTGATTCCGCTTAGCTTCACCTGCTGCTTCCTGTCTGTTAGGAAGCTTATGATCCACTTATAAGTGTGTTCAGGTACCGCTAGTTGGTTTAATTTACTTAGAAGAGTGTCTGGAATGATGGTATTGAATGCTGAACTGAAGTCTACAAAGAGGACTCTTGCATAGGTATTTGGAGATTCAAGGTATTGTAGGATGTAGTGCAGACATTTGATGAGAAGGGGGAGGACCTGCCAAAGATAATGAAAGAGTTGCTGACGAAGACACTAGGAATTGACAAGCAGGAAATAGAAGTAGAAATTGACGAAACTTTTAGAATACACATGAACTATATGAGAATACACAAGCTAGAATTGTGCTGATCAGTTGGCTGGCGTCTTTACCAGGAACTTCAATCAGTCTTTATCCCAGTCCACTATTCCATTTTATTTGAAGGCTTCCATCATTGTTCCGCTGCCAAATATGTTCCCTATCAATAACTTCAATGAATACAGACCAGTGGCATTCACTCCTATCATTATGAAGTGCTTTGAAAAATTAGTCTGCCAGCACATCATTTCTGGTTTTCTGCATACATTTGATGAACACCAGTTTGCATACAGAAGAAATAGATCTACAGAAGATGCTATAGTCATCACTCTTCACACTGCTCTGACTCATCTAGGACAGCAGGAGGGCTATGTGAGGATGCTTTTTGTAGATTTTAAATCTGCATTTAACACAATTCTTCCACATAGACTAGTGTCTAAACTTCTGGGCCTTGGACTTTCTTATTCAATCTGCCTTTGGATTATGGATTTCCTGACTGGCTGCTCACAGAGGGACAGATTAGCTAATCATATCTCTTCAGCCCTTATTCTTAACACTGGTACATATAGGGTTGTGTGTTGAGTCCCTTATTCTACTCTTTATGTGCATGATTACATTCTCACTTACGCTAGTAATACTATTACTAAATTTGCAGATGATACCACAGTAGTGGGATTCATCTCCAGGGGGTGATGACTCTGCCTACTGAGATGAGGTGGACCGGTTGCTGTTGTGGTGTGGAGACAATAACTTGGTTTTCAACACCAATAAGACCAAGGAGTTTGTAGTGGACTGTAGAAGGAACAGTTCAGACATCCAGCCCTTGCTTATCAATGGAGACCGAGTGGAGCAAGTGGCCAGTTTTAAGTTTCTGGGTATTACCATAAAAGAGGACCTGACCTGGGTTGCTCACATTGCAGCACTGGTCAAAAAGGCCCAGCACAGATTATGCTACCTGAGACTTCTCAGAAAACAACAACTGAATGAAAAACTGCTGGCGACCTTCTCCTGCTGCACCATAGAGAGTATCTTAACTTACTGCACCTGTGTATGGTTTGCCAATTGCATAGTGGCAGATAGGAAAACACTCCAGAAGGTTAACATCATTGCCCAGAAGATTGTTCTCTCCCCTCTTTGGAAGAGCTTTATAGCTACCGCTGTCTTAAGAAAGTTCAAATTATTCTCAAAGATCCATCTTATCCTGGGCACCCTTTTTTTGAACTATTACCTTCTGGCAGATGATACAGAATATTAAAAACAAGCTCAAATAGGCTGAAAAACAGCTTCTATTCCAGGGCAGTAACTTAGTTCAGGGTTCATGTGGTGTGGCAGGTTTTCGGTTTAATGTGTGGAGTGGTGAAGAATGTGTATTTGTGTTTATTTTCATGGTCATGATGTGCACTGAAGATGGTGTTTGATTTCATTGTACGAAGTGCAATGACAAAGTAAACTAAACTAAACTAGAAGTGCATATAAGATTTGTGAAAAAATCGATGAGACAAGATACTTAACAAAGCAAGAGTCAAACCATTGCAATACAAGGGGAAACAATTGGTAATCTTGAAACAGATTCCAAAGAGAATAAGAGACCTTCAAAAGCAATATCACTTTTTGATTATAGTGTTGATTAAATGCAATGCAAGCTTTAGATGGCTGATATCTGAAGGAATATTAGTTACTTGGCAGGAAAAAATATACAGACTAGACGCATTGGATAAAGCAGTGGAATTCTATGATTGCCACTTTAACACAGAAGAGGAACAGAAAATGAGAAGAGAAACAGTGCATAAAGGCCAAGAAATACCAATGATGGAAGAAAAATACTCTCAGCAAAATGAAAGTGAAATGGAGAAAAAAGAATGAGTGGAGCGAGAAGGAACAAGAATAAAAGAACACAGAGAAATAAGAGCAACTAGGAGTATAACACCCATATATAAGTAAAGCAATGCAAGAAGAAATAAAGATGCTATCAGTTAATATAAATGGACTGAATTGCCCTATGAAAAGAAATTTTTTTTTTCAAAACTTCAAAGATTAAGATAGGACATAATATCACTTCAAGATTAAAAAACAGGAGTACCCTAAATTGGGAAAACTATTTTACCCGTTATCGCAACAAAAAAGAAGATACTATATTGTATGTTAAAGAAGCAATAAGTGCCAAACAAATTTTCAAAGATGAAGAAGGGAGAATTTTGATGGTGGAAGTGACTTTAAATCAAAAACAGATAATCTTAGTTGCCATTTATGAACTGAACAATGGACAAGAAGAATTTTATAAAAAAGCTTCACATGAAGATACTTGAAACAGAATATGAAAATATCTTTCTTTTATGAGATTTCAATGCAATAATTGACACAAAACTTGACTATAAAAGCAAATTAAAAAATAAGAAAGACTTTATCCAGAACCTTTGTTAAAATGACAGAGGAACTATTGATACAAGATACATGAGAGAAATGAACCCAGGGGTAAAACCATATACATTTTATTCTAATATGCATAAATCTTGGTCCAGAATAGGTATGATTTGGATGACTCCAGAACTGAGTGCAAATATGCAAGAGGTAGAAATAGAAACAAACCTATGGGCCAATTATAATTCAGTCAAAATTAGTTGGAAGGAACAAAAGACAAGACTAAGATGGACTTTAAATCAATCCATAATAAAAGACAAAGAATTTATATTGATGAAAGAGAAATGGGATTTTTTTTATAAATAGAACAGGAAAGAGGAAACCTCATTACAAAATGTGTGGACTCAGCAAAACCATATATTAGAGGATTAGCTATAACATATATAGCAAAGAAAAATAACAAAAAGAAACAATATCAAAAGATTTTGGAAGAAGAATTTAAAAGACTTGAAATAGAGTTACAAAAAGAACCACAAAACATACACTTAAAAAACCAAATGGAGATGATTAAGCATAAGTTAATTATAATGGAAAAAGAAGAACTGGCACAACAAATAAAAACTAAAACAATTTTTTTTTGAAAATGCTAACAAACCTGGAAGATGGCTAGCCTATAAACTGAAGGAGAAAGAGAAGAAATGCATAAGTAAATTGCAGGATGAGGAAGATATACTACACTATCAAATGGAAAAGAAAAAAGGTATAATTCATGACTTTTATAAGAAGCTATATGACTATTAAAATGTACCAGAGGAAAAAATAATACAATACTTGGAAAAAGCCAATCTATCAAAAGTCTCGGAAATGGTGGAGAATATGTTGAATGAAAGAATAACAATGGCAGAATTACTAGAAGCGATAAAAGACAAAAAAAGCTATAAAACACCAAGTCCAGATGGTTAACCAGCAGTAATTTATAAAAATCTACAAGATGCATTGAGCTTGTCAATGCTAGAGGTATATAATGAAGTTTTATTAGAAGCTAAGATACCTGTACAGAAGCTAACATTACTTTGATCCCAAAAGATTCATTCAACACAAATAAAGAATTACAGGCCAATTTCTTTATTAAATGCAGGTTACAAAATATTTGCTTCAATAATTGCTGAAGGATTAAAAAGATTTTTGATTGAATTTATATATCTTGATCAAAATGGGTTTTATCCAAGAGGCAAATTAGAAACAATGTTATAATAATTATAGATATATTGGAGTACTATGAAGTACATAGTAAAAAACAACTAGCATTAATCTTTTTGGATGTCCAAAAAGCATTTGATAATGTAAATGAGCAATTTATGTTGCAACAATTAAAATGCAGAGATTTTGGCAAATCATATAAATATGATTAAGGTGATTTACACGTACCAAAGAGCTAAAGTGATGATGAATGGAGACATGACAGAAAATTTTTATATAATAAAAGGCACGAGACAAGGTTGTCCATTATCCCCATTATTATTTATATTAACACTAGAAGTTTTAACTAGAAATATTAGACAGGATCCAGAAATAAAAGATATGGCGATAAAAAAAAGAGAATATAAACTACAAGCATTTGCAGATGATTTAGTTTTTATACTACAGAAACTGTTAGGCTCTAAATTGATAGAAAATTGAGGAATATGGAAAAGTGGCAGGATTGAAAATAAGCAAAGAAAAAACTAAAATAATAGTTAAAATTTTTACAGGTAAACAGAAAGGAGTTGACAGAGAAAATAGATCTTCAGACAGTAAAGAAAGAAAATTAAATATCTAGGCATCTGTTTAACAATAAGATGTGCAACAATTAAAGATGATAATTATTTATTTATTTATTTTTATTTGTCAATTGCTTACAAGATAATAGGTATAAGTAAAAACATAGTTATGAATACATGGATACATATAAATATAATAAAAACAATATGACAGGGATAGTAGGCACGTTGGTGCACTTATGCACGCCCCCTACAGACCTCTTAGGAAAGGGGTGAGGTCAATAGTAGAAAGTCTAAGGTTAAAGTTTTTGGGGTTTGGGGAAGAAACCACAGAGTCAAATAGTATTCCAGACATTGATCATTCTGTTGCTGAAGTCGTATTTCCTGCAATCAAGCTTGGTGCGATTAACCTTGAGTTTGTATCTTTTGTTTGCTCTTGTATTGTTATGGTTGAAGCTGAAGTATTCGTTGACAGGTAGGACATTGCAACATATGATTTTATATACTATACTTAGATCGGACCGAAGGCGGCATAGTTCTAGGTTTTCTAGGTCTAGAATTATATAAAATTAATTCAAAAAATAAAGCTGGATTTGGAGAAATAAAAAAATGTACAACTATCAATGATAGGGAGAATAGTCAGTATAAAAATGAATATATTATTGAAGCTACTTTTTTTATTCCAAACAATACCGATAAAAATAGAGAAAAAATATTTTGAAGAATTCAATAGAACAATCTTGAAGTATATCTGGCATGGGGAAAAAGCAAAAATAAAATTGAAAATGTTACAGGAATCTAAAAACAATGGGGATTTTGGACTATCAGACTGGGAACTATATTATCAGGCATCTGTACTTACATGGGTATGGATAAATTTGAAACATAGAAGACTATTATTATTATTGGAGAGACATCTTCAGTTAGAATGGCACACTTTCTTATGGTATTGAAGGAGTACTATAGATAAATATTTTCAAAGACATTATGTGAGGAATGCTTTACTTTTGGTATGGGAAAAAATTAAATTACAAAATTATATGAAAATACCAGTCTAGCTTTCTACAATGGAAGCATTGATACCTCCAAATCTTATTAACTTGGAAAAATTGTAATGAGAATGGAAGATGCAAAAATATGGGTTTTTACAAAGAGCCAACAGTACTTGATAAGATATGTTTTTTCATTGTACACATGTGCATTGACAATAAACATTTGATTGATATTATTTAATAGGGACATATGAAAAACTGATTAAAATATATATAATTACTTATTAAGTTATAAAATGGAAGAGGAACAAGTTAAAGAAACAATGATTGTATGGACAAAAACTTTGGTTGTACTATAGAATTAGATAAATGGGAAAAACTTTGGGATAAGAAATACAAACTGACAATATACTGCATATAAGGAAAATCTCTAAAATGTTTTATAGGTGGCATTTGCCATTAGCAAGACTAGCAAAAATGTTCAGCAATATGTCTGCCAAATGTTAGAAGTGTAATAGACCCTGGATACTTATTATTTCTTTTTTCCTCTGTAAATGATATGCCCTGACAATTACTATATTCAAAATGTTGAATAAATGAATAATTTAAAAAAATAGTGAAACATTCTAATATTGTTATTATGGAAAGAATCTTTGTTGTCTCCTTCTGGTTTTCTTCAATAACAGACATCACTTAACACTCAGATCCGGATGCAGGCACCACTCTGACTGGTCGACCGTGGCCCTGCTCAGCCAGTTGGCTGTCGTGTTTGCCGTCCCAGAAATGTGTTCCGCTACGATGGAACTCAGATTCCTTTCCACCCAACGGAACAGCCTCTCTGATTCTGTCATGAGTTGTCTCGAACGTGTACCCCCTTGCCTGTTGATGTGGGCCTTGGTTGTGACATTGTCCGTAAGAATGAGAATATGACCCATCCGCATGTGAGGGAGAAAGTTGCGAAGGGCTAAATGAACTGCCCTGAGCTCCAGCCAGTTGATGTTGTGTAATTGGTCGGGTACTGACCAGAGTCCTTGAGTCGAAACGCTCTGGAAGTGCGCGCCCCAACCCGACAGGCTGGCATCTGTAGTAGTGGTCAGCCTGTGGGATTCTTTCAGAAGAAAACCTTTGTTGATTGTCAGAACGGTCCACCAATAAAGAGAGAGATGAACTCTTGTTGGAACCAGCACCTTGACTCTGGAATTGCTTTGCCCTGATCTTTGGTAAGGAAGTAAAAACCATTGTAGCGATCTGGTATGGAACCGAGCCCAAGGAATAATAGAGATAGAGGAAATCATTTTTCCTAAGAGCTTGGACAAATCTGCAAGGGGAACTCGTTTCTGCATTCTGACGCTGTGAGCTAAGGACCTGATGCTTTCCAGTCTCTCAGGAGAAAGGAAAACCCGCCCTTGCACTGTGTCAATTATGGCGCCTAAGTGGGGTAATCAAGTAGAAGGAACCAAATGGCTCTTTGCCCAATTGATTGAAAAGCCTTGTTGGAGAACCTGAAGGGTTAGTTGTAAATTCAATTCAGCCTGTTCAACAGAAGAAGATAATAGTAAAATATCATCCAGACAGCAATGTAGCCAGACGGAGAGACTCCGTAATTGAGCAGCCACAGCTGCCAAGATCTTTGTGAAGGCCCTTGGGGCGGATGATAAACCAAAAGGTAAGGCTACGTACTCAAAATGCCTGTTATTGTAACAAAATCTGAGAAATTTGAAGTGAGAAGGCTGAATTGGAATGTGTAGGTATGCTTCTGTCAAGTCTATGGAAGATAAAAAATCTTCTTCCCTTACCCCAGGAAGAATGGACTGCAACGTGTTCATCTTAAATTTACGATAAACCATGGAACGGTTCAATCGCTTTAGGTCTAATATAGCCCTCCATCCCCCCGAACTCTTGGGGACGACAAAAAGAAGGGAGTAAAAACCCTGGCCTTGCTGTTCTCTAGGAACAGGTTGAATGGCTTTGATTTCAAGAAGATGAGTAATCGCCGTCTCCATAAGGTTCCTTTTAATAGGATCTCTGGAGATAGGGCATCGCATAAAAAAATTTGGGGAGTGGAAGAGAATTCCAGTGCCAGGCCAAATCTAACCGTGTCACGGACCCAGGAATCCGATGTAATGGAATCCCAACTATCTGCAAACCCCTTCAATCGACCTCCAATGGGAAGTGATTGACTGCAGCTATCTTGGACGCCTGAACCATTTTCCTCCAGGGCCCCTGAAGGATCTCCTACCCTGTCCTCTCTGGCGGGATCTATCCCCGAAGTCGGGCCCCTCTGGCTGTCGGACCTCCCTAAAGTCAGAAGCCCTCTGGAACCTATTGGCGAATGATCCCCTGTAGTAGGGACGAAAGGAACTCCTCCGAAAGGGCTGATAGGGTCTGGAGTCAGAGCGACGGAGAAGGGAAGGCAGAATTTTCTTTTTATTCCTTGTTTCAATCAATAAGGGATCCAAAGCAGCGCCAAACAGCTTATTTCCTGAAATTGGGGAAGATGCTAGCTTCCACTTGTTTTTGGAATCTGCCTGCCAATTCTTGAGCCATAGCAACCAATGGGCCGCCGTCTGAGAGGCCATGGCTCGAGCTGAGAATTTTACTGAATTGAAGGTGGCATCAGCGGAGAACTCTGCTGCCGCCATTAATTTGGCAATATCTTGATGGGCTCTGAGATTGGAGCTCGGAATAGTGTCCTTCAGGTGGCGAAGCCATCTGAGGGACGTCCTGGTAAAAAAGGATGCAGCGGTAGCCGCCTTTATCGCCCAAGCATCTGAGAGATGAGCCTTCCTAAGAATGAGTTCAATTTTTTTGTCCTCAGCTCTGAGGGAATCTTCTGATTCCGTGGGAGCAGAGAAGGGGGAAGCCAAAGAAATAATGGGATCATCCACCGCTGGAATAGTGAGATAGTCCAAAAATTTCGGATCTAAATTGAAAAATTTTTTGTCAAAATTTGTGGGCGGAGAGTGTGTTGAGGCAGAGGACCATTGTTTTTGGAGTAAATCGGAAAACATTTTGGGGACAGGAATAACCTCAACTTCAGTGGCAGGTTGTGAAAAAATGAAGTCGTCCATCTGTTCTTGAGGATCCTGGTGCTGGGTAGGAGAAGATTTGTCAAGCCGAGCTGTGGCTCTTGCCTTATAAAGAAGGGATTTAAAGAGTTGGGGATGAAAAAGTCCCGTGAAGGAAGGCTGGTTGGGGCGGGCCTCTTCATCATCTGACATACCCCCTCCTGGAGACTCAGCCTCCAGTGGAAGGTCACTGTCTTGCATGGAAACTGAGTCTAAAGGGTCCAAATTGAGGTCGTCACCACCCTCCGTAACAGGTGGAACATGAGACACTAAGGAAGGCCCCATTGGAGAAAGTACCTGAGGGTACTGAAATTCCGACCTATCTAGGGATTGAACTGATTGGTTGTCACAGTCTGACAGTGTTACCTGTCTGTTCCTGGTGGATTGATGAAGTCCGGCTGCAATACCCCTGCTAATCGCCTGCTCCATCCAGGACCTCAGTGCTTGAGGGACTTGTTCTGGGAGAACCTCTTGTTGTCTTAAAGCAGCTGCTCTCAGTGTAAACGTAGCTTCTGGAACGTTCCTGGGCTGGTTAGAAGTACTGGGTCCCATGAAGCTAGATAAGTGGGATGGCAAAAAGAAGTCTAACGGCGTGAGTGTCTTGAACTTGAGTTTGAGGGGATGAATTGTGTGGTAGAGAGACTTTCTCTGTCTCCCTAGTGTCTCGCAATCTGTTTTTCTAATGCTTTCTGGCATCTGGAGGCGTCTTTATCTGCAGCCCTGGAAAATTTGCTGGGCTTTTGGGACCTATCTTTGCCCCCCCCCCCCCCCCCTTGCTTGCCATTGCAACAATAAAACAGTAGAACTGAGTAGAATATGTCAGTAAATTTATATCTATATATATACAAGGATGTAGAGATGTAGTAATTTTATATATATGTATGTATGTGTGTATATACTTTTTAAGCAGGCCGGCCTAGCCAATTAAGGGTTTTCTGAGATTTTTAAATTTTAAATTCTAATAAGACTTTTAATTCTATTTGACGGGACTCAGTCATTTACTTACTTATTTTACTCATTTATTCTATTTTCATCTATTTATTTTAATTCTGATTTTAATTGCTGTTTGACTGTATCTTTTATATGTTTAGTCTGTACACCGCCCCGAATCCCTTTTTGGGAGAGGGAGCGGTATAAAAATACGATAAATAAATAAAATAAATTATATATATATATATATATATATATATATATATATTTGTTTTCGGAGATTTTCGCGGGTATTTGTATGTGGATCTTTGGTTCTTCGGGTTTTCTCCCGCGTAGAGTTGGAAATATCTAGGCGACGTTTCGATGAAGTCTCATTCATCATCTTCAGGCTTCTGTCTTCGGCCTTGTGCTTCTCAGAGTGATGTGAGCTTGCAGCTGCTTCTTCCTTTTAACTACTAGTGGGGGTGTGACTTGATTGGGTGGGGGCTTGGCTGTGTTCTGATTGGGTGGGGGTGTGTTCTCATTGGTTGGGGGTTTGGCTGTGTTCTGATTGGTTGGGGGGTTGGCTGTGTTCTGATTGGCTGGGGGTGTGTTCTGTTCTGGTGGGGGTTTGGTTGTACTCCGGTTAGTCTCAGTTGCTGGGGGATTTGAGCTGGTGAGCTGTGATCCTATTGTTTGGCTTCGCGTTCGTGGTCGTGTCACATCTTCATGGTGGGCATCAGTTCCCTTCATGTATGGGTTGGGGGGGTTTGAAGCAGGTAGTGATGCAGCTGTGGTACGGCTTCTGGTCCGTGGTCGTGTTTCATCTTCTGTGTGGGTGTGAGTCTGCTTTCTGCGTGGAAGTGTGGTGGTAGTTTCTTGTGTGGCCTTCGTGGGTGTGGGTCTGGTGTCCTTTATGTTAGGTACTCTTTTGTTAATGAGGGCGGGTTTCCAAATGGCTGGTAGGCGGGAGGTGTCATCTCGTTTATTCATGCTGTGTGGGCGTTTTTCTATCTCTATGGCTTCTCTGATTATTCTATTGTTGAAGTGTTCGGTTTTGGCGATAGTTCTGGTATTTTTAAAGTCAATCTTATGTCCTGTGGCTTTGAGGTGTTGGACCAGGGAAGAGGTCGGTTCTTCTTTTTTGATTGAGTTCTTATGTTCTTCAATGCGTGCACTTATCCTTCTGTTAGTTTGTCCAATGTATGTGGTGGGGCAGGAGGTGCACGGGATTTCGTATACTCCTTGGTTTTCTAACTCAATTTTGTCTTTAGGGTTTCTTAGGATGGTGGATATTTTTCCGTTTGTGCAGAATGCTGTTTTTATGTTGTGTTTTTGGAGGATCTTGCTGATTTTGTCTGTAGTGCCTTTTATATATGGGAGGAGGGCTTTGCCAGTTTCTTGTTCTCTATCTTGGATTTTGGTTGGGGTTTCTTTTTGGATTAGGTGAGTAATCTTTCTTCTTTGAAATCCATTTGCTGTTAGTACGTTAGTGAGAGTGTGTAGTTCGGTTTTTAGGTGTTGTTCATCGGCTAAGCATTTTGTTCTGGAGATGAGTGTCTCAGCTACGGAATTGATCTGTGCTGGGTGGTGGTGTGAGAGTGCGTGTAGATAGCGGTTTGTATGTGTTTTCTTCTGGTAGATGGTGTGTCCTAGGGAGCCATTGGATTTTTTGTATACTAAGACATCTAGGAAGGGAAGTTGATTGTTAGCTTCTGTTTCCATGGTGAATTGTATTTTGGGGTGTAGGCTGTTGAGGTGTGTGAGGAAGTTGTTCAGTTTTTCTTTCCCGTGTGGCCAGATTGTGAAGGTGTCATCTACGTATCTGAGCCAGAGTTTGGGTTTGTGATCATATTTTTCTAGAGCTTGTGTTTCAAAGTGTTCCATGTAAAGGTTTGCGATGACAGGTGAGAGGGGTGATCCCATGGGTGCTCCTTCTATTTGTTTGTATTTTTGTCCATTGTAGGTGAAGTATGTATTGGATAGGCAGTGGTTGGTCAGATCTAGGATGTGCTTGGGGGGGTTGTATTTATTTTGGATGGCTGTCAAGGCTTCTTTTATAGGCACTTGGGTGAAGAGGGATATGACATCGAAGCTCACTAATAGATCGCTGGGTTGTAAGTTTTGTTTCTTTATGATCTCGATGAACTGGAATGAGTTTCTTACATGTGAGTTGATGGATTCAGCATAGGGCTGTAGTTGTTTGGCGAGAAATTTGGCTAGGTTTTGTAGAGGTGAGCCTATGGAGCTGACTATAGGTCTAAGTGGGGTTCCTTCTTTGTGTATCTTGGGGAGACCATAAAGCTTAGGGCATCTGGATGATTTCTCTCTGGGTATGATTCTTTGCTGGATTTCTTCGCTGATGGGGGAGGCTTTTATTTTGGATCTGGTGATTTTTTCTAGGTAGGTGGTGGGGTCTGTGTTTAGGGGTTTGTATGTGGGGTCTTGGAGTAGGTTGGTTAACTTGGTTTGATAGTCAGATGTGTTCATAACCACTGTCGCGTTGCCCTTGTCTGCTGGTAGGATTATTATGCTGGTGTCTTTTTTCAGGTTAAGTAATGCAGTTTGTTCTTCTTTGGATAAGTTGCTTTTGGGTGGTTTGCTAGTGCAGAGGATGTTGGTAATTTCGAGTCTGATTCTGTTCGCATCATCAGGGTTGGTTTTGGTCAGGCTGGTTTCAACTCCGCATATGATGGTTTCTGTGGGAATGTGTTTGGGAGCGACAGCAAAGTTGAATCCTTTCGAAAGGACATTGGTTTCGGCTTCGCTGAGGATCTTGTCTGAGATGTTGTGCACTGTTTGTTTCATGTGTGGCTGTGAGGGGGGAGGAGTTTGTTTCTGGCGTTGTAGTTTTCTGAGTTTGTTGGTGTGTGTGTCTGTCTTGAGGGTGGTCTGTGTTTCGGCTCTCCAGACAGCGAGTTGTTTGATTTTGTCCCAAAGTGCAGGGTGAATCTTGTTGCTGAGTCTGAGGTGAAGTGTGAGGAGATCTCTGTTGATTTGGTCTAGGAGGAATCTTTTTGTGTGAAGTTCATTTCTGATTAGGGCCAATTCTGTTCTTTTTAGGATGCGTTTGGTGGCTGCTGTGTTGGTGTGGAATTTCAATTGGAAAGTTCATCGAGATCATAAAGAAACAAAACTTACAACCCAGCGATCTATTAGTGAGCTTCGATGTCATATCCCTCTTCACCCAAGTGCCTATAAAAGAAGCCTTGACAGCCATCCAAAATAAATACAACCCCCCCAAGCACATCCTAGATCTGACCAACCACTGCCTATCCAATACATACTTCACCTACAATGGACAAAAATACAAACAAATAGAAGGAGCACCCATGGGATCACCCCTCTCACCTGTCATCGCAAACCTTTACATGGAACACTTTGAAACACAAGCTCTAGAAAAATATGATCACAAACCCAAACTCTGGCTCAGATACGTAGATGACACCTTCACAATCTGGCCACACGGGAAAGAAAAACTGAACAACTTCCTCACACACCTCAACAGCCTACACCCCAAAATACAATTCACCATGGAAACAGAAGCTAACAATCAACTTCCCTTCCTAGATGTCTTAGTATACAAAAAATCCAATGGCTCCCTAGGACACACCATCTACCAGAAGAAAACACATACAAACCGCTATCTACACGCACTCTCACACCACCACCCAGCACAGATCAATTCCGTAGCTGAGACACTCATCTCCAGAACAAAATGCTTAGCCGATGAACAACACCTAAAAACCGAACTACACACTCTCACTAACGTACTAACAGCAAATGGATTTCAAAGAAGAAAGATTACTCACCTAATCCAAAAAGAAACCCCAACCAAAATCCAAGATAGAGAACAAGAAACTGGCAAAGCCCTCCTCCCATATATAAAAGGCACTACAGACAAAATCAGCAAGATCCTCCAAAAACACAACATAAAAACAGCATTCTGCACAAACGGAAAAATATCCACCATCCTAAGAAACCCTAAAGACAAAATTGAGTTAGAAAACCAAGGAGTATACGAAATCCCGTGCACCTCCTGCCCCACCACATACATCGGACAAACTAACAGAAGGATAAGTGCACGCATTGAAGAACATAAGAACTCAATCAAAAAAGAAGAACCGACCTCTTCCCTGGTCCAACACCTCAAAGCCACAGGACATAAGATTGACTTTAAAAATACCAGAACTATCGCCAAAACCGAACACTTCAACAATAGAATAATCAGAGAAGCCATAGAGATAGAAAAACGCCCACACAGCATGAATAAACGAGATGACACCTCCCGCCTACCAGCCATTTGGAAACCCGCCCTCATTAACAAAAGAGTACCTAACATAAAGGACACCAGACCCACACCCACGAAGGCCACACAAGAAACTACCACCACACTTCCACGCAGAAAGCAGACTCACACCCACACAGAAGATGAAACACGACCACGGACCAGAAGCCGTACCACAGCTGCATCACTACCTGCTTCAAACCCCCCCAACCCATACATGAAGGGAACTGATGCCCACCATGAAGATGTGACACGACCACGAACGCGAAGCCAAACAATAGGATCACAGCTCACCAGCTCAAATCCCCCAGCAACTGAGACTAACCGGAGTACAACCAAACCCCACCAGAACAGAACACACCCCCAGCCAATCAGAACACAGCCAACCCCCCAACCAATCAGAACACAGCCAAACCCCCAACCAATGAGAACACACCTCCACCCAATCAGAACACAGCCAAGCCCCCACCCAATCAAGTCACACCCCCACTAGTAGTTAAAAGGAAGAAGCAGCTGCAAGCTCACATCACTCTGAGAAGCACAAGGCCGAAGACAGAAGCCTGAAGATGATGAATGAGACTTCATCGAAACGTCGCCTAGATACTTCCAATTCTACATGGGAGAAAATCCAAAGAACCAAAGATCCACATACAAATACCCGCGAAAACCTTCAAAAACATGTACATACATAAATACATATGTACGTACGTACACACACTAGGTCGTATTGTCAAAGGACACAGCCAGGTACCTACAGCCGCACAGTGACAGGTAACCCGCAATTGACATCTCCCATTTTTTTAATCCTCTTTTTTTAAAAAATTTATAAGAATTATATACAAGTCAAATTAGAGAACTCCCCCTGTCAAGTATGTCAACAGATATCCCACAGGCCTCAGGCCTTGATAATCAAATTATGCTGAGGCAACCATAAGTGCTTGAACTCAATGGAAAGCACTTCCCTCAACCGGAGTTGAGAGAAGAGAAAGGCAGCAGATAATATCCTCGTTTGCCCAGAAGGGAAAAAAAGAGGGAGAAAAACACCTCAGCAGTCTACAAAACAAGATGGTGACGCCTCACGAAGACATGCGGTGAGGCCTATGGCAGGGAAGCGCGCGCACAACAAGGCGGACTGTCCTCGACATTTTTATGGTGCAGAGCCAATTGGCGCCAAAAATAACGGCTGCAGAGTCACGCTGCTGCAAATATGCCAATGGGGGGGGGGGAACGGCTTCAGCGCCCCCATCCCTGCGATCTGGGGAGGAATGCAGACCACAACCACCCAGTTCTGTTTGAATTGGCAAGGAAGGAGAAGGAAATATTGGGAACGAGCTGCTGAGCATTGTTGTGAGTTGCTTTATCAATGCAATCTCCACGGAGAATGGGAGACGCTCCGCGATCACTCCAACTGCAATTTGGAGATAGCAGTCGACTGTAACAAAAACGAAGGCAATTTTAAGGCCGAATAAGAGAAAAACCCCTCCAAGGATCAACAGGGATCACCTCAGTCGTCCTGCTCCGAGCAAGGAAGCTGCCTACCGTCACGAGGCTGAGCAAAAAACTGGGGATGCTGGGCAGCAGACGGGGGAGGAGCCACAGCATCCTGTTAGTTAAGCTCAGCCTATCGTGCAAGAAACTAAATACTTCCCAACCTACGGATGCTCGGAACAGCTCAATGGAGAACTGTTTTAACACTGCATGTTAGACCCAAAATCTTCTAAAGCAGCTTTCAAATAAAAGCACTAAGAATGTCTAAGGCTTCAGAAATACTCATTGTTAAAAACATAATATATAAAAGAATGGTTAGGAAGAAGAGAAAAATCATCCCAGATCAAATTTTCACTTTGTATCATGATCACCTAAGACAAAAATTTCCTGCTTGAGCAGGAAATTGGACTAGAAGACTTCCAAAGTCCCTTCCAATTCTGTTGTTCTGTTAAAAACAAATTTCAAATTAAAACTGACACAGTCACTAGTTAAGCTGGTGATCTGATTATGATTAGCATTTTGTAAAGCAGAATACTATCTTAAAGACAGCATTTTTAAACATTTGGTATTGCTATGTTGGGACTGTACAGTTCAACAGTAATTTCTTATTAAATAAAAGCAACGTTATTTATTTCTGTTTTAAAGAAGCAAGATGGCATGGAATATCTTCTTCTCCTATCTGTATATTATAAAATGTAATGATTTTATGGAATCATTTGAGTTCTTGTGTTTTCTTTTCCTTTCTCAGATGTGCAAGATACACACATCTGTTATTTTTCGATCCAGAACTTACACAGAAAATTTGAGAAGCAGTTGGACAAATTCCTTAAATATTTATATAAAATGGATAGCCATTTTTCTATCCATTCCAATAATGAAACAAAAATGTATAGTTTGAAATGGTTTCCTTAGGGCAGATTAATTTATAAAGATGACAAGATTTGGCATGTGGTCTCAAAACTTCATTAATATGGATGATTTTGTGTAGTTGATGGTATAACTGAATAACAACAAATGAAGCCCAAAGTATGTTTGTTACTCAAATGATCTCAAAGGGACTTGTCTGAGTATCTTCTGTTCACACTACTAAAACATGGAATGTTTCCTTCAAGAGTATGATGCAACAAATGTGCCTCCTGTGTAGTAACATTAATTTACAGCAACATAAGAACCAATTTAATTGAACACAGCCGTATGAGTCTTTAGAGACTAAGTCCTGTCTAAATAAATGGCTCATTCTTACAGCAAATGCTAAATCCCACCAGGAGGAGGTAAATGTTTCTATTTTGTTGTTTGCTTTGTTTGTTCTAAATTATGCTGTCATTAAGGAAATGTTTACATCCTGTAGCTATTACACATTCTTCCCCAATCTTCGTACATAAAAATCTTAGGATGAAGTAAGGTTTTTTTTCCATCAGAAAGCTGTTTGCTTTCAAAGGGGATAAATTATTTGTTATTGCTAGTAATGTGTTTGGAAAATGGTTCATGTTTGCCTTTTAAACAAATGAATATGTATGGTTCCCATTTAGGAACAAAAATATTTGGTTGTGCATTTTTATTGTATCTATTCATTATCTAGAATTTAGCTTTCACTCATTTGTTATTGGCAAATGCATAACCCATCAACCTCCGGTACATTTTTAAGAGAGGCTTTGAGGACATTTAATGAGCAAACAATCAGGAATTGGTGAGAGACTCTATGAAATGACACAGTTTAGGCTTATGCTCCAATGAAAATCTGATATTCTAGTGATAAAGAATTTAATTATGTTTAGGGATAAATATATTTCCTATAACATCTCAAAATGTTTAAGGAATATAATATTGTATTTACTTTTGAATGTAATATTTTAGCCCTGTGCAGTTTTTCTATTTTCTTTTAAAGTAGAAAATGTCCCCCCAAATTAAAATGAATGGAAGAAAAAAGTGAGAAGTTTGATACAATTGCTCTAATCAGAGCTTTAGAACTTCAACACAACTCTGGAAGCTTGAGTTGAGGCCAAGAAAATAAAATAAAGAAAAGTACATTCAAGTAGACTTTTTAATAAACGCTAGAAAAGATTGTGTTTATCCTGAAGAAAATAATTCAGGCAGTGTAGATGTTTACTGAGCAAAATGGACCACATTGAAATTCTAGAAAGAATAGTGGAACAGGCTATTGTCCACCTCATCCTTGACATAATTATTCTTGGGCTTCCTGTAGTAGTGAACACAATCAGCTTCCCTAGTATATATGAAGATTACCAATAAAAATAGCTTCCTGTAGTAGCGAACACAGTCAGCTTTCCTAGTATATATGAAGATTACCAGTAAAAATAAATAGTCTTATCATGATGGCTTGAGTTCTTGTTTATTTTTCCAAATTAAAACATAATAATTAAAACAGTTATTCTGGCTAGTCCTGATTTATAACCATTAATTTAACAACCATTTGAAATTATAACGAACTGAAAAAATTACTTACAACTGCTCCTCATATTTATGACTGTTACAACATCCCCATTGTCACATGATCAAAATCCAGTCATTTGGCAACTGGCATATATATACAATGGCTGCAATGTCTGGGCTCAAGTGACTACCATATTGTTACCTTTCCAATAGGTTTAAAATAAGCAGACTCAATGGAGGAAGCTGGATTGATAACTATGTTGCAGTGATTTTCTTAACAGCTATGGCACAAAAGATTGTAAAATTGGATTTAACTCACCTAACAGCTGCCTTGGTTAGCAATAGAAATTCTGGTTCCCAATTGTGAGTCAAGGGTTATCTGTATTTGATTCAAATTAACAACAATTTATATCTATAGAGTACTCTTCTAAGTAATTTAATTAATGTTAAAGCTTCTCAGAAACTAGATGAAAGTAAATCACAATTGTACACAATTGTACATTTTTGTTGTTTATTGTTTCATTATGTATTTTATTTCTAGGCTATAATTTATTTTCTGTGAGAATACTTCTTATATGTACAAACACATATTATATTAGTCTATGTACTAAATTCAGTGGTGGTATTCAGCCGGTTCACACCTCATCGGGCAAACCGGTAGCAAGAATTTGGCATGGGTCACAGAACCGGTAGTAAGTTCTGGCTAGCCACGCACCCCCAACCCGGTCTCCCTCCCACCCGATGCTTGTTCACCCCGCTCGCCTACCTGACATTTGCCTAAGGTATTTCTTTTTTTCCCTCCCGATAATCAGCTGTAGATAAGATCAACTGTGCCGGGATTCCCCTTTCTGAGACCCAGGAAGGCAAAAAATGGAGGGAGGAGCTCAGCCCTCCCTCCATTTTTTGCTTTTCAGAGCCCCAGAAGAGCCTTAGGGGAGCAAAACCGCCCCCCCCAGAAGCTCTTCTGAGGCTAGGAAGCTCCCAAAATGGAGCTTGGAGGGGTGCTGCATGCCCCTCCCATGCTATGTTCCTTTTCTTCCAGAGCGTCAGAGGAGCCTTAGGGGAGCAAAAATACCCCCCAGAGGCTTCTTTGAGGCTACGAAGCTCCCAAAATGGAGCTTGGAGGAGTGCTGTGTGCCCCTCCCATGTTCTGTTCCTTTTCTTCCTGACCCCCAGAGGAGCCTTAGGGGAGCAAAAATGCCCCCCAGAAGCTCCTCTGGCTAAGAAGCTCCCCAAAATGGGTAGGGGCTGCAAAAAAAGCTACACCCATCCAGTCACATGGCCACGCCCACCAAGCCATGCCCACAGAACTGGTAGTAAAAGTTTTTGAATCCCACCACTGACTAAATTGTTTACTCGTGTAGCATTTTTATTTATTTTATACTATTCATTATGCTGAACATCGTAATTTTTTTAGGATGAAATGTCAAAGTCAACTTCTATAGCATAGTTTAATACATAAATCTTAAGAGAATTTCTTTTATAGAATTATTTTTAAAATGTGTATGAATGGAACATAATACATTTTATGTGAAATTTGGGAAAACTGAAAGAAGAAAATTGAGTTTAAAATAATCCAGGTTTACATTATAGACAGTCTTTTTATGAAAAATTTTTAGGGTACATTTAGATATTAGCTAAGATTGTCAATAGGACAAAATAGCTTCCATAGATATTTCTTTATAGGATCATAGGAAAGAATTCTGAAGTTCACAGGTGAATAAAACAACAGTTAGTTACAATATGCAAGCACCCCTTTTAATTCTGAATTATAATCAGCTATTAATTCGACACTATAGCATCATTGTAGCATTATACAGAATACCAGATCTACTTTGACTATTATATAAGTATAGGTTTCTTAGGGAGACACAGAGAAACAAAAAGAAACCTTGCACACAATTTATAATCTAGCTCAATTGTATAAGTTATTTTTAATACCTTTATCTACATGTTTAAAGACATTGCTGGAGTGGGGAGCAGGTAGCATGTTTATATCTCTGAATCTGTTATCTGTTAAAAAATGGGGAGGGGGGGAAGTAGGACACAAATAATTTTATGTAGCTTTCCCATCCATCTTGCTTTATAGCAAGCCTCCTTGTAACAATTGCACAAACCTTTTTATAACTGTAGGTGGTTGTTCATTTATTAGTGTAAACAACATGTGCCTTGGAAGTGTGATCCCTAAAAATAAACCAGCAGAGGTAAAAATAGATTTTTGGGATTTTTTGAGATGCAACTTAATCAGAACCAGCTGCAAGCTGTCTAGAAAATCTAAGTTAGATGAGCCAGATGGCTTTCCTTTTAGCTTTGGATATGAGTGACTTCAAATTCAATAATGTATTCTACCAGTAAAACTGTTTTTATAAATGTATTTGTTTTAGAGCAGACGCTTTTAATTATGAAGCTTGTAAAATGTTAATTTATTTTAATGTTTGCATTTGGGATACATTTAGCATATGATATTAATGAAGGCAAATTACATGGACCTAATTCTAAAGTCAGCAAGAAAACCTGTAGTTAAATTGATTTCAATAGATTTATGTATGTTCACATTAGTAAAAGTTGGTTCCGAATCTTTACAAAGATCAGTGTTAATATGTATTATTATGAGTTGGTTTCTCTTATCCCAGCCAATTGTATGAAGAATTTAAAGAATCCTATACTCTCCAAAAAGACACAATTTGACATAATAATTTACTGGAATGAATTTGAGGCTTTTTTTACTCCAAAAAAGGAGTAACAAGTATCTCATTTAAGAGGTTGTGGAATCAAAACTTTTCTGACAAAGTAGTTAAATAACATCTGGGTGAAGATGCCATGTAGCATGTATGTATCAGTCATCTAACTTCCTTTAATGCTGCTTGCAACTGAGATTCTTCCTGAAGGTCTTATAAACCAGACTTTTTCCTATTGTTCATTGATTCTTGGATTCAATTTCAATCACCAAATTAACAGTGATATGGATACAAATTACATTATCTGCTATACACTATTAATTTCAGATTTTTAGCCAGTTTATCTTTACTTTTTATCTGTCTTAGACTAGCTATTTCAATTATTTAAAGGTGATAAATTGCAATTATGGCCACGAAAGGACAGCAAGTTATTTTCACAAGTTTTGTTTTGTTTTTGTCAAACTTGTCTGACATCTAACTGTAGAAATTTGTGGAAGTCTTTGAAGATGGGCTTCCTATTAAATTACTTATGACCAGGCCTTGAACTAATGATCAGAGCAGTATCCCCACAATCTCATATTCAAAATCCAGGTGGTTGGTAACTGGCATGTATTTACCAGAGTTGCAGCACCTCAGGATCACATGAACATCATTTGCAACCTTCCCAATGTGTTTCCAATAAACAAAGTCAGTGGGGGATTCGCCTTACAAATGTATAATTCAATTAAAACTATAGCAAAAAAAGGTTCTAAACTTGGGCCCAACTCATTTAACAGCATTGCTTAGCAACTTAAGTTCTGGCCTCAATTCAGCTTGAAACTTGAGAACTCCCAGTAAAGCAAATGATTTGTATGCAGAAGATTGCAGGTTTTCTCTCTGATTTTTCCAGTTAGGATGAAAATTCTACCTAAACCTCTGAAGAACTATCGGCAATCAGCACTGACAAAACTGGAATAGCTGGGTATATAATCTGATTCAGGCTATAACAGCTTGAATATATTCCTATGTCCAGGCCTTTTATGATTTATTTATTCAGAATTACCTCATTCAGATTAGATTCTTGATTAGTTAAGATAACAGACATACTATATACATTTTTCATTTTCTTTTCATAATGGTGTCAGCTTTGGAAGCCATATTGAGATTCGATGCTCCCACGCTGCCACAACTGAGCCTGAGAAAGTGGGAGGGAGGAATTCATTTGAGCATAGCTAGTTAGACAAAATAAAATTCTTTTGTTTGGTTCAAGGTCACTGTGGCACATTTGGAATCTTATTTTAGGACAGATGGTGATTGGACCATGTGATGTAGTGATGGCTAAAGGGGGGATGGATTTGTAGTTTTGACTTTTGCAAGGAAGCCTGGAACTTTAAGTTTTGGGATTCCACAGATGTGCCAGTTACTATCCAAATAAAGATACCTTTGAAATATGTCTGTCTCAGAATTATTGATTGGAATGGAGGGTTGCTGGAACACTGACATCCTGAAACTCTGAACAAGCTCTAAATGGGGGCTGTCATGGGTGCTGAGCCCCAGCACTGACTCTCACAAAGGAGCAGTGCAAAGACTCAGTGAAGATGAAAGAAAGGAAAGAAGCTACAGAAGGGGCTATGGGGTTGACACCAGAGAACTAATTGAGACCCTCAATTAGTTCAAAATTTCTGAAGAAATTTTGCAAGCGACAGAAGCTGCAGAGGAGAGACGGAGACTAGGCGCCTGGCCCACAGAGATGGATTCATGGAGAAGCTGGAGAGACGGATCTGAATCCACAGGTGAGACCAGAGGAGAAGCTGCCTGAATGTCTTTCTTTCTCCAGCCCTCTGGGTATGGCCCATGAAACAGAGTGGAGAAGTGGGGAGGCATTGGAACCAGACAACTCTATTGCCTCCACCCCGAAGTCATTGGCAGGGATCCCAGAACAATTCCAGCAGCTTAAGGTGGAAAGTTATGTATCACGACCACAACCTCTCCAGACAAGCTGGGTCTTAACGCAGCCCACCTTTACTTTCCCTAGTTCAAAAATTGATAGTGAAACCAATGTGGCGACAGTCAGAGGTGGCCTAAGGATTGGCCCAGCCTGGCAGTCCCAAGCAGTAAGGGAGAAACAGAAAATATAGCCAACACTGGGTACTTTACAAACCCCAATTCCTTCCCCTCCACAACCAGCAAGGTGATTACCCCTGCAGAGAATATTCCTCCATGGTGAGGATTTTATCCTGGTCAGGGGTGGGTCCAATGCCAGTGGATGCCAGCATCTGTTTCACCACTTGATTCGAGAGCTCCCTGGGCCCAAAGAGAAGCAGCAATCCCTTCTCAGCAAAGGGATCTGCACAGACAACAAACTACTACCACCACCCCTCTTCCCATCATGAAGAAGAATTTTACAGACAGGCCCTGCTCAGCAGGTTCCAATTCAGCCGCCCCTTGGAGCAACCCTTCCTCCAGTGTGCCCCAGCAGCTTGGCAAATCCCAGCTCAGCTGCCCTTTGGAGTACACCTATAGGGCCCCTAGTTGCTACAGCTGGCTCAACACATTCCAACTCAGCCTGCAGTTGCTATCTGATCCCCCCACCCGCCTCAGACTAGATCAAGTGGCTTTTAAAGCAACGTTTGATGGACAGCGTGAACACTTATTTCCTTACTCTGATGTGATCTCACATAGATAGGTTTGGGAAACCAATATGCAACAGATCGCGACCTGGTTCCTGCAATCACAGATGGAATGAATGAGGAGGATGCTTCCAATTGGTTTGCTCAATTGCACTATGAGGAAGCACTGGAGCTACAGGATATCAATGTCTTTGTTGAACTCCTTAGGGCTAGGTTTGAGAATCCTGATAGAATTGGAGAAAGTGAAGACAAAATAATGGAAATGAAACAAGGCGAGCAACCCTTAAAAGGCTTCGTATGGGACTTTGGAAGGGTCACAAGCAATCTCATGAACTGGCCTGACAGAATACTTCTGTACTACTTTAAAAATGCTATTGACCCAGAAGTTAAAAAAGCCTGTAACATCAGAGGAATACCAGAGATTTTACAGGATTGGTATGCCATGCCCCTTGGACAGAGAAATCAATCCACACAGAAAACCCCCCTCTGAAGGCCCTTCTAGGAGAACGGTGGCCAGACAACCTCTGACCAGACCTGCTAAAGCTGCTCCTACCCAGCCCACAAGGATTCTAAAATGCTATCGATATGGCCAGGGTGGTCATAAGGCAGCCAGTTGGACCAGACTGTCTGGCTCCTGCACCTGTTCCACAACCGAGGCCTAGTACAGCTGCCAGGGGTTGAAAGATTCCACAGAAGCCTCCAGACACTAGCTGGTTTCCTAGACATGCTGTAGAAGGTCCCCTCCACATATAAGGGAACAAGGAACTTCTGGTCCAAGAAATCCTCCCCCAGAGGAAGATGAAGAAGAGGACCCCATGGTGAATGCTACCATTCCCCCTTTTACAGTTAAGATGAAGTTGGTGGTGCCTAATATGGGAGGCAGGGGAGATAGAAGCAGTAATAGACACTGGATGTTCCAGATGCCTTTTTGGCCTCCCCATCGTTGAACAATTAGGAATAAAGACTAAAGCCCTGAAATGCCCAATCAGGTTTGAATAAGTAGATGGAACTTTAATTGGAGGAGTTCCTGCCACCCAAATTACAGAGTTAATAAAATTAGAGATGAGCAGACACCGTAAGATCATACATTTTGTAGCGGCTCCAAAAATGTTGGAATCTATAATATTGGAACTTGCTTGGCTGGATAAATGGGCCCCGACCATCAAGTGGGGAGACGGATACTGAAAAATCATAATTGGGGTTGGGCCGCTATCCCCCTTCCTCCCACAAAGAAACTCACCCAACAGGGATCCAGAAGCAGAAGCTACCACTTCAGACTCTCCTCCCGGCAAGCCCCAAGTCCCTAAAGAATACAAGGACTTAGTTGAGGTTTTTACTGAAGGGGAATGCAACATTTTACCCCCCACATCGAGCCACTGATTGTGCCATAGAGTTAGAACCCGGGGCAAAACTGCCAAAACCAAAGATGTATTCCATGACACCAGCTGAAATGATTGAGTTGAGAAAATACATTGATACCAATTTGGACAGGGGTTTCATTGAACCTGCCAAATCTAAGTTGACAGCCCCAGTACTGTTTAGAGAAAAGAAAGATAGCAGCTTGAGATTATGTGTGGACTTTAAGGGTGTGAACTGTGTGTGCAATAAAAACGTGTACTCCCTCCCCCTCATGAAGGACTTATTAAATTACCTGTCTAAAAGCAAAACCTTTACTAAGCTAGATCTGAGAGAAGACTACTACCAAGTTTGCATAAAGGAGGGAGATGAATGGAAAACTGCCTTCAACTACCCTTTGGGTAGTTTCCAGTTCCAAGTCATGCCTTTCAGACTCCAGCCCCCCCCTCCTGCAATATTTATGCAACTAATCAATGAAGTGTTACATCCATACCAAGGGATACTTTTCTACTTGGATAAATTCTTATATTCTGCGAAACCATCGAAGAACATGTCAAATTGGTCAGGCAAGTACTGAAAAAACTTTTAGCCACCAAGTTATATATAAATCTGTCAAAATATGAATTCCATAAAGAGTCATTGGATTACTTGGGCTACTGAGTGTCTAACCAAGGGATTGAGATGGACCCTGGAAAAGTGAAGGTGGTGCTAGACTGGCAACCCCCCAAAACACATAAACAACTTCAGAGCTTCTTGGGTTTTGCAAATTTCTATGGACAACTTATTCCTTCATTTGCTGAGGTCACCCTCCTTTAACAGTTATTGAAACTGGGCCTTCCCCGATTAAAACAAAACCCAATCAATCCCTTACTTGGACAATGAACTGTCAGAAATCTTTTCTGACATTAAGACATCTATTTGCCGCTGAGTCTATCCTTCAGCATCCGGACCCGACAAAACCTTTTATAGTCCAAGGTGATGCTAGTAATGTGGGTGTCGCAGTGATTCTTCTCCAAAAGAACTCTCAAGACAACCTACTGCTTTGCACTTATGTATCCAAAAAGTTGACAGACACAGAGTGTAGGTGGGCGGTTGGGAAAAAGAAGCATCTGCCATGCGATGGGCTTTACTATCTGGGTGGCATTTCCTGGAAGGAATGAAGGAGCCTTTCAAGGTGTGGATTGACCATAAGAACTTCAAGGCTCTAAAGACACCATTGCCTAAACAAGTCCGCTGGACTCAATACTTCAAGAGATTCAACTTTAACATGAAATATATCCCAGGGGGGAAACATATTGGTGGATGCCTTGTCAAGAAAACCCCAATTTGACAGTCGCCAGGAGGAGGTAGTACAAACAATGATATCAGAAGCCTACCCTCAGGCCAAGTAACCACCCAACCCTCAGGCCAAGCCAAATGCAGTCCCAGATGCCTAGAAGACAAACTGACAACCAAGTTGAAAGCAGCACTTTTAACCAATCCATGGTTTGTTACATACCGATTTGACAATGAACGAGGGATTGACTTGAAAGGGAACCAAGATTTATGTACCTGATACTCTAAGACTGATGGTACTGAAATGTAGGCGTGACTCACAGTTGGGGGGATACTTTGAGTTCTTAAAAACCCTACATTTAATCAGGAGACAGTTCTGGTGGCCAAAAATGAAAACTGATGTTGAGGATTATGTGAAAAGCTGCTCAATTTGTGCCATAATGAAACACAGAACTGGAAAAACCCCTGGCCTCATTCAACAAGTAGCTGAACCAACAAAGCCATGGGACAAAATCATTTTGGACTTTATCATAGAGTTACCGGAGAATGGAAGAAGTACTATGATTTGGACTACTATTTTCTAAGCAAGCCCACTTTACAGCATGTAACGGACTACCTTCGGCTAAGAAACTTGCAAAATTGTTTGTGAAGTATATCTACAGGCTCCACGGAGTATCTCGTAGAGTAATCAGATCGAGGTGTACAGTTTACTGCTAAGTTCTGGAGGGAGTTTTTGAATCCATTGGGTTGTTCCAAGGACTTTCCTCAGCATTCCATCCTGCATGCAATGGTGCAGCAAAAAGAGTGAACGCCATGGTGGAACAATACATTAGATGCTATGTTAATTATCAACAGGAGAACTGGGTGAAACTGTTACAATTTGCAGAAGTTGCTTACAATAATGCATCCACAGCAGCACAGGCTTGACTCCATTCCAAATCAACACCGGCATGGATTTTGTCCCTATGCTAGAGTTCCCTAGGGAATCCCAAACATGCATGTCTTTAAGAGAGTAGATGGAATCATTAAAGAAAGGTTGGGAGGATAGGAAAGAAGCTTTAGCTGAGGCTGCTGAGGAACATAAAAAACAAGCAGACAAACATAGATCCCTCCAACCAACGTCTAAAGTAGGGGACAACATATTTTTGTCAACTAAATATCTCAAGTTGAAACTTTCCAATAGGAAGTTGGGCCCTAAATTCTTGGGTCCATTCCCTATATCTAAGATAATCAATCCAGTGACAGTCCAATTAAGTCTCCCTCAGCTGTTGGGGAAAATACATCCAGTGTTCCACGTAGTTTGTTGAAGCCTATTGTAGGGTCAAATCTAAGGCCGATACCATCAGCTCCCCCCAGATCTCTGATTCTACATTGTGAGACACATTATGAAATAAAGAAGTTCCTTGATTCTAAATTACACTAAGGATGATTACAATATTTGGCGCTGTAATAAGGCTACCCTTTGTCAGAAGCTACTTGGGTGAAAAGTTGGGATATACATGCAGATAGATTGGTTAACTAATTCCATGAAAAATTCCCTGACAAGCCAAGGAGTATTCCCCTTGGAGAGGGGAGAGGGAGTTAAGGACATCTCATTAATCCCTGGTTGTATTTTGTTTATTATCTCTTCCAGAACGTGATTTCTTTCAAGTGGGACTCCTGTCAACTTTGGAAGTCATATTGAGATTTGATGCTCCCACACTGCCACGATTGAGACTGAGAAAGTGGAAGGGAGGAATTCATTTGACTACATCTAATTAGACAAAATAATATTCTTTTGTTTGGTTCAAGGTCACTGAATGTGGCGCATAATGAATTGGGAATCTTACTTTAGGACAGATGGTAATTGGACCATGTGATGTGGTGATGGCTAAGAGGGGATGGATCTGTAGTTTTGACTTTTGCAAGGAAGCCCGGAACCTTCAGTTTTGGGATTCCACAGATGTGCCAGTTACTATCCAAATAAAGATACCTTTGAGATATGCCTGTCTCGGAGTTATTGATTGGAATAAAGGGTTGCTGGAACGCTGACAAATGGCTTTATTAGAGTTTTAGATAAGAATAATAATAAAAGAAAACAGAAATTAATATTTAGAGTAGAAAAAAGAAAGTAAAGAAAGAAAAAGGGACAAAGCCAAAAGTGCAGAAAAAAATATAAAGAAATAACTTCTATTTTTTTACATCCGTTCTAAGTATAAGTGGAAATTACTATGCAAATTATTCTATGGTTATAAAAAAATCATTTTTAAGTAATCAACTTTCTTTCTCTAGTCCTAAAAACCATATATCATAACTTCTTCGTTATTTTTTTTCATGCAAATAATCCAGAAGAGGTTTCCATTCAGTATTAAATTTGATTAGTCTTTTCTCTGATCAAAATTGTCAATTTAGCCATCTCAGCAAATTCTTTATCATCTGTTCTTCCATTATGGTTAGTGTCAAGCCTTTCCTACCCATTTTATAGGGATAATAGAAGCTTCAAATTGATATAATTCAGTAGTTTAAAATAATGCATCTATTCCAGAACACCTATACTTAACACATTCTGAATTTTAAAAAAAACTTAAGAAAATTTGAAAACATATTTTATATACCATGTGCATATATAAATGCTTTGAGATTAAGAGATAACTTTATTAAGAAAGATGTGTTTAATTGTAGAAGTTAAATCTCTTTAGTTAAGAATAAATAAATAGGGGAACCAAGTGTGATTTTCTTTAATGATTGTCCATGAAAAATACATTTGCAGACAGGATTAAATCTCATAATTTAATTTCAGAATTACAGTGATAATTTTTAGTCTTTTCTCAGATTACAGATATTTTGCTAAAGATACTTTCAGAATTTTATTTTCATATTCTTGTAGAAAATCAAGTAATTGTACAATTAGAAAGCCAACCAAATAATCTAGGGCAACTTTATTATTGTCAACCTTTTTTTCCCCCCAGCTTTCAAACTGAAATTGATCTTCCCATATTAAATGACATGTAGGTCTTTTGCCTCTATTGCTAAACACCAATAATTTTAACAGTTTTGCTCTTTCAAAGATTCAGCAAAGTTAAAATAACAATATATTTGTATACCGGAGGATTCAGTTAGGTCTTTCAAGCTTTTGGACTCATGCTGGACACCATCTTCAGGGAACTTCTGTCAGGACAATGTGTCTTGTTCTGTGTATGGTACTTATACAGTATGGCGCCTGTTGTATGTGGCTTTTTAGATGTTGATTGGGGTGTGATGATGGCTGCTATTAAGTCGTTGGCTGTTGTTTGCTTGTGCTGCCCAGCCCACTCCTTCTAAGTACTTGATAGGCTGGTGGTAAATCAGCACTCCTGTAGATTAACAAGGGGCCTGTTTCCTAAGCTTCAATCATTTCCCTAGCTGTTTTGGTGCCTGCTTGTCTAACAGTCTTAGTAGCTGCAAAATTGAATGTATGTCCTTGTTCATTGCAAGTGTGATGCTACCAATGAGTTTGGATTTCCTCGTCTGACCACTTGTTTATGTCCCTGCAATCTGGTGGTTAGCTTCCTTTCTATCTGTCTTACATAGTCACAGGACAATCCATGCAGAGGATTTGGTAGATTACATTGAAAGTATCTCCTATCCTTCAAGGAGATACTTTACAATGCATAATTTGTCTTCATAGGGTAGCCTCTGGACAGTATGCAATGCCAACTTACAGATCTTGGAAGCTGGGTTCTACAGCTTCCGCAATGTTTTTGATATATGGCAGAATGTACCATGTGGTTGATCTTGTACTTTGTTTCTTCCTTTCTCCCCACCATGTTGCACAGACATCTTGTAACAAATGATTGTGGATACTCATTCTGCTTGAATTGTTCACGTAGGTACCTGCTCTTTAACTGTTTGGCTTGCTGGATACTACACTGAGTTCTCAACGTGCCATATAGTGTTCTGGTACAACTTTGTGTGACAATGGATGGTTGCTGTTGAAATTTAGAATGAGTGGAGTATTGGTGGCCTTGTGATAAACTGTGGTTTTTAGATTTCCACTGAGGTTTACATACAGTATACATATTTGCATATTGTACATGTAGTCTCCAAGTTATAACAGTTCATTTAGTGACTGTAGAAAGTTATAACAGCAGTGAAAAAAGTAGCTAATGATTGCTTTTTACATATATGACCATTGCAGTAACCCCATGGTCACATGATCAAAATTCAAATTCTTGGCAATTGCAGTTTCTGATGATTGCAGTGTTCTGGGATTATGTGATCACCTTTTGTCACCTTCTGACAAACAAAATCAAGGGGAACCAGAGTCAGTTGATAACCCTGTGATTCACAGAACAACTGTAGTCAGAAAGGTTGCAGAATGAGGGAAAATTCACTTAACAAATGCCTCAGAAAATTTGGAGTGAATTGTTGTCATAAATCAAGGACTCCCTATATTGTAAAATCTTTCTAAGATTGATTATCATTAACTTAAACTGATGTAACAACCCATCATGCATACCTACTATATTCAAAATTATGATTTAACAAAAATATGTCTTGTCCAAGAGAATTCTTGATAATATAATGCCAGGTTTTTAGACAAATTTCCCTAATTTATTTCTGCAGTTTCTGAACAAAGTTACATACATTAAATTTGGTAGACAAAAAGATAGCACTAAAAATGGTGCAGATCTGATCCAAGGTGAAATAATTCATCTACCTATTAGCATCCATCTCCTGGGATGACTATCATAATTACCACAGGTAGGTTCATTTTCATATCCTAGAGTTTGGCTTTTCAAAGTAGGCCAGAATATGAAATGGTCTCCTTTATTAGTTAATAGTTGCTGTGTTTCTTCATTAAATGTTATCCCTGTATAACATTTTTTATAGAAGGACCATTCATCCATGCTGGAATTGGATCCTGAATTTTTGCCATTTTCAGTCCTCGACATTGCCAGATTAGTGAAGCAACTTAAACCAGAAATGAAGATATTCAACTAAAATTCAGAGCAGCTGCTGGTGATTCCTCTTTAATGGCAGTATTTTTCACATTGGTTGATCTGTTTAAATTGCTAGGGGCAGGAATTTAGCAGCAATTATTCCAAATCCTAAAGAAGAGGAAAAAGCTGCTCAGTCTTCTCAGTAAGATTGGTTATTAGTTATAAGTAGTCCTCGAGTTAAGACTACAATTGAGCCCCAAATTTCCATTGCTAAGCAAAAAACGTGTTAAATGAGTTTTGTCTATTTTTTTTTTAATTTTTTGCTACAATTGTTAAATCAATCACTGTAGTTGTTAAGTGAATAATGCGGTTATCACTTTCCCTATTGTCTTTGCTTATTGGTAGCCAGTTGGAGAAGGCTACAAATAGTGATGACATGGCCCTGGAACAGGGCAACAATCATCAATACATGCCAGTTGTCAAGTGTCCAAATTTTGATCCGTGAGCTGCAACAGTCATAAATATGAAAACAGGTCATAAGTCATTTTTCAATGCCATTGTAACTTTGAACATTCACTAAACAAATTGTTGTAAGTCAAGTGTTTCATGTAGTGTAATTAAATACAATACAAGCCATCACTGTGAAATTTTGGATGAGAATCAGTACCAGCCCTTCATATAGGTTAAGTCTATCTTAAATGAGATACTTGTTACTCCTTTTTTGGAGTAAAAAAAGACTCAAATTCATTCCAGTAAATTATTATGTCAAGTTCATATAGGTTAAGTCTGCCACTACTGGTGAAGATTGGTCCACTTTATACTAAGGATTTCTCTTGCTGAGGTCGCTGTGCTCTTCTCCCACTTACTGGGACGTTCTGCATTTGATTGCCATCAGGTATTCCAACTTGCTCAGGATTGTCATTAACATTGGTCTGTGGCATCAACACTATGCATTCCCTATTGTCAGTGGGTAAGTGTGGCCCGATAATACCAGGTGAATCTAGCCTGTTCATTGGATATGGAGAGTCAGTTCCACAGCCACATGTAGATCCACACAATTGCAATGATAAAAGAGTTTCTTCAAGGTTCACTATATAGGATCATGGTGCCACCTGTTATAAACAAATACCAACATTCCAAACACATATAAAATTTCCAGGCAGCAGTTTCATACAGAGTATCCAATATTCAATTCTGCCAAATGTCTGGTTGATTAGTTATATCTTGCCGTGAATGCTTAAGCCATGACTTTTCTGGGACACCTTGTATCACAGAAGGCTCAGCAACTTATTTGGAAGGAGGTCTTTAGTCTCCTTGACATCAGTCTCTGCGCCGGACTACTGTCCATGCCCTCAGTTGAAGTATTTCTCCAATGTAGATCACTTAATTATCACTTAGTTCTTTCTTGCATAAATTCTTAATTATCTTAATTGATGATTCAGTTTTGCCATTATCTTGTGGATGATGTGATGAGGAAGTCACATGCTCAAACTCCCACTCAGCGACAAATTTCCTAAATTATAGGCTTGTGAACTGAGGGCCGTTATAAGAGATCACTTTATCTGGTTGGCCATTAAATGCAAACTGAGACTTGCATCTCTTAATGGTAGTTTCAGCAGACAAGTCAGGAAGAAGTTCAATTTCCCAAAAGTCTGAATAGATTATCAACTACTGGTAATATCAGGATAGTCTTTTATTGCATAGTTGAACAAATCTATACTGATGATTTGCTAAGGATGTAATGGTATCCCACTTCTGACACTATGTTTTGTGTGGTGTATGTAAATTCAATACAAACCATCATTGTCCATCTTCTTAGAGGATGTGAGAATACGAACAGAAAAATGCATCACAAGAGCAATAAAAATGAATTATAGAGTACCAATGTAATACAAGAAATAAATACAATAAAGATGAATGATAGAGCATAAGGTAAATATAACATCTATAACATCAAGGACTATTTGTGTATCATCATCTTTCTAGCCATTGTCTGTCCACATGCCTCTTCCGTGTGTTTTCTACTAATATGGCCTTGAGCTTTCTTTTGCCCATTGGGCCCACAATATTTGCTAATGTCATCACTCCATCTTGTTTTAGGTCTCTATTTATTTATTTATTATTAATCTTATATACCGCCCCCTCTCCCGACGGGACTCGAGGCGGTGTAGAGCCAAGTTAAAAAAACACACATATAAACACAAAGTTTAAAATAGAATTAAAAAGGATTAAATAGGTGGCTGAATAAATATAAAACTAGTCAAAGGGATTTAAAAAAGTAAAAACCATTAAAATCAATTAAAAACCCTACTATTAACTCTAGGCCAGACCGGCTTGATGGAAAAGATGGGTCTTCAGCGTGCGCTGGAAATTCTGAAGATCAGGGATAGTCCTCATCTCCGGGGGGTAGTTTGTTCCAGAGGGAGAGTGTTCCCAGAGAGAAGGCCCACACCCTTGGAGCCATCCCGAGGAGGCCCGCCCTGTGGGAGCTCACTGGCTGACGGGAAGCCGATGGTGGCAGTAGGCGATCCCGTAAATATTTTGTGGATGCTTTTTATCACGTGGAATCCATTCTGCACACAGGAGACCAAAATCTTCTAAACTGGAGGGACTTTCAGTTTGTTATGATATTAGAACAGGCAGACTACTGAACTGGTAATTCATTGATGGAGTTGGATCTTACATTTCAAAATTTTGCTAAGAAACATTCTGATCAACCAAAGTAATCTCATGATATTACATTTGTAGATTTAAATTTGATCTGATATCTGGAGAAAACTTGATCAATAAACATTTTGGTTTTATTTATAGATTTTTATGAAAACAATAGCTTGAAAGTTGGAATAAAATAAACCAATTTGTATATCAAGTTATTAGTTGAATATTTAATCAATTTCCAATGTTTTTTTCAATTCTAGAAAATAAATATATTTTAGTTTTTTAATAGTTTATGCAATTATCTTTCAAAGGCTTCTCTGTAACATTGACTGTAGGCTGGATTGATAAATCTTTCCAGATTAATTACTGCAATAACAAGTTATATTATTTGTGAAAAAAGTGCATTTTGTATCATCGAGTAGACTTTCAGAAGTTGATGAACAGCTGAATTTGCTTTGACATCGTTCAGAACTGGGGACTGTAACCGGGGGGGTTGTCCTCAGTTTTTCAACTCAGTCTGCAGAGCTATGAGACTAGAGACTACCCATCCTGGATTCTCCCTTTGAATCCCTGAGAAGAGGCGTGTCAAGTACGACCAACGCCCCATCTATGTGTGATTGGAATTGAAAACATTTGAAGTCAATCACACCTGGCTGAATTTATGAAGTATATTTTTCAGATAGCTACTCTACTGGATATTGATTTTCCAGTTGAGAGTGATCATTCGTTTTATTCATGTGGTTAAAATTCTTTAGGAAGAAGAAAGACTGGAAATAGTTTAAATATTAGTATTGTACAATTGCTCTGTGTTACTACAAGATAAGAGATTTTAGATCTATTTTTCAGAAATCAGTAAAGTTTCCTTTATAGTTCTAGTAAAACAAGGTATCAGTTTATCCTAATTTTACTAAGGAGATTTTCAAAAAGAGAAAGATCTTTACAAAAGCTCAAAACCTCAACTGATTAAAGCAACTTCAATATTTCATGTATTTTCAAGCTACATCTTGTGTTAATTTTCAAGATTAGATCCATAGATTTGATAAAACTTCTAATGCAAAAGCCTTTATCCTATTTTAAAATCTAATAATGAACAGGCTTGATTGTGTTTCATTCCATAGAATCTGCCATAGAACAAGTGTGAGTTGGCCTACAATTCTGCTATGGAAACATCAGTTTAAAAGGCTTAATGTATTCGTTTTTGTTTATGTTTGGTTATTTTCAAGATAGTTAATCCAGGCATATTTGCCAATTCTACCATTTATTTTTATCACATAGCACATATTGTTCAAATAGTAATATTTGACGTTGTACAATTTTCTGTATAAAAAGAAAGATGAAACTACCATGCCATCTCCTTTTGGGAAGTCATAAACTTCTGTGGTTTTTATTTTTTTTAACTTATATGTATATGTTTTAAAGAATCTTTTTAAATCTCTTTAGTAGTATACTGCCACTACTAAGTACAATAGTGTCACATATATTACACAATAGAGTTAATGCAGCAGCCTACATAGTTTTGTGCAGATTCCGGTGTGCACATGTATCACTTCTGCAGGAGCTGCATTGGTTGCCAATTTGCTTCTGGGTGCAATTCAAGGTACTGGTTGTCATCTTTAAAGCCCTTCATGGCTTGGGACCAGGTTATCTGAGGGACTGCTTCCTGCGGTCACATCTACCCAAACCATTAGAGCAGGGAGGCAGGGAATGTTGAAGGTCCCATCCCTGAGGGAAATACACCTGATGGGATCCAGAAGAAGGACCTTCTCCGTGGTGGCTCCCCCTCTCTGGAACATCATTCCCCCAGAGATTAGAACAGCTCCCGCTCTAATACTCTTCCAAAAGATCCTGAAGATGCGGGCCTGGAGAACCCAGAGCGGAATGCAGCACATTAAATGGCTCATGTGATCTACTGTTGTTGGGGTGAAGAGTTGGGAGTTAGGAGGTGATTTTGTTATATTGTACTTTATTAAATTTATTTGATTCTTTTTGTTAGTTTTTATTGTTTTACATGTGGTTTATATTCTGTAAGCCACCTCGAATCGCCATGTGTGAATAAGAAGCAATATAATCCAATAAATAAATAAATAATAAATATGTGTGTGTGTGTGTGTGTTAAAATATATTGTTAAATTTAGTATGGAAATTCTGCATTTATGATCAACATTAGAAAATAAGTCAAACAAACACAGAAAAGTTAATTATTAAGTATATATTAAATGGTGAAGGTCATTAAATGAATTATTATCAGAAGAATATTGATAGGTGGGACAAATTTTAGGGACAAAGTTACACTTAACAGAAAAATGTTGCAACAATACAAGAAAGAAAATGTAATTTTAGTGTAGTAAATCATCAAGAAAATCATGAAGCATAGATATTGCTTATCTTCAGGAGAGTCATGTAATGAAACAAGAAAAATATTAATAAAGCATCAAAAGGGACAGATTTATTTCACAGATACTATGACATACGCTAAAGGAGTGACCATTATGATTCAAAAAAGGTTTCAAATTTATATATAGCAGGTAATTAGTGATGCTTTAAATGAGCAAATTATCATCCAATCTCATTAATTAATGTTGATTTTTACAGCAGCATTAATAAATAACCGAACTTTTTAAAAACTAGGTAAGCAGCAGACAACATTGAATTGAATTTTGAATTGAATTGTTATAGAAGTATAAATGACAGACTCAGTAATTCTTCTGTAAAATTGTATCAACAGCTCCTGGAGCAGCTCGAACTTCCTTAGCTGACATAGGAAAAATGATCTTTGTTATGCTTTTTAATGATGCTTCTAATGTTAGGTGTCCATTTCATTAGATTTGTCATACCGTGTTTCTCCAACAATATGCCCCCCCAAAATAGGAAAGCCTAGCACTGTTTTATAGGCATGAGGTGAAATTAAGCCTCACCCCCAAAATTTGGGCCTATTTAAAGCATGCGAAATGCAGGGAAGGGCAGGGGGGAACTTGCCATTAGAAATAGCCCATGGGCAGACTTGCCTCACCACCAGGCCGCTCATAACAGCCAATCATGGTGGAGAGCAGACAGCTCCCTACCGCCGCCAAGCGCCTTTGCTGCAGACGAGGGTTTGGTGCTGACTGCAGGCTAGGTCACTGGCAGGTGGTGTGGGTGTGGATGTTGGCCTTGGCGGTGGACACTTTGTGTCGTGGGACCTTCATTGGCTTCCGCTTCCTTCACTGCTGTTGCTTTTCCTTCTGCCCTTGCCTTGGCTTATGCCGCATTTGGAGTGCGGATGCAGAGCCTGGAGTCCTTTCTGGACACTGCAGAGCTGTGGGTAGTGGAGAAGTGGCCTTCCAAAGGATGGAGGAATGGTTTGAGCGCATCCCGGAGCCTGTGCAGCACTGCATCATGTACCCCCCACCATGCTACATTGACTTTATGGGGAAATCCAACTTTAAATATTTTTTAAAAACTCTGTTACTTGGAAATATTAAATGGAAATGGGATACTGACTTGGGTCCAACTGTTGAAGATAACTTTTTAATATATTCAGTGTTAAGAGACAAATATCATCTCCCATAATCCAATGACAATTTTTACAGCTATAATTTTTGTTAATAGCATTGTTTGGACCGGCTCCTGAGACACTTAAAATATTAGATCATCTTGTTGAATTATTTAAAACTAAAAAATAAAGCTCTACTATTGCTCTCTACAGATATTTGTTTTCAATAAATCAATTTGATATGTAGATGCTAAGAAATGAGTAGAACAAAGAATTGGAGATTTCTATATTGCTTAGACAATGGGAAATTGTTTTAACTTTTATAGTAAGTATGAAAATGAACCTAAAATTATGGTTTATATAAGAAAAAATATTTAAAATTTATTGGACTCCATTATATTGTATAGACATACAAACATAACATTTTGTTGGAAATGTAATAAGACCAATACTTCTTTAAAATGCATGTTTTATAGTGTTTAATACAGGTAATCCTTGTTTAGTGACCAAAATTATGAGTGACAACTTAGTTATGTGAAACCTAGTGAAACTTATGACTTTATTTAATCTTTCCATTGCTTTACATCGTGTTTAAGTCATAAATGCGAGGACCAATCCAAAGCTAATTTTTCATTATAATTTTAATCTCAAATGATCTCTGTGGTAGAATTACATGAGGATTACTTTATTAGCAATTTTTGAGCGTTTTCTCAGTTTGGCCCATGTTTGTAACAGTGAATTTGTTCCTATTATAACTCTGGTTCATTCCAGGTTTTTTTTTAATTCTCTTCAAATTTATATCTTAGGAATTTTCATTATCATCATGATCTTGAAGCTCAAGACAGGAAAAATTATTTAAGATTTTAGTATTGAAAAAATTCAGTTTTAAAGATAGAAAGAAAAATTAATTTTACTAAAGGAAAGGTAGTTTAAAAGATAACGGTAAAAGTTTCCCATGACCAGTCAAGGGGCAGTGCTTATATCAGTTTTTTAGTTGAGGGAGCCCATGATGTCTAAAGATACTCTATTTATCTATTCACATTTGATTTTGATTAGTTATAGGTTTAAATGTTAGCATTAAATTCTATCCTGAAACCAATGCTATGTTTACATGCTAAAATAATGTCAGTTATAATTTAAAACAATTATAAAATTTGAACTAATTCTTTCATGTTTCTTAACTTTTAGATGAATATATAAAATTAACTTGGAGCATCGTAGTGCCATTTTTTGTTAAATGATATAGCTTGATAGTAGGATGTCAGATATTGCAAAAATCTATGATTATATAATGATTCATGAAGCATTTGTTTCTTTATAAATGTATTTACTTCTTTGGTGTCTCCTCAAAGAATTAACTTCAAATACTATGGTCACAGCATAATTTCACACTTTGTGGGCATGCTGATAACTTATTATCTCTCCAGACCTTTGTGCATGTCAAATCCCTATTCAATTTCCTGGTACTTTATTATATTTGAACTACAACAAACTAACCAAATAGTTACATCAAGATTCATGAACATGCAGATTGTGTATTATCAAAATTCTACTTTTTTCCCTAGGAGATATGGGTGTGTGGGGCCATTTTATAATATACAGTGTCATTTATCTTACAATGTGTTTTCTTTGCAACCAAAGTAATATCAGAATAAATATAAAATATTTATGTCTTTTGTTTATTATTTGTAGTTTATTGTTTACTTAACAACTTTTGTTATTTTATTTTATTTGCTTTTAAGTTTTATTATAAACTACAAAGACTTGCATGGATAACTACAGACATGAACAATTCTCAAAGGTTTGTGATTTTAACTTGTGATTACTTTAAGCACAAGTGAAAATGGAAGATGCTAATTTCACAGCATGGGATGGGAGATTGCACAAGATACAAGAACAAAGACTATTATGGGTTAGAAGTATCTATAAGGCTGTAAGCAAAATAATGATTATGTGATAATGGTACTGTTGTGGTGCTTTATGAAGCACTAATCTGGCTGCCCACTAAAAAGAATTGCTCATATCCTCATTCTTTATCTCAGTAAGGGGAATGGATTTTTTTTCTGAGTAGTACAGCAGGGTCATAGCATATTTATTTTTATTTTGCACTTAGTGTTTATGTCAAATGCATAATATACCATAATGAGATGAAAAAAGAATAGAAAAATAAGATTGACAAACAATATATTGTTAGTTTGGGAAGTTGTAAAGATTATAGATATCTATGCACACATTCCCACTTGCTATATGTGCAGATACAGTGTACTGTTCAGTCCTTTTAAGTAGCTTTTGATATTTCAAAGATAGATAGTGGTTCATTCAGAAGTTGTCTTAGAACGTGAGAATTCCAATAAATGTTGATTTTGTAGGTAATCATCTAGACCTGTGGTGGCAAACCTATGGCATGTGGGCCAGAAGTGGCATGCAGAGCCATTTCTGCCGGCACGCGAGCACTTGCCCAAAAAACAGCCCAATCACGGAAGCACTTGAAAATAGCACCCTTCTGGTTTGAGAATAGAGTATGAAACACTTCAGTTATATATTTGTCAGATTTTTTAAAAATTAAAACAGTAGACAACTTCCATATCTACTGCTCATGCAGTGATGAAAAAGAATCTTTTAGCAGTGAATAATAACAATTTCAAAAAATCATATAAAATACATAGAGATCTCTTAAAACATATGTTAACTGTAAATGCCTCCCTATTCCTGAAGACATGAAAAAATGTATGAATTTTTTTCTTGTTGCATTTTTTTGAAATTTATCGCTGAATACTTTCAGCAGCAAGGAAGACAGTATTTACTATAATTCCAAAAGAATCCGGGGTGCAAATTCATATGAAAGTCAATCTCTATTCTGTGCACATGCATTTAAACAAATGTATGTTTCTTGAAAGAGCTATGCTTTATCTTGTAATTAAGTGTCAATATATCAGTCATAGTTGTCTGCTAAAAGATTTGAAAGATGTTTGAAAATGTTGTTTTTCCTGCAACCATGTCTGGACATATTTACAATTTTTTAAATAATCTCTGTTGGATTTTCCAGTAAAATCTTGATAAGTGTACATTCCAATATGCAGTTCAGGTTGTAATTCTACAGGCACTTACCTAAGAGCAAGCTTCATTGAATTTAATGAGACATCATTTCCAAATGAAAGTGTAAAAGCTTGTAATGTTAATCCTCATTCCCGAGGGTAACCTTTTTTTTTACAGTAAGAAAAAGCAGTCTTTTTGAAAGAAAGGTTGTTGTTTTTTTCTTACCTGTAATGCTGTAAGATAGTTCAGAATAAATTATGTTATATATGTATAGCAATTTATATAAATAGAAACAATCCCTGTGTCAATAAGGGTTAAAATAAGCAACTTTACTGTATTAAGGGGGAAAAGGAAAACAAAATAAAATTTTTGTTCTTATTCTGAATTTAAAAACAGAATTTGGACTGATAAAGAGGTGTGTGTGTGTGTATGTGTGTGTATTGCTCAAATTAAAATATTATTATATCAGTTGTTATATAGCTCATATTCAAAAGGTGTAGAAAGGAATTGCAACAGATTTAAAACTAAATTCTAAATTGAGAAGAGAAAATGTTCATAAAGCAGATTTAAAAATGATTTGTCATATTTTGAATTTCATCTAAGAAGGTGTTAGTGGTCATCTTTAAAGCGCTCCATGGCCTGGGACCTGGGTACTTACGGAACAGCCTACTGCCACCATCGGCCTTCTGTCAGCCAGTGAGCTCCCATAGGGCGGGCCTCCTTGGGGTGCCGCCGGCTGGACAGTGCCGGCTGGTGGCCCCGAGGGTGCGGGCCTTCTCTGTGGGAGCACCCTTCCTCTGGAACGAATTACCCCCGGAGATGAGGACCATCCCTGACCTATTAACCTTCCGGCGCGCGCTGAAGACCCACCTATTCCATCAAGCCGGTCTGGCCTAGAGTTACTTGTAGGGCTTTTAATTGATTTTAAATGGTTTTAGCTTTTTAACTCCTTTGATTGTTTTATCTTCCAGCCACCTATTTAATCTTTTTAACTTCATTTTAAATATTGTATTTATGATTGTATTTTATATAGCTGTACACCGCCCCGAGTCCCGTTGAGAGAGGGGGGCGGTATATAAAATTGATTAATAAATAAATGATTAATAAATAAGAATAAAGTGGGATTTTTGTTTTGTTCCTTAGAGATGATGATATTTGCTAATATCATCTAATACCTAACCCTAACCCTATCTTCTATAAAAAGTCCTTACATCTAAAAAACATCCAAGTTACCCAGGAACTTGCTCTTCCTGAGTCCATCATCTGCAAACTATCCTTAAATATCACAATTTGATTCTTACTATATTACAGAGCACCTGATTATGACATCAAACATATAAACAAGCTAAATTCACTACTAACATGGGCAACATCCTGCCCACACACTTTTATCTTTCTTGGTGGCTTCAATCTATCTCATGTTAACTGGACCCTAAACGAATGTACAACTGAACCCATACATGCAACCTTCTACAATGCTGTTACAAATTTGGGACTGGAACAACTAGTAACCAACAATATTAGACTGAACAAATGCCTTGATCTCATCTTCCGCAATAGTTTGAATTTAATTTACGGAATACAAACTAAAGAACCCTTTTCTAACAGTGACCACAATATGATTGACCTTTGTCTCAACATATGCCAACACAAAAATCATCACAATGACATAATCCCCAATTATAACTTCAAAAAAGGCAACTATGATCTTATAGACTACGATCTCTCCTCCCTTGATTGGCAATCTCTATTCACTGGATGCAATACTGTTGAAGACCATTGCAACATATTTTTACTTGAAGTCAAAAGAGTCATCAAACTATACGTACCAATAACAACTCCCAAAACAAAACAAAACAAAACAAAAAAATATTACCCATAACAATAAAGAAACTTCAATCCAAAAAGATCATTCTGGCAGAAAAACAAATCTGGTCTTATTGCCAACTTCAAAAGCCGATACAAAAATTTATGCCACCAGATAAAAACTGTGAATGCACTTATTATTACATTAAACAAGAGGAAAACCTTCTACGCACCAATTCCACCTGCCCTTTTTACAATTTTGTAAACAACAAACTAAAAGACTCAAGGTCCATCCCACCCCTGATAGGACCTAATGGTAAAGACTGAAATGACAACACCATTAAAGCCAACATCTTTAACACATTCTTTGGCTCAGTATTTGTAAACAGCAATGGATCATGCCCAGTATTCCCTAGCTGAACCACAGAAAAGTATAATGATCTAATACATATCGATTTTACAGAAGACAATGTTGAAAAAGCACTAAGCAATCTAAAACCATCTCTATCTATTGGACCAGACGGAATATGTGCCTACTTCTTTAAAAAGTTATCCATTGCCATAGCGGAACCTCTAAGCATAATCTTTGAAAAATCTTTCAGGACCAGCTCCTTGCCTAACCTATGGTCACAAGCCATGGTCATCCCCATCTTCAAAAAGAGAGACCCCAGCCTAGTTGAAAATTACAGACTAATCTCCTTATGCTGCGTCACCTGTAAAGTCATGGAATCAATTATTAACCAATCCATTATCCTCCACTTAGAGACAAACAACCTACTCTCTAATAAATAATTTGGTTTTAAAAAAAAAAACTATCCTGTAATCTGCAACTCTTACTCCGCAAAAATATATGGACTACAAAACTCGATCAGGTCAAAACAATAGACGCAATCTATATAGACTTCTGTAAAGCCTTTGATTCAGTGGTACACGACAAACTACTTTTAAAACTAAAATTTTATGGTATCTCTGGACACCTGCATAACTGGATAGAAGCATTCCTGTCAAACAGAGAACAAATGGTCAAAATTGGGAGCGTCCTATCAAATTCTGTACCTGTCAACAGTGGTGTCCCCCAAGGCAGTGTTCTAGAACCCACTTTCTTCATACTCTACATAAATGACTTCTGTGATCATATTAAGAACAACTGCGTTCTTTTCGTTGATGATGTAAAGCAGTTCAATACCACAGACAATACTGCTACCCTTCAAAAAGATCTTGACTATGTCAAACAAATGGCAACTTCAAATCTCAACAAATAAATGCTCTTTCTTACATATTGGCAAAAAAAATATCAGAAAATAAAATACAGGCTGAGAAGTCAAGATCTTGTTGATGATCCAAGCTCTGTAAAGGACCTTGGAATACTCATCTCTAATGATCTAATTGCTAGAGCCCACTATAACTACCTAGCCAAAAAGGCATTAACAATTGTTAACCTAATCCTACGTAGCTTTTTCTCTGGTAATATCACACTACTAACTAGCATACAAAACATTTGCTAGACCAATACTCGAACACAGCTCATCAGTCTGGAACCCAAATTACGTATCTGATATTAGTACAGTTGAGAACATCCAGAAATATTTCACAAGAAGGGTTCTCCACTCCTCTATTCATTATAGAATACGTTATGCCACCAGATTTGAAATTCTAGACCTAGAAAACCTTGAATTATTCCGTCTTCTGTCTGATCTAAGTATGGTATATAAAATCATACATTGCAATGTCATACCTGTCAAAGAATACTTCAGCTTTAAACATAACAACACAAGAGTACACAATAGATACAAACTCAAGGTTAACCGCACCAAACAAGAAATATGCAAGAAATATGACTTCAGCAACAGAGTGGTCAATGTCTGGAATTCTCTACTTGACTCTGTGGTTTCTTCCCCAAACCCCCAAAACTTTATCCTTAGACTATCTACTATTGACCTCACCCCTTTCCTAAGGGGGTATGCATAAGCGCACCTATGTGCCTACTGTCCCTTCATTACTATGTATATACTTATACCTATTATCTTGTAAGCGATTGACAAATCAAATCAAATAAATAAATAAAAATATCATAGGAAATAGGGTTGTGTTTATGGAGTTACATATAAGTCTTATTTTTACTTATTGCATAAGACAATGTTTTAAAAGAGAGCAGGGATTAGAATTAATTTAAATGAGAAGTTGGGGTTAAAACATTTGAGGAGTTTCAGTTGAAAGATAATTGAAAAATGTCAATTTGTATTCTGCCGCCATAGTCATGTTTATCACGGGAAAATGGGAACAAGTGTATTTTAAATAAATTGCTTGAAGAAATGAAATGAAACAATTTATCTTAATTTCTCAAAATTGTACTTCCTCAAAGAATTAGAGTAAAGCATGATGACAAATCAAGCTAAAATTGGAACAGGGAGAAATTTACTTTTATTGTTTTGCTTTTAATGGCTTTTAAATAATCAATTTTTCAAGAAAGCTATAGACAAGTTTCTAATATTTTGCTTCAAGGAGAAATATGGCTAAGGTTAATATGGTTTTTGTTATTTACAGTAAGTACTGAGTAATAATATTGGTATAAAAACATAGTAATAATAAATATGTCTACACATTACAAGTGTTTTTAAATGCTTATAGAATTAAAATTGATCAGCTAATAATAATTACGTTTCAAATAGATGATGATTTAGTAACATATAACTTTAATGGAAATTTACACCTGTTGTTTTAGAATGATTATTCTCCTTAATTATTTTTTAAAATAGTAGCTTAGTTTATCTGATTGAAACATTTTTTATTCTTTAAAAACAAAAAATACAGAAATCTCATTTCCATTAAGTTATGTCATTGTATTACATATTTCTTATTTTGTGACTATACATTATTTTTATCCTTATCCTTCATCCATTCGTACCACCTCTCCCATATTGCATAGTATTCTCAATCCTCTTTGCCTTTCAGTTCTATAGTGAATTTATATAGTTCAGCACAGTACATTATTTTTTGAATCAAAACTTCATCTAGTGGTATTTTATCACTCTTCCAATTTTGTGCTAATGTGATTCTTGCTGCAGTTAAGATGTGTATAATAAGGTATCTTATATTGTTACTAAAATTCCCTTTGATCATACCTAATAAAAATGTTTTGGGTTCCTAATTCAATTTATATTTTGTAATCTCAAAAAAGCCATCTCTGTATTTTCTTCCAGTATTTTTTGACCTCTATACATTGCCACCACATATGAAAAAATGTTCCTTTCTGTTTGCACTTCCAGCGTTCTGGTTTCAAAGTTGGATACATTTTTGCCAGTTGTGCCGGCGCTAAATGCCATCTACAAAACATTTTATGTTTATTTTCTTTGAATGCTGTCAACAAAGTTAGCTTCCAGTTCTCGGTCCAAGTCTTTTCCCACTCATCCAAATTTATTTTATGACCCACATTTCTCGCCCAGGCAATCATTGGTCCCTTAACAATTTCCTCCTCTAGTTCTACCTCCAGTAAATAATTATATGTTCGTGTTATAAATTTTATATCCTTGCCTGTCAAAATTTGATCCAATTTTTGTAGATCTTTATCTATCCCTAGCTCCTTTACATCTTTCTTAAATTTAGTTTGAATTTGCAAATATACCCACCAGTCTAACATTATCCCTTGTTTTAGTTTATCCAGTGTTTTTAATTCCCCCTGTTCATCTACCAATTCTTTATATCTAATCATTTTTTTTAATGTCCCTTGTATTTGGATATAATATAGCTTCCATGGGTGAGATCCAGTTTGGTCTTTTCAAATAATGCTTTTTTTATTTTCTCCCATGTTTAGATTTCTTTCATTTTCAGTAACTTATTATACCAAACATGGAACTTAATAAAAGTTACTTCTATATAATTAAATATAGTGAAACTATTCCAGCGTAATATTGAAGTACTTGGTATTTTGACTTTTTTGTTTTACTTTCAATATTTTCTTTAAACCCTGGTTGCTGAGTCAAATATTGCTGAGGCAAGATTGTCTTAAGCATTCATAAAAATAATCAATTACTTTTCTGTTCATGCAATAGAGGTAATGACACTATTCTTAATTATATCACACAAAATGCAAAAGAGGAGGATGATTATAATTTACTAGCAAAGTTCCATGACGCTTTCTACTAAGAAAATGGTAGGACAAAGGCAGGACAATTTATGAAATAATGGGTTATTTTGTGCTATATTGAAATCTTATTGGCTTTTATGCATAATCCAATTGGAAATATTTCTAAATCAACAAAAATATCAAGCTTAGTGATCTTTTTCTGTTGTTATTGATTAAAACACATTAACACATAGGATATTAAGGTTTATTAAACAGTCATGGAAATAAGATTATATCCTTCAATAGATTTTAAAAAGATAAAATGTTATTTAAATCAAATTTGTCTCTTCATTTTCTTGGCAGAATTACAAAAGCTGTAAGCCATTTGCCAACAACATGCTTTATTTTTCTCAGTCTAGCCTACCACCCTAGTATTTCTCTTATCCAGATATTAACTGGCTCTGGCTCTGTTTAGCTTTCAAAATCAGATATCAGAACATTTAAGCAGCCTTCAGTCTATGTCTGATAATAAGTTAACACTTGTCCAATTGCAATGTTATAGTCCAGCTGACATGTTGATAAATGCTAGAACAGCACAGTTCTACCTTCCACTCCAGCTGTCCTTGCTAAGCATTATATATAACTGTAATATATACAACTTCTTATGTCTACTATTGGAATGAATAAGAAAGTCCATGCAGATAGGAAAATCATTAGATTCTAGAAGTAGAAATGGGTTGAAATGAGTGAATTTTAGAACAAATATAAGTAATATCTTATCTGAAAGTAATGTCGGGGTTTCTACGTATTTGGAAATAGAAGTTTGGATTGAAGAAGACACACTTGTGTGCAGTTCTTGAATGAACATGTCTGGAAATGCAACATCTAGTATAATGGAGACATGAAAGTCCACTATTATATTAAATGGGTGTTATGCTGTGGTATACTATGGGTGTTTATAGTTTTCTATCAGTTTTTGTCAGTGCCTGTCTTCAAAGCTGGTGGATAGCATAATGCTCCCTAGTGGATACTGTCAACTATTGCAGATTCTAGTTTTCTTGGCTAGATGTCAGAATCATGTAGATTTTCTTTTAAAACATCTTTGTAGCGCTTGAGTAGTTTGAGCTCAAGTTCTCTTTCCAGATTCCAGTATACTACAGAGCAGTGGTTCCCAAACTTTTTCAGTCCACCGCCCCCTTGGTGCTACAAACTCATCCTCAATGCCTCCCACCCAGGGGCGGGATTCAAATTTCTGTGGACATAGCCTAATTTGAGGGTGTGGTTTGCTGGTAACATGATTGGTTGGGCATGGCTTGCTGGTCACATGACTGGTGAGTGTGGTTTGGTGACTGGCAAACCAAGTACAAGTGGTTCTCATGTAATGGCCGGTTGCTTAGCAAGTGTTCTAATTTATGACTGGCCTCCCCAGAACTACTTGACCTGTTTTTGAAGTTTTGACAGCCATGCACACACATATACACATACTTCCTTCCAACCCTGCTGGAGCAAGTCATTGGTCTAGAATCGGCAAAGCATCTCTGATTAGATTCTAGTAGTGAATAAAATCTAATCTGATTTGTTTTATTTGTATTTCTTTATTTTATGTTGCTGAACTGCATTAACATGTATGTCCCTTCTTGTGCACAACCCAGAAACTTTTGTGATTCTTTGCAGCAAAAATTACTGACCTCTGGCTTTGCTCTACTTTTCAAACGTGCTGGCACTGCACTTCTAGGTGCTGGCCCGCAGGTCCACCCCATTGAGCCCACTGCACTGGAGGGATCTGTCCAAACAAGTCCGAGCGGAGCGGTGCACCAAATCAATGGGGTGAGCCAAGGAGAGAGAGAGAGAGAAAAGATCGAAAAAGAGAAGGAAGAAAAGAAAGAAAAGGGAAAGAAAGAAAAAGGGACAAAAAAGGGGGGGCATGGAGGGGGGAGGGGGAGAAAGAGAGAGAGAGAGAGACCTGATGCATCAGATTGAAATGAGGCCTAGTTTAGAGGCCCTTTTCCACATTGAAACATCTTTGCCAGCACATTGAAACATCTTTGGCTTCTATTAATTAAAGGTTTTGTGGACGAAACATGGTCAAGACTATCAGGAAGCTCTCACATTTTGTTGAGGCTTTAAACAGGATCCATTGGACCAGATCTCCACCCTAAAAATTACTTTTCCCCAATGTATTACAGTGCCAATTCTGAAGAAGGCAAAACCAAAATGTATTGGTAAATTACAAGGAGAACACACACACACTCTCTTTTAACCTGCTGGAGCAGATGATTGGATTAGAATAGATACCTCATTATCTTTCTCCTCCGTCCCTCCCTCATTCTTTATTTCTTTTTATTTCTGTCCCTTCCTTCCATCCCCCCTCTTTCTTTGTCCCTTTTTCTTTCTGTCCCTTTTCTTTTTCTCTTCTTCCTTCTTTCTCTGTTTCCTCTCTGTTTCCCTCTCTCAGGCTCACCCTATTGACTTTGTGCACTGCTCCATTCAGGCTTGTTTGGGTAGGTTCCTCCGGTGCAAGGGGCTCAATGGGGTGGATCTGCGGGGCTTGCCCCAAATGCAGCGATGGCAGGATGTTTGAAAAGGAGATCAAAGCCACTCTGGTTTTGCTCTCCTTTCCCAATGCTGCCTTCGTGATAGAGATCCTTGCACCAGAGCAAGTCAATGGGATGATCCTGCAGGGCCTCACCTCGAACGCGGTGGCGGCGGGATTTTTTCTCACCCCTGAATTGTGTCTTGTTGCTCACCTCCAGCGCCCCCCTGCTGCCTCTTAGCACTCCCCTGCTGGCCCACTTGCCCCTCAGTGCCCCCCTAAGACATTCCACCACCCCTCGGGGCGGTACCGCCCACTTTGGGAACCACTGCTATAGAACAACTGGAGAAACACAATTCAGTCATCCTTTCTGATGACATGTCCCATCATTTCATCTGGGCTCTAACGAGCAGGGACTCAATGCTGGTGGACTATGTATGATCTAAGATCAGGCTAGGGATATACGCTTGCCAACAAATGCCAAGGATGTGGCATGTGAAATTTCTTGCATTTTTGACATATCAGGACGTACAGAGTCCAGACCATACATCCATATAAAACAGAAGGGATAGCTACAGCTCTTTAGACTTTCAGTTTTGTATAAATATGGATGTTGCATTGATTGAGCAGTTTGCTACACTATCGTGGAGTAACTGAATACTTCATGAATTTCTTTGGACATCCATATCTCTAGATGATCCACAAAGTGTTCTGTTTGCAGTGTAAAATGCCTTTGTTAGTGCAATAAAGACAGAACAAAGAGATTTGTTCTGTTCCATAGACTTCTGCTTGTCTGGCCTCATGGAAAATATCCTACCTGCAGTATCCTGTTCTGATGAAAAATCACATTGCACCTTTGGGAGGTTCCTTTCTGAGACGGTGACTAGTCTGTTCAGGAAAATGCAGGCAATTGCCTGGAATGGACAACAGCGAGATACCTTTATATTTTTTACAGTCTGATTTGCTTTTCTTGTTTTTATAGACAGCTACAATGAGGGATCATGGAAGTAATCAAGTATCTCCTCTGTACCAATGTCTTCCAAGGTAACTTGAAACCCCTGCAAGACATATGAGTCTAATTTCTTGTAAAGCTCAGCTAGAATTCCGTTCTATCCTATTACTTCATTTGAGCTAATCTACAATCTTCAATGATTATAAACGTAATCTATCTTTTTTGATCTCATCAAGGGAGGGAGGGAAGTCTAGGACATCTAAAATGTGTAGCTGAGAAATCTGCTGTAAGTCACTATGATCAACTGGATGGTCTATTAAGTTGGAAAAATGTTCAGGTCAGTGATTTTTCAAGTTTTCCTGGTCTTTTACCAGGCTCATCTCATCAGATGATAGTAAGAAGAACCATCCTGATTTAGAGCCATAACAGGCTTTATAGCACTGAAGAATTTTCTGATGCTTACATATCTGCATTAGCATTCCACCTGCTCAGTCTTCCTCTACCACCACTAGTCCTATATTTTTCTGACTGTATTGTTCAGGTGCTTCAACTTGCCTTTCTTTGAAACAGATGTTGGATCATTCTGCCAGTGTGCATAAAACTTGTTCTTGGCCTTGCTGAAATTGTCTTATGGCTTTCATAAAACCAGTCTTGATGCACCTGTTTTCAATCCAAGTGCAATATTGTTGCAGTTTGTCTGATAACATATTTAAGCAGCAACCACTTCCAAAATAGGGTCCTACTAGAGATAAATTACCAGAGAGGTTTTTTTAATCCACACAAATAAAAGAGAGTTAAGAATAGAATAAATTAGCTTGGGGTATTCAGTCAGGGTTCCCAAGAATTTGGAAATAGAAATAGTAAATGAATAAAGACAAAATTACAATTTAGTTGACTACTAAAAATTGAATTATAAATGACAGTGAGAGTACAGCCTTAGGCATGTGACTGTGCATTTTAAACCGCTACATTTAACAGCAGTGCAAAAAGGTTTTTTTCCAGGATTTTAAAAGTTATTATCACCTTGGCTATATAACTACCAGGATTTTTTTTCTTTTGTAACACTGCATACATTTTGAGATTTTGTTTCAAGATCTGACCTACTTAGAAAATAAACTTCTGTTAAAACTAATATTTCTATTTTCAGATACCCTTGAAAGTGTGTCAGAGAAGGAACTATCCTGTTCATAAAATGTAAATGCACTTCATTTTTAAAGAGGGAAATATTTTTCAACTTCATAATATAGTATGCTTAATTTAAATTGCAGATACACCTTTGTGTTTAACTCTACATGATAATCTTATAAAATGTATCATTTGTTCAATGCATACACATCAGTTTTGAAAAAAAAAAAAGAACAAAGAATCTGGTAATGATTGAAAACTAATAAAATGATTATATCTGTCATTAACGTTAGAGACAATTTATTCTCTCCCCACCATCCCCAGGAACAGAGTAACTCAGTAAAGTTTTTAAAGCAAATGTATCCAACCAGCAACCCACAGGCTGCATGTAACCCTGGACAATAATATTTATTTTATTATTTATTTTATTAATGAAATTTCTATACCGCCCTTCTCCCTAAGGACTCAGGGCGGTGTACAGCCAATCTAGACCCCAAAAACAATACAAAAGTTAAAAAGAATTAAATTAGATACTGGCTAATTAATAAGAAACCCCCCCCCCTTAAAACCCCGGATAAAATCGAAGATAATACGGAGATCAATTAAAACCATCTCAGCCCAGGCCGGCCTGCTCAAAGAGCCAGGTCTTCAACGCGCGCCTGAAGGCCCTCAGGTCCGTGCCGGTACGAAGTTCTGGCGGCAGAGTATTCCAGAGGGCAGGGGCCCCCACAGAGAAGGCCCTACTCCTCGGGGCCGCCAGACGACACATAGCGGCCGACGGCACCCGGAGAAGACCCTCCCTGTGTGAACGCACCGGCCTGCTGGAGATCACCGGTAGAATGCGGTCCTGCAGATAACCTGGCCCAATGCCATGGATCGCCCTAAAGGTCAAAACTAGAACCTTAAAGCGAACCCGGAGAGCCACCGGCAACCAATGCAGCTCGCGCAGGAGAGGCGTCACATGGGCGCTACGTGACGCCCCCATGATCACCCGCGCGGCTGCATTTTGCACCAGCTGGAGTCTCCGGGTGCTCCCCGCAGGGAGCCCCATGTAGAGGGCATTACAGTAGTCCAGGCGAGAGGTGACAAGGGCCTGAGTGACCATGTGCAGGGCGTCCCGATCCAGAAAGGGCCGCAACCGGTAGATCCGACGGATCTGATGAAACGCCCCCCTGGAGACGGCCGCAACATGATGTTCAAGCGACAGCCGTACATCCAGGAGGACTCCCAGGTTGCGAGCCCTCTCTGTGGGGGGCAAAATTTCCCCCCCAATAGCCAGCGAAGGTGTCAGTTGGTTATATCGGGGCGCCGGAAACCACAGCCACTCGGTCTTGGATGGGTTGAGCCGAAGCCTGTTCCCGCCCATCCAATCCCGCACGGCCTCCAGGCACCGGGACATAGCCCCCACAGCATCGTTGGGGTGGTCCGGGGTGGAGATGTACAGCTGGGTGTCATCTGCATAGAGATGACACCTCACCCCAAGACCACGGATGATCTCACCCAGCGGTTTCATATAAATGTTGAACAAGAGAGGGGAGAGGACCGACCCCTGAAGCACCCCACAGACCAGGGGCCTAGAGGTGGACCTCTCCCCTCCCGCCAACACAAATTGCGAACGGTCGGAGAGGAAGGAGGAGAACCATCGAAGGACGGTTCCACCAATCCCCAACCCCCCCAACCGTCGCAACAAGATACTATGGTCGATAGTATCGAAAGCTGCCGAGAGATCTAATAGGACCAGGACAGAGGAAAACCCTCTGTCACGAGCCCTCCAGAGATCATCTACCAACGCGACCAATGCCGTCTCAGTGCTATGCCCAGGCCTGAAGCCCGATTGGAACGGATCGAGGTAGATCGTTTCCTCCAGGTAGTGAGGGAGCTGACGTGCCACCACACTCTCAACAACCTTCGCCACAAAGGGAAGGTTGGAGACTGGACGATAGTTGTTTAAAACAGCTGGATCCAGGGAAGGCTTCTTGAGAAGGGGCCGCACCACCGCCGTGTTCAAGGCGGTAGGAAGCGACCCCTCTCTCAAAGAAGCGTTGATAATCCCCTGGAGCCAGCCTCGTGTCGTCTCCCTAGTGGCCGAAACCAGCCAGGAAGGGCACGGGTCCAATAAACAGGTGGTGGTATTCAGACCCCCTAGCAACCTGTCCACACCCTCGGCGGTCACAGGGTCGAACTCCCCCCAGATAACATTCACAAGACCTGCCCCGGACACCTCCCCCGGGACCATCCAATTGGAGTCGAGCCCCTCCCGAATCTGAGCGATTTTGTCATGCAGAAATCGAGAAAACTCCTCCGCCCTACCCTGCAAGAGGTCATCCCGCGCTCTTGGTTCAAGTAGAGAGCGGGTCACTCTAAACAGGGCGGCAGGCCGATTTCTTGCCGACGCAATAAGGGTGGAGAAATACGAAGATTTCGCCACCCCTATCGCCACAAGGTAAGTCTTAATATGAGATCTTACCTGTGTTCGGTCAGACTCAGAACGGCTCGCCCTCCAAATGCCCTCTAGACGTCTTTTCCGGCACTTCATCTCCCGTAGCTCCTCTGTATACCACGGAGCCAAATGGGATCTGTGCCGGGTCAGAGGTCGCAGAGGCACAACTCGATCTAGAGCCCCGGCGGCCAACCCATCCCAGGTGACCACCAGGTCTCCAGGCGAGCTGTGAGCCAGAGACTCAGGAAATGGCCCAAGCTCCCTCTGGAACCGCTCCGGGTCCATCAGGCGCCTGGGGCGGAACAATCTATGTGGCTCCGCCTCCCTGCGGTGGGGGGTTGCGGAATAGAAGTCCAGCCTAAGGAGGGAATGATCTGTCCATGACAAGGGTGTGATGACTAGATCCCCGAAATTACAGTCATTCAACCACTGCCCAGAGACAAAAATCAGGTCCAGCATGTGTCCTCCAATGTGAGTGGGAGCAGAAACTAACTGGGTCAGGTCCATGGCCGTCATGGAAGCCAAGAACTCCCGGACCAACCCCGAGGTTTCACCGGACGATGGCAAGTTGAAATCCCCCATGACCAAAAGCCTACGGGTCTCAACCGCCAGCCCGGCTATCACCTCAAGGAGTCCGGGTAGGGCCGATGAGACGTGGCAGGGAGCCAGGTACGTCATCAAAAGACCCATCTGAACCCCTTGCCCCCACTTCACAAAAGGAGATTCACAGCCAGCCGTCTGAGGGACAGTGGCCTCCCTAGGACAAAGGACTTCCTTTATAAGCACCGCCACCCCACCACCCCTTCCCTGAGCCCTAGGCTGGTGAAATGCAAGGAAACCTGGTGGGCACATCTCAACCAGAGGGACACCGCCCTCTGGGCCCAACCAGGTTTTGGTGACACCTACCAGGTCCGCGGCCTCCTCCTGAACCAAATCATAGATCAGGGGAGCCTTGTTAACCACGGACCTGGCATTGCACAACAACAGCCGGGTATTCAGGGCCTGAGGTTCCGGACAGCCAGGGCTGCAGGATGGGTATGGAGGGTCGGAGCGCGCTACCGCTTGCAAACATCGGGAGCGCGATCCCCTTACCGGATACAGCCCTGTATCCCCAGCATATCTACCTCTCCCAGTCACCGTGCTAATAAAATTGGCCCCCGGCTGCCCACCCCCTGTCTGCCACCACGACACGGAGACCCCCGAGACCCCCCAGGCGCGTGGGCCGGGCCGGCTGCCCCCAACTCCATATGGGCTGTCTCCCATACCCACCCTGGATCCTTCCAACCCCTTAAAAAACCCCATTAAAAATTTACAATAAATAATACAGCCCTACAAGATTTTAAACTTTCAACAATATCTCATAATTTATTAATTACATACATTTTTTAAACAAATAGTGCTTTATATTATGTAATTTATTATGTAATCATAGTGGATTTGCATTATACTTTAAAGTTAACAACAATATCATAATACATTGCTTTGAATATGTACAATTTCAATATAGACATTTAATTAAGAATAGCCAGATATTTTATAGAATAGAATAAAATTCTTTATTGGCCAAGGGTGGCCAAGAAATTTGTCTTTGGTGCATATGCTCTCAGTGTACATAAAGAAAACAATAAAATACATCAAGAATCTTTAAAAAAAAATATTTTTTCAAATCTGAGTTGTTTTTTTAATTTAGTCACAATAATGGTCTTTATGTTTTAGTCTGTTTATTATAAGCTTTTGGGATAGCATTATATGTAAATAAATGATTTCAAAATTTATTTTGTCTCCTCATGTTAATAAAATAATCTGTATATGAGAATTCACCTTATCAGCAGATAGAAACTCAATAAATTGATCAATTTTAAAAATGTATATTTTTCACTTTGTTAAAACTGATATAAATATTCATACTTTGTTTATGGTTTCCTCCTAAACTGATATATCTCTCAATCTCAGGGAAAAGCCAGTATACACTTAGAAAGACATTTCTTGGCTCATCTGATCTATTTACAGAGTTCATTTGACAGTGTATTTACTTTAAAGTTTGAGGAAGTTTTTTTTGTGTGACTTAAAATCAGTGTTGACTTCTGATGAAAACCTCTTGCAGTTTTCTTGGCAAATTTTTCAGGAGTGTTTGCCATTGATTTTTTTCCCTGGGGTAGAGGAAGGAATGACTGCCCAAGGTCACCCAGTTGATTTTACAATGGATGAAATTCACAGTTTCCCAATTTCTAGCACAATGCTTTAACCATCATACAACTGGATCTTTGCGGAAGCTACTTTTTAATATTATGTATTTTTGCAATTTGACCAGACTTAAGATTGGAGGAGATATTTAAAAGAATATATAAAAATATCTAAAGATTACATAGTGGAGATGAATCAATAATATTAAGTAACATATTAAGTCTGGTTAATAATTATAAAATTCAATATATTTTTAGTATGGGATGTATTCCTGATCACCAGTATCACTTGATGCTGAACTGGAAGTACATGTAAACAGCTATCTTTCAACTATCTTCCAAATTTGTTGCTTCAAATCCCATATAAAGGCATCACCTCTGTATTTTAATAGTCTGAATTTTTGATGTTTCCGTATAGGCTTGGAAATATGCAGCTGCTTTAATTATTGTAATAATTAAAAATGAAACTTCAAATATCATTGATAGGGAGAATTGCCATTATTAAGATGAATATACTACTCAAGATATTATTTCTTTTCCAAACAATTCCAATAAAATTAGGAAAAACCTTTTTTGAAGAATTAAACAAAACGATTAAAAAATTTATTTGGCAAGGGAAAAAAGGCTCAGATAAAACTAAAACTCCTACAGCATAGTAAGGGTTCAGACTTCCATATTGGGATCTTTATTATCAGGCTGCAATGACAACATGGATCAAAGATTGGGTAAATTTAAAGAACAAAAGAGTGTTAATATTAGAAGGACATGACCTGCAAATTGGTTGGCAAACATTCATGTGGGAAGGGAAAAATAAATCTCATTTTGTATTTTCAAAGGCATCAAATTAGAGACACATTACTAGAGGTATGGGAAAAATTAAAACAAAACTATTACACAAAGATTTCAATCTGGATGTGTTCAACCATGGAAGCTATGATATATCCAAATGTTTAGATTTGCAACAAGACAGTGAGCTATAAAGAGTATTAGATAACAAAGGAACAAAAGGAACTAAACTATGGGCCAAATTCACATGGGCTAGGAATGTCACAGGATTATAAGTAGATTGACACGCCCCCCGAGACGCCCGCAATGTGGTGGACTATATATAAGAGATCCGGAAACCCCACACAATCTAGATACGTTTGGTGTGGTCCAAAATCTGGGTGATATAGAACATATGGGATTAATTCAGACCAACAGGAATTGGATAAAATCTTAGAGACCAGATAGAAAAATGATTACTAAAATGTACAATTATTTGTTAAGATGTAAACTGGGGGAAGAAACCATAAAAGAAACAATGATAATCTGGGCCAAAAACTTTGGATGTAGCATGAATTTGGAAAGTTGGGAAAACCTATGGAAAATAAATTATAAATTAACTATCTGCAACTTACAAAGAGAATTTATACAAAATGTTTTATTGCTGGCACCTACCGCCAGCAAGATTCACAAAAAATGTTTTCTAATAACTTGGTAAGCTGTTGGAAATGTGGAAATGAGCAGGGCACCTACTGTCATATGTGGTGCCCAAAAGCAAAAAAGTATTGGAGGAAAATTAGTAATTGGCTTGAAGAAATCACTAAAGTTAAAATTGAATAGAAACCAGAAGTATTCTACTGGAAACTCTAAAACAAAAAAATAGTAAAAAAATTATATATTATACTTCACATATTAACAGCGGAAAGGCTCGCCTTCACCCAAAATTGGAAATGCAAAAATACTCCCCCCGACTTCATGATCATAAAAGAAAATTTGGAACGCGCAGAAATGGAACTTAAGAACAAACAGGAATCAGAATATTACAAAATTTGGAATTGTTGGTACAATTGGCTAGAAGTTAGACATGAAATTAATAAAACAAATAAAAAGGTATAATGGAAACTAGTAACAGATTTGTAATTTGTAATTGGATTTGTAATATATAATTAGATGAAACTTTGTACTATATGTTTAAAGTAAAATTGTGAATGAATATTTTACACAATTTGAGAGATGTCAGATTGAGTGAGCACTGTTTTGCTTAAGTTGCAATAAGCGGAAAGTTTGATTTTACTATATATAAATTTGTTTAATAAAGTATTTTTATAAAATAAAAAATATATAATAATGATATTTTATATATTTTGGCATATTATTATAGTGATTCAAATATTTCTCAATATTATATGCTCACAAATCCTAAGTATTATTAAAGTAAAACCCATTGTGCTGTTATAGAAAAAATGAAATTTTCTGAAGTTTTGGAAACTAGCCTTCCCCCATTCATTATACAAGTAGGTAGGTGACCTCTAAATGAAAGTATTTGAACACAATAGATGCTGTTTTACTGTATTTATTAAGTAATTTGGATTGTCTGTTCTTTACCAAAATAAAATTGGAAATTGGAAATAGAAATATGTGAAGGATTTACATTTTTATCACTCTTGAAAATGCATCATCTTTTTGGCAAATTGTGGCCCTGTTTTTAAATTTTGTCTTGACCATCTAGTTTAAAAGCTCTAATTTAGTCTATTGCTAACTGCTATAAACTTTATATGTTGCTGTAACAAATTGTGCACTAAAAGTACTATGAAGAAGCAAGAATCCTGTGTCTTTATAGGAAATGGTGATAATTTTTTTCTATAGAAAATAGGTTTAAGACCTTGGTTTTAAATTTTCTAAGGTCTGAGTTATATAATGCTGTTATATTAAGACTTTTTTAAAAAAGAATTCATGTTGGTACAGAAGTAATAATAATTATGTTATTTTATCTTTAAAAAGTAGAAGTACAGTATGTCTTTTAAAAACTTTGAAAAAATTTTCTGAAGTCAAAACTTTTTGGTACCAGAAACTGGAAGTTTCATGCTTATCCTATTTTCAAAATCATATGTTTTTTTATAAATATTATTTATAACATTTGAAATCAGTATACAATTTAAACTGCACAATTCATCTTCCCCAAAGCTCAGAATCAAATTAGTGCTAAAAGGACATACAATAAAAATTATAATAAAAGTAGTAAAACTTATTTTCTAACATTTCATTCATTCCAGGAGACAGTAGCTTTCTTAAAGGGAAAATTTTGAGCATGACTTGGAAAATAGGAAATTTCAGAAGTTAGGTCCAGAATCTCCGTATACAGATAGTTCTTAATTTACAACCACAATTGAGCTCAAAATTTATGTAGTGAGAAATTTGTTGTGAATTTTATTATTTTATTATTTTTTATTTTATTTTTATTTTTTATTTCATTTTATTATTTTTCTTGCCATGTTTGTTAAGTGAACCACTGCAGTTCTTAAATTAGAAGCATGGTTGGTAAGTGAATCTGGCTTTTCCATTGACTTTATTCACCTGACTGCCATAAATATGAACCAGAGACACTTTAACCATCATAAATATGAACCAGTTGTCAAGCATCCAAATGTAAATCACATGACCATAGGAATGCTGCAACAATCATACGTGTAAAACATGGTCACAAGTCCATTTTTTTCAGTGCCATTGTCACTTTGAACAGTCACTAAATGAACTGTTGTAAGTCTAGGACTATCTGTACTAATCAAATTTCTCTGGGCCACTGTTGGGAGTTAGTCAAAAATCTCTCTGTCTCTCTCTCTCTCCCATTTTCAGAAACAGACAGGCTCACATGGAATGATGTATCAAAGAAATAGAAACTAGCTATTGGTGAATAAAAATATTTGACTATAAATGGTAGGGCTGGCTCTTTGAATTTGAAGGGGGAAAAATATCCACAGTTTTTCAAAAGATTGATGCAACCCCTAAGGTGTTTAGTCATCTATATCTGTTAGTAGAATAGCTGATGAAAGATTTTCATAGGTTTAATAAATAGTTCTAGCAACAGGACAGAAAAACAGAAATTCCAAACCATGTAGGTTAATGCACTAATAAAATATGTTCCAAGCATTCAATCCAATGCTTTATTTTGGAGAATAATCTTTTCTTTAATGAGTAAAGTAAAATTTCAGCTTTCATTGTACAATTTCTGTTGGAGTATAAATCACTCTTTTAGTCTAAGTTAATACCATTTGTAAATGAAAATAAACATGAAGGATTCAGAATTAGGTTATTTTTGTCATTATCTCTGCCTTGTGTAGATGATGTATGAAGAAAGATAAACACAGCTGGGGTTTGTTAATTTACATTAAGTCTGAATTGCTGAGAATAGCAAAAATATTTTTCAGAGCTTGAATGTGCTATAAATTCACAGTAGAACTTAGATGTCATCAAGGTTATAAATTTCAGTATACATGATTGGTTTGTCCTATTAAAGACCAGTGGGAGATTATTATTTTAGTGCTTTGCTGTGTATTCTTTAAGAGCATACATATTGATCAAATATGTAAAATGTGTTGGAGTGCTCTTTGTCATTTTCATATGTGCGGTTTCTGGTGGGCTGCTCATGAGGAGTCCAAATGAGGAAAGGCACACAAGGCAGCTTTCTCGGGATGAGAGCCCAGAACTGACTCCGGGACCCTCTTTTATTAACAAAAATGGGTGGGTACAAAAGGCAACAAAAGAATTCAAGCAATGCATTCCGATATGGTTCTATACGTGCGCGGTTCTCATTGGCTGGGCAACTGTTGCTGGGATAAATCTCCTTTTTCCTTCCTCCTTGTTCTGTGTATGTGTTACAGTCGCGCGGTGACCTGTACATACACAAAACAGAACAGAAAGTTCCAACACGTGTGTGTGTATGTGTGGGTGGGTGGGTGTAACTATATTTATAAAAATATATATCATTTCTATGACTTATTCCTCATATCTACATAATATGTATGTATTTTGAGATGAATTAAATATTTATAATGACAATTATATATGTAAGTGAACTGATAATGACCACTTATAATTCTGACTATTTTCATGTGTGCTAATCTATTTTTACAAGTCTGTTGATGATGCTGTGCTGTCATCTTGGACAGCCATCTGTTCTAATTAGAACAAAAAAAGCTCAACAACATGAATTTAGCATGAATGTAGGCATAAGAATAATAAGAATAATGCTCATGTTGATGCAATGGATATATTTTACAAAAGTTTCTTTTTAAATAAAATGGTTAAATTTTTATAGCATCATATTGCTTTTGTTTTTGCTCTAACTAGAAATAGCTAAGAGATCATCTTGAGATGTTTCGGTGGTGAGGTTGGTGAAGAGTGTGTGCCCGGTCTGCTGTGTGTGGGACAATGGGAGAGATTGAGTGTATCTGGGATTGTATGAATTTGGTTGGAAGAATGTATTGATTATTATCTAAAATTTGGGTCTCTAAGTGTAGCTGCCGAAGCGATTTTGTAAACAGGATATTGATAAGGGTGTCAGCAAAATTAAGATGGGGCCTTTGAGTTTGATGTTTTTTGGAATAGAGCTACATAAAGCTACAACAAACATCATTTAGCCCAAATTGTAGGAATATAAAGATAAATACCAACAATTTAAAAAAATCAAGATTTGCATAATATATCCCATATTATGTTATGGAAGTAACCTGTCATATTTCAAAGGTATAAGAAGATTAAAATAGTAAAATTTGAATGTAATCATAACCAACTCAGAAATATAGCAGCTTATAAGCAGCATCCTGAATAATGGAAAGCGGGCCTCCTATAATCTTCTCGGATGTCCTTATCACTCTCTGTATGGACCTTCTATCTGAGGTACTGCTACTACCAAATCAAACAGTGATGCAGTTTGTCAAAACATGCTCAATTGTGCCTCTGTAAAAAGTGGCCAGAACAGAAAGAAAAAGATGTGCTCTCCTGAAACAGGAAATGCAAATGCTGGTTTGTACATTTCATTAAAGATAATATATGAAGAGACCAAGTCAGATTGTTAATTATCTGCAGATACTTAATACTGTTGACCACCTCCACAGCTGCAGCCTTGATACAAAGTAGAGTATGACTAAACCGGCTCTTTCTAAAATCAATAATGATCTCCGTTTGTTAACATTCAAAACCAGATTATTTTTATTGCATCATTCCACCAAAGTGTTCATCTCCTCCCTATAAGAATCTTCATGGTTATCCTGGATAAGCCCCACCACTGCCGTATCATCTGAATAACTTGACAATATGATTCATAGCAGACTTGGCACAACAGTCATGGGTCATCAAGGTGAGCAGTAATGGACTCAAGACATAGCCCTGTGGGGAACCTGTACTCAAGGAGATAGAATTGGAAACTTTTCTTCCAACTCACACAAACTGAGCCCTATCAGTAAGGAAATCAAGTATCCAGTTATATTAAGAAGTATTAAAACTTAATAGGCCCAGTTTGTTTACTAAATGCTAAGGAATGATTTTCATGAACACTGAACTAAAAGCAACAAATGTTATTCGCTCATGAGTATTTTTTTTCTCCAGGTGCGCCAAACTAAGATGAAGCACATAAGAAAATGCATCATCTATAGATTGGTTCTTCCAATAAGGAAATTATAATGAATCAAATGTAGGGGGAAGGCATGAAACAATATAGTCCTTCACCAATCTCTCAAAACACTTCATTATAATAGAATTGAGAGCAACTGGATGGTAATCATTAAGGCATGCAAATATAGAATTTTTGGGCAGAAAATCCATAGTATTCACACTTCTAGTAGCAAAATCTACAAATTGATAAAAATTAGGGAGCATTGCTTTCCAATCGATCCTCATTCCTTATTCCTTCCTTCCATCTCCTGCTCCCTGGGTAGATTACATTAGTTTTGTCTCTAATCAAAATCTTAGTCACAAACTAATAAAAAATAGTGATACTTTTAAATATGTTCTAAGGACAATTGTCATAAATAGTTTTAATGATTCAATATCATAGTATATATAAAATTGACCAAAATGTTACATAATACTTCATAAGAAACATTTACATTGCCTTATATGTTGTCTGTGAAATTAATGCTATTAATGATAAAAAAGAACTATATAAATTATGCAGGTGGGATTCCTTAATTCAGTTTCAGCTGCAATAGTATGTGATTGATTGCTTTATGATTGCTATGTGAGAAATCTACTTCAAAGTTGAATTATATTTCTCATAGGAAAGTGAATTATTGTTTGCCTGTCTGTAATCTCTCATTTTAAATGTTAAATAAAATAACCATAAAGACTGGATGAAATAAAAATGATAGTTACATATTGACATCCCCTATCTTAAATTGCAATCTGGCAAAGCTGTTTAGTTTACTTTATTGTCATTGCACCTCGTACAACAAAATTAAATACCATCTTTAGAGTATATTATGACTCTGAAAATAAACACAAACACACATCCTTCACATTCTATACCTTGAATTGAAAACCCCTGATATTGCACTATACAGTTAGAATTCAATAGAATTATTGCCCTGAGATAGAAGCTGTTTTTCAGCCTACTTGTCCTTGTTTTTATTATCCTTTACCATCTGTCAGATGGTAATAGTTCAAAAAAAAGGATGCCCAGGATGAGATGGATCTTTGAGAATGTTTTGAACTTTCTTAATTATTATATTATTATGATGTGTCTGTAAATACTTTTTATGCAAGCATTAGAAAGTCTTTTTTGAGCAATTACAAAGATCTTATCCATTCTGAATTAAGGCAAAAAAGAAAGAAACATTTTACATTGTAATTCCATTTTCCTGAAGCTGTAAGGGTGCCAATGCACATAAACACACCCTCTTTATTAAGTTACTTGAATAAAGTTCAGGGAGAACCAGTTTTACTGAATATCCTGTCCCATGCTTATATAAGCCAAAGTCAGTGATTTTAACCTACTTTAGTGATGACTTTACTCTTTTTTATGGGTAAAATATACACTGGAAAAATGTTCTAAGGTAGTGTTGTGAATGTTGAGGCAACATTTTAGATGGCTTATAGCTGTTTCATATTATTTTTACAAAAGACCTAAATTTGTGTATTTGTTTTTGAATCATAGCACTGCCAAATGAATCTAATTTGGCATGATTAGTTGTTTAATTTTCCATTTCTTTTTGCTTTCTGGTTCTAAAAAATCATTTTTATTATGTATTATGTAAATGTAATTAATTATGTTTACATTATATTTCCCAATGTGGGTACTATAGATATATCTATAATTACAGTGTATTTATAGTGATGATATAAAAATCAATATTTAAATTATCAACATGCTGATATAAATGGTTTTTTAATATAGGTCCCACTGTGAAGTCTAAAAATTTATTTCATGTTTGCCTAGACTGAATAAAGAATTCAAAATGTGATATCAGGTTAATCTTATCTTGGAAATAGAATCAATAGTTAACTCCCAGTTCTGAAAAAAAATCCAGTTCAAGATCATCCCTTGAATAAAATATTCTTCAAATGCTGTTGTTGATCCATCTTCATACATGCTTAAATGCTACCTTAGAAGCACAAGAAAATTGTAGTTTTTAGAGGAAAAACCTATCTTTATATATTGTTTCATATATGTTGTGCTCCTCCCTGCCTCCTTCCCTTTCTCTCTCAGATTTGAACTATTCTAGCTAGTGATAAGGTTGATATAGAGACGAAATAGACTGAATCGGAGATCTAATTATGACTGAATCATAATTAATCTGAGTTACTTTTTGATTAATTAATTTAAAATTAACTAGAAATTGCAGTTTGAAATTTTTTTGTACATGAGCTCTTGAGTTCTTGGTTCATTGCTTGATGATTATAATCACTGATCTCTGAGTTTCAGAAATTCATGTATCAAAAAGCTTGATGCTTGACAAGATCGTATCATCTGTAGAGTCAAGTCTTAATATTTTAATGTTAAAATAATGAATGTTTATTATAAATTGTATATAAGCAGGTGTTTTCTTATTTTCAAATAAAGATTTGATCTAATGGACTTTATTATGAAGAAATTTTTCCTACACTTATGATGGAACTTAAGAAGGGGGTGTGATAAAGAAGGAATAAGGTGAAGAATAGACAAATGATTTTAAAGTGTACATTCCATTTTTCCTGTCAAATTCAGCATATATACCCTGACCAGTATCATTAAAATTATTCCTGATACATTTATCTAAAAAGATAACTAAAAGGACATTGCATGTCCCATATTGCATTCAATCTATTAAACCTTTCACTAAACATTTTATTTATTCTCATACAGAGTGGCTTTCATCATATGCCATTCTACCATTTCAATAACCAAGCTTTAATTATTTGTGTTAAACCATTTAAGTATTCTAAGTTAGAATGGTCAAACTATTTGTTCAAAAAATCTATAATGTCTCTTTATTTGTAAATCAACACACGTTAATGAACTGTCTCATATTCATACTCATCTCAAAGATTTGATGAAAAGCCAAAGTCTTGTATTCATAGTCTTGCCCAACAAAAAGTAAACTGTGCTTCTCATATTTTTCCTATTGCCATTGTTTGTATTTTCACTATCAGAATTATATTAAAAATTTTTCCAGGGATACTCTGTAAGCTAATTTCTTATCTGCATTTTCCTTCCCTCCCTCCCTCCCTAGGTCCTATTTATTTGTCAGATTAAGTGCTAGAATAATGTGGAACAATTCAGCTAGAGACCAGTTCTTTTTTTGCTTACATGCAATAGACAGAATGTTGCACAACTAAACTCTTCCTTCTCCCAGCGGATATACCCTGGGGTCCAAGGAAGTGCTCTCCTCACCTTACTCTGTCTTTTATCTCGTTCCTGACTGTGTTGCCTCTTGTCTCAATCTCCTTTCTGGAATGTACACTCTCTTTCCTGAGAAACTGATGATTGAAATCTTCACTGACATGTGTACATATAGTTACACCAAAGCTGAATTTACCTTGGATATGTCATGCTGTTTTAGGTAAGCTACAATATCTAATATACCTTTTATTCTTGTGTACAGCTATATTATCTATCTAAGAGCTGATTTACATTAAGTTCTGAAGCAAAAAAATGTTGCATTCTGACCATTGAAAAGTAACTTGAGGTAGGTTTTGCTTTTCTTTTTTCCATGTTATTTTGATTTTCTTGACCCATTGGCCAGTTCAAATATTTCTTTTAATTACTAATCTAGTGGCCTTAATCAGACAGATACTACTAACTGTTAAATTTCTCTGGGAACTTTCAATTAATAGAAAATCTCATGAATACTGATAATGTTTTCTTTCTGGCATTTCCATAAATTTCTTTCCAGCTAAGTACCGTACCATTTCAAGAATAAAACTGAAACTTGTAAATCAAGATGATTGGATAAAATTGGAACAAAACCATGCTTTGAACAAAAGGAACATATGAAAAAAAAAGTGAAATCCAAAAATATTTTGCTTTGAGTTAAACGGGAAACTTGCATACTGAAGGAACCAGTATCAAACATTAACTATATTTCCAATAATGTCTCAGATTAAACTATTCTTAGGGAATAATTGATGGGAAATGCATTCTAATGCTTTATTGGAAGTTTATATTTGCCTAGGTAAAGGACTTTACTTTTGAACGGGAAGATTGAAGGAGTACTCTGTATGACTACGATCCCCACCATGGTAATAACTGTGTCGGTCATACGTACAATTTAGTATCAAAACAATACAGCATCCCAGATTTGTCCCATTTCCTCATTTTATTCAAACAATTGATAACATATATAGAAGTAGTTTCACTGTAGTCTTAGATTTTCTGAGTATATTTGAGGGCCATCTAATTGCTCTGGTACAGTCAGCAGATATTAAGGCTAGAAACTGGGAGACTATAAACTGTAATCCTGCTTTTGGCACAAAAACCAAACACCCATAATTGACCCTGGGCCAATTATTGTCTCTTAGCCCAGATAGATTATGCCAAATCATTTCTAAAATATTGCCTAAAAAAAAGAAGAGGGACTTGTCCAGGCAGTCAGCAGGCAGTATCCTGAAAGTACCACATAACCTCAAATTGCTGTAGGCAATGTGAAAAACAATCTCCCTTGTCTTCATATAAAACAGTATTAAGTAAAGTGGCAATCATTTTTAATCTGATTTCAGCTGGATTTAACCTTTAAGCAAGTATATGTTTAAAGATTATGATACGTGCTTAATATATATGTGCATATTTCAGTTACACCCCTCTCAACTTTTCTTAATTCTAGAATTAAGAAAGGTATTAGTGGGAATTTTGCTTTCCGATTTTGGCAGCTGGCTTTGGTCTAAGTCAGAGTTTCCCAGCTCTCGGTTGAGAGCTTTCAGTTTAGATTTCACTCGTTTTTACTATACCATTAAAGGTTGAGATTGAAGCCATAAGAACAACCTGTAAATATTAAAAAAAATACTATATATTAATGAATTATCTGTAATATAGATTATATAGCATGAATTTGTTCATGCATAATTGATAAATGGATAGCTATAATTAATAAATAAATATTTTTTTAAAAAACTGAGCGGCATAATATGAGGAAATGCAAGCAAGCTATTACCATCTTAATAAGATGTGGTTAAAATTAATAAATGGTATAACTTAACTTGCATCCATTCAATTGTTAATTGTTGTCACTGCGTTTGTTTGGGGCTTATTTATTTATTTGTTTATTTATTAGATTTTATATACCACCCACTCTCCCAACGGGACTCGGGACAGTGTACAGTCAAGTAAAAACGACACACATTATAAATACAATTTTAAAAATAGCATTAAAATAGATTAAATAGGTGGCTGAAATACAGTAAAAATAAAACTGAACAAGGAGAAAAATTTTAAAAATTACAACTATTAAAACCAATTTAAAACGCTAACCAGTAACTCTAGGCCAGACCGGCTTGTTGGAAAAGATGGGTCTTCAGCGTGCGATGGAGGGTTTGCAGGTTAGGGATAGTTCTCATCTCCGGGGGTAATTCATTCCAGAGGGAGGGTGCTCCCACAGAGAAGACCCGCACCCTAGGGGCCGCCAGCTGGTATCGACCAGCTGACGGCACCCCGAGGAGGCCCGCCCTGTGAGAGCGCACTGATCAACGGAAGGCCGATGGTGGCAGCAGGCGGTCCCGTAAGTACCCAGGTCCCAAGCCATGGAGCGCTTTAAAGGTGACCACCAACACCTTGAATCGCATCCGGAAGGCCACCGGAAGCCAATGCAACTCGCGCAGGAGCGGTATAACATGGGAACTCTGAGGAGCCCCCAAAACCACCCGCGCGGATGCATTCTGCACCAGCTGAAGCCTCCGGATGCTCTTCAAGGGGAGCCCCATATAGAGAGCATTGCAATAATCTAGGCGGGAGATGACGAGGGCAGATGTGACTGTGCGGAGTGCATCCCGATCCAGAAAGGGCCGCAACTGGTAGATCCAACGGACCTGACAAAAATCCCCATTGGCAACGGTCGCTATATGATCTTCTAACGACAGCAGTATGTCCAGGACACCCAGATTGCGCACCCTCTGTGGGGGTCAAAATTTGTCCTCCCACGGCCAGCGATGGAATTAGCTGGCTGTATGTGGGTGCCGGAAATCACAGCCACTGGGTTTTGACCGGGTTGAGTTGAAGCCTGTTCCGCCCCATCCAGCTCCGCATGGCTTCCAGGCACCGGGTCATCACTTCGTTGGGGTGGCCTGGAGTAGAAATGGATAGCTGAGTGTCATCAGCATACTGATGGAACTCTACCCCAAAACCACGGATGATCTCACCCAGCGGCTTCACATAAATGTTGAACAGCAGGGGCAAGAGCACAGACCCCTGAGGTACCCCGCAAATCAGGGGCCTTGGGGCCGACCTCTGCCCCCTGCCAACACAAATTGTGAGCAGTCGGAAAGGAAGGAGGAGAACCACCGTAACATGGTGTCTCCCACTCCCAACCCCTCGTAGCCCTCGCAATAAGATACTGTGGTCAACAGTATCAAAAGCCACCGAGAGATCTAACAGGACCAAGACAGAGGAACAACCCCTGTCACGGGCCCTCCAGAGATCACCCACCAATGTGACCAACTCCGTCTCCGTGCTGTGCCCGGGCCTAAAACCCGATTGGCGCGAATCTAAATAGACAGCTTCATCCAGGTGCTGAGGGAGCTGTCGTGCCACCACACTCTCAACAGCCTTCGCCACAAAGCGAAGATTGGAGACCGGATGATAGTTAGATAATAATGTTGGGTCCAGGGATGGTTTCTTGAGGAGGGGCCTCACCACCGTCTCTTTCAGGGTGGCAGGTAAAAACCCCTCATTCAAGGAAGCATTAATAATACCCTGGAAACAACCTCGTGTCTCCTCCTGGGTGGCCAAAGCAACCAGGAGGGACACAGATCCAATAAACATGTGGTGGCATTAAGCCCACCCAGCATCCGGTCCACCTACTCTAGGGTCACAGGATCGAACTCACCCCAAATGACCTCCCCAAAATCCACCCCTACCCTCCCATCCAGAGTAGCCCAATCAGAGTCCAGCCCATCCCGGATCTGAGTGATTTTATCTGGAGGCCTGTCCCTGCAAGGGTTCCTCCCACACTTACACATCCAAAAGGGAGTGGGTCACCCTAAAAAGGGCAGCCGGGCAATTTTCTGCGGACGCAATAAGGACGGAAAAGTAAGAACACTTTGCTACCCTTATCGCCACTAGATAGGTCCTAATGCAGGATCGCAATAGTATTCGGTCAGATCCGGAGCAGTTGGTCCTCCAACCGCTCTCTAGACGTCTTTTCCGGTGCTTCATCTCCCTCAGCTCCTCGGAAAACCAAGGAGCCAATTGGGATTGGCACCGGGTCATAGGCTGCAAGGGCATGACCCGGTCAAGGGCCTCAGCTGCCACCCTATTTCAGGTGGCTACTAAGTCCCCAACCGAGTTGTGAGCGAGCATCGGGAAACGGCCCAAGCTCTGTCAGGAACCTATCCGGGTCCATCAGGCGCCTGGGGTGGAACCATTTTATCGGCCCCACATCCCCGCAACGAGGGGTGCGGCATGGAAGTTCAGCCTAAGGAGCAAATGATCAGACCATGACGGGCTCTACAGCAACATCCCCTGTACCTAGATCATCCTGCCACTGACCAGAGACAAAAACCAGATCCAAGATGTGACCCCCAACTTGTGTGGGGTCCTGAATTAATTGGGTCAGGCCCAAGCCTGTCATAGAAGCCATGAACTCCTGAGCAATCCCCAAGGTCCCACCAGCAGAGGGTAGGTTGAAATCCTCCATGACTATAAACCTGGGGGTCCCAACCTCCAAGCTGGCTATGACTTCAAGGACTCTGGCAGGGCTGATTTCACATAGCAGGGAGCCAGGTATGTGATCAATAGGCCCATCTGAACCCCGGAACCACACTTCACGAAGAAGGATTCACATCTGGTTGTCTGAGGAACAGTGGATTCCCTAGGACACAAATCTTCCTTAATAACCACCGCAACCCCCCCAGCTCACCCTGGGCCCTCGGTCGATGAAAAACCCGAAACCTGGCTGGGCACATCTCCACCAAGGGAACATCCCCCTCCTGGCCCAACCAGGTTTCAGTAACACCCGCCAGGTCTGCTCCCCCTTCCAAAATCAGATCATGGATGAGGGGGGCTTTATTAACTATGGACCTGGTGTTACATAGCATCAACCAAAGGCCTGGGGCCTGATGATTCGGACCACCGGGGGAACGGGAAATGACCTGGGGGTCGGAGCGCGCCACCGCACACAAACAGAGGGGGTGGGCTCCCGAAACATAATATGGCCCCCTGTCATCCCCATATCTGCCTCCCCATTGACCATGCAAATAGCCATCCTCTCTCCCTCACAGAGATAACCCCCCATTCTCGATTCAACTCCCCGACCCCAAAACCTCCCGATCGCGCTCGACTCACGGTCTGGCCCCCGTCTCAGGCAGGTTGTCCCCCAAACCCAACCTGGTCACCCTCCCTAACCCCAATAAAAATTTAAAAATAAACAAAAACAACTGGGTACTACCCTTACCATGCTTTCCCTGGCTGTGCCACCTCTCGGGATCCCAGGATTTGTCGTTAACGTAGGCCATTGAAAATCCGGGGGGACCACCTCAAGGAAAGGGGCATATATCCTAGGGCCCGCAAGTCCGTCAACGAATACCTGATCGGCTCAGTCTCATGGCATCTGGCCGACCTTGCCTCCGGTGTCTGGGGTTGGGGGCGGGAAGACCCGGCAAATTGAATCCGACACGCCTGGGTGTCTTAACCCATTGGCCACGTCCTCTGCCCTCGTCACTGCCGTCGATAAGGTCGAGGTTGAGATCGAAACAGTCTGGTCTCCATTGCTGCCGAACCAGGCTGGCATCGCCGTCACCGCCATTGCCGACTAGGCAACCAAGCCATCACCGTCACCAAGGTCACTGGGGCTGGGACCACCGCCGCCGAGGCCGCTATTGTCACCAACCCGGATGAGGTCATCAAACCAGGGCATAGACATCGCCGTCAAGTCCACCGCGCCATCATCGTCACCGCCGTCACTGGAGCCACCGAAGCTAAGGCCCCTGCCGCCGAGGCTGCCACTGCCATCGGACCAGGCACCCCCACCGATACACCAGGCAATCCCAGGCCAGGCCGCCAGCGGCGGCAAGGCCTCCAGGCCACCGTCACCACCATTGACACTGGCGGGGCCACCGAGGCCGTCGCCACCACCGCCATTGGAGACCTCACCACCAGAGGTGCTGTCACCGTCAGGCCGGGCCCTCGCCATCGTCGCCCATGTCGCCGAGATCTCCAGATCACCCTCGACACCACAGTCAGCACCGGTACCACGGGCAGGGTCACCCGAGCCGGGGACGCTGCCCCCAATTCAACGGCTCCAACGAGCCGGGCAGCGCCATCCCCATCGCCGGCCCGGGTCGCCGCTATTGTTGCCGCTGCCGACAAGGCCATCGAAGCCAAGGCCACGGCCAGGACCAGGGCTGGACCTCCGTAACACTGTCGGTCCGCCACCACCATCGACCGGGGTCACCAGGGCCGGGGGCATCGCCCCCAGACTCATCGGCCTTGCTCAGTCAGGTGGCCGCCAGAAACACTGGACTAGGCCATCGCTATCGCCTCCGCCGTTGCTGCCACCGCAAATGCTGAGGCGAATCGATGCAAGGCGGAGTCAGCGCCATCCACAACTGCCCAGGCAGGATCCCGTATAAGCAAGAACCCATCCGGAATCGAGATCGAGGCTGAGGCCAGGCCAAACAAAACCACGGCAGCTAAAGGCACGCAAAATGAGGCGAGTTGGGAGGTAAGGTAAAACGCCATCAGCCTCCACTGCCCGGGCAGCAACCTGTACAGCCGCCCGGGCAGCCCAACCCACTCCAACACCCCTTCAGCATCGCCAAATCCCCCCCGGGCCCCTCAGTCATCTCCTTTGCCAGTGGGCCCCAAGGGGGAAAAGGCTCAGCCTAGGACGCGGAGCAGCTGGCGGAGCTCGTCACGGACCCAACGTCCGGCCGCCATCTTGAAGTCTTTACTGAGATGGGGGGTGTCTGGTGAGCTCCCTCAGAAGATTCCAGAATAAGCTGGACTGGTTATCAAGTTACCATAGTAACAAGATATGAGTGTCTTGTGATGTTTGATGTACTGCGCATGTGTGCAGGGGAGGAGTTTTACTTCACTTTCATTATTCCTCTTTTGCTTGCTTTTTAGATGTACTGGTGTTTCTTTTGTTCCTAGTTATTTGAAAATAAAAGTATGCTGGCAGCAGAAAAACACGATTCATTTCCTCTAATTTATAAAGCTGAATTTTTTCGCTTTGACAATTGTCTTGTAAAATTTTAGATGTATTTTCATAATCTACGTGTTAGATGCTAACACATCAGTTAATCAAGGTTCAATCAAGGTTTTTTCCCCCTTGGAAAATTTCATGTTAATTCCTAATTTTAAAATAGTTTATTGCATTTGTTAAATGCTGATGTTATTTAAACTTAGAATTGTGGCAGTAAGTCAGAGGTGGTATTCAGCAGGTTCTGACCAATTTTGGAGAACTGGTAGTGGGAATTTTGAGTATTTTGGAGAACTGGCAAATACCACTCTAACTGGAGATTTTACAGTATAGTTGCCCTTCCATACCACCTGCCATGCATCAGTCATGCCCACAGAACTGGTAAGTATATGAATTTTTGAATCCCATCACTGCAGTAAATGGTGCTATATTCAACATTGCCTTATCCAGATGGTTTTAATATATTCCAAAAATGAGTAAAATTCTTTCTAGATTTTCTGGAAAGTCTGTTTAATATTGTGAAAGCTCTCCATGAAACAAAAAGTATATGTGATAATGAAAAATGAAATGTCTTTATAAATGCACTGAATTTATTCAAGCATATTTACATACAGTATGAAACTGTTTGCCGCCTTTACTTAGTGTAGAAAGTAAAATTAATGAGCAAGCCTTATCTAATCAGTTCACTGAAATCCCAACAGCTGTTTCTTTCAGTTAATATGAATTAAAATAGATGTGTCTGTATTCTAGTGTTTCCATGTAATTGACAAAATAATCATATCTTCCAAGCTGCCTCCAGAATTTTAGAGACAGGCATACATGTATGCACATTCACACAAAGAAACTATAATTTATATGAAATTATTTTTACAAATTGAAATGATATTTCCAAATATACAGTGATTTCTTTTCAGTAAAGATGATGGTTGCTTTTAACAATGACCCTTTTAACTTGTTTGACGGATTGGAAATCTGTCAGTTTGTATGGATGTATGTGACTCTAATTATGCACAGCTGTTTTTCTCTCTCTCTACATAAACACAACATTCAGGATTTCTTTATAGAATCATATTATCTCCTACATTAAAATTATGGGACTATAAAAACAATGCAGGTTATTTCTGTTGTAGAAATTATTAGTGCATGTTATTTATTTATGCATGCATATATTTCTTGTGTAGGTATGTGCATTCTAAAACTAAATGATAGGACAACAAGACATAACACCTATGCTTGCCGAAACTTCTAGGGTAAAAGGTGTGCTTTATACCTGTCCTTCGTGATGAAACTACTGAATCTTAGTTTTATGCTGTTTGCTTCTGAGCTTTCTGAATTAGCTCTCACATCCTGAAACATAACTTAGCTTTGATTATACAGGTACTGTAGTCTTTGACTTACAACCAGATGTGGTATTCAGCAGATTCTGACCAGTTCTGGAGAACCATTAGCGGAAATTTATATAAATACCACCTTTGACTGATCCTTCCCCCACCCATTTTCTGCCTCCCGAGTCCCAGCTGATCGGCTGGGTCTTCTTTTGTTGCCCTTCACAGGAGAACAGATCTGGAAAGCAGACTAGTGGGGTGGGGAGGGAATTGGATTTTGCAGTATCCTTTCCTTGGAGTGGGGTGGGAATGGAGATTTTACAGTATTCTTCCCCTGCCACACCCACCAAGCCAGACCATGCCCATCAGGCCATGCCAATAGAACTGGTAGTAAAAATGTTTGAATCTCACCACTGCTTACAACCATTTGTTTAGTGATCATTTGAAATTACAACAGCATTAAAAAGTGAATTATTACTGTTTTTTACACCTACAAGTTAAGCAAAATGAATCATTTAAATAAAATTAAAAGCAAATTAACCCCAAACCTAAAAACATGAAAAATGCCAATTAGCAGCTCACAAACAATACAGCCATTTTGAGGCTGTATGGCTTCACAGGTGGCAATAAGTATTCTTGTATTTCTGAATTAAGGGTTGTATCCAATTCCTATCCCAAAGCAGAATAGAAGCCATTATATGGACACTGTCCTTTTGTCCCGATATAACAGTATGTAGAAAAAAACTAAAGAGACTGAAAAAGACACATGTAAGAGACAGCCTAGCTCACAATTGGGCAAGTGGCTCAGAAGAGACCCTCACTAGTTTATGTATTGGACTGTGTATGTGTATGTGGGGAATTAGCAATGCTTGTAAATGAGGCTGCTAGCATTTAAGGGAAGGGGAATGAAAGTGTTCCTTGTGCCCAGCTTACATCTTTATTGTGCAACAGAAGCCTCTCTATTCTGGCTTTTCGAGATGGACTTGAAACCAACAACTAGAGTTCGTTGCCCAAGATATCACTGATTTATGTAAAGCATTCCTGCAAGTAGTTGCTAAAAATAATTACAAGTAGTAAAATATTTGTGAATTGGCAATAAATATTATCTGAAGAAGAAAAGAAAAGAATGCAGAATTTTAATAAAGAATGTCAAAATCCTTTCAAACCAGTGGAAGTTTAATAACAGTACCTAATTGAGGAGCTTAAGAGAAAGTTAATTTATTTCTGAAACTAAGTAAAAATATATTTACATTTCTACTGGTGATGCTTATAGTCCAAGCAAGTAATTTTGATGTGTAGGCAGTTGAATTTATCAAGTAAATGTACACCAAAATACATAAAGATTTGTATTGCTAGAAATAATTTGAAGAAGGAAAGAATAAGAATATAAATTGAGGCTAAAAAGTCATAACAACACTTGGGGGGTTATGGAAACAATTTATAATTGGACATAATCTCTTAGTATAATTTGAAATGAGTAGCTTTATTAAATTATTTTAATTTTAGCTTTGTGGCACTTATATAGAAAGAAATGTATTGCTGTGAAGTTTTTTGAAATACAGGCCATCAAATGTGAAGAATGTTATCTGCAGAAAAACATTCTATGTATAGAGTTAATACTGAGGGGGTTCTTAAAGGAAGACAGCGGTGATAGAGGTAAAAATACCTAACAGTAAGAAGTTTAATGTATAAATGGTATATTTTGAGCAATATCTGAGTAGTGCATCACCATTAGAGCAGTCAATTTAAGATGTTTTCTGAGGCATTTAAACATTAATTTCTGCTTTTTATCACCAGCATTATCCAAAGCATATTTAATCCCATTGCAGAGCAGAATAGACTTTGTGCAGATAATCTTCATTAACTTAATTTGTAGAGCACGCACCACATTATTGTAAAAAGTTTTATACAGTATGTTTGTTGATTAGTCCCAAACTTCCCTTACTATATGTTTATTTTGTTATACTCTATTGGAATTACATCGCCACCTACTGGGCACTGAGTATTAGAAGTAACATTTCCTTTATGACATAGGTTCAAGCAAATAAGTAAAACAAATAATTTGCATTACAGATATAATAAAGTTGAATATTTATTGACATTTCATATTTTATTTTATTTATTTATTTTATTTAATTTTTATACCGCCCTTCTCCCTAGGGACTCAGGGCGGTGTACAGCCAATCTAAAACCCCAACAATAATACAAAAGTTAAAAAAGATTAAATTGGATATTTGGCTGAATAAAAAGCCCACCCCACCCCCTTAAAACCCCCAAATTAAAATTACTGGAGACACATTAAAACCCTCTCTCAGCCCAGGCCGGCCTGCTCGAAAAGCCAGGTCTTCAACGCGCGCCTGAAGGACCTCAGGTCCATGCCGGTACGCAGTTCCGGTGGCAGAGTATTCCAGAGGGCAGGGGCCGCCACAGAGAAGGCCCTACCCCTTGGGACCGCCAGGCGACACATGGCAGCCGACGGAACCCGGAGAAGGCCCTCCCTGTGTGCACGCACTGGCCTGCTGGAGATCACCGGTAGGATGCGGTCCTGTAGGTAACCTGGTCCAATGCCATGGATCGCCTTAAAGGTCAGAACCAGAACCTTAAAGCGAACCCGGAAAGCCACTGGCAGCCAATGCAGCTCGCGCAGGAGAGGCGTCACGTGGGCGCTACGTGACGCCCCCATGATCACCCGCGCGGCCGCATTCTGCACCAGTTGGAGTCTCCGGGTGCTCCCCGCAGGGAGCCCCATGTAGAGGGCATTACAATAGTCCAGGCGAGAGGTGACAAGGGCCTGAGTGACCGTGCGCAGGGCGTCCCGATCCAGAAAGGGCCGCAACCGGTAGATCCGACGGATCTGATGAAATGCCCCCCTGGAGACGGCCGCGACATGGTGTTCAAGCGACAGCCGCACATCCAGGAGGACTCCCAGATTGCGAGCCCTCTCTGTGGGGGGCAAAATTTCCCCCCCAATAGCCAGCGACGGAGTCAACTGGCTATATCGGGGCGCCGGGAACCACAGCCACTCGGTCTTGGATGGGTTGAGCCGGAGCCTGTTCCCGCCCATCCAATCCCGCACGGCCTCCAGGCACCTGGACATAGCCCCCACAGCATCGTTGGGGTGGTCCGCGGTGGAGATGTATAACTGAGTGTCATCTGCATAGAGAAGACACTTCACCCCAAGACCACGGATGATCTCGCCCAGCGGTTTCATATAGATGTTGAACAAAAGAGGGGAGAGAACCGACCCCTGAGGCACCCCACAAACCAGGGGCCTAGAGGTGGACCTCTCCCCTCCCGCCAACACCAATTGCGAACGGTCGGAGAGGAAGGAGGAGAACCATCGAAAGACGGTTCCCCCAATTCCCAACCCCTCCAACCGTCGCAACAGGATACTATGGTCGATAGTATCGAAAGCCGCCGAGAGATCTAATAGGACCAGGACAGAGGAGTACCCTCTGTCACGAGCCCTCCAGAGATCATCAACCAACGCGACCAATGCCGTCTCAGTGCTATGCCCAGGCCTGAAGCCCGATTGGAACGGATCGAGGTAAGTTGTTTCCTCCAGGTACTGAGGAAGCTGACGTGCCACCACACTCTCAACAACCTTCGCCACAAAGGGCAGGTTGGAGACTGGACGAAAGTTATTTAAAACAGCTGGATCCAGGGAAGGCTTCTTGAGGAGGGGCCGCACCACCGCCATCTTCAGGGCGATCGGGAGCGACCCCTCTCTCAGAGAAGCGTTGATAATCCCCTGGAGCCAGCCTCGTGTCGTCTCCCTGGCGGCCGAAACCAGCCAGGAAGGGCACGGGTCCAATAAACAGGTGGTGGCATTCAGACTCCCCAGCAACCTGTCCACACCCTCGGCGGTCACAGGATCGAACTCTCCCCAAATAACATTCACAAGACCTGCCCCGGACACCTCCCCCGGGACCATCCAATTGGAGTTAAGCCCCTCCCGGATCTGAGCGATTTTATCATGCAGGAATCGAGAAAACTCCTCTGCTCTACCCTGCAAGAGGTCATCCCGCGCTCTCGGTTCGAGCAGAGAGCGGGTCACTCTAAACAGGGCAGCAGGCCGATTTCCTGCCAACGCAATAAGGGCGGAGAAATACGAAGATTTTGCCGCCCCTATCGCCACAAGGTAAGTCTTAATATGAGATCTTACCTGTGTTCGGTCAGATTCAGAACGAGTCGCCCTCCAAATGCCCTCTAGACGTCTTTTCCGGCACTTCATCTCCCGTAGCTCCTCCGTAAACCACGGAGCCAAATGGGATCTGTGCCGGGTCAGAGGTCGCAGAGGCACAACTCGGTCTAGAGCCCCGGCGGCCAACCCATCCCAGGTGGCCACCAGGTCTCCAGGCGAGCTGAGAGCCAGAGACTCAGGAAATGGCCCAAGCTCCCTCTGGAACCGCTCCGGGTCCATTAGGCGCCTGGGGCGGAACCATCTAAGTGGCTCCGCCTCCCTGCGGTGGGGGGTGGCGGAACAGAAGTCCAGTCTAAGGAGGGAATGATCTGTCCATGACAAGGGAGTGATGACTAAATCCCCGCACTTACAGTCATTCGACCACTGCCCAGAGACAAAAATCAGGTCCAGCGTGTGTCCTCCTATGTGAGTGGGAGCAGAAACTAACTGGGTCAGGTCCATGGCCGTCATGGAAGCCAAGAACTCCCGGACCAACCCAGAGGTTTCACCGAGCGATGGCAGGTTGAAATCCCCCATGACCAAAAGCCTGGGGGTCTCAACCGCCAGCCTGGCTATCACCTCTAGGAGTCCGGGCAGGGCTGATGAGACGTGGCAGGGAGCCAGGTACGTCAACAAAAGGCCCATCTGAATCCCTTGCCCCCACTTCACAAAAAGAGATTCATAGCCAGCCGTCTGAGGGACAGTGGCCTCCCTAGGACAAAGGACTTCCTTTATAAGCACCGCCACCCCGCCACCCCTTCCCTGAGCCCTAGGCTGGTGAAATGCAAGGAAACCTGGTGGGCACATCTCAACCAGAGGGACACCTCCCTCTGGGCCCAACCAGGTTTCGGTGACACCTACCAGGTCCGCGGCCTCCTCCTGAGCCATATGATGTTTATATATTCAAATTAAGCCAAAACTTGTCGCTGTTGCAAAAATTCCTTTGATGATTTAAAAAGAAATGCTGAAGGATCATACTAGCAATAATAGTTGCTGTAGAAAAAAAATAAAACTTTTAATTTAATTTATTTATGTTTATGGAAGACCTTAAGGGAAGCTTGTCTTATCTTTCCCTTACTTTGTGCTTGATACCATGTAATACTTAGTACAGAATAAACTTGCAAGAATGCACAACTTTTAATAAATTAAAAAGTTCCCTTAAGTATCATTTTACATAGTGAATGTAATAAGAATTAATTAGAATAGAGCTGGGAGGGACCTTGGAAGTCTTCTGGTCTAACGTCCGATTCAAGCAGGAGACCCTATTCCTAGGGGTGGGATTCAACCGATGTTACTACCGGTTCAGTACTTACATTTTGCGTAACTGGTTCTGTGTTTGCTGCTCTTCAGAGTACCGGTTCTACAGAGCCAAGCAGAATCAGTAGCATCCCACCCCTGCCCTATCCCATTTCAGTCAAGGGACTGTCAAATCTCTTCTTAAAAACTTCCAGTGATGAAGCCCTAACAACTTCTGATGACAGAAGGTTAATTGTCCATTGGTTAATTGTCCTCCCTGTTAGGAAGTTTCTCTTTCTTTCCAGGTTGCTTTTCTCCTTGATTATTTATTTATTTGATTTGTCAATCGCTTACAAGATAATAGGTATAAGTATAAACATAGTTATGAATACATGAAATGGATACTTTATTATTATTATTATTATTATTATTATTATTATTTAAATTTAAATTTATATACCGCCCTTCTCCCAAGGGACTCAGGGCGGTGTACAGCCCATCTAAAACCCACAAATATACAAAAATTAAAAAGTATTAAATTAATCGGCTGATAAATGAGACTAAAAAGACCCGTCCCCTTTAAAACCCCAATTTAAAATTAAATGCTATGGAGACCAAATTAAAACCATTATCTCAGCCCAGGCCGGCCTGCTCAAAGAGCCAGGTCTTCAACGCGCGCCTGAAGGCCCTCAGGTCTGTGCCGGTACGGAGCTCCGGTGGCAGAGTATTCCAGAGGGCGGGGGCACCCACAGAGAAGGCCCTACCCCTCGGCGCCGCCAGACGACACATAGCGGCCGACAGCACCCGGAGCAGACCCTCTCTGTGGGAACGCACCGGCCTGTTGGAGATCACTGGCAGAATGCGGTCCTGGAGGTAACCTGGTCCCATGCCATGGGTCGCCCTAAAGGTCAAAACTAGAACCTTAAAGCGAACCCGGAGAGCCACCGGCAACCAATGCAGCTCGCGCAGGAGAGGCATCACATGGGCGCTACGCGACGCCCCCATAATCACCCGCGCGGCTGCATTTTGCACCAGCTGGAGTCTCCGGATGCTCCCCACGGGGAGCCCCATGTAGAGGGCATTACAATAGTCCAGGCGAGAGGTGACAAGGGCCTGAGTGACCGTGCGCAAGGCATCCCGATCCAGGAAGGGCCGCAACCAGTAGATCCGACGGATCTGATGAAACGCCCCCCTGGAGACGGCCGCGATGTGATGTTCAAGCGACAGCCGTACATCCAGGAGGACACCCAGGTTGCGAGCCCTCTCTGCGGGGGGCAGAACTTCCCCCCGATAGCCAGCGAAGGTGTCAGCTGGCTATATCGGGGTGCCGGAAACCACAGCCACTCGGTCTTGGATGGGTTGAGCCGAAGCCTGCCCATCCAATCCCGCATGGCCTCCAAGCACCTGGACATAGCCCCCACAGCATCGTTGGGGTGGTTTGGAGTAGAGATGTACAACTGGGTGTCATCTGCATATAGATGACACCTCACTCCAAGACCACGGATGATCTCGCCCAGCGGCTTCATATAAATGTTGAACAAGAGGGGAGAGAGGACCGACCCCTGAGGCACCCCACAAAGCAGGGGCCTAGAGGTGGACCTCTCCCCCCCCGCCAACACAAATTGCGAACGGTCGGAGAGGAAGGAGGAGAACCATCGAAGGACAGTTCCACCAATCCCCAACCCCTCCAACCGTCGCAACAGGATACTATGGTCGATAGTATCGAAAGCCACCGAGAGGTCTAATAGGACCAGGACAGAGGAGAACCCTCTGTCACGAGCCCTCCAGAGATCATCGACCAACGCGACCAATGCCGTCTCAGTGCTATGTCCAGGCCTGAAGCCCGATTGGGACGGATCGAGGTAAGTAGCTTCCTCCAGGTACTGGGGGAGCTGACGTGCCACCACACTCTCAACAACCTTCGCCACAAAGGGAAGGTTGGAGACCGGACGATAGTTGTTTAAAATAGCTGGGTCCAGGGAAGGCTTCTTGAGGAGGGGGCGCACCACTGCCGCCTTCAGGGCGGCAGGGAGCACCCCCTCTCTCAAAGAAGCGTTGACAATCCCCTGGAGCCAGCCTCCCTGGCGGCCGAAACCATATAAGAAAAATAAAAATAATCAATAGAACAGGGACGGTAGGCACGTTGGTCCACTTATGCACGCCCCCTACAGAACTCTTAGGAAAGGGGTGAGGTCAATAGTAGACAGTCTAAGGTTAAAGTTTTTGAAGTTTGGGGAAGAAACCAGAGTCAGGTAGAGTATTCCAGACATTGACCTTTCTGTTGCTGAAGTCATATTTACTGCAATCAAGTTTGGTGCGGTTAATCTTGAGTTTGTATCTATTGTGTGCTCTTGCATTGTATGGTTGAAGCTGAAGTAGTCATTGATAGGTAGGACATTGCAATGTATGATTTTATATACTATACTTAGATCGGACCGAAGGCGGCATAGTTCTAGTTTTTCTAAGTCTAGAATTTCAAGTCTGGTGGCATAAGGTATTCTGCAATGAGTAGAGGAATGGAGAACTCTTCTTGTGAAATATTTCTGGACTTTCTCAACTGTGTTATTATCAGATACGTAATGTGGGTTCCAGACTGATGAGCTGTATTCGAGTATTGGTCTAGCAAATGTTTTGTATACTCTAGTTAGTAGTGTGATATTACTAAAGAAAAAGCTACATAAGATTAGGTTAACAACACTTAATGCCTTTTTGGCTATGTAGTTACAGTGGGCTCTAGCACTTAGATCATTAGAGATGAGTACTCCAAGGTCCTTGATAGAGTTTGGATCATCAACAAAGTCTTGACTATTCAGCTTGTATTTTATTTTCTAATTTCTTTGCTAATATGTAAGACAGAGCATTTATTTGTTGTGATTTGAAGTTGCCATTTGTTTGACCATTCTGATACATAGTCAAGGACTTTTTGAAGGGTAGCAGTATTGTCTGTGGTGTTGAATAGCTTTATATCATCAGCGAATAGAATGCAGTTGCTCTTAATATGATCACAGAGGTCATTTATGTAGAGCATGAAGAGAGTTGGTTCTAGAACACTGCCTTGGGGGACACCACTGTTGATAGATACAGAATTGCTCCCAATTTTGACTATTTGTTGTCTGTTTGACAGGAATGCTTCTATCCAGTTATGCAATTTTCCAGAGATACCATAAGATTTTAGTTTTGGGAGTAGTTTGTCATGTACCACTGAATCAAAGGCTTTACAGAAGTCTATGTAGATTGCGTCTATTGCTTTGCCCTGATCGAGTTTTGTAGTCCATATGTTTTTGCAGTGTAAGAGTTGCAGATTGAAGGATAGTTTTTTTCTGAAGCCAAATCGTTTATTAGAGAGTAGGTTGTTTGTCTCTAAGTGAGGATAATGGATTTGTTAATAATTGATTCCATTACTTTACAGCATAAAGAGATTGGTATGTAATTTTCAACTAGGCTGGGGTCTCCCTTTTTGAAGATGGGGATGACCATGGCTTGTGACCATAGGTTTGGCAAGAAGCTGGTTCTGAAAGCTTTTTCAAAGATTATGCTTAGAGGTTTAGCTGTGGCAGTTGATAGCTTTTTTAAGAAATAGCCACATATTCCATTCGGTCCAATAGATAGAGATGGTTTTAGATTGTGTAGTGTTTTTTCAACATTGTCTCCTGTAAAATTGATATGTATTAGATCCTTGTAATTGTCTGTGGTTCAACTAGGAAATACTGGGCATGATCCATTGCTGTTTACAAATACTGAGCCAAAGAATGTGTTAAAGATGTTGGCTTTAATGGTGTCGTCATTGCAGATTTTACCATTAGGTCCTTTCAGGGGTGGGATGGACCTTGAATCTTTTAGTTTACAAAATTGTAAAATCGTACAAAATTGTAAAAGGTGCAGGTGGAATTGGCGTGTAGAAGGTTTTCTTCTTGTTTAATGTGATAATTGGTGCATTCAGTTTTTATCTGGTGGCATAAATTTTTGTTTCGGCTTTTGAAGTTGGCAATGTGACCAGATTTGTTTTTCTGCCAAAGTGATCTCTTTTTGGATTGAAGTTTCGTTATTGTTATGGGTAATGTGCTTTTTGTGGTTTTGGGAGTTGTTATTAGTACATACGGTTTGATGACTCTTTTGACTTCAAGTAAAAATATGTTGTAATGGTCTTCAACAGTGTTGCATCCAGTGAATAGAAATTGCCAATCAAGAGATGTGAGATCGTTGTCTATAAAATCATAGTTGCTTTTTCTGAAGTTATAATTGGGGATCACGACATTGTGTTGATTTTTGTGTGGATGTATGTTGAGACAAAAGTCAATAATGTTGTGGTCACTGTTGGAAAAGGGTTCTTTAATTTGTATTCCGTAAATTGAATTCAAATTATTGCAGAAGATGAGATTGAGGCAGTTGTTAAGTCTAGTATTGTTGGTTACTAGTTGTTCCAGTCCCAGATTTGTTATAGCATTGTAGAAGGTTACATGTATAGGTTCAGTTGTACATTCGTTTAGGGTCCAGTTAATACGATGTAGATTGAAGTGACCAAGAAAGATAAAAGTGTGTGGGCAGGATGTTGCCCATGTTAGTAGTGAATTTAGCTTGTTTACATGTTCAATGTCATAATCAGGGGCTCTGTAACATAATAAGAATCGAAATGTGATATTTAAGGACAGTTCATGGAAGAGCAAGCTCCTGGGTAACTTGGATGTTTTCTAGATGTAAGGACTTTTTATAGAAGATAGCAATACCACTTCCTCTACAGATTTCACGATCTGATCAGTAAACATGATAGTCTCTTACTGTGGTAATGGAGTTAGGGAGTCATGCGTTGAGCCATGTTTCACAGACAAATATGATGTCAAATTTAGCCGTACTTAGTAAGAAGAGAAATTCAGGTATTTTATTCACAAGGCTTCTTGCATCGAGTAGCTTGCATTTAAGGCCAGCTGTATTTGGAATTGAGGTAATTAGGGGCGTGCGTGCCTAGTCTTGGGTGATGGTGGATTGGTTGAAGTAGGGTTGGATGCTGAGTTGTGGGTTGTGTGACTTACTTTTGATACAGTGAGCACAGTAGTCAATGGTCCTTCTGTCCATTGTCTAGACATTTTTTGAGTTCTGTGTGGAGTTCACGGGAGCGGACACGTTGCTGTACAGTTAGGTCAGGGCCAGAAAGGAGGTTCTTATGGTTGGTGTTGCTTTTGGCGAGTGAATTTATAGTGTAAATGAATTTACATTTGCTTGATTCATTGTTGCAAATGACCCTGCAGAAACATGGGGCCACTGAGCCGTTTCTGTTTTTGGACTCTGGGCCGATGCAGGAAATGTCAAGTATTTCATCAGGGGAGATGGTTGATCCTTGATAATCACTGATGATGTTTTGGACAATTGGGATGTCATCATTGTCATTGATGTCCTCTAGACCAAATAAGATGGTGTTTGGACGCTTCCATTCGCGCTTGACGGCTTCTCTGACGAGGATTGGGATATCATTATTTGTTGGATTTATGGTTTTTTGTGGATTGGGTTGCGGTTATTGGGTAGAGATGTAGTTTGTAGCTATTGGATGTTCGGTTTTTATGTTGTGTCTTTTTTTCAAGGTTAGTTAATCTTTCTTTTAAAGTGTCAAGGGATTCTGCTCTGGTGTCAAGGAATGTTGTTCGTGTTTCTGTGATATCAACTCTTTCAAACAGGGCAATATATTTGTCCAATTTGGGTCTGCATGATTGGCAGAAATATTGAAATGCATGGTTGGATGATTATAGGAATTGAATCATTTGCTTGGGTAATCCTAAGCAATCATGATGAGCATAGTTGTCACATAGAGAACATTTGATGGAATTTTCATTATCTTTTAGAGTTTTATAGCATATAAGGCATATGCAGGAGTCTTGTGGTTCATTGGTAGGGATTTCTTTCTCTTTAGGTTGGGTTGAGTTTGGCATTGGATTTTTTTCCTGGCATGGTAGGTTTGTTGAGATAGTATGTTGATTAAATTGCTTAATGAAACAATTTTGGGTAATCAGTATAGCCAATATCACACCAATTAATCAATTACAATAATCTATCTAGTCAAATAATTTTGCTAAGCAACAATCAGCCTAATCAATTAATTACACTAATGCTAATCACACTGGTCAATTAAATTCACTAAATCACTAATTTTACTAATCAATTAAATTACATGAATCCTGATCTTTTTACACTAATCAGTAATCATACTGTTTGTACTAAACACTCTACTTATACAAATCAATCAAAACAATAAATCAATTAAACCATTGATAAATTATTTTATAGAATTTGATTATCTAATCATTGATATAGGTAATGAGGTAGAAAAGTTATAAGTTTTGAGACAATGAGAGTCAGTAAGTAAAGGGTTAATTGCTGCTGATATCTGATCCACAGAGTGGGAAGGATTCTGAGAAGGACTTTACAGCTGATAGGAAATCTCAGCTCAGGGAGTCTTTACCCAGAGAAAGTTGGTGAGATAGAGGTGGAAGACAGGTGGTTTCTTTTTGTTTGAAATGGCTTCAAAGTGATTGATTTTTGGTGATTTAAATGGACCTTAGTTCTCCATAATTTACAGCCATTCAAAATCACACCCTCTGTCAGTTCCTTCTCTGCAGTTTAAAATCACACTGTCCACCAGTCACAGTTCATTGAATGGCTCACTCTCAATCTCTCTGTAAGTGTCCGAATTACACACTCATAAATCACAGCTCATCCAGGATCTTATCTCTATCCGCTTCTCCTCAAGTCTTGGTCTCTCTTTCCTACCTCGTTGTTTGTCAGCTATCTGCTGTGGCTCCGGGGAAACTGTGTGTGGGATTTTAAAGGAGTCACATTGTCTGGCATGGAAGATACTCCGATCAGCCATGTGGGGGATTTAAATGAAGGTGCATTGCTTGCGCTCCACTGGCTCCGGTTAGCTTGAGATCCGCCGGTGTAGTTAATAGGGATTGAGGGAATGAGCTCTGCTTCTCTGGGGAGGAGGGGAGGGCTCCAGAATTCAGCATTTTTGGGAGGGGCTCTGCTTTATGTTTTTGGAATTCAGCGCTCCGGTTAGCAGGAGCTCTGCCGGCGTAATTAGGGCTCCAGGGCTTTGGAGTCCAGCAGGTTTTTTGGGGGGGCTCCGGTTTACTCATGGTTTTTGCGCAGATGGCCGCTTTGAAGGTCAAAGTTTCCATCCATTGTTTCTTGTCCTCCATTTAATTTTATACACAGACATAGGCACACACGCATGCACGCACGCACACACACACACACATACATATACATATATATATATACAGATCTCTCTCTCACACACACACTTAATGTAATTAAAAATTAAATACATAATATACCATTTACTTCCCAATTACTTAATATTTTCCTTCTATTATATAAAAATTATAAAAATTTAATTTTGGGCAGCAGGTTTTGAAAGATTTGTGAGGACATCATCCAACATGTTAATTGGTTACATATGCTGTAACATACCTCTGCATTAAAAGGGCAATTGAACATAGAAGTAGTCTCAAACTTACGACCACAATTTGGTTTGGAAGTTCCATTGCTAAGCAGTATGTTGTTAAGTGAGTAAGAGCTGATTTTATGACCTTTTTTTGTCATTATTATCAAGCAAATTATTATGGTAAAGCATGAAGTCATTAAACAAATGCAGTTTTCCCATTGACTTTACATGTTGGAAGCTGGGAAGCACAAATAATGATCAGGTGACTCCAAAATCATGTAACCATTATAAATACATGCTACTTGCCAAGTGTTCAAAATTTGATAATGTGACTGCACTGCAGAGATGCTGCAATATCATAAGTGCGAGGATCAATCATGTAACTTTTTTCAGTACCGCTGTAACAAAATGAATGGATGTAAATCAAAGATTACCTGTAACGATAATAAAATATACTTCTCTGCAGTATAAAAATTAGTCCAATTTAGTCTGTAGTTCATAAGTAAGAAAGACTGAATTCATTAATTTTAAACTTCTATTATTATAATCTCAGCATATTCACTTAAATCTTTTTGAATTTGCTCAGATTTGCTCTCAATAATTATGTAACAAGGATGGAGCTCTTCAGGAATGGTACATTGCCCAACATTTGCATGCAAACACTGAAGGCCCAGGAATCCAGTCTTAAACATTATCAGTATTAATTCATACATATCATGTAATTGGATTGAAAAGGATCCAAATAACCTAATTCTTCCAGCATTCTCTAAAAAGAGAAAGCTGAAAACAGAATGAAAACTATCTAATATCACTGAGTCCAGCAATGGCTTTTTTGAAAAGGGGTGGATCATAGCCTCCTCAAGCCCAGCTGGGACCACACTCTCCTTCAAGGATTAATTCATTATTATTTGGACCAAAATTCATTATTTCTCTAACTAATGTTAGAATATGGAAACCAGAAGTTAAATATGTTACAAGACTCAAAGGAAATAGAAAGATTGGATCTCCAAATATGGTAATTACATGTACAAAATAACAAAATAATAGAGTTGTAAAGGACCTTGGAGGTCTTCTAGGCTAACCACTGATATACTTTTAAAAAGTAAACAGAATAAACTTCAAGCAAGAATGCACAACTTTTAATAAATTAAAAGAGCCCTTGTGTTATTTTACATAATGAAAGAATCAGAATCAATCAGAATAGAGCTGAGAAGGACTTTGGAGGTCTTCTAGTCCAGGAACCTTGTAACAGACAAGTGGTATTCAGTCTCTTTTAAAAGCCTTCAGTGACAGTCGAAGTAGAGGCAAGCATAGGAGGGCAGGAGATATATGAAATCCTTGCCTAATGATCACAATCAGAACTACCATAACAACTGTGACTAAGCCAACTGTTTCATTTAGGGTAGACTTTCCAGACCCAATTAGAATTGTTAAATGATGACTACCTGTACTACTACAGTCAGAAATTAAAATGAATAAAGTAATGATATGTAAAAAATGTTTGGTTTGTAGTATGCACTACTGCCCATCTGATCAAGGAAAGAGTTGGGTAATATTTTAAAAACAAACTGCAAATATTTGCAAGCAGTAAAGATGAGGAGGGTGGGGTTAATTTCCCTGTTATTTTTTGTGATTCCAACTTTTGCCAAGTTTAGCCATTCAAATGAAACATCTCTCTTGTTTTGCTTCCAGTTCTCTATTTCAGATTTTGGAAACTATACATGTTATGGGATTATGCAAAGCACTTTGACAAAGATGTAAGTTCAATATTATGGAAGAAATACAGGTAGTCCTTGATTTACAACAGTTTATTTAGTGACTGTTCAAAGTTATAAAGGCTAAAATATATAAAGAATGGTAGTTGGATTTGGTATGAATATGTCTAATTTAATAAAAAGAAGGACTAGGATGACATAGTAGTGTTCCAAGGGGTTGCCACAAAGAAGAGAGAGTCAAGCTATTATTCAAAATACCTGAGGGCAGGACAAGAAGTAATGAATGGAAATTAATAAAGGATAGAAGCAACAGTTGAACAATTAATCAGTGGAACATCTTGCTTCCAGAAGTTGTGAATACTGGAAATTTTAAAGAAGAGATTGGACAGCCATTTGAAATGGTGCAGGGTTTCCTACCTGGGCAGAGAATTGGATTATAAAACTTCCAAGGTCCCTTCCAATTCCATTATATTTCCACCCCACTCTCTTTTTGTAATTTTCTGTATTGTTAAGATGGTTCAAGAAACTCTGCCTTTGATGGAATATAGTTTTCAGGGAACAGTCACTGAACTATTTTGGTCTCATCTGCAGGGACTCCTTTATTACCACTCTTCATAGGTAACAAGTTGATTTTACATGCTGAGTAAAGGATCTTGAAAATTTCAAGATTAGAATATCTAGTCTTATTTCCAGCAATCTTAGATCTTACAGATATAAAATACTTTTTTTATCTTACTCTGTGATAAGTAATAGGAAGATTGCATGGTTAACACAAAAAAAGTTTATACATTTCTTTATTAATTTAATATGTGAAATACCTCTAGAGGGAGGTAAAGAATCATTGTTTAGTGATAATGTATAATCTACAGTATATCAGTATGTGAATAATACTTTAGAATGGTGAATGTCATTATATTAAATGTCATTATATTAAAAAAGGTTGATTTGACTGAAATAACAAATTAATAATAGATGTTAGGTGCTCAGAAATCTGAATATATCTAGATATCATTACCTAATTTATATTTTAATATAATTAATGAAAATTAATTTTCTTTCAGATAGTTTTATTGCATGCAGTCAAGCAGGTTGTTTCAGGATACTTTGATGATCTAAGACAGATGGGCTGTTAAATATAATAAAGAAACAAATACTTTTTAAATTAATTGCAAGACAGAAATTAATACATTATAGTAAGAACCCAGGAGTAGAAATTAATATATTTTAGTAGCTTTCATAAACAGAGAGTTCAGTTTTTGTCATATCTAGGCAAAATATTCCATCTATACCAGTGGTTCCCAAAGTGGACGGTACCCTGGGGGGCAGTGGGATGCCTTAGGGGGGTACTGAGAGGCAAGGGGGCAGCAGGCGGCGCTAAGAGGCAGCAAGAGGGCGCTGGAGATGAGCGGCAGGGCACAATTTAGGGGTGAGAAAAAATCCCGCCGTGTTCAAGGCAAGGCCCTGCAGGATCATCCCATTGACTTGCACGCTCTCTTGCAAGGAGCTATGTCCCAAAGGCAGCGTTGGGAAAGAAGTGCAAAGCCAGAGTGGCTTTGCTCTCTTTTTCAAACATTCTGCCGCCACCGTGTTTGGGTGAGGCCCTGCAGGTTCACCCCATTGATCCCCTTGCACCGAAGGCACCTGCCCAAGCAAGTTTGAACGGAGCGGTGCACAAAGTCAATGAGATGAGCCTGAGAGAGGGAAAGAGAGAGGAAATAGAGAGAGAGAGAGAGAAGGAAGAAGAGAAAGAGAAAAGGGAAAGAAAGAAAAAGGGACAAAGAAAGAGGGGGATGGAAGGAAGGGACAGAAAGAAAAAGAAATAAAGAAAAAGGGACAAAGAAAGGGGGGATGGAAGGAAGGGACAGAAAGAAAAAGAAATAAAGAAGGAGGGAGGGAGGGAGAAGAAAGATAATGAGATATCTATTCTAGTCCAATCACCTGCTCCAGCAGGGTTAGAAGGGAATGTGTGTGTGTGTGTGTGTGTGTGTGTGTGTGTGTTCTTGTAATTTACCAATACATTTTGGTTTTGCCTTCTTAAGAATTGACACTGTAATACATTGGGGAAAAGTAATTTTTTAGGATGGAGGTCTGGTCCAATGGATCCTGTTTAAAGCCTCAACAAAATGTGGGAGCTTCCTGATAGTCTTGACCATATTTCATCCACAAAACTAATTAATAGAATGCAAGGATGTTTCAATGTGCTGGCAAAGATGCTGGCAAAGATGTTTCAATGTGGAAAAGGGCCTCTAAACTAGGCTTCATTTCAATCTGATGCATCAGGTCTCTCTCTCTCTCCCTCCCTCCCTCCCTCTCTCCCCCTCCCCCCTCCATCCCTCCATGCCCCCCCTTTTTATCCCTTTTTCTTTCTTTCTCTTTTCTCTTTCTTTTCTTCTCTTTCTCTCTTTCTTTTCTCTCTCTCTCTTTCCCTCTCCCTGGCTCACCCCATTGATTTGATGCACCGCTCCATTCGGACTTGCTTGGACAGGTCCCTCCAGTGCAGCAAGCTCAATGGGGTGGACCTCTGGGGCCGGCACCTAGAATACGGCAGTGCCAGCATGTTTGAAAAGTAGAGCAAAGCCAGAGGTAATTTTTGCTGCAAAGAATCACAAAAACTTCAGGGTTGTGCACAAGAAGGGACACACATGTCAATGCAATTCAGCAACATAAGATAAAGAAATACAAATAAAACAAATCAACAAGAATCGGCAAAGCATCTCTGATTAGATTTTATTCACTACTAGAATCTAATCAGAGACGCTTTGCTGATTCTAGTCCAATGACCTGCTCCAGCAGGGTTGGAAGGGAGTATGTGTATATGTGTGTGCATTGCTGTCAAAACTCCAAAAACAAGTCAAGTAGTTCTGGGGAGGCCAGTCATAAATTAGAACACTTGCTAAGCAACCAGCCATTAAGTGAGGACCACTTGTATTTGGTTTGCCAGTCACCAAACCACGCTCACCCAGTCATGTGACTAGCAAGCCACACCACCAGTCACGTAACCAGCAAGCCACACCCACCCAATCATGTTACCAGCAAACCACACCCTCAAATTAGGCCACACCCACAGAAATTTGAATCCTGCCCCTGGGCGGGGGCCATTGAGGATGAGTTTGTAGCACCAAGGGGGCGGTGGACTGAAAAAGTTTGGGAACCACTGATCTATACATTCTGTCTGCTATGTAAACAGTATATTTCCTTCTTCTCCTAAGAGACAATATTAACTATGGATATAGTATATTTCTATAGCTTGGTGATTATAATTTTCTATACTATATGTCTGGGGTATACTATTTTTGTCTGAAATTGCGCCAGAGTAGGGGGTTGGACTAGAGCAGGGGTCGCCAACCTTTTGGACCTCAGGGACCACCAAACTCATAATTGTAGATCCCAGGGACCACTAACTGTTTCTGTGGGTGTTGTCTAATTTGTGGGTGTGGCTTGGTGGTCATGTGACTGGCTGGGCATGGCTTGTATGTAAATATAAATATATAAATATTGAATTTTTTTATTAAAAAAAGATTTTTACCCAAAATCAGGCAATTGGATGGGGCGGAACAGGCTTCAGCTCAACCCATCTAAGACTGAGTGGCTGTGCTTCCCGGCACCCCGGTACAGCCAGCTGGTTCCATCGCTGGCTGTGGGGGGGGGGAAATTCTTGCCCCCACAGACAGGGCCTGCAATCTGGGTGTCCTCCTGGATGTGCGGCTGTCATTGGAAGACCATGTGGCGGCCGTCGCCAGGGGCGCTTTTGGCCAGGTCCATAGGATCTACCAGTTGCGGCCCTTTCTGGATCGGGATGCCCTTTGCACGGTCACTTCCGCCCTTGTAACCTCCCGCCTAGACTATGCCAATGCTCTCTACATGGGGCTGCCTTTGAAGAGCATCCGGAGGCTCCAGCTGGTGCAGAATGCGGCCGCGCGGGTGGTGTTGGGAGCTCCTCAGGGCTCTCATGTTACGCCACTTCTGCATGAGCTGCATTGGCTCCCGGTGGCCCTCCAGGTGCGCTTCAAGGTCTTAGTTATCATCTTTAAAGCGCTCCATGGCTTGTGACCAGGATATTTGCGAGACCGCCTCCTGCCGTTATCGGCCTCCTGCCGACCGATATGCTCCCATAGAGTCGGCCTCCTCGGGGTGCCGCCGGCTGGATGGCTGGCAACCCTGAGGATGCGGGCCTTCTCATTGGGGGCACCCTCTCTCTGGAACGAATTACCCCCGGAGATGAGGACCATCCCTGATCTCCTGATCTTCCGCCATGTCTTGAAAACTCATTTATTTCAGCAAACCGGTCTGGCCTAGGGTTTTTTAAATCTTTTAATCTGGTTTTAACTTTCTTAATTCCCTTATTTTTAATCTTTTGAAAGGGCCAATGTATTTAATTCTATTAATTTTTAAATATTGCATATGTATTTTTATATGTGTATTTTATCTTGGCTGTTCACCATCCCGAGTCCCTTTGGGAGAGGGGGGCGGTATATAAATTTAAATAAATAAAGCAGGCAGGCAGATTGAGGTGCTCACAGAATCACAGATTCATTCAGAGATCTATTTGCCATCGGCTAGCTCAGTCTATCACATAAAATTTGCTTGTAAGCAAACTCATAAAAGTTGCTAGCAAGCAAACTCACAAAATTAACTCACAACACACCATGAATGTAAATATTGAATTTTTTATAAAAAAAAAAAACTTTTACCCAAAATCAGGCAAAGCAGGCAGATTGAGTTGCTCACACAATCATTCAATGATCTATCTGCCATCGGCTAGCTCAGTCTCTCATATTTGCTTGCATTGAATTTGCTTGCAACAAATCTCCAGTCCTAAGGGAAGTTCGGCTGTACTTAAAAGCAGAGCCGAAGATCTAAAGACTAGCTGGAAAGCAAGAAATCAAACCATTTTCAGCTTCCTAGCTAATCTAAATCTCCCGGCACAGAGAACAGATGATGGTCGGAAAACGGAAAAATAGAAATTTAGCAGGCAAGTTTACTGGGTAAGGAATGAGTGGGCGGGGAGAGTTCCCGCGGGTTACATGGGCGGCATAGCCTTGTGTTTCTGCACAGCTTGGATTAATTGCTTTGGGCGGATGCTTTGGGGGTGAGATTTCTTTTTGGCCCACCAAATTTTTCTCAGGGCCCACCAGTGGGCCATGGCCCACCAGTTGGTGACCGCTGGACTAGAGGACCTCCAAGGTCCCTTCCAACTCTGTTATTCTGAATGCAGTATTACAGGTGGTCTTCAAGGAAAGCCCCATGTAGAGTGCATTTTAATAATTTAAATAATAAAAAGTGACTTCAAAGCAATTATTTTTACAATGCACTCCACATGGGGCTTTCCTTGAAGACCACATGGAAACTTCAACTAACCAGAATTCTGCAGCATGTAAAATAATAGGGCCCCTAAGTTTGTCCATATTAACACCTTTCTTACATGAGCTGCAATAGTGAGTTGTTGAGCCAATGGGTTCCAAGTTCTTTCTTGGTGCAATTTAAGTGGATCATTTTAAACATTCTATATGGCAAAGGGCTAGCTTATCTATGAGATCACTTTTTTCTATGGACATCTATTGATCCTACCAGGTCAGACAGGATGGGTACATTCCTTCCCCTAAATTTGCCCTTGATGGGAGTCAGGAAGCATGCCTTTTCCATAGCAGCTTCTGCCCTCTGGAATACTCTGCCTCCTGAAAGTTCAGCAGGACTCAACCATTTTAGACTTCCAAAAAGCTTTGAACACCTGTGGTGGGATAAGATTGGATAATTTCACATTAAAAGTTTGACTTGATCCCAGGTCTTTCTTATTTTTACTGTTTTAAGCTGTTTAGTTTTAATATGTTTTGACTTTCGATTGGGATCTATCCAAAACTGTTGAGAAGATGGGTGGCTATACAAATGTTTAAATATTTTTTTAAACAAATCAACAGAATTATTAAAAAGAGGCACAAATATAATTAACAGTCCAAAAATTTATTTAACCAAAGACTTTCTTAAGTTGTTTGTTTGAATTAAATATTTTAAAAATGTTAGAATGTGATTGAATCAATTTAGTATCTTATTGAAATCATGATACTACTGAAAATAACTGCTTTGTATTTTTCAAGATCATAAAAGACATTTGTACCTGTTATATTCTAATTGGATTATGACTATCTTTGGGGACATGAATATTTGGATGAAAATAAGTGGACTCAAAACTTTTTTGTATATTTACAGACTTGAAAGAAATCTGTGTTTGTATTGAATAACTGAATTTTGTATTGAATAACTGAAAATCTTGTTATTTAATAAAAGAAAATTCCAAAGTAAGAAAGCTGTCTGGCAGTTTTTCAGTATGATTACATATTTATGAAGACTCTCTAGTGTCATAACTTAAGAAGTACCTCTGAAATGAACAAGTTATGAAAGGCTCATCTCATGAGCAAAGTAAATGCACTATTCAATTACATATATTGGTAGGCTCTTCCTATGTTATATAGAGCTAAATAATGTTAAATGACTGATTTCTCCCCTCACTATTTGATTCTGAAACTTGTTATAAATCCTAGAATCTAGGCTGAGTGATTCAAAAGCTTCTGCAGTGAACTTTTATTCCCTGAATGCTCATGAATGCTTTATGAAGTTATGAAGGAAATTGATGACCTATTTAATATATTCCTGTGCAAGAAAAGGCAAAGAAAAATCTGAGCGTAGCATCAGCCTGCTTTCTAAACTGCTCCTCCATGCAGCTTTTTTAAATAGAAGTATTATTCTTGAGAAAGGAAATTGTGAATAACCAGTATTTTTATGTTGTACAGCTTGTAAATTTTGGCCAATGTTGTTAATAAATATTAATTTCCCTTAAAAAATTTTTTTAGGAATTACAATTTTTAAGAATTCCTTGAGAAACTATAAAAATAGATTCCTGTGAGCTACCATATCCTGAATAGTAAAAGCAATCTTTTAATCATTGAATCTTCCAATTGCAAAATTTTCTATTAATAACAGAGAAAGGCTATATTTAATGCAAAAATATTTGTTATGATTTTCTATACAGTAGTCCTCGACCTACCAACACAGTTAGGGCCATAATTTTCTTCATAAATTGATGTGATGATAAATGGAATCACCATCTGACCAGATGTTTTTACAACCAATTTTTTTGGTTTGGGGTAAAACATAACCTTAAAACTACAAGCATATATTACAAGGTCGATGTTTAGTGAATTAGTTATGGTGGAATGTCTTCCTTTCCATAGAAAAGGATTTTATTCTCTGTTCTTCTCAATTAAGGTATGAATCTCCCTTTCTACCTTCCCACGTCCTCTCTTACTGTGGAATAAAGTGAAAGAAAGCATTTCTTCTCCATACCTCAAAGTTACAATTTTTAACAGAAGGAAAAAAGTACTGACAAGAATATATAACACAAGTGTAGAAAAAAAATATTTATAGAATAGCCATATGTACTCCATATACCTTGATAAATTCAGATTTGGATGCTGACTTTTTCTACTATGTTGTTAAAAAAAGATTTATATATTACACAAAGATAACATATTTTAAATAGGGTTGTACTGATACATACTAAATAAAACACTACATCAGATAATACCGTACTCACATTTATATCCCAAAGGTGCTTTCTCAGGAGGCAGCTGGACTTTCTGTTTTTTATTTGAAGACATTTTGCTTCTTATCCTAGAAGCTTCTTCAGCTCTGACTGGATGTTAGGAAATGGAAGGATTTATATTCCTTGCAGACAGCTGGTTATTTGCATTCTTTTAGTGAGTTGTTAAGGCCATTTGGTGATTTATCTATGTCCTGAGGGTCACCTGAGTGGTGCAGATGGGTGTGGAGCTTTCTTGGAACTGTTGAAAAGCCTGTGTTGTAGACTGGAAATAGATGATGCTATATCCCTCTTTTTCTGTTGAGAGAGGGATATTCAGTTTTGACATAGATAGCCTCTGTGCAGTACACATTAAGGAAGACAGAAGTCTTAACATTGAAATTCACAGAAAACCCACACATAGAGATCAATATTTACATTTTGATTACCACTACCCACTGGAGCACAGAATGGAAGTAATCAAAACTGTACACCATCAAGCTGAAGGGCTACCTACCAGCAAAGATTGGGGGGTAGGGGGAAAAGAACTAAACATATCAAGGAACCCCTCAGAACACGTGGCTCTCTCAAGTGGGCCTTCATCAAATCTCAAAAAAGACTCTACAGACAGTGAAGAGAACAATAAACGAAGCAACATTGTCATTTCATAATTGCAGGAATATCAGAAAAGGAGGATTTCCACCAACACAACATACATGCACAATTCAAACTCAAGAATAGACTAAGGCAGAAGCTTGGCCATCCCAAGGATAAAACACCCAGACACAAACTGAGCAACCGAGCAAGTACAATGCAGTAAGCCATGTGTAGATCTGTACACTGGGGAAACAAAACCACTTCATAAACATATGGCACAACATAGGAGAATAAACTCACTAGGAATAGATAGTCCATCTGAATTTAAAAGGTAAAAGCCACTCTTTTGAAGACAGCAAAGCCCACATTTTGGACAGAGAGGACTGCTGGTTTGAAAGAGAGGTCAAAGTTGAACAGCCCTTTCTCAACAGAGGGGAGGGATATGACATCATCTATCTCCAGTTTACAACATAATCCTTTCAACAGTTCCAAGAAGACTTCACACCCATTTGCACCACTGAGGTGATGCTGAGGACACAGATAAACTTCCAGGTAGCCTTAACAACTCGCTAAAAGAATGCAAATGATCAGCTATCTTCAAAGAGTATAAATCCTTCCATTGCCCCCATCCAGTCAGAACCGAAACGTCTTTTTTTTTTTTTTAAAAAAGGAAGTCCAATTGTTTGTTGAAAAAGCACCTTTGGGACAACCATGACCTGGATGACTGAAAATCTCCTTAGACATACACCCACATATATTTAATATTATGAGGGTTTTTTAAAATACTTCATATATTAATCTGTCAGAGGGTATTACTGCTAGAAAATTTTTACTGATTACTGATTATTTTACTTCTATTAGTTAGTGAAAGTTTAAGAATATGTGAGGCTTTTTCTGTTTCATGTATATAATATTTTACCTTCTTTTCATATGCACAAAGTAGAAAATAATGTAAACTGTATGTTCATTATTGTTTTACGCACATGCAAATACACAACCTTTTTTATTTTACACACAGACAACACATAAACACAAACTTTTATGGAAGTGTCTTGTTGGATATTCTAGCATCATGCTATTTAAGACTTAGTGATATTTCTCAGCATAAAAATGAAAATAAATGTATCTCCATAAAAATAAGAAAAACATTTTATTAAACAAAAGATTTCTAAAAATATATATAGGACCTTTTCAATTGAATAAGTTAGATCTTTTTTTTTCAATTGAATGGTTTATATGTTTTGTAACTCTTTATTATTATAATTCTTTATTGCAGTTATATCTTGTCTTTCTTCCAGGAGCTCAAGATATAATTTAGCTCTTCTCCATAATTCTATCTACAGCAATCCTATAAATAATGTTATTGAATGATGACTGGTTGAAAGGAACTCAATGAGCCTTAAAGTTGATTGACAGTTTGAACCTAAGCATCCACAGATTGCATAGAATAAGAAAGCACCTCACATAATCTGCTTTGACAGCTGTAATTACCTGAATGAAGAAGAGATATGTCTGAATTTAATCTTTCTACAGGAGATCAATATTACCATTTTTGACTACTTTAAGCATCTGTTATAAAAGATTGGTTTCTCTTAGTTTCCGATATAGCAAGAAGAATCATGGCAAGTGCTGAACTTTTGAAACTTCTTCCAGAATTGACCTATACCCAATATTATACTTTTGTTCATATTGTCTACATTTTTGCAATCTTGTTTTAAAAAGTTCTTAGAACAAAAGCTTAAGCTTTCACAAATTTGACACTGACATTGCAGAAAAATATTATTTTCACATACAATAATATTTTCATTTTTGACTTTCCATTGGCATATTTCTTGTGGCAGTTCTTCCATTTTGGATGAGTATCATCCTACACCTCCAATTACTTTAGTGGACTGGGTATATGTGTGTGTTGAGCCAGTTTTGGCTCCTGGCAATGGCCTGGACAAGTTCCTACTATTTTCTTGCCAAGGATTTTTGGAAGTGATTTAGCAGTTGCCCAAGCAGGACTAGAATTCACAGTCTCCAGATTCTGGCCTGATCCCCTAACAATTGCATCAATTGGCTGACTTAATGGGCTATTAGTACACTAGAAATAAATAGAAAATAAAACAGATAATTTATATACTATGATGTAGAAATATTCTCTCTTTCTCTCTTTCTCTCTCTCTCTCTCTCCCTCTCCCCTCCCCCTCCCTCCCTTTCTCCCTCTCCCTCTCTCACAAACACACAAACACCCCTACCTTTCATTTACATATATCAAAACAATATGTGAATTGAAACCAAGGGTCCTTTTTCTTAAGATTTAATTTAGAGTAGTTCACCAAAGCTAAATAAACAGTAGTCTGCCTTCCTATTAAAATGAATCTGTCAGGTTTCTGTGTATTTAAGATCTTGAGTAAAACTTCAATTTACTTTTGGAGATTTTGAAATAGCTTTTCACAAGGGGGCATAAAATATTAGGAAGAACCTAAAACTCACATTCTCACAACAATGAAGGATGTCCATGAATTGAAATAGCATGAGATAATTGAAATAATCTGTTTCAAGCATACGTCTCTGATTTCATAGTTACATATTAATGTGGAACAATTCTAATTTCCATGATTTATAATTCATATAATAAGAATGGCAAATAAAAACATCAATTTAAAGTGAAGCAATTCAGGAACTAACAACATTCTTGTGAGTTCTCTGATGTGACTATTCACATGATATTTCCAGGATAGTAAATAGAAATTGCTATAAATTATAGCTTGTTGATTGTAGATTAAATGGACTTACTGTATGTAAAATCTGGCATTAAAGTGTAGTATTAACTTAGGATATTGCTTGTTTTCTATCCAGTTCAAGCACTTACTTGAAGCCACATAATTGTAATCTAGTCCAATCCAATCCTCCTGCAGTACTCTGCGGCCTCCCCACAGACTGTTTTCAGGTGGTAGAATGCTTTTGGATGCCATGGAAGCTAAAAACGGGCCATGGGACGGGCACATTCACCCTCCCCATTTTGGTCGGCAGAGGCACCATGGACCAGTCCTTTGATATTTCTAGACTGGCTCCATGAGCCAGATTTAAGCACCCCATGGACCAGATGCGGCTCGCAGACCTTTAGTTTGATATTATTGGGCATATGCAATAAAGTAGTTGGCAGGTATGTAAATGGTAATATCAGGTAGTTCTTTAGGGTTGATTCTTATAATAAGTTAGAAAAAATTATTTTCATCATGAACTTAAAATATAATGAATCCAACTCTGATTTTTTTCCATCTGTAGCAGATGTTGTATTCAGCAGGCTCTGACTAGTTCTGGAGAACCAGTAGCGGAAATTTTGAGTAGTTTGGAGAACCAGCAAATACCACCTCTGACTGTCCTGCCCCCATCTATTCTCTGCCTCCTGAGTCCCAGCTGATCAACTGGGTCTTCTTTTGTTGCCCTTCACAGGAGAACGGAGCTGGAAAGCAGATTAGTGGGGTGGGGAGGGAATGAGATTTTGCAGTAACCTTCCCCTGGAGTGAGATGGGAATGGAGATTTTGCAGTAACCTCCCCCCAGGACTGGGGAAGGAATGGAGAATTTACAGTATCCTTCCCCTGGAGTGGGGTGGGAATGGATATTTTATAGTATCCTTCCTCTGCCACACTCACCAAGCCATGCCCACCAAGCCACACCACACCACGCCATGCCCACCAAGCCACATCCACAGAACCAGTAGTAAAAAAAATTTGAATCCCATCACTGATCTGTAGCCAGGTTCAGTAACATTTATCTGGATTTTCTCAACTTTATTTAATTTTATCTCACCTAGCTGTCTTGATTACTCTCCAATCTGATCCAATCTATCCTGGTTTCCCATATATTAATCACTTTCATTTCCCCTTTTCCTACCATTTCTCTTTAATAATATTGTTTCACTTGCAACAAGCAATCTGTTATTCCTAATTTATGCTAATTTAGCAGAACATTACTTTTGCTTTTAAGATAGTGCTTATGGAAAATGTTATTGTCAACATATTAATGTATCCAGTAGTGGTTTATTAATGGATATACTTAGATTAGTCATGTATTAATAGATAAATAGGGATAACAGATTGCTTGTTGCAAGTGAAAGGATGGATATATATATATATATAGATATATATATAGATATAGATATAGATATATATATAAAATACTCCTTCCAAACTGTAGCTTAGCAACTGATCAGAGTTAGAACGGGCACCATCACCACCACTCTTGGACTTTATGATCAGACAATTAAATGTAAATAGAATATTAAAGAGAAAAAAAGTCCAGTTTCTTTTAATTATTGCTATCTCCTCAATTTCTTGTTGGAAATTATTCCACGATTATATAATTATATAACGAACTCTTACATTGGAGGATTAAAACAGGGGAATGGAAATGTATTAAAATATATAGATAAACTTTGGATAAGTGGTGAAAAAGAAAAATATGATTATTAATGATTAGAAGAAAAGTGAAATGTATTAAGACATATAAATTTTGGCAAAGTAGAAAAGAAAAAGAAATATAATTATTAATGATTAGAAGAAAAGTGAAGATGAAATGAGATATACTAAGAAACCATTTTAGCAATTTTGGGGGTGATATTTTAAAATATACAGTTGATTAATTAATGATAATATGTTTACAGTCGGGGAATGAATTATTAAACCAGATAGATTGAGGGGCTATACCATGTGGATCCTTAAACATATTGATTTTTATTTTTACCCTTTTTAGATTGTTTATCATATAATTGGCTTAGGGAAAATTAATGGAAATAATAGGGGATAAAGAACTGGGAATCTATATTTTGATGAAATGATATTGATATTGAATTAATGAATTGAAATAAGAAATAGAAATTTATTTAAAGATGAGTGAAATGGATAATGATATGAGATGATATTATATAAGATTGATGGAAATGAAAGTATGACTATGTACAAGTGTTATAATCTGGAACCACATTGCCCATGTAAAGAGATGTGTAAAAATTAAAAAATTAAAACTTTTTGGAAAAAAAAGAGGAAAACACATATTTTCGATGGCCTTAGGAACCGAGCCATAATTTTATAGTTGGAGGTCACTACAACATGAGGAACTGTATTAAAGTGTCGCGGCATTAGGAAGATTGAGAATCACTGTCTTAAGCAAAAGATTAATTTGTTTTATAATGAGACAAGGAATTAGCAGTCATGAAAATATCCTTATTACAGGGGTCCTATTAAAATGATTTCCTGAAAATTACACTTCCTAGTGTACTTATCAGCATAAAACTGGACATGAAGGAGTCAGGCCAGCTATCTGAATTTTAATCTTCAGATGATATTAAGGTTTCAAAAAATTACTTTCCCATTTTCAGTCCAAATATGGAACTGTTTTTAAAAATTACATCAGTACTATCTAATTGCAGTTGTTTGTAAGACTAGCTGTCAGTCTTTACTAAAAAATTCCAATTAAAGAAGGATAGGAGAAACAGAAGGACCTGGTATTTGGTTTTCTTTCTAATTTCTTTACCAACAATAGTCACAGCACTCATATGTTTTTAAAATGTATATTTGTGTGTATGGGGGTGCATCTCCATGTTATATCTGCTTGTAAGTGTGTATTGAGAAGGACACATAAAATGCAGCAATCAGCAGGATTCTGCTGTATCATCATCTCCGTAATAAAGATATACAGGGAGTCCTCTACTTACAATAGTATATATAATGACTGTTCAAAATTATAAGCACACTGAAAAAAGTGACTTATAACTGCTTTTCACACTTACAACTGTTGCAGCATCCCTACAGTCAGGTGATCAAAATTCAGGTCTAGGCAACTCACTCATATTTATGATAGTTGCAGTGTCCTGGAATATGTGATCCCTTTTTATGACCTTCTGACAATCAAAATCAATGGGAAAGCGAGATTAATTTAACAACTGTGTTACTAATTTAACGATTACAATAATTTATTTAGTAAATATGGCAAGAAAGATCATAATTCATTTAACAAATTTCTTGCTTTGCAACAGAAATGTTAGCCTCAACTGTGGTCACAAATCATGGATTACTGTACTGTGAGTGGGTTTTTTTCTGGAATGTTTTTTCTCTGCATCCCCTGGTCTGATGAAGGTTATTTTCAAATGCAGTCCTTCCTTTTTCTAGCTCCTTTTTCCCTTCACACCCCATTCCAAATTTGGTCATGTACAAATCAAATAATTATGACAATATCTTGGAGTAATTCCTTTCTTCCACTGTTGACGAATCATCCAGCTTCTACTAAAACACCAAACTAAGAGTTTTGCAAGCATACTGCTATGAATTAAATTATATACTTATATTTATATAAATTATATTTATATTATTTATAAATGATATAAATATAATTTATTATATAATATAATATATATATATACACACATAAATATATATTAAGTTTGTTTTTCTTATAAAGAAATACATTAGAATAATTGCATCTTGACACAAGCAGCCAACAATATCATTATCAATCCTCTCTGCATTCTTAAAATATTTCCTTTGAAAATTCATGATTTAGCTTGTTTTTACGTATAATGAATTTTATAAATATTTACTTTCAAATCCTTAACACACTTTCATATATAACAGAACTGTCCTTGCTTCTAGTAACAGTAAACAATATTACACTTGTATTTATATATGAAAAGTTATCGCTTGACCTATAAAACACAGATGTTCACTGCTTTCTAAGCAATTGTTAAGCATAAGGTAGGAAGAGAACTTAAAAAAAATCAAAAGCATTTTGTCTCTAACAATTGTTAATATATGTTATGTAGTTATCTTAAATTAAGACAGAATAACTGGTATCATGTACACTGATTGATAATAGATTTCTGGGATGTCAGATAAAATTACTTATCAACTGTTTCTTAAATTCAGAAAAGTAGCTATAATCTCAAGGATGCTATCTAAACTCAAGGATATTAGACAAGTAATTAAACTGAGTGAGTGACTCTGATATCTATTTTCCTTGCCTGGAGTGAAAATTTTCATTTCTTCGTATACTATAATACTGAAGTGAATATTTGTATTTGATATTTGTTAGCCTGTTCATGTCATGTTTGGAAATTGGAAAACATTTTTTGTTAATTTTCAGATATAATACATTAGTAATTATTCCACCTATAATATCCCATTGTTATGTACCAATTATAGAATAAGGTTTTTGTTTAAAATTATTCCTGGTCATCATAAATTTTACATATTCAGACTAAATGCTGTTACAATGCAGATGTGTCATGCAGAATATAAAACAACAAAGCCCTCTAACTAACAAATTCCAGTCATTACCAAGACTGGGAAAATGTTAGGTAAATTGAATCCAAAATAATAAAAACTATAGATCTATGAAATTATGGTAATTATTATTCATACACATTGTAATTTGAAAGTTGTTGGCAAGCAGGCAATTGGCCTATAATTGCCTGGTGCTACTCCCTCTTTCTAGATCTTTCATTATCAGCTACCGTATTTTCCGGCGTATAAGACGACCGGGCGTATAAGACGACCCCCGATTTTTGGTTGACTTTTTTCAAAGTCATCTTATACACCAGAAAATACGGGTATTCAAAATTAAGCTGCAAGGATTTTTAAATGCTTCTCCTTCCTTCGAGCTCGCATCAGCTGACCGTACAACCTTCCTCCTCCGGCCCCAGGGCGGCTCTCTCGGTCTCTCTCCCACACACACGGAAGACGACCAGGCCTCCCGCGGAGCATGATGGGCCGGCAGAGCGGCCGCCATCTTGTTTTCTTCGGGAAGGGGAAGAGTGTCTCCCAGCGACGCCCGTAATATTTTCCGGCGTATAAGACGACCCGGCGTATAAGACGACCCCGGATTTTCGGTTGTCTTTTTTTGGTTTCAAAAGTCGTCTTATACGCCGGAAAATACGGTAGATTTGGCCAGAAGTTAGTCACTCATCAATTTCACTTCCTTGCAATAAGCAATTGCTTGGCAACAAGTGGGTTTAAGTTAATCAGATGTTTCAACCAAAATCCATGCAATTCATCTTTACCTGGTGCTGACCAATTCTTGGTCTTCCATGTCTTTCTGTTATTAAAATTTCTTTAATATCATCTTTTTTATTCTTATGCACTTCCTTTAACCAATCTACATTCTAACTGTCTTTCTTTGGCTTATTTCATATTAGCACCCAAGAACTGTACTGTTTCTTCCTTATCAGATATTGACTGATTCATTGCAAGCTCTCCATTGATAGATTGGTAGAAATGTTTCTGATTCAGTTGAAATTGGAGATTCTGTTTATAATTTGCAATTCAAGCTTTGTATCTGCTGATATTCTGGTACAGCTGTTATTTGCTGCTTTATTTTTTCCAGCGCTTCCTTGATCTTCCTTTTTCTAAGTGGTATTTTTTTTATTGGTATTCTTATTCTTCCTGTTCTTCACCTTCTTTCTTTCATCTGTTCTAACTTGCTTTCATCTGATCTCAGATTGCTAATCTTATTTTCCAGTCTGATCTTCCGTTTTAGTGGCACATTGTTTGGCTTTTTTTCTTCTTTCTTGATTTTGCAACCCAGGTATTTAATTATAATTATAGCTGTGCTGTACATTAGTTAGTTTGTTTCTTACAGTGAACTGATGCTTATATTTAATATTGCAGTATTAGCATGTTTTAATGCTTGTGCTGTTTTTTTGGAACAAACGTCAACGCAGGCAACATTTATTTTGATGTTTCTGCACTGTTTTAGATGCTCAGTTATTTTTTGTTTCAGTTCTTCTACTTAGAGGGCTTTGTTCTTTCTGAAGCAGAGGAGGTGTGCCTAGTTCCAATGAAAGCAATTCTATATCTCTGCAGGATTCCTCTAATAACAAATGTCCCTCGTTTACCTCTACAGTCTGACTTAACTTCTGGCAAAGCTTTAATTTCTTTGCCTTGGGTAGATCATTGCAGTCCTTCCAATTTTCTTTTGTGAACACTTTATTTCATATTATAAATTAACATTGATTTGGATGTTGTTTTTTCCAAAAACTGTACATTCATTTCAAATACCCTCTTCTTGTAGAACTTGAACTATGATAAATCTACTATGTTTTCAATCACTGCATATTTGCAACCAATAAACACTTTTTTCCCCAGTATTTCTGCAGATGCTGGCTTTGGTTGCTCAACCATCAGTTCTGAGTCCTGTAGCTCATTTTTGAACCAGATGTCTAGAATGTCCACATCTAGTAGAGTCCTTGTTTATCCTGATGACGATCAAAGTGGTACAAATTTTGGTAATTCACTATCTCACCATATTTTTATGGGAGACGGATCTTCGTCTCAATTCTCCGATGAGACTTGTCCAGTATGGTTGAATTTCAGGCATAGTTCCCATCTTCCTCAGTGCACACAAACCCCACAAGGTAGTGATTCACTGAGTGTTTTCTTATTATTATTACTAGCATTTGAAGAAGAATAAGTATTGTTATTTGAAGAACAATATGAAATCGCACTGCCAGTTCTTTAGCTGGTGTTGGCCTCCATATGTGTTTGAATTCTTCCCAAGAACATAGGATATTGTAATATATTGGCATGTGTGAATATAGGCAGAGTGGCCTTTTATAATTGACAGATACACATTTTGTCTGCTCAGATTTTTTAAGGGCAATCCTAATGTACCATTACCATAGCTGCTTTACGCCAATTTTTTCATGTTTCTCAGATCTTAATACTTTGTGATCTCCTTTAATCCTTTGTCTTCTATTCTACTGTTCACTGTTGTTGCTACATCAATTTCTTCTTTTCAACCATAGTTAAATTTGGTGTATTCTGAGCCAAGATTTATGAATCAAGAAATCTCACAATATTTTAATATGCTTATTTTCAATTACTTTTCAGTTCTACAGGACTCCTTCCCAGGATGACTTTGAATGGTAAAATAATTTTTCTTTCTTGCCAATGATCTGCTGATTTTGTTTCTAAAGTTGGCTCTTGACAGTCTTGCTCCCTGGACTGGAATGGGAGCATTTAGGAATGACCCAAGATACCTTTTGGATGGTAATGGATCCACCTGGGAATGAGAGTCTTGAAAATTCCAGTTCCCCTTGGGAGCAGTTGGAAAACCACTGGGCATATATTTCCTTTTTGGAACTTCATTTTCTTAAGCATGCCTGGGTTTTAACTTCACTTTTTGAATTGTCTGTTTTTCTTTGCTTTTTATCTTTAAAAGTTGGCTGAATGCTGATTTATTTTAATCCCTTGATGGACTCTATCTGTTTTTTTCCCCTTTTAATATAGGTTGTTGTTTTGAATAATTGTCATTTTTCCATAAGAAAACACTGTGAGTCCTTTCATAGTGAAAATGCTTTTACTTAATCTACATTTTTATTGGATGTTCACTCTAGGTATTTTGTATTTTTTCAATTTGCAAAAAGGTTTAAATTTATCTTTCTTAATCTTTCTTTTAATTTTGGATTGAAATATCCCAAAAAAAATATTCCCCATTCCTTTGTCTTTTTTCTTCTTCTGCTTTGAAGAACTCTCTTATCTACTATACTGAGCAACAACATATCAGATTACAGACAAAGAAAGAAGGCTGACATTGGAAAAAATAATTGGCGACATGCAATTTTTAACTGATTTTTTTTCAAAGTTTGATGAACTGATAAAGAACTCAGAGGCAAATGACTTAAAATAAAATAAACCACAAAAAGAATGTGATATCAAAACAGTAGATTCAGTGAGAAGAAGAATGGACCTAGACTTAGAAATATCAAGAGTTGATTCCATATACTTCCCTGAACTCAAGCCTATATTGTTACACAATAGCAGAAAATTACCTCAGTGGATAAGCGATAGATTGGGTTTTTTTTAAGTGGATGGAAAGAGATTGGGAATGGATTATTCCCATTTAACTAGAGAAAAATATCTGGACTTTTTTTTTGGAAGATAGATTGACTTCAGAGATGGTGTTTATTGTAGTTAATCAGACAATTGATTAAAGATGTTATTAAGAAACAAAGGATATTTGATTAAGGGCCATCGTTGTTAATTCTTGGGATGATGTGGTAAGAAGCTATGAGCTAATTAAGTTAATTTTCTATGAGTTAATTACAATAATAATTTATTAACAGAGACTTTGGAATTGTAATCTTGCCATTTTATTATCATTCTTCCTCTTAACTATTTTGTTGTTAATACATATTAATAAATTAAAATATTAATATATGCTACTTTATACCTAACATATTTTTAAAAAGTGAGTTGGTAGTCTTGAATGTATAAATAGCAGGCCTTCATAGGAAGTTTAATTTGAGAACAAAAATAGGCAACCACTAGCTATATACTCCATATATACTTTTCTTGGGTGCTTCAAAACTCCTGTCATTACACATGAATTCAAAGGCATGAATTGTCAGGATGTATTTTCCACCAGCATATTTGGAGCAGGTAGCTTTGAAGATCAATAGGCTATATATTGTGTAGGACTTTAAAATGTCATGTTCTGGGTATATATACTTCATGGCTCTGTTTATATGACCTAATGAAAGGTATCAAGAATTCACATTTTAAAAATTCAGCTGGTATAGAGATAAGAGATGGTTAACACAACAATACTGGATTTGTTTTAGATAAAATTTCCTTGCCTCATCATCCTTATCATCCAAATCCAAAAGATATCATAAAGTAAAGCATTTCCAGGGTTTTTTCTATTTTGTTTTTTATTTCTCCTCCATTGATGCTGGGAGGAAAATAAACATGAGGACCACCATGGTTTTGCTTTGTTTAGTTGTCCAGAGGATTGTAATAATAATTTAAAAAGAAAGCTGTACAAAAGAATCTTTGTTCTTCCTCATCTAAATAAAGTGGCTTTACTTTTTACTGATATCTACTGCTGGTTCATTATGTAAATTTTTTAGGCAGATTGCGAAGCTGTTTAAGGTGAAGTTAATTTCTGAATATGATGCCTACTATTTCTATTACTTTTGGATTTCTTGACCATCCTTGACATCCAAATATTTTGTTAAATTCTTAACTCCCTACATTAAATTTCCTTCTTCAATATGTCTGCCAGATTTGGCCTACAAAAATATAGATGACCAGTAGATGATCACAAACAAAACTGAAATCTTCCACATCTGTTAATTCCCTACTAGTCATCCAGATTTATGCATATAGATTATGCATATTTACTCTGTTTCTGTTTTATCTGGCTGTGCACCGCCCCGAGTCCCTTTTTTGGGAGAGGGGGCGGTATAAAAATCTAAAAATAAATAAATAAATAAATAAATAATAGCCCTAACTTTTAGGCATGTCTGTTAGTAAATTATCATTATCCTCATTTCATTTAAATTATATTCTTTAAGAATGTAATCTATATAGAACTGGTTAGAGGAAATTGATAAGACTGTGAGACTTAGCTGGAGAATCATTATTCAGATTCCTTTAGCCAGTTAACAATTGTAAAAGAGAAAATAAGATAATCTCAAATCTTTGAGAATGAAGATTAAAGAAAATATGCAATTTACTGTCTTGTACTATAATAGCTTCCCTCCCTCCCTTCCTTCCTTCGTTCCTTCCTTCCTTCCTCCCTCCCTCCCTCCATCTGTAAGATCAGTAATGTCAGCATTTTTCAAATGGTCTCCAATTCCAGATGATTTAACTGAAGGATCGGATTTCAGAATCCATACATTTTCTATAACCTTAGAACTCCGCAATTTCTGTATGTCAGAAAATAAGAAAGAAGTTGCAGTAATATTTATCACTGTGGAAAGAAAAACATTCTGAGAAATTCCTGAAATACTATGTAATGGTTATAACTGCTGTTCTTGTATGCATCCTTAGTTTATAGATTTAGCAAGGGAGTTACTAATACAAAAAGCAATAAAATGCTACAATTTTGATTTGATCAAATGCATTACACAACACTGTTGGTATTTTAATAACATCCAACAATTGGCAATTCATGCTTCAAAATTATAGCATTGCTTTCAAGGCTTTATTATGTATATGCAAATAAAGGTGTGCACAGTGGTGGGCTTCAAATTTTTTAATAATTGGTTCTCTGCCCTAATGACTGACTGGGTGGGCTTGGCTGGGTGGTCATGTGACTGAGTGGGCATGGCCAACTTGATGTCATGTTGAGGGATGCTTAGCATAACCTGGCCTCTTGTGACCAGGGGGATGCTGCAACAGTCATAAATATGAAAAGCACTCATAAGTCACTTTTTTCAGTGCTGTTGTAACTTTGAATGGTCACTAAATGAACTGTTGTAAGTCAAGGATTACCTGTACAAAAATACAAAAAGCTTCTTTGCTTGCAAAAAGGTGCCCTAAATACCAATCATTAGATTAGAAATGAGGGAATACATACTAAAGATCAGTGAGTCACAGCTATCATGGAAAGCTAGACTATTCTGTCTGAATACCTTCCTTTTCCTCAGCAATATCTGCAATCCAGAGTTACAAATCAGGCAATGTGCCAGAGTATATTGAGGAATTAAAATAGTTAAAATACAGCCAACTCTTGTTCATAAAGTGAAATCCTTTAGCAGAGAGGTCATTTAAGCTCTCCAGAAAGTGAGTGGGAATTTTTGGGCTACAAAATGCCAAGCTAAAGAGACAAATTAACAAATTAACATCATGAGTGAGGGCTAATCCCATTCTGTCTTTGTTCAGACCTTGCTGCAGGGAATTTTTGCCTATGAATAGAGCTATCTTTTTACCTCTTAGGTGCTGACATCTGCTGTGGGCTATTAAGAAAGGTAGGGGCTGCTTTCTCCCTCTAACAAAACATGTTTCTCCATTTCTCATCATTCTTCCTTTTTAATATTTCTCAAAATATTTCATTCTTTTAGGAGAAGGGTGGATGCTAACTTTCTGCAATTGGTGCCATGTTGCCATGCCATATTATCATGAGAACAAACCATGACAAATTGGAAGGAGGATCCACTTATTGTCAGTGAGCAATCATGTGCCTTGGCCATTCTGAAGCAATGCAAGAGACTGCTGTCCCAAAAGTGCTTTTCCAAGAGGCAACTGGATTTTCTGAAAACCAAGAAAGTCCATTAGCCTCTTGAAAAAAGCATTTTGGGGACAACCATGACCTGGATGACTGAAGAATCCCCATAGACAAGAGACTCCTGTACTGAAAAAGTACCCAGGAGCAATCATTAGATCCATTTGCACCACTTAAAGATACCAGCTGGTCTCACTCACCTCACAAGATATCCTAAGGTAATCATCCAGATTTAAGGAAAAATCACATGCCTTCAGAAAGGCAGTAAAAAAAATCAAGACAATATGCCATGCTTGCATCCTGCCTCTCAGCCATTTCTTTTATGGGTATGCCAACCCTTCTGTAAAAAGCTGTTCAAGCCTCAGGAATAAAAGTACCATAAAAAAACTCTCCAGGGGGGGAAGATTCCGGAGAAGCTCAGCTACAGCCAGAAAGTCTGGGCATACATACTGCCAAGAACTATTAATGCTGTTACAATGTAACAAAGCTTAATCCAGAGGCAGTTTCTGAAAACAAAGCAGCAGCAGCAGCAATTAAGATATGGAAATACGCTAGAACTTTCCTTCCTGCATTCCTTGCAGGATTAGCCCTGTAAACTGGGAAAAGATTTCTTCCAACAACCGGTTTGCCAAACAGCTCAGAAAATTAACATACTGTTTGGAAGAAATGGTGCGAACCAACAGGAGCCCGCCACTGAGTGTGCATACTACATATTCACTATTTTTTCATTTGCAATAAATGTACAGTGACTTACAGGTTATCTATATAACATTTCATAAACACTTCAAATGTTTTGATACATATTTTACTGTTTATTCAGAATGTCAAAATATTTTATATGATTCCATTAATTGTATTTCTCAACAACAGTCCTTTATAATAGCTCAGGCTAAAGGAGTAGATGGATCCAAAGTAAATCTGGTGAGTATTCATATCTGACAGTGTTCTTGAATTTAGGATTTATGAGTTCTGCTCCCACTTATCTATTGTACCACCGCAAAATAAAGCAATTACTTGAAGGCCACCCAAGATAGCCTGCATATGAATAAAAGGATAACAAAATTATGATAGGATATGATAGGATAACAAAATATTTTATTGATATTTTACATAAGCCTAATATAAACTAGGAAAGCCAGTTAAGGGACCAGGCCATAGTGCTATTGCTATAAAACCAGTTATGTGACTTTGAGCCAGTCTCTCTGTTAGCCCTTGGAAAAAGACAGTAGCAAACCATCACTGAAATTTTTGACAAGAAAGCTGTAGGCATTTGTCCAGGAACCAAGACTGACTTAAGGTGTGTGTGTGTGTGTGCACAAACACAAGCAGAAAACCTCATTCTCTACTCCATGTCCCCAAACTAAATGACTTGGCTATGTACAATATACAGAACTGCAATCTGGCCAACTATTGCGTTATTAAAACTCAGCCAGATAATCCAGATCATTCAATTTTGATGAGGTGGTTAAATTGCCTATATAATGGCTGGCTGGCAGGCACATTTACTAGTCCAAAGGTCTATGGAGATTGTCAATCAACCAAGTCATGATTCCAGTTAACTTTTGGAAAAAGTACCTTTGAATTGTTGGAAGAAATCTTCATGTGGTTTAGTTCCAAGTGGGGAGAAAGACACTGGAAACATGGAGGCTACTTGGAAAAATGGTTTAATGGTGGACAGGACCACGTGGTCCTGGGCAAAAAAAGCACATGGGTAAGAGAGGGAGAGAGATTTATAACCTCTGTTGGGCTTTGAATTTGCTTCCTGTTCCTGTGGCAAGAAATGTATCCTGATTGGTTGTCAGTCTCCCATGGGGCCATGCAGGGGTAACTTTGTAGGTTGTCTTGGGTCCCAAGCTTGGTTGAATCTTGCTGAGTGATGTAATGAAGTGGCTTTGGGCAATTCCTATTATGGCTTAATGGCTTTGCCATTGAAGGATTTTGAGTGAGATGTTTGCTTTTGAGTAGACCTAGCCATCTCTTTATCTCTTACATGTGACATCTGCTGTGGGCTATTGAGGAGAGTGGGGGTTACTAATTGTGAGTCCATTTCCTGCCTAAAAAACATGTTTCTTCATTTCTCATCCAGGGAAATATAATATTCTGCCTTTTTAATATTTTCCATTGTGGAGATAGTATCCAGTTTGGGATTATCAGTCACTGTTTGCTGATTGGACTGAGTTTGTCAGATCTTTGAGGATACTTCCCCTGTTGCTAAGGGTGTCCCAGAAATTGACTCAGTCAGCTAGCTGGACTATGTGATAAATTTTGCTCCTTAAAAAAATACTGAAAATTATTCAAAAATTGGAAAATTAGTAAGAAAGACCAATCCTGAATATTATCTCTGCTGAGGAACTGGTCTACTCATTATACAGCTGTCAGAAGACAGATCAGTCAGGGCTTCGGCCCAACCTGTCAGACAACGGATTGGCTGAAGGCTGATCTATAATGGAAAGGTATTTCAGTGGGAGGTGTATAGAAATACCATCCACACTGTTATCCCACGTTTGGCTTGGGAGGGCTTGGCAGTTTAAAACGGCCACCCCAGAAGCCTTTTTACCGCAGCAGTAATTAACAGGGACAGAAGACAGCTACAAATGTAGGAAAGCCCGTTTTGAGGCTTAGAGTCTTAATTGAAGAAAGCAAAGTAGTAGAAAGCAAAGCGCTAGTGAAGCCGCAGCAGTAATCCATAGGAAACTCCGGTTTTGCAGCGTCGGGGATGAAAATGGTGGATTTATCACAGAACATCAGCTGCGTGATTAGAAGAGCAGAGGAGATGGTTCACAGGCCATCACGATCTCTCAGCCCTACAGCCCCAGATCATTTACACTCCTCTAACAGCCCCAAACCAAGGGATAGAGCTGCAGAAAGAACTTGAAAGAACTCTAAAACAGCTGAGCAGGATAAGCACTGCAGAGATAAGGTATTGGATAAATTGTGAACTAAAGGACAAGAAGCGGCCCAAAAGAGCTCAGAAATGGCACCCAACAGCACCATATCAGATTCCCGCCAAAATGAGGAGTGACTGTTACTGAGAGGAGCTGAAGAGCAGGATTTGATGCACGAATCCCTTGAAGGCTCTGATATTAGAAGTTTCTTTTCAGTCTGCCCAGCAACAAGGCAATTTCCAGCTACATTCCAGAGAACCTGACTGGTCCTGAGGCCACATTTTTTCCCCATGTCAGCTGGACTCTGTCCAGTGGTGGGACAAGAGCCTGAATTCCAATTTAACATGCAGACTCTTCTAGTTGAGGCAGTGAAGCAAGGAGTATCAGCAAGCCTTGAAACAGACCAAGCGTTCACCTTCTGAGGCTTCAATTTCATTTTAAAAACCTAGCAGGACACAAAGTTCTCAATATGAGGATGATCTTTCTCTACATTCATGATCAGCTTCTTATGCTCCCGCTGGAAGTTCTCACTCCAACCCATCTGACATGAGGCAGCTGATGGATAGAAATTATTCTGATGATGAAGGCCTGAACGATTCTGGCCAAAGCGCATTGCCAGGCCATTTCCAGCTGGCCATATTCAAGTCGCTCTTCTTTAAGGCTAAGAATGCCACAGGGCAAGGCATGGTTTCTGAATCACAAGAGCCAACAGATCCTTCTGAAGATCTCAATGACCCATTGTTTTTGGAGAAAACCATAACAGCAGATTTCATCCCTGCGCCAAAGATGTCACAACAGTAATCCAATGACAGTGATCATCTCTTGGGTTGGATCCAAGCCCTTCCTCCCTGGACAGAAGACTGTTCAATGTGGGAGTTGATCTCTCCAAAGCCCTGGAAGTGCCCACTGTGGATGCCCCAGTTGTGGCCCTACAAGCCAATACTGAAATTCCTGGGGAGCCGAAAGACTCGCTGAAGGCAAAGAACAAGAGGGCTGAATAAATGTTACAGAGAACGTATCAGTCAGCAGCATGAGCAGTGAAGGCCTCCATGGCTGCATCCTTTTTTAACAGGGCTTCTCTCATCTGGCTTCAAGAGCTCCAAGAGAGAATTCCATTGGATAATGTCAGGTCACACCAGCATATAAACAAACTCATAGCAGCTGTGGAGTTCTCAGCTGATGCCACCCCCAGTGCAGCCAGATTGACTGGTAATGTGTCAACCAAGGCGCACATTAACCGCTAATGGGGAACACATTCATGGCCACTGATGATGGAGGCAGAACATCTCTGTTTATTGGCAGAGAGACACCAAGTATTGCTCAGAGCTGAGCACATTACAGGCGTGGCCAATGTTGAGGCTGACTGGCTTAGCAGTGCCACTATAGACCACACAAAGTGGTGTTTGCACCCGGCTTTGTTTCAGGAGCTGTCGGAGCGCTTCGGAGTGCCAGCTGTGGATCTCTTCAATTCCCAGGACAACATGCAACTCCCAAGATTCTACTCCAGGTTTGCCGTTCTGAGGGTGGAGGGAATGATGCCTTATGCAGCCCTTGGCCCAGGGAGCCTTCCCTCCTCTGCCCCTGATCCCAAGGTGATTCAGAAGCTGTTGGGGTAAAAAGCAGAATTCATTCTTGTGGCCCCTTATTGGCCCAGAAGGCCTTGGTTTGCAGACTTAGTAAACCTATCTGTGTCCCGCCCTTGGAAGATGCTGGAGGACAGAGTGTCTCTCAGCCAGGGACCAGTATTACATCCGGAGTGGCTTCAATTGGCCGCTTGGAAATTGAATAGGGATCTCTGATTCAGGGCCATTACTCCTCCAAGGTGATAAGAATCATCCAAGCCTCTAGGAAACCGTCCACCAATTGCATCTACAATGCAACCTGGAAGGCTTTCAGCGAATGGTGTTCTAGATCTGACAGGGACCCTACTGGGGCCTCGAAAGTCCCTAGGTGCGGGACTTTCTCCAAGATGGCCTAGGCAGGAACTTTCACCCAACATGTTGCGGAGGCAGGTTGCAGCCTTGTATTCTGTTCTCTCCTTGCGGGGAGTAGAATCATTATCTAGGCATCACACAGTCCGCAGGTTTCTGAAGAGGGCTACAAACCTGAGACCTGCAGTGATTCATCGCTATCCAACATGGGATCTCTCTAAAGTTCTACAGTCGCTGACTGAGGCCCCAGTTGAACCACTGAGATCTAATTCCCTATAGTTTGCATCTTGCAAAGTGGCCTTCCTAGCAGCAATCACTTCTTCCAGAAGGATTCTGGACTTGGCAACTTTATCTGTCAGGAAGGACCTTCGTTTTTTTTTACACAAACTGAGTTCATGCCAAAAGTGAACTCGTGATTCCACAGAGCCCAGGAACTAATCTTGCTTGATTTTTTTCCTGCATCCTTGTGCATTCTTTAGAAAAGTGATGGCACACTCTGTGTATGTATGTTAAACAGAGATTTCCCTTCTGGAGGTCTGAATCCCTCTTTGTTTCTTTCCAACCTTCTACTATGGGCTGCAAAGTTATTCCAACAACTGTGGGGAGATGGATAGACTATGTATATACAAAGCTTACCAATCCCAAGGTCTTGCAGTTCCTCCAAGGATAATGGCCCATTTGACGAGAAGTGCGGCCACGTCGGTGGCATGGGCCACTCAGACCTCTATGGGCCTCCCCTTCCCCGTTCATCAGACACTATACTCTTTTGCATCTGCAGAGGCAGCCTTTGGGTGGAGAGTTCTTCAAAAGATCCACCCTGTCTAGGAGATTCGGACTGCACTAGGCCCACCCATAGGACAGCCATCTTTGGTATGTCCCAATCCTTGATGCTATCTCCACCACAATGGAGAAAGGTCTTTGGTTCTTACCTGATACGACCTTTCTCTTTGGGTGGAGATAGCATCCAGTCCCATCCTGATGTAGGATGGAGCATGTTATTGTTACAGAAGAATATCAGTCTATTGCTAATCCTTTGCCAATTTCTGGGGCACCTTAGCAACAGGAGGAGTGTCCTCAAAGATCTGACAGACTCAGTCCACTTAGCAAGCAGTGACCGATAACCCAGTTTTGGATACTATCTCCACCCAAAGAGAAAAGTTGTATCAGGTAAGAACCAACGACCCTTTCCTAGAATATTTCATTCTTCTAGGAGAGGGGTCGGTATTAACTTCCTACAGGATTCACTAGTTCAAAGTTAACTAAAAGAAAAATATGGCATAAAAAGAGGAATAAACACAACAAAAATACTTCTCAGAATTTGACAGCTAAGAAGTTTGGAGTTTTATTTTACAGAGCTCAAGATGCCAAGAATCAAGCCAATCTGTATTTAATCAGGCAAAGAGCCAGCACCCTCCTTTAAGCCCAACTCAACTAAATTGAGCATCAGTATAAAGCACTTATCTCCAGCCACAGCAGTATCAACTGTGCCATACTGACAAACAGTATGAAAACTGGCATAACCTTTCCCACAGGGAGTTGAAATCTTTTTTTGTTCCTTGCTTTGCTTTTGAGCTCACTATGGGTGCTGTACTACTGTATTTCACTGATTGCAAGCACACTAGGTGTCTTTGCTCTATTATTTTTACACCATGTTATTTTCTTCCCAGAGCAAATGAATCATACAAACAAGCCTCAAATTTCTCAAAGATAAAAATACCTTAAAGTATTTCAGTGTGAAAGCGGGCGGTAATAACCATAGGTTAGTAATTATCCTAGCAGGTCAAATGAAGCAGAAGATTTCACTTGCTCAAGCATCTTTAGAAGACATATCTAGTCCCAAATTGTTTAAAATACCATTTTTTTTCCTGCCATCTCTTACTTCCCTGATTCAGTTTTGATTACAGTAATCTGCCATGCTAATCTGCCATGCCACTGAATATTTTATAAATTGGGGTGCTTATATTTGAATATATGAATTTCCTAACCATTCTCTTTCCATCTACTGGATAAGATCAATTCCAACAGTTTGTTTTTAACAAAGAAGGAAGAAGAAAATTGATAGACCAGTACTGGAAGTCATATTTTCTACTTTATAAAAAACCCAACCATTTGTTGAATATGAAAGACTATATAGTACATTTGACAAATTCTAAGAAAGGAAATCAGAGACTAAGTTACCATTCAGTAATTAGCACTTTAATAACAAATTAAATTCAGCACATAAATCATTTAGTAGCAAATACATTTCTGTGGAGAAAGGAAACATATTTCTGTTTACATTCTGGTAATTATGTATACAATTTCATCTTTCTCTTTCTTCATACATTTAGATTTTATTTTTGTTATTTTCTTTAAATGATTTCTTTCCCTCCTTCTTTCCTTCCTCCCTTTTCTGCTATTGTTAAATGATCACTCTAGATTGCAGTGACATTAATCTATGCACTATCATCTCAAGGCTGACATCTAAATTATGAAAGGAACTGTGTATTTTACGCCCCAGTTTACTGTTTTTACATTTAATAGAGATTGCTAAAAACTTTACATTTGGCATAGAAGAAGGTGCTCAACTAGAAAGGGTTTTAGTTTCTCTGAGGGAGTTGCCTTTACCCAATACTTTTTCAAAGCTGAAAATAATAATGAAATAAAAGTTACATCTGTTTACTACATCATTTAGATTAATATGTTATGTTTTGTTCTCTTTTTTTACTCTGTTTTTACATATTTTAATTGGCTGTCATTTTAACTGGCTGCCAGGTTGTACTGCTTAATTTTATTGTTTTTATATCTTTTATTGTTATGCTGTTGTTTGATATTTTTCCTATTCATTTTGCATTTTGTTAATGGAAACAAGGAATATAAATGACACAAATAATAATAAATCTATTTTATACATACTCCACAATACAATTTACTGGAAAGCCATCTTGTGAATATCTGACTTAAATAAATGGGAACCAGTAGGACTACATACTTTCAGTGGTGTATATCTAATAGTATATATCTTTCCAATGAATTATGTCTGTTATGAGCTAAATGAAACCTATAATTCTATGTTTCACAGGTATACAGTGATTAAATACTGCTCACATTCAAACAGGACAATAACATTTCAGTTTCTCTTGATATCATTCAGAAGTTTGTTTTGTTAATGATGGAAGAAACTAGTAAACAAGATTTATTTTTATATTAATATGGTTATTCAAATAGTATTTAGATAATTTTATGCAAGCTAAATATGCAATAAATAATCACATATATTTTCACCAGTTATTATTAAGTTATGTTAATCAATCCAGGAAAAGAATAAAGGAAAAGGGGGAAATGTTAACTTTACTTCTATGCCTCATAAATTAACAAGTTCTATTAAACTTGTTATGTCCTTAAAATTGTATTGTTCTATCCACCACTAGCTTCTTATGCTATCTACTTTGAAATAGTGCTAACATTTATACATATCAATAGTTTTTAGGTATTTTTTTTACATTTCCTCTTCTCTAATATGCAAGCAATTCTATTTTCTTATAGGAGAACTCTGAACAGAGCAATTTGTTTCTTTGGTATATTTTCACTTTTTTTTTTACTGGCATCACATATACTGAAGTTGGTTTGATTGGATGATTTGTTTGGTTTTACTTTCATCCTTCTAAGAGGCCTGTGTCATATCTCAAAATTTGGAATGTCTTAAGTGTTGAAGTACTGTGTAAGCAGGCACTATACATTCTGGCATTTGAATGCTCAGAAGTATAGCCATAGAGATATGAAATAAAATTAAAAGGTATTAGCTTTATACCCATGCTTCGCTACGAAACTATGTAATTGGGCTTAGTTTTGGGGGAGGAAAATAAGAGGGGGAAATGTGTCTCTGCCTACCAGCATCCATCGGTATTCATTTGGCTAGCATCTTGTCATTTGTGAGAGAGTTGAGGGCTGTTTGGAAACTGAAGCAATATTTGCTATGTGAGCAAGAAGGAGACAGCCAGGAGCCTGGCCGTGGCTTAGCTCAGCTGTTCTGTACTAAAGCTGGTTGCTGCTCTGAAACTGAAACTTCTCTCTGCTTGTGTTTCGTATTTGGAACAGATTTCTTTTCAGGTGGGAAGGGGGAGAAGAACTCCTTAGCATCAGAGCACGTTAGTAATAATATAGCAAATACTAATGCTCTGATGGTCATTTCAAAAAATCCTTTCTTAGCAGATACTTAGAAGCCAAAAAGAACATAAGTGGCAAATTTCAAGTTTGTAGTCTTTACGGTTCTGGAGATTTTGTAATGAAGCATGAGTGGTATTTCGGATAGATAGATAGATAGATAGACAGACAGACAGACAGACAGACAGACAGACAGATAGATTTGAGTCTAAAATATTACCTAATAGTGTCTCGTTTATTCAGTCTTTGATTACTTCCTTCATTTTGATCCCAACAAAATGGTTCAGAAAGAAATTATAGAACTGATGCATATGTAAGTGCATGCTATCTGATTATATTGCTACAGATAAATTATGATGAAGGGGTTTATTCAATCTTTTTGGATTCATATATACTACCTGACTCACCAGAAAACAATATAATTTGAGGACTTTATGGAAGTTGTGTAAATAAATGTAACAAAACTAAAATATAGAAATTTTTTGATTTTCAATTGTACTAGGCTTCAAAATAGAAACATTTAGTTATAGATGATAGTTTTTATTTTTATGGTGTCTTATTGTATGAATGTTGTTCTGTTGTTCTTTTTAAACTTTATAAGCTGCCCAGAGTCATCTGAGATGCGCGGCAGTCAAATCAAAATAAATAAATATATCAAGTAAGCAAGCTTTATTTTGCTTTGTAGAACTTTGGCTCCTAGTTTTCCCAATAAATGTTCCTCATAGTAATTTGTAACTTAGCATGTATCTGCTCACCTTTTATATAGTTATCTATTGCTTTTGTCAAGTTAGTGTTTGTTGTACAATCACTGGACAAATTTCATCAGTTTTCTTGGCAAGTTGCGACAAGTCATTTGCCATAGGCTACTTAGGGCTGAGAGAAAGAATGACTGTTTCAAGGTCAACCCAACTGACTGATAGGATTAGAACTCATGGTCTCCTAGTTTCTAGCCTGATGGCATTACACCACCAACTGGCTCTCTTTATCAATGTAGAAACATTTGTAAAAGTTTGTACAGGGCTTCTATCAATTCACTACTATAGATATATCCTTGAAATAAAAAAGAGCTGGAAAATAGAAAGTCTTTGCATAAGAGGAATAATTACTTCAGGGAAAAACACAATGTTACAATGTAAAATAAAACTTTCGTAGCAAATCTCAAGCATAGAGGTAATAAAATCATGGTTTTGGAATGCTTTCCAATCTAACAATCCATCTGACTTATCACTAAAGAGACCATGAGAATTCTACAAGATAATACCAGAACATCTACTTTCATTGAAACTGAAACAGACATAGGTCATATAGTAAAATGATTCCAGTAATCAAGTCTGCAGATTAATGAAGAACAAATATTGTTGAATTGAGAGTTTGCAAGAAGAAAGGGCTATAATTTCTATATAGCCATTTCCCAAAGCATTCATGTTTTGAACCATCAATGTTGTTGGAAGAAATGTCCATCTGGATTCAGTTCCAAGTGGGAAGAAAGGCACTGGAAACGTGGAAACTGCTTGGAAGATGGTTTAATGGTGGACAGGATCACATGATTTTGAGATCCTGAGCAAAAATTGAGCACATAGTTGAGAGAAGAAGACAGATTTATACTCTCTGTTGGGGTTTCTGTTCCTATTTCTGTTCCTATGGCAAGAGATTGTTGTCAGTCTCCCATGGGGCCATGCAGGGGTAACTTTGTCTTGAGTCCTAGACTTGGATTGAATCTTGTTGGGTGATGCAATCTTCACAAGTGCCAAGTGGTGAGATGGGTAAGGGACTAATCCTGTCCTGAGGGTAAAGGTCTTTTGTGTTGTTGATAAGATGGCGTTGTCTTTCTGGGGCTATTAACAAAGGTGGGGGACTGCTTTCCAAGAGCATGTTTCTCCTTTTCTCATCCAGGGAGGTATAATATTCTGCCTTTTTAATATTTCCTAGAATATTTCATTCTAGGAGAGGGGCAGCTGCTAACTTTCTACAATGTCATTAGTTTATTCAAAATTTATATAGCAGTGGGACCCTTAGGAAGCTCTGATGTTTGTCAGTGCCCAAAATATGTGAGCATTTTAGAAAATCTGAAATGAAACACCCATTTCTAATGAAAATATATGTAGGAGTGGGATGCAAATATTTTACTACCATTTCTGTGGGCGTGGCTAGGTGGGCATGGTCCTGTGACTGGGTTGGCATGGCTTTTTTGCAGCATCCCCCTGCACTCTTTTTTTTTTTTTTTGCCTCCTGGGCCTCAGGGAAGCCTTCAGGAGGGGTCATTTCTGCTCCCAGGAAGTTTGCCTGAGGCCCAGAAAGGCAAAAAATGGAGTGTGGGGGGGTCCACTTAGCACCCCCCTGTCTGTTTTTGGCCCCAGGGAAGCCTTCTGGGAAACTGTTTTTGCTCCCAGAAGGCTTCCCTGAGGCCTAGGAGGCCAAAATGTGCACACTCCCCGTGTCTTTTTTGCCTTCTGGGCCTCAATGAAGCCTCCTGGGAGGCCTTTTTGCTCCAAGAAGGCTTTCCTGAGGTCTAGGAGGCCAAAAATGGAGCATGGAGGGGGCCTCCTGGGCCTCAGGGAAGCCTCCTGTGTGAAGCAGTAAGACAGTGAACTGGATCCTGGCATAGCTGATCATCAGGAAAGGGGGAAAAAAAGGAATATCGTAAGGAGTGACTGAGCTGGCAGAGGAGAATGCAGTCAGCAATGCGCACGATGTCACACATGCGTGATAAGGACTGACTGGGTGGGGAGGAGAGGTGAGGTGTGGACAGAGCGGGGCGGGGCCAGCCAAGGTCACAATTTGCCAGTTCTCCAGAGCAGAAACATAGCCAGTTCTATAGAACTGGTCCGAACTGGTAGAATACCACCCCTGAATATATGTTAGATAAATGATTAATATATTTCAATTTTTTTAAAAAAAGATAGCAGGGCAAAAATGCAAGGTATATTTAACTGCATTTAAACATTGTTATGCTGCTCTCTTAAATAGTTATTTTAAACCAATATTTATTTTTATTATTTAAATATGTCTGCAAACTGTTTAATGCCTTTCCTCTTTTAAATAAAGGCTATTGTAGCTTGTATCATTTTAACACTCTGTGCTGAATGCAATATAAAATTAACAAAAGGGGGAATGATCCATTTCAAAATCAAAGTGCAACTTCTTGTTGATATTTTTTCTCCATATTACGGCTTTTTTAAAAAATTAAAAAATAATATGCCCTGCCCTGTATATTCTAGATAGTAGCAAAATAGCATTTCTCCAGCCAGCCAACTCTGCAATAAAGCAGGAGAAACAGCAAACAAAAATAGAACATCCAGGTTTATTGTGTGAGGGTAAAGCAAAAACCACAATATGAGTAGAAGCTTCCACAGTGTTATTTCTGAACCTACACATATCTATTTCCCTTGTACTCCTTTGTCAATACAATTTAGTATCCACCAAACAGAGAAGTCATTGCCTGGAATTAAAATACTGATCTCTCTCCATCACATGCATTAATAGATTTTAAAATGTAAACATACATGCAAATAGAGAAGAGAGGAGAGAGAGAGAGAGATGCGTGCAGGTTTGGCACTGGGACAAAGAATTGCTTCTAAGGCATTACATTGGAGACCTGCAGTTTTTTTAAGAGGGAGACCAGCCAGCAGGGTTTGCTGAAATATTTTTAAATGCATTCATGCAGGCTCCGATCATCAGGCCACGCTTGACCTATTTTTGGCTCAGACCAGCCATTGTTCTATTTCTGTTGCCTGAGGGCCCTGCTGTTGTTGATCTGTATGCAAATGAGCACTCACTAGCTCCAGCCACTTTTGCCAAGCAGACGAAGAGAGGCAGGCAGAAAGGCTAAGACAGAACAGGAGGAGGAAGAGGAAACATTGGACTCAGGGATAATGACATGTGCTAGGGTTGAGAGTAATTGAAACTGAAATCCATAGGAAATACAACCCTTAGAAAATGCCTGCTAATCTTTGAATTTCAGTGGCTTTGTTTCTCTCATTCGATTCCCAAGAATAAACTGGAAGAAAATTTATCTTCCACCTGCTCTTTGAATGCAGAACACAACTAAGGTACATAATATATTTTTCTCTCATTTGCATATACAAATACTTACATGCATACATATACATACATACAAATACATGCACATAGAGAAAGAGAGTTTATTCTTCTGTAACAAAGTGAATTGTCTTAGAACTGGATTTCATCATAATTGGAACTGCATTGATAATTTACAAATCTGCCTGTATACAAGTAGTTCATATATATTCATTTTGGCAAGTTGTACTATGAATATTGTTAAGTCCCCCAGAAAGGCTTGTTTCCAACATCCCCGAACGATTGGTGATGAATCTTTCATGTAGCTGCACTGCAGACTGATTGGAATATGCTGGAGACAATTTATGAGAGAATTGTTTTTCCTCAGATGGAGTTTCAAGACGTGATCAGCTCTTGGCTCAGCAAAGAATGCACAGCATGATCAACTCAGGTAGGAAATTCAGAGTAATTTATCTATAAAATATAGATATGAAATGTTAATAACTGGTTGCTGGGACATGGATTTGTCATCTCTTATGTTCTCTTCTTGTTAGTTCTATTCTTTCTAACATTTTGTTCTAATATTTGGTGGGTTGAAATGTCATATCATTTTGGGAATAATTCCTGGGAATGGTATTGGAGGTGGTATTACTACTACTACTACTACTACTACTACTACTACTACTATTATTATTATTATTATTTTGGGAAACCATTACAGATTATAGTAGTAAACTACTTGGCAGCTTGCCTGTTTGGAAGGAAGCCCTCCAGGCTGAGCTGCTCCAAACACACTTAACTATCCAAATCAATGAGTTCTTAAGGTAGCAGTTTTTAGCTGAAAATTTAAATTTTTGTTTTGTTGAACAGGGTTATGGTTATTTTCTTGTTGCAACTAGAAAGTGTGGTAAAATCTTTCTTAGGGTTGATTTTACCAATGGACAGCAATACCAACTCAGAAGGTGCCAGTTATTGATGTCCTGGATACATGTTCCCACTGTTACGTTGTTGCTGAAAAATTCATATGATTTCTGCTAATATGTTTTTTTTAATTCTATAGTGATGTCTTAGAAGATTATTCATAAGTTCCTTGGTTTGCACTACTCATTTGTAGTACTTGAAACATACTTGGGGAATTGAATGTGAAAATTAGATGGCAATGAGTCATTGCAAGTGTTTAAAGAACAGGTGTTTTAAAAATGCAGTTACCAAAGGGTTGAAGCTCCCCCTCCTCCCCCTACCCCCACCCCCGTGGCCTGCCAACTTTTATGACTTCTTCCATTTATATTCTGCTTAGATATTTTGTAAAAATCATAGGCAATGTGATCTTGGAGGAATTATTTTATGAGTTTGTCAGTCATTTAAAATACAGATATGCTTTTAAGTACAACAAATATTGTGGAGCTTGTGGATATTTCCAAAACTATAATGAGATTTAAATTCTCTCTACCTTCTTCATTTGAAATTTTTGCTCATACCTGCAAGTAATTTATAAAGATTTTTGAGATTAAAAAAATTATTGATAGCTTGTCCACTATGATATTTAGATTTCCAGTACACCTATTGATGTCCACAGAATTTAAAATGTATGATATTTGGTATTCTATTACTTTTACTGGTTTATATGGTAAAACATATGGAATTATATCTTTATAGAACTACCAAGACATATTAAATGTACATCTGAATTTTTACTTTTCAAAATTCTTGAAGAAACTACAAATAATAATTAACTATAAAAATAACAATATATAAAAGTAAAGATCTCCCTGTCCGACTCTAGGGCAAAGTGCTCATCTCTTTTTCTAGGCTGAGGGACCTAACATTGTGTGAAGAAATTTTCAGTGGTCATGTGGCTTTCTTTATTTTGACCTTATGGAGAATCTCTTATTCTGTTAATCTACTATATTATGTATAGCCATAGACTATAGTAGTGAGTGAATTCAATGGATCAAATTTCTGATTAGAAGTCACAAGCTTACATTATCTTTTGTGTACAGATGTACAGAAGTAAGATTTTTGACAGGTGTGATTTTCTCGAACTCAAAAAATATGGCCAATTGTATCTGATAATATTCCATTTTAACAGTTAAAGATAAAACAGCCTTAATAATTAAAGTATCAACAGATATAATCTATACAGAGATATATCACTGTGGAGATTCTTGATCAAGATCATGGTTGTTCAAAAGGTCTTTTTTCCAAAGGAAAACTTAAATTCTGAAGAAGCTTCCTGAATGAGAGATGAAACAGTTTTAAAGGAAAAAAAAAAGAAGTCCAGATGCCTTTTTGAAAAAGCACTTTTGGGACATTAGAGCTCTAATAAATTTAAAACTTCAGGCTGCCATCTATATGTTTTAATAATCATACATTTTCCTTTTCCAAAACATTTATAAGGATTAATCAGTTATGAAATCTCTAACAGCAACTTGAATAAAATATTTTAAAGGATTTATTACATAGAAAAAGGATGCTTTGTACGAAAGCATGCCCATATATCTAAGAAATTTGTAAATGCAAGCTCAATACAGAACATTTCAGGGTTAAAAAATAATGAGAGAAAGCATCTGTATTACTCTAGTTTCTTTCTATGTCAGTTTCATTTAAACGTATTTTATCCTATCACAATCAACCTTATTTTAATAACCTATGCTACTGAGTTCAGTATGATTTGCCAATCTATAAAATCGTATGCTCAAGTCATTTGGGGAAAGATTATAGTTAAAGGAATGAAGTTAATGCTTTCAGGTAAAATTGGAAAAGATATATATTTAAAATCTTGGATAATAGCTGCTAACTAGTGTTAACTAATCTTTCCAGTTTAGTGCTTTCACATATGTTGGAGTTACAATTCACTGAATGGTATAATAGTGTAGCAAAAATAATTAGGTTAGTAACTACTAGTGTAGACATTACTAAGCTATATACTGTATATTGATTAATCTAAATCGGGTTGGAAACCTATAGCTTTTAAATCCTTGCTAAACTTAGAAGATCCAAGCAACAGGACCATTGGTCAAGGATGCTAGGTATTTACTGTATTTTTCACACAATAAGATGCACCAGATCATAAGACACACATTAGCTTTAGAAGAGGAAAACAAGGGAAAAAATTCTGTCTCTACCTCCCAGCATCCATCCAGGTATTCATCTGATTAGTGTCCTTGCAGCAAGCAAATAGCTTGGTCAGCTTCAGCACGTTATCCCAGCCCCAACACGTGGTTCGTCAGGACTCTGCTCCGTTGCGCCCACCATTGGACAACTGAGCTGAACTGCTGCTGCCACCGTGGAACGCAGGGGCCTTCACTGCCAAGCAGCTGATTGGCAGTTGGGTCGGCCTCCTGGAATACTGCCAATTAGCTGTTCTATGTGGTGGGGATACCTGCTGCTGCCTATTGCCGCCACTGCCAATCGCCACTGCTACCTATTGCGCCAATTAGTGGCAGAGATCGGTGATGGCAATGGCAATTCATGGCGGCAGTGAACAGCTGATTAGCGATATTCTGGTAAGCTAATCCAATCACCAATCAGCTCCTCAGCAGCGAAGGCTCCAGTGTTCCTTGGTGGCGGTGAACAGCGGCAGTGGTGACCAACCCCCTTCCCTCCACCGTAATATGCATTTTATAAGACGCACAGATATTTCCACCCACTTTGTTGGGGGGTGAAGTGTGTCTTACAGTGTGAAAAATACAAATATATCTAGAGGCTATATATTCTCTAGGATGTTGCTAATTGAAAATTATAATATACTTTGTTTACATAATACAACCTGGTATACATAAATCATCTACTATAAATTATACAATAGATACAAGTATGCATACATACAAACAGGCAATTTTACTACACATTAAACAGATTCTATTGGAATAAAAATCCTTAAAAGTATGTAAACATTCCTCAATGAGACCACTTTATCTTAAATAAAAATGTATATAATATAATAGGCACAAACTGAACAAGTCTTATGGGTTAATAAAATGTTGCCTTTTTTGAATAGCATATCTAAAATTACTACTTATTAATTTTTAAAATGAGAGAAACCCAATATGTCTTTTCATATGTATGAAAAGACAGGTGATAATTAGGATATTTTGCACTAGTACCAAATAAGGATAGATATATTACTGCTTATAATACATCTTTAAGTTGTTACATCACTGGAAGCATCTTTTTTTTTTAAATATATCACAGCTTTCCTGTAGAAAAATACTCTTGGAAATACTCCCTATTAATATAAGAACTTTCATTGCTAAAATATGAAATTCAGTCAGCACTTCTGTTATTATCAAATGGTTATAGGAATTGATAGGATACTTATAAAAATGTGCAAGAAGAATCAGTAAAGGTTCTAATCAAACTATGGCAAACATTAGAAGTAAATATGGCCAAAAAAGGTGATATTTTTTATTCATTCATTCATTACTTTTATTTGCTACCCATCTTGTTTCAAAGCAACTTTAGAAGATTTGATAGAGTATGAAACTATTGTACAATAATGTACATTTTTATCTGTAGCAAAATAATTGATTGAAGTCTACATGCCAGAGTAGAGCGTTCCATGCCAGATATTCAAACTGATTTAAAAAGGCCAAAGAATAAGAAACATCATGCATGCTGATTGAGATAGCCAAAAAATACCAGAATGAATTTAACATGTTCTTCATTGATTATGGTAAGTCTTTTATTGACCATGTCATGCTATAAAATGTCCTCATTAGTTATCATAGATCTGTCCCCAGACCCTTCTCCGGACACAAATTCAGAGGAAGAGGGTGAGTTTGAGTTGGCAGAGGAAAGCATGAAGCCCAGTGTTGGTTAGGATTGGGACTGAGAGAGTGCTAGCCTGATGGAGCAGCCTCAGCTTGGTTGATTGGATCAGCGGCAGGCTGAACAAAACAAGCCACAGTTGCAGCAAGTTGGCCAGGAGACTGCAGGTTCAGGATCAGCTGCTGCCTGTTAGCAAAGAGGAGATGGAAGCCACACCTTCTTCTGATCCAAGGACATGTAAGGTGGATAGAAGATAGGCACAATGCCAGTCAGGTAGACTATTTGTGAGGAGGCAAGCTCACCTCTCATGAAGAGCTGCACTGGAGTTACTGACTTAAAACCCCTCTGAAGACTTGAGTGGTGATGGAGCAATGTGCCCAGTTCCATGCCTTGTATGCTTGTGCTGTGTATCCTAATCTATTTGAATTGTGACTGCTTTCCTGGACTTTGTATGTGCCAGTTGGACTCAGTTAGCCAGTGACTCTTGCCATACTGAACTTGGAAACCAGACCTGTGCAACGGGGATGCTTTCTAAGGACCTATTTAGGGAGTTTGAATAAATACCTGTAGAACTCTTGGTATATGTGTATGTGGGTAGGGTGTGGAGTGGGAGCAAGGCAGCATATTAGCTGTGTCATTGCATTCTAGATTCCTGTCAGTCAAACTGACGGTTCTGTCATTAATTCAGTATGGCCAATCATCAACCAAGTGGTACCTTAACCCAGTGTTTCACATCTGCTGAGCTGCCACTTATCGTTATCAACTCATCCCACAATCCAAAAAGCTAAACAGCTCAGCCCAGGTCTGAATTGAATGTTAACTCTTGAGCAAATCTTCCAGCCTGGTTACTTGCCATTCCAAAAGCTCCATGTCTCACTAGCCCTTACCAGCACTAACTTCTGCTGCACTGAATCACTGTTCCAAAGTCGGTCTACACAGATTTTACACCTTCCAAAGATCAACATCAACATGCTTTAATCAACAACTATTATGCCATCAAAATCTGATTTCAGTGTTATTATAGAAACTTATTTTAAAAATGCTAATTAATCTTAGTTTGCTTGTTTCTTCCCATGCAAACTTCACACATTCCATTTTAAATCTTTGTTATTTCCATCTCAGACTTTCTCTCTCTTCTCAGTCCAGGGCCTGATGAAGACATCTTTTATTTATACAACCACTCTTTTTAGTAGTTTATAGTAGAGAATTCAGAATGTAAATTATACAGCAATATTAGATAGCTTGGGTGTTAGCTGGTTTTCTGGACATTCGTAGACCCAGGATATAAATCCACAAACCAATAAACAGTGATGTTTGTAGTCATTTATTTGTACACATAACTCACATCCCATCCAGCGCTAACGGTTTGAAATCCGAACTAGGTTAGTGCTGGAAGCATTTGCCTTCCAACACACTTAATAGTGTCACTCCACCCTTCTAATCACAGCTATCTTCTACTCACCGCCCTATTTTAAAACCCCGCATAACAAATGTTTCCTAATATGGCTAATCCGGCTTCATTCCCGTATTCCCCCACCCCACATTCTATAATGCACTGTACCCTGCCTTCCACTGACCCACAAGAACCCTGTCATATATTATAACTTATATTCCACCTCCACAAAGTACTCAGCGACATCATTGGGGAATTCCCTGTGCAGCCCCATTTCCCAGGTAGGATTGCAAAGCAATGTTGGGATCCTTCATTCAGCCATCAACTCCACGCTGAACAGGTTCGGCATCACTTGCTGGAGGGATCCAGGTTAGAATGCTGATGGGTGACTGCATTTGGAGCCCGACAGGCTACCCCCTCTACCATAGATCTACCTGGACAAAAAGAAATAGTTTCATGAGAGTATATTACAGCTTCTCACCCACCTTCATAGGAAATCTTTGGTGAAAATGCCTGCAGAGTTGAGGAGCGTTGACATTGGTATGGACGACCCATGAAGCCTCTTCAAGGGGGTAACCCTTTCATCGTGCCAAATATTGTAACACACCCCTACATTTTCATGAATCCAGAATATCCGCAACCTCATATTAATTGTCTCAAACTGGTCCAGAAAGTCTGTGTTGGATGTCTAGTTGTTCCTTATTATCAGGTTTGATCAAACTTACATTGAAAATGGGATGTATCCGCTTAAAACGTGAAGGCAGCTTTACTGCAATGTGACAATGTTGATTACCTTCACTATAAGAAATGGACCGATGTATTTTGGACCAAGTTTCTTGACAGTGTTGATTACTTTCACTATAAGAAATGGACCGATGTATTTTGGACCGAGTTTCTTACAAGGTAATCCCATATTTAAATATTTAGTAGAAAGATATACCAGATCCCCAATTTCGAAGGATTTGGTTTCAGTTCGTTTTTTTATCTGCTTGTTTCTTGTATACTATAAAAGCTTCCTGTAAGGATTTTTGTACTGTTTCCCATATTTCTTTTATTTGTTCGGACCATTTAGTAGTCGTTACGGATTCATTATGTGGCCATTATGATCAATTCGTGGCCATTCTGGAATAGGCTCAAAGTCTGTTCTTATTCTGAACGGGTTCTGTCCTGTAATTTTATGGATAGTGTTGTTATACCATTGCCACTTCAGCAAGACATATAACCTCGCAAATATCTCTCAATTGCTGCATTTGTTCGTTCAGCTGCTCCATTTGTACTTGGGTGGTAAGCAGTGCCCAAACCCTGGGATGAACCTAACAACTGGATGAATTCTCGCCAAAATCGAGCAGTAAATTGCACCCCTCTATCCGATACGATTCTTCTTGGTACTCGTGTAATCAATACATGTATTTAAGGAAGAGGGTGGCTAACCTACGAGCAAATGGAAGTCCGGCACATGGAATAAAGTGTCCCTGTTTTGAGAACAGATCAATGACTGTCCATATTACAGTATATCCATGGCTGTTGGGTAGTTCTACTATAAAATCCCTGGCTATATCTTACTGTGGTCTAGTAGGGTTAGACACTGTCTGTAATAATCCTAAAGATTTTCCAGGGATTTCATAGTTGCATACACTTTACAACTTTTCACATAACACTCAATATCTGCCTTCATTGCCTGCCACCAAAATTGTCGTTTAGCGAGGTGTATCATAGTGCCCTTCTTGTTTAACATTGTGAATGAATGAAGTACCTTAATGGTTTTGATATGTAAAATTTTGTTCCTCTCCAAGCCACTCCATTTCGAATAGCATACTGGGTTTTATTGCTTTCAAGCCACAGATCATCTTTTACAGCATTTGGTAACTTGTCTGTCATGAATTTTACTTTTAATGTTTGCAGCATTTCTTTTCCTTGAATAATGAGTTGTATCACTATACCCCAATTACTTTCATATTGGGGTAGCCGTGTCAGAGTGTCAGCAAGGAAAATTATCCCTCTGGGTACATATTTCAGAATAAAGTTAAAACGTCGAAAGTTCAGTGCCCACTGGATCTTTTTGGGCAATAATCTTCAGAGAGTTTGAAGAGTCTCTAGGTTTTTATCGTCCATCCACATCTCGAACTGGATTTTGGATCCTTCTAGGAAATGCCTCCACATAAATAATGTCCAACATACCGCAAAGGCCTCCTTCTCTCAAATAATCCAGTTATGTTTGGTAGGATTGAATTTCTTTGAGGTGTATGCACATGCTACAATATACCATCTCCATTTTCTTGCAGCATCACTGGCATCTGCCTGGATCACAAACAGCCCCTCTGGATGTTTTAACATAGGTTTGTGTGCAAACATTTGTTTTGGTGAATCAAACGCCTGTTGGCACATCGGTGACCAAGGTATCGCCTGTCCAGGTTTAGGTTTCTTGGTTTGCAGGGTGTTTGTTTTTAATAAATCTGTTAATGGAAGCGCCAATGTAGCAAATGATGGAATGAATTGTCAGTAAAAATTTGCAAAACCCAAGAAGCTCTGCAGTTGTTTTTGGGTGCTAGGCACTTGCCATTCTAAAACAGTCTAAACCTTGGCGGGATCCATTTCTATTCCCTCTGTCAATATCCTATACCCAAGATAGTCTAGTCGAGTTCACACTTGGACAATTTAATGTATAAGTGGGCTGTCAGCAGTTTTTCAAGCACTTGTTGCACTAATTGTATATGGTGTTCGATAGTCTCTGAATAGATCAATATATCATCAAAATACACTAAAACACCCCGATATAAATGGTAATGCAGAATGCCATTTATCAGCTGCATGAAGATAGCTGGGACCCCCTGTAGTCCAAAAAGCATGACCCTAAACTGGTAACTGCCCAATGGACAGTTAAAAGTTTTCTTCCATTCATCCCCTGGGCAGATTCGAATTCTGTAATAAGCCTTACAGAGGTCTAATTTTGTGAAATTCTGACCTTTAGCTATCGTAGCTAAATCTTTAATCAATGGTAGAGGATACAGTGGTTTCTTACATACCGCATTCAAACCTCAAAAATCAACACATAATCTCAACCCCCCATCTTTCTTTTCTCGAAACAAGACTGGAGCTGCAATATGCACCTGCCCTGGCCGAATAAAATCTCTTGCCAAATTCTATGTATTTTCGTATTTTGTGCATTTTGTGCATTGTGCATCATTGAATACATGTAGGGTTTTGATAACGTCACCCCAGGAATTAACTCTATAGCATAATCTGTAGGCCTATGGGACAGTATCTGGTTACTTCCAGTTTCGTTAAACACATCAGCTAAATCTGTATACTCTATAGGATAAGCAGGACTGGAATCATTAAATACCAGGCCAGGGACTGTCAACCCAGCCACATCCTCAAGGGGAGGATCTGGACCTATAACCAATCGCATTTTGCAGAACCCACTTTCCCATCTAATGGTATGATGCCATTTATCCAGGCACGCCAATCCAAGAATAACAGCATAATATATTTTACAACTATGAAAGAAACCTTCCAGTGTTCTCTCATATGCATTTTTACTGGTTCAGTTCGGTGGGTTGCGGGTTCTCTTTCCAAGGTAGAACCATCTATTTGCTCGAATCTAATGGGAGTGGTTAATGGTATTAGTCGCAGGCCTAATTTGTTCACAACTGTATGTGTGATTAAGGACTGTGTGCACCCCGAATCTATCAGAGCAGTGATCTTCATGTTTTGATTCGTTCCCAGGTTAGTAAGTTTGATTGGTATTATAAAAGGAGGAACAGACTTACTTTGGATCGTCCATGTTACTTTCTTCTCCATCCTCCTCCTGGGTATCTGGCTTTTTGGCAGTGGGTATCACCTCTTCCACTGAAAGATCAGATGCTGTACTGGCATCCATTTGTCCTATCACTTCTGCCTTTTGGTGACTATTTGGAATGTCCAACAGATCCACTAAAACCACCGCTCAGTGTTCCTCGTGGAGATTGTGTCTCCGTCCGTAATGGAGGTATTGGACATTCAGCCACTCTATGTCCTGGCTGATTGCAATGATAACACTTGAACATAATACTCCACCCTGGTGAGGCTTGGTTAATCGGAGGTTTAGCTGATTGGATCGTTTGAGCAATGGACCCTCTGCGCTGCCCAGCATCTAAGTCACTCTGTATTTTCAAGCAACGTAGTCCAGAGTCCAATTCTATGACTGCAGAATACCAGTCTTGTAATCGATCAGGCAATCCTCAATACAGGCAAGCCTGACCGAGTTCTCTATTCAGTCCTTCCCTAAACAAATGAACTAGCATATATTCTGGGCAAGCTGGGACCCTCCCTGTGGGTCTCCTAAAGTCTTGCACATACTCTCTTGCTTTTCTGTCGTATTGTTTTACTGCTAGACGATTATTCTCTGCTTCCTGTATCCTAGAACTGTCATCACATAGATGTCTTAAGGCCTCTAGAAACACTCCTACATCAGCCAAGGCAGGAGATCTCTCTCTATGCAAATCCGCTGCCCATTCTCCTGCCTCCCCCTCCAACACAATGGTTATAGCCATCACTATGGCCCAATGGGAGGGGTAATAGTTTCCATACAGGTCTACATGGTTAATTATCTGCCCCAGGAAGACAGCCTCACGATTAGTGTTACTATCAAATGTGGTATGTATTGGAGGGGGACCCCACCTTCCCTGTGGCATGCTAATCTGTGCTATAGACCAGGTTCATATGACATCTTGACGATCCTCCCCATGGGCCCAATCTTGCATACTCCCAGGGTCAGATGTCTGCCTATCTGGTAGACCCATTTGGCTAGGTGGCACTGTCACAGTATCATAAAACCACTGTGAGTGTAATTCCTGGCATTCCATGGGTTGACTGACATCCACCCCCTGTAAATCCATTGGACTAGAGTTCCTTAAAAGTTTTCCCAGCACACTACCATGTGTTTTCTTCTGAACACTTCCTGGTGATTCTTGCAGGGACACCTCTCTAAACTGTGTCCTTAAAATGTCCAAGGTGGCATACCAGGTGCCATCCACCTGCTGTCCTCCAGCCCCGGCCACCTCTGCACCTTCCAGTCCTCAGCAGGACTGCACATTTCGCTGCAAACGTCAATCCTCCTCACTTGCTTCAGTCAGCTCAGGTGGCTCACTTAGGCTGACCGACTTCCTAGTTTTCAGGCACACAGCAGGCTATGAAGCAGGAATCATGGGTATTTATTTATTAATTTATTAATTTATTTATTCAATTTATATACCGCCAAGGATTAGTACAGATAAGTATAGGATGTTGAAACTGTTTGTTTGTTTGTTTATTTATTGTACTTATATACCGCCCTATTTCTCTGACAGGACTCAGAACGGTGCACAGCCAAATTAAAATACAGAGGATAATACAAAATTAAGAACAATTAAAAGACCAAATATAAAAGGCTGAAATTTATAAGAAGTTTAAAAGCCAAACTAGATAAAAACCAGATTAAAATCCTAAAAACCCCTAGGCCAGACTGGCTTGAAATAAATAAGTTTTCAACACGCACCGGAAGGTCAGGAGATCAGGGATGATCCTCATCTCCGGGGGTAATTCGTTCCAGAGGGAGGGTGCCCCCAACGAGAAGGCCCACACCCTCGGGGTTGCCAGCCGTCCAGCCGGCGGCACCCCGAGGAGGCCGACTCTATGGGAGCGTACTGGCCGACGGGAGGCTGATAATGGCAGGAGGCAGTCCCGCAAATATCCTGGTCCCAAGCCATGGAGCGCTTTAAAGATGGTAACCAAGACCTTGAAGCGCACCCGGTGGACCACCGGGAGCCAATGCAGCTCATGCAAGAGCGATGTAACATGGGAGCCCCGAGGAGCCCCCAACACCACCCACGCGGCCGCATTCTGCACCAGCTGGAGCCTCCGGGTGCATTTCAAAGGAAGCCCCATGTAGAGAGCGTTGGCATAGTCTAGGTGGGAGATCACGAGGGTGGAAGTGACCGTGCGCATCCTGATCCAGAAAGGGTCGCAACTGGTAGATCCTACGGACCTGACCAAAAGCCCCCCTGACGACGGCCGCCACATGGTCCTCCAATGACAGCCGTACATCCAGGAGGACACTCAGATTGTGAGCCCTCTCTGTGGGGGCAAGAATTCCCCCCCCCAGCCAGCGATGGAACCAGCTGGCTGTATCGGGGTGCCGGGAAGCACAGCCACTCAATCTTAGATGGGTTGAGCTGAAGCCTGTTCCACCCCATCCAACACCGCACAGCCTCCAGGCACCGGGTCATCACTTCGACAGCTTCATCAGGGTGGCCCGGGGTAGAGATGTACAGCTGAGTATCATCAGCGTACTGATGGAACTCTACCCCAAAGCCACAGATGATCTCACCCAGCGGCTTCATATAAATATTGAACAGAAGGGGCGAGAGCGCCGACCCCTGAGGCACCTCGCAAACTGGGGCCTTGGGGCCGATCTCTGCCCCCCCGCCAACATAAATTGCAAACGGCCAGAGAGGAAGGAGGAGAACCACCGCAAAACAGTGCCCCACACTCCCAACCGCTCCAGCCACTGCAATAAGATACTGTGGTTGAAAGATACTGTGGTTGACAAAGCCTCTGAGAGATCTAATAGGACCAGGACAGAGGAATGACCTCTGTCATGGGCCCTCCAGAGGTCATCTGCCAATGCGACCAATGCCGTCTCCGTGCAGTGCCCGGGCCTGAAGCCCGATTGGCGTGGATCCAAATAGACAGCTTCATCCAGGTGCCGGGGGAGCTGCCATGCCACCACATTCTCAACAACCACAAAGCAAAGGTTGGAGACCGGATGATAATTTGATAACAAAGTTGGGTCCAGGGACAGTTTCTTGAGGAGGGGTCTCACCACCGCCTCTTTCAAGGCAGCGGGCAGATATCCCTCACTCAAGGAAGCGTTAATAATATCCTGGAACCAACCTCATGTCACCTCCCGAGTGGCCAATACCAGCCAGGAGGATCACGAGTCCAATAAACATGTGGCATTCAGCCCCCGCAGCATCCTGTCTACATCTTCGGGCATCACAGGATCAAACTCTTCCCAAATGACTTCTCCAAGTTCCACCCCCATCCCCCCACCTAGAGTTGCCCATTCAGAGTCCAGCCCGTCCCGGATCTGAGCGATTTTATCCAACAGGAAATTCGAAAAGTCCTCAGCCCTGTAAGGGGTCCTCCCGCACTCGCCCATCCAAGAGGGAGCGGCTCACTCTAAACAGGGCGGCTGGGCGATTTCCTGTGGACGCAATAAGCGCGGAAAAGTGAGAATGCTTTGCCACCCTTATCGCCGCTAAATAGGTCTTAATATAAGACCGCAATAGTGTTCGGTCGGGTCTGGAGCGAGTAGTCCTCCAAATACTCTCCAGGCGTCTTTTCCGGCACTTCAGCTCCCTCAGCTCCTCAGAAAACCAAGGGGCCGAGTGAGAGCGGCGCCGGGTCAGAGGCCGCAAGGGCACGACCCGGTCAAGGGCCCCTTCCGCCACCCTATCCCAGGTGGCGACCAGGTCCTCAACCGAGTCGTGTGCTCGAACGTCGGGACATGGCCCAAGCTCCATCAGGAACCTATCCGGATCCATCAGGCGCCTGGGCAGTACCATCGTATTTGGTCCGCCTCCCTGCAACGGGGAGGGGGCGGCCTGGAAGTCCAGCCTAAGGAGCGAATGATCTGACCATGACAGAGACATAATAATAATAATAATAATAATAATAATAATAATAATAATAATAATAATTTATATACCGCTCCTCTCCCGAAGGACTCAGAGCGGTGCACAGCCATACAATTAAAATATTAAATATATAAAAGTTAAAACTAAATTAAATTAAAAGCCCTGTCTGAAAACAATTAAAACCCCTCCCTTAAACCCTAAAATTTGATATAAAAATTAAAATACCCAAATCTAAAATCAGCCCAAGCCGGCCTGGTCAAAGAGCCAGGTTTTCAAGGCACGCCTGAAGGTCCCCAGGTCCGTGGCTATACGTAACTCTGGAGGCAACCCGTTCCAGAGGGCAGACACCCCCACAGAGAAGGCCCTATTCCTCTGGGTTACCAGCCGGCACATAGATGCCGACGGGACCCGCAAAAGACCTTTCCTGTGGGAGCGCACCGGACGGTGAGAGGAAAATGGCAGAATGCGGTCTTGTAAATATCCTGGTCCGATGCCATGGAGCGCTTTAAAAGTTAACGCTAAAATCTTAAAGCGCACCCGAGAGGCCACTGGCAACCAATGCAGCTCGCGCAGGAGGGGCGTCACATGAGAGAACCTTGATGCCCCCATAACCACCTGCGCGGCCGCATTCTGTACCAGTTGAAGCCTCCGGATGTTCCCATTCATCCCCTCTACCAACATCATCCTGCTACTGTCCAGAGACAAAAACCAGATCCAGGATGTGACTCCCAATGTGAGTAGGGCTCCTAATTAGTTGGGTCAGGCCCAAGGCTGTCATGGAAGCCAAGAACGCCTGAGCAACTCCCGGGGCCCCTCCAGCCGAAGGCAAGGTGAAATCCCCCATGACCATCAGTCTGGGGGTTTCCACCGCCAAGCTGGCTATGACCTCGAGGAGCTCAGGCAGGGCCAATGTCACATAGAAGGGAGCCAGGTATGTGATCAAAAGGCCCATCTGAACCCCGGAGCCACACTTCACAAAGAGGGATTCACATCCGATCGTCTGAGGAACAGTGGATTCCCTAGGATCTAGATCCTCTCTAATAATCACCTCCCCGCTCCTCCCCTGGGCCCTCGGCTGATGAAAAACCCGAAACTCGGCTGGGCACATCTCCACCAGGGGAACACCCCCCTCTTGTCCCAGCCAGGTCTCGGTAATGCCCGCCAGGTCAACTCCGCCCTTCATAATAAGATCGTGAACAAGGGGGGCTTTATTAACTACAGACCTGGTGTTACATAGCATCAGCCGAAGGCCCAGGGCCGAAACATCTGAGCAATCCAGGGAGCGGGACGTGACATGGGGGTCGGAGCACGCCACCGCATGTAGACAGCGGGGGTGAGCTCCCACAACATAATAAGGCCCCCTGTCAACGCCATACCTGCCCCTCCCGCTAATCGTAGTAATGGCCATCCCCTCCCCCTCCCAAATAAACCCCCCCCTCCTCGATATGGTCTCCCCTGATCCCAAGACCTCCCGGTCGCGCAAAAACCCCGATCTGGCCTTGTTCCCAGGCAGGTTGTCCCCCAAACCCAGCCTGGCTCCCCTCCCTAACCCCAATAAAAATTTAGAAATAAAAGAATGTAATCGCACATGCTTCCCACAACTGTGCCATCACTCCGGGTTCCAAAACCCGTCCTCAAGATACGCTCTGGGAAGAACAGGAGGCCACCTCGAAGAAAGGGGGACTTTTCTGAGTGCCCACAAATCAGCTGCTGAGTATGTAATCAGGCAAGCACGCCCGTATCCAAACAGTCATGTCCTTAGTGTTGTTAATGTCTGACTTTGGGGCTGGGCAGGCGAAGGCCCACCAAGTATCCCAATGTCCCGGGCAACCAGTCATGGCCTCCACCTCTGCCATCGTCGTCACCAACCTCGGCGGGTACAAGGTTGAGGGCCTGATGGTCCAATTAATGATGTCTTCGACACTCCCACAGCCGGACCAGATGATACCAGACCGGGCCGGCCCCGCTGCTCCCACCGACACCGTCGCTGTCGTCGGCGAAGCCTCCGAGATCCCCCAGTCTCACCACCGTCATCACCACCGTCTCTGGAAGGGTCACTCCGGTCAGGGTCACCGCCACCACCGCCATCCCAGGGCCCGCTATAGAAATTGTCCTTGGCTCCAACGGGACCACTCGCGGGACCACTCGCGGGGTCTTCCAGGCGGCACCCCCAAATAGCTGGATGGTGCCCTCCTCAATGGCTCCAGGCATTTCCAATATTGCATCCATCGCCCAGGTTGACCAGGCCCAAGCTGTGGTTCCAATTGAAGCTCAGAACAGGGCCAAAAACCAATCTGCCCACAGCTAATAGATCGCTGCTGACTGCAGTTGGAATAGCCGGCTCCAGCACCGGAAAGCGCCAGCCTCTCCAAGTCGGGCCGTGTCAAATTACGTCATGTAGCAACAGTCCTCATCAGCGCCATCACTTCTGCCGCCCGAGATCTTGTAACACCGGTCCAAGCCGTCGCCCACAGATCAGCTGGGCGAGGCGCGGAAGAATAAACCAAGCGACAGGGCTCCAGCAAGCCAGCCAAGTCCTCAGGAAGCCCGAAAAACAAAGTCAGTGGCGTCAATCCGCCCACCAGGTGAAGCGCGACAAGGCGAGATAGTAGATAGACAGCTGCGCCGACCCCCCCCCACTTAGGTCCACAACTACCCTCACCTAGGGTCTGGGGGGGAGGCAGGCATGGCCCAGAATGCGGAGCGGATGCCGGAGCTCATCGGCTGGCGTCCGCCCGCCATCTTAGTCATGCGCATGGGTTAGTCATAGGTATGAGGAATGGTTTGTCCAGTTTGCCTTCCCGGAGCCTTCGTAATCATCTCCTCTTCCTCTGTCATGGCTATTGGCATCTTTGAATCTGTTCCTTCTGCCATGTCCACCTAACCTCCAACAAACAATGCGATGAATGGTAGGGTGGTAACCTGTTAGCCAGTTTTCCAGATGTTTGTAAACTCGGAATACAAATCCCCAAATCCCCAAACCAACGAACAGTGATGTCTGTAGTCATTTATTTGTACACATAACTCACATCCCATCCAGGACTAACGGTTTGAAATCTGAACTAGGTTAGCGCTGGAAGCATTTGCCTTCCAACACACTTATAGTGTCACCCTCCCCTCCTAATCGCAGCTACCTCCTACTCACTGCCCTATCCTAAAACCGCACATAACAAACGTTTCCTAATATGGCTAATCTGGCTTCATTCCCATATTCCCCCACCCCACAGTCTGTAATGCTCTGTATCCTGCCTGTCACCAATCCATAAGAGCCCTGTCATATATTACAACTTATATTCTCCCTTCACAAAGTATCCAGCAACATTATTGGGGAATCTCCTGTGCAGCCCCATTTCTCAGGTAGCATTGCAAAGCAGCATTTACGAGCCCTCATTCAGCCATCAGCTCCATAGTGAACACGTTCGGCATCACTTGCTGGAGGAATCCAGATTAGAATGCTGATGGGCAACTGCATTTGGAGCCTGACATTGGGTTTGCACCATTAGACCTAGCCAGATTCAAAATATTTGTCAATTTCTGTTTTCTTCCACATTTTTCTGCTAACTTATTCTAGCCTTAGTATATTCTTTTTAGCAGATTACTAGCTGAGAATAGTTATTTGGAAATTCATTGGCAGAAGATACATACTTTTTAAAAATTACAAGCATCAAATTCTGATTTGAAATATTGTAGGTAATGGTGGCAGCTCTATTATGGTACAAAAAACAGGCAGTGGGGAAAACAATTAAAAAAAAACATATGTGTAGTCTTTGGCTTATGACCATAATTGATCCCAAAATTTATTTTTGCTTAGCAAACAATTGTTAAAGTTTTGCTACATTTTATAACCTTTCAGTTGTTAAATGAATCAATGTAGTTGTTAAGTTAGTAACAGTGTAACATTGTAAAGTGTTTCTGGCTTCTCCATTGACTTTGTTTGTCAGAAGGTCATAAAAGGTAATCACATGATCTCGGGACACTGTAACCATCATAAATACATGCTGGTTGCCAAGTGTCCAAATTTTAATTAAATGAACGTGGGGATGCTGCAATGGTCATACGTGTGAAAAAAGGTCACAAGTGTCTTTTTAAAAGTGGAATGCTAACTTTGAATGATCATTAAACAAACGGTTGTAATTCAAAAATTACCTGTATGATTAAAACCATATGATTTGTATTTTCAAATAAGTCTGAATTGGATATAATGAATTTAAAAATTCTATTATAAATTTAAATATATTATTCTTACATAGGAAAATATGTTTTATATAATACATTTAAAGTGGTTTCTGAGTTATCAAAGTTACCTGTGATAAATATTGGGAAAATTGCAATCATACATGTTTGTTAGGTATATAGATGTAAAATGTACATGTTCCTTTGTTCTTATTATATAATTATAGGTATTTAACAATTGATTTGTTTATCCATTGCTTGTAGTCCTCACATTTACAACCTTAACAAGCAAAGGAAAACTTTGAGTGAGATTGCAAGTACACTTTCATTTACCAAACATTTTAGCTAATGACTGAGCTGCAAGTCCCAGTTATAGTCACTTAACAAGGACTATCTGTGCTGCATGTTTATATAAAGTAGTTGTACAGGAATATTATGTGAAGAAGAAGGAAATCATTGAATTTTATGCAGGGCAATTTTAAGGGAATCTGAGGGATTCGAGGATTATCAATTAAATAAGATACGAAAAAGTAATTCTGAAAGAAAATGATATAGAAGTAAAAAAAAATTAGAACAGCTAGATTCGCATTAGAAAGATATAAGCTCCTAGCTTTAAAATTCTACATGGCATGGGACCAGGTTGTTTGAAGGATTGTCTTTTCTTAGTCATATCTACTCAACCCACCAGAGCAGGGAATGTTAGGGGTCGTTTATCTTTACAGAGGTGCATCTAGTGAGATCAAGAAGAATGGCTTTCTCCATAGTGGTGAAACATCATTCTTGTGGGAATAAGATTGATCTCATTCTATCACAAAGCCCTAAAGATCTGATTTTGCCGAAAAGATCTGCTTTTCCCTACCTGGGGAACCCAGAGTGGGATGAAGCCTATCAAAGTGACTTATTTAATTGGTTCCTGAATGTGTGTGAGTGCTTGTGTGTGTGTGTGTGTTGTTGTTGTTGTTGTTGTTTTATCTACAGTAGTGACCAAGATTGTGGAAACCCTTTTGGAAAAGGGTCTCCTTACATATTTTATGCCATTACCAAACAGGGAGATCTTGGTCTCATCACTCCAAATAACACTGTCCCATTGTTCCTCTGTCTAGGTAACATGGGTTTTAGCCCAGCTTAGTCTTTTCAACCTTTGTTTGAGAGATAAAAGTGGCTTTTTTTGTAGAATTCTAGATTTTAGGCCAAATTCTTGCAGTCTGCGCCAAACAGTCCTTGCATTTAATGTCACGTTGCATTGTGCTATTTCATCTTGTATACACCCAGATGATTTTCTTCTGTCACATAGGCACAGTCCCTTAATTCTTCTATCATCACTTGCTGTTGTGCACCTTTTCCTGCTTTACCAGTATGATTTTGTAGTGACTGAATCTCCTTATATCTCTTCAAAAACTTAGAAATGCCACCTTTGGTTAAATTTCCACCAATTTTTCTTCTAATTTCTTTACAACTGTAGCCTTGTTCTCCACTGAGCCGAAGGGAGAATGCAGTATGGGTAGTCTCTAACCTCGTAGCTATGCAGACCAAGTTGAAAAACTGAGGACACACACATACCCGGTAACTGTCCCCAGTTCTTGGTCTCAGCTTGATTAGACCACCCTTACAGGGCTCTGAATAGTTGATATTGTTGAAGGAATTGTTCGAAGTTTGGAAGAATATTTCTACTCCCTGGATATTTGGTTTTTCGTTGTCATTAGGAGAGAGATTTGACAGCTATCTAGCTTGCCGGTTTAGCCATTTTTTTTTACTCTTCGTGCCCTTTTATTTTCGGCTTGTTGATTTTGCTAGTTACTGATTTTTTTGTTGACTTCTGGTCGGATTGGGGGTGGAGAGTGCCCACTTAATAATACTATTTTACATTGCTTTCTGGGTGACCAGCCAAGTCTTTGCACTATTACTTTAATTTTATTATGTTATATAAGCTCACTAAGTGAAAGAACACAAAAAAACCCTAATCAATTTGATAGTGATCACATAACACACTGACAAATGTCCTCCTTTCAACTTCAATACATTACATCAATAAGTGAATCCTACTGTGATCTGATTGGCTCATTGCCAAAACAAGATGACACCTGATTGACTCTCTACATGCTCATGCTCATTGGCTACAATCAGATGAAGGAAAGCTATCTGATATCAACCTAAGCAAGTTGTGTTTCCTTTTTCTGGTTATTGGCTATAATTTTTCATAGAATACATATAATTGAACAAACTTTGTTCCATTACATTCTTGATTAAATTATCTTCCCATTTATATATAATTTTATGGTACTACACCAAAAACAAGTGGTGTTATTAGCCATCAAACCTCAAAAATACACTTTTTCCCAAAAGGTTTCCACAATTTTGGCCACTACTGAATATTAGGTTTTTATCTTTGTAAATGCTTCGAGTCACTAAGAGTGAGTTAGATGGCCTTATAAATTTTCTTAAATAAGTAAATAGCTTTTAACATACAAATTAACTTTGATTTTATCCAGAGTTTACTTTATTCATCCATTGAATAGGTGATATTCTTCAGTCCCATTGAACGCTGAACTAGAAATGCAGGGGAAAGTGATTGATAATAACAAATATGAAATTAGGTTTTATAAGTTGTTTTTCTCTCTCTGCCTCCAAACGTAATAAATTAACTTTTCAATGTGAATATAACTATTCCAAAAATTAGTCAATGAAACAGAATAGAACTGAAGAATTGTTGTCTCTTCAGATTATTATTAATATATATATTACTAATATTACTAAATATTGTTACTAAAAAAACACAATTTTTAACTGTTTTAACCATTTTTTGCTTGAGATAGATGGTATTTCTTAACAAAAAAACTTACCACAAATCACCCCAGTTTATTTTTTCACCCATAAAATATGTCTAATTTTATTAAACAGTGGATACTGTTCTCTTTCTGAGGAATAATTTGTATTTAATATTGGATCCAGTAGTTAATCAAGTAGTTAATTAAGGACATTGAATGATTAACATACAACCAAAATTGTTATATGAAAAATAGCTTGTCATTGTTGATATAATGCTTGGGTTAATTATTATTTCTGTTCTTTTTAATTATATGTAATTAATTATTTGTAATGATAGGGATATAATGTGCATACTTTTTAAGGAAGTATAACATGTATCTGCATACAAGTTATATCAATATGAGTTTTACTCAATGATGCTCAATGATATGTTTAATAACTTGCCATTTGACCATGAATAACTGGGCATTTCATAAAATTAAGTGAGTGAATTGAGTAAAGAGAGATGCTCCATTTTTTCTGGACTAGATAAAGAACAAGAATTATTTCCTCTTAAACACAATCAGCATGAAATTTAGGAAGCTTTATTAACTGATAAATATAATTGTCATGTTGATTAGTAACTACCACATAGTTATTTAGATGACTGGATGTATTTCATAGTTTTGCTACATGGATATTTTTTTCATTATTTCACTTCATTTATCTCACTTTTCTAAAAGAAAAATTTGGATGGATTAATAATATAAATTGTTCTGTTAGATACTAATCTAAGGCATCATTTTCTGTGGAGCAGGCTAACTCCCCTGGGTCAGTTATTCTTAGCGTAGTTTATTTTTATCTTATGGTGTTACAGGTCTAAGATTAGTCAGTTAGGCGTTATCATACCATCTGAGTTACCTCCTAATATAACTCTACACCGGAATGATTATTTATAGACTGAGCATTCTGTCATTTTTGAGTTATTTCTGGTAGTTTAAATAAAGAAGAGTAAGTTAAGAAAAACCACAGATTCCTTCCTGCTGCCAAAACAACATGATAACTGCTGGTAGACAGAGAATGATACTGTTTTAACCATGTGTTAGTTGCAAATATGACAGCTCTTTATCTCCACTTTCTACAAAAAAGTACTAACTGTTGCTATAGTCCTGTCTCTGATGGGCAGAGAGAAGATCAAAATGAATCACACTGTTAGAGCATATATGGATAATGATAACAACCTGAGTAATCCAAGGGATACTTGGATAATTCCCTATCATTTCATTTCATTTTTGTATCTCTGGCATTCTTGTTGCTAGTTTTTATAGAGTTTATAATGTAGGCCACCTTGAACCTTCCCAATTTGTAGACATATACTGTTGGTCTAAGCTTTATTATTAAAATGTTTGATGATATCATCAGACATAAGCATGTTAACTGCTTCAGCATCAGCCAAACTAATGGAAACTTACTACACAGCTTTGTAAAATTATTATTTGAGAAAGACACATTCTGAATTCATTTTGACTGAATATTTTAAGCGGTTGAAACACTTATTTGCCCTATAAATAAGTTATATAAACAATTTCTTCAACTTTAGCCTTTCCAATGTGACATACAGATTATCCCCTTTTATATACATTTCATTTCATTCATTGGTCCACATTGCCTAAGGAGTATTCCTTGGCTTATCACTTGTTATTTAACAACTGAAGTTATGACAACTCAAAAAGGATTTTTTAGCATCATAAAGCACTTCCAGTCATTGTAAAATCTTGCCACAGCTGCAATTACATGATTGTAATCTGGGTGCTTAATAACTTATTCATATTTGTGACTGGTTGTTAGACATCCTGCAATCATGTGATTGCCATTTGCAATCTTCTCTGCCAGTTTCCCCATAAAAGCAGTGGGGAAGCGGGCAGGAAAGGTTACAAGCTGATGCCACCTGCTGAAGAATTTTCCCTCCTCTCCATATATGCTATTGATGGGGACAGAAATCCTTTGTCAAGCTGCCAAAAAAAAAAGCTTGGATCTCTAAGATCCCCATGTTGTTTCTGCAGCCTAGCACACAAATTCTTCCCAGACACAAATTGACTCTTCTCTTCCTTCCTGGCTGCAAGCTTTATTCCTTTGGAGCATATTTTCTGTGAAACTATCTTGTACAGGGCTTTGATTGGAGTAAAGTGACATTCTTCAAAACAAATATATATATGTAATATATATGTAATTCTGACCAGAAAATTAGTATCAACAAGTTGTGTATATTTAAAGTAATCTTGGTAATCTAGGAATTGAAAAAGAATCTAAGCCCAAGGTCAGTAATTTAGCCCTTTTTTATTACTGTCTGTACTATATCTTTGGAATAAAAATAGGATTACATCCAGGGGTGGGATTTTACAAGTTCGCACCTATTCGCTAGAACTGGTTGTTAGAAATAATTACTGGCCTAATCCTGTAAGGAAGGCAGGAAGGAAACATTCTGGTGTTCCTTACAGAAACTGCCTCTCCGTTAACCCTTATTACATTCTTGGCAGGACTAGACTTCCAGTCTCAGGAACATCTCTGGAGTTTCCCCACCCCTCCTTTGCTGGTACTTTGCTTATGTGGAGTGACTAATTCAAAGTTACAATGGCACTGAAAAAAGTGATTTATGACCATTTTTCACACTTACGATTGTTGCAGCATCCCCACAGTCATGAGAGGCCAGGCAAGGAGATGCGTGCCTTGATGTGAGTGATATTGAGTTGGCCACACCCAGCCAATAACATGACCATCAAGCCATGTTCACCCAGTCACATGACCACCAAGCCACACCCACCACCTAACCATGCCCACAGAACTGTTGTTAAAAATTTTGAATCCCACCCTGATTACATCTGTCTTGGGCTAAACTTTATTTATTACTCTCCATTCTAGTTTAAAGCTAGGACAAATATACCTTTATGCTTCTATGCTTGCAGATAATCACTTCTTCCAAGAAACATTCATTTTCCTATAGAACACATATTACCCAGCACCATCATATCAAAATTTGCACATATGTCCCTTCCTTAGTAAACCAGTGGTGGGATTCAATTTTTTTTACTACTGGTTCTGTAGGTGTGGCTTGGTGGACATGGTATGGCTTGATGGGCGTGGCAGGAGAAAGCTATTGTAAAATCTCCATTCCTACCCCACTCCATGAGAAGGATAGTGTAAAATCTCCATTCCCTTTCCACTCCTGGGGGAAGGTTACTACAAAATCCCATTCTCTCCCCACCCCACTAATCTGCTTTCCAGCTCCATTCTCCTGTGCAGGGCAACAAAAGAAGACCCAGCTGATCAGCTGGGACTCAGGAGGTAGGGAATAATGGGGGGCGGGCCATTCATAGATGGTATTTGCTGGTTCTCCAAACTACTCAAAATTTCCACTACCAATTCTCCAGAACTGGTCAGAACCTGCTGTATACCACTTCTGCAATGTAGCAAGATTTCTATTTACTTTATTAGTATTTTTGATGCCTTTATTTCATTTTTTTGTCAAACTTTTCAAAATATGGTAACTGTTGCAGTAATATCTCTACATATCTTTAAGCAAATATATGGATTTGAAAGTATGAGATGATAATTATTAATTCATTCTATAGCATAGTTATAGTATAACTGAAACATTATTTATATCATTTTGTAATTTAAGATTATGTATTTCTGCATACATGAAGCAACTTTTATTAACATGATTTACAATAAATGTAAATGTTTAATTGTGTGTATATAGTGTATAATAGGTATTCATTAAAAAGGAAAGAAAAATGAAATATTTGTTTTTTATTTTATTGTTTACTTATTTAATCCTGTTTTTATTACTTACATAAATAATTCATAGTGGTAAATATATAAAACTCCTCCTACTTTACCCATAAGAATAATTCTGCGAGGTAAGTTGGGCTAAAAGAAAGTATCTGGCATAAAAATACCTAACTGGCTTTCATACTAAGGTGGAACTAGAACTCACAATGTCCTGGTTTCTAACCTGGTGCCTTAACCACTGGTTTGTATATCTTTAAAAGATCTAACAATAGGCAATAACCCATACTTATTGTAACACCCATATTTATATTAGTAATATAGAAAAAGAATGGACATTCAATGATATGGAAGGCATACAGATCTTCCTTGTGAAGGAGAAAATAATACATCAATTATCATTATATTTTCACATCTTTCTTCATTACATAGTGACTGGGTTTTTTTCCCTTCACCAAGCCATTAAGAACAACTGTCCTGTGAACAGAAAAGAAATAAGAAAACTATCATCACCATTATTATAGTTCTAATTGATCTTATCTTAGGTCCTTCAAAAGTTTTGTAAAAGAACAACAGCAGCAATAACAACAATATTTACTTACTTACTTACTTACTTACTTAGCATCTTACTCAGAATTGTCTATATTCTCAGACATTACCTTAATATCTTAGAAGGGTCTGGTTAGGACTTGAACTGTTAAACTTTACCAGTCCCAGACTGTGAATCAGATTAAATGTTAAATCATCATCATCGATGAAGAAAATTAATGAAAACTGAAGAAATCAAGATGCCTTGTGAAAATAACATTAGGAGTCTGGATACTACAAATACCTAAGTATCCTTCAAGCTGACAACATCAAGTACACTGAAGTCAAGAAAAGATTAAAGATGAATACATCAAGGAGTGAAGAAGATCTTAAAGTCCAAACTCAATGGAGAAAATACCATCAAGGCAATCAACATCTGGGCAATTTCAGTCATTAGGTCCCCAGCAGAAATAATGGACTGGAGCAGAAAGAACTAAAAGCAATGGATAGGAAGACCAGAAAAATAATAACAATGAATCATGCCCTCCGTCCTCACATTGACATTGACAAACTCTTCTTATTAAGGCAAATAAGTGGGCCTGGAATGTTGCAGGTATATCAGATGGTTGAAGAAGAAAAAAGAGCTTTGGCAGAATATCTGAAGGACAATGAAGAAAATGCACTGAAGTCAGTATGCCAGGAAGCATTACAGACTACTGGAGAGACAAAACTGGCTTACAAGAAAGACCAAATGAAGAACAGAATGGGAGCATGGAAAGACAAAACACTACATAGCCAGCCCATTAAGAAAAATAGGGAGAACAGGTAATTACAAGACCTGGCAACAGCTAAGAGCAGGAAAGTTAAAGAAAGACCCTGAGGGACTAATTTTGGCTGCACAAGACCAAGCCTTAAGGACAAATGCATACAAAGCCAGATTGAGAAGACAGCAACAGACAGCAAGTATTGCCTATACAAAGAAACTGAAGAAACAGTGGACTATCTGGTAAGCTGCTGCAAAAGGATCGCACAGCACCCTAGTTCAAAGGTGTCAATTCTTCTTCTATTAGCTGTTCCTAGTGATTCTCACATCTATATTTCATTATTGGGAAGACTGTTGCTTTAATCTGCTTTTTCTATTTATATAAATATCTCTTCTTTTCCAGATCTTATTCATGTTAAACATTGCAATTCAGCCTAAGGTTATTGTGAGTTTGATTTCAGATCATTGTGAACAATTTTTGATCCAGGAAGATAAATTCCCGAACTAATTCAAATTTCTTCCTAGTTGATTTTAAACATCTCATATCCATGTGCAGCTGCTGTCATTATCTTTGTTTTGTTTTTTTGAAATTAAGACTCAATCCTATTTTTTCACTCTCATATTTAATTTTCCACATCATTTTCCATGTCTTCTTTATATTCAGCCAATAGTATTGTATCATCTGTGTACCTCAAATTATTTATGGTTCTTACTCCAATCTTCACTCCCAAATCAGTTCCAAGTCTAATTTCTACATGATCATCTAAGCATACAGATTGAACAAAGATGATGATAAAATATATATCTCTGTCTGCTTTACTTATCCTGAATTGATCTGTGTTGCCACAGAGTATTCTCACTGTTGCCTTCTGATTAATATACAGTCATCTGAAAAGTCTGATCAAATTGATTGGAGTGCCAAGATAACATAAAATCATCCACATCTTATTGTGTTCTACGTAGTAAAAGATTTTCTGTAATGGATAAAACACATACACAAATCCTTTTGATATTCCTTTTCCATAAACCATCTAATATTAGCAATGTGATCTCAAGTGCTGCACTCCTTTCCAAAAACTAACTTTTACATCACGTAACACCTGATTGATGATATTCTGTGGCTCTGTTGAATAACCTATAACAGAATCTTGCTTGAATGAAAAATCAATGCAACCATGCAATAATTGGAACAGTCTCTGGCATTGTCTTTCTTTACTAATGGAATAAAACAGACTTTTTCCCCCAGTCCTGAGCCCATTCGACAAGAAGACCACATCTCTTGGGTGGTAATTAATTGGCAGTGATCATAATAATCCCACAGGTATTCCATTAATTAATTCCTGGGGCTGTCCAGTTCGGCAATTTCTCTATAGCCCATTCTATTTTTTCTTTCAAGATGTTTGGTTCTTTATTAATTGGGTTGTCATCATTGTTATTGTGATGGTAAGTCAAAATGCTTTGAAGTTCTCCCATATATTCTTTCTCCCTGATCTTAATCTCTTGCTGGTCACTTAGTACATTCCTGTTGCAATTTTTAACAGTTCCATACTATGTAATCCAAAAATTGAATTATTTAATTTCTCTATAGCAAACATGACCTTAATATATCCATTTCCTGTTAGTTTTGTCTAGATATTGACACTGCCTAGTTTTGTCTCTCCTGGCTTAAAAATATATTTAGCTTTTTAACTTCATCCTTCTTATATTCACTTTGCCTGCCCTTGCTGGTTATCTATTTTAATTGTATTATCGGATACCCACTTGTTTGTTCTCTTTGGTTTTTGACATAGATTTTCCAACAATTTCCATGATGTTACCTTGGATCTTTGACCACTGTTCATTTGGATCTTTGTCTTCTAGATTCAGTGACTCAATCCTGTTCTTAACTTCTGTGACATACATAGATGAGATGATGTCCATACTGAATTTTGGAGTGATAATAACTTTTTTCACTATGCACAGTTTGAGCTTCAGTTTAGTCACTAATAGCCAATGGTCTGAGCTACAAATAGAGGCAGCAGAGGAGCGACTCAGGCTTGTAAGTGTCTCCTGTCCAACTCAGATTCATATCCTCTGTATGTCTGTATGTATGACTCTGTGTGTCTGTATGTCCTTTTTCTTCTAAACACAGTTTTGTGATCAGTGGCAAAGGTTGTAAGGTCTGGTGAGTGGTTGTAAATCCATTCAATCAATGCCATTGTAATTTCAAATGGTCACAAAATGAATGATCATAAGTGAAGGACTATCTGTAAAAGTAAGACATCCTTTTGGCATTTGGTTTTTCTGATTGGTTCCAACTTCTGCAATTCTTTTTGAATCATTTCTGCTTTTTTCCTCTTTCTATATATATTTCCTTTCATCATGCTTCTATCAACCGTTTCAAACAGTGACCACAACATGATTGACCTTTATCTCAACATATGTCTACACAAAAATCTCACAATGACAGAATCCCCAATTATAATTTCAAAAAAGACAACTATGATCTAATAAACAACGATCTCTCATCCCTTGATTGGCAATTTCTATTGTCTGGATGCAATACTGTAGAAGACCATTACAACATACAGTATTTTTAATTAGAGTCAAAAGAGTCATCAAACTATATGTACCATTAACAACTCCCAAAACCAGAAAAACCAAATTTTATTTATTTATTTATTTATTTATTACACTTATACTGCCCCCTCTCCCAAACAAGGGACTCAGGGCGGTTTACAGCCAAGATAAAATGACATAAATAGTAAAAAATTTAAAAGAGATTTAAAAGAAATTAAACTAGTGGCTGGAATAATATTATAAAAGCAGAATAAAAAGGGGTAAAAAAGTTAAAAATATCCAAAATTTAAAACCCTAATAATTAATACTAGGCCAGACCGGCCTGTTGGAAAAGGTGTGTCTTTAATGCATGCCGGAAGGTCTGCAGGTCAGTAATGGTCCACATCTCCGGGGGTAATTCATTCCAGAGGGAGGAAGCCCCCGCAGAGAAGGCCTGCACCCATGGCGCCGCCAGCCAGCATAGTCCAGCTGACGTCACTCCAAGGAGGCCCACCCTGTGGGAGCGCACTGGCCGGCAGGAGGCCGATGGTGGCAGCAGGCGGTCCCATAAGTACCCTGGTCCCAAGCCATGGAGCGCTTTAAGGGTGACCACCAACACCTTGAATTGCACCTGGAAGGCCACCGGAAGCCAGTGCAGCTTGTGCAGGAGCAGTGTAACATGATCAAACGCGCGACCGCATTTTGCACCAGCTGAAGCCTCCGGATGCTCTTCAAGGGGAGCCCCATGTAGAGAGCATTACAATAGTCTAAGCGAGAGATGAAGAGAACAGAAGTGACTGCGAAGAGCGCCCCGATCCAGAAAGGGCCTCAACTAGTAGATCCGACGGACCTAACAAAAAAGCCCCCCTGGTGACGGCCGCTATATCCTCTTCTAACGTCAGCTGTACATCCAGGAGGACACCCAGATTGTGCGCCCTCTCCGTGGGGGTCAGAATTTCTCCCCCCATGATGGAGCAATGGAGTGAGCTGGCTGTATCTGGGCGCAGGAAACCACAGCCACTCGGTTTTGGTCGGGTTGAGCTGAAGCCTGTTAAGACCCATCCAACTCCGCACGGCTTACAGGCACCGGGTCATGACTTCAACGGCTTCGTTGGGGTGGCCCGGGGTAGAAATGTACAGCTGAGTGTCATCAGCATACTGATGGAACTCTATCCCAAAGCCACGAATGATCTCACCCAGAGGCTTCACATAAATGTTGAACAGCAACAATTTGGTTTTAGGAAAAAACTATCATGTAATCTGCAACTTTTACATTGCAAAAACATATGGACTACACAACTCAATCAGGGCAAAGCAATAGACGCAATCTACATAGACTTTTGTAAAGCCTTTAATTCAGTGATATATGACAAACTACTCCTAAAACTAAAATCTTACGGTATTTCTGGACACCTGCATATCTGGGTAGAAGCATTCCTGTCAAACAGGCAACAAATGGTCAAAAATGGGAGCGTCCTACCAAATTCTGAACTTGTCAATAGTGGTGTCCCCCAAGGCAGTGTTCTAGGACCAACTCTTTTCATACATGACCTCTGTGATCATATCAAGAGCAACTGCGTTCTCTTCACTGATGATGTAAAGCTATTCAACTCCACAGACAATACTGCTACCCTTCAAAAAGACCTCAACTATGTATCAAACAAATGGCAACTTGAAATCTCATCGAATAAATGCTCTGTCCTACATATTGGCAAAAAAAACCAGAAAATAAAATATAGGCTGAATAGTCAAGACCTTGTTGATGATCCAAACTCTGTCAAGGATCTTGGAGTACTCATCTCAAATGACATAAGTGCTGGAACCCACTGTAACTACATAGCCAAAAAAGTGTTAAGAGGTTGTTAACCTAATCTTACGTAGCTTTTTCACTGGTAATATTACACTAATAACTAGAGCATACAAAACATTTGCTAGACCAATACTCGAATACAGCTCATCAGTCTGGAACCCACATTATGTATCTGATATTAACACAGTTGAGAAAATCCAGAAATATTTTACGAGAAGAATTCTTCACTCCTCTACTCATTGCAGAATACCTTATACACCAGACTCGAAATTCTAGACCTTGAAAACCTAGAACTACGCCGCCTTCGGTCCGATCTAAGTATAGTATATAAAATCATACATTGCAATGTCCTATCTGTCAATGAATACTTCAGCTTCAACCATAACAACACAAGAGCAAACAATAGATACAAACTCAAGGTTAATCGCACCAAACTTGATTGCAGCAATACGACTTCAGCAAACAGAGTGGTCAATGTCTGGAATACTCTACCTGACTCTGTGGTTTCTTCCCCAAACCCCAAAAACTTTAACCTTAGACTGTCTACTATTAACCTCATCCCTTTCCTAAGAGGTCTGTAGGGGGCGTGCATAAGCGCACCAACGTGCCTACCGTCTCTGTCCTATTGTTTCTTTTATATTTTATTTTTCTTATATGTATCCATGTATTCATAGCTATGTTTTACTTATATCTATTATCTTGTAAGCAATTGACAAATAAATAAATAAATTAATATTAAACCTTCTACCAGCATAAGGTTATTGATGCTCATTCATAAAATGAACTGGATGTTATAAGGCAGTCCATTACTGGTTACAAAGGTGAAAGGCATTGGAAGGTTATTGAAATATAAGAGAACCATTTAAAATTTGTGATTATTATTTATGTGATAGTAAAAAAAGTTTGTTTGAAAGTTCACTATTGTGTAGCATAGTTTTGCAAATTTCAGAACAGTAAATATTAATACTTAAGTCTAGCTTAAGAAGAAATTTAAGAAGAAATTGGTTGGTGTGCTTTTTTATGGAATCCATTTAATATATATTTTATTAGACATGTTTTTTGAAAATCTCTAATTAAAATTTGGAACGACATAAGGAAGAATCATTATACTAAGATCCCTGTATGGTTTTCAACGATGGAGGCAATGTTTCATCCTAATACGATAGATAGTAGTAAAAAATTAAAATACTATCAAATAATAAATAATGAGGGAAGAATCAAAACAAAACAGGAATTAGCAACACAAGAAATGTTTATTGAGAATTGGACATATTTTCAAATTAAAATGAGATATAATAAAAATATGAACGAACATGGAATTGAAATTAAAAATACACAGTTAGATAAAATATTATTAAATCCGGAGAAATGCTCGATCTCCCAACTATATAATTATTTATTGTAATGTGAAATGGCCGAGAAAATTGTCAAAGGTCCAATGCTAGCTTGGTAAAAAAAATTTGGTTACAATACTGATTTGGAGATTTGGGAGCAGATATGGGAAAAAAACTTGACACTAACTAAATCAGTAGCCCATAAATAAAATCTCTATAAAATGATATATAGATGGCATCTGGCACCCTCAAGATTGGTGAAGATATTTCCAACAGCCAATCCCTGTTGTTGGAAATTTAAATAAAAAATAGGTACCTATTTTCATTCATGGTGGACTTGCCATGAAGTAAAAAAATATTGGGTAAAGATTAAAAACTGGATAGAAGAAGTTATTGATTGTAAGTTGGAGTGGAAACCGGAATTATTCTTGTTGGGTATAATTAAAGGAGAGCATACCTCCAAGTAAAATATTTGATTATACATTTATTAACTGCGGCACGTATCTTGTTAGCTCAAAATTGGAAAAACTCTAACGCACCACCAATACACATTACAATTCAGAAAGCTTATGGCTGCGCTCAATTGGAGAGACTTACATTAAAGATCAATGGAAAGGAGGTTACAGAATACTATAGAATACGGGACAAATGGTAGAAATGGGTAGAAAATAAAAAAAGGGGGGTTGGAAACAAATAAATGATTGTAGGAAGAAATATTATATAAATCAGTTATATACTTAACGTTTTATATAAATGTAGAATTTACCTTAGCAAAGCTTTCCTATTATTTAATAATGTCATTATTAGTATTATGGATTACATTTTTTGATTCCTTAGTTAAATATATAAATATTATAACATAGTAAATGAATGAATGTTTCTATTGACTGTAGAATAGTGTTTAAACCAATGCCTAAAGAAAAACGGGGACCTACCAAGCTCGACAACAAATGTTAAAAAACTTGGATTAGTTATATACTAATGTTTTATATGTTTGTATTTGTATGTTTTTAATCTTGATAATAAAATTGTTTTTTAAATTTTTTTTAAAAAGAAGAAATTTAAAACAGCTAATAAAAATGAACAGTGGATATTTCTAGAATATCATGTTTGATGAAAAATAGATTGTTCATAACAGTAGAAAATATAGAAATAAGCTAAATGGATGACAAACAAGATTTTGTTCAGGAAAATAACGAGGCACAAAAGATTACTATAGTTAAAGCAAAATCACTGAAATTATAGAAGAAAGTTTCAGAATCCATTAGAAAGGCTGGGGGGTAAAGTATATGCATAGGGATTAAGGGATTTCTATTTATAGTCTGTAAATGAAAAAGCTGATGATTGGGGAGAAAGCATAATCACATGCTATAAATAACCTCAAGGTAACAACATAAATGAAGGTTAAGAATATTCTTTCTCCAGATATGGTGAAAAGTGTAGTTCTGGCCTAAAACTAGTCATTAAGCTCTTTATGTATGAAAGAGAAAAGTAGTCAAAACCAACAGTGAGAAATGTCAAAATTCCTTTTCCCCCAGCACAGAATGGAGAATGCTTAAACACCATTTGCCATGAGGATAGTGACAGTGATTGTGCCTATGCACTAAATGCAAAGCATACAGCTGTAATTATAGTGTTGCAGTACTTTTATGTTGTGTATCTTATGTTGCAGTATGTTGCCAGGAGTCTTAACAATATTAAGAAAGATTCAACATAATTGTTTCTGCACCTTTACTTATTTTAGATTTTTACTGGAGTTGTGCCAGTCTTTCAGAGTCTTCCAAGATATATATACACGGTACTTTCTCAGCAGAAATTCCAGGGCACAACACTTTTTCTCCATTGGAATAAACCTACCAGTCAAAAAACATCGCCAGATACTATTAACTCACAAGATATTCAAACCTCAGACTTTGCTTAACCCCCTTCGTTTCTCTTTCTCTCCCTCCCCCTCTTTTCCTCTCTCTCATTTGAAACTGAACTGTAGACAAGGGTAGGGGAAATGTAGGTACACTATAGGTTTGCAATTTACAGTTTTGGCATTTTTTCCTCAGGAAATCAGACATGTATTAACAATAAAAGTTCATGCAGTTTTCAAAACTGACCATGTATTACTTCAGGAAAAAACACATTAGTAATTCAGCTAAATCCCATACTAGTTTTTTTTTGGTCCAGCAAGATTATTCTCAATCCCTATAATAATTCTCCACTTTTTCTGGCCATAAATAAGACCATCCATACATTTCATAGAAGGATGGCAATCCAAGCAATATATTTATATGCAGATTCCTAGGACAATAAATTTCTGCTTCCTTTGACAATCTTGTTATTGTGTTGAAGGGGTTCTTCATTAATGCTTTCAAGTCTCAAGGTCTCCACAGTTAATCCTCGTTTAAAATGATATCTCTACCTTGGAGATATATTAATGAAAAAAGTGCTTACAAGTATAAATTCATTAGAAAGTAGAACAAAAAAAAACTATCATCATTCATTAAATCTAAAGAATGGCATGCAGGAAAGATAAAGAATGACATATCATTGATACTAATACAATTCAATACTGTGAATAATTAATAAGGTACTGTTAAAAAGAGCTTTTGATTTTTTTTAAGCAGTTCTGGAATGCAAAAATGTAAATGATCAGTTAGGGCAACAGAGATAAGTTTTCAGTAATCTTTTTCTGAAAATCAGATTTTAGACTTTTGCAGCCTTTTAAAGACTATAAGTCTTTAAACAAAAATCAGCAATTCCAGTGATGAGAAATAGGGATTTTGAAGCATTTAATATAGAAGAAAAAAATGAGCAAGCACCAATGATCATAGCAGCAGGACACACAAATATGAATATTTTTGTGGTAAAGTTTTTTATTTTTAAAACATGCATCAATATCATCTCATGGACAGTGTAGCATCTGACTGTCATTCATTTTGGTACAAAAGTAATATTGATACACATGAAAATTACTACATTAATCAGATTTACATAATCTAATGTTATTATACATATCTGTATCCGCACATAATCCTTCATTTTTTGATTATTCAACATTTGCTACATCCTTTTAATAGTAATAGCATTATTTTTGAGCATACCTAATAACATGCTTTTTTGAAATCTGATCTTAACCTCTAACGTTCACTTTAAATGTGTTATATAAAATATGTATAACAATATTCCCCTTATTTCTAATTTTTCAATCTATTTTAATTTTTAGTACAGCCAATCTTTTTTTTTTTAAAGAATCCTTCCTATCCATCGTCTTTCATCCTCTTGGAAATCCCACTTCTTTTTTTGACTTCCCTCCCATACTTATCCCTTAGGTCCTTATCTACATTTTCCATATCATTTTCCCAACCATCATTTCCATCCCCACTATTTTTGCAGAGAGCACTGTATGGGATTCAGCCGCACAAAAGGCAGGCAAGCTGGCTGGGTCACTGGAAGGCAGCTGTGCTGGGATTTGGGCCTTGCTGCTTGCAAGTTAACCCAGTCTGCCAGGCAGATCAGGTGGGCCGCTCAGAGAGTGCCGGGTGGGATGCAACCGAAGGCAGGCAAGCTGGCTGGCCCTCAGAGACCATGTGGTCGAGTCAAGTGAGGGAGCCGGATAGAGAGTAGCAGCAACTATGCAGTGCGAGCAGGTGAGATGAGGAGTGACTCACCGGGGCAGGGCAGGGCCACCAGTGGTTGGATTTGCCAGTTCTGCAAACTGCGCAAAATCATAATTACCAATTCACTTGAACCGGTCCCAATCAGCTGAATTCCACCACTGATTCAACCTGAATAATAACAACATTTACAATGTGTTTCATTCATTTATTTTGATATGGTGCTGGCTTAGATTTTTTTTCCCCACCTAATGTTCAGGAATGAAGAATTTCATTTGAAAGTAAGATAGATTGCAATATTAATATTAATACTGCTGTCAAATATATAATTATCAAAATTATTTATGTTATATGTTGTGATAAAATGAAATATCAGTAATATATTCAGTTGTTTTTCTACAGTTTCTTTATTTCATAAAATAGCCAAGCAATTCTATTTATGCCATAATATGTGTTTTTTCCCTAATATTTTAAGGTTTGTTTTCTTACAAGTGTTTCTCTTGTTCAGAGAATGATTGATAAAAACTGCCTTGTTTTGGCAGATTTCCCAGGAGTTAGGGTAGTTTGGGCATGAAAACTTATCTTTCTATCACTCTGTATGACACATATCAATATTTAATTTTATTACATTTTGAATGAGACCTCCAGAAATACATACATGCAGATTTTGCCACTGAGACAGTTTTTTTCCCTTTTTCTGAAGTCAGTTTACTTACTTATTTCAGTGTTATGATTGACATTAGCCTAGATTTTCCTACTCTTCTTTTTCTCTGATATTTTTTGTTTTATCTGACATTTTTCTATATAAGAACAAAACATATAATGGATTTTAATGTCCAGATTCAGGTGCTCTTATTTATTTAGAGAACATTGTGTTTACACACCAAATATTTTATTTATTTAATGTAATAAATGCTTGAATGTGAATATGTGAAAATTGAAAACAGGATTATATAGGTTGGTTCCACTTTTTTAGTGAGGGGGTTAGAAATAGAGCAAAGAGACTCCCCCAGAACTACAAGACCATACAATATCCATAACAAGATGAAATAATATTTATACCATCTGAAACATTTAACACTAATATCAATGAAGATAGATATAAATTATATAATGAGAGGTCCTGCAAGTCTCATTTTCCAAGACTGGCTACAGCTTCTTTCCTTTTGTAGTGTTCGGGAAAGAAGCAGTGTTGCTCGAAATAATGAATAATAACGTCATATGGACGAAAGGTTTCAGCTTGGAATGTGCAAGAAAGAGTACAAATGAGTAGATATAATGCCTAAATATGTAGATAGTGGAAGATGGTGGCGCCCAACTAGGAAGGTGAAACTCTAGCTCCTGGAGCACTATCTCTCTATAAAGCCACCAACTGCATCAGAAATCACCTTTAAAGCTACTGCCTGCGCCAGTAAAGCGGAGCCCAAAAAACAAACCTAAAAAAACGCTGGATTCCAAAGCCCTGGAGCCCATATCACACTGGCAGAGCTCCTGCTAACTGATCTGGAGCCCTCCTCTCCTTCCCCAGAGAAGTCCATTGAGCCCTATTAATCACACCGGTGGAGCTCTTGAACTGGATCACTTGGAGCAGAGCACAAACATACCTTCATTTAAATCCCCCCCACAGCTGATCAAAGTATCTTCCACGACAGACAACGTGTCTCCATTAATATCCCCCACACAATTTCCCCACAGCCACATTGGACTGCTGGCAGGGAAAAACAAGGAGAAAGGATAGAGAAACCAAGTCTTTAAGGAGTTTTTTTAGTCCTTTCTTGATCAGAGTCAGCTGCATATTTTGCTCTTATTTCAGTGGAATCCTCTCCCTGAATTACTTTCTCTCCCACAAACTTTCTTTAAAATTCAAAGAGAAGAGGCCATTGATCACCCCCCTCCAGCATCTTTGCATCTTTACTATCTCAAAAAATCAATCTACAAAACAACAACTGCTTTCCCCCTGCTGCCCCTCCTTCCCTCAGCACCAAATTGCTAATCAGGACTTCCTCTTTAAAAAGAACAGTGACTTTGGATTTTCAATAAGTAGAGAAGTATTGTTATAACTCCTGTAAATATGGAAGCAATTTTATTTCCTGTGATAGAAGCAGAAGTATATTGAAGCCAGGAGTGAATACTCAATACAAATTTGAATCTACAAAGTAAAAATATAAACTGTTCAAATTGCCAGTGCAAGGCTATCTACATGCCTCTCTCTCTTAAAAGCAACAAACTTTGAAAGTGTATTTAAACTAACTAGGAGGGGGCCACAAAGAAATCCCATTCATCAAGGGAAAACAAAACAAAAAGCTTCCACTCAATCTACAAAACAAGAAACAGAGTGCAAACAGCCCAGGAAAAGAGACCTCCTGCCAGTTTATCATCGGTTATAAACCAACTGTGTTTCTCACAAAATAAGGCAGGGCCTTATTTTTTTTGGAGCTCCAAAAAAACGGCTAGGCCGTCTTTTCGGGAATGAATTAATTTCTCTTCCCCCCCATCAGCGGGTGGGTGGCAGCACCGCACACACCCGAGCAGTGGCAGAAACGCTTCCACGTTCCCGTCGGCATTGCTCCTGTTGTGCCGGCGGAAACGAAGCGTTTCTGCCGCTGCTCGGGTGTGCGCGAAGCAGCAGAAACGCTTCCACGTTCCCGCTGGCACTGCTGCTGCTCTCGTGCTGGCAGGAACTGTGGAAGCCATGGAGGCAGCTCCCCCGCCCGAGAAGCAGCAGAAATGCTTCTACACTTCCTGCTGGTGCGAGAAAACAGTGGCAGCGCCGCACAGGGCACTGTTAAAGGCAAGTTTCCTCCCCCTGCCCTCCCCCCCAGCATGTTTTAACCCCCGGCCTTCCGCCCAGCATGTTTTAACCCTGGCCTCCCCCCCAGCATGTTTTAAACTAGGCCTAAATTTGGGGGGAGGGGCTTAATTTCATTTCATGCCTAGAAAACATGCTGGGTCTTCCTATTGGTGGAGGCTGTATTGTTGGAGAAACACGGTATTCTCAGATTACTTCATACTACTTCATTACTTTCATTATCTCAAATAATCAATTTCTTTAAAATAATTAATTTTATCAAATGATCAATTGATTTATTGTTTTTATTGCTTAGTATGATTGAGTGTTTAGTGCATATAGTATAATTACTGAATATCTGATTAGTAAAATCAGTGATTTAGTGAATTTAATTGACCAGTGTGTTTAATAATTACTGTAATAAATTAGGCTGTTTGTTGCTTAGCAAAATTATTTGATTAGTGAGATTTGAATAACCAATTGATTGATTGATTTTTAGTAATAAGCAACCTTACTTTTGATTTGTTCTTTAAAATATCAATTAACATTTATTAATTACCAACATTAATGAAGTAACTGTCTACCTATCACATTAACTAATAATTGTAACTGATTACTGTATAATTGTCTTCAACCATGCCAGCCAAAAACTCCAAACCAAACCAAAACAAAAATATTTCTACCAATGACCTCCCAGACTCCTGCATATGTTTCAAATGTCTTAAAACCATCAATGAAAGTGAAATTTACATCAAATGCCGCCTATGCGATAATCTAGCCCACCCTGCCTGCTTAAATGCAAACAAAAACCTGGCTGAAATGGTTAAAAATTCAGATACATTCTTTTTTCTATGTCCATCATGTTCTCCTAAGCTAAACAAACGGAGTACCCTACCTGACAGAGTTGAAAGCATAGAAACACTCATTGACTCAATAGAAGAATGCTTAGCAACACGTTTTGAAACAACTATATAAGCAAGCCTAATTTCTCTTGAAAAAAAAAATACAGCACATATAAGTGAGTGCCTATCAGCTCAAAATCTAATCCCACAACAACCACAACCACTACCTCAACTACAATCACCACTGTCGCGTTGTCGCGGTTTGCTCGTTGTCCTTAGGTTCTCTGATCAGCCCGTAGAGCCCCCGCAGGGGTGAAATTTAGAGGGACCCTCGCGAGGGTGAGTACTTAAGTACTAGAATCAATAATTGACACAGACACCATAGTTTCTAAAGATGAGAGAGCACGTTGTGCCCGGGGTAGATGAAGAAGTCCCCCGATTGCAACGCACCACCCTCTTTTATTTTGCAGTTTTATCAGGGCGGGGGGAGCGAGACATATGTGAAGAGGAGCAAGGAAGTATAATTCTAATGGCGCCATGGCAGGATGCGACCACTGTTGTGTGCTAAGATAGAGTGATTATCTATTAACAAGATATTTTGTAGTCAGCTAGTTTCTGTAACTATTTGCCTACGTGTCGTGCCAAGCTGAGTTTATCATGCAATTCCTAACTTGAGAAGGTCATTCTTAGGGCCTTAGGTCAAGAGGACTCTCGAGGTTTACTACAAGTCCTCTTTTCTTTGTTTTTAAGGTGCCGCGATATCTGATTCAAAATATAAGCCTTTCTCCTTTGGAGTATCACAGTGCTTGGATAAGGACATACCCTCCGGGACATCCCGATCCGATTGCACAACCTCGTTCAAGGGCAGGTTATCAGTGTCAGAGTCGTCATCGGAACATAAGTGCAAAAGCGGAGCCTTGCACTCCTCAGTTGGAATTGCCATATATACATGATTTTGCATTAAGAGATTAAGTTGCGCAGCAGCTTTAGCTTCGGCAATAGCATTTAAACTACGTTTGATCATTGAAATAAAGATAGGTAATAAACAGGGTAGCAAAGTTGGACCAATTAGTTATGACATGGGTGATGTTAATTTCCTGGGCCTGCCACGGCCATTGTTCCCCCATCGTAGTTCCCCCACACACAAAGCAATTTTTAACTTGCAATGATTTAGCAATAGTCTCTGCAAGGTGTACAAAGGTGTTGCGCACCTCATGTGGTACGGTCAGGTGAGTCAATTTTGCCAATTCCGAATAAACAGAATGAAATAAGGAGTGTCTGGTTGAGTCGATGGAAATTTTGCTTACTATTATTTTGATGGCTACTGAAGGGTTGGTTCCTGTCCCATCAATACCCAAGCCATAGTCATTGTCAGTACCTTTCCATGTTTGGAAGGAAAGCCAATTTTCCGGTACTGGAAACAGTGAGATTGATGGGATTGCACTGATGTTGCATACAGTTGGGATCGGGAACTCTAAGACGGGTGATATAGAGTTTTTTAAGGTTATCCCTCTTGGGTATGGTGTCGGGTCGCACTGTGAGCCCTCTGGATTGAAAGTCCACACATTTCCATTCATTGCAGTAGGTGCCTTTGCCACAGGGGTCGTGTTTATTTGAAGTTCTGGCACAGATGTACTTTTTGTTGCTGGAATATGTCCGTCGCCAGACAAGTGAGCCGCATTCGTTTGTGCCATAGTCCATGGCTTCGCAGGCATCAAAAGTGACCGATTGGGATACCTTCGGATTATAAAAGTCATGATTGACCAGTGTCTTTTTCGATGAGCCGGCTCCGACAGTGATGAGGATGTTGTAGCGATGAGTGGGGCCTGTGGGGTCATAACAGGTTTGTTTGTTGTTATCTTCACAAATACTATACGTCGTGCTATTCCACACACAGGTGTGCGTGGATGGTTTGGTGCAAATAAAATGAGTGTGATATATTAATGTAGTTCTGATGGTCAGCCCCTGTTGAGTTTTTTGCAAGCAGGGGGTGCAATGTTTGGCATCTTGGGAGGTGAGTGCATTTCGTGTCCTCCGTTGGGGGGGGATAAACTTTTGTCGTAGGGATAATGTCAGCCGAGAAGAAGTGGCAAAGCCTCGTACCATTTTTGTAATTTCACATTGGTATAGACCAAAGTCTGAGAGGGTCAGATCAGTTACTGAAAGATGAGTTGCTCTAAAATGATAATTGATGGTATATTTGGGTGAGTCTTGTAGATATATGGTATTGTTGAAAAACCAGCGCAAGATGATTCCCTTTTTCTTGATTGGAGACCTCTGGTAACAGGAGAGGGCCTGAGAGCGAAGATGCAGTGCTCCCTCATTGTTGTAACGGTGTGTGTGAATCAAGGAGTTGAAATTAGGATGTGGAGAGGACTCGAGAAGCTGTCTACGAATTCGTTGTCCGTAGAGCGGTGACCAGGAACCAGGATAGCGGTCAGGGAGATGGGAGCCAGGTGCATCCCATAAGCAGCTGGTGGTATCACAGGGAGGTTGGCAGCAGGAGAAGTGGCGCACCAGGGTATGGGAAAAAGATTGAGGAGAAGATTGAGACAAAAGGAGCCAAGAAAGAAACATAGAGGATAGTGGGGGGCGAGTTACAGAGAAAATGGAAAAGAGATAAATTGTATGATTGAAGGATTGACGGGAAGCAAGAAAGCCTAAGCAGGAATAAGGTCCCACCGTATTCGCAGTGACATAGACATGTAGGTAGACCCGACAGAGTTGGTAGCCATACAGAAGAGAAACGTGAGGTGAGGGACGCAAGGCACGGCCTTGATGTTGAAAGGCATAATTACAGGCGGAAAGAGAGATGTCTTTAAAGGTAAAGGTAACGCGTGTGAACGGAGGGGCGAAGATAACAGCAGGATCAGCCCGAAACTGAGAAAAGACAGGAGATATCAGAATCAGAAGGGCTAGGAGAAGAACACTTGTCCTTAGCCTCCCCATGATAAGGTCGAACACAGCGCGCAGGCACCCAAAGAACACGATCAGGAAGTTGAACAGCAGCGTATCCTTTGCCCCAAGTGATCAGTTGCACAGGTCCCTTCCACTTCGGATCTGGAAGTTGCCTGAAATAAACAAGAGGTCTGGAGGTAGGGACAGGAGGTGTGGTAAAGTGACGAGAAGCAGCCGTAGAAGAAGGAGAGCCAGTAAGATTCAGAAAGTTCAAGGTATATAAACATACATTTAACACATTCTGTAACGCTGGGAGGTTCGGGGGGCGTACGCCTTTTTTCCCCATGTATCGATCAAGGGCCGTTTTGAGTGTTAAATTTGCTCTTTCCACAATAGCTTGGCCTTGGCTATTGAATGGAATTCCAAATTTGTGTACAATGGACCAATGATGACAGAACTCCGAGAAGGAGGAGCTCGTGTATGCAGGACCATTGTCTGTTTTTTAAAATTTTTGGACATCCCAGTGTTACAAAGGTCCGAATGCAATGATTGATAGTGTTTTTAGTAGTCTCCCCCCTTTGCAGTGTGGCCATGATGAACCCAGAGTAAGTGTCTACAGACACGTGAATATACTTCCAGGGCGCAAAGGATGGATACTGAGTAACGTCCATTTGCCATGTGTCACAGGCCTCGGTGCCTCTAGGATTTACTCCTTCTGGGACACTTCGTGCCTGCAGACTACATGTAGGACATTGTTGAACAATTGCCGCGGCTTCTTGATGAGTAATTCCAAATTGTCTCACCAGAGCCTTTCTATTTTGATGAAAATAAGCATGACTTTCTCCTGCTGTTAAGGTGTTATTCTGCAGGATTGGTAACAAATGCAACTTGCAGGCCTCATCTGCCATGTGATTGCCTTCTGAAAGAAATCCGGGCAGATGCTGATGGCTTCTGATGTGGGCCACAAACAGAGATTCTTTCCTTTCCTTCAATAGGTCTTGTAACTGTAAAAAAAGCATCATTAAAGGAGAAGGGGTTGCAGGAGAAATGTAGGCATCAAATATATTCAAGGCCAATTGTGCCACATACAGACTATCAGATATTACATTAATTGGCTGGTTGGGAAAAAGTGTGAGTGCCATATTGAAGGCAGACAGTTCAGCCTGTTGAGCAGAAGGTTGTGGTATGGTAAGTTTTTTATGCCATTGATTGTCAGTTTGCCACACACAAGCCCCGATGGTTTTAGAACCATCAGTGAATACAGTAAGACAATCTTTCACTGGTTGTTGTACTAAAGGAGTCTCTAGAGTGAGCGGAATTGTTTTCAGCACTTGTATGCATGGGTCTGGTGGTAGATGGCAAGAGACATTCCCTTGCCACCCTTCCAACGCATCTTGTAACGCATCAGAATTTTGGAAGAGTGGTTCCCATTGTGTTAGTCTGCAGGGAGTGTAAAGCGTGCAGATATCCACACCCATCAAGGCTCTAGCTCTTTTCCTCCCCCGTTCTATAAGAAGAGCCATTTGTGCAGCTCTTGTGATGATTGATGCTTTTGGGGTATGAGGAAGGTGAATCCACTCTAAAATGTGTAGCTTCTTTGAAGTCGAGATTTGAACGATGATTGCTGTAAGGAGTGTGGGTGTGGGAAGAAGCGCCAATGAGAGTGCATGATTGTGTAATGAGCGGTCCACCCAATGGGTATGCAAGGCGCTGTTGATTTCTTTAAGAGCATTAAGCTGTTGCTCATTCAGCCAAATGAGATCTGCTGGATGCTTAAGGCCGACCAATGCTTGAAATAATGGCGAGAGAGTATGAGTTGAAATGGAAAGATATGGGCGTGCCCAATTGAGCGTGCCCAGGCATTGCTGTAACTGAACCAAGGTTGCAGGTTGAGGGAGTGTGAGAACAGGAAGGTGAGGTGAAGCTGTGGAGGCTAAAACCTTGTGTCCTAAATATTGTAACGGATAATGAGACTGCACCTTTTCTGGTGCTACATGCAGTCCTGCAAGAGCAAGGAGAGAGAGAAGACATGGAAAAGTTTTACATACTGTACCTTTAGGACCATCAGCTGCAATCAGGATGTCATCCATGTAATGATACACTAAAAATTCAGGAAATTTGTCCCGATAGGGTTGTAAAGCTTTATTTACAAAATATTGACACATCGTAGGAGAATTGAGCATTCCTTGGGGAAGAACTTTCCATTGATATCTAGCTGTAGGTTTAGAATTATTAAACTCAGGAACGGTGAAGGCAAATAGTATCCTGTCCTCTGGTATCAGCGGGATGGAGAAAAAACAATCTTTGAGGTCAATGATTATGAGATCAAATGTTACAGGAATTAAATTTGGATTTGGAAGGCCGCATTGCAATGGGCCCATAGGTTGCAATATAGCGTTCAGAACACGGAGATCCTGTAGGAGGCGCCATTTGCCACTTTTCTTTTTAATTACAAATACTGGTGTGTTATATGGGCTGGTAGATGGTTCAATATGACCTTCTGCCAATTGTTGTTGAACGAGAGTGTGAAGTGCGTTTAATTTTTCTTTTGTAAGAGGCCATTGATCAATCCAAACAGGAATATTTGATTTAAGAGTGAGAGAAAGAGGAGAAATAGCCATAATTCAAGGTATGTAGAGAGAAGTGTGGAGTTGAGATAGCAGGTCACGGCCCCACAAATTGCAATGTAATGGAAGGACAAAGGGTTTAAGATAAGCAGTCACAGAGGAATGAGGCGTAGAGGCAGTAAGCCAAAGTGAGCTAACCTTTGCTGCCTGCGCTCCACCGATGCCTTGTACTGAAGTTGTTTCAGCAAGGGGCCAAGAGGATGGCCACTCAGAGGATCGAATGACAGAGACGTCAGCTCCGGTGTCAATCAGGCCAGCAAAAGATTGGCCATTCAGCAATATGGTTAACATAGGTTTGGAGGCTTGAACAGATTGCTGTAGAGCAAACAAAGAAGGGGGTTCAGGAGAGGGAAAAAGAATGAGAGTAGCCACAATCGTTCCCGCTTTCAGGGAAAAGCACCGGTCGCCAATGGCAGCGAGAGAGAGATTTTTCAGAGAAGAGGAGTCGTACAAAAAGGGTGCAGCGACTACGCCTTCAATGGTAAGGGAGGAGTTAGGTATGAGCAAAACAGGCAAGGAAGGCGGAAGTGGCTTCAGAACAGTGATAGAAAGAGGGAGAGTGAAGACCGAACCAGGATCATCATAAACGATGTCCTCTGTCAGCTGTACAGGGAAAGAAGTAGGTTGTAAAAAGGAAAGAGAAGAGGAAAGAGAAGCTTCAGCCTTTGTAGCGGGGTTAGCTGAAGACCCCATGGCTAGTTTTCCGATTGCTGAGCAGGAGGAGGGTTAGAGCGACATTGGGAAGCCCAATGAAAACCTTTTCTGCAACGAGGGCAAACAGTTTTTGGCTTGGCAGCATAGGGTGCAGTACCCCGAGACTGGCCACGAGGCATTCCAGAGCGGTTTGCAAACGGTTAACGAATGAAGAGTAAGACTCGTCAACCTCCTGCACTACCTTCAAAAAGGTGTGTATGGATTTAGAGTCTGAGTCATCCACACGTTTCAGGGCATTCATCGCACAAAGATGAATGATTGCAAAGGCACGGCGAGGGCAAGTTTGTTGCTGAATCAGGGTGGAGTATAATCCGGTTCCCTTTAAGTGATCAGCAATGACCAGATTAGGGAGGCCTCGTCTTATTTCAGCATCTACTAATTTTTCATATTCAGACTGCCAAACAACATACTGGGCAGGAGTCATAAGCTAGAAAACAACATCTTCCAATCATATAACAGCATTACAGTGTAGCAGACACGAGAGAATCAAGCATGCACGAGTGTAAGTGATTGCCGTCCATATTTACAGCCTCTTTTAATTTTTCAACACTCTTAACTCTATGTTGGTATGAACAGGAGCGCCAGGGGCTCCCGAACAAGAGTCATAGGGTAAGCAGAAGGTATATCACAAGATGCTACGGTGAAGGAAGGAGAACAGGATAGCAGTAATATTTCCCTCCAAGGGATGTGGGGACGGAGAATCAGTAGGAATGGAGAGACAGAAGGAGAGGAAGGCTGCAGACGATTGTGCGGAGTGTCAGAGTGAAAAGGAGGGCAGAGGCAAGTTGAGGAAAATCATCCGAAGAGGCAACAGATTGGTAAGGTGGGGGAGAAGAATCAAAGTGAACAGCAGGAGACTTAGCAGTTTTAGAGGCAAGAGATAAAGACTCGGGGAGAGTGGTGGAGGGGTAGATAGTATTGAGCGCAGCCATTATCGCACGCCAGGACATAAGAATGTCCGGTGGAGCTCTGGGGACATCATACAGATATTTTCCCAAGCGTTCCCACGAAGTGCGATGCAGCGTGCCCTCAGCCGGATAAGCAGGACAGTGCTGTGCCACATAAAGCAAGAAGGAGGTGATAGATTTTCTAGACAAGGTATATACAGTGGTGCCGTTAATTTTCTGCAAACAATTAGCCTTCTTCACTAAGTGGTAAAGTTCGTTCCTATGAACTGATGAAACTTTGGAGAGTGAGGAGCCCATTACTTACGATTGTACAGAGCCTTTGCCAGGTGCGTAGCAACGGGAGTGAAGGCAGCGCACCTCTAGACAGAAGTCACGCCGTGGAGCTGAAGAAGGGAGAGATCCCGGACGAGCCCCCAGTTGTCGCGTTGTCGCGGTTTGCTCGTTGTCCTTAGGTTCTCTGATCAGCCCGTAGAGCCCCCGCAGGGGTGAAATTTAGAGGGACCCTCGCGAGGGTGAGTACTTAAGTACTAGAATCAATAATTGACACAGACACCATAGTTTCTAAAGGTGAGAGAGCACGTTGTGCCCGGGGTAGATGAAGAAGTCCCCCGATTGCAACGCACCACCCTCTTTTATTTTGCAGTTTTATCAGGGCGGGGGGAGCGAGACATATGTGAAGAGGAGCAAGGAAGTATAATTCTAATGGCGCCATGGCAGGATGCGACCACTGTTGTGTGCTAAGATAGAGTGATTATCTATTAACAAGATATTTTGTAGTCAGCTAGTTTCTGTAACTATTTGCCTACGTGTCGTGCCAAGCTGAGTTTATCATGCAATTCCTAACTTGAGAAGGTCATTCTTAGGGCCTTAGGTCAAGAGGACTCTCGAGGTTTACTACACACCACTACAACCAAAAATAAATACCAAATCACAGCCACAAACAATTACTATTACATCAAATAATTCCATGAATAATACCTCCTTACTCATCAGAGACACCATGGAACGTGAACAGAAACGTCCAAATGCCATCTTATTTGGTCTCGAAGACACCAATGAATCAGATGACATTACTAAGTTCGTGATATCATAAGCAACGCAACTACAACAAACATATCTCCTGAAGATATCATTGAAATAACCAGAGATGGCCCTGAGTTCAAATACAATGATGGCTCTGTGGCCCCAAGATTTTGTAGAGTAGTATGCAAAAATGAGTCCAGCAAACGCATATTCATTCATACAATAAATACCATTGCAAAAACCAATCCCAACCACAAAAAACTTCGCTCAAGACCAGACTATCCATACTGCAAAGAATCCGCTCCCGTGAACTCCGTGCTGAACTCAAAAACTGTCTAGACAATGGAGAAAAGGACCTATACATTGACTACAGAGCTGATTGCATCAAAAGAAAGTCACACAACCCACAACTCCACATCCAACCCCACCCTATCCAATCCAACATCACTCAAAACTAGGCACGCATGCCCTAGCTACCTCTATCCCAATTACAACTGGCCTTAAATGCAATCTACTCAATGCAAGAAGCCTTGTAAATAAAATACCTGAATTTCTCCTCTTACTAAATACAGCTAAATTCGACATCATATTTGTCTGTGAAACATGGTTCAACGCATCTCTCCCTGACTCCATTACCACAGTAAGAGACTATCATGTTTACTGATCAGATCGTGAAATCCGTAGAGGAGGTGGTGTTGCTATCTTCTATAAAAAATCCCTACATCTAAAAAGCATCCAAATTACCCAGGAGCTTGTTATTCCTGAGACCATCATCTGTGAACTGTCCTTAAATATCACATTTCGGTCCTTACTATGTTATAGAGCCCCTAATTATGACATCGAACATGCAAACAACCTAAATACACTACTAACATGGGCAGCATCCTGCCCACACGCTTTCATCTTTCTTGGTGACTTCAATCTACCTCATATTAACTGGACCCTTAATGAATGTACAACTGAACCCACACATGCAATCTTCTACAATGCAGTAACAAATCTGGGACTAGTACAACTAGTAACCAACAACACTAGACTTAACAACTGCCTCGATCTCATCTTCTGCAATAGTTTCAATTCAATTTACGGAATACAAATTAAAGAACCCTTTTCCAACAGTGACCACAACATGATTGACTTTTGTCTCAACATATGTCCACACAAAAGTCATCACAACGATGGAATCCCTAATTATAACTTCAAAAAAGGCAACTATGATCTTATAAACAATGATCTCTCATCCCTTGATTGACAATTTCTATTCTCTGGATGCAATACTATAGAAGACCATTATAACATATTTTTACTTGAAGTCAAAAGAGTCATCAAACTATATATACCATTAACAACTCCAAAAATTCGAAAAAACAAATTACCCAAAACAATAAGGAAGCTTCAATCCAAAAAGAAATCATTTTGGCGGAAAAACAAATCTGGTCATGTTACCAACTTCAAAAGCCGATACAAAAATTTATGCCACCAGATAAAAACTGAATGCATCAATTATCACATTAAACACATTAAACAAGAAGAAAACCTTCTACACACCAATTCCACCCTTGCTTTCTACAGTTTTATAAACAACAAACTAAAAGACTCCAGTCCATCCCAACCCTGAAAGGATCTAATGGTAAAGACTGCAATGACAACACTATTAAAGCCAACCTCTTTAACACATTCTTCGGCTCAGTATTTGTAAACAGCAATGGATCATGCCCAATATTTCCTAGTCGAATCACAGACAACTACAATGATCTAATACATATTGATTTTACAGAAGACAATGTTGAAAAAGCACTATGCAATCTAAAACTATCTTTATCTATTGGACCGGATGGAATATGTGCCTACTTCTTAAAAAACCTATCCACTGCCATAGCAGAACCTCTAAGCATAATCTTTGAAAAATCTTTCAGGACTAGCTCCTTGCCAAAACTATGGTCATAAGCCACAGTCATCCCCATCTTCAAAAAGGGAGATCCCAGCCTAGTTAAAAATTACAGACCAATCTCTTTATGCTGCATCACCTGTAAAGTCATGGAATCAATTATTAACCAATCCATCATCCTCCACTTAGAAACAAACAACTTACTCTCTAATAAACAATTTGGTTTTAGGAAAAAACTATCATGTAATCTGCAATTCTTACATTGCAAAAACGTATGGACTACACAATCGATCAGGGCAAAGCAATAGATGCAATCTACATAGACTTCTGCAAAGCTTTTGATTCAGTGGTACATGACAAACTACTACTAAAACTAAAATCTTAGGGTATCTCTGGACACCTGCATAATTGGATAGAAGCATTCCTATCAAACAGAAAACAAATGGTCAAAATTGGGAGAGTCCTATCAAATTCTATACCTGTCAACAGTGGTGTCCCCCAAGGCAGTGTTCTAGAACCAACTCTTTTCATACTCTACATAAATGACCTCTGTGATCATAACAAGAGCAACTGCATTCTATTCGCTGATGATGTACAGCTATTCAACTCCACAGAAAATACCACTACCCTTCAAAAAGACCTTGACTACGTATCAGAATGGTCAAACAAATGGCAACTTCAGATCTCAATAAATAAATGCTCTGTCCTACATATTGGCAAAAAAAATCAGAAAATAAAATACAGGCTGAATAGTCAAGACCTTGTTGATGACCCAAACTCTGTAAAGGATCTTGGAGTACTCATCTCAAATGACCTAAATGTTAGAGCCCACTGTAACTACATAGCCAAAAAGGTGCTAAGAGTTGTTAACCTAATCTTGCGTAGCTTTTTCACTGGTAATATTACACTAATAACTAGAGCATACAAAACATTTGCTAGACCAATACTCGAATACAGCTCATCAGTCTGGAACCAACATTACGTATCTGATATTAACACAGTTGAGAAAGTCCAGAAATATTTTACAAGTAGAGTTCTTCACTCCTCTACTCGTTGCAGAATACCTTATGCCACCCAGGCTCAAAATTCTAGACATAGAAAACCTAGAACTACGCCGCCTTCAGTTCAATCTAAGTACAGTATATAAAATCATACATTGTAATGTCCTACCTGTCAATGAATACTTCAGCTTTAACCATAACAACACAAGAGCAAACAATAGATACAAACTCAAGGTTAATCGCACCAAACTTGATTGCAGGAAATACGACTTCAGCAACAGAGTGGTCAATGTCTGGAATACGCTACCTGACTCTGTGGTTTCTTCCCCAAACCCCAAAAACTTTAACCTTAGACTGTCTACTATTGACCTCACCCCTTTCCTAAGAGGTCTGTAGGGGCGTGCATAAGTGCACCAACGTGCCTACCGTCCCTGTCCTATTGTTTCTTTTATATTTTATTTTTCTTATATGTATCCATGTATTCATAACTATGTTTTATTTATACCTGTTATCTTGTAAGCAATTGACAAATAAAATAAATAAATAAATAAAGACAGAGTATGATGTTAGAAGTTCAGGGATTACTTTTATCAGGCGATTTAGAAAGTGGTGGTAAGAAAAGTTGGAGCATTGTAAACCTGCTCTAATTAAATACTTCAGGAAAAAAATATTAAAGATTGCAGGTAACTATCCTCAAAAGTTATAAAAGCTGAAGAAGTTATAAAAGCTGAAGAAGTTGTGATGGTGCAGTGCATGAAGGAAAAAGTTTGATGCATATGTAATAATCCCCATTATACCTTTTGGGAAGCAAACAATTTTGCAGAATCTTTTACTGATATGAAAATAACTGTGAGTCCAAAAATCCTAATTCTGGCAATTTTATTGTGTTTTTTTTTATCACACCATTTAGCAATGTGTTGTTGGAACTTCTACATATCTAATATACAGAAATCAAATTGTCTTCAGTATTTGAGTCATCTCTTCCCTTTTTTATTTTGGTAGTGTTCTGAAGTATTTATAGGCATTTCCATTTTTCCTTTAGATAAGGTCATTCTCTGAGAAAAATTTGTGATCTAAAATATTTTACATTGTTTAATATTATAAAATAGGGTGCTGCAGGAGGCCATCCAGGCCAGAAATGGGGTGCAAGGGGGCCGTGCACACCCTCACACCCCGTTTTGTCCAGCAAGTGCCCCATCTCCTCCCCGCCACTGGCCTGATCTAGCCCTCAAAGAAATCCAGTTTGACATCCCTTGATCTAGATACATAAGCCACAATATTGGTACAAGTGATTTCATTCAGTTCTTTCATTCAGTGCTATGGGCTATGAAGTATTCAAAGGTATCTCGCAAAGGGCATTGCTAGTGCAAATTGCCTCGTTTTAGCATTAAAATTATATCTTACCAAAAACATGGGTGCAGCATCAGTGTTTTGAAGGTTTTCCAACTGGTTGCATATATGTATAAACAGACATAGATAACACTTCCATTGGAATACAAATCCAATTGGCTGTGCATACAGAAAGCGGATATATCTATTTCATGCTTCCAGGACAGGTGTCTTATTTCATCCCTTATCAATGTCCCACACAGCTATGTTGGCATATCACAAATTAGAATTAATTACTGTTCATTTTTATTTCATCACACCTTACACTTTTTATTATATTTAGTAGAACTCTAAGTATTCAGTTTGCTGCTAGAGGTGTTAAAGCACTTTGTCAAAGATACGATGATCTACCCCCCCCCCCCCCAAAATGGTTTGCTTTGGTGACAATCCCAATGCAGTTGCCACCACTGCCTCCACATAGGCTGAAATAATTAAGAACATCATAAGGGAATGGTTAACAGGATGCAGTGCCTCAACATTTTGAACAGTGGTGTGGAGAGCATTTAATGCACTTCTCAAAGCATCCCTTCACATGTACTTGCTAAAGCTTAATATACTAATACAATCAATTTCAAAATGTTCTGTATTTTATAGAATGATGATACTGATAGTAACATTTCAAATTTTTAAAAAGGTTTATTTGTAATTTTTATTACTAGGTTTGTACATTTTGGACAATGTATATTCAGGACTTAAGAGTAAATGAATATCATATTACAGTTCATAAGGACAGAAATAAAAAAAATTCAAAATATAACCCTAAGGATCACAGGACTTGTATTTCTATAACATACCTGGCTTGATATTGGTGGATTATGAATACGTTTTGCCCTCTCTGATTTTAGAGATTTCTACATCATGAACTCAGCAAGTTAACTTTCATGTTATTCTTGGAATATGTGGATGGCTGGAAATGAAGGTTAGTTGGGCAAAATGTCTGACCTTTCATCTATATGACAGAATGGTCATTTACGACAATATTTCTGACATTAATTTTCATGGAATCTTAGTTTTCCTTAATGAACTGGAAAGTGCTCTCTGAGCAGCTCCTACTGTACCAGTGAGATGTTCTTGACAGCATTTCCCTCTATGAAATCTATCATAGGCAAGTACAGTTCATAAATATGTATAAGGATGTATTAAATGTAAAGAATGTTTTAACATAATTTCAAAATTATTGCTATTTCCAACTCCTTAAAAATAAACTATTGTAGATGTTCCTTAAAAAAGAATTATTTGATATTCTGTAATTCTGAGAAGTTTAAGAAACATTAAACAAGACATCTAGCAAATAGCAGATGGCAGGTACACCACCTAAGTGGTTTTTCTCATATTCTGTTTGGTACGGTACAATCTTTTCTCTAGTGCTAAGTGTTTAACTCATGAACCCATTAATATTGCTTTGCAATGAGTCCATGAACTCATCCTCTTGTATTGTACAAAGAATTTTGGCATGAATATGGTAGAATTCGATAACTTTTGGATAGCCACTTACCTATTTTGGGTCTATGATGGTGTTATGACTATATTATTTTAAACAAATTAATATATTGCAATATCATACTATACTCTAGGAATATATAGTGGCCCATCTATGCATGTTGCAGAAAAATAACTGGCAGTGTTATATTTTATATAATAAGATGCTTTGCTACACTGACATGTTAAGATGCCGAATAAACTGCTTTAGTTATAGCCAGAATTTAAAATAACCTGAAGAAATTGTAGCTCTAATTACATAGAAATAAATATCAGAGCATTTTCCTAATAAAAGTATAAAAATATGCAAGACTTAGCTATTTACAGTATTTTTGTAACAGGTGAATTAAGCTTCATGAAAATTCCAGGGCTATAACATTATGTGAAGACCTAGCTCTCTGTAAAAGGCTCTATCTAGGGGGATGGATTTAATGCATCATTGGAACACACAAAAGACATTGCCTTGAAAAAAATCTATGTTGTTTCTAGGAGTCATTAGCAACTTGATGGCACATCAATCAATTAGGTAGTTGAAAAAAATATCCTGGAGCAAGGTGATGGCAAGTCACATCTGTATTGTTACCAAGAAATGTATGTGGACAAATCCTCTTAATCACATAGTTGAGTTCAGCCTGAAGGAGAGCCTTTACTTTTATATTCAATTTCATATTTTTATGTTCAATTAAATCTAGTGCAAATAACACAAATGCAAAACATTTGCTTTTCTGTTTATTTTAAATCTATACTTTAATTATACTTACAACTCTAAACTATTCAACCTATTTTAGGTTTTTTTTTAAATGTGAATGTTTATAGTTTTCATTTTATGCTTGGCTATGTCATAAAATAATAAAATAAAATGAAAGCAAGTTTGGTGTATTAATTAAAGCAGCAGGCTAGAAACCAAGAGACTGAGTTCTAATTATGCCTGAGACACAAAGCAAGCTAGGTGACAGTTTAGGCCTGTCACATTCTCTTACTCCCAAGATGTAGGCAATGGCAAAATAATTGTGAAAATCTTGCCAAGTAAATCCTAAGTATTTATCTAAACAGTTGCCAAGAGTCAATGCTGACTTGAAGGCACACACACACACACACACACACGTGATAGATGGTACCTTTACTAAATTTGTCTTTAAATTCCAAAATAGTCGTAAATAATTGTATATTAATTGAAGATTTTTAAGCCTGTTTACTCAAAAACAAGTGTGATTCCACCATAGTGGAATTAATTATTCCTTTTGCAGACATATCTTGTATAGGAAATTAGTAATTTTAAGAATTTCAGCACCATACTGATTACATTCAAAAACTTAAGAGAATGAATTTCCTATTAATTTTTGTGAAGGAAAAAAAAATGTTTTGGCAGATCATATTTGCCTGATGATATGGAGGCATCTTTAATTTAGAATGTATTCTGGAAGGTTCCACTCATACATAAATGTGACTCAGACAAGGCATCTGTGATTTTTATATTTGAATGGCTTAAGATTTTTTTTTTTTAGCAAACAGTTTTTTCCTCAGATATACATAGGAAATATTCAGGAAGTCTTGTTTATTATCACTATTGAGCCTGGCAACTTATTTCATTAAGCAAAGCAGTCATTACATGAAAGTATTACCATGCTTATAATCTCACTTCAGCTTTTCTGTGTTTTATATATCTGTAAAGATTTTAACACAAGGATTGGTTGCAAAGTTATCTTTTTATTATTGTTGTCATTGAGAAGGCAATTACTAAATGAGGACTGTCTATAAACTGTTGCGACTCCGCAACACACGCGTGTGAAACGATGCCATGTCGATCCGAAGAATGACAATTCCCTCTATTGACATAAACTCTGCATAAGAAACATGCGCGGGATATTGAAAACGCTGTTTAGTTAGATACATGCAATTGACTTACGATGATTAATTATGGATAATGAGAGTAATCATGGGTAATTGAAGGTAATACAGGAAATCATTATAAATACCAGATCCATGGGATGTGGGTTAGATGAATTACAGTTAGCAGTGGAAGGTCTGCCTAAACCTATGCATTTTGAACAAGTAGATGGTTCGTTATTGGGAGGGGGGGGGTCCTGCTACAGTAATGATAACTCCTACAAACTAGAGAGGAAGCCAGTGGGAGTCTTTAGGATTTATTGTAGTACCACAGATGCAGGAGGCACTAATTTTAGGTTTAGTATGGTTAGACAAATGGAAGCCCACAATATGATGGGAGGATGGTTTCCGGAACTTACGAATTGTAGTTGGACCTATGTCCCCTCCATATATACATAATAGATAAATTGTAACAGCTATAATGATTGTGAGAAAATACTTTACACATCAACTGCAAGTCATTTTACTCTCCACATGAGTTCTCCTCATTTCTTCTAATAGCTGTGTATGTTCCTCCACAAGCCTGTGTAAACAAGGCATTACGAACTCTTGCTGATCAAATTATAGAGGCTGAAGCCAAGCACCCAGGTTCCCTTCCCATCATTTTAGGAGATTTCAATCAAGCAAATTTAAGGAAAGAGCTCCCAAAATATTTCCAGCATGTCAACTGTCCTACCAGAGGCAAAAATACTTTAGACCACTGCTACACAACAGTAAAAGATGCTTATAGGTCTTTACCACGAGCAGCTGTGGGACACTTTGACCACTGCTTGATTCATCTTGTACCTGCCTACAGACTAAGACTTAAAACCATGAAACCAACAATTAAATCAGTGAGGACTTGGTCGGATGAAGCAAAGCTGAAACTCCAGGCCTGCCTTGATTGCACTGATTGGAATGTTTCTGAAGATGCCTTTGCAGACCTAGATGAGCTCACAGATACTGTAGCATCATATGTTAGCTTCTGCGAAGAGTTATGTGTATCAACAAGGAACCTGAAAATATATAGTAACAATAAACCTTGGTTCACAGCTAAACTTAAGCAGCTACGTCATTCCAAAGAGGAAGCCTACAGAAAAGGTGACAGAATGCTATACAACCAGGCCAGAAACATATTAATAAGAGAAATCAGAGCAGCAAAAAGAAGCTACTCTGAAAAGTTAAAGAATCAATTCTCAACAAATGAACCAGCAAACATGTGGAAAACTCTAAAAAACATCACTGGCTTCAGCAAACCTTCTTCCCAGGCAGAAGGAAATCAACAACTAGCAGATGACTTGAATGTGTTTTACTGCAGGTTTGAAAAGAAACTATAACCACCTATCTCCACCCACATCTTAAACACACCAACAACAGCCAAGCCTCCTACAACTGGCCCCAATCCATTGGGCTCACAACCTCTGGTGATCACAGAAAAAGAAGTGCAAGATCTATTACACAGACAGAAGCCAGGAAAAGCACCAGGGCCAGACAAGATAACTAAAAAGTCTGTGCTGACCAATTGGCCCCCATTTTCACCCGAATCTTCAATAGATGACTAGAGATGTGCTATGTTTCTTCCTGCTTCAAATGTTCTACCATCATTTCAGTGCCAAAAGAAGCCCTACATCAAGCAACTGAATGACTACAGACTAGTTGCTCTAACATCTGTAGTTATGAAAATCTTTAAAAGCTTGTGCTGTCCCACCTGAAAACCATCACAGATCTGCTGTTAGATCCCATGCAGTTTGCATTCTGAGCAAATAGTTCGACAGATGATGCTGTTAACATGGCTCTGCATTACATCCTACAACACCTTGAATCTCCAAATACCTACGCAAGGGTCCTCTTTGTAGACTTCAGTTCAGCATTTAACACCATCATTCCAGATACTCTTCTAAGTAAATTAAACCAACTAGCGGTACCTGAACACACTTGTAAGTGGATCATAAGCTTCCTAACAGACAGGAAGCAGCAGGTGAAGCTAGGTGGAATCACATCCAATACCTGTACAATCAGCAGAGGGCCCCCCCAAGGCTATGTGCTTTCTCCACTTCTCTTCTCCCTATATACCAGTGACTGCATCTCAAACGATCCATCTGTTAAAATACTGAAATTTGCAGATGACACAACAGTGATTGGTCTTATTCGAGACAACGATGAATCCGCATACAGACAGGAGGTTATACAACTTGTCTCGTGGTGTAACTGGAACAATCTGGAACTGAACACACTCAAAACCATAGAAATGCTGGCAGATTTTACAAGAAACCCTCTTACAATACTAGACAACACAGTATCAACAGTAGAGACCTTCACATTTCTAGGTTCTATTATATTACATGACCTAAAAGGGACATCTAACATCAAAAACGTCATCAAAAAAGCACAACAAAGAATGTTCTTTCTGCGCCAACTCAGGAAGCTCAAACTTCCCAAGGAACTGCTGATCCAGTTCTACAGAGGAACAATTGAGTCTGTCATCTGCACCTCTATAACTGTCTGGTTTGGTTCTGCAACTCAGCAAGACAGACACAGACTTCAGAGGATAATTAGGACTGCAGAAAAAACAATTACTACCCACCTGCCTTCAATTGAGGACCCGTATATTGTACGAGTCAAAAAGAGGGCTATGAAAATATTTACAGACCCCTCACATCCCGGACATTAACTGTTTCAACTCCTTCCCTCAAGACGACGTTATAAAGCATTGCATACCAGAACAACTAGACACAAGAACAGTTTTTTCCCGAAAGTCATTCATTCTGCTAAACAAATAATTTCCTCAACACTGTTCAACTATTTTACAAAGTTACACTACTATTACTGTTAATCTTCTCATCATTCTTTATCACCCATCCCCTCCCACTTGTGATTGTAGGTCTGTAACTCTGTTGCTTGTATCCTTACGGTTTATATTGACTGTTTCCTAGTATGATTTGATTGATTGATCCCTATGACTATCATTATGATTCTTGATTCTTAACGAATGTATCTTTTCTGTATGTATACTGAGAGTATTTACACCAAGACAAATTCCTTGTGTGTCCAATCACACTTGGCCAATAAAGTATTCTGTTCTATTCTTTATCCCATATAAAGATTTGTCGGATGTATTTAGTGAAAGGGAGTGTGAAACATTACCGCCACACAGACTAATTGTGCAGTTGATTTAATTCCTAGAGCAAAGTTTCCAAAACCAAGAATGTATGTCATGACTCCAAAAGAGATGTAGGAAATGAGACAATACATAGATAAGAATTTGACACTTTTTTTTGTATGTTCTGTTTCATGAAAAAAAGGATGGTGGATTACGTCTTTGTGTTGACTTCTGAGAACTCAATGCTCTTTGCATAGATAATGTATACCCCTTATCGCTAATCAATTACTTGTTAGCAAATTTAGTAACTGGCCGTTATTTCACTAAATTGGATTTATGTGAAGCATACTATTGAGTTCGGATACGAGAGGGGGATCAATGGAAAACTACTTTTAATTGCCTTCTTGGAAGTTTCCAGTTTAACATTATGCCATTTGGGCTGCAAGGAGCACCCGCAGTCTTCATGTAACTTATAAACGAAGTATTACAAGAACATTTATATCGTGGTGTTTTAGTATATTTAGATGATATTTTGATTTATACTAAAACAATGGAGGAGCATGTGGCCTTGGTGAGAAAAGTTCTGCAAAAACTACTTGATGCTAAGTTGTATGTTAAACTCTTGAAGTGCGAGTTTCATTGCACATCGTTGGATTATTTGAGGTATCGAATATCAAATAAAGGATTAGAGATGGATCCCAATAAAGTCAAAGCAGTAATTGACTGGACAGCACCAAAAACACAAAAACAATTACAAGGTTTCCTAGGGTTTGCGAACTTTTATCGGCAGTTTATTCCTAAATTCGCACAAATAGCTTTACCACTAACAGAATTATTAAGAATTAAACATCAAGCGCCAAAACCCAGACCCAGCCAACCCATTGTGTGGTCACAGGAATGTCAGCAAGTGTTTGACAACCTAAAAGCCTTATTTTCTCAAGACCCTATTTTAAAACATCCTGATACAACTAAAAGTTTCGTAGTACAAGCAGATGCAAATGATATGGCTGTGAGAGCTGTCTCATTACAGTATAACCTAGAAGGACAGTTACAGCCATGTGCATATACATCAAGAAAGTATACAACTACAATGTGAAAGTAGGCTATTTGGGAAAAAGGCTTTCGCTATGAGATGGGCACTTAGTACGTGGCAACATCTATTGGAAGGGTTAAAAGAAAAAGTGTGGACAGATCATAAAAACTTGCAAGCTTTACAAAAACCGAGAAAACTGTCCCTAAACAAGTGAGATGGACCTTGTATTTTAAACGTTTTGATTTCCATTTGCAATATGTCCCGGGAGGTAAAAACTTCATGGCAGATGTGCTATCTCGACTCCCTCAATACAATATATGTAGAGATGAAGTTATTCAGCCTATGATCTCTGTGGGAGTGCCAACTGAATACATTCAGGTGTTGACAACAAAAGAGTTAACCAAAAAGGAATTATAAGAGGCTACAAGTATGGATGTGTGGATAAAAACCAATAACACTGATGGTTTATATAAAGATGAGTTATATTGGAAAGGGGATAAAATATATGTTCCATTGGGCTATAGAAAAAAGATATTATCCCAATGTCATGATGTTCGACAGGCTGGACACTTTGGATTTTTAAAAACACTACATTTGATAAGGCGGCAGTTCTGGTGGCCACATATGAGATCAGAAATTGAACAATACATTAAAGAATGTCACGTGTGCGCTACTGCGAAACCATGGATAGGAAAATCTTTAGGATTATTACAAACTGTATCAGATCCCAACCAGCCATGGCAAGACATAGCAATGGACTTTATTGTAGAATTGCCCAGCAGTAATGGATATATGGTAATCTGGACTGTTATAGACTTGTTTTCAAAGTAGGCCCACTTCATACCATGTAAACGATTACCTTCGGCAACCAAGTTAGCAAATCTATTCATAAAACACATATATCGATTGCATGGTATACCCAGGAGAATAATTTCAGATAGAGGTATGCAATTTACGGCACGATTTTGGAGGGAGTTTGTACGTCTTTTAGGATCCTCACAAGGTCTTAGCTCGGCATACCATCCTAGAACTAACAGTGCTGCTGAAAGAGCTAATGCAATGATTGAGAGATATTTGAGATCATACATCTCTTATCAACAGTGAGAATGGGCTGATTTACTTCCATTTGCTGAAGTAGCATATAATAATGCCATACATGAAAGCACAGGATATATCCTTTCCAAATAGTAAATGGGATAGAATTTGTTCCAATCCCCGATTTACAGTGTGATGACCAATATCCTATGAGTCTCAAAATGTGGTTGAAAAAAGTACAAAATAGTTGGGATAAAGTAAAAGAGACTCTTAGTAAACCAGCATTAGAATACAAACAACAAGCAAACAAGAAAAGAACATAAACCATTCCAACCTGGAGATTACATGTACTTATCAACAAAATATATAAAATTACACTTGAATAGTCGGAAATTAGGACCAAAATACTGTATATTGGGACTTTCCAAATTACAAAGTAATAAACTGTAAAACTTAAACTACCACCACGGTTACACTGAATACATCCTGTGTTTCATGCTAGCTTACTGAAGCCTATAGAACATGTTAATATACCCCAACTTAAAAAAGCTATACTAACTAAAAATTCTACACATGCTGAAATTGACAAAATCTTAGTTGCTCGAATACACAGAAAAGCATTGCAATATTTAGTGAGATGGAAGAGGTACTGGAAACAGAAGCAACCTGGGTGAAAGTGTCAGATATATGTGTAAATAGGCTGATAAGGCAATTTCATGCCAAGTATCCAGATAAACCTGGACCACAAGTAAAGAAATAAGTAGTAATATATATTGTTTTATAGACTGGTTCCTGGTAGAGGGGGATGCCTGTCATGACTCTGCAACACACAAGTGTGAAATGACACCATGTTGATCCGAAGAATGACAATTCCCTCTATTGACATAGACTCTGCATAACAAACACGCGGGATATTGAAAACACTGTTTAGTTAAGATATATGAATTAACCACGATACATGCAATTGACTAATGATGATTAATTATGGGTAATAAGAGTAATCATGGGTAATTGAAGGTAATACAGGAAATCATTATACATACCAGATCCATGGAAAGTGGGTTAGAGCTGACTTTATTTTATTTGCTTAACTTATTTTCTTGGAGTCCTTGTGGAGGAAGGAATAAAAAAGAAACTTTCGTTTTACCAAATATCAAAAAAGTATTTAGCTAGCCACCAATTGTTCAAGTTCTCCCACTTAAAAAGATGAGACAGGCCTGTAATTATCATCATAGGTATACCTCACCTATGAGAGACTAAATGTGAAAACAAATCCAGACAATCACATTGTCTGATTTGGAAAGAATTTATTTGCAAATTATGGTGGAAAATAAGTATTTGGTCAATATCAAAAGTTCATCTCAATATTTTGTTATATATCCTACGTTGACAATGACAGAGGTCAAACGTTTTCTGTAAGTCTTCACAAGGTTGTCACACACTGTTGCTGGTATGTTGGCCATTCCTTCATGCAGATCTCCTCTAGAGCAGTGATGTTTTGGGGCTGTCGCTGGGCAACACGGACTTTGAACTCCCTCCAAAGGTTTTCTATGGGGTTGAGATCTGAAGACTGGCTAGGCCACTCCAGGACCTTGAAATGCTTCTTACGAAGCCACTCCTTCATTGCCCGGGCGGTGTGTTTGGAATCATTGACATGCTGAAAGACCCAGCCACGTTTCATCTTCAATGCCCTTGCTGATAGAAGGAGGTTTGCACTCAAAATCTCACGATACATGGCCCTATTCATTCTTTCCTATACATGGATCAGTCGTCCTGTTCCCTTTGCAGAGAAACAGCCCCAGAGCATGATGTTGCCACCCCCCATGGTTCACAGTAGGTATGGTCATTCTCTCTCCTCCAAACACGACAAATTGTGTTTCTACCAAACAGTTCTACTTTGGTTTCATCTGACCATATGACATTCTCCCAATCCTCTTCTGGATCATCCAAATGCTCTCTAGCAAACTTCAGATGGGCTCGGACATGTACTGGCTTAAGCAAGGGGGACACATCTGGCACTGCAGGATCTGAGTCCCTGGCAGCATAGTGTGTTACTGATGGTAGCCTTTGTTACATTGGTCCCAGCTTTCTGCAGATCATTCACTAGGTCCCCCCGTGTAGTTCTGGGATTTTTGCTCACCGTTCTTGTGATCATTTTGACCCCAAATCGAGGGAGATTATCAATGGTCTTGTATGTCTTCCATTTTCTAATTATTGGTCCCACAGTTGATTTCTTCACACTAAACTGCAGGTCTACAATTTTGTTTCTGGTGTCCTTCGACAGCTCTTTGGTCTTCACCATAGTAGAGTTTGGAGTGTGACTATTTGAGGTTGTGGACAGGTGTCTTTTATACTGATAACAAGTTCAAACAGGTGCCATTAATACAGGTGGAGGACACAGGAGTCTCTTAAAGAAGAAGTTACAGGTCTCTGAGAGCCAGCAATCTTGCTTGTTTGTAGGTGATCAAATACTTATTTTCCACCATAATTTGCAAATAAATTCTTTCCAAATCAGACAATGTGATTGTCTGGATTTGTTTTCACATTTTGTCTCTCATAGGTGAGGTATACCTATGATGACAATTACAGGCCTCTCGTCTTTTTAAGTGGGAGAACTAGCACAATTGGTGGCTGACTAAATACTTTCTTGCCCCACTGTATATATATATTGTATTTAGGTTTCTTCGGGTATTTTCCCACGTCTTAATATTTGTGCTTTTATTATAGTGACGTTTTGGCAGAATCTCATCTGCCATCCTCATTTTGTTTTGAGAATTTGACATGGCTCTTGAGCTACTGCTACTTGCCATTGTAACCGCTTATTAGATTTTACTGTTAATGAGGCTACAACGTAGGGCGGTTGAGGGCCTGAACCAGCAATGGCCATTCTGCCGAAACGTCGCTATAATAAAAGCACAAATATTAAGACGTGGGAAAATACTCGTAGAAACCTAAATACCATACATATAAATACCCACGAAAACATATATATATGTGTGTGTACGTGTGTGGTGTGTGTGTGTATGTATGTATGTATGTATGTATGTAGATATTCAGATATAATTATTCTATTTTGGACCCTTATTCATTAAGGAGGAAACTGTTGGCTTATGCCCTCAGAAAATTAAACAGCAGCACCACAGCGAGCACCAAGGGCCGTGTCCACCTGTGCAGGAAGCTATTGCAGGCCTACCTCTTATTTCAACAATTCCTCCTTTCTAGGCCTATGAGGTGTTCCAAATTTGGCTAATTCGGAAATAATAATATTAATCAAATAATAATAATGATAATAATAGGAACAAGAATAAGAATACAATATTCTTACATAAGATTATACAAAAGTGGGAAGCATTGTTTTAGGGTTCCCTGGCCATTGCTGGTTCAGGCCACTGTGCGTGCCAACCGCCCAATCTTTCAGCCTCATTAACAGTAAAATTTAATAAGTGGTCACAATGGCAAGTGGCAATAGCTCAAGAGCAATGTCAAATTCTCAAAACAAATTGAAGCATTCTAAGGGTACCTCCTAAGCAGCAGAAAAAGACGGTAACAAGCGCCATAAGGTACTAGAAAAGCACATGAAGCAGTTCATGTAGGAGGCTGAAGAAAATTCTCAAACCTCATCTCCCACCAGGCCTACTTTGGCTCCAATCCTCCTCTGCAACCACCCCTGGATCTGTCTGTGTAATCCAGATGCAATGCAGCTGCACAAGATCAGGTAGCCCATCTAGATCAGTACAAGTGAAACAAAGAGCCTCTATGGCCACATTCTCCAACAGCGGCTGGATTCCGTCAAGATGATGACTTACCGGAAAAGATCCCTGCAAAGATGAGACCATGGATGGAATTAGCGATACACCAAGGTATCGCTGTGGGGGTGCAGCATACTGCTCTAGCCAACAACAGAGCGCTCCTTCTGATTGGAATTCCCTATCAGTCCGGTCACTAAGCAGGACAGAGCATCTATACCCTCAGTATCTCTCCACAGGAGATTATGTAGTTTCAGATATACCTCCACAGGCTATATAGAAGGAGCAATGGCTATTGATCGGGTGGAGCCAGAGGACTCAAGAGTTCTCCTATTGAAATTCTCAAATTCTAGTTAGATTCACATCGGCTCACAATAAGAGGTGATGATTTATGCTACATCTTGACAACTAAAACAATGCTGGATGTCATTTTGTTTATAAGAATTCCAAGGCATTATCTGTTGAGAGGCCACTTCCCCTCACAAGGATCTCTCTATGAGGGTCCAGGGGACATTTACATCGATTGCGGACCTCTTTCTGAGGTTGAATATCGGGCTTCCTTTTTAAGTTGGCAGCCCTCACAGAATATAGAGCACAGTAACAGTGAGCACCAAGGCCTGTGTCAGTTGAGGGCCAGTGACTGCAGTTGCAATATAGGTCCTGAAAGGTGTTCTCTATTTGACTTTACAATTTGATTCCATATTCAGTCATCTAATTATGAGTTTGGTAACAATGTTAGTAGCTGTGCACAGATATAACAAAAATATCATCAATAATAACATAATATTAATGATATCAATATTAATATATCATATATAATAATAATATAATAATAACAAATTTAATCTACAAAAAAAGGGGGGGATCAAATATCAAGAGGATTCTCTGCCTCTGTTCACAGCAGACCTCTGGACCAGCCAACGGTCCATTAATATCGCACACATATATAGATATATAGATATAGATATCTCGCCTCTTGGGCTTTAGGTCAGAATCTTCAAGGGCAACCAAAAATACTCCAAGAGAACAAGAAACCAATTCAAAGTAGGTCAAAACATCCTAGAGAGACCTCTAAGGCTGCAGAAAAGGATGCTAAGAGATGCCGAAATGTGTTAGATAAGCATATTATTTAAAAAATGCATGAGGGAGGTTGAACAGAAGTCTCAGTCCTCTTCCCCAGCCAGGCCGGTCCCAGTTCCAGAGTGCTTGCTTCGGCAGCACATATACTAAAATTGGGACGATACAGAAAAGATTAGCATGGCTCCTGCGCAAGGATGACCCACAAATTCATGAAGCATTCCATATTTCATCTTGCCTCCATCTCTGGATCTCTCAACGCCATCCAGGAGAGCTTCAGAGGGATCAGTTCAACTCAGGCCTTCAGCAATGCTACTTGCCTGACAGACAGTTGCAGGACCACACCAGAATACCTCCTCCCAGAGGATATCCCTGACAAATTGAAGTCCTGGAGGGACATGGTGACTTGAAGGGGCATCACATCTGGGGTACAGCAGAAGTTGAAGGCTAGGCAGCCTCCACAATCTGACCTTGATTCTCACTCAATTCAGTTACTATGCAGAACAGACCTTCATTACCAGCAGGTACCTCCTTCAGAGGAGTATTATATAATCCAAGATGCACATTCACATGATGCACAGTATGAGGGAGAACTAAAGACCAGATGGAACAGGTTGAGGAAGGGTCTACTCACAACAGTGACCAAAATCTGTCAAAGGCCGATTCCCTAAAAAGGGGAGGCTTGTCAGACATTGAAGGCATTAAGCCAGACCAACTGACCTTCAGGTCTGTTTCGCCCTCAGACTTTTTTCAAGTCTGTTGTTTCAAGGCAAAAACTACTGCCGTCTTGATATTCCATTCCCCTCGGCCCAACAATTGTTACTGTAAGAGGGGGGTCAGATGATTTAATCTTCTCCCAACCAATAATGTAAGAGGAAGTCATAGCTGTCTCACAGAGGTTCTCGGACCTCATCCAGAAACAAGGGGTCTCTCCCTCTTACAGGATATGATAAAAACATTTTAATTTGGTTCTGATTTTGCTAAATTTCTCATCACCATGGTAGTAGATAAAATAATAATGGCAATTATCCTCCTCCTCTGCAATTCCAACTGAAGCAGAAGAGGCTCCCAAGTTAAAAGATATACAGGGTCGAGTTGCCTCCATGGAGGGCATGACAATCTGATGTGGGGGCCATTAGAGCAGCATTGGCCGCATCTTTTTTTTTACTAGATTCGTATCTCAGGTAGCTCCGGTGTCTGAGGGAGATTATCTCAAATTCCAATATCAGGGCACACAAGGACGCTGCAAAGCTCCTGGAGGCCGTACAATTTTTTGCAGATGCAAATTCAATTCTATTAAATTATCTGCTCGAGCCAGGGCATCTCAGATTACTGCTCGCCTACTGCTATGGCTCAGACATTTGCAAGCAGATATCACACAAATAATGAAGCTTGCTTCCTCCCCAATATGGGAGATAATTTGGTTGGTGCTGCCCTTGACCCATCTCTGATAGAGACTAGAAGCAGAAAATAAGTTCCTCTCTTTTCATAGACCCAAAGTAGTCCTTCCCAACTTTTTGGAGGATTTCCTTCGTTCTCTCTACCAGGGACTTTTCTCTCCATACTCCAGACTGGTAGATGCTGAATCACCAACAGTTGGACAGTTTCCGATTTGGAGATAGATACTGAAGGGGAGGCAGACCAAAAGAATCTCTTGAGGAACATGAAACAGAGGTCTCTGAGGCACAACATAGGCCTCACGACTGTGCCCCTATTGATGGAAGGCTCAAGCCTTTCACAGACAGATGGGATTCCTCTATCTCTGATTTCTGGGTTAGAGATATCAGAAGATTAGGTCTGGCTTTAGAATTTCCATCCTTTCCCCGGAACCTTTGCATTACTTGCCCTCTCTCCGGTGATCCTGTTAAAGGAGCATGATGGAGAGAGCTATTGTTCATTTATTTGAGATCCAGGCAACCCGATCTGTGGCACCGGATCAGCAGGGACAATTTTAGTTTTAAAATGACTTAATCAGTCCCTAATTTATAGGAGGCTTAAAGATAAGTATACTGAACTCCATACTTCTGAGCTTCAGAAGTGGTGACTTTATACCCTTCATTGACTTAATGGAGGCCTATCCCCACATTCCAGTAAGATCCTCACATAGCAAACCTCTTAGTTTTTCTTATAATATTCAACGTTTTGAATACACTGTACTGTTCTTCAGGGTGTCATCTGCCCAAGGTTCTTACAAAGCAATATTTGTTTTCAGAGGTTTTCGCGGGTATTTGTATGTGGATCTTTGGTTCTTCGGGTTTTCTCCTGCGTAGAATTGGAAATATCTAGGCGACATTTCGATGAAGTCTCATTCATCATCTTCAGGCTTGCGTCTTCGGCCTTGTGCTTCTCAGAGTAATGTGAGCTTGCAGCTGCTTCTTCCTTTTAACTACTAGTGGGGGTGTGACTTGATTGGGTGGGGGCTTGACTGTGTTCTGATTGGGTGGGGGGGTGTTCTCATTGGTTGGGGGTTTGGCTGTGTTCTGATTGGTTGGGAGGTTGGCTGTGTTCTGATTGGCTGGGGGTGTGTTCTGTTCTGGTGGGGGTTTGGTTAGTTGCTGGGGGATTTGAGCTGGTGAGCTGTGATCCTGTTGTTTGGCTTCGCGTTCGTGGTCGTGCCACATCTATATATATAACTGTTCCATTATCAACAGTCTGAGATTCCTTATTTGTTATCATTATTGGTGTCATATTTCCAAATACATCTTAGTGTGAATATATAGCTACTACCACTTTTGCAGTTTAACCATATTTACTACTGTACTTTTTATTTTTGTTCTACCCAGTTATACCAGCATTCCCAGCTCTTATAATACTCTGATGATTCTTTATCCTTAAGTGCTAACGTTAATTTATCCATCTCTGCACAAGCTGCTATCTTCTGAATGATCATTTCCTGTGTTGGAATATCAGCTTGTTTCCAACATTGTGCAAAAATTAATCTAGCTGCAGTGAGAATATGTAATATTATATATTTAGCTTTTTTAAAAAATTATCTATTAAATATTCCTAATAGAAAGAATTCTGGTTTTAATTCAATTTGTTCCATTGTTATTTCCTCTAACCATTTTTTAATTCTACGCCAATATCTTTGGGCTTCAGAGTAGGACCACCACATGTGAAAGAATGTTCCATATTTCTTTTTACACTTCCAACAGTTCGGATTCATGTTAGGAGACATCTTTGCTATTCTCGAAGGTGAGAGATGCCATCTATAAAACATTTTATAGGCATTTTCTTTATATATTGCTGATTTTGTAATTTTATTATTCCTAATCCAGACCTTTTCCCATTCTAATAATGTAATACTACGTCCTATATTTCTACTCCAAGCTATCATGTTGCCTTTGACTACTTCTTCTTCTAATTCTATCTCTAAGAGGTAATTATAAAATTTGGCATCCAAATATTACCAAGACCTCGAGAGTTAGGCCAATGAGAAGAAAAAGATTCACGCCATCAATATATACACCTGCCAGTCATTAGATGCACTGCAGGTGTAGTGAATTGGCCAAAGGAAGACTTGCAAGCTGCCGAAGTAAAGCCCAAAAGATCCTCATAATATATGGAAATGTCCACCCCAAATCCAACAGCAGAGATGTTACATTGATCAGAAAGAGGACAGGCAGAGTCTGGTGAATTTCAAAGTAACTGTCCTGCACAAAACCCAGAATATCCAGAAATACATCAATAAAATGGTACATAAAGAGGAACTACTAAGAAATGCCTGAGACAGTAGATAGCACCATCAACAAATATTTAAGGTTGGACTTCCGGTGATGAGGTACGGACAAACGGAGGTGCTGCAGCTCGCTCTGGGCTTCAAGTTACCTTTTCTAGAGTTGCAACTTTTCTAAAGTTGCGGTGTGGAGAAGGCGATTCACATCGCGACGCAGAGAGACCCTGAAGAGACCGACACCAAGAGACTGCCAGCAATGGTGGTCCCAAAGTCCGGATCGTTACATATAAGAGGAAGCGAGTGAGTGACAGCCTGTGGTGAAAGAGGAGTGGGAGTGAAGGAATTTGCGATCCTGATTGAGCATTAAACACTGGAGAAAATTGGTCGGAGCGAAGCCTGAAAGTAGTGGCCAAAGCAGATACGAGTGGCAGTGAAAGTAAAAGGGCTCGTGAGACGGAAGAGAATAAGAACATGACTGATTACAAAGAAAAGATAAGAAAAGCGGAGAGAACTGAGTGATTGACAATAATTGGGGGGGGAAAAAGAATAACGATCTTACTATCTGGAAAGTGGGAGAGATTTGATTTGGGGATTTTGAGAAGAGTGGAAGGACGAATTTGAGACTGGAAGGAGATCGGAAGGGAGGAAACAAACAATTTTATTGTAACTTTAAAGAATCCACAGACGAAGCCTGTTTTTTCTTTTTGGACTATTGACTTGGAGTCATAATAAGTAGAGGGGACTTACCAAAGAAAGATACTATATGAATTTTAGAAATTGACTTGTAGAATCCCTGTGTGAAAGATGGAACAGTGATAACTGAAAGTACAGTGAGACTGCAAAACCAGAGACATTACTCAACAAGACTGCACTTCCGGTTTGTTTGGTGAAGGAAATTTCTGATTTGGAGAGAACGAATTGAACTGCTATATTAAGATACTTTGTGCTTATAATTCCTGCTGAATGTAATTAGCTCCTTATAACAACTCAACTGATTTTTGAATGTGGTAACGGGATTTTTTTATAGGATTTAATTGATATATTAGTAGATATAGGAATTTATAACTGATCTCAATACAAAAAAAAAGGTGATAATTAATTATTTAAGTATTGATATTTGAACATAGGAGTTGATTATAGTAAACTAAATAATTAATTGTGATTATTATAGATTAAATAACCAATTGTTGTATAGTAAGATTAATATACCTTAATTAGATTTATAAATATTTGAAGTACTATTTTATAATATTGAGAATTTCATAATATTTATAGAGATAGAGTTCAGTAATATTTAAAATTTAAGCAGAGAAATCTGAGATAATATTAGGAATTATAAATACAGGTATTTGATTTAGAAATTAATCGTGTTGGGGAATATTTATATAGATAGGTGTGTTTAATTTATTAATATACTAAATTAATTAGAGTAGTGGCTACTACCATTGGATACACTTCAATCGTGAATGTTAATTTGGGATAACGTATTTAATATAATACAAAAACAGAAACAAATATTACAAGAGATGAATTCAACAGCTAATACAACGCTTAAATCTGGGAAGAAGATTACCTCAATACAAACTACAGCGGCAGCATCACCCTCAGTGATGGCACAAAAGACAATTGAGGAAACACTGTCTGGAGAGAAACAACCTACCATCACGAATGCTAATATCCTTCTTACTCTACAAGAATCTATGTTGAAACTTCAGGAAATAATGACAAAAAACCATACTGAGTCAAGAGCTGATACAAATGAAATAAAAACAGAGATGGGGAATTTAAAAGCAGAAATGAAATTAGATTAATCAAAGCTGGATCAAAAAATTGGAATAATACAGCAAGCAATAGAGAGAAATGAATCTACAATAAAGGAGGTGGAGAAAAGGACTGAACAAACTGAAAAGAAGTTGGAAAAGGTCAATGAACAATTAAGAAGCGTGAGTACAGAAATGGACGATTCCCTGGTCTACCTAGAAATGGATAAGGCCGCAGCATATTTAAGATTCCAGAACATATTGGAATCTAAGGAAGAGGTTTTGGAACAAGTAATGGCAGGAATACTAGCAGAATTGTTGGAAAAAGATAAGGATGGTATTCTGAAAGAATTGGACGAGGTCTACAGAGTGAATACAACCTATGCAAGACGCCACAAACATCCAAAAGAGGTTCACGTAAGATTTGCCAGAAGAAAGGCTCAGGATATTATATATAAAATATCTAGAGAAGAGACAATTACATATAAAGGGAAAGAAGTTTTAGTGCTTAAACAAATCCCAAGAAGAATGAGAGAACAAAGGAGAGATTATAAATTCTTGGCAAATCAATTGAATCGAAAAGGCATTATATTTAGATAGTTAATCCCAGAGGGGATGTTAATTTCCTGGGAAGAAAGGAGAGTCAGAGTAGATTCCGTAGAAAAAGCCCAAGAATTCTATGTACGATTGGTAGGTTCAGAAGAAACAAATAGTAAGGATGAATTAGAATCAAACTCATAAGATGATCAAGATTACCAAAAGATTAGAGATAGGAAACAAGAGAGAGAGGAACAGAAAATACAAACTCAACTACAAGGAGAGACAGGAGTAACTACAAGACAAAGAGCAAGAATTAATTAGGTAATGGATGAGGAAAAGAAAATATTATCCATTAACATAAATGGTCTGAACTCTAGGATAAAAAGGAAAAGAATACTAACTAAGCTAATTAAACAAAATGCAGATATAGTATGCTTACAAGAAACTCATATAAGGAAGGAAGATGAAAAATATTTAGAATGCCCCAAACTAGGGAATTTGTATACATCGCCAGCAGACCTTGGGAAAAACAAAGGAATAGCAGTATGTGTGAAAGAAGATATGAAAGCAGAGTTAATTTGGACAGATCCTAACGGAAGAATTCTGGTGTTACAAATTTGGACTAAATCAATTCCAATTTTGCTAGTAGTGATTTACGCCCTAATGATAATCAAAAAGATTTTTTTAAACAATTACACGAAAAAATAGTGGAATTAGAAAAAAGGAATATTTGTATCTTGGGGGACTTTAATGCCATTGTGGACCACCAAAAAGATCACAGTAGTGGGGGGGGAAGAGGAAAAAGAGAGAATTACCGAAAACATGTGGAGAAATGATGATTGAACTAAATTTGATAGACATGTGGAGGAAATTAAATCCGGAGAAAGGCAATTTACATTTTATTCTAATCCGCATCAGGCATGAACACGAATTGATATGGCATGGATGAATGGTGAACTAGCAGATGAACTAAAAGAGATCGAAATTTTATCTAACGAATGGGCAGATCATAATCCGATCCAAATAGTGTGGAAAGTTAGGAAAAAACCAAAGAAAAGGTGGACTCTAAATATACAGTTAACTAAAGAGAAAGAGTTTATGAATAAACTTAAGGAGGAATTAGACTTTTTCTTAAAAGAAAATAATAATGAAGTAACTATGAAGCAGAATATTTGGGATACGATGAAGGCAATAATAAGGGGTACAGCGATATCTTATACTGCTAGGAGAAATAAAAAAAAATATGCCCAACAAAATGAATTAAAACAAAAAATTAAAGAATTAGAAATTCAATTACAAAACTCCCTAAAAGAATCCAAATTGAAAAATCAGATGATAATAATCAAACATAAATTACACTTAATTGAACAGGAAGGAATGGCCACAAAGTTGAATATAGCTAGACAAATATTTTTTGAGCAGGCTAATAAACCAGGAACATCTCATTTCTATGGTAACTAACTTTAACTTATGCTTTATTCCAAGTATCTATGTTGGCACTGGTAACATAGGGTGAGGATGAATATGTTTGAGATGTTTTTGTGTGATTTGTTACTGCGTTATGTTCTAGGATTAGGACTAGCTGTCCCAATAATGGGTTAGACTTACTACATTGTATGTTAATCTTTTCATCATTTTTCCATCTTCAGTGAGTTTTTTTCCTAGATTTTTGAACTCTGATATTTGGATTTTATGCTTGTCTCCTTTATTATTATGTTTAGAACATACTTTTTTCTACTAATTGCCATTTTGTCTTTTCTCTTTGTTGATACTCATATTATTTATCTTGTATGCTTAGTTCATGGACAGAAGATGTTGTTGCCATTATTTAGCTGTACATGCTGTCAGTGATTGATTATCTACAAATTTTACCACATTAATTAGCAACATCAGCACTTCTAGATATCCTATAACTTTTCACTAGTCTTTCCGTTTCATGAGTAATGTATAACTTTTTCACGTATACATAAAACATAAGAAGTGCCATGGTGAACCCTTAGCCCATCTATTCCAGTAGTTGTCATAGTGCCCAACCACTGCACAAGGAAGCCCATTAGTCATCCAGCAAGTAACCTTCAAAAACAATCCCACTGCCATCAAGGCTAATAGTATTGCTTTTCAGCACAGGCTTAAGTAAGATTGCCTCAAAAATCTTTCATTTTGATCACTAATTTAAAATTCAATATGAGTATTTGCATATACTATAATTATCACCTTTCTTTTGCCTTATTTAATATTTTTGAGTAATAACCACTTAGGAACTTGTATGATTTCCAGTGGCATTTTTCAAAGCAAGTTCTGATTACACAATTTAAGATACAAAAGTTGGCTGCAGTATTGTAATGCATTTAAATAAATAGATTTATCACAAAATAAAGACTATTTGTATTGCTGTAAGCCACCTTTTTTTCCATCCAAGATGGTGGCGCGCATAGACGCTACAGCTTTGAGCTCCTGGTGTAATAATGGAGTGAGTGGGCAAAAACTAGTCTATACCCGCGGGGAGTTACTAAAGATTAGATTTTCTAGTTAACTAGATATTACCAGCAACTTCCAGAGGTCTCATAATATACCGAGTGATGTAGTAAGACTGCCAGGTTCTCCATGGATCATTGTTGGGCCTAAAGACAGCATCAATAATAAAGAGAGAGGAAGCAGAAGTGGGAATGCAGAGCTGATTTGCTAGCTCAGTTACGGAAGCAGCCTCACAGACTAGTATTACCAAGTATTTTTCTAACCAATGCTAGATCCTTTGTCAATAAAACTGATGAATAAGCTCATTCGCAACTGTTGTGTGATGAATATCATGGAGACCTGGCTTCATCCACTTGTACCGGACATGTCAGTGGAGCTAACTAACTGCACCACATACCGCTTCAACAGAAACAGCAACTCCAGTAAAAGCGAAAGTGGAGGACTTTGTATTTACACACATAGTGCCTGGTGTACTAACAGTAGAGTTACTTATATACATTGTTCTCCAGCATGACGATTGGAGAATGGCAGAACATGCCATTCTGCCCGGAAACTGAGTCCATAGTTTTAGCCACACCTCTTGTCAACTGTCACTTTCCCCAGTTCACGACTCAGTCTTGCCCTAGGAGGTTGTGGCTTGATTGGCTCTTCAATCTCCAGACAGAAGTCCCTTTAGTGTTGACAGGTTAGCTTTTGCAGCATTTTAAAGCGCTGCCGAGGCTTTTTTCCCTTGTCCTTTTGTTCTAGTTTTCATTTCCCTTAGAGTTCCCTGTATCTTTCCTTCCTTGCAATTTCTGTCAGGGAGGGGGGGTTTTCCCGCATGCGGGAAGCCCATCATTCATCTGAGGCTCCACTTGCCCAGGCACCACTTTTTTGAAGCGCTGCAAGCCGCTAAACAGCTGTTTTTTGCCATTTTAAAAGTTTTTCCCTTTCTTTCAGCTTAGCGGCTATAGTGGCTTTAGCGACCTTTGCGGTTTTGCCTTTCAGCACTGCTAGTGTTAAGGAGGCTAGTCTGGAAGCCTCCTTTTTGGCTTGGCCATCCTCTGTTGTCAGTTCCCTTTTTTCTGAAACTTTTTTAAAGATTGAGAGCTACAAGGACAGTGTGCTGGCTTGCCGTCACAGCCCAGCCTTCTTTAGCTCCATTTCAGCAGCAGTCAACGAAGGGCCTAAAGTGCTGTCACGAGGGCTGATCAGTTTCTGACGGCCAACAGCATGGCAGGGCAGGAAGCCTCTTCTTCTTCTTCTCCCAGTAAGAGATCCAGTTCCAGAAGAGGCAAATCAGCTAGCTAGGAGGCTGCTGGCAAGATTAAAGGAAAGGCTCTTTATTTCAGGAAACCTTCCAGAGCTGAAGAAAAAGATGCTGATAGGAGAATGAAAGCTCTGGAGAAACAAATTTCCAGAGCACAGAAAAAGTCTCAGGAAAGTATTCCAGCTATTTCTTTATCTGATGCAGTCCCCCCCCACCCCCCGCCCCACAAGCCAGTTTTGCAGACTACTATTGCAGTTCCCATGAGCTGGTCACAGAGGACGATAGGAAAGATTTTTCTATATTTCCAACAGAAGGTCAGATTTCATCAGAGCAGCTTCCCTTTGACTGTAAGACAATTCTAGAGCCTTAGGCAGAGCTTAGGCAGAGATCTTTAACCCCTGAGGCTACCTTTACCCAACTTCAGCAGGACTCCACCCAGCAGAGAGGCATGAGCCTAGCCTATCTGAGGAACTCAAGGTCCTCATTTCACTTGCTATCTCCCAGGGTGTAGCCAATACCTGCATTTTGAGAGCTGGGCTGCTTCTGTCTTTTCTGTGACACATTCCCAGCAACCTCACCATTATCTGTATGCTAGACAGGCTAAGCAGTCACATAGGGCCGTATCCCCAGCCCATTCATTCAGGGATAGAGCCTCTGTATTAAGAGGAGGTGGAGTTGGGCCAAGTTTTTCTGATGATGAACTTGAAATAGTTCCTGATCTCCCTCCTTTCACTGGACTCTCCCATCCAGCACTGTTCAGGTCCCTCCTTCATAAAGCCAAGGCCACTTCCCAAATTGGGAACCCTTCATCCACACCTTGGAATCTTCAGGACTTCAGGTGTTAGACAAGGCTGAGTTCATCCCCTGGAGAACATCCCCTGTACAAGGTTTTTCTTGAAGTTGTTCAGAGGCAGTGGAGCCAGCCTGGGACTTTTCCCAAACTAGGCAGCAATGATAGGAGATAATTCAGTATGGCTCCTTCCTTGTCAGATACCTTGGAGTAACTTCAGTGGAGGATCCTCTGGCTTTTCTTGTTTCCCTCTCAGCGGCCTCCAGGGACATTGCTGAGACCTTAAAGCCCAAGGACAGGAAGGCAGAATTGAATATCCGCCAAACATACTTGGCCAATGCCTGGGCGCTTAAGGCAGCACGGCCATCTCTCTTTTTGTAAGGAGTTACAGGCAAGAGTTCCTCCAGAGGAGACACGCATTCACCAGGACATCAATAAACTGGTGGTAGCAGCCGAGTTTTCAGCTGATTCCTTGTTGCATGCTGCCCGTTTCTCTTCTAGAGTTCTCACTTCTAACACCTCCCACAGGCTCTTGTGGCTTCGCCAATGGCAGGTGGACGCCAAGACCAATTGGAGATTGGTTTCTGCTCCCTACACGGGTTTGATTCTCTTTGGAGAGGCCTTGAACTCATTCTTAATGGAGAAAAAGCATAAAGTCTTGTTCTCCATTACTGGGAGAGCTGATAGGTAGGCTTCGCCTTACAGGCGTCAGCCTTCCTTTTGCCAATTGGACAATGTGTCTCATCACTCCTCCTTTCAGGATCCTTTTCCCCTCAGGTCTAACCGACAGGATAAACCTTCCTTCCAGGATAGGTTTAGACAGCAACAACATCCTCAGGCCAAGCGGCCCTTTCGTGGGGGAGGGGGGGACATAACCCTTTCACTGCTTTAAGTGACAGCCAGCACTTTCCACCAATTGGCTGGTGCCCATGTTTATTTGCCCACCAGTGGGAGAAGATGACTTTGGATTTGTGGGTTCTGAACACTCTAAGATTCAGCCTAACTATGGAATTTTTCTCCATTCCTCTGAGGCACTTGGTCCATTGCCCCATTTCCAGGAACACCACTAAGAGAGATCTCATGGACAAGGCAATCCAACAGGTCCTTGAGATCCAGGCCATCGAGCCTGTTCCAGAAGATCAACAGGGGCACGGATTCTAATCAGTTGTCTTCCTCGTTCCAAAGGCCTCGGAGGGATGGAGACCAATTCTGGACCTCAAAATGTTAAATGTCCATTTGATGTACATGAGGTTCAAAATGCACTCTCTGCAGTCAATCTTGGACGGCATCAGAGGGCGATCTCCTGTCATCTATCAATTTGATGGAGCTTATCTTCACATCCCCATCCATCCTTGGCACTGATGATACTTCAGGTTCTGTTATTCGGATCTTCATTTCCAATACAGAGCTCTACCAGTCTAACCTCAGCTCCCAGGTCATTCACAAAGATCCTAGTGGCACTGGCGGCACACCTCAGATCCATCCTGGTGCGTCTCCAGTGCTACCTGGACAATATTCTCATCCAATCGTCCTTGTCCCAGCTTGCTCAGCAGGATCTGGAGACTACAATCCATGTTCTTCAGGAACACGGATTCTCCATAAATTTTCAGAAAAGTCACCTGGTTCCTACCACTCAACGGCTCCATTTAGGAACAGTGATAGACACCAGGCTTTGCGAGGTCTATCTTTCTTAGGAGCAACAGGACAGTATCAAGTCCTTGGTCACTCAAATCAGGACGGAACGTTTGTTTCTATTGTTAGTTCTATCTCAACTCCTGGAAAGATGGTCTCTTGTATAGCCATTGTTCCATGGGCCAAATCACACCTAAGGATTCTGCAATGGTTCCTCCTATAATTCCAGAGGAAAGTGAGCAGCAATTCCAGAGCCAAGGTCAGGGTCCCATTAGAGACTCTCAGGTCCCTCAGGTGGTGGGTATCCCCAGCAATCTCCAGGGGGACACTATTCAAGGAGCCCAGCCGTCTGACCTTGACCTCAGACATCAGCCTCTTCGGATGTGGGGAGCATCTCCAGCAGCAGCTGGCTCAAGGACAATGGTCTCAGGCAGACCTGAAGAACAACATCAACTGGCTGGAGCTCCGAGTCATCTATCTCGCTCTTTATCATTTCAGAGCCATGGTAGAAGGACAACACCTATTGAACTTGACAAACAATGTGGCCGCAAAAGCGCATATCAACTGCCAGGGGGGCACCCATTCGAGGTCCCTCATGCGCGAGGTGGACTACCTATTTCTCTGGGCAGAGACTCACCTGAGTTCCATCAAGGTGGAACACATCTTGGGGTTGGCAAACATGCAGGCAGACTTTCAGCCAAAGCACGGTGGACCACTCTGAGTGGCAACTGCACCCAGACATCTTCCAGGAACTGTGTCATAGGTTTGGCTTCCAGTCCTGGACTTATTCGCCACCCTACGAACTCACAACTGCCCAGATACTTCACGAGGTTTTCAACCCAGGGAACAGAGGGAGTCAACGCCCTCCGCTGTGCATGGCCCAGGGGCCTATTGTATGCCTTCCCTCCTCTCCCCATCATACCGGGAATAATCCAGAAAATTTTCATGGAGCAGGCGGAGCTCTTGCTGATCACACCCGATTGGCCCAGACAGCCATGGTTTGCAGACCTCATCAGTCTCTCTGTGTCCCAGCCTTGGAGAATCCCTCGAGACAGGATCTCTCTCAGCCAGGGGGGTCTTGGTCCATCTGGAGCCTCAATGGCTCCGACTGACCGCCTGGCACTTGAGAGGTGGCTCCTTGACAAGGGACAACTTCTCAAGAAGGGTGATTCAGACGATACAGGCTTCCAGGAGGCCTTCCACCAACAGAATTTACAATTCTACTTGGAAGCCATTCTGTAGTTGGTGTATTAAGTCAGGTCTGGATCCCACAGCATTCTCCATCTGTCAGATCCTGGACTTCTTGAAAGAGGATTTGGATAAAAGTTTAGCCCTTAATACTATCCAAAGACAAGTAGCGGCCTTGTCTTCAGTATTCACTTATGGGGACTTCAACTCCATAGCACACCATCCTGTCATGCGCTTCTTTTTGAGGGAAGCAGCTAATTTAAAGCCACCTGTTGTTCACAGGTATCCAACCTTGGACTTAGTTAAGGTTTTACACGCCCTTACCTTACTACCCTTCGAACCTCTCAGGATCTATGAGTCTGTGGTTTTTGTCCTTTAAAATCACCTTTTTAGGCACCATCACATCGGCCAGGCGAATTTCAGAACTAGCTGCTCTCTCTGTAAGAGAGGAACTCTGCACATTCCACACAGACAGGGTGGTTCTACATCTGGACCCCTTCTTCATCCCCAAGATCAACTCCTAGTTCCACCGGGAGTTGGAAATAGGAGATAGTGTTGCCCAATTTCTGTCCAAGTCCTTCCCATCCACTAGAACAGAGATGGCACACTCTGGACATAAGGAGGGCCTTATGCAGGTACATAAAACAGACTTTGCCTCATCGAAAATCCGGATTGCTGTTTGTCTCATTTCAACCTTCTTCTCTGGGTTCAAAAGTCACTCCATAGACCATTGGATAAGGGCATGTATTGCAAAGGCCTATGAGACACAGTCGATTCCAGCCCCCAGATAATTGACTGCTCACTCGACTTGAAGTACTGCCACCACAGCCACATGGGCAACACAGGCTTCGATCAAGGAAATCTGTAGGGCGGACACATGGTCCTCACCATCTACCTTTGTGCACAGCTATAAGTTGGACACCTTTGCCTCTGCTGAGGCTGCCTTTGGGAGGAGGGTACTTCAGTGAATGCATGTAGCTAGGGGGACTCAGGACCACAATCCCCACTCATAGGGACACCAGGTTTTGGTATGTCCCAGTTTTGGATTCTCCAATCGTCATGCTGGAGAAAGAGTGTTGTCTTACCAAAACACTTCTCATCATGATAATGGAGAATCCATTCCCTCCCTAGGAGGCAGATAGGTCCCTCATCCAGCACAATAACATTGGAGGAGCCAGCACCCCCAACAAGTCCTTCAGATGCCATGCCTTCATCATGAACTGGGGAAAGTGACAGTTGACAAGCGGTGTGGCTAAAATTATGGACTCAGTTTTCAGGCAGAATGGCATGTGTCAACCCAGCTATGGATTCCCCATCATCATGACAAGAAGAACATTCAGGTAAGACAACGCTCTTTCTCCAGATGTAGAATTCTTAACTGTCATTTGTCGGCCATTTTATTTACCTAGAGAGATTTCTGTTATAGTTATCACTGTTGTCTATATTCCACCTGATTTAAATGTTAGCACAGTGCTCTCTAAGTTACATTACGCCATCGAGAGGCAGCAGCAAACTTACCCTCAGGCCGCTTTTGTTGTGGCTGGGATTTTAATCAAGCTTGTCTATAGTCTGTTCTATAGTTTGTGCAGTGTTTACCACCAGAGGTAAGAAGAGGTACTTTATACCAGCGGTCGCCAAATGGTGGGCCGCGACCCACTGGTGGGCCTTGAGAAAATTTTGGTAGGCCGCAGAGAAATCTCACCCTCAGAGCACCTCCCCAAAGCAATTAATCCTGGCTGCGCAGAAACACAAGGCTTCGCAGACCACATGGCCCGCAGGAATGTTCCCTGCCCACTCACTCCTTACTCGGCAAACTTGCCTGCTAAAATTGCTATTTTTCCTTTTTCCGAGCATCATCTGTTCTGCTGTGCCGGGAGATTTAGATTAGCTAGAAAGCAGGAAATGGTTGGATTTCTTGCTTTCTAGCTAGTCTTTAGATCTTCGGCTCTGCTGAACCTCCCTTAGGACTGAAAGTTTGTTTGCAAGCAAATTCAGTGCAGAGAGATTCAGGGATTCTATTTCTTTCATTTATTGAGTTATTGAGATGTATTTTGTGTTTAAGGGGATGGACAAGGGATGCTCATTCAATTTCATTGTACACATGTTGTGCATTGACAATAAAGATTTGATTTGATTTGATTTGAATGGACATAAAATAGATAAAACTATAAAGTAGAAGATTTTAAGATATCATTTTTTCAGGGTTAAAAATAGTGAAAAATAATAGCAATAGAAATAGTATTTAGATTTATATACTACTTCATAGTGCTTTACAGCCTTCTCTAAGCAGTTTTCAGAGTCAGCATATTGTCTCCAACAATCTGGTTCCTCATTTTACCGACCTCAGAAGGATGGAAGGCTGAGTTAATCTTCAGCTGGTGAGAATGAAACTACTGAACTGCTAACAGCCGGCAGTCAGCATACATAGCTTGCAGTACTGCATTCTAACCATTGCGCTGCCATGGCTCTTATAATCTGGATGTTATAACTTTTAATAAGTTATTAAAACTATTTAATAACTATAGTTACTAAAGTTATTACTAAAAGTTTATTATTAAATATAATAACATTAAAATATAATATAATGTTATTAACATAATGTAATAAGCTTATAACCTTATTAAAAGCTGTTGTGATTATATTTGGTACTTCAATATAGTTTAAAACAAACCACATATCAATTATTCTGTTTTCTTTAAAGAAGTTTTTCTCAGCTGGCACCCTCTAGATTACATTGTGTGAATAACAGAACATCAGAATTAAAAGGGACTTTGGAAGTCTTCCAGTCCAACCTCCTACTCAAAGCAGGAGACCCTATACATTTCAGATAAATTTGCCTAATCTCTTCTTAAGTCAGTGTTGGAGTGCTCATAACTTTTGAAGTCAATCCATTCCACTGATAGTTCTAACTGTCAGGAAATTTCTCTTTTGTTTTAGGCTGATTCTCTCCGTGATTAGTTGCCATCCATTGCCTCTTCTCTTGCCTTCAGGTGTTTTCAAAAATAAGTTGATGATCCTTATGGCAGCCCTTCAAATATTGGAACACTGCTGTCATGTTACCCCCAGTCCTTCTTTTCATTAAACTAGACATACCCAGTTCCTGCACCTTTCCTTCATATGTTTAGCCTCATATATTTACCTCTAATAATCTTTGTTGCTCTTCTCTGCACTTTTTCTAGAATCTCAACATCTTTTTTATATTGTGGCAACCAAACTGGATACAATAGTCCAAGTGTGGTCTTATCAAGGCATTATAAAATGGTATTAAGACTTCATCTCAACTTGATTCTATACTTCTGATAATGCAGTCTAAAATTTACTGTGCATTCTATGCCTATGCATTTGGTTTGTCTTGCCTAAATGTAGAACTCTACTTTTTCCCCACTGAATTTCATTTTGTTAGATTCTCCTTTGTTTAAGTTTGTCAAGATCCTTCTGTATCTATTTCCTCAAATGCATCATGTGCACGAAAGAGAAAAGGCAAGCAGCCATGTTGCCTTCATCCAAAGAGGATCATATTAACTGTATTAAGTAGGCTATTGAGAGAATTACTTTCTGAATATTGTGAACTGATTGCTGGCAAATAATATTTAGGACTTGAGAATGAGGACACATGTACCCACATATTATCATAACATGTGATTTTTAATTGGAATTGACAAGCAATTGGCTATAAAAACCCACATCAGCAAGAGGCATTTTTGCAGACTTGTTTTTGAATACCAACTAGCTGGCGGAAGAATGGCAAGTTAGTATTTAATGTACTCAAGTAAATTTGAAGGTTAAATCCATGTTTATCTCTGCCTATTTTTATCTTGCACTCATTAGAAGCTAACTTTAGGAGAGGTATTCTGATTCTCCATTTAAAAAAGTAACATTTAAAAAAAATATGAGGATTGCTTTATTAGATTGTTTTTTATTTATTTATTTGTCAATTGCTTACAAGATAATAGGTATAAGTAAAAACATAGTTATGAATACATGGATATATAAGAAAGACCTCTTAGGAAAGGGGTTTTGGGGAAGAAACCACAGAGTCAGGTAGAGTATTCCAGACATTGACCACTCTTGCTGAAATCGTATTCCCTGCAATCAAGTTTGGTGCAATTAACCTTGAGTTTGTATCTATTGTTTGCTCTTGTGTTGTTATGGTTTAAGCTGAAGTATTCATTGACAGGTAGAACATTGCAATGTATGATTTTATATACTATACTTAGATCGGACCGAAGGCAGCGTAATTCTAGGTTTTCTAGGTCTAGAATTTCGAGTCTGGTGGCAGAAGATATTCTGTAACGAGTAGAGGAGTGGAGAACTCTTTTTGTGAAATATTTCTCGACTTTCTCAACTGTATTAATATCAGATATGTAATGTGGGTTCCAGACCGATGAACTGTATTTGAGTATTGGTCTAGCAAATGTTTTATACGGTCTAGTTATTAGTGTAATATTACCAAAGAAAAAGCTACATAAGATTAGGTTAACAACTCTTAATGCCTTTTTGGCTATGTAGTTACAGTGGGCTCTAGCACTTAGGTCATTTGAGATGAGTACTCCAAGGTCCTTGACAGAGTTTGGATCATTAACAAGGTCTTGACTATTCAGCTTGTATTTTATTTTCTGATTTTTTTATGTTGAGATTTGAAGTTGCCATTTGTTTGACCATTCTGATACATAGCCAAGGTCAATTTAAAGGGTAGCAATATTGTCTGTAGTGTTGAATAGCTTTACATTATCAGCGAAGAGAATGCAGTTGCTCTTGATATGATCACAGAGGTCATTTATGTTTGTAGTCATTTAGATTGTAGGAAGTTTGTTCTGTTGCTGGATTAAACTCTCTATTAAAAACAGCAAAGAAACTAAGATATATTTAGGGTATTGTTAACATTGTTTCATGGTTTTGTCATAACTTCATAATTTTGTTTCACAATGCATTCAACCTCCTGCCAATTAATAACAAGAAGTTAACATCAATACAAAACTGTTTTAATATAAAACCACATTTCTAAATGATGGAATACTGAACATTACAAGTGTTTGAAATTATGATTTGGTCAAAGTTTGTTAAGAGTTAGTATTTCAGTATACTTAGAAGTATATAGTTATCTGGGCTTGCCTTTTAGGCTTTTGGGAAATAAATGCTTTTCCTGTCAAAGTCTTATATAATTTGATTACATTTATTTTTTATATCTGCTGCATATATAAATATTTAAAGGAAATATAATAATAAAGAACTAAATAATAAACTGCCACCTTCAATTTCCAAATGTTTCACTACAACCCAAGGATAAAGGCACTGGAAAAACTTATCTGGGAGCTATAGGTCCAGAATTAAGGAAAGGGCAGTTATGTATGATCCTTTATCAGCTAATATTCCTTCTCTGCTCTGTAAGCTGCTTTGATACCCATATGCTTCCTGGGTAAAATTAAGATGCTGTTAATGATTTGTAAAGCCCATCATTGACATGGATTATTTGAGGAACCCCTCCTTCTCTCCCCAATTATGTTCATCCTGCCCATTATGTCTACCAGAACAGATATATTGTTAATCGCATCAGCTAGGGAATGAGGCACGGTCAGGGAGAAAAAAAACTTTTCCTTTTGGGATATCTGCCCACATCATTCTCCTGGAATTTGATTGGCCCAACCCTATTGACATCATAAGCCTTAAAATGCGGTTCTGTATTTCTGATCTAGTTGTTTGTGAGACCCCATACAGTGCTTATGCTGATTGATTTTTTAAATTTTATTTTTAAATATACATCAGTATCATTATATAAACAATGAAGTATCTAGGTATCATTCATTGAAATATAAATAATAGTAATATTAATAATATTTATTACATTAATCATACTTGTGCAGTTATAATGCTATTATGCATATTTATAGCTAAGTGTGTTCCTTCATTATTTAATTGTTCACTATTTTTATGCACCATTCTAATAACAATCACAATATTGTTTAAACAGACATAATAATACCATCTTTCAACATCTAATCTTTATGTCTAGCTATTACTTTTAGTAATAGGACCGCATTCTGCCAGTGATCTCCAACAGGCCGGTACGTTCCCACAGAGAGGATCTGCTCCGGGTGCCGTCGGCCGCTATGTGTCGTCTGGCGGCGCCGAGGGGTAGGGCCTTCTCTGTGGGTGCCCCCGCCCTCTGGAATACTCTGCCACCGGAGCTCCGTACCGGCACGGACCTGAGGGCCTTCAGGCGCGCGTTGAAGACCTGGCTCTTTGAGCAGGCCGGCCTGGGCTGAGATAATGGTTTTAATTTGGTCTCCATAGCATTTAATTTTAAATTGGGGTTTTAAGGGGGGGGGGTCTTTTTAGTCTCATTTATCAGCCGATTAATTTAATACTTTTTTAATTTTTGTATATTTGTGGGTTTTAGATGGGCTGTACACCGCCCTGAGTCCCCTGGGAGAAGGGCAGTATATAAATTTAAATAATTAATAAATAAATAAATAAATGGTATGTTATATAAAAATATGTATAATAAAATTTCTCCTTAAGCTTTTCTACCTCTAAATATTAATAATATTCGTTACATTAATCATCCTTATGTAATTATGGTATTATTATACATATTATTAGAATATGTTCCTTCATTGTTTAGTTGTTCAGTGTTTTAGTGTGCCGTTCTAATAACAATCACAATATTATTTAGACATTCATAATGATACCATCTTTCAACATCTAATCTTTTCATCTAGTTATTATTTTATTGTATAGTAATATTCCCCTTTAACCTTATTTCTACATCTATTTTAGTTTATGATAAAACCAATCTTATATTAAACAACATTCCCTTTCTAATCATCATCGCTTGTCCACATTAGTATTTCAATTCTTATTCATTTTTTGGCTTGCCTCCCAAACTCCTCCCTTGGGTCTTTGTCTATATTTTTCCTATTTAACCCGAATATTTCTTCCATCTCTACTATCTTTCTCTGCTATCTCTCCCCCATCATTATATGTGTGTGTGTGTGTTAGGTTTTTGAGCTGATAAATAATTAAACAAAGGAGACTAGGATAGATCTATTTCGAGCTACTTAGAAGCAAAGGAGGCTATCAAGCCAGAAAATAAAAGGGCTGAGTTGTCTTTACATAGGACACATCAATCAGATGCATGGGCCATAAGAGCGGCAACAGCCGCATCCTTTTTCACTAGATTGTCTCTCAGGTGGCTCTGGCATCTGAGGGAGATCATTTCAAATTCCAATATCAGGGCACCCAAGGACATGGCCAAGCTAATAGCGGCTGCAGAATTCTCTGCAGACACTACATTCAATTCTGTCAAATTCTCTGCTCGAGCCATAGCATTTCAGGTTACAGCTCGTCGATTGCATGGGTCAGACATTGGCAAGCAGATATCAAATACAAATGGAAGCTTGCTTCCTCCCCAATATCGGGAGATAAATTGTTTGGCGCTGCCCTGGACCCGCTTCTGATAGAGACAAGAAGCAAGAAAAAAAATCCTTCTCTCTCTTTTTCGTATATCAGAAAGTAGACCTTCCCAGCCCTTTCAGAAGGGTTGCTTCATCCCTTCTACTATTCTCTCCAAGATTTCAGAGAGCGTCTGGATTCAAGAATATCCAACAGTCAGATTGATCCAATCTTGGAGATAGATACCGAAGGGGAGGGCACACAAAAAGAACCTTTTGAGGGACAGGAAACAGAAATTTCTGATGCACAAAATAGGTCTAAGGCTGTGCCCCTATTGGTGGAAGGCTAAGGTTTTTCACAGACAGATGGGATTCCTCTACCACTGATTCCTGGGTTAGAGATACCATAAGATTCTGTCTGGCTCTAGACTTTCAGTCTCCCACTCCCTGAACCTTTTCATGACATGCCCTCTCTCTAGGGATTCTGTTAAAAGGAACCTGATGGAGACAGCTGTTAATCATTTATTGGAGATCCAAGCAATCCAACCTGTGGCTCCAGATCAGCAAGGGCAAGGCTTTTATTCGTTACTTTTTCTAGGGAATGGAGGGCAATTTTAGATTTAAAATGACTTAATCGTTCCCTAGTTTATAGGAAGTTTAAAATGCAGTCCATCCTTCTGAGCATAAGAAAGGGCGACTTAATAACCTCCATTGACTTAATAGAGGCCTATCTCCACATTCCAATTAGACCCTCACATAGCAAAATTCTTAGATTTTGTTATAATAATCAACATTTTGAATGCGTTGCTCTGCCCTTTGGGCTATCATCTGCCCCGAGGACCTTTATGAAGGTTCTGGCAGCTCTGGCCACCCATCTCAGGGGACCCCTGTTAGACTACAGTGTTACTTAGATGACATCTTGTTATTATCATCTTCATATGAACAGGCCAAATTAGACACCCAGGTCATCTTAATGACACTCCAACAGCATAGGTTCTCTATTAACTGGGCAAAGAGTCATCTATGTCTCATTTGGGCACGATTATTAATATAGTTGAGGGATAAGTTTTCTTATCCCCAGAAAGGCAGGACAGTAATTAGGAAGCTGGTTCAAAAAATTAGAACCTTTAAGCATGTTCCATTAGCAAGTTTATCTACCTTATTGGGGAAAACGATATCTTGTATTTCTATCATCCCTTGGGCCTGGTTCCACAGCAGAACTCTCCAGTGATACCAACTACCATACCAACGGGCACGAAGAGGCAGCTCCAGGGCCCGTGTCATAGTGCCACCAAAAGTTCTGATATCTCTGTACTGGTGAACCGTTCTGACCATCAACAAGGGTTGCCCCTTCAAAGAACCCTACAGACTTACCATCACTACAGATGCCAGCCTATTGGGATGCGGAGCTCACTTCCAGTCTCTCACTGCTCAGGGGTGTTGGTTGGCACTCAGCATAAACTGGCTGGAACTTAGAGCAGTTCACCTGGCGCTTCGGAGTTTCCTTCCTCATATTCGGGAACAGAACATCCTTATACTTACCGACAACATAATAACAAAGGCCCACATAAACAGGCGGGGGGGGGGGGTACTCACTAGAGACAACTAATGAGAGAAGCAGAGAGACTGTGGCTTTGGACAGAAAAAAACTTGGTCTCCATAAGAGCAGAACACATCTCTGGCTTCCCAAACACCCAAGCGGACTGGTTCAGCAGGGCCACCATCGATCAATCAGAATGGTGCCTGCACCTGGATTTGTTTCAGGAAGCGGTACAGAAATTTGGGCAACCAGTCATAGATCTGTTTTGCTTCTCCTATGAACTCACAGCTTCTGAGGTTCATCTCGAGGTACCCAGCCCAAGGAGCAGAGAACATCAACGCTCTTTGTTGTCGGTGGCCCCCAGGACTTCTGTATACCTTTCCCCCTCTCCCATTGATTCCCAGGGTGATCCAAAAACTGTTGAACGAAAAAGCAGAAATGCTGTTGGTGACACCATATTGGCCCAGGAGGCCGTGATTCACGGACCTCAGGGATCTGTCAACACAAGATCCTTGGAGGATTCCCCCTCAAAGGGTCTTGTTCAGCAAGGGTCCGATTCTGCATCTGGACCCTCAGTTTGCTCCACCTAGCTATAGGGAGATTGAGTGGAGACATCTGAGGAGCAAAAATCTCTCACACATAGTGATCGAAATGATTCAAGCAGCTTGACGTCCCTCAACAAATCGCATATACAATGCCACATGGCACATTTTTTTATAAATGGTGCGTAAAATCCAACATTGATCCCTTCTCTCCATCACTGGCATAGCTATTGGAATTTCTTCAAGGGGGCTTTGACAGGGGCCTCTCTCCGAACACCTTGAGATGATAGGTAGTGGCCCTGGCTTCAGGAGTTACCTGGAAAGGTCTAAGATCTATATCACATCACCCATACATATGAAGTTTTCTTCGTGGCGCAACAAATTTATACTCCTCCTGTGGTGCACTGCTATCCGACATGGGATCTTAACAAGGTACTCATGACCTTTACAAAGGCTCCTTTCAAACCACTGAAAGCCATGAGTCTCCATTTTCTCATTCCAAAAAATTATTTTGGCTTTTCACAGGGCACAAGAACTAGTTCTTCCAAATCTTTGTCCAAGACCATCTCAGGAGTTAGAACATCAATGGCATCAATTAGATGTTAGAAGAGTTCTCCGTATGTACATACACTGCAGAAAGTCTGAGGCACTCTTCGTTTCCTTTCAGCCAACCACTCAGGGTCACAAGGTATCACCTCCAAATATAGGCAGGTGGTTGAAAACCACAATAGCTAAGGCATACGAGACTTAACTATTACCAGTGCCCAGAGGCATAACATTGCATTCCACTAGGAGCGCCGCAACTTCAGCAGCCTGGGCCAAACAAGTGCCAATAACAGAAATATGTCGTATGGCAACATGGGCTTCACCATCACCCTTCATTAAACACTACAAAATTGATGTATTTGCCTCTGCTGAGGCTTCCATTCAGTAGGAGAGTCTTACAAAGGGTCCGTAGGTACCATGAGGGGACTCCAAGACAGATGGAGACCCTTCCATGGGACAAGCCAAGCTTTGGTATGTCCCACTGCTGGATGCTTGAAGCAGCTCATTGGAGAAAGGGCATTGGTACTTACCTGATACGCCCATTCTCTATGAGCTGCAAAGAGCATCCAGACTCACCCAATTTCCATCTGGTGGGTTCCTGGTCCGGCCAATGACTACAAAAAAAAGAGGGTGAGGTTTCTCTCTCTTCGTCTTCGCTAAAACTGGGGACACTAAGGAGGAATATGTGGAAGGAGGAGGAGTCTCCTATCAATCAAGCCCAGCCTATCCAGTCTAATCACCTCCCACTGCTGGATGCTCTTCACAGGTCACAGAGAATGGGCATATCAGATAATTACCAACGCCCTTTCTCCCAACTCCATGTTGCTATAACTTCGATGATAGGTTACCCATACCTACTACATGTTGCTATAACTTCGATGATAGGTTACCCATACCTAACCATGCAATTTTTCATGGCTGTATAAGAATCTTTGGCATTGTCCCAATGGCTAGGAAAATATTGTCCTGAACAGTCACTCAGAAGGCTGATGGCCAGTTTATGAATTGCTCCCTAATTATATCATTGATGCCACAAATATTGTCAATATTTCTGTGAACAATGGATGACTTTAAAATTAAAATTTAATTTCATATGGGTTTTCAAAATAAAATGGTTTTTAGTGTGTTCAGTTCCAGATTGTTCTAGTTACACCACGAGGCAAGTTGTACAATCTCTTGTCTGTATGCAGATTCGTCATTGTCTTGAATGAGACCAATCACTCTTGTGTCATCTGCATACTTCAGTATTTTAACAGATGGATCGTTTGAGATGCAGTCATTGATATATAACAGTGTTGATTAACCTTTTTCGGCTCCTGTGTCAAAAATTGCACGTACACTTGCACACTCGTGCTCGTATGCCTGCATCCAGAAGGAAATGCGCATCCCTATGCCCCATGCGCATGCAACCCCCGTGCACACCGCGCATCTCTGCACATGCACATGCATCTCCCACTACTATAAACGTGACAAGCCTCTGTCACCTATATTGCAATTAATGCTAAAAATAGAAGACGGTCCTATGATAATGCTGTGACTTGAAAAGAACAAACTGTTATCCAAAGAAGGTTGGGAAAATTATCTTTCATTTTGAGCTGATCACTGTTCCTGTGTGACTTGGGTGAAATATTCACGCCTTTGCTCTCTTCACTCTAAGTACTATTGATTTCTTGTATAAATGCTGATATATTTAGGCTTGAGAAAATAGAATGTAGTTTGCTGCAGTAGAAATTGAGTAACAGAACTTGGATTATGCTACCTGCTTTTGATTCGGAAAAATTATTTAGAATTGGAGTAATTTTTGTAACTTAAGAATTTGGAATTCTGATAAATTGTAGAACAAAAGGAAGAGATTGTATGTTGCCATTGAAGCAAATATAGTTACTTGGGAAAATAAACTGTATTGAGCTTTACAATTGCATTTTAATAAAAAAAAATATACAAATGGTAGTACAAGCCATCATATTTTATATCTGTTGCTAGGAAGTAAGGTGTTTACTGTCTTCCATGATTCATATCTATCTATACTCCCAATATAATATATTAAAAAATAGATATGCAGAAATAAACATTAAGCTTACATTGTTGCTGCAAATATTTTAAAAAATCAGAAGATGTAGTTATGCAAATCTGTCTTGTGATGCATCCTTATTTATTTGAATTAAGGGAAGCAGAAAGTGACTCTGTGGTTTCTTACCCAACCTTGTTGCAAAGGTTGTAGAGACTGTGGTGGCACGTCAGTTCCCGCAGTACCTGGATGAAACGAGTTATCTCGACCCCCTCCAATCAGGCTTCAGACCCGGGCACAGCACAGAGACAGCATTGGTCGCGTTGATGGATGATCTCTGGAGGGCACGAGACAGAGGTTGTTCCTCTGTCCTGGTGCTGTTAGATCTGTCAGCGGCTTTTGATACTGTCGACCACAGTATCTTATTGCAGCGATTGGAGGGGCTGGGGATTGGAGGCACCGTCCTACGATGGTTCTCCTCCTTCCTCTCCGACCGTTCGCAATTTGTGTTGATAGGGGGACAGAGATCGACCCCAAGGCCCCTGCTTTATGGAGTGCCTTAGGGATTGGTACTCTCGCCCCTATTGTTCAACATTTATGTGAAGCCGCTAGGTGAGATCATCCGTGGCTTTGGGGTGGAATTCCATCAATACACTGATGATACTCAGCTATACATCTCCACCCCAGACCACCCCAACGAAGCCGTCAAAGTGATGACCCGATGTCTGGAGGCCGTGCGGGATTGGATGGGTCATAACAGGCTTCGTCTCAAACCGACCAAAACCGAGTGGCTGTGGTTTCCTGCTCCCAGATACAGTCAGCTTGTTCCCTCGCTAACCATAGGGAGAGAGGTACTGACCCCTGTGGAAAGAGCGCGCAATTTGGGTGTCCTCCTGGATGTATGGCTGTCTTTGGAAGAACATATTGCAGCCGTCGCCAGGGGGGCTTTTTATAAGATTCGTTTGATCTACCAGTTGCGGCCCTTTCTGGATCTGGACGCACTTCACACAGTCACTTCCGCCCTTGTTATCTCCCGCTTGGACTACTGCAACGCTCTCTACATGGGGCTCCCCTTGAAGAGTCTCCGGAGGTTACAGTTAGTCCAGAATGCAGCCGCACGGATGATTATGGGCGCCCCCAAGGACACCCACATAACACCACTTCTCCGCAGACTGCACTGGCTTCCTGTGGCCTTCCGGATTCGATTCAAGGTGGTACTATTAGTATTTAAAGTGTTCCATGGCTCGGGACCTGGCTACTTACGGGACCGCCTTCTGCCACAAACAACCTCCCGCCGCCCAGTACGTTCCCACAGGGTCGCCCTGCTTGGGATACCGCCACCTGATTGTTGTCGGCTGGCGACCCCAAGATTACGTGCTTTCTCTGTGGGAGCCCCCTCCCTTTGGAACTATCTCCCCCCGGAGATACGAGATACATCGGACATCCTAACCTTCCGGCGTGCAGTCAAGACCTTACTTTTTAAGCAAGCCGGCCTAGCCAATTAAAGGTTTTCTGAGATTTTTAAATTTTAGATTCAAATAAGACTTTTAATTCTATTTGATGGGACTCAGTCATTTACTTACTTACTTATTTTACTCATTTATCCTATTTTCATCTATCTATATTCAATTCTGAGTTAATTACTGTTACTGTTGACTGTATCTTTATATGTTTAGACTGTACACCGCCCCGAGTCCCTTTTGGGAGAGGGAGCGGTATAAAAATACGATAAATAAATAAATAAATAAATAAACCCCCAAAACTTTAACGTTAGACTCTCTAAATTAAACAAATAATTCCCTCAACACTGTCCAACTATTTACAAAGTCTGCACTACTATTATTATTAATCTTCTCGTCACTCCTTATCACCCATCTCCTCCCACTTGTGACTGTATGACTGTAACTTTGTTGCTTGTATCATTACGATTTTTATTGACTGTTTCCTAGTATGATTTGATTACTTATTGTACCCTATGACTATCATTAAGTGTTGTACCTTATGATTCTTGACTCTTGACGAAGAGTCTTTTATGTATACTGAGAGTATTTGCAGCAAGACAAATTCCTTGTGTGTACAATCACACTTGGCCAATAAAGAATTCTATTCTATTCTATTTAAAAAAACCAAATGGCATATTGGTCCAAATATATGTTTTCTGATACATGTACCAGAAAATGAAGCAAATCTGTAGTACATTTTTGTTTGAATATCTCTTTGATATACTTGTATATAGTGCCCTCTTCTGGATGAGATGTAAACTAATCTGTTTTGCATCATGGGTATTCTTCTGATCAGGCTGTTCCCCTCCATCCACCATTAAAAAACTTTACATAGAACTTTCATTCATATATTTGAATAAAAATATTGTATACAGATATGTACATTGATATAAAACCAATATTTTAAAAAAGCTAGAAGTGTCACTAAAGCTACAATGTAAGAATAGCTGGATATTTTATATGGCATTATTAAGTTACATTTTGCTATAAAATATAGCATGGTAACCAATATATGACCATCCTATTAAACAGTAATTGATAATCCCAAAGGTACAGAATTACAAAAGAATACTGTTAATAGTTATATTTAGAGATCATGCCCATCTCTAATAAGAAAATGAAGAACATCAAATATTCTAAATATTTCATAGTTGCTTGTCTTTCTATAAATACGACAAATTTATATTTTTTTAGAGCTATGGCCTTTCTGTTGGAATACCCAAAGGTAGCAAATTAGTTTAGCAGGAATTTCAGTATAGTTGAGTAAACGAAATGAAGATTTATATTTCATTTCTGTTTTTACCCCCTGGCCCTGGTATTTCTATGCAACAAGAAAGAACTGCTGTAAATCCATACAGTATAAGGAATTAGATGGCCTAGTGGTCTAAGATAGATTCATATATTCATGGATCTCTGCAAGGGATGGAAGGCAAATGATAATACAAGATATTATAAATGACATTCTGAATTCATAACATCACAAATATGAAAATTATGTAACTTACACATTCATATCAGAAATCTATTACAGACATTTACATTCCTATGAATGTCATTGGGGATTTATTGAACATGTTTTGTGAATGTCCATAACTTAAGATGCTTTACAAGTTTGTATTTATAAAGTATATTTTTGTACCATATATAAACTGCCTCTTTTAGTTTCATAGTTAGCCATAGTATTTAAATAACAAAAGTTTTATCTATTTTTTGCAAATTATTACATAAAACATAAGAATTCTTCCTAAATTGTCCAATACTCTTTTTTCTGATATTTACCAATTAATCAATTACCAATGGATATTTAAACTTAACCTTTCATAAAGAATAATGCAAACAAAAATATAATGCATAAGCAGAAGAATATCATATAAAATGTATGAAACAACTTCCATGAAGTGACGGTGGATACTTTCATATTTATTATTCTATTTAGCTACTCTAAATTTAAAAGGAAAACAAAACTTATAAAAATTTTAATCAGAAGAAATGTGGCTCAGATGTAAGCTATCTTCTCTCCCTTAATATTTGACATTGAAATCTGGATTGCCTAATGTTATGAAAAGTATTTAATTTTGATATCAAGCCTCAAATGACATGAGTTATAAGCACCACTTAAAAACAGCAGCAGTTAATTTTTATCTATAGCACATTAGTTTTAAATTATTTTAACAAAGGTAGAAGAGCTTTGAGTTTTACTGAAATCTCTGACAATAAATACTATCAAAATTTACTTTGGAAAGTTAAAACACCGTTGATGATAATCTCCAGTTTTACTGCATTATCAAGAGGCCAGAGAAAACAACTATATAAGTAGATAGAAAGTAAATTTTCATTTCATATATGCACAAAATTTAAATCTATTTCCCTACTTTTTTTTGTATTAGTGGATGTGAAATCAGAAATTCCTCTTGGATTAGAACAAGTCAGACCCTTAGATTTGAGAACCGATATCAGGATGATGGCACCCATGATGGATCCCTTGATGCAGGAAAAGCAGTTACAACAGGAATTAATCCTGATTCAACATCAGCAGCAGATTCAGAAACAGCTTTTGATAGCAGAATTTCAGAAACAGCATGAAAACCTGACAAGACAGCACCAAGCACAGATCCAAGAGCACATGAAGGTAGCAGATTTTTTTTCTCTTCATAGTATATCAGGATGGGGAAGGGGTTGGTTACTGTAGAAATTGAGTGACTGAATTATTTTTCTTGTACATCAACATGGTATGTGATGAAAGTTTATATTAGTTCCTCACTCTGCCATATCTATTTGCCTCTCACTTGAATGCAGATATACATGTAAAAATAGTTATTTGTAATTACAGCAAAATAAGTTATTGGAAGACAAAATAAAGTCAGCAAATTTGAGAGCACCTTTGAAAGATACTGATCTGCTTAAAAATACTATATACTGCTATGTGTCTCTTTAAAAACTTATTAATGGAATCAAATGGCCAGTTAAAATATAAAGACTGGTTCTTTGAACAACACTTTCCAAATTTCAGCACAATTTTTAAAGAGCTTAGATTTTGAATTAAATTTTAAAATCATATTTTTCTAAATATCAGAATTATTTAGTATTTATTCAGCTACCAGATTGCCTTTATCTGTATGCTTTTAAAAATATATTTGAAAATGTTTATTATATTTGGAATAAATGACCATTAAATAATCAGTGATCATTAAAATGAACATAACAAATGTAACTTTTTGGTGCTAAATCATTTAATATGTGTTCAGTTTATGCCTTCTAAGGAACTTGATATGTCTTATTTATTTTTAATTCCATGCTTCTGTTTGTTTTTCATAATATGCATATGCACCAAAGACAAATTCCTTGTGTGTCCAATCACACTTGGCCAATAAAGAATTCTATTCCATTCTATTAATCTATCAGATTAAGTTTGCATATGAAAAATATCCTTTGCTTATAACCTAATGAACAAATTGAATGTTGGCAATGTAGTAAATGAGAAAAAACAGCACAAAAAGATTTCTCATGTTAAAGGTCTTGTTTGAAAAGCAATCCACCAGAAAAGTCATATCATAGATGTACAATAAGTATTTTTAAGAGAGATTCAATTTTTAAGAGAGATTCAGTCATAAACTGGAAATCCCTTAATAAATTTTTTTCGCTGTCAGCTGTCTGAATTTATTTTTAGTTAAAACTGATACCCTTTATATAAAAATAGCATTAAAATCTGTTAAACAACTAACCATAAACAAGAATACTACTTAGTCATAATTTTTCTTGAAATAAGTGAAATGAGTTAGATGTTATTAGGGAATTATCTAGATGACCACTAGATGGTACCAAACAAATTCAGAACAGAAGAATTCTTTGCTGCCATTAGTAGTAATCCATATTGTTTTAGTTCAGATGGAATTAAATCTTAATTGTTGATAACTTAGTTTTTTTACTTTCAGGGGAATTATTTTATGTGGAATAGAACATTTATTTAATTTATAAATAATTTTATAAATAGTTTGATTTACATTTGTAAAGTTCACACTTTCCAATTAATTGGAACACAGTTATTTGGTTTTTGCATTTCATGACTTTTGTAATTCAGTTTTTGATCCAAATAAAAACACATAAACACATAAATTTCATATAGAAATAGATTAGATACATTTTTTGCAAAAAGGAAATCAGAAATTAGAATAGCGTGTTCAAAAACCTTGCACTTATTTCATGTGATCTTTTAATGAAAATATTTACAAATCAATACCAAAATGGAGTAGAATAGAATTGTATTTTCTAACATTTTAAATATTATAGCACAGATTTCTCAAATGTATAGATCAGCTTTCAGAATTGTAGCTGTAGCTATTCTAGCTAGCAAATTCTAAGAGCTACTTTTTTATGTTCACACTGTTTGTGAAGCCCTTATTATAGCCAATGCTACCATAAAAACTGCACTTTCTCATGACTTTGTCTTTTTTACAAGTTGCAAAAGGAACTCTTAGCCATTAAGTATCAACAGGAACTTCTTGAAAAAGAACAGAAACTTGAACAACAGAGGCAAGAACAGGAATTGGAAAGACATCGCAGGGAGCAATGTCCACCAATCAAAAGCAGAGAAAGAAGCCGAGAAAGTAAGATCTATTCAATCAGGCTAGAAGAGGATATCTAAGTTTTGTACATCTCTCCCACTAATCTTCATTATCCCTCTTTATAAAAATATGGCCTGACAAACAGATTGAATATATAATTCCCTAAAAATATAGAATAATCCTATTCTATATTTTAAGTTTTTTTATTGTATTTCCATTATAATGTAGACATAAATATGGACGTATATTCTGCATAGATTAGAGAGGACATGAAGTATTTCTTCTATTATTTCAGTTCCAAAATTTAGCTCTTTTGGCTTTTAATAACATAGGTCTGTGTTTCTGTGTTTTAAGGCAAATAAAGTCGAGAAGAAAAACATTACTAGAATGTGATATTCACTAGGGGGAGATAGATGCATGTAAATCTGCTCACAAAGAGAATGGAAGTAAAGGCCAAATATTTCAGTATTTCAAAATGCTACTTATAGGAGGAAACAAATTATAATATCAGATGCCTTTATTTTCTCTCTGGAATTTCTCACTGATAATGTATTGTGTGCCAATATTGAGAAAAATTGATAATGTTATTGTATTATTTCTATATGCTTTCATTTTAGAGGAGAATTGTATAAATTTAGCAGTAGCATAATATTAAGTGTTAGATTTTGAAAGAAGATGCATCCTCCGTGTTACTTCACTTATAACAATAAAACATATATTTCAGAGTATGCCCTCTTTGTTTATACTAAGCTTATAATAACATATACTTCATACTTTCATTTGTTGTGACTATAGCAGTATTGGTTAATTAAAGCATGCTTATTACTCTTTAATATAAAGAATTAGATCTTGAAAGTAATGATACATGAAACCATTATTTGATCTCTATTAGGAATTTGGTTCATAATCAGTACATTATATATAGTATTTCCACAAAAGATATCAGTTATGAACATTGCACAGTACATCAGTTGCAAACTAAAAACTGATTAAAATCATACGTCTATAGACATTACAGAAAAACTATGTGAAAACATAGTATGGAATTTATTCTACAGAATTTAAAACAAGGGTGGGAAATATTTTTCGTTTAGAAATCATGTTTTTTAAAATATTTTTTTAGTTCTCAGGATGCTTCCAGTGATGATATTTAGGGGGGGGACTAAAATTTACATATATTTTACATAGTGGGAATTGAGTGTGGAAATAGATCCAGTTTGCCTCACATACGGAAATAGGTGGTGATGAGGCCAAATATTGTCTTCTAGCAATAGGTTGCCTCCTCTGGTTTAAATAATGTTCAAGAAATCAGTTTTGGTTAAAAAGAAAAAGCCATTAGCAGTATAAAACAATTCCAGTTGAATATGCTTCCTTTAATACTAGAAAACATCTGCATTCACCACTCTTCCGATCACAAAACCAAGTGTGAATCCATATCTGATGTTGCTTATTTGTTAGATTGATATGTCTTCTTCAGGGCCATTCAAAATGAATACATTGTACTTTTCCTATCAGTTTTCCTAACAACAGCTGTGTAAGTGATGACTACAATTGATCTAAGATTAGCCTTTGAGGTACCATGGTTGAAATTAGATTTGAAATTGGAATTCCTTATTGTTAGTCCAATTCCATTAACTATTACACCACACTGGTTTTATTTCCCTTTATTGTATTACTTGGTTTCAATGAAGCTAAAAGATATGCTATACAATTTTAATCGACTGTTTTTCTTTTCATTATTTTATTTAGTTCTGCCATAGTAATGCTCATATTAATTGTTCACAATTGTTCATATTAAATTTTTATTAGATACTTATTTGGCTCACAATCAAAGCTAGAAAGCTTCAATGAAATGCATGGGCATATATGAATGGAATGATTAAAAAATGCTGTATGTTTTAGGAGCGGTGGCCAGTACTGAAGTGAAGCAGAAACTTCAAGAGTTCTTGCTGAGTAAATCAACGGCAAAAGACTCACTATCTAATGGAAAGAATCATTCCACTAGCCGGCGCCACAAGCTCTGGCACATGTATGTTTATCTTTTTGCATCTTAAGCCATCTTCTTGGTATCAAATAATAGGACTATTATTCATCAGGGATAAAGTTAATTTAACCATATGCTATTAAATATAGAAGAGAGAAGAGGTACTACATCTTCTTTACTTTTCCCTTTTGAATTTTCAGATATGTCCTATGAATACAGTATTTTTGATATGTCAACTACCAGTCCCATTGGTTTCCTTTAATTCTCTTTTGAATTAAAATAGATTAATTATATTCTACAAATACAATGGCATTTTTTGTCTAAATGAAAATTTTGTGTTTTTTAGGAAAACTTTCATGATTATGTTGATGGTGATGGTAGTAGTCAATGTACTGGGTCTGTATTATAGCATGCATTATCATAATTGTCTGTTTACAGAAGGAGTAATATATGAGACAAGGGCCAATCTCAAAATACCCGTTTATCATGTTTCCCTGAAAATAAGACAGTCTTATATTTATTTTTGGTCCAAAAAGATAGGGCTTATTTTCAGGGGACTCTCTTTTTTTTCATCACAAGGCCTATCCCCACCCATGCAAACATAGGAAGCAGTGAGTGCACGGGGTGATAGTGTCTAGCAGCAGTTGCAACCCGCTGGCCTATTTAGCCAGGGCACTCTGTGAGGTGACTCAGGTTTCACTCGATGTGGGAGGAAGGCTTTGGAAACTTTCTTGTCATCTACATTCATCATCAATATTGTAATCCATCTCTTTATTTTTTTAAAAAAATATTTGTAGTTACCATGATTAGCCTCCTTGAATGCCAGTGGGAAGGTGTGTATGAATTCTGTGCATAGCTGTGGAAATATAGGCACTAGCACCCTCAAAGCTCACAAAGCTTCCTCGCTCAGGTTGCACTACTGCTTTACGGGTGCGTTCAACTTCATGGCTCAGCTAAACTCTTCAGCTGCTGTGGACTGCAGTTCCCATCACCTTCAGGAAGCCTGGGTGACGGAAACCATAGGCCAGGTTCCTCGCAGCTGAAGCAATCCAACTTCCAATGGAGTGGGCAGGCTCTTAACTAGGACTTATTTTTGGTGTAGGGCTTATATTAAGTGCACACTAAAAAATTCTTGGACTTATTTTCTGGATGGATCTTCAGGGAAACACAAAGCAAAAGGCTGCTACTCCCTTTAGAAAGTCTTATTCCTTTTGATAAAATTTAAAAGGTTTATAGATGTCTTCCACTTTTGATGCACTCTTTGATTTGAAAAAGACAAAACAATAAAATTATAATCAGAAAAAATGGATAATAGGCAATAGTATGAAATCAAATAAGAAAGTTAATAGTAATTTAATAATATAATTATGGTCATGTTTGCTTTAAAATGTTAAAGACCTGATCACCCAAATATGTATTTAAAAAAATAAAAAATTAAAAATTAAATAAAATTAAAATTAGGTAGCAGGAACTTGCTTTTTTCAGAGGACAAATCTCCAGACTTATATCTCCTGAACTGTTGGGAGAGTGTTAGGTGTCTGGACATTTTGAGGATATGATGCAGCAAAATCATTTCTAATTTGTAGATTCATAAGTAATACTAATCAATGATAACTACTTTTTCATAGGGCTGCCCACCATACCTCACTGGATCAAGCTTCTCCTCCTCTTTGTGGTACATCTCCTTCATATAAATACACATTGCCAGGAGCACAAGATGCCAAGGATGACTTTCCACTCCGTAAAACTGGTGAGCATATTAAAAATGATTTTAAATGACAATTTTATTCTGTAACCAAATGAAACTTGATCTAATCATAATATGTAATACTTTGAGGTTAGCTAATACATAATTATATATGCTAAATGGGAATCTTGTTTTCATTTCACAACAGTTGCTGATTATGATTACATGGGTGAAGGATATGCTGGTGCTGGTGGTGGAGGAGGTTGATAGTGATGATATTTTATCCTAACTTTTTAAATAGATGGTTTGGTCAGGTCCAGGCTGCAAAAAAGCCAAATACTCCCATCTTCCTCCTATTTTTCCCACAAAAAATAATCTTATGAGGTGGGCTGAGAAAGCATGAATGGCACAAAGTTATCCAGTTGGCTTTCATGCCTAAGAGATCTAGAATTCATGTCCATTATTACCCCTCACTCTGTATGATTCTTTTGAAAATACTATAGCCCAGGAGTATCAAAATTGATTTCATTGAGGGCTGCATCAGGATTGTGGTTGACATCAGAGGCCAGGGTGTGCATAGCCAGCTCAACGTCATTCATGTTGGGAGTATCTGTGTTGGCCAAGGCAGGACTTCCTTCAGACCCGCCCTCATTCTCATGATAATATCCCTTCCTTCCTTCCTTCCTTCCTTCCTTCCTTCCTTCCTTCCTTCCTTCCTTCCTTCCTTCCTTCCTTCCTTCCTTCTTCCTGCCTGCCTGCCTGCCTGCCTGCCTGCCTTTTCTTCTGTATCCTTCCCCCTTCATTCCATGTTTTTCTTCCTTCTTCTTTCCTTATTTTTCCTTCCATGCTCTCTTCCCATCTTCTCTTTTTTTTCCCTCTCTTTGTCTTTCCTCTTTCCCTTTCTCCTTTCCGGTCCCTTCTTGCATGCTCAAATGCAAAAGGGAAACATTTCTTCTTTTGTTTTATTTTTAGTGTGTTTTGCTAGCCCTCTGCCAGCGAAATCAGAGCTCCCCTGAGCTCCGTTTTTATTGGCAGAGAGCTTCAGGAGGCCATTGCAGCCAAAAATGGGGCCTGTGTGTGGCCCTCCTGACCTCCATTTTCTCTGACAGAGGCACTGCAGGCTGGTCCTTTGCTGTTCCCAGGGCGGCCTCATGAGCCAAATCTAAGCACCGCATGGGCCAGATCAGGCCCATGGGCCTTGAATTTGACACACTTGCTATAGCCACTAATCTATTGAAAAATGTATTACAGTTGAAAAATCTTGGTGCTTATGATTTGGAGGGATTTTGCAATAAAGTATATGAATGAATCTGAATAATTCAATGTGTTACATTAAAAATCTACTAAATTTTAAATTAATAGTTTAAGGCATAGATTGAACAATTTGGTTTCAGAAAAAAACTATCTTGTAATCTGCAACTCTTACACTGCAAAAATATATGGACTACACAACTTGGTCAGGGCAAAGCAATAGACGCAATCTACATAGACTTCTGTAAAGCCTTTGATTCAATGGTACATGACAAACTACTACTAAAACTAAAATCTTATGGTATCTCTGGACACCTGCATAACTGAATAGAAGCATTCCTGTCAAACAGACAACAAATGGTCAAAATTGGAAGCGTCCTATCAAATTCTGTACCTGTCAACAGTGGTGTCCTGCATGGCAGTGTTCTAGGACCAACTCTCTTTATATTCTACATAAATGACCTCTTTGATCATATTAAGAGCAACTATGTTCTATTCACTGATTATGTAAAGCTATTCAATACCACAGACAATACTGCTACCCTTCAAAAAGACCTCAACTATGTATCAGAATGGTCAAACAAATGGCAACTTCAAATCCCAACAAATAAATGCTCTGTCTTACATATTGGCAACAAAAATCAGAAAATAAAATACAAGCTGAATAGTCAAGACCTTGTTGATGATCCAAACTCTGTCAAGGGCCTTGGAGTAGTCATCGCTAATGATCTAAGTGCTGGAGCCCACTGTAACTACCCAGCCAAAAAGGCATTAAGAGTTGTTAACCTAATCCTACGTAGCTTTTTCTCTGGTAATAACACACTACCAACTAGAGCATACAAAACATTTGCTAGACCAATACTTGAATACAGCTCTGAATACAGCTCAGTCTGGAACCCCCATTATGTATCTGATATTAACACAGTTGAGAAAGTCCAGAAAATTTCACAAGAAGAATTCTCCCCTCCTCTACTCATTGCAGAATACCTTATGCCATTAGACTTGAAATTCTAGACCTAGAAAACCTAGAACTGCGCCACCTCCAGTCCGATCTAAGTATAGTAATAAAATCATACATTGCAATGTAATGTAACCTGTCAATGTAATGTAATGTAACCTTCAGTTTCAATCATAACAACACAAGAGCAAACAATAGATACAAACTCAAGATTAATTGCATCAAACTTGATTGCAGGAAATACGACTTCAGCAATAGAGTGGTCAATATCTGGAATACTCTACCTGACTCTGTGGTTTCTTCCCCAAACCCCAAAAACTTTAACCTTAGACTGTCTACTATTGATCTCACCCCTTTCCTAAGAGGTCTGTAGGGGGCGTGCATAAGCGCACCAACATGCCTATCGTCCCTGTCCTATTGTTTCTTTATATTTTTCTTATATGCAACCATTTCACATGTTCATAACTATGTTTATACTTATACCTAAGCGATTGACAAATCAAATAAATAAATAAAAATAAAAAATAAACTGTAGAAAGCATGAAGCCATGGTGATGGAATGATGGAAGAGATGCTTTGAACAGCACCTCTGTGCTATTAAATTAAAGCAATGTTTCAGCATAAACTTGAAAAAAAGTATGTTTTGATTTTCAGACATCAACGCATTAAAGCTATTCCTAAAATATGGGGATCTTTCTTCAAGCTGATGAGTAAGCCTGAAAAAATAAGTGGCTGCTTTAAAGAAAAGCAGAGAGGCACCATTCTTGTATAAGTGCAAGATCCAAAAAAATTAAAAATAATTTCTGAAAGAGGTATCATGTTCATGGATATTTCCATTTTCTAGAAGAAATATTTTTCTGTTTGATTTATAAACTCTTCAGTTAAAATTTTAATGTCCAACTAAATAGCTGTTTTGAAATTCTTTTTTGAACTCTCTTTTTAACAATACTTTACATATACAAAAATATAAAGAATTAAAAGGACTTCCTAATACCTTTTTATTATTTTTCTAATATGGTGATCTTTTAAAATGTTAGGAGTATATGTGTGTGTTTGCTTTCCCATTTTAAAAAAATCCTTTGAAAGGCATTATCAATATTTAAGAGGTATAACACTGTTGATTGGTAAAGTTAAACATTTTCAAACTTTTTAGCAGTATTGTTCTGTATTGCAGCTGTTAATACTCTTACATCTCCATGGGGGTTTCAAAATATTCTTTAATTCAATTCTCATTGTCTATATATGAGCTACAGCATAATTAAAAACAGATGTTTTCTATACATTATTCCAAATATTTGGGCACACTGCACGTCAGCTGCAGAGAGAATACACAACTATGAGATTCTTTTTAAAAACCCAGGGGTGAGAGAAAAGAAGAATGAACTCATTTCATTTTGGCTACTTCTGTAATCAATGCAGTTGTGTGCAGAATGTTAGCATAGTAACTACTTTTTAAAGAAAATAATATTTTTCCATCACAAGTTTATCATTTGGTTGCCATTCTACATAGATTTTGTTTAAGTAATAGACTAATACTAATTTGGCAGGGGACTAATTTCAGCCCGCAGCAACATATTCACATTCAGCTTCTAATAAGTACTTGACAGTTTTAGAGGAAAAACAACCGGAACTGGGATGACACAAGTGAAATGACCCTAAACTGATCAGGGTGGCTACAGGGCATCCCTTAGGCAAAGGGGACATTCTGGAGCCTACTGCATCCTCATGGGACCATTCCTGACAAAGCTGTCCCATGAAACATTCAAAGAGTAAGGAGGAAAGAGAGAAGCAGGTTCTTTTTTGGCAAATGTTTGACCTTTGTCACAAGAGTGGATTTTTCTTCCTTATCCTTTTCTTTGAGCTATGAATGGTGAGTGTCACTTGTTTCTGATTCAGCCAATAGATGAAAAGTATAGGCTTTTCATCTAATTTTGAAGAAATTGCTTCATCAGCATTAGGTTTGTTTTGTCTAAGAAAACAAGGAATCTCTGTTCTTACCTCTAACTATGCATTTCAAATTACATGATTACAAATTCAAAGCAGAATGTATTAGTTGAAATATCTATTATTTAAAAAGTTTGGCTATTGATTCTCTTATTTGCTCTGTACGATTGACAATTGTAACCAAGAAGGCAAAATTGATGGTTTGCAAATGTTGCCTACATGTGAACTGTCTGTATGGTAGAAAAAGAAGTTCTGTTATATAACTGAATTGAAAGATAGGGAATCAACTTGGGGAAATACGTTATCTCCAGACTACTTCTAAATAAACTGAAGCTTAGATGGAGTAAATAGATTCTGTGAATGCAAGAAAACTCAGTAAGTATCAGATGACTCCATCTTTGAAGTTAATGAGCGTAAACAGTAGTGAGATTGCAAATAAATTAAGGTGTAGAGGAAGAAATGATTCACTGGACAAAATAGGCTGATGAAATTCAAATTGTCCCCAAGTATGACATCAGATTTTAAAAAAAATATTTTATCAAAATTTCAATATTGCATCAAAACTACCCTTCAGGTATAGAAGAGTAGTTTTAGAATAGAATAGTATGTGAGTTCTGCTACTTTATCATTTATAAAAGTTCACTTACTGAACTTTTATAAATTTAATTATTAATTATTAAATTTAATTGATTATAACTTTTTATAAGAATATTTTTTTATTTTATAAATAAGTAATACAAATAGCAACTGTCTCCAGTTTGGAATTCTCCAGTAATGCTGCCAGACGGTTTTATGAGTTGTCTATAATGGAGCGATTCAAGTAGACCACACAATGGAGCCCAAACTGCAATCTAAAATTGATATTAAACTGATAGGTATATTGAAAGTGATAGTGATATTAAAAGACTTTTCTTTTTTCAAATAGCTTGTGAAATATTTCAGAATTGAGAATCAAATGCATACATTTCCATTCTGCATGAAGAAGGCAAAGTCTTTCTGCAATTGCAACTATCTTAGTTCAATGCTTTTACAATACTTAGTTGTTTTATAACAAGCAATCTCCTCATTTATTGATCATATCACTATGAAAAAAAATCCTCAAAATATTAGGCTCCAATAATTGTGAAGTTGCTTGATATTTAAACATTTTCTTCCCTTTTCAGGAAGCCACAGTCTGACAGTCTGGTAAAGTAATGGGATACTGTAGATCTATAGTAACAGAAATGGGTAAGGAGGGAATCTTGTAGAGCCTCACACTAATAAAGCAGAACCCCTTTGCTACTGTAAGAAATTGTACATGGAATGGCATTTCTGGTCTATACAGCACAAACTCTCATCTTAGATGAGATCACAAAGCTGTCTCTCTTAGTTATGGCTATATATCAAAACTTCTAAAGCAGACTCTGTCGGTTATTGATAAAAGATATCTTCCAAGCTATAGAAAAGTTTATATTAAATATGTGCTCAGACTCAGTATGTTGAAGCTCTTTTTGAATAATGGCACTAGTTTTATAGTCTTTCTTGATTTTCTCATGGGAAAGTAATATAAATGAGAGTGATTCCTCCCAGTTGGCTTTCAGTGTTAGCAATGCAAATCATGCTGAAATTGTACATAATTCTCTTCCAAAGGAAAGGAAATAGCTTTTCAATAGTTTTCCTCAGTGTCCTATTGACTTATAGTGGTATACAATTAAGTCTGTAAAATTACTCTACCAGATGGAAGTTTATGCTATGCATGAAGCTAATTAAGTCAAACCTATTTAATAATTCAGATTAAAAATCCAAATCATAAAGTAATTTTATCTTAATTAAATTCTATAGGGAGGCAAAAATAGATTAACATTGTCATTTTTGTCTTAAAATTTATAGATGTTCATTTGTTCCAAGCAATTCAAATTATCATACATGGTTCTTCCTATGTTATCCCTGTAACAATGCTAATGATTTACTTAATGTCACCAGGATCCTTCATAATTGAAGAGGAATTTAAATCTTGATTTCTTAAAATAATTCTGCAAATAACACATTATTTTGATAAGAAACAGACAATTTATTTATTCATTTATTTGTAGATATTTCTCCCTAATCTTTTTTTTAATATACATCAAATCAATACATGAACAATGTGGCATCTGAGTATCATTCAATTTGTTACAAATAGAAATAATAATGTTAATAATATTTGTTACATTAGTCAATCTTATGTAATCCTTGTATTAATATACATATTTGTTTTAAAGTAGTTATTCAACGTTTCAATGTTCCATTTTAATGCCAATCACAATATTATTAGAGCATGTATAGTAATGATATCTTTCAACTTCTAATCTTTCCATCTAATTATTGCTTTTTTTCTATTATATAAAAATGTATATGCCAATATTCCCTCTTTTTATTTCTACCTCTATTCTAGCTTATAGTCAAGCCACCATTACTAATCCTAGTGTTAATGCACATGTTTATATTGAGATATAATCCTTCATTATTTAGTTATTCAATGTTTCAATGTGCCATTCTAGTGCCAGTCAAACATACATATTGTAATAATACCATCTTTTAGCCTCTAATCTTTCCATCTAGCTATTGTTTTATATACAAGTATGTTTTCTTTCTTTTTTCTTTTTTGGTATATATTTTATTTGTGGCTTTCCTTTAACAACCAACATTTTTTGTGAACAGTGTAATGACTGGGTTAATATATTTTGCACACAATGCTAACAGTAATAATACAATTACATATACAGAGTTTTTATCTTTCAACTTCTAACCTTGATATGCTCATTATAATTATGATATAATCTTTTATGTATCAATATATATTATACTATTTCCCAATTTGTACTTATTTCTTTATTTTCTTGTTTGTTGGGGTTTTTCTATATTCACCTCGTTATCTTTAAACAATACTGTTCTTTCTTTATGATTTTTTATCATTTTCTCCAAAAATATATCTAAACATCAATAACATTTCTTCATACAATATACTTATTAACCCGTGTTGAGTCACTAATGTTTTAATATTATAAATATCACTCAGTGTTCCACCACATTTTCAATATCTCAATTTTCTGTAAGCACTAATATAACCAACTGTTAATAAGATCAGTCCCCAAAATTATATCTCTAAATCCCCTGAATTTATAATCCTTGAAAACTATATATTCCAGTATATTTTTGCACCCTTTTAATTATAGTACATTTAAATATACCTAATCATAATCTTCCACCCCCTAATCTCATAATATTTATGGTTATAATAAATTTTATTATATATATATATATGTTTGTGTGTGTGTGTGTGTGTGTGCTACTATGTTCCCAATTTAAACTTTCCACTTATTTCTATTGGTTTTTAATATAATTACTGTAATGCAAAATATTATGTCACTATCAATCATCTCTGAGCATTTTTAGAATTTCATCATTTATTGATTTTTTAGTGATCCTTTTATATTTCTCTCTTGGAATCCTAATATGTCTTTCCAGCATTTTTACACAAACTGATTGTTCCCTCTAACTTACCTTTCATCCCCTTCTGCATCTTTTGAATATCCATCCATAACCCTTTCATTATTTTTAGAATGTCTTCCTTTTTTTCTCTATTCTATTGTAAGCTTTTGAGGGATTATCTATTTGATTTTTAGTATTTATTGTTACTATTTTTTCACTGTTTTTATCTGCTTGTAATTTATTTTTATCTCCTTGCAATTTATTTTGCTTTGTCTCCTCCACCACTCCTAATTTCTATCTGCTGTGTATTATATTCATCTTTTCCCACAATTTGTTGAGGGCCTTCTACTTTCAGATCTTTATATATTTATTTATTTATTTATTTATTTATTTATTTATTTATTTATTTATTTATTTATTTATTTATTTATTTATTTTTGGATTTTTATACCGCCCCTCTCCCAAAAGCGGGACTCAGGGTACAGCCAGATCAAACAGAACAAGCTATAGGAATTATAGAGTTAAAAACAATTTGTGGCTGAAAGATAAAAATTGTATCAAAAACATATAAAACAGATAAAAATTAAAATACCAATTTAAAACCCCCACAATTGTTACTGGGCCAGGCCAGCCTGTTGGAAAAAGTGGGTCTTTACTGTGCGCCGGAAGGTCTGAATGTTGGTGATGGTCCATATCTCCAGGGGTAAGTCATTCCAAAGGGAAGGAGCTCCCGCAGAGAAGGCCCGCACCCTCGGGGCCGCCAGCCAGCATCGTCCAGCCGATGGAACCCTGAGGAGGCCAACCCTGTGGGAGCGAGATATAATGGGATATATATATATAGCTTTCTGTCTGGATGGTCTCTAGTGATGAGCCGAAAGACAGAAAAGGACAGCAGTATGCTTCCTCCCTTGACTGGGGTTTACCAGGGTGTTGTAACACAAGTATATATACTCATTCCCCTGTATCGCTGATCTGGATGAGAACCTGTGGCCTAATGGCAATTACAACTGCCTCACATGTAATACTTCCCAGGTTCGAATCCCAGTAAGGGTATGCTAGCTGATGAGAGCTAAGTAGCTCGAAATAGATCTATACTAGTCTCCCTTGTTTAATTATTTATCAGCTCAAAAACCTAACACACACACACACACACACACATATTATATAATTATATAATATAAGGGGAATTTAAATATTCCCATCAACTTCTTATAATTCTTTGTTGCCATTTCTAACATTTCTTCATAAAACTTTATTGTCTCCTGCTAGGTCATATTGTACCAAGTTAACATACTCTAATATTCCAATATGCCAATATCTAAAAACTAAAAAAAAAACAATTATTAATAAAATTTAGTCAATCCCAAAATTATTCCTCCAAGTCCTCTAAATTTCTAGTCCTTAAATGCTATAATTTTGTGCTTTTCAGTCTTTATATTTATTTCCAGTTTACACTTCCCAATTGTCCAGATTTTAAAGTCTTATTTATCTTTTCTTTCTATAGCTTTTCTTCTTTTGCTTCGTAGGATAATCTGCCACATGATGTTAATAATCCAAATCCAATTTAACCCACTAGGTTTCTTCAGATCTTTCAAATCCATTTTTCAGTGCCCTGTTCAAATAAATTTTTAGTGTTTAGATTAGGATCTTCGAAAAACTCAGTAAATATTTCCCAGCACCCAAATCGCTGACTAAGATAAAGCCAAGGTCAAGTAGTCCTCCAGGTATTATTTACTTTCTCTCTTTTCAACACTTTCCTTTCACATGTTGCAGTAATCTTCTTCCTCAGTAGATGGCTCCCTCGCTCCCAATTCCAGTATTCAACAGAGTAAGTAAAGTCAAAAACAGCTGATTTTCAGGGGGGTTAAAAATAGAATTTAGAAAAGCAATTTCTCCTAATAATCACTTTTCATAATGTTATTCAGCTTTTCCAGCTTTCTATATTTTAACTCATCCTTTAGATTTTTCTTTTACTTCTAAGTCTTTAATCTTTAATCTTCCTCTTTAGTTTTTTGGTGTTTGATCTTTAAGTTTTTTGGGTTAAATCTTTAAGTTGAAAGTTAACTCTCCTGGTTTCACTGTCCACACACTACTACAGCACAAGATCTTAGTGTCCTGGTTGTCCCAGCTTGTGACAGACCAAAATGGCCGTCATCCCTGCTGCCATTCGGAAGAGCTTTCTTCAGATCAGCAAGGAAATTGCGGTTTTCTCATGGTCGACAAAGCGCCTCTCCTTTTTTCACCACCCCTTAGAGTAGCTAACCCCATAGGGTCTCCCAGCAAGCAATTGTCAGCTGCATTTCATAGAACCTGGTGGAACTCCACTATTTTCCAGCCGTTCTCGCCACGAGGTCAACCAGAAGTCCTGAAAAATATGTATTCTTATTTCTACCTCTATTCTAGCTTTTAATCAGGCCAAACATTATATTAAAAATATTTCCTTTCTATCCATCATCTCTTGTCCGATTTAATATTTCAATTCTTATTTGTTTTTTAGCTTGCCTCCCATACTCCTCTCTTGAATCTTTGTCTCTATCTATGTCTGTGTCTTTACTATTCAATCTAAATATTTCTCCCATTTCTATCCCCCCCATGCTGCCAGACCTCCAGAGTGTCTATTGAAGCCCCTGTCTTCCTTTCAAAAGTATCTTCTTACTTATCCAAATCCATTTTTAAATCTCTTAAAGTACTTTCGCCTTGATTTGTTTCATCAGTCATCATTATTTTTATTGTCTTCTTCTCATCTTTTTTTTTAATTTGCTGATTTGTCTGTTCTATCTTTTCCTCCATTCTTTCTGTTGTTTCCTCTCTTTCCTGGACTTTTGGATCTTCATTCATATAAGTTGTAAAGTATTTTCTATTTTCTCATTTATGCCATGCAATAAGTTCCTTCATCTCCCTGTGATTCTTTGTCATGGTGTCTTTAATGCTTTGGAACATCAACACCTTTTGAAATTTCACTCACTTCTCCCTGATGGAGCATCTTGTCTTATTTTAGTAAGTCCCACTCTTGCTCAATAGTCCAAAAACAATATATTCAATCCTAATGTTGCTCCTCAGAAAGTACAATAATCATAGTTCTTTATATCTCAGGATTATTCAATAAGTTCCATTTAGATAGTCCAGGAAGCTTTCCAAAAGTCAAAAGTTACTTTACTTAAGAGTCTTCCTTGTTCTCACAATTGAGTCTCCTGTAATCATAAAATAGATAATCATAAAACAGTAGGTATCACCACAGTCATCCAAATGAATGTTGTTTATTTCTAATCTTTATCCCTAGTCTTTTCTCTATACATAAATTGGAAGTATAGATGCTCTAGAAGAGAAAATCACAATCATAGCAAATTTTGATGGACAAGCCTAGTGCAATAGAGTCCAAGGAAAGAAGGAACACAAGAGGACAAGACAAGTTTCAGCACATTCTGGAGCTCAATCATGTTAAGAGGAAGAACTTTAGAAGAGCCATTCTCTAGAACCTTCCTGGACGTATCTGTTAGATGAGGATAGCATAGGTTTAATCTGGTAAGATTCAGTCTATGTGATGTAAGCAAATAAAAAAATTGAACTTTAGTTGAATATTTTTAAAGGTTGCTCTTGGGTTAGGCCTGACAAATTCTGGCCTTCCTTAAAAATGGTAAGGGCACCTTTACCCGCTTGACTTACCTATTTATAATCCTTAGAAGCATACTCCTCAAAGTGAAAGGAAATTTCCATCAACAGAATAATACTCATGCTTTCTATATATTTTTTCAAGCCAAAGGTCAGGCTTATTCTTTAAAACAAATTCAGGAATGAATCCCCCAAAATAAGAAGAGTTGGATCAAATAAGTGGGCTGGACTAAAACAAGTTCATAATGACACTCTTTTAGAATTGCTTTTCACTTGTTAAAATACATGTTAGAGTATAGAGTTTAATGTTGCCATCACCGCCCCCAGGAATGGTGAAAGAGTAGAGTCTATGTTGCCTTTCTAAAAGGTAGGAGCATGAGATATCTCCAAACATTAGATGGCAAACTTTCCACAGGATTAGAATAGGGTTGGAAAATGCTTGCTTCTTCTCTTCCATATTTCTAGCTTTCTGAAGATGAGACTGTGGAACAACTCCTGAGTAGGCCACACTAGATGGGAAAATTCTGTTCAGACCAGATGGTACTGGAGAAAATGTGAAAATGTTTTATATGTGAAAAATAGCACTTGAATTTGACCTGGAAAAAGTACCCAACACAATGCCAACAAGAGTGAGGTAAACCAACTAAATGGCTCTAACCCATTAGCAGTTGGTTACTATATTCTGTACTGAAGATGACTTTGAATTTTCCAAGTCATCTTCCAAGACAGTCCCAATTTTCCTTAAGAAATCTACATATTTTAGATTTTTATGTTCTGAAGTCAAACTAGGTGGTGGTCCTATAACTACAGAGAATTCTAAAGAGGATGATTTATCTATTCCCATATTAGTTGAGATTCATAACTGGTTATGGTTGCTCTGCTAGTTTATGTCTGGTAAGGCTGAAATGGAGAAATGTGACTGTCCTGGTTTTGTTGAACTTTTGGGCATGGTAACTGGACTTCTTTCAGGGTTGAAAATGTGGGACATTGTTTTACAGTAGTTATCATTCTTTCTGAATAGTCAACAGCAAACAGTATGTATCTGGAAAAACAGCATGTTTCTGGGAAGAGATCATATGCTCAGATTTCCCATTATAAAGATGCCCTGCCATTCAACATTTACATGAAGCTGCTGGATTAGGCCGTTCATTGATACAGAGTGAGGTAACATCAGTATGCTGAAGATAGCCAGCTCCACACCTGTACTGACACCTTAATAGGCTGGAATAGTTGTGAATCCAAAGGCCTTATCAATCTGAATATGTTCCATCTGTAGGTTATGTGGAGAGTCAAGGAGATCATCTTGAGGAAAAGGTAGTGTTTGGAAGGGATTCAGGTAGGATCCTCCTGATTCACTGAGTTATTCTCCTGATTCACTGAGTGTAGAATGTATGGGTAGTAAATTATGCTAGATATATAGCAAAAGTAACACCCTACTAAATGAGCTGCAAAGGATACCAGTGTGTTTCTGGATCCAATTCAAGGTGCTGGTTATCATCTTTACAGCCCTACTTGGGCTTGGGGAATCATCTTTTCCCAAGAATCTCTATCCATCCAATTTGATCCAGAAGATTGAGCATGCTGCAGATCCTATCATCCAGAGAGTTGACTGGCTGGAACTAAAAGATGGACCTTCTCTATCATAGATCCTACTTTGTGGAATGTCCACCCATTGGAGATTAGAATGGTCCCAACCCTATTGGCCTTTAAAAAATTTTCTATGTACCTAGGCCTAGAATATGCTAGGACTCTATTTCTTGGATTTACTATTAATTGTTAATTAACTCACCTATTATATGTATTTATTTTTGTGATACTTTTATTATTTTTAATTGTTATATGATTTTAGATTGTAAGTCACCCATAGTCATTAGGTTGAGATGGATAGCTATAAAAATTGAATAATGCAATAAATAAGGTAAAAGGGAGAGGAGGTAAAGCACAATAAGTCTTGCAAAATTGATGTCAGCCTTTTGGGATAAAGTATATCAGGAAATAGAGTTCTTATAAGACTAGAACTATACTTTTTTGAGATAGGCTATAGTAATCAAATTTTGCAACTCCAATTGCATTTTACCTTCCTTCCTCTTATATCCCATTGAATACTTCTTGTTTCTCAAAACTTACGGAATGTTTTAGGTTCTTTTCTTATATAATAATTTTTATTTCCTTCAAGGTAATCCTGGTTCTCTACATGTAAAATTGTGCTCCTATATGGAGCTGATTCACAATCTTGACTTCTCTTGGACTCAAACTTCTTGAACAGTAGGTGGAGGCCGTGACAAAGACAACCTTCACACAATTATAGCTAGGGCAGCACTTTTATCCTTTCCTGAATTAGAATGCATTGTACATAATCATTTTATTTATTTATTTTTCTTTGAATTATATAGCTGTATATCTCACATATGTGACTCTGAGCAGATTATAATAAATAGATAAAAACAAACAAAACTTATAATACATAATGAAAACACATGAAAGCTGAATCTCATAAAATAACAGCCAACAATATCAGGAGATGGATTTACCACTTTTGGAGCTCCAGACCTAGGCACAAATCCATATTTTTAGTGTTTGTGAAAGGCCAGCAGGGTCAGGCCTAGCCTAATCTGGGAATGATGTGCCACATAAGAATGCCACTCTTGTTTTTGTTACGTTAACATTGGAGGTTTGCAACTTCCTTGAAGACCATTGAAGGAAGTTTACTCTTTTATAGCATGTAGTCATTTGGATAATTATGCATGCGTCTAAATTTACCCAATCTGCTCCAATAATTGCATTGTTTGCCGATTAGCTTTGGGGTAAATTCAGAGTTGGTTATCATTTTTAAAGTTCTCCATGGTTTGAGATCTCAATGGTCTTCAAGAGTACCTCCTCTGACTGCCTTCACTAAATCTGCCTGGCTCTTTGACCAAACAATAGGGGATAGTGAGACAGAATCTGTCCTTGGTGGAGGATGTAGTTGGAATGGGTGGGTTAAGTTTATGATTATAATGTTATGGTGTTTAAATTCTTTCGCTGATAATTATACAGTATATAGCTTAGAACCTGTAGGAATAAAATGTCACAGGTAGGTAGGTAGGTAGGTAGGTAGATAGATAGATAGATAGATAGATAGATAGATAGATAGATAGATAGATAGACAGACATTTTTAAAAAATGAATAGATATATTACGTTTATCCTGTTTTTTTCTGTTCAGATAACATAATAATTGCCATAATATATTCCTTAAGTACACTTTTTCACTTAAAAAATAATAAAACAACTTCAGTGCATTTGGGAAATGAGTAAAATAAAACAAACAAATAGTTTTGAACAATATTTTATATCAGAGTTTGAGTTTCCAGATTTTAAATTCCATTTTCCTTCAGCCCTATTTACATGGCAAATGTGAGAGATGAAGGAAATTTTTAATATTAAAAACACCATATGTCAACCACATTTGTTTTATATAAACATATAGAATTAATAAATCAAACTCTACTGCTTATGATTTAAAGAAATCCAATGTTTTGCAAAAGAACAAGCTAATCATGAGTTGTTTGCATTTTTCTGGTGGTTTATTCTTTTCAAATTGATATTTCAGAGGTTCAGCAGAAAACAATAACAAATCAGAAATAAGATGAATAAATACAAACTAAGTGAATTATCATTTATTGCAATAAGCCATATATGTAAGCAGATAACATAAACCATGGTTTCAAATAGTGGTTCAGACATTTATATGTGAACCTACTATTATTTAATAATTTATGTAACTTTGTTCAATGGCCATGTTGCTAAGCTGGAAGTTGTAGGCAAACATTGCAAACCTGAGAAGGCAGCAGATCCAAAAAGGAAGCTTGCAGGTTTGTAGTCTGTAATGATAGATTTTGTGATCTTATTCTCAGCTTCCGAACCCAATTTGAAAGTTCGCTCCAAGTTAAAACAAAAAGTAACAGAAAGAAGAAGCAGCCCTTTACTCAGAAGGAAAGATGGAACAATGGTCTGCTCATTGAAGAAAAGATTATTTGAGATGACAGGTAATGAACTAGAAATATCATGTCTAATTATTATTATACTGGATTTGCCATTTTTATCTACCTATTGAGTCCTTCCTAAAGACTTGAGATAAGCAGATGTTAGATTTGATAAGTTAAAGGTATTTCAGAATATAAATTGTTCCAAGTAAAGCTGCCTTTTGCAATTGACTGATGGTTATTTTGTCAATCCAATGGTGTTCATGTAGTGCTCCAGTTGTTTTGTTTTGGTAGTACATTGGTACTACCTTTCCTTCTTTTGCCACAGTCATTCTATTTCTATTTGAAAATCTTTGTATTTTATTATCTTCTCCAGTTTTTTCTCTTCTATTCTGCTATCTCCAGATATTACCACATTCACTATCCAAACTTTTTTGTCTTTCTTATTGACAGTTAAATCTGGGGTATTATGTGGCAGGTGCCTGACTGTGAATTCTAAAGTCCTGGAGCAATTTAGCTTCTTCATTTTCTTTGACTTTATTTATTTTATGGTAACAATAATTCTTATTATATTATATTATTTCTGCCACTGGTTTCTCTTAATGAAGATCATTATTTAGAATATATCTTTAAAATCAGAGTAAATCCTAAGAATTGTGCACTTTTGAAAAATGATTTAGAAAAAGTTATTCACAAAAGTTATTCATTTATAGCTTATGTAAAAATGAGCCACAGTAACTCCAGCTATATATATATATTTTAAAATGGCCAAACTTTTCCACAATTCCATGCAAGTCTTAAAGAAGGTTGTGCTATTAAAGTTACAGTTTATTTTTAAAATAGCATCTTTATTTTGTAGTTTGTATAGAAACCTGAAAAAGATCATAAAAGTTCCTTTAATAAATAGCAGACAGCTACCATGTTTGTGCTTGCATGATATCGAAACCATTTTCAATAATTTCAGACACCTTAGTAAATAGCTATTTTAAAGGAACCAAATGATATTGCGTGTCTATTGGTCATTAGCAACAAGATTATTTTTGAAGACAGTATTTATGAGGCATCTGTTACTTTTTATATAAAAAAGGGCATTTTATGTTTGCATGATGAATAGTATATATAAACATACCATTCTGTTTTGGTATATTACACACACACACACACACACACACACATATGTGTGTGTGTGGTTCTTATTCTTTTGATCATCTCATAAAATATATTCCTTTGTCTACATAAAGAACTTTAATAGGTGCTTTAATCTATTATTCAACAGTGATATATTGTTTTGCGTCACCATGTAATCTTAAAAAAGCAGGGCTTTTTTATAGCAAAACAAAGTACGATAAAATCATTAAGATACTATATTTAGGTTTTGAAGATTCCTGTTTTTCCCTTAGAATTCACTGACTGAACTGCAAATGAGGTATTGTTTTTTATTAGTTGCTCATATAAAGGCCAGTTCACAACTGAGTCCTCCAGGGGTTTATCCAAACAGCCAAGGAATGGCAGCAGGCCTCATGAATTGATGACATGTTATCTTGACCTTTGGGAGTCCAGTATCTCTATCATGCTGGTCTCTTACAGAGGGAGCAGAAAATGAAGCCAAAGGTACTTCCTTTTCCTTTACTCATTAGGAATTTTTTTTTTTTTAGTATTTTGCCTACCACTGAGAAACTTGCCCCTCTTGGAAGGAGGAAAATATTGCTCAAGTAATAAATTGTGGGTTTTTGTGTATTGGAAACATTATGAGGTAAAGAAAAATTATAACATGAATAAAAGACTACATTGTGTGGGCAACTTATTTTCTGTTGTAGCCGAAACTTTCTGATTACCAATCCTACTTAGATTTATTTCTTTTACCAACATTCCAGAATCATCAGTTGGTAGCAGTTCTCCAGGATCAGGCCCAAGTTCACCATGTAATGGTCCTACAAGAAATACAGAGAATGAAACATCAGTATTGCCTTTTAATTCCCCAGCTGAGGTAAGAAAATAATGCTTTTATGTATCTGGTATTTGGATTACTGCACTAACTTTAAGATACCAAAAACTACAAGGAGTCCAAATACAATGCTTACGTGGTTATGGGCACCAGGTGATTTATCATGTAACATCCGTCTGTTGAGAACTACACAAATTATAATTTTATTTCTGGATGCAATTCAGGGAGGTGATTGCCACCCTTAAAGTCCTTTGTAGCTCTTCCAGTGTAGTCTGCCTTTCTTTTTAAATTTGCAAAATAAGGTTCTCTCTGGGTTGCTACTTTAGCCAGTGTCATCTTCAGAGAACTCAAGTTTGGATGTTCTCAACCGGCTTCCCACTCCTCTTTGGAACAGCATTCCCTCCAATTTCAATGGCTACACTGCAACTGTATAGGTGGTCCTCAATTTATAACCACAATTATAATGTGGATGTGAGTCCCTCTTTGTAAAGTGTGGTTCCGGGGTTCAGATGGGCCTATTGATCACATACCTGGTTCCCTGCTATGTGGCATCGGCCCTGCCTGAGCTTCTCGAGGTCATAGCCGGTCTGGCGGTTGAGACCCCCAGGCTGATGGTCATGGGGGATTTCAACCTGCCTTCGACTGGCGGGACCTCAGGAATTGCTCAGGAGTTCTTGGCTTCCATGACAGCCTTGGGCCTGACCCAACTAATTAGTGATCCCACTCACACTGGGGGTCACATCTTGGCTTTGGTTTTTGTCTCTGGACAGTGGCAAGATGATCTAGGTATAGGGGACGTTGTTATTGAGCTCCTGTCCAGGTCTGATCATTTGCTCCTTAGACTGGACTTCCAGGCCGCACCCCCTCGTCGCAGGGAGGTGGAGCCGATACGATGGTTCCGCCCCAGGCGCCTGATGGACCCGGATAGGTTCCTGATGGAGCTTGGGCTGTTTCCCGGTGTTCGAACACATGATTTGGTTGAGGATCTGGTGGCCACCTGGATAGGGTGGCGGCCGGGGCCCTTGACTGAGTCGTGCCCTTGCGGCCTCTGACCCTATGCCGCTCTCGCTTGGCTCCATGATTTTCTGAGGAGCTGAGGGAGATGAAGCACTGGAAAAGATGCCTAGAGAGTGGTTGGAGGGCTACCCACTCCGGATCTGACCAAACCCTATTGCAGTCCTACATTAGGACCTATTTAGTGGCGATAGGGGCGGCAAAGCATCCTTACTTTTCTGCCCTTATTGCGTCCACAGGAAATCGCCCAGCCGCCCTTTTTAGGGTGACCTGCTCCCTTTTAGAAGTGGGAGCGCGGGAGGATCCTCTGCAGGGACGGGCTGAGGATTTTTCGAATTTCCTGCTGGACAAAATCACTCAGATCTGGGATGGGTTGGACTCTGACTGGGCAACTCTGAATGGGGGGTCGGGGCGGAATTGGGGGAGATCATCTGGGGAGAGTTTGATCCTGTGACCCCCGAGGACGTGGACAGGATGCTGGGTGGGCTTAATGCTACCACATGTTTACTGGATCCATGTCCCTCCTGGCTGGTATTGGTTCTAGGGTATTATTAACACTTCCTTGAGTGAGGGGTTTCTGCCTGCCGCCTTGAAAGAGGCGGTAGAGAGACCCCTCCTCAAGAAACCGTCCCTGGACCCAACTATATTATCTAATTACCATTCGGTCTCCAACCTTCGCTTTGTGGCAAAGGCTGTTGAGAGCGTGGTGGCACGACAGCTTCCCCAGCACCTGGATGAAATTGTCTATTTAGATTCACGCCAATCAGGCTTCAGGCCCGGGTACAGCACAGAGACGGCGTTGGTCGCGTTGGTGGATGATCTCTGGAGGACCCGTAACAGAGGTTATTCCTCTGTCCTGGTCCTGTTAGATCTCTCGGCGGCTTTTGATACTGTCAACCACAGTATCTTATTGCGGTGGCTGGGGGGGTTGGGAATGGGGAGCACTGTTTTGCGGTGGTTCTCCTCCTTCCTCTCCGATCATTCGCAATTTGTGTTGGCAGGGGGGCAGAGATCGACCCCGAGACCCCTGATCTGCGGGGTTCCTCAGGGGTCGGAGCTCTCGCCCCTGCTGTTCAACATTTATATGAAGCCGCTGGGTGAGATCATCCGTGGCTTTGGGGTAGAGTTTCATCAGTACGCTGATGATACTCAACTGTACATTTCTATCCCAGGCCACCCCAACGAAGCCATTGAAGTGATGACCCGGTGCCTGGAGGCTGTGCGGGGTTGGATGGGGCGGAACAGGCTTCAGCTCAACCCAGCCAAGACTGAATGGCTGTGCTTTCCAGCACCCCGATACAGCCAGCTAGTTCCATCACTGACTGTGGGGGGGGGGGGAATTCTTGTCCCCACAGACAGGGCACGCAATCTGGGTGTCCTGGACGTAGGGTTGTCGTTAGAAGAACATATAGCGGCCGTCGCCAGGAGGGCTTTTTATCAGGTCCGTAGGATCTACCAGTTGCGGCCCTTTCTGGATCGGGATGCGCTTCACACAGTAACATCCACCCTCGTTATCTCCCACCTAGACTATGCCAATGCTCTCTACATGGGGCTCCCTTTGAAGAGCACCCGAGGGCTCCAACTGGTGCAGAATGTGGCCCCGCAGGTGGTTTTGGGGGCTTCTCGGAACTCTCATGTTATGCCACTCTTGCGCGAGCTGCATTGGCTCCTGGTGGTCTTTCGGGTGCGTTTCAAGGTGTTAGTTACCATCTTTAAAGCGCTCCATGGCTTGGGACCTGGGTATTTACAGGACCGCCTACTGCCACCATCGATAACCCGTTGGCCAGTGCTCCCATAGAGTGGGTCTCCTCGGGGTGCCACTGGCTGAACGGCTGGCGACCCCTTGGGTGCGGGTCTTCTCGTTGGGGGCACCCTCCCTCTGGAATGAATTACCCCTAGAGATGAGGATCATCCCTGAGCTTTTGACCTTCCAGCGTGCATTGAAAACTCATTTATTTCATCAAGCCGGTCTGGCCTAGGGTTTTATAGGGTTTTAAATTTGGTTTTAATTGGTTTTAGTCCTTATTTTTAAACCCTTGTCTCATTTTTATTATTCAGCCATGATAATTAATCTTTTTAATTGTTTTTAATTATTGTGTTATTATTGCATTTTTTAATGGCTGTACACCGCCCCGAGTCCCGCAGGGAGAGGGGGGCGGTATATAAATCTTGTAAATAAATAAATAAATTGAGCCCAAATTTTCTGTTGGTGAGACATTTGTTAAGTGAGTTTTGCCCCATTTTATGACCTTTTTTGTCACAGTTCTTAAGTGAATCATCAGAATTTAATTAATAACAAAGTTGTTAAGTGAATCTGGCTTCCCCATTCACTTTGCTTCTCAGAAGGTCAAAAAAATGATCATATTACCACAGGATATTGCAATTGTCAAACCAGTTGCCAAGGATCTGAATGTTGATGGGGATACTGCAACAGTGTGAAAATGGTCATAAGTCACTTTTTTAATGCTTGTGCAACTTTTTTTTTAATTTTTTAAAAAGTTTTCTTTATTAAACAATTAAACAAACACAAAGATGGACAATTCTTACAATAAAAAGTTGAACGTGGTACAGTCTCCCTAACATCAATTTAAAATGGAATTGGATAAAATACAATTTTAAATGAAATTGGAATAAAGTATTATTTAAAATGAAATTGGAATAAGATACAGTCTAAAATGAAATTGGAATAAAATACAATAATTTAAGATATAGATAAAATATGATAAAATTATATCACCCCTACAATCTACCCCAATCAATCCCACATATGCAGATCTCAACTGAACCATTTTGCTTAAATACTGTGCTGTGTTAAATATTATTTTCAGATTCTGGCCACACATAATGTAAGTTGTTTTGATATGAGGGTCCCAATGATTCATTTGTTTGGTATATAGATCAAGATACCTATTTTTCGCCTTCTTATACAGGCAACAATCAAATAGGATGTGAACCAGGTCTTCTACCTCTGCCGCTCTGCAAATGCAGAGACTTCCATTGTAGAGTATAGAGTGGAATCTCCCATATCTGACAATTGTGTCAAACTGTTCAAATCACGCTTGCGTAAATATCTCCCTAAGATGTTTTAGCAGTTGTAGCTTCAAATAGCTGTCTATTTAAAAAGTTTGTTTGTATTTGCTCAGCCATTTCAAGTTACCCACCTTACTAAGAATACTATATCATTTTGTGTTTCTGTATCCTTGATTCTTTGGGCAGCTCTTTTATTAAGTAGTTCTCCTGTTACTCAAGAGACAGGAAGGCCACAGCTTCTTACAAAATTTGTTAATGTAGTGATCCAGGAGATTTGTGATTATGATTTTATTTGCTCTAGTAGACATAACTTGGAGAGTCCATTACATTGACTTTGTGCCAGTAGTTATATGCTCGAATTTTGGATAGTGCATGAATTGTATGGATTGCCAATTCAGCTCTAACTGCAACAGCAGATGTTCTTGGATCTACACCCAAAATACACCTCAAATGCTGGGACTGTGTTTGTTCTAGTAGTGTGGTTGAGTATAGACCCCAAACCTCTGCTCCATAAAGAGCATAGGGGTAACCTTAGCTTTGTTTACTTTAATTAATGGAGCTAGGGGCTCTGAGTAACTATGATTATTTAGTTTAAGCAGTAAATTAAAAGGAGCTTTTGCTCTAACTATACTCATTGATGATGGCAAGCCCAAGATCCAGTCTCATAATGCTTAATAGTTGAATGTGTTACCCTGTTCAATTGGTTCACCGTCTAATTACCATCTATGTTTCTTATTATGTTTTCCAAACATAGTTAAAATGTAGTCACCGAACCGGTAGTAACACCAGTTGAATCCCACACCTGACTTCCTGCTTGAGCAAGGGGTTAGACTACAAAAACTCCAAGATCCCTTCCAGCTTTATTTTGATTTTGATTAAAATAAACATAATTTAGTTTCAGATATACTCTGTTTCTTTTAACTAATCATTGATGTAATGGGGGGAAATTAAATTGAAAATTTGCCAGAAATTTAAAATCTAAGGTTATAACTATTTAATTATATATACAAGCAGATAGGTCAGTTTTAAACAATTATATTGGTATTTTATTTGAGTAATATTACAGTATACAGGTGAAACTTGAAAAATTAGAATATCGTGCAAAAGTTCATTTATTTCAGTAATGCAACTTAAAAGGTGAAACTAGTATATGAGATAGACTCATTACACACAAAGCAAAATAGTTCAAGCCATGATTTGTCATAATTGTGATGATTATAGCTTATAGCTCATGAACACCCCAAATCCACAATCTCAGAAAATTAGAATATTGTGAAAAGATTCAATCTGTTGATCAATCATCAACAGCCACCCCGGAGACGTTACAGACAACGACAAGGCCTAGGGACTGAGCCAGGACCATCTCACGACCACTCTCCATCCTCTTGTGCTCTGCCACCATCGCAGTTGCGGCAGTTACTCATCGACCAGCAGCGAGACCCGAGATCCAGAACTATATCACCACCTTGCTTACACCCTGTCGGGAGATCTAAACCTAAACTGTGGCCATTATTTGTTCCTCCTCCAACCCCTGTCAAGATCTTAGGTCCATCATTTGACCCGCCTACTCCAGCACAAACTCACAGTCATACCCCCCATATATTATCATATTCTTCAACTGAACTGCGGGCCTTGAGATATGTCCCCCTATCTCAAATCTGGCCCCCTTGTCTCTCCAAATCCCATCTCAAGGACGGATCCTGGGATCCAGAGAGATGGTGGAGTCGTCGTCGGAAGCGTGGGAGGGAGGGTTTCTTAAAATTTCTAATCAAATTCCTTAACAAATTGGGGGACAACCCACCTGGGGCTCCGAGCTGTTCACAGTTAGAGCGCAGCCGGAATGGTCAGGATTCCGACATGGCTCAATTGAGGATGGGGGGTTATCCAGAAGAGGGTGTCATCAAATCCATTAAAACGGTGAGCGGGAGAGGCAGATTTGGCGTTTATAAGGGGCCACATTCTGTTTCGGGAGCGCGTCTCCGCTCTCTATCTGCTGTGACGCGCTCCGACCCCATTATCACTTCCCGTTCTCCAGGTGGTCTGAGTGTTCGGGCCCTGGGCCTTCGACTGATGTTGTGTAACGCCAGGTCCATCATGAACAAAGCCCCTCTCATTCATGACTTGATCTTAGAGGGGGGGGCGGACCTGGTGGGTATCACCGAGACCTGGCTGGGCCCAGAGGGGGGTGTCCCTCTAGTCGATATGTGCCCGGCCGGGTTTCGGGCTTTTCATCAGCCGAGGACCCAGGGAAGGGGTGGAGGTGTTGCGTTAGTTATCAAGGAAGATCTATGTCCGAGGGAGTCCACTGTTTCTCAGACGTCTGGATGTGAATCTCTTTTCGTGAAGTTTGGTTCCAAGGTTCAGAAGGGCTTGTTAATCGCTTACCTGGCTCCCTGCTATGCATCATCTGCCCTGCTTGAGCTTCTTGAGGTTATTGCTGGCATGGCGGTTGAGACCCCTAGGCTTATGGTCATGGGTGATTTCAACCTTCCCTCTGCTGGCGGTGCCTCGGGACCTGCTCAGGAGTTCATGGCTTCCATGACAGCCATGGGCCTAACCCAATTAATCCGGGACCCTACTCACATCGGAGGTCATACCCTAGACTTAGTTTTTGTCTCTGATCAGTGGCAGAGTGATCTGGGTGTAGGGAATATAGTCATAGAACCCCTGTCATGGTCAGACCACTCACTCCTAAAGCTTGACTTCCGTTCCACACCTCTTGACCGCAGGGAGGCGGGGCCATTAAAATGGTACCGCCCCAGGCGCCTGATGGACCCTGAAAGGTTCCTGATGGAGCTTGGGCCACTCCCCGAAACTCACACACACAACTCGGTCGAGGACTTGGTTGCCGCCTGGAATTTGGCGGCTGCTAAAGCACTTGATCGGGTTGTGCCCTTGCGGCCTCTGACCCGGCGCCGCTCCCAGATAGCCCCTTGGTTCTCCAAGGAGCTGAGGGAGATGAAACGCCGGAAAAGACGCCTAGAGAGTAGTTGGAGATCCACCCGTTCTGATTCTGACCGAACACTACTACGTGCTTATATTAAGACGTATTTAGTGGCGATAAGGATGGCGAGGAGAACTTACCTCTCCACCCTTATTGCATCCGCAGAAAACCGCCCAGCTGCCTTGTTTAAGGTGACTCGCTCCCTCTTAAAAGTGGAGTCACAGGATGACCCTTTACAAGGTCGAGCTGAGGAATTTTCCATATTTCTCCAGGATAAAATCGCTCAGATTCGGAACGATTTGGACTCCGACTGGTCCTCTCCAGACGAGAGGGCGGGATCAGATATCGGTGAGGTCAACTGGGTTGAGTTCGACTCTGTTACCAAAGAACACGTTGACAGAATACTGGGGGGACTGAATGCTACCACTTGTTTATTAGACCCGTGTCCCTCCTGGCTGGTTCTAGCCACTCGGGAGGTAACACGAGGCTGGTTCCAAGGCATTATAAACGCTTCCTTGAGAGAGGGGTTTCTACCCACTGCTTTGAAAGAAGCGGTGGTTCGTCCCCTCCTCAAGAAACCGTCCTTGGACCCAGCATTACTATCCAATTATCGTCCTGTCTCCAACCTTCGCTTTGTAGCGAAGGTTATAGAGACCGTGGTGGCACGTCAGTTCCCGCAGTACCTGGATGAAGCGAATTATCTTGACCCCCTCCAATCGGGCTTCAGGCCCGGGCACAGCACTGAGACGGCGTTGGTCGCGTTGATGGATGATCTTTGGAGGGCACGGGACAGAGGCCATTCCTCTGTTCTGGTCCTCCTCGATTTATCGGCGGCTTTTGATACTGTCAACCACAGTATCCTGTTGCGTCGGTTGGAGGGGCTAGGGATTGGAGGCACCGTGCGTCAATGGTTCTCCTCCTTCCTCTCCGACCGTTCGCAATTTGTGTTGATAGGGGGACAGAGATCAACCCCGAGACCCCTACTCTGTGGGGTGCCTCAGGGGTCGGTGCTCTCTCCCCTGCTGTTTAACATTTATATGAAGCCGCTAGGTAATATCCGTGGCTTTGGAGTGGAATTCCACCAGTACGCTGATGATACTCAGCTGTACATCTCCACTCCAGACCACCCCAACGAAGCCGTCGAGGTGATGACCCGGTGCCTGGAGGCCGTACGAAATTGGATGGGTCAAAACAGACTCCGTCTCAACCCGACCAAAACCGAATGGCTGTGGTTTCCTGCTCCCAGATTCAGTCAGCTTATTCCATCGCTGACCATAGGAGGAGAGACACTATCCCCTGTGGAAAGGGCACGCAACTTGGGTGTCCTCCTGGATGTGCGACTGTCTTTGGAAGACCATATTGCAGCCGCCACCAGGAGTGCTTTTAATCAGATTCGTCTGATCTACCAATTGCGACCCTTCCTGGATCTGGGCGCACTTCGCACAGTCACCTCTGCTCTCGTCATCTCCCGTTTGGACTACTGTAATGCTCTCTACATGGGGCTCCCCTTGAAGACTCTCCGTAGGCTACAGTTAGTTCAGAATGCCGCCGCGCGGATGATCATCAGCGCCCCTCGGGACGCCCACATAACACCTCTTCTCCGCCGGCTACACTGGCTTCCTGTGGCCTTCCGGATTTGATTCAAGGTGGTACTAATAGTATTCAAAGTGCTCCATGGCTCGGGACCTGGATACTTACGGGACCGCCTTCTGCCACCAACAACCTCCCGCCGCCCAGTACGCTCCCACAGAGTCGCCATGCTCGGGGTCCCACCACTAAATCACTGCCGACTGGCAGCCCCGAGACTACGTGCTTTCTCTGTGGGAGCCCCATCCCTCTGGAATTGTCTCCCCTCGGAGACACGAGCCATGTCGGATATCCTCACCTTCCGGCGCGCAGTTAAGACCTTGTTGTTCAAGCAGGCCGGTCTAGCCAATTGAATCATTCGGGTTAAATTAAATTTTAGATAATCTTTCTGTTGGGTGTTGTTCTTAACCATTTTAGATTTTTATTTATTTCATCTCCGTTACCTGTACTGTTTTCGTTGTTGAATGTGCACCGCCCCGAGTCCCGTTTTGGGAGAGGGAGCGGTATAGAAGCATGAACAAATAAAATAAATAAATAATATTCTAGGCTCAAAGTGCCCCACTCTAATCAGCTAATTAAGCCATAACACCTGCAAAGGGTTCCTGAGCCTTTAAATGGTCTCTCAGTCTGGTTCAGTAGAAATCACAATCATGGGAAAGACTGCTGACCTGACAGTTGTGCAGAAAACCATCATTGACACCCTCCTTAAGGAGGGAAAGCCTCAAAAAGTAATTGCAAAAGAAGTTGGATGTTCCCAAAGTGCTGTATCAAAGCATATTAATAGAAAGTTATGTGGAAGGGAAAAGGTGTATAAGCAGCAGGGATGACCGCAGCCTGGAGAGGATTATCAGGAAAAGGCCATTCAAAAGTGTTGGGGACTTTCACAAGGAGTGGACTGAGGCTGGAGTCAGTGCATCAAGAGCCACCACACACAGACGGATCCTGGACATGGGCTTCAAATGTCGTATTCCTCTTGTCAAGCCGCTCCTGAACAACAAACAACGTCAGAAGCGTCTTACCTGGGCTAAAGAAAAACAGAACTGGTCTGTTGCTCAGTGGTCCAAAGTCCTCTTTTCTCATGACAGCAACTTTTGCATCTCATTTGGAAACCAAGGACCCAGAGTCTGGAGTAAGAATCAAAAGGCACACACTGTAAGATGCTTGAAGTCCAGTGTGAAGTTTCCACAGTCTGTGTTGATTTGGGGAGCCATGTCATCTGCTTGTGTTGGTCCACTGTGCTTCATTAAACCTAGGGTCAACGCAGCCATCTATCAGGAGATTTTGGAGCACTTCATGCTTCCTTCCTCAGATGAGCTTTATGGGGATGCTGACTTCATTTTCCAGCAGGACTTGTCACTTGCCCACACTGCCAAAAGCCTCAAAACCTGGTTCAATGACCATAGGATTACTGTGCTTGATTGGCCAGCAAACTCGCCTGACCTGAACCCCATAGAGAATCTATGCGGCATTGCCAAGAGAAAGATGAGAGACATGAGACCGAACAATGCAGAAGAGCTGAAGGTCGCTATTGAGGCATCCTGGTCTTCCATAACATCTCAGCAATGCCACAGGCTGATAGCTTCCATGCCACGCCACATTGAGGCAGTAATTGCTGCAAAAGGGGCCCAAACCAAGTACTGAGTACATATGTATGCTTATACTTTTCAGAGGTCCGATATTATTCTATGTACTATCCTTGTTTTATTGCATGTAATATTCTAATTTTCTCAGATTGTGGATTTGAGCTGTAAGCCATAATGAGCTGTAAGCCATAATCATCACAATTATGACAAATCACAGCTTGAACTATCTTGCTTTGCATGTAATGAGTCTATCTCATATATTAGCTTCACCTTTTAAGTTGTATTACTGTAATAAATGAACTTTTGCACGATATTCTAATTTTTTGAGTTTCACCTGTATTTAATAAAACATTTCTGATACAACCACAATTGACCAGAAACTTATCAAAGAATATATGCTCCTTGATTCTTATGTCTTAGAGCATATAAGTTTTTAAAAGCTTATATGCAAAGCATAACAATATTCAGTTACAGACGCATGCAATCTAAATATCTAAATAACCTTGATTTAAACCAGTTTAGATTTTTTATTTTACTTTATTTTACGGAGTTGTCTGACTAAGTGCAGAATGATCAAGCAATGCTTATTTGAGAACATGAAAATAATTTATTTGGTTCTTTGGAAAATTAGTTTAATAGTGGATTTATTCTGAAGTATGTATTTTTCCTGATATTCATTTATAGGTCTAAAAATATGGTGTACAGTTAATAATCATTTGATTTACGTTCAAATTTAGTATATCAGTACAGCCTTAAATTTAATTTATAGTATGTCTGCACTATTTATAAATTCTGAGAAAAGTGATATTGGAATCATTTCAAGTTTACCTTGATTTTTCCTTGTTTTCAAAATAAATAGATAAAATGAAAATGGCATTGAAAGGCCATAAGCTTAAGTTCAGGAGGAAATGTTTTTCGGTTTCATAGAATTAGAGAAATGAAAATATTCAGCTTTATCAAAGACATTACATTTATCTCAGCTCAGTTCAGAATCAACATGGTATTTATTAGCTTTCTTGACCAGCGTGCAATAAAGGTTCATTTGCTTTCTGTTGCAATCCTAGTTGATAATGTTGGCACAAGTCTCTGAAATATGCTCTATATTTGCCAATTATTTCATTTTTATGAATTGTGTTTCATTACTCCAACATCCCCAGTGTTCAGTAAAAATCTTAGATGTTTGTATGGTAAAAATATGTTTATTTAATATTATATCCCATAATATTTAGATACTGTTCAAGATAGATAGTAACCTAATATCATCTCCCATTCCCCAAAAGAATGGTTAGAAAAAATGCTTTATCACAAAATAAGCAGATACAGTTGGTAGAATAAAATCAACTTTCAGATTAAATTTACATTGCATGTAAATCTAAATTAAGATCTTAAAGAACTGATAAAGGGCCATTACTATGCTAATCTAGCCTTTTAGGAAAGGGTCAGGTCAGATGTGGCCACTGAGGAGCCTTCTCATCCTTCTGTAGATTTCTATAGTTGTATGTGTGTAGTTAGGACATATTTTTTTAATGATATGCTAACACAAGGCAATCTACATTTCCCGTTGCTCTGCAAAATGGATGGGGATTACCAAACTCTTCTATGAATGAAAGAAAAGGGGTACACCTTAGCTCCATTGCTATAAAGGCATTTTCTGTTTTGGTGAAACAGTTCATTATACAGAAAATTGTAAAATAAATGCCTGACATTTCCGTTAAAAAGAATAGGTAGACACATGATAGGCAAGAATTGGGAAGCTGACATATTTTTGTTAACCATCAGGCAAAGTATTTAAAATAATTCTTAAATAGATGATTGTATTAATTATAATAGTATTTAGCTGCATTCTGGACTTGGATTCATGCATCAAAAAAACTTATTAAAACTTAATTTAAAAAACCATTTCCTTGCAAAATCTACTATTCAGCATGTAATTTGCATATACTTGCATTAATTAGGTTGATTTCTACTAAATTCAATAAAAATGAATAGAAAAACATTTGCAAGATTGCAACCTGTGAAACCTTTTGATAAAAAAAATAGCATAAGGGAAAGTAATTTGTCAGATAGAAAGCTAAAGGGATAATTCATCAGGTCATTGCTAGGACAATAACCTCTGAAGCTGCAAAGCCCAGTTCAAACTCCAACAGTGACTTTTTCTAATAACGAATTAATTGTATGTGTGAACTCTGATCCAAGGGCAAGCGTGTGACCTCTTCACACTGATAAGTAGCTTCTCTTTGGCCCAGAACAATCCCCTTCCCTAAAAGGTTACATTGATAGCTAACATGTGGTGTTTTTGAATCATAAAGTTTTGCCTAAGATTCCAAGAAGTTAAAAATATAGAATCTCAAAATGCATTAATCTATATAGCAGTACTTTCAACACAGAAAGTTTTATTTTCTTATTTGGATAAGAAAATAATGCTGCATGATCTGTTAATTTTCTGGAAAGACTGCTGCAGTGTTTCATCATATTAAGCAATAAAAAGGGGGAGATTTTCTCCACTATAATTAAGAAATAGGTGCTCATAATCTAATTTTAAATGTCTTTTAAAACATATTGCAGTGGGGGAAAACACGTTTGCAGCCTTTAAAAGGCATGTTTTGGGTGAATATTTTGTGACATTTTGTGGCTTTTTTAATCTGTATCATCCAAGAAAACAAAATGTATGGCTCCTAATCATTTACAAGTTGTGTGACATTTCTTGGACCAACTGGCCACAGAGGATAATCGTTCATTCCACTGGATATTGCTGTGCTACTCTTTACACCATTTCAGAATAGCTATTATGAACCATTCCTGGCAGGAAACTATTATTCCTTTTGAATTAAATACATACCAACATCAAGTGTATTTTTTAATGACAAAAATATTTTTAATGATACTTTAATGACACAGGGAAGCTTTAAAGCTTAGTTTTAAATATCAATCATATAATCATATATTTCTAAACCTTGGCATTTTAAAATACATTAAATATGTAAAAGCATATAGATAAATTGTTATGAAATATAAAGAAATATAGATTAATATTACTCATTACACAATGTATTGCATAAAAACAGTTCACAAATTAATATACCACTTGCAAGTTTCCAATGACTGTAAATACAAACAGCATTTCACACAAAATTGTTATTGTCATGCTCCAGCATATAATTTATGTATATATTGTCATCATTTCTATTTTATTTTCATATGCACATGACTAAAAATATTTTATACTACTGCATGTTTTCAGTACAATTCTAAAGGATGACTTATATAGACAATTCCTTTATGATGTCAATGATACGTTTAGTCTCCAAACAAACTCTATAGGGAGGTTATGTTTTGGAATAACATCCTGTGTTTTTGTGCTGTTCAATTCTTTACTGATGGTCTGAGGTTGCATTGTATTAACTCTAGGTATTTTCCAATGTTAATTGATATCCCAGGTTTGTCTAGAGGAAAATCTACAGCTCTACACAACATGCTTGACAAGTTATTATATTTATTTTAGTCAAAGCTTCAGTGCACAGGATCCCTCATAGAGGTGGTCTATTATTGGAGTGCCATATGCTTTTTGTTTGGGAAGAAAGCAGTCCCTGTGTCATACTGTTACAGAGGGTATTCTTTTTCAAGGATGTTGTTCCCTTGAGGACCATATCATGCCAGAGTTCCAAAGTCCAGTAAGACCTTTTGCAGCTCTTATTGTGTAAAAAAAATCTGGGAAGGGGGGAAGAGTTAAACAATAACAACAAAAAAAGGTAATTCTAGAAGGTATAGTAGACCACATGTTGAAGAACATGAATTTCAGAGAAGGAAAGGACAAAATTAACATTTTCATTAAGAACTTGCAATAACTGTGAGAAAAACATGCCCAGAAAAGCATGTTTCATGCTTTATCTGATGTAGAGTGATTAATACTTACAAACTGTTTACATATAGTAAATATTGTATTAAACCATGAAAGGTCATATTATATTATCTCAGATATATAGAAAGAAAAATAGTAACACTTTATCTAATTTCAATATTTTAGATGATATCTGAAATTAAGGAGCCGTATACCTTATGAGTCCTATAGAATGAATTGGAACCGAATAACCAATGCACATGATATAAGCTTAGATAAATAGTGTTACCATTATAAATGAAGAAGAGAAAGTGGCAATTCCCAGCTAATGTCAGGAGTGCAGTATTTATTATTCCACAGCCACATTCAGCACACCAGGTGCCAACAAAATACTTGGCAACTCTGCTAAGTTTTGCTGTTCCGTGCAAGCAGAATTAACAAAAAGTAATGTGAAGATTAACCTGTTAAGTTACCACAGTCCAGACATACTGACAATTAAGTTGGAATTTCAAGTAGGATGTGGATTAATTTTCTATTCCATGTTCCAATGGCTTAAAATTATTAGCCATAATTGTGAAATTGTGTTCTAGGAATTGTGATCCAAAGTTTTTCATTATCAGGATTTCAATGGAATATCACTAGGGTGAAAGAGAAATAATTTCCTCTTGTTTGTCTAACAAGAGCCAAATACAATCTTCTCTTTTTAAAAATTTCCACAGGATATGGTTCCACGACATTGCATTCTCATCAATGAAGAATCAATGAACCTTTTGAATCTCTATGCATCTCCTTCTTTACCTAACATCACTTTAGGACTTCCGGCAGTACAACCACCACTCACGGTAAGTGACTGGTTTAGGAGTTTGTTTGCTGACTTTAGTTGGTATGTATTAGCATACTCTCAAGTCGTTAGTTCAAAACAGAGATAAAATAATACAGAATGATTTCAAAGAAAAAAATTATATACTGTTGAAATAGAGAATCTTTATTTTACACTTTCCCTTGTTGATATTTCAAGTAAGGAAAGAAATTATCATAGATCTATTAATTTTCAACATGTATATGCCAAGACAATTTAATTCTTTTGACTCTAACTTTTTGTATTTATCTTTTATCAGCTTTTTTGTCTGACAAGGAAATTTGACAAATTTGGGGAATGGATACAGATATGAAATGCTAAATGACAAGAAGGGTTGAAGATGCCATATCTCTATATTAAACATTAGCTTGTGCCGTGGGAATAATAACGTTTTAAAACTTCTTTGTTCAGTTTTTAAGTGTGTAATTTGGAAGTTTTCTTTTTAAATATTTTCTTAATTTGCTCTGTAGGTGTCACAACCATTTACAGAAAAACAAAAAAATGAGATGCAGTCAAACAAGCAAGGTGTAGCCATGTCTAGTCAGTCCAGGGGGACTATCAGTTCACTTTCAAGTCCTCAGCCCATTGTTCCAGAGGGAAAGCCAAACTATAGCCATCAGGCTATCTTGCAACATTTGCTATTGAAGGAGAAAATGAGGCAGCAAAAACTTCTACCCACAGGTAATTATGAATGAATTAATGGAAAAAGACTTTATTTTTAACCAAAAATTCAATTGTAGAGAAAAATAGGAAGTTTCCTTGAACTAACCGACCATCTACTGTCTCCAGGATAAACAATCCTCAGTTCAGAGTTCATCTGCAAATCCTACATTGCTTTTATGTCACCCCTAAAATATACTCTGACCCAAATGCCCTAGTTTCCTGGCAAGGGTGTATTTTTTCCAATTTTAGGGATAGAATAGAATACGATTATCACCGAATCATACAATGTTTAAAATATAAAAGAGACATAAATCCCCTCCTAATCGCCCAAAAACCCAGTTCCACTAAATCTAAGACTAATCCATTGCAATTACCAATACCAAAAAGTATTTCCCCAAGCCAAAGAACTATCTCCAAATAATTTTTAATATATATTAATTGCCAGCACCTGCAGACTGGTTATTCAACTCTTTTAGAAGAGATACAAAGGTTATATGAAGGTTATACATTTTATCTACCAGGATTCTGCTTTCATCAAACTCATTAACTTTTATATTCTGAATTTTAAAAAATATTAATGTAATAACTGTTTAATCATTTCTATCATTTCTAACTTATACTATATCAAATATTACTGTTATACTTTTTTTAAAGGAACAGAAATATTAATACTGAATTAATAAATTGCTATTTTCTACTTTAGGCAAATTAGTTCCAGTTTTATTCTGATTGTCCAAATCATTGAATTGACCTGTTGGTTTTATTCAGAAAATCCAGACTTATGGACCATTTTATGCAAATTAATTTGATCACTAAATCAAGTGTGAATATGTGCAGTTTCTATTATAAGTCAAATTGAAGATACAAAATTCGGCTTGATATTTGCAGTATATTGTCTCTTCAGTTTGAAAGAACAATATACATTGGTGATTCAAATATCATACATGCCTAATTATATATTCAATTAGTTCAATTTTATGAAAAATGATAATAATAGTCTTATTGTCTTCATTGCCTTTTCTTTTGATGAGAAGTATGTTGTTGGCCTACAGGTACAGGACCTCTTCATCCACAGTCACCATTGGCAACCAATGAAAGTGTGTCACCTGGCCTAAGACCTGCACATAAGTTACCTCGACACAGGCCACTAAACAGAACCCAGTCTGCTCCCCTTCCTCAGAGCACCTTGGCTCAACTTGTCATTCAACAACAGCATCAGCAGTTTCTGGAGAAGCAGAAACAGTACCAGCAGCAGATTCACATGAACAAAGTAAGTTTTTATTTGAGTTCAGTACATAACAGTTATATTATATTCCGTTATATTCAAGGTAGAAGTGGCTAGATATAAGTTCAGTTTACAGTAGATGTACTTCTACATAATTAAAAAAAAAAGAATTGCCAAGTATCTGCAAGTGTGATTATACAGCAGTATTTTGGCTTAATGATATAAAAATATTAACACATCTTTTCTGCAACCTTATAATGCATATAAAAGATTGGCATGTCATGCTTATCATTTACTATTTATCATTAGGTTGAGACTTAATGGAGGCAATAGAAGAACTGGGGGGGGGCGCGAATCCTAATCAGAACAGCTCCCCCATGATGTTATATGGAGTTGTGATTAAGTGGTTTGGCCAGTTTAGTACTTTTTGAGAATCTCTTAAAATAAAGGTGGAGTGGCACCAACATCACAAGCATTTGCTGTTTTCTAATAATGAAGCCTATTATTTTCTTTTAATAAAAACTGGGAAAACTATATTGTTATAGATTTCCCCCTGTAATAATATTTTTTGTATTTTTAATGTTAAAAAGTTACTTGAATCCATTGTATTTCTCTTGTAATCAGTTCCAGATATAAACTAACACAGTGATTAGAATGATAACTATAAAAGCTAACAGAAGGCCAAAATACAGATTTCTCTGGAATATTTCTACTATTAAAAAAAAGAAACAAGTAAATTGGAGCAACAATTTAGCAATATTTCAATTTAGTGAAAGAGAAAAAATCACAAAATCACAGATAGTTTCTTCTGTCATTTGTCAAAAACCCAGGTTTTGATGTAGGAAATAGTATCCCTTCTCATTGGAGGTTTATACCTATGGGATGCAATACAGTGACCTTCTCAAAACATTTTAACTGAGATGTAAATTTTGACATCTCATCTAGAAGTCAGCAGAGAGTCTTGCCCTCGCTTTCTGAAAAATAGATGTGTGGAAACCTGAACTCAGCTTCCTATTTAAAGGTACTTTGCTGTTGCCAGATTTAATATAATTCTATCAAGATGACAGCTTGTTTCCTTGTAGAGTTCTTTAATCATAATTTTTAGAACTCCATTCTGCCCAATAAAAGGAACAGGATTCTGGCAGTTCCAGTTAAACAAATTGTCATAGGTATCAAAAGACTGACACTGCAACAGAACTTTACTGTTTCAAGTATCTCTGATGTAAAATATGCCATTCCTATTCACACCATACACAGTAGACTATTTTTAGTCATCTGAAATATTAAAAATAAAATCAGCCAGGCCCATATTTGCTTCCCTCAGGAGCCAACTATTTCCTTCAAATAAACTTTCAAGCAGTCATTACTATAGTGCTTTATTACTTTAATACCTAGCATTAAGAGACATACTGCCTCTGATCTAGGACATAAAATATAGTCAATTAGTTGTTATTTTATCAATTTTTAAAAATGGATAGCCATCTGTATAGTTTATGATAGAAACTAGATGTTCTGTGCAAAGATACATTTCTTTTTCATTTGCTAAAATCCATACCATTCAGCCTAGTGATATCTATAATGTATTTTTGTCAGGATAATGAAAGCATTAACTTACCTCAAGCGCAGCCCTTTCTGTGTGTCATGACCTTTTAAAAAAAGTGAAATATTCCTAGCACACTCTGACCCTCTTTGCCTCTCTCATAGATAATTCAAATTCAGATTCACCTTCTCTTCTTGAGAAGAAGAAAAAGTACTATAACATTCTATCCAATTTCTTTCACATCATTAAATCCTGTTATAATCTTTCTATCTACTCATTTTTAAACTACAAACTTCTGTTGTAAATTTAAAGTTGTATACACCCTTGAATTGACAGAACTGAAGATGGTTCTGTAGATTTGAATGAAAGATCTCCAGCATCTACTTTTCCTTTTTTTAACCGCCCCGAGTCCCTTTTTGGGAGAGGGAGCGGTATAAAAATACGATAAATAAAAATAAATAAAATAACAACAGCCACACACTGGATTGTCTCAATCAGTATTCCAATATTCTTTTCCTGATCTATTTCTATCACATGAAATTAAAAATTGTACTCTGGATCAACTGAAATTCATACATTGTCTACAAAGGCAAAAAGACCTAGTCTAGATTGTTAAAATCTTTTTTTTGACCTCCTGAGTTTTCCCTGTTAAGAGTTGAATTCAGGACAACTATAAATTATTCACTTAAAATTATTCATTATTCAAAGGGAGTACAGATACCTAATACCAAAGATCTGTTTTTTTTAAATCCAGATTAATCCATTTCCCTTTCATTAGAAAATAACTGCCAATTTGTTTGCCTTTGTCTATCTCAAACACCACACCTGCCTGAGTTTTACAATAAAATGAGAGGTAGAGCTGAGTTTCAGCCATAGTTTGAGAGCACTTCAACAAAACTTCGCAAATCTACCATTTTATAAGATACAAATATGAAATTGGAGAAGTGTTTTATAATAGAATTCTCCAAGAATGGTGTTCCTAATCTGACAATTTAGTTCTTCTACTGTCAGTCTAGAGGAAACATAAATTTAGAGCAGGGGTGCCAAACTCGTGGTATCACAGTGGTGTGACATGATATATCGGACTGTTTCCCCCCTTCACTAAACTTGGTGTGGGTGTGGCCAGCATGTGACGCATTCGTCCCATGAGCTGGGAGTTTGACAGACCTGATCTAGAGGAAACATGTATCATACATGTCTATTGTATTTCTGCAAAAATATGACCTAACTTGAAAACAAGTCCCAGCCTGATTTTCACACCTGCTCTTAAATAAGCCATACTCCCAAAATAAACCTTAATTAAGCCCTGTCCACTGTCTGGTTGTACAAGATGGGATGAGGTGCAGGCTTAAAAATCAAGCTAGGGTAGTGGTGGAGAGGGAGGAGCTGCCCACACCCACTTACCTTAGGACTACTGCAGCCAGGCCTCCCATGCCCAACAACTGTCATTTCGCTGCTTGACTTCTGTTCGACTTCTGCAGCGACTTGCAGCCACTTTGGCAGGACATGACTGGCTGTTTCTGCCTACTTTAGCTTTGCTCTCAGTTGAGAGCAGTTGGTGGTGAAATGATGGTAAATTCACTTGGAAGGTATTTCTAAAGCTTCAACAGGAGGGGAGGGTCGCTTGGGTAATAGGTTGAGAAAGTGGAATTAATACGTGAGGTGTTAGTATTATAAACAAGCGATCAAACGAAAATAAGAATGGATCTTATTTTCGGGAGAACATGGTATCAAACAAATAGTTGTTCTTGATTCAGCAGCTAAATTTATAGTCTATGACTTCTTGTCTGGAAAAAGCCTTGAGCAACTTGCAAAAATCCATCCTCAATATTGTAACAACATCCATATGTTTAGCGCTATCCCATAGAATGGTATGGCAGAATCCTAATCCTTGAAGTGAACTGCAATCTTATAGTATGGAATAGATTTCTTAATTGTAAAACAGTCAAGTTTGTCAATAATTAATTGTTCTATCTTGTAATTCACATGATTCTTAATCATCTGTATTAGATATTTTTGAGTTATAATAATATTTTGGTATTTATATTTTTATAAAATATTAATTTTTACTTAATGAATACAATTTCTCTAAATGGATTTTATTCAGGTTGAAAGAAGAAAAATATATATGTTTTCATTATTTAAATAAACAGCTGCTTACTGCCAAAAGTGATTAAATGCATGGGTGGATATGTACATAATATTGCTTTTAGCTAAACTGACTAGTATAAATTATGTCCCTTAGGAATTTATGTCATGATTTTTAGAGTGCTTTGCAGAGAGCATACAGCCTAATCTATCTCTAGAGTCTTTTATTTTGCTCCTATTAGTTGATCTTTTTGGGTCTTTTGTTCTTTGGATATCTACATGGCTATTTAATCTCAAGAACAGCAGGAAAGTTTATATTTAATGAAGGCTAACACTTGGGGGAAAAATTTGTGAGTGTTTCTCTGTGTACCACATTAAGTATTCAGTTTACTTAGATTTTCATGTTGAGTAAAACTTTCTCTTTCTGTCTCTCCCTCCCTCCCTTCCTCCCTCCTTTTTGTTTCTATTTCTTCTCATAAAGATGCTTTTTCATGGGGCAACTGGACTTTTTTTTTTCTGAAGACAATTCGATTCTCATCCAAGAAGCTTCTTCAGCTCTAACTGGATGGTGAGAAATGGAAGGATTTATACTCCTTTCAGACATCTAGTCATTTTGCATTCTCTTAGAGAGTTGTTGAAGCACTTGGAGCTTCCTCTTTGTGACCCTTTAAAAGGATGCACCAGTCTTCAAAGAAGAAACAAGAAAGTCCAGTTGCTCCTGAAAAAACACCTTTGGGACAACCATGACCTGGATGACTGAGAAGCTCCATGGACTTCCACATGTTAAAAAATATTCAAAATAAATAATAGAAATAAATTTCATATAATTTTAAATTATTATAGATGTGTGGGCTGTTATAAATCATAATATATCTAGAACTATTTCAGTGATTTTGTAAAATAATATAATATTAATATTATCAGGCTATGAATAAAGATAAAAAAGCAAAGTATGAATTTAAGTATAGGTAGGATGGATACAAATATGGATCCAATGTAGAAATATGTAGACAGGAGAATGTGTGTGATGGGAGTGTGTGTGTGTGTGTGTGTTGTGCTAAACTCACCATCCCTAAACATAAACCAGATCCTTTCAGCTTGCCTCTTTTGTGGAAACATATTTTCTATTATATTTTTGTCAGGGAACATTTCTCAACATAATTATTTGAAAGTTAATTATACTGAAACCTTTACATTTGAATTATTAATTGAAGTTACAAGTTAATAGCTGAAAAAGTTTTGATTCTTGTTTCAATTTTTGGATAGGCTGTATTATTCTTAAAGAGCTAATGCCTAATTTCTTCAACTAGAAAAATGTGTACTTAATTATTAGAATAGATATTACTAGGACTGTGAATGCTTCAGAAATGATTGAAGAAAAGTGCTTCAGATTCTACATGACAATGAACACGACACTTTTCCATTATTTACTGATGTTGCCTACAATTTCAGCTTAACAAAGATTCAACTTTGCATATTTTTGTCAGGCACATATAGAAGCCTAAAAAAAGTTGGGCAGCTTTAATAAAAGGTGTTACAAGTATGTTTGCAAATAGTGCAACCTCCTTATTCCAAATCATTTTTGAAGCATATGAAAATCTTTATTGTCTGCTGATACAATGTACCATTTTGAATTTTCTTATTTTAATATTAAGATAGTTTATCTCTACTTATCTATAAGTACTAGTACACACAACACAAATATCAAACAAACCATAAAAGGTAGCTTAAAAGTTGGCCTTTTATAATGCTTTGGAAGATTTTTTCCCTTTGGGCATCTGTTTGTATATTGTTTGTAGCTGTTCTGGATATTGAGTAAGATTTAAATAATAAGCCTTGTATAGTACGCATCTGTGTATTTGCAAATAATATGCATGAAGACAACAAGTATATACTTTACATTGCCAATCCTGCTTCAAATGATGATGACTATTTTAAAAATCTTTTGTAGGGTCACCTCCTACTGAGTCTCCAGAAATATATATGCTAAAATTTCTATGCTTTATTCTCAATTGTCAAACGTACCTTAAAAATATGTAATCAGATAGCTTTTGGGGTATTATTCAGCAGAGGCTGATGCCAATAACCTGACCTACCTGTCACCTGCCATGTCCCACTATTGGATATATCAGGCAACTTGACGACGTGGACTTCCATGCTGGTTGAAAATTCCTCACATCTTGTTGGAGTTTCCAATATTAAGAAACACCACACTATCTCATGAATATAGGATTTTGTTCTTTCCCAGCTTGGTTGGCCTCTTTGATCAAATACAATGCATTCTTAATTCTGAAAAGTTTTTCCAGGTTTTTCTTTGTGCTTGTTTTGAGTTGCTAGGAGAGAAATAAATGCATCCCTGATTCCTATCCACTTCTACAAAAATTAGATTGATCTCCAGTTGCTTTCTTACCACAGCCATATGAGTTCCTCCCCCTGAATTTCTGACTGGGAGCCAGAAACATCTTGTGACAATTGTATGGAAAGGAAGTGATCAGTTATTTTTGGTGAAGCTGAATTTTTTTAAAAACAACAACAACAATAAAGACTATTTCAGCAGAAAATGATCTAAATTTCTTCAGTGACACACATGTTCTTGAGGAACTATTACTGTGGGTTGGTGTAACAGACATCAGTGCCCTCTTTTTCTGTATCTGAGAGTGTATTATATGTGCACGTTCTGGAAAATCACTTGCATATATAAATCTATTTTTATATAGATTTACAAAAAAAGTTTGGAATTTATTTCATGCATCAGTGCTAAAGTTGCTGTAAATGTGCTCTTTATGTGAACTATGTTAGATGTCACATGAGGGTTGCAACATCTGCCTTATCAGGTCTGTAAGAATAGCACTATGATGTATCACAGAAGAAAAAAATCCTGCTTTGAACTTGAAAGCATGCAGAAGTAGTACAGTGAGGAAATAAATATGTTTCCTAACTGTGCTGTAATCTGGATCTCATTCTCTCTTGGATTCTCTTTAAGGGTAACCCACCTGATGCCGAGCAATTGGCATATTGAATGTTTTACAGATGGTCCAACATCAGTGACTCATGTAGCTGTAGATGATTATCTGTCACACAGATGTTTTAGCTTGTATTTTTCAACTGGCCAGTCAGCAGCAACCACTTCTGGTGGCTCAGCAACAGATGTTTCAAATGTCTGAATATCTTGTCCATTCTGAAGATAAGCATTGCAGAGCCATTGCAGAAGTATTGGAAGCAATTGGAGAATGTGTGTTTCCTTATATAGCTTCTATCTTACTTTTTATCATCAAACTAGAAGAGATCAATATGCTGTTATTCCTTGCTCTTACTCAAATGTATTGTTGTTTTCAGAAGTAAATCTGGGATCCCAATTGAAATTATTAACAGTCTTTTAATTTTCTTCTTGCATTTTCTTCATTTATTCAAGCATATATTATTGCAGTTAGTCAATATCAACAGTCCAAGATTGTCAACTTTGCAGAGTTCACTTATAATGAATAAAAGAATAAAGAAAAGTCAATGACATTTAAGAAATGACAGTGATGCAATCTGAAAACTATGGGAGTGTTCTGATAACTTTAAGATAAAGTTAATGGAACATTTATATAAATATTGCTAAATAGTAGGAAGTTAGCTAAGTTTAAATAAAAAAATAATTATCTGTTTTGTCCTTCAGAGTTGTTACAAAAGGTGTTGAAATTTATCTAACATGATGTTAATCAAACACACAGTAATCTTTTCCATTATTCCCAATATTGTTTCTACACATTCGTCTGTAAAGACAGGAGACTGAAAATCTCTACACTATATTTTAAAGTTACTATGTTTATTATAAACCATTCAATAAATATAGTACATTTAAAATAAAATTAATATTTAGAATTTGAAAACACAACTGTTAAGCTTATTTTACTCTAAATAATAATTGGACCAAGCAAAACAAACAAAAAAGGGTAGAGTACATCAAAAGTCAAGTGGACTTAGGGGAAGCTCCATTGTTTTTGGCTCCAGACTTTATTAGATATGTTGTTACACCTGCCAGTTATCTTAGCCAGGTGGAAACAGTGAACCACTGAAAAACATTTTCGCTTGCACGGCGCCTTGTGCTTCCATCTGCTGTCCTGAAATCTTCAATATCTGTTCCAGAGGTGGTATTCAGCAGATCCTGACCAGTTCTGGGGAACCGGTAGCGGAAATTTTGAATAGTTCAGAGAACTGACAAATATCACCTCTGATTGGAGATTTTACAGTATCCTTTCCCTGCCATGCCCACCAAGCTACACCCACAGAACCGATAGTAAAAAAATTTGAATCCCACCACTGATCTGATCAGTTATGTGACTGTGTAATTTTAAGCTCATAATTTAATGATCTTATAGCTAATATATTTCTTACTTGGTGTAGAGCACCATATAGTATATGGATATACACAGTAGAACCTCTGGTCATGACCATAATTTGTTCCATAATTTTGGTGACTTTTTAATCTTCTAATTTTTGTCTTCAGGAATTTCTGGGTCAGGAGTCATGTTTGATCGCCACCCGAGTATGTGTTTGTGACCAGATTCAAAATTTTTGTAAATATTTTGGTCAGAACCTGATTTGGTCGTAGTCAGAAGGGTTCATGATCAGAGATTCTACTGTCTATTGTAATGGACTTCTCACATATACATTATTGTACAGTTTTTTCTAGTGAACAGTAGTTTTTTCAATGCAAAATTGTATTTTGCTGTAATATACAAGTTTCAGTTTTATTGTTCACTGCAAATTAAGTCAGGGGTGGGATTCTATAAGTTCACACCTATTCGCTAAACCAGTTGGTAACATTCTAAGCAGTTTGGAGAACCGGTTGTTAGAAGAAATTACTGGCCTAATCTTGTAAGGAAGACAGGAAGGAAACATTCTGGTGTTGCTTACAGAAACTGCCTCTCTATTAACTCTTATTACATTCTTTGCAGGACTAGACTTCCTGTCTCTGGACCTTCTCTGGAGGTTTTTTTTCCTCTTTTGCTGGTACTTTGCTTATGTGGAGTGACCATTCAAAGTTACAATGGCACTGAAAAAAGTGACTAAGGACCATTTTTCACACTTACGACTGTTGCAGCATCCCCACAGTTATGATAGGCCAGGCGAGGAGATGCATGCTTCAATGTGAGTGATATTGAGTTGGCCACACCCAGCCAGTCACATGACTGAAGCCATACCCACCAACTAAGCCACACCCACAGAACTGGTTGTTAAAAAATTTGAATCCCACCCCTAAATTAATTCCTTTATATTTGAAAGATCTAGAGTAGTTTATTCTTATAAAATTATTGTGCTAGAAATTGTTCATCTAATCCCATTGTAAATAAGTGAGCCAAATGGCTTTTCATCTTTATATTTTCTGTTTACTCCTTTCACTCCATTTCTGTTCTGTATTTCAGATGCTTTCTAAGTCCATAGAACAATTAAAACAACCTGGCAGTTTGAAAGAAGCTGAAGAAGAACTTCAAGGAGAGCATTTGATGCAGGAAGGAGGAGCTGCCCCTGTTGGTGTCAGTGCTAGGGATGACAGCAGTAGCATTTCTTTGCACAACTTGGGACAACCTTTTGGAGCTATGAAAGTGAAAGAAGAACCAAAGGACAGTGGTGACAGTATTCAAAATCAACAAATGGAATCTGGGGAGCAGTCTGCTTTTATGCAACAGGTAATAGGCACAGATTTAGCTCCAGATTTTATTGTTAAAGTGATTATTTGAGTACAATGTTAACATTTAAAAATTCCTGATAAAGAGAATGTTTATTATTTTTTCCATCCTCAGAATCCCAAAGAGTTACGCAATTTAACATTCAGCATAATTAAGAACATAGATGTGCCTATACTTTAGGTTCAGTGAAAAGTGCTTGTTAAATTAAAGAACTCTTGCTGTTGTATATATACCTTTTAGTAATTAGTTGAAGTCATGTTAGTTATAGTAGATTCTGCCACATTAGATATAGCAGAAAGAAAGTTGTGTTGTATAAACTTTCTAGGGAGATCAGTGACTACTGACCAAACCTGAGAATCGTGATTTTTATACTCACTCTTGTCTATCTCTAAGCCCTTTTTTGATATTGCTTAATGTACAATTTATTCACTTTCTTTATGTACAATAGTAGTCCTATACACTGTTAAAGGGAGAGAAATCTTTCCTTTGTTATAAAATTCTGGTCCAAATGCCAGTGGATCTGAGCTTTGTATATAATATGAGGGAACCAATGTAGAAAGCTAATACAAAATTGAATGTATTTTTTAAAATGAATTTTTTCTCTCCATTTTCATTAATTTTATGTGAATTTTCCAGAAAAAAAGCATTCTTTTCTATATTCAATTTGAAGGTATTTGTAGCAAGGAACCTAACTTTTAAGTTATTAGATCTTTTCTTGTTAGTTGATTTGTTCTCAAATGACAACACAGCACACACTGTGGCAGAAAAGTTTACATCTAATGACAATGTCAATAAGTTTTGCATCCACTTCATTCTTTGTTTAAAAGGCAACGATCATTCATTAAACAAAACATCAATCCCTGAAAGAAAGTGGGGACGTTCTCCTAAGCATACATGCTTCTATGATTATTCAGATTCCTAGTTATATGTGAATTATAAAATATGATAAAACAACAATATCATTGGAAGTTCTTTTCTTAAGAACTATGAATAAAAGTACATAGTGTTTAAATACAAACTCTAATATGCCAAAAAGGATATTTCTCCCCTAAGGCATGCATGCATTTGTAGGTAATTGTGCCTCCAAAAGGATTGTGGTCCTTTCAAATGCTATATCATTGAGATAATTTGATATGCAGTACAAACAGTTGCTGACTTAATGCAGAGCTATGTCAGCCACTTCTTTTTTCCTGAAGAATAATAATGGTGTGGAGGTAGACAGAAGTGCCTTGTGGAAACAGGAAGTCCAAGTAATTCATGTACTTGGAATGTAAGAACAGAGCAAAGAGAAGCAGAGGCTAGTGTTTTATTCTCTGTTTTGTAAAGGGCACTCTGTAAGTTGATTTATGTTAAGAGAAAATAGCACGGTGAATAGGGAAATTGTTAAGGAAGTTTTCCAGTGAAACATTTCCTTTTCTATTTCCTTTTGATATATTTACTCTGTTATAGTTTACTTCTGTTTAGCTAAAGATTCATTGTATTAACATCTCCTTATGCATAATTCAGGATTGACCTGGAGTGAATTTTGAATTTTCTCTTATATTGTTTATACTTTAAGGTATTTTAAGATTCAGTATACTTTTAACAAATTAAAATTGCCAAATGAAGAATATTCTTCTAATATAAGCTTGTAGTATTTATATTTTAACCCTAATTTTTTTAAAAAATAATTATTAAATTTTGCAATATGTACAGACTAACATTTTTCATGTGAGTGTGCGTATATAAATGTATATGCCTATACACATAAGATAAGAGTATGCAAATACAATGTGCTTATAATTGATTATTTTCTTACAGTGGACAAAATTCATAGCATAAGGTTTATATGCACCCAGGTTATTTCTTGTCACAAATATAGATGTTTACCTAATTCATCATATGTAAGCACAACAAAAAAGGCAGAAATACTATGGTGTACATGAGTTTCTTTCACAGGGGAAATACCAAGATAAGAAAATAGTAATATGTGAAACAATTCTAAATTCTAAACTATATACCTATAGCAAAACCTGTTGCCTTTCCAAGTGATATATATTGGTTTATTATTTTCTTTAGACTTTAGGTTGTTTATTTGGTGCTATTCCCACCACTTCTTAATTGGTGTATCTGGCTTCCCAAAAACAGTTTTATTTACTAAATCTAAAACAGACAACTCCACCATTCAGGAGCTGAACTTCTTAAATATGTGCTCCAGGAGGAGGAGGGGATATAAGCTGATAATTCATTGTTGGACTTTGGAAACAGTTTTCCCTCCCAGTAGAGACCAGTATTTCCATCAATATTATGTACAGAAAGACCATTGTGAAGTTTTAGAATATAATACATCTTTGGAAGCTATTCTTTCTTGAACAGAAATCATCAAGTAGGCATATAATATGTATAATGTTATATGTTAATAACATAAAGAAAGCATATAAAGTATGTTATACTGATCCTACACATTTTTGTTTCTTTCTTTATAGTCTTTTAGCACAGAGAAGCAGAAAAACTGTATTTTTTTTAAAACATATTTTATTTGGATAAGAACTTGAACACGTTTTTCTATAAAATGTTTCAAAAATACATGTAACTAGAAAGAAAGAAATGTATTTTTATAATGCAATCGAGTAAACTTATCCCATTTTAGACAACAGATTTCTATGCCATTTAAATTTTTCAGAAATTACCTGAAGCCGGTGTAAAGGAAAAACTGGGTTTAAGAAATTTCATTTTTGATTGCCACATTTAAAATCTATTGTACTCATTATAATTTACACTTTTGGTGATTTCTTGTTCGTGTTATAAAATATTTTGTTTGTATGTTCCCTATTTTGCCTAATACAAATTTATATATTCCTTTCAAAAATAAAGATTTTTTTTCTCAAATAATTTTCTTTCACCGACTTGACTTTGTGTAAATTTGATTAATTCTTAAAGTTAGTTCTTTTTATTTAATATTGGCAATACATTTGCTTATTACACTTCAAACAATGGATTTAGAAGCATGATTTTATTCCCCACTTTAAATTACACAAAGTCTATTTTTGATCTGTTATGTGATCCCACATTAACCATCACACATTGTAAAAAATATGGAAAAATCATTTGTGCATGTTCATTTTATCCTCATTACATTTGTCTTAATTTGTTGATCAACCATTTTATCATCTTAACAAATTTAGAATAAATACCAGTTTTCCCGAATTTTGATTCTAGTTATTTGAAGTTTTGACCCATGGATATGGTTTGACTCCAAGTGTTTTAAAAATTAGTATGGAAGTGATTTATTTGCTCATGAAATACTATAGAATTGGTGGTAATCCTGAGGAATTTACAGTTAAAAAATACAAGATGACCATATTAAGCTTATTTAAAAAATCATACATGAACAACTAACATTCCAGTGTAAGACAAATTGGTAATATTTCAAATTCATTCAAATCAGTAAGAATAGTTAGTCATGGCCATGTCTTATTTACCCAAATACTTACACTACAATGAAACAAATACCCATGCTTATTGTCACATGATAAATTCAGTTTCTTCAAGTAACTCCTAGAACAACATTTATGGGATTATATGTTTTCTGGAGTGATGTCAACTATTAAACAAAATCTAGCTGTCCGCTTCAGATATCAACTTGGGCATGAGTGTACATTTTTTATAAAAAGTTAAATATGCCACAGTGAAAACATATTAACATATGGTCAGCCCTCAAAGTCAAGCGCTCACCTGATGAAATTGACTAATTAAGCTTAAGCAGTATTGAATATTGTAGCCTCTAAGGTACCACAAGTTTCCTCATATATTCCCTTCAGAAAATTTAATACAGCTATCCTAGAAGCTCTTTCTTTCTATGCCATTCCTGATTAAAACAATTCTAAATAAATATTTAAAAAAATAGTAAAAATATTAAAGAAATCTTGTGTAACTGTATGCACATTATAAAAAATTAAAACTGTAATTTTCTTGTTCAAACTTTATACCTTAATTATTTTTGTCTGGAAAAAGCTGTTTTGGATACAGCATTCACAATATCATATCCATTTGTAACATCAACAAATAGGGAAGTGCAAAACATACCAAATTATTTGTGTTGTAATATGGAGATGCTATGTTTCAAGTTCGAACCATTGCAGAAATGTTTCAAATTTGAAATAATTCTGCTTCAGATACAAAATAGTTGTCGATCTTTAATTAGGGCCATTTTTACATCAACAAACTTCTGGAACAGTTGGAACAATCCATTTTGATCTCAAAATATTTCCAATACAAAGCGTTTAATACCCATATCAACCTGAAGTCACTTTTTGTAATATGTTATTCCACATCTTGCCAATTATTAAATATTTATGTATGAATGACATTTCATTCCATAAAATATTAGAATTCAAAAGAAAAACATGTCTCTCCTCAAAGAGTTAAAGTGGCTACCAGCATAGTTTCTTCAAAAGCTTGTCTTAATATGTTTTCATTTGTGCACATGTACAGTCAACACTTCCACTGGGACTGTCAATGGAATGAAATAGTTAATGTATATATACATGCAGACACAATACATGTAGTCATCAACTTGCTATAAAAATTGAAACCAGAATTTCCATTGCAAAGCAAGGCAGTTAAATGAATCATGTCTAATTTTATGACTTTTTTTTTGTCATAGTTATTAAATGAATCACTGCAGTTGTTAAGCGCATTTCCAGTCATTAAACAAATTGGGCTTCCCTTACCTGGGAAAATCACAGATAATAATTACATGACCTTGGGATGCTGTAACTGCCATGCAAATACATGCCGGATGCCAAGCATCCAGATTTTGATTATGTGATCTTGGGGATGTTGCAATAATCATAAGTGCAAAGATTGGTCATATTGGTCACTATTTTCAGTGCCGTCATAACTTTGAATGGTTGCTAAATGAATGGTTATAAGTTGAACATTATTGTATGGGCTGTCTTCAAATAGTTGCATCTAATGTTCTAGAGTAATGTTTCTTGGCAACTTCAAGAATTAAGCTTCGAGAATTCCATAGTTAGCATGCTATATGGAGAATTCTGAAAGTTGAAAACCGTACATATCTTAGTGTTTCCAATATTGAGACACTGTTCTAGAGGACATGGTTACTTTAATAATTCAAGAAAGAGTGTTTCACTTAGGCCAATGCATTTTGTGAAACAATCCCTTCCATGTACCGTACCACCTTGTTTTTTATGCCTGTTTATTTACTCTGTGAAAAATAATAGTTATAAGATTTAGTGATCACACAATATATTTTCAGCAAACTGTTGCATTTAAACAGTGTGTGTGTGTGTGTGTGTGTGTATGTGCAGGTCTTGGTGTGTTCGGGTCTTTTCCCGTGTAAGATTGAAAGTATCTTGGCAACGTTTCGACGAGATCTCACTCGCCATCTTCAGGCTGGTGCTTTCGGCTTCGTGCTTTGCGCACAAGCACGAAGCCGAAAGTACCAGCCTGAAGATGGCGAGTGAGATCTCGTCAAAACGTTGCCAAGATACTCTCAATCTTACATGGGAAAAGACCTGAACACACCAAGATCTGCATACCTGTACCCATGAAAATCTACAAAAACAAATATATATATATATATACATACATACATACATACACTTTAAGGAATGCTAAAATTTTAATATTTTTATTAGCTATGAATATTCTTAAAATTCAAGCAAACATTCTGGGTTTTAGGGTTTTTTTTTGTTTTTAATTTTTGCATTCCTGTATATTCTGTCCACACCCACGCCCACCTCTATTTTCTACTGAATCAACTGATTCACACAAAGGAAGACAACAATTAGAAGTAACTGAACATTTCAAGTATGAATAAAATTGAGGCTTGGAATATTAGGGAGACAGATTGCAGTGTCACATCCTAAAAGTCAATAATTTTAAAAAGTGTTTCATGCTACATTTCAAGACATTATTAAGCCATGATTATTGTGAAAATATATTACACTAAATTTTATAGAAGTTTTTATTTTGTATACTTAACAATTTCAATCTGCAACTGTCACAATTCTGTCTTTGATATACATATATTGGACTTCATTACCATAACACCCAGTGATCATGGGCTAGATGTTAATAAGGTTGAGAAAAACTATTTGATAAACTAGTTGTTTTAAATAAAATGAAATAGCTATTTCTGTAAGGTAGCATGAAAGTTCTAGCTTCTACTACAATTGTTGCTATAATTCTTGGTGCTTCAGGAAATGTGTGTTAAGGACTTTAATCATTTCAACTAAAATGTTCGTTCCATTGAATAAAATCAAAGAGCTCTATGTACAATGCAATCCTTTTCCTTGTTGTTACTTTTATTTATTTTCATTCAACTCACTGATGGAGTCTTAATTATCCTTATGTAACTAAATTTCAGTCAATCTCCTCATTTTTATTATTGAAATCTAACTATGCTGAATGAAAAAAAACTCACTTTTCTGTAACTAGATTTCAAATTCCTTGTTCAAAATTCATGATACAATTTTATAAATGCTAATTCCCTGTTTTATCTTCACTGGCATTTCAAGGTACTTGGAATATAAAATATAATTCTCTATTTTTCTCAGGAACCAACTTTATTGTGCTCAAATGTTAATATTTCATATTAACATTATCATCTTAATTAATTCTTCATTACAGTTACAACCAGTTTGTTTGCTTCCCACATGCAAGGAAAGTCAAGGATGGCAAACCTTCCATCTCAATACTGCATTCTCATCTTTTAACCATCATACTTCTATAGAGAATAAAATAAATTTCTCTTTCCTATAATGAAATTTTCTGCTCCGTTATATTGATATTTTTGGTATCATCTTTGTGCACCTTTTATCACATCAGAGGCAGAATTTTTATTCCATAGAGCCTGGATCCAAGCAAAGTGGCATGCATGCAGAAATTGTAGGAAAGCAACTAGAGTTTTTAATGCCGAATCTTATAGGTCTGGTTTTGGCTTTCTAGGCTTAGATCCAGATGTCCATTCAGCTGTAGAATCCAAGGAGTGTAGTCAGCCATGCCTGTAATTTTCTTTAGGAGGTTCTATCAGGTCTTAAGGTTGAAAAGGGGAAGACTTGTGTTTTGAGCTGCGTAGTCCTGGATGTTGCAACTCCACCTTCAACCATTAAATCTCAGTAGATTTAATAGAGTGGTGTGGAAACTAATTGCATTAAAAAAAACCTGATATCTTCAGCATTGAAGCAAGCAAGATACAGAATTGTTTTAATGCTGTTTTCATTCCTTATGTGCTAGTTTCAACTCTATATTCAGACCTTCAAATTATTAGGATTCACTAACATTTACAATAAATGTAGTTGAAAAACTACTAAAATAGTTAAGGGAGAATCTGCCCTAGAGTTAAGGTCAAAGGTGCTTCCTTCACCCAGGAATACAAACATAATCCCTGTTCACAATCCTGAAAATTTCTCTCTCTTTTCTGGAATTATGCATCAGCCCTTTATGTCTGTCCTGGATCCAAGCAAAAAGGCACACTTAATTTAAGTTATTGCAGAAGTGTTGTGTCTGTATGGCTTTTTGCCTCTGTATCTAATAGTTCTAGATTAGTTGTCATGAAAATATATAATCTGAACAAAATGGTGGTGGTGGGGAAATCACTAATACATGTGGAGGAAAATAGCAATAATAATGATGAACTAATTATTTAGACAAAATTCAGGAAATATTTCCTACATGTCTATACATATTCCATGGATTATATGGACAAGCATACAGGATAGACATGTGTATGAAATATGAACTCTGTAAGAGTACAAGATTAGAGTACTAACCATATGCTGTCTTCAGAATATACATAGCACAGGACAGAAACAATCCATTCCAACTTAGTCCACTTTCTGGAAAGATTTCTTCCATTTACATAGTTGTGAACATTATGAACATTCTTGTGAACATTAAGAAAGGAAAGAAAGAAACATTAAGAAAGGACATTTCAGAGAACAGAAAAGATTTTGGCTTCGACCTGGCAAGGTGGAGGATATGCATTCAGGGCACCTGTACAGTACTGTCCAGATATAATGAGCAGGACTAATTTTATTATTCCACCCGTTCTTCTGTATCAATCAACTCTGTCTTATATGAATATTACAAATTTCATTAATATAGTGGCAGTGTAAAATGGAACCAACCATAGGTGTAACACTACCAGCCATAATTCTCCAGAAATCATAGAAAGCTGGCTAGAAATTTGTGTAGTTTTCATTTTTAAAAATATAAAGCTTTCTTCACTGTATTTTAAGGCATACATCTGAAAGTTTTCAATGTAATTCAAGAGTGAAAAAGATTCCTTTGAAATGTCACCAAAACCATAAGAGAAACCTTAATCCCATGTGAAAGGCATCATTGAATGACTGATCTGAAACATTTCTGGGCTAAAAGTGCTCAGTACACATTTCATGTATCACTAGCATAGCCAACAATATTTATTTTTAGAAAAAAATAGCTATCATTTCCATTACAAATAGAAGCACCTATTTGTTGCTAAATGACGTAAAAGTACTTTGTAAGTGCTTCAATAAAAGAGTTACTGGGCAAGTAAATGTTATAGAGAGACAAGCCAATTTTTTATCCAAAATGTATCACTATTTATATTAAAACTTTACTTATATGAAAAAGATTCTTCCCACTATACTACTCTTTTAAACATTGCCTTACCACAGTGATCAACAAGGATAAAGAGTGCCTTACAAATAGAAATTTTGGCTGATGCGCCCTCAAAATTTACCAATGATCTAATCTGGCACCTTCATGTATTAAGCTATATTATTTACCAGCACATATGCGAGTTGGGTTTTAAAGAATATTTTACTGCCAAGCAAATCCAACAGTGACAAATTATTTCAGCCTGCTATTGGCAGTGCTATTGGCAATACCCAAAAGTGCTGATAAATATATTGTATGATTGAGGGCCAACACACATCAGGAATTTGTATAGTGTGGTCCTTCTGAAAACCTACTGCTTAAGATTACAATTGAATCTTTGTGTAATGGAGTGATAGCATATACTGTTGTGTAGATAAGTAGCCAATTAAGAAGAAAGTGTGTGTATACTCTATCATGTTAATTCTAGTCACAGGATTTGTCAAGTTTCCCCATAGCATTTGAAGTTCTATAGTCCTAGAAATCTTGAATTTCATTCTTTTTATAGATAGCTACAGTGATTCCTGTATTAATCTACATTGTTTCTAGCTTGAAAAATGGGACACATCTTAGAAAGAAGAAAAAAGACACAGCTAAAAAAAAGGAGAGACTACTACTTATTTATTTTGGATACTAAAAATAGCATAATGCTCATCTGTTTTCCCCACAATACCTAGAGGTATAAGTGTGTAGACCTGAGAACCTAGATTTTGCATGATAAAGTAATATGAACAGTACGTATATTATTCCAATTTATATGCATATGTGTTATTAAAAATAAGGACTATATTTAGTAATGGATTCATCAGAATGCTACATCCTGATGTCCAAGAAAAGGTGCTTAGCAACCCTAAAAGATTAGGTACCAGGCTGCCCGATGGTATTTGAAAGCACATCCTGGATGCCCACAGTTCAAAAAGAAATAATAAGCACTTTAAAGAATCATTCTGATCACATAAGTTCACACATTTAGAGAAATTTCAGCATGAATTGTTGTAGCTTTTGGCATTCTTATACAAGACATCAGGAGATCACTAACATCATGTGGTCATGAAATGCTTGTGAAATTTGGATGAATATTAAATGACCAACAACATAGCATAGAAGATTGTACAGTGGTGTTCTTAGGCTGACAAAGTTTCTGAATGTCTTTAGATAAGCCACAAAAAAAGCAGATTTGTCTTGCAGGGAGTCTAAGTACATACAGGATTACTTAGAATAAATCCTTCATAAAAAGCATAGTATCTTTAAAGTGAATTGCTGTACTGTCACAATGTTCATGTTCAATTGCCTGATCAAATGTGATATAACAAACTGAATGATTGTTCAAAAGAAGATTTGACAGTTAGGTGGAGCTTTATCACAAGTCAGAATGTTCATTTTAGTTCTACCACTCATTTTTTTCATTGCCTCTCAGTGTCAGCTATTTTTCTTTATTCATTAAAATCCCTGGGTTTTTTAATAGATGTTGTACTTGGATGAAAAGCACCCATTGATCATTTTAAATAATAAAGTATAAGTTTGATGGACTGCCCTTGTGTGGGAGGCTTAGACCAACTGAGCTGCATATTTTTTTTTACATATGTAGATCTAGCAGGTTAGTCTATTAATATGTGGACTAAGCACAGAGGATTAGATTTTATGCAATATATATCTGAATTTCCAACAATTAAAAGAGCATGTTAGTGGTCTTCAACTTTTGCTTATCACTTCCCTTTATCATCTGATTGGTCACTGCAAGAAAAAGACTACTAGTTTAGCTAGGCCTCAGTTTTGATCCCACACAGCTCTTCTAGTCTTGAACAAGAAATGTACATTATCTTCAGACTCTTGTACTTATATTGATAGTAGTCAGCTATACTTTTGAAGAAAATGTTAAAAATTTCAGCATTCAAACTTTTGATAAACTCTATTCATTGAATAACAATCTGACTTTGTATCCCCTCCATTCCAAACAACAAATCCATGTCTGATATTCATAACACAATGATAGGGAAATTATGAAGAAATTCTATTGTTCATATAGTAACTTTCTCACTTTTGTGAGCATCTTACATTTTTCAAATGATTTTACTTTGCTTAGTCTAATCTAGTATAAAAGTTTTACTGTTACAGTTTGTGTGTGGCCAAGCAATGGCATATGGAAAACATGTTTCCTGCTATTTAATTTAATTACTCCAATCATGTGCCAGCCCCAGGCATGTCATTCTGGACCTGTGAGGCTCTTTGTCTGTCAAAGAGATGGACAATATCTTGGCTTTGTTTAGTTGCTCTGCAGGCTGTGGATAAAAAACACTGAAATACCGACTGTTTGTTTAACCAAAGTTTGCATTTTTTTCCATTTGGCTTTGATTTCTTTTTGTTTTCCAGCAAGGAAAGGAAAGGACAGGACATTTTGGCCTTGCTGAGCTAAAAGGGAAACATAAGGATAAGAAGATGAACTGTCACATTTCTGAGGTTTTCTATATGAAAATGTGTTCTGGTTAGAAATGAGCTTTGTTAGCAGAAATTGAAGACATGAATCACGGTTTATTTTAGACTTCCCTGCTAGCGTGGCACAAATGGAACAAAAACATAAAAAGAGAGAGATGGAGAGAGAGAGGAAAGGAGAGAGGGAGGGATAGAGAAAGAGAATCTATTATAATTGTTTCCTTATAATGAACTATGTTTTGAATATTTTTGGTGGTTTGGGAATATTTCATTTGTGGCATCATCTTTAATGAGGAAAACAATAAAGAGAGCACACACACATACAAAGAGAGAGGGATTGTGCTTTGAACTAATCTGCAGGCATAGAAGAAAGTGCCAATCTTTTTTTGATTGATTGATTGATAATAGCTCTTCCAAGTTTTATAATGATTTCCATGACGACTGAACCTGGAACCTTTTGCATAACTCCATTATTGAGCATTGCTTTTCACTTAATGAAGGAAATCAGGCCTTACTGAAAAGTTTAATATTAAAACAACTAGCATGATATATGTATATGTACAGGAGTAAAGCAGAGCTGAAAATTCTGAACTTTTACTCACCTATGGAGTAGGTACAAAGAAGACTCCTTTGCAAAAAAAAGTCAAGCAAGGCTAGAAAAAAGTTTGCTAGAAAAATACAAGACAAACTATTGAAGGAAATGAATGTTGTTATACTTGTAATTTCTGCTAATTCCAACAGTAATTTTCGTAAGACTTTTTTATTTAGTTTCTCCATTCAGCTGGAGGTATATGATAAAGTGCATATTGAATTATCATTATTTTATCCTGTTTAGATATGTTATATGTTATGTTATGAATTATCTACCAGTATTACTTATTAATATGAGGTAGGTAAAGCTGTTTATAGAATCCAATAATTTTGCCACAATGATAGACTAAGCATCACAGGATTGGAATGCAAGTTTTGGCCTTTATATACAGATAATCCTTGACTTACAAGCATAATGGAGCCCAACATTGTTGTTGTTAAGTGAGACATTTGTTAAGTGGGTTTTGCTCCATTTTATGACCTTTCTTCTCACAGTTATTAAGTGAATTGCTGCAGTTGATAAGTTAATAACCCGGTTGTTAAGTGAATCTGGTTTCTTTATTGACTTTGCTTGTCAGAAGGTCACAAAAGGATTACATGACTTTGGGACACAGCAATGGTCATAAACATGGGCCAAACATCTAAATATTAATGACATTATTGTGGGGATGCTGCAAAGTTTGTAACGGTGATATGTCAATTTTTTCAGTACTGTTGTATATTTCATTTAATGATCACTAAATGGATTGTTGTAAATTGAAGACTATGTGTAATATGATATTGAAATGCATAGCACTGTATGATACAACTTTCTTTTATTATTTAATCTTTCTTGCCTCTCTTTCATAAGAATTCCATAGATGGGGAAAGTCTTGGTACAGGGTCATGTACTGGATCAGGAGTTTTCAAACTTGACAACTTTAAGACTTTTGGACTTCAACTCCCAGAATTTGTCCTCCAGTCATGTTAGCTCAGGAATTCTGGGAGTTGAAGTCCACAAGTCTTAAATTTGTCAAGTTTGAAGACCCTTGTCCTAGATGATTATAAAGGGCCTCCAGTCAAGAAATGCCTTAATTTGGAAGCCGGATGTATTGCTCTAGACCAAGGGCGTCAAAGTGGATTTCTTTGAGGGCCAGATCAGCATTGTACTTCTTTTCTGTGGGCCAGCTGTTCAGTACAGAAACAAAAATATTCTATACTTATTTACTTCCAAACAACCTGAAAGATGTAACCTCACTATCCAAAATAGAAATGAAGTTGAAAAGGGCAAAGAAGCATAGAATAGTTGAGGGACTCACCAAGCTTGCCATAATTAAGTATCCAACCATTTAATAAGCTTAATAAAGCTGCAATTAGCCCATCATGTGCTTTGATGAGAACAGAATTATCAGCCATAATATCAGTAATCAGTTATACAGGGAAGAAGTGTACGACAGGTATTCTTCAACTTACAATAGTTTGTTTAGTGACTGTTCAAAGTTACAATGACACTGAGGAAAAGTGACATGATTGTTTTCACACTTTTATAACCATTGCAACATCCCCATGATCATATGATCAAAATTCAGATGCTTGGCAACGGACAAATATTTATTATGGTTATAGTCCTAGGGTCATGTGATTCCCTTTTGCAACCGTCTGATAAGCAAAGTTAATGGGGAAGCCGAATTAACACAACAACTACGTTACTAACTTAACAGTTGCAGTGATTCACTTAACAATTGTGTCAAGAAATGGACAAAATTCATTTAACAACTTCATGTAGCAACATAAATTTTAGGCTCAGTTGTGGTTGTAAGTTGAGGACTAACTAGACAAGGCAGAAAAATGGAGTGCAAAGAAATCATTGGTGATGTACATGTAAAATTTGCTTTCGTGCATCCAAATAGCTGACAGTTAGAATCTAAATGTTGTAAATCCATTGCACCAATTAATCTACAAGAAAAATATTTATGAATATTATGTCTAATGCTGAAAATCTATGGAAGCTATTTGTGCTGAAAGATCTATACTTTAAAATGATCTATAACTGAAACTTCATTTGAAGTTTGCAGTTCCCCACCTTCTTTGTGGTTCACCAGTTTTTAGAAAGGTTGATGAAAATATGTTAAAATAATAAGAAATGCCTGGAATGTCCCAGCAATAACTTTTGAGAAATTGCTACACAAGTGTTTTTTAAAAGATGTTTCCATAAAATAGGAGCAAAAAGTTGTACCAAATGGCCTATTATTCTGCCTTTGGCTGATAAGCAATACCTTCATTTGACATTTGGATATCAAATTACTTTAGTGGGAAACTAATGCATCAATAACTTTATGGAATATAAGCAAAGAGATGGAACTGTTGTGTTAGGTGCCACAAAATATCACTAATAGAATTCATTGGCAGTGGTGCCAAAATATTTTGGAAATGACAAATGCTTTTTCTATCGCACCTGGTTTTTTAATGGAAATACTCATTTGTCACTGAAGGTCAAAGGCCATATGAGATTCCAGGTGAAATAGGAACAGATTCTAAACCGGAAACTTATTTTATTAAAACAAATACAATATAAAGAGATTAGACCAATAAATGTGTCTCTACTTCTTAGATGACATTAATTATTTATTTGATTTTTAGCCATTTGTTATTTTGGTCAACTCAGGGCAATAAATTTATTTATTTGATTTCTATAGCCACCAGTTATTAACATGTGACTCTGGGCAACATACACCACAGAGCATGAAACAAATAAAAAGCAAATAAAACATTAAAATAATATAAAAGTACATATATTTGATACCAAGTAGCATCATAATTATGGATGTTACTATGGCCCTAAAATGGGACCCTTAGCCCATTTAGTAACTCAGTCCTGGATACACAACCAAAACTTCATCACCTTACAAAATGGCCAGCAGAGTCATGGTCAACCTGATCTCTGAAGGAAGAATGCTAGAGGCAGGGGCTATAGCAGAAAAGGCACATCTTGTTACCACTAATTAACATTCCTTGGCTGATGGAACCTATAACATCCTGTTTGCTCAACATATTCAATGCTCATGCCTCCTATTTTCCTAATAATAACAATCTTATGAGATAGGTTGAATGACTGGCCTATCCAGTTAACAGGTAGTTTTAATGGCTAAAGGAGAAACCAGACATTGGGTTTTTCAGTTTCTATTTGAGTACCTTAACCACTAGACCAATTTGGATCTTTTTCAATGTCTCTTGAAGACATGGAGCATAATATTGATCAGCTGCAGGAAAAGAAAGCAGATCATTATATTTTGCCTCGTTTTTAGGTTTAGAGAAAGAGTTAGTGGCTCTCCAAATATTGTACTTGTATATCATCCATCCCTGGAAGCATAGACTAAAAGAACAATTTTAAGTTTTATATATTTATAATCTCTTATAATTTTAAGTTCTATATATTTATAATCTCTATATATTTATAATCGCTTGAAATGGACATTTTCCACCTATGTTGTGACAAGAAAAGAAAAGAAACTTCTGTCATTTTTAGAAATCAGAATGCTGGGTATGAATGTTTGGGTAAAATCCAGATTCAGTTTCTTTGTCAAATTGAAGCTTGAAATGATTTTTAACAATGGATTGTTAAAGAATTTGCAGCAGAAATTCAAGTCCAGAAAACACATAGATGACTGATTCAGCAGGATCATTAACTTCTTTATAAACATAATAAATGATTACAGTTTACAATACTATTTGCAGATTCTTTCAATGAAATGTAAGCAAAAATAAAAGCAGCAGCAGCTCAGAACAGAACTCTAGTTTCAGCAAGCAAGCAAGATTAGTTTCACTTTCAATTCTCAGCAAAGCACACAGAGCCAAACCACACCCAGTCTGTCAGCTCTCATTGGCTGGTTTGTTGCCATGCTTACTCACTTGCTGACTTTGTTAACCATGTCTCTGCCAGTTAATGAATATACTCTGACATGGATTGGTGCCTGAAAAATGTTAGGCCCATGTTTTTTTCAATTCAAGTTTTATTTTTATAGCATATAAAAATTCAATTTCAATTGAATAGTGTAATGTCTGGGTACAAATATTTTTAGGATATAATAATCAAAATGTTTACAATAGCATTTATTATATTGATGTTAATTATAATAGTATCAATAGTAATAATTACAATATTATTTTGTTAACCAATTCAACAGCCTTTCTTATATCACTAATATCCATTTATTTCCCTATATCTAGCTCCTGTTTTTTCCAGCGCATTGATTAAATAAATGTTAGGCCCATGTAAAATTCTTTCCTCAAATATCCAGGTAGCTACAGTTGTATACATTGGCTATTATTTCATTTCAAATAAAGAATTGTCCAGCCTTTGCTTGAAAACTTCAGAAATAGATCAGACCTGATATAAAAAAAGGCTATTCCACTATTTAATAACTCCCATGGTGAGGAATCTCCTCTTTATTTTGAGTTTGGATCTCTCTCTGATTTTTTGTTATCTCCTTAATTATGGAGAATAAATCCGCATCCTTCCTTTTCTCTGTGACAGCCCTCTAAACATTTGAACACTCTGAGTAGATCTCCCCTTATCTTAGCCTCTTCTTTAAACTAAATGTACTCTATAATCATTCTTATATGATTTAGTAGGGTTGTGGCCTAGGGGAACAGCTCTCATCTCACAATCAGGAGGCTTTGAGTTCGATCCTAGGTAGCAGATATTTCTCTCTCTGTGTATTCTGAATAATTGTTGGCTGTAAACTCTGATTAAGCATCAGGAAGGTCATCCAGCCAGTAAATGCTCGGCTCCAATCAGTTGGCCTGGCTCCATCCTAAAGCAAGGGACTGCAGAATCATTAAAAGAAATTGATTTACCATGTTTTACTATTTTCCTCATTTTTCTCTATGCTGTTTCTGATTTCTCAATTTTTTTATATTGTAATCCAAATATTCCAATTGTGCTTTGACCAATGATACATCTGTCCACTATCCAACTATTACTTCCTGTGATCTCAACACTATATATCTGTTGATGCAACCTGAGATTGCATAAACATTTTTGGCAGAACTGCACTCTATTGATTCAAGCTAAGAACCACTCAACTGGTTTTTCCTCCTAAAGGGCACAATCTGCCATTTCTCAACAATAAATTGCATTGTGTTTATAGGGTCCAATGCTGAAGCCTAAAATCCATTTGAATCTCAAGTCTTCTAAGGTGTTAATGGTCTCCCTCCAGATTTGTGTATTCTTCCAATCTGATAAGATTCCTTCCATCATTTCTGTAAGTCATTTATAAAAATATTGAGTAACATTGGGGTCAGGGCAGAGCCCTTAAATACCCCTTTGAATACCCCTTTCCAAGCTGCATATAACGTGGCTCTTAAGCAACTCACCTAACAATAAATAAATTCTGCAATAATAAAATTCTACAATCTAATATATGTACTTCTGTTTCCATGGATTTTCAATATATATAACCAAGAGCACACATGCAGCCCTAGAAAACAAAACAGTTGGATTTTATAGATTTAAGAATAAAGTGTATATTGGATGAGATAAATGAAATATAATCGTGGAAGGATTATTAAAAGAAAAAAATAAAATGGTAAAAGAAGTTGATTTTTAGGATATACATCTAAATACATTCTTTTAATAACTGATGGCTTTGTTGAAATTACTGAAATATCTGAGTTTATGTACTGAAGGTAGCAAGCAAGATCCAAGATTTATTGCTTTTACTAAGCATAATAGTGTGAGAGTATTTGGCTGCCTGATGAGTTGCATTGAAATGAGGGCGCCTTTGGTTTGATAGGTGGTGTATTTGTTCTGTGGCTCGAATTCACTCAAGGAAAGATTTTTGATGCGCTAGCCAATGATAACTGTCTGGGAAAATGGATAAATCCAAACCTCCAAACTTTGGATAGAAGACAAAATGAAATTCTTGGGTATGGAGAAGTGGAGCATTGGGAAAGCCAAATTCTATGGGGATGTGAGGCTGTTCTGTCCAAAAAACCCTCATGTGGTTTATCACCTTGAAAAAGAATCACAGAAGGCCAAATCATGGCAATTTCAAGTAGGGAGTGGTATTCTTTCCTTTAGAGGGAACATTGCCTAAAATGAAAATTTGGACCACATTGCTAAGTATTCCAAAAAGAGGCTCTTACTACCAGTTTGGCTTTCCTTTTGAGATGGTTGCTTACTCTTAAATCCTTTCAACAAGACCTCACTCCATTCGGACAACCAGCATGAATCATTCTAGAGGAAATTAACACAGTATTTTCCCAAGTGCCTAATCTGGTTTGGATTTTCTTTTTTCTTTTGCATCTGAAACATAAACAGACACACATATGCATAGTTTCATAAGCTTATAGGCTATGGCTGCAATTCAGCTTAATACAGCTGTGAGGTTACCTTGAATAAAAAAAGTGCTTGTAATTCTTAGAAAGAAAAGAGATGCCTGCTCTGACCCAGAACAGCATCTTTGAACTTTGGCTGGGACTCGTGATTTGCCCAGGAGAACAAAGTATGCATTTACCATCTTATCCTAGTAAATCACTGACTTAATGGGCTTTCCCTTTCTGACTTTTCTTCAAGTGTGGTGCTAGAATCTGTAATCCTTCTGTATTTCTATTCTTTTGAGAACTTTGAAAAATATATTTAATAAATATTATATTTAGTTGCAGAATGTTTAAATAATTACGAGGCATAAGATTTTATAGATCTATTTTGATGGGAAATTTGGTGAAATATTTTCTTCCTGGATTAGAGGACACTGATAGCTATTTTTTCTCCCAAAATGCGTGTTTCTTTTAGCATAAATTAGTATAAAGTAAATATAATGTCTGTCTTGCACAGATAGGAGAGAAGAAGAGATTATACATTTTGGTATGAATATTTGCCTGCTATATAATTTTAATTCTATACTAATTTATGCTTATTATAATGCAAGAACAATACTCATAAGTTCAAATTGCCATGCCTCGGTAGATGGATAGAAATTCAATAAACACATTTAAAAACTAAGGTATGGAAATGCAATTAGTGCAATATTTACTTTTTGTTTCAGTTCCACATTCATGAAGTCTCCATATGATCATGTCATGCTTAAAGGAAATCTATAATGGTTTTACTCACCTACTGCTGACACCACCTACATGCTTGTACACATGCGAGTCACGTCTTAGACAATCTAGCATAAACTGCAAATGCTCTGTACCATGAAATGAAAACACACCTGTCTTAACTTAGGACTCACTTATGCAGGCCCATATTATCAGAGGAGTGAGACAAAATTTGCACACTTTACTTAAATAGATAGATGGCAAAATGCAAATATTTTAGACAAGTTCATTCTTAAATATAATCTTTTTTTTATTCTGCATTGTTTCCAGAATTGATGAAGTGCTCTAATATTCCATATAGCAGATACTAGACAGTTAAATATTTTCGCATGAAATTAAAAACCTATTTAATGGAACTTATTTAATGGGAATACAGACTTCTAAATAATCTATATTCCATTGCTTTTTTTTTTTTGTATTTCAATCATTTCAGACTTTAAAATCTTATTGAGTAGGTGCAGTTAGCAGCATAATATAAGGTTATGTTATTTTTTCCATGGTCTATTAATATCTTGTTACTGTGAGCCTTTGCTGGTTGGTGGTTTCTAGACTGTGGTATTTGGCTTCGAGGTAAATGGAGAGAAAAAAACCAAGACCACCTTCAATATGAATATTTACCTCCAACTGCTACTTAACATAAATTACATTGGTTATTTTCATGCTTATATTTCAACAGAAGCTAAGTGTTTGATGTCATCCCAGCTGAAACTGCATTCAAATCTTCAGCAAACTGTATTGCACTAATTGATACCATCATTATTTTCAACAAACCTATGTTTTTTCAAAAGCTAGACAACATATAGACTACAGATTGTAGAATATTAATTAAGACCGTATCAAATTACAGGCAAGGTCTCCAAAGATTTGTTCAATGAAACAAAAGGAATAGCTGAAGAGATTTTGTGTCAAATGAGCCCCACATGGATATTACCTCTAAGCACTCAGTATCATTTTCTTATTGGGTTGCCTTAATATGAAGTATATCTAAAAACAGGGAGATTTAGATAATGTGTATGTAGTATGAACACTTTGCAAAATTAATCAAATTAGAAGATCAGGGTCAATTCTGATAATACAATAAAATTTCCTCTGCGTTGTTTCACACTTCAAAGTAAATGTATTGAAATGGTTTCTATAATTCTGTGTAACACTATAATCCACTGTTTTTTTCCACATTCGAAAGAAAGGGAGTTCTAGGTTCAAAGGAGGTATAATTTTGGAATCTCAATTCCTCACTTCAACCTCAGGATTATCAGTTGTTTTTGTGCTGTTTTGTGTTGTGACCCAAAGGAATGAAGGAAAGTTGTCATAATTGAATTGTACATGGGATCCAAGGCCCTTCCTGTCTTCTATCACTGAAATTATAGGAAAAGTTAGGATTTACCCTAATTGCCTTCTCATGCATTAGTTCCTATTAAGAACTGTAATGGAACACACAATTCTTAAGCTACCACGAGATCAAGCTCTTTGGACATGAAAAGCAATATCTATAAAAAAGCACAAAACTTAATGCAGTTAAATAAGTCTAATATATTCAGAATATCTGGCTTGTCAGCAATTTGATTGCTGCAAAACCTATAGTTATAATTTCCAATGTTACTTTGAATAGTTGCAGTTTCCCATAAAGAAAGTGCTGCAGTAGTTGACTCTGGAAGTAATTACTAAATAAATGACTCTGTAAATTCATAAAAAAAATTGCAACTCAAGAGTCCAGGGGAAAACACTACCTCGGGCTAAAAGTTTATCCAGCAACATTCCTTCCATTTTTCTGATGTTCCTTTCCATCCAGATATAAGTGACAATCATCAAGATTTCAAGATCTACTACATTAATAATTGTAAATGGGAGATATAACTTAGGAAAGGTATAATAGTAATTATTAATGATGTTGTAACTAGTCATTAACATGGCTGACAAGAAAGCAGTAAACCTAGTAACCTAACAGTCCTAACTCCCAAAGTAAACAGAATCGGCCTAATGATTGATTGATTGATAATACCAGCCTATATAGACATTTGAATATATACTTTGTGTTACAACACCCTGTTAAGCCCCAATTAAGGGAGAAAGCATACTGCTTTCTTTTCTGTCTTTCGGCTCATCACCAGAGACCATACCGATAGAAAGCTATTTGTTTCGTTGTCTTTTCTTTACATGTGTGTAAGGTTTTTAAGCTGATAATTTATTTAATTAATTATTTAATTTTTGAATATATACATATACACACAGAGAGAGAGAGAGAGAGGGAAAGAAAGAAAGGTGATTCACAAACAATTAAAAATAATATCTAAATGATAAAAGGGAAGAGAAGAGAAGAGAAGAATTCTTTTTTGACCAAGTGTGATTGGACACACAAGGAATTTGTCTTGGTGCATATGCTCTCAATGCACATAAAAGAAAAGATGCATTCGTCAAGAATCATAATACATAAACTGAAACAATTCAAACCGTTACAACCATGCCCCAGAACTTTGTTCCTGTAATTCAACACATATTTAAAACTAGTCAGAAAACTGATAAACCAACAGGGCCAACTCTTTCTTTTCCAGAGCATCTAAGCCACACTGTCTCCAGACTCAAAAGGTGAAAGCTAGTCAAGAGTCTCTGGATACTTGTTTTTTTTATCCTGAAACTAAACCATTCATTTGCATACCTTGTCCAAAGCAGATCTCAAAATACATTAAAAACATAAACACGAGAGAGCTTCTTTAAGAAAATGATCGATTACTTTCCTAAACTCATGTGACTTAACTGCAAATCTAAGGGAAGTTGCAGACAAAATATCTTTCCTTGTTAAAAACATTGTTACTTTCTCAAAGCCAACAAAAATAAATAAGTATTCAATGAAATCTGACAAACAGCTGATATTTTTCACACCTCAAACTGAAAACTGGACATCCAACTTAGAGGTTATTAAATGATTTTATTTGTAAAATACCACTTGAATAACTAGAAAATTTCTAGTCACTTTTTTTCTGAGGGCCAAATTCTATCAGTCCTTCATTGGAATGGCAACAATGAGACATATTGAGCAGATGTAAAGATTCTGTGCATCTTTCATTGCTGAGCTCAAAAGCATTGGAAATGGTTTGGCTGCTTTGAACACCATATAATTTATGATCATGCTGTGAATTGGTCATGTGCTTTAAGTAATAGCTGCTTCAGTGCATGCCAGACATCAATACAGATGATCCATTCTGGCCTATTTTTCCACACAAACTAGTTGGGTTGTATAAATTGAATTCCTGGAGAATTTTTTTTTAATTAAGCCTATTTTAAAGAAGGAAATACGACTCCACCATTTTTTGTGTAACTTTTATCTATTAAAATCTAGAAAGAGGGCTGTGAAAATATCTATAGACTCTTTGCATCCTCAACATAGACAGTTTCAACTTCTACCCTCAAAATGTTGCTATAGGGCACTGCACAGCAGAACAGCTAGACACAAGGACAGTTTTTCCCCCATGCCATCACTCTGCTAAACAAATATTAAAAAGAAGTATTACTATTATTATTGTAATCTTCCCTATTATCTATCTTCCTATCTTATGACTATAACTTTGTTGCTTATCACTACTGTTGTATATACATTGAGAGCTTACGTGGTGGGAACAATTTCGTTGTGTGTCCAATCACACTAGTCCAATAAAGAATTCTGTTCTGTCTCTTCTCTTCTCCTATTCTATTCTATTTTGCCCTATCCCATCCCATCCTATCCTATTCTATTTTTCAATGTTATCCTGCAAATGATAAGAATAGGAAATTATTCTTAATTGTTTATCCATAAAAACATGTTTAAAATGCTTTTTTAATATTCATGAGTTGTTTGCTTTTTCCATTACATTTTTTTCATAAAATCTTAGTTCTGAAATCTAATATTCATCTTGTTAAGATCAGAAAAAATGTAAAGTAGGAGGTAGGTAAGGAAGAAATCCAAATATTTTTACCACTACATGTGCTTTGCAATAAAGTAGATAGTCCTGAGTGACGTTTCTAAATATTTTATTCTTATTTTTATCATTACTACATTTGCTTGGCAAATATATACATAAAAAATGGAATATGCATTTAAATCCTAAACTCTTCCCTTAGAAATGTTGCATCATGAAATACACATACAGTGGAACCTCTGGTTATGAATGCTTCTGTTCATGACCAAATTGGGTGACGACCTCAATTTTTGGAAAATTTAGCGTCTGATCATGAACAGATCCTCGGGTCGCAATCTAACATGGTTACGGTCGATTTTCCCTTCTGCACCATAGAGAAAGTCCTGATGCTGAACAAACTTGTCTGCCATTCCAAATGTTGAAGTTACCCTTTAATCTCGTTCTTGATGGCTTCTCGCTTTTTTTGTAAGATTAACTTTCTCCCTGGCCAGGCAGCCTCTCTCTCCCTCTCCTACCTCCCTGGGAGAGCCGTGTGATGGTGCAGAGCCTTGATCACAGCTTTTTTGTTACTGTTGTTTTGCGCATGCTGCAAGGGCTGGGAACAGAGCCAAGGAAGCTCTGCAATTGGGAATTCCAGCAGCTTGGAAGCCAGGATCCCCTTCCACCTCCTCTCTTCTCAGTCCTCCAGGAGCTGCAGACAGTGGTAGCTCTCTGTCTCAGAAGGCTGGCAACAGAAAGGCCCTGGCGCTTGGCTTTAGAGCATGGAAGGAGGGCATGTGTGGGTCGCTTCTTCTCACTGGGGCTTCCCCCACAAACCAGACAGCCCAGCCCAAAGCAGGAGGAGCTATCAGTGTTATTAAAGAATTTTACATTGTACTATTACTGAGTTCTATGGCATAATTATTTTTGTGATTAAAAAACTTTTAAAAACTATTTATATACAGTTTGTAGGGGTCTGGAATGGATCAAATGTATTTACATGCAATTCAATGGGGAAATTAGTTTTGGGTTACAACCAAAGTTAGGGAACAAATTGTGGTCATGACCAGAGGCTCCACTGTATAGGTTATGTGTTTAACATTAATGTTTCATGCATCTTCAAAGGCAGATTAGAAAAGTCAGGATAGTTCTCATTATCCCATTGCTACTTTTTTTAAAATGGTATAATGATGAATATAAAAAGGCGTGAGGCTTTGATCATGCCACTGCAGCTACCATCTTGACTTCCTTGTCTTCCCCTGCAAGCTACCCTGCAGTCAAATATGTTTCTTTCTCTTCAGCTACATACAACAACATTTCTCAGTCTCAGCAACTTTAAAATGTATAGATTTCCAGATCCAGGAATTATTCAACCAGCATGCTGAAATCTATCCTTCTTAAAATTATTGAGATTAAGAAACACCTGTCTGGACTCATGATTAAGCTCATTGTTAAAGCTATCTTTACTATGCTCCTTACCTTTGAGGGACATATTTGTACCTATAAAGTATATATTCACTATATATAACACACACACACACACACACACACACACCTGTATCGATACCTATCTATCATATATTCACTGCGTTCTTGTGTTCTGCGATGCGTGCAGTCAGAAAAGAAGAAAATTCTTCCTCCCTTTTCCAGCACCTTAAAGCCACAGGACATGAAATTAATTCTGCGGGAACCAAATTAATCTCCAATACTGAACACTTCAACAAGAGAATAATCAGGGAAGCCATCGAAATAGAGAAACACCCCCATAACATGAACAAATGGGATGATGCCTCCCGCCTACCAGACATTTGGAAACTAGCCCTTATCAACAAATGAGTCCCAGTCACAAAAGCCAATACTGGACCCAAAACAACACATGATGCCACCACCAATCTCCCTCATCAGACTCAAACCCAAACCCACCCCATAGATGAAACGCAACCACCGTCCAGATACCAGACCACGGCTGCATCACCAGCTGCCACACACCCCGACCCCCAAACCAAGCAAACTGACACACACCATGAACCCAGAGCCTAGGCCTCAAACTCAGAGCCAAACCAAAACATGGAATGTCACATCACAGAACTCAGGAGGCTATACCACAAATCCTCAGGATGTTGTAACACAGCCAACAACCCAGGAGATTATAATACAAGACCCAGGATGTCACAAGATTAAAACTCAGAAGGTCATCACACAGCCCATTACCCAGGTCATTACGAACCAGGAGATTATAGCACAAGACCAGGAGGTCAAAACAATAGAACTCAGAAAGTCATCACACAGCCCATTACTCAAGTCATTACAACACAGGAGGCTGATAGACACACAGCCAATACCTCAACCACACATGTTCTTAAGAAAAAGCCAGCCAATCTGCAAACATCAACTTCATCAACCAATCAAGAAATGACAACACAGCCAACCTCCCCACCAGTATATATAGGGAGACAGCAGCTCAGATCACGCTTTGCTCGCACAAGCACAAAGCCGAAAGCACCAGCCTGAAGATGGCAAGTGAGATTTTGTCGAAACATTGCCCAGATAGTCTCAATCTTACATGGGAAAAGTCCCGAACACATCAAGACCTGCATACCTGTACCCGTGAAAATCTATGAAAACAAATTTGTATGTGTGTGTATATATATATATATATTGTTTAATTATTTATCACCTCAAAAACCTAACACACACACACACACACATATATATGTGGTATTTATTAGTCTGCATAATTTATATTGAAATGTTTATTATCATTTGGAATTTGGAAATTCCAAAGTTGTAAATTTCAAGTAATTTTTATGCATTGCATAAAATGGGGAAGGATCAGAATTACTACTTTAGAGTCATATAACATTACCATTTTTCTCTCCTAACATTATGGCAGATATTGTACATAAATTTAGGAGGTTCATCAGGACTGGAAATTTATTTTTAAAATGAATAGTTCAGATTCTTCAACACCTACAATTGAGACTTTAGAAAAACTGCAAAGAAAAGCAATTAAGATAATTAAAGGCTGGAGACTAAAATATAAAGAACAGTTGCAAGATTTGGGTTTGGAAAGTCTAGAGTAGGCATGTCAAACTTACGGCGTCATGGCGGCATCACATGATGTATTGCGACTCGTTTCTGCTACACTACCCTGGGTGTGGCCGTGGCCAGCACGTGATGCATCTGACCCACGGGAGGGAGGTTGACAGCCCTGATCTAGAGAAAAGAAGGAATGGGGGAGAGGGGACATGATAGCAGTATTCATGAGAGGCTGCCACAAAGAAGAAGGAGTCAATTTATTTTTCAAATGCATCAGACAAGAAATAATAGATGGAAACTAATCAAGGAGAAAAGCAACCTGGAATTAAGGAGAAGCTTCATAACAGTGAGGACAATTAACCAGTGGGATAGCTTGCCTTCAGAAGTTGTAGGTGCTTCATCATTGGAGATTTTTAAGAAGAGACTGGACACTCGTCTGAAATGTTTCCTGCTTGAGCAGGGGGTTGGATTAGAACAGTGGTCGCCAACTGGTGGGCCGTGAGAAAATTTTGGTGGGCCACAAAGAAATCTCACCCCCAGAGCACCCCCACAAAGCAATTAATCCAGGCTGCACAGAAACACAAGGCTGCTCAGCCCACATGGCCCGTAGGAACCCTCTCCACCCACTCACTCCTTACCTGGCAAACTTGTCTGCTAAGTTGCTATTTTTCTTTTTTCCGACCATCATCTGTTCTGCTGTGCCGGGAGATTTAGATTAGCTAGGAAGCTGGAAATGGTTGGATTTCTTGCTTTCTAGCTAAGCACAGCCGAACCTCCCTTAGGACTGAAGGTTTGCTTGCAAGCAAATTCAGTGCAGATTCACAGCAAGCAAATTTGAGAGGCGGAGCTAGCCGATGGTAGATAGATAGATCACTGAATGATTCTGTGAGCAACTCAATCTGCCTGCCTGCTTTGCCTGATTTTGGATAAAAGTTGCTTTTTTAAATAAAAAATTCAATATTTACATACATGGTATGTTGTGAGTTAATTTTGTGAGTTTGCTTGCAAGCAAATTTTATGTGACAGACTGAGCTAGCCAATGGCAGATAGATAGATTTCTGAATGAATCTGTGATTCTGTGAGCAACTCAATCTGCCTGCCTGCTTTGCCTGCTTTGCTCTTTTTTTATAAAAAAATCAATATTTATATAAATATTTATAATATTTACATACAAGCCATGCCCAGCCAGTCACGTGACCACCAAGTCATACCCACAAATTAGACCATGCCCACAGAACCAGTTAGTGGTCCCTGGGATCTAAAATTATGAGTTTGGTGGTCCCTGAGGTTTCACCTTTTGGTGAAAGATCTCCAAGGTTCCTTCCAGCTCTATTCTGATTCAATTTTACTCCAGTAATATGGTTTTCCTAGTAACATCTGTATAATGAAGCTACAAAAGCTTGACATAGTTTATACTGGCTGTTGTCCAGCCTCTGAAAAAACAAATAGGATAGAGCAAGACAAATAAAATGAAACATTAAATGTATAAATTGAACATAACTACCATATGTGAAACTTTTTCACTTCAAATAGATCACTGTGATCTGTTAATCTGATGATTAACAAAAAGGTTTCAATGCAAACCATTATAAGATAGAAGAGAGGGAAGGAAGGAAGGAAGGATTAAAGGGTTAACAGACATTGTTCTTAAACTAGGAACAAATTTAATCAAATCAAATTGTTCTTTGGGAGGTTGTTAAATTTTGCTGTCTGTTCGTCAAAACTTGACATAAAAGAAAGGGCAGGGATAAGCTAAAAAAAAATTGAGATTAAAAAAAGGTTCAATGTGGCAAATGAATATGGATTATATTTGTGTTGTAGATCTTAGTAGGGCTGAGCGTAGAGAGACACCTGGGTAAGTTATTGCTGATAAAAATTAAAACAGCTTAAATTAAATTAAAAAGGGGTATATGTGAGCACTTTAAAAAAAAGTGTTAAAAAAGTATAATGCTGAGCTCAGTCCATCTGCTTATTAGGCATGTATGATATTTACAGAGATGTTAAATTGATCAATCTGAGCTTGGAGATAATATTGCAGAAACTTATTTAGATAAATCTTTCTTCTGAAAGGAAAGGATTTCGGTATCTATCTGAAACAATGCTAAAGTAGGGAGGCATAATTGGGTTTTTCTTTTGTGGTTTCTGAATGGGCAAGTCCAGGCACAGCATCCTGTATGTCCAGCAGGTGTTGCTGTAAGAGCAGGCAGATATTTTTTCCAAAAGAATAAAATTCAGTCATAGCCTGGACTCCACAGACCACTATAAATGCAAGCATCTAACTTGGCAATGGAAGAGACTACTGCTGTGCTACTGGAGTGACCCCACTACTCAGGCATGCCGTGCTAAAAAACTTGTGGCAGACAAAAATAAAAAAGAATTAAACTGATCCAAAGGAAGTGTTTTTGTGTGTCTGAGAAACAGAAGAGGTGGCCTTTTCCAACTGGCCTTAAAAAAAAAAAGGCAAGTTCAGAAATTGTAGTCGCCACAAAGAGAAAGGGATGCTTCACTCTACGTATTCCAGACAAAATTAAAGTGTCATTAAATTGTTCTTAAATGCAGATTTACAGAATGAAAATCAGGCAATGTGAAGGTACCAGCCAACAAAAGCAAGAGCAGCTGGAAAGCCAGTGACCAATTACAAGTTCAGCATCCAAGCAAAACATCTTGAATTGCTGGTAGTGCAATAAATTACAGTTTGCACTTTCCTATTTTGCAAGTGAAAACAGCACTACATCAGGCACAAGAAAGGCAGATGAAATGATGACCTTTTTCTTCAGCCCACTTTAGTTTTCAACAGAGGATCTGGGTGTCTTAAGTAGGAGAATTACATTCCAGGGCCAAGAAGTGAGTAGCTTCTCCAGCTCTAGTGAAATGAAGCTTTGTTTGCCAGAAATAATAGATAAAAGCCAAACAACCTGAAAGACTCTTGCAGTGGCTGTTAATTCTTGACTTTCCATGATTAATTGGCTCTCTTTAATGAGATAAAAGTTCAAGAGTGGGAGATGACCCCAAGGTGTTCAAAGGGCAAGAAATGGCCAAGTACTGGATTATTTCAGTCCTTCATTAGGCCATTTCAGAGCTTGGACATGGAATCTGTTTGTATTAAAAACTGTTCTAGAAGTGAATGATAAGGAAAGTATTAACTCCACAGGTTCTTTAACATAGGAAGGGAGGGAGGGAGGGAGGAAGAAAAGAATAAAGTTTTTTTACCCATTTTTTGACAGTTATTTGTTCTTAGATTGTATTCTGGACTATATCTGTTGGGAATAACCCCCTTGATGTTGACACAAGCAGTGAAGATTTCAGACAGGAGAAGATATAAGATAATGGAATATCTTGTAGGAGGCTACTTAGGGCTTACTGTAAATAAAATGTTATCTTCAAAGGAAAAAAAATGTCTTGAAGTGACAAATGGCAGTTATGTCATTAGTGTATTTTCTCCAGCTATTTATATTCATTTGCCATATTTTTCTTAGTGCTCCAACACTGGAAGCTTTTAAGAAGAGATTGGACAACCATTTGTCTAAAATGGTGTAGGGTTACCTACTTGAGCAGGAGGTTGGCTTAGAAGACCCCCAAAGTCCCTTCCAACTCTGTTATTCTTTTGATACTGTTGAAATCAAAATGGTTAAATAATAATAATAGTAATAATAATAATAGGGAAACTGATAACATTTTATATCACAACAATATACAGGGACAGATACAGAATAAATAGATTAATAACTAATATTCATATCATTTTCAATAAAATATATTATCTCCTACAAGTGATTGTTACGAAGTTCAGTAACAGAGTGAAATAGATTATCATGTTTGTAAATTGTTTAGTAGATAATTATGGCATTGACAGTGACTATATAAAACCTTTATATAGAAAGTGGTAAAATGTTCATTGTTATTACAATGCCATTGTAACTATGAATGGTCATTAATGAACTGTATATTGCATTATCATATCCAAAGTAAAGTATGATATAAAGATAAATGAAAGACTAATATGAGAGGAAAAATATTTCAGAAGAAAATAGGGAGGCTAACAAAGCTAAATTTAAACCAATAGATAATTATAGAAGAAAAATAAAACAAAAGAGATGAAATAACGAAGATTATGGAAGACAAGCCTAGAAAGATAACAGATCACAATGTGTAAAGGTCTATTCTAAAAATCATGGAAATTCTTTTTCACAGGCAGATGTTAATTTCAGTCCTGAAATATGTTTCAGTGAGGTAACGAAAAGCTTGAACATATTAATTAGACTAACATTTATTCTAGAAGTGACCTCTAAGGAATAAGCAATTAGGCTCTTCACAATCACTGCTACCAGATTGTGCCCAGACCCAAGCAGCATTTTTCTAAGAAATGAAAAGGGGCAGCGCTTCAATTGTTTCTATTCTATGATAATTACTGTAATCTGACAAAACAGTGTCAAGGAAGGAAGTACATATCATGTAGTATAACACAAGCGACTCAAAGAACCCTCAGAGATATCTGCTTCTTTATGTTTGGTATTTTGACTAGAACTTGTTCAGTACAATTTAGAGATCATCCAGAAAGGATAACTGATTTAAAGGTTCAATTTAAACAAATTAAATCTATCAGAACACATGTCAGTATTTACCAAAATTTCATCTCAGACACTTTTGCCGTTGTCATTGTTGTTATTTACACACTGAGATAAAATGTAAAATATTTTAATGGAAAATAAACTTGAAACATAATGAGCCAAAATAAAAGAGTGCAAATGTATAACAAAATAACTAAGTTGAAAAGGACATTGGGGGTCTTCTAGTCCAATTCCTGTTCAAGCAGGAGACCTTATACCATTCTGGAAAAAAGGCTGTCCAATCTCTTCTTTAAAACTTCCATTGATGGAGCATCCAAACTTCTACAGGCAAGCCGTTCCAAGGATTGAATATTACCACTGGAAATATTTTCTTAGTTCTGGATTGCATCTCTCCTTGATAAATTTCCATCAGTTACTTGTACTTTGGAAAATAGGTTGAGTTCCTCTTCTCTGGGACAGCCGCTCAGACATTGGAAGACTGCTATCATATTACCCTTAGTCTTTTTCTTTATTAAACTAGACATGCCCAGTTGTTTCAACCGTTCTTTATATATTTTAGCCTCTAGCCCAATCATCTTTGTCGTTCTTCTCTGCACTGTTTTTATAGTCTCAACATCTTTTTTGTAGCTTGTACTAGATGCAATATTTCAAGTATGGTCTTACCAAGTCAGTGTAAAGTGACACTTCACACTGATCTTGATACTATCTCTCTGTTGATGCAATAAAGGGGTGAATTAGCTTTTTTGGCAGTTGCAGCAGAATGCTGGTTCATATTTAAATAGTTTTCTACTAGGACTCCTAAATGTCTTGCAGTTACTCTTGCTAAGTCAGGTACCATATACTCTATACCTGTGCATTTGGTTTTTCTTGCCAAAGTGTAAAACCTTACTTTTCTCACCACTGAATTGCATTTTGTGAATAGAGCCCAGTGTTCAAGTCTGTCAAGATCCTTCTGGATCTTGAACCTATCTTCTAAAGTGTTAGTTATTGTTTCCAGCTTAGGGTTGTCTGAAAATTTGATCAGTTCCTCCTTTACCCCCATCTAAATTGTTTATGAAGATGTTGAAAAGTACTAGGCCTAAGACAGAATTTTGGGGTACTCTCTACATACTTCCCCTCATATATGTACATTAGTTCCATTGAAAACTACACATTGTGCGTAATTGGTTAAGCAGTTACAAATGCATCTGATGGTGATGCCACCTTTCCCACATTTTTCTATCTTACCAATAAGTATGTTGTGGTATACTTTATCAAATGCCTTACTGAATCCAAGTATACCTTTAGCATTTTGTTGGTTTATTAATTTAGTTCCTTTGTCAAAGAATGCAATAGACTTCTAGTAATAGCTTTGCTTGTTTCTACTGGTAGGTGTTTGCAGCTCTGTTGCTTGATTATCTTTTCCAGGATCTTCCTAGATATTGATATCAGGCTGACTGTATGTAGTTTCCTGTATCCAATTTTTTCTTTTTTTTTTTCTTTTTCCTTTTTTGGAGATGGGAACCATATCAGCTGTTTTTCAGTTCTCTCTAAAAGGACTTTTATCAACTAAGCATAACTCCAAAGTAAGTTGGAGTCCATTTTGTCCAGTAAGATTGGCTTCTAGTTATATATCCAGATATTTTGGTTTATGACCCAGAGTCGCTTTTCATTGGTTATGCTGATTGGCGCTAAAGTGAATTGATATTCCAAGAAATTTGCTCACCTCTTGGATATAAGATTATAGCTAAGGTGTTGATTATGCTATCAATTGGTGGATTGAGGATTGTTGCCTAACAAAAATAAATGGTTAATATCTTTTTACTGTAGGTGGGACTTCAGTTTTGTGTATGTCTACAAGTCTGAACACATCAATAATAATTAAATTATAGCCTTCAAACAAGGCTGTTATCTAAAGATATTGGTTTGATTCAGTCACAAGAGGGAGCAATAGTAGGAACAAAGGGCAATTATATAAACATGCATGTCTTAACCAATTGTATAGGACATCTTAACTACCATAACTTAATGTGAATGTATTTAATTGTATGTGAATATGGAATAACAGTCCAATTTTCACAGAGTAGAATTGAAACTTTCAAATAATTATGGTTTTACTTTTTGATTCTGAGTGGAAATGATAACCACTCTAAATTCAAAAGTGCACACCTTGAGAAGCAGCTAATTATATTTAATTACAATGCTTGTTTAGAAACAATTTTGGTTTGTCCACTTCTCAATGCTCTTGAGCCACTCAAGGACATTACAGGAAGAATGTAGCAATCATATCAGAATGAAACAAAGTGAAGAATATATGGAAAAAAAATCTGAAATATTGTCCTCCTTTATAAGGAAGAGAAATCTAAAAACTGTTTTAAGACAAAAATAGTTCAAGATACTATTCAAAAATAACAGAGTTGGAAGGGACTTTGGAGGTCATCTAGTCCAACCCCCTGCTTATATTAGCCTCTACACAGAATTGAAGTCACAGCCTCCTGATTGTGAGGCAAGAGCTCTACTTCTAGGCCACAGAGATCATCTTACTATGAAACTATCTTACTATAGTTTAATTCAAATCAGTTTCAATGTTTTCCTCTGCTCCCTTAACATCAAACTATGTTTATTTTCAAACAATACATGGGTTTGAAAGTCTGCTGAATTTTGATATACACTGATATATGCTTACATAGATGAATTTTCATTTTTTTTTAAAAAGGATTCATATTGAAGTATGATCAGTCATGTGTCAACTTAAAAGAAACATTATACCAGCATGATAATTTTGCTTTTAAAATATGCTTTGACAAAACAATTTGGAAATTGGGAAAAATGTGAATGCTAATAATACAAAAATACACTGAGTAACTTAACGAAAAATGCAACTAATTTTTTAAATTATTTTCTAACAAAATTATTTTTTTCCAAATCACTTGTAATATTACAAATGCTTATAACAACAGTTTGCAGCACAATATGTTTGCATTTATTATTTTCCCCCAAGTTTAATATTTATTCAGATTCAGACTGAAGCATATAAGAGTGATATATTTAGGATCTGAAGATCTGATAGCCAGATTATTGTGACAACTATGGAACTCAATAGACAGAAAAAGCAGTTTGAATATTTACTCTCTTCCATGAGATATTCAAGATTTTTTGTGAGTTCTTTGGCAATGTTGTAAGTTTGAGTCCCTTTGGAACAATACAATTAGATGAAGGTATTTTGGGCTTGTGTATTATTGGGCACCCATAGAATCATGGGAAGTTGTGTCTATTGCTTTTAATCCACCTCTTTTCTTTCATGTGATTTGAGCTTCCATGGTTAGATTGTCGAGGACTCTCTTGATTTGGTTGTCCAGTTAATGTTTACTGAAAAGTAGGCTTCTTTGTCCTCCAGCATTCACTGAATTTATAATATTCGGATTTCAATATATCCTTAGATGGGCATCCTAGTGCCAATTCATTTTTTTACCCAAGAAAAACATTTTCTTATCTCTATTTCTTTTCCCCTGAATGTGTTAATCAAGAACATTGATTCAATTATGAAATTCAAAACAACATAACCATTTGCAGGAGCTTCTGCATGGGAGTTGAAAAAGGAAAAGATAGTGGAAGCAAGAATTATTTTTTTATTATTATTATTTTTTATTTATTTATTTGTCAGTTGCTTACAAGATAATATGTATAAGTAAAACACAGTTCTGAGTACATAGATATATATAAGAAAAATAAAATATAAAAGAAACAATAGGACAGGGACGGTAGGCACGTTGGTGCACTTATGCACGCCCCCTACAGACCTCTTAGGAAAGGGGTGAGGTCAATAGTAGACAGTCTAAGGTTAAAGTTTTTGGTGTTTGGGGAAGAAACCACAGAGTCAGGTAGAGTATTCCAGACATTGACCACTCTGTTGCTGAAGTCGTATTTCCTGCAATCAAGTTTGGTGCGATTAACCTTGAGTTTGTATCTATTGTTTGCTGTTGTGTTGTTATGGTTGAAGCTGAAGTATTCATTGACAGGTAGGACATTGCAATGTATGATTTTATATACTATACTTAGATCGGACCGAAGGCGGCGTTGTTCTAGGTTTTCAAAGTCTAGAATTTCGAGTCTGGTGCCATATGGTATTCTGCAATGAGTAGAGGAGTGAAGAACTCTTCTTGTAAAATATTTCTGGACTTTCTCAACTGTGTTAATATCAGATACGTAATGTGGGTTCTAGACTGAGGAGCTGTATTCGAGTCTAGCAAATGTTTTATATGCTCTAGTTATTAGTGTAATATTACCAGAGAAAAAGCTACGTAAGATTAGGTTAACAACTCTTAGCGCCTTTTTGGCTATGTAGTTACAGTGGGCTCTAGCACTTAGGTCATTTGAGATGAGTACTCTAAGATCCTTTATAGAGTTTGGGTCATCAACAAGGTCTTGACTATTCAGCCTGTATTTTTATTTATTTTTTTGCCATTATGTAGGACAGACCATTTATTTATTGAGATCTGGGGTTGCCATTTGTTTGACCATTCTGATACGAAGTCAAGGTCTTTTTGAAGAGTAGCAGTATTTTCTGTGGTGTTGAATAGCTTTACATCATCAGTGAAGAGTACGCAGTTGCTCTTGATATGATCACAGAGGTCATTTATGTAGTATGAAGAGAGTTGGTCCTAGAACACTGCCTTGGGGGACACCTCTGTTGACAGGTATAGAATTTGAGAGGACTCTCCCAATTTTGACCATTTGTTGTCTGTTTGACAGGAATGCTTCTATCCAGTTATGCAGTGTCCAGAGATACCATAAGATTTTAGTTTTAGGAGTAGTTTGTCATGTACCACTGAATCAAAGGCTTTACAGAAGTCTATGTAGATTGCGTCTATTGCTTTGCCCTGATCGAGTTGTGTAGTCCATATGTTTTTGCAATGTAAAAGTTGCAGATTACATGATAGTTTTTTCCTAAAACCAAATTGTTTATTAGCGAGTAGGTTGTTTCTAAGTGGAGGATGATGGATTGGTTAATAATTGATTCCATGACTTTACAGGTGACGCAGCATAAAGTGATTGGTCTGTAATTTTCAACTAGGCTGGGGTCTCCCTTTTTGAAGATGGGGATGACTGTGGCTTATGACCATATTTCACTATTGCGAAATAGTGAACCAAAGAATCAGTGAACAGAAGAAACTGTTCAGGCAAGGTACAAAGAAGACTTCCTTTTTTTAGTTAAGGATGATTTTGCTTCTGAAAGGAACCGGAATAATTTTTGAATGGTAGACTAAAAGGAAAGAGGCAGAGAAAGATAATGGATTTTGGTTTCTTGATTGTATCTCATTAAATATCTCATTAAAAACCGTGGACTTTTATTTAGCTTTTCTTAACATATTTTCTATATATATCATTCTAAATTAAATCAAGGGTTACAACTGTCAGAAATTTCTAGTGATCTACTTTCAAAAGGAACGAATTTGGAAAATGCTGAACTTTTGGAATAATTAAGAGAATGGTGATGAGCAAACCATAATAACTTCAAATAATAACTTGAACTTAAACATAATGTCAAAAATCACCTTGAAAAATATAATAGAAATTACTCTTATAATATTAATAGTTGTAGTAGTACAATCATCATCAACAGCAATAACCAGTCTTTAAATTTTAGACTTAGTTTGTCAGCCAGAAAAACACTTCCCTAGGCTTTATTAATTCTTATTCTTTTTCACAGTGTCATTTTTTCTAGGAAATTGTAGGAAATCATTACTCATTCAGTTTTGGCCAGATTGTACTCTTCTGCTATGCTCCATTATTGATTTATTTCTTTTTCCAGACAGAATGCTAAATCACAGAACAACTAGTTTACAACAAAATTAATACACAGTTGGAACAAAGGTACAACAATCCAACAAAGTCACTACTACAAATGTAATAGCTTTCCCAATCATTCCCTTCACTATTTAGTACCCTGCTTTGAAAAGTTTTTATTTAGTACTTTTTTTGAAACAATAGTAAGAGGGGAGATATTCTAATCTTGGGACTAATCTTTGTAGATTCTGAGTGAAACATACCTGAAAACTCTCAATCTTTTAATATTTTTTTGTGTGCGGTAGAAATGCCCAGCATCTATTCTAGGATTGATCTTATTAGAAGTTCTGATTCTATCAGGAGGAAGTGATACTGCAGATTCTGGGTCTGTAAAATTTATTAAATGAATAATCCATGAATAGACACTTTCTACGCCGATGATCTAGTTAAACAGACAAGTATCTTTTTATGTATACATACACATACAATTACACACACACACACACACACACACACACACACAGAATACATACAATAACACAACATATTTAGGCATGAAAATATGCATTTTCTTGTTGCTGTCAGAATAGCTATAGTAACAAGACAGGATTTTTTTAAAACCCAAAGTTAAGAGTATTTTATAAAAATTCCCTTGTCTCAATATTCTTAAACATGCATGGCTTCAGAAAATTAAATTACTTTTTTTATCTGTTTGGGATCAGTCTTGTTTCCTCCTTCTCTTTGTGTTTACTTTCCTGCAGTAGCTTGCATCAAAATGTTTTCTGGAATGCCAGGGCTAAATCAGTTATGCTTAACTCAATATCTAATACAAATAGCTCCTGGGAAGCTTGAGCTACACAATCATAAAAGGATCGTTCTCTTTCAATAGCTCGCCACACTTTGGTGATATAGTATTTCTCTAATCACCAATCTTTATGTGCCTTCCTGACCTTGCCTCTCTCTGCCCAAACGCCGAGGTGGGTATCAAAGGTCTGTGTCATCGGAAGAGTGAATGGCTTTCATTTTCTCCCTTCTTGAAACTTCCGGTTCCTGGCATCTGCAAAGAATTATTCCAATGAGGAGTTTGGCTGCCTCGCGGCTAGTGGCCTGTAGTGGCCTGTTTGATGGATGCAGCTTTTGCCAAAAAGGTTCTTGTGGTCAGCAAGTAGATGGACGCTGCTGTGTTTAGCAAATGATTGCTCTGCTTACTTAAGCAATTCTTTTCGGGATCTTCACTATCCCAATGGAATAGCAGAACTTGGGATGATACTGTGATAGAAGTCTCTTTGTTTTTTGTCAGGGTCTGTCTGTCTCTTTCACTTACATATACACATTTTCATCAACAGGACAGTCAGTGAGATCTCAGAAGCTAAAAAAACAGAACTTTTGTCATTTTATAACATCAGCCCCATGCCAATGGAAGCATTTTTCTAAGCTTTGCTAGAAAAGAGGTTGAAATTCAAAAAGTTAAGTAATAAGGAACAAGTATGCAAATTACATTTTTAAAAAGAAAATAACTGTACAGAAACTTTTCTAGTATATCAGAAAATAAAACCAAACAAACCAGGTGGGTGTGGGTGGGTAAAACTGTCTTTCATATTATATGGTTTGCAATATATACACACACAACAAAGTATCTTAACCCTGTTTATTGGAAACATTCACATCTATGCAATGCTAAAAGAGAACTCTCAAAGATAAACAAATGCTTGACAATCTGCTTACTAAATTTACTAGTAAATGTATTTTGAGCCATATGTTCCTAGCTTATTCTACATGTACATAAAAAAGGTTGGAGTTTCAACTATATGATTGAGTCTGCCATATTTACATTTTTAACTCTAACCCCAAAGAAGCATTTATGTATGTATGTATGTATGTATGTATGTATGTATTGTTTATTTATTTATTTATTTATTTATTTTGCCGCCTATTCGCCCATGGCGACTCAAGGCAGCTTACAAGGTATAAAACTACATTTAAAACAGTAAAACTAGTAAGAAGAATCAAATAAATTAATATAATAAAATCACATACCCCCCGCCTCCCACCTCAGCGACAGCTGATCATGCATGCCATATTTATTCAGATTAGAGGGGTAAATAGCCAGAGAAAGCATTCTTAACAAGTAATTAACACAGTTTAGCATCCCCATTCTTCTGAAATATACTGGAACCTTGGATACTGGAATAATTTCATTACAAATAATCCAGGTACTTAAATAATTTTACCCAGATATTCCTATTCCAGGATAAGAAAAAGCATGTTATAATGACTAGTAGTGATCAAATGAAGTAGGAAGAGGTCAAAACTCTCATTTTTGTTTGTGATTTTCCTAGAGAATGGAGAAGAATATACTTTTCTGGTTTGGCTGTTACTAGGCTGATAAAACAGTGTTTATAGATTATTCTGTAGCTACATAGAGATTGTGAAACTTGTTAGTGACAGTGAGAAGCATTAGACTATTTGAAAAGTGATCTGCTGTCAAGCTCTCATATATGTAAAAGTGAATGTGCTCATCTTTCCACCCTAATAATATGTTTATGTGCCCTATGAATATGTCAGACTTAAGTACAATAGGCATAAAGCCAGAGTATCTTGGTTTGTCAGCATAATGTAACTGATTTCATTTGTAGCAGATAAAACTATATTCAGTGGTACCTGAAACTTATATTCATGAATTACTTCAGATAAACCAGGTAGGAGACTGGATTAGATGTACTATTTTATTGTAAGGCCACTTTAACAAAATCTTGCAAATTCTGAAAATAAAAACTTCCAACTATTACTTTTAACTATTTGGCCCATTAAGGTTTTTTTCTCTAATCATTAAGCTCCTGGGGCTCCAGCCTGTTTTGTTTGATTGGTTCGTAGACAGTATCCCTCCTTCCTCAAGGTCTTCCATACATTCTATTATAAAAACTGAACTCTATGAATATCAGGCCTATGGGACATAATCTTCCTTTGAGAGCTGTATTATAAAATCAAATGGTTTCTACTCTATTTGGTAACTTTTATGCAATCTATTGCTACAACTTCTAGTGTCTGAATTTTGACCATGTGAAGTATAAATAATTTTGGTAACTTCTCTTAAAACAAATGATATCTTTTTCTTAGTTTTCATCTCTTACTTATCAATAAATTCTTAAAAACTTGTTGTTTAATCCTGATCAGCAAAAATCTATTAAGAGATTACAATGTATCTATTTTAATCTTAATTAAATAAATAAATCAACTTTATATTTCTTACTTTTATTGTTAACAATTTTGAACATTAATTCCATTATAGAGGATTCTTGAACATGATTCCTTTTCATTTTTTTTCTTTGACCCTTATCACAAAATTTGTCAAGTCTCTTTTATAAATTCAATAAAGGAAAGTTATCTAGGTCATTCTCTTATTATTATATAACTTTTGATTATTAAGACATCGTTTGTATATCTTTATATACTGTCATTTTAAAAGCAATTTTTATCTGATAAAAGTTGTTCATTTTTCATACAATATTTTAAACTCAGTCCATCTGTAATTGCCAATATTAATGTCAAGGATTACTCTTCAAAAATATGTTTGAATATATCTCAATTATTTTGTTCCATTCTACATTAGTACATTTAGGTGTTCTCCTTTAATTAAAATATTTAATTTCTTCTGACTAATCTAGTATCCTAAGTTCAGAGTCCTGTTCAATCATATTTTTCTGTTCAAAACAACAGCCACAGGAAGGACTCTTATAATTAATTTTAAAATTTTCAAATCATGTGGATCTTTAGTGTATTTATAACTTTCTGGAATCAACAGTATAATCACCATTTTTGCTGTGTACTCCAAAAAACAAAACAAAAAGATTTTAAAATATGTCCTTCAACTTATATTTAAAATTTGCTAGGGATTGGAGTTCACTCATCCAGTACTATAAAATTTGTTCCAAAGATTCCTAGTAGCTGAAAAATAGTTTAAAAATGATTAAGCTGATTACAAAAGGAAGTACTCTGGTTCCATGAAGGCACTGATTTAGATTTGGATTAAGATGGCACTCCCTCTTTTTCTGACCTCTAAACCTGATGGAGTTTGCTGAATAGTGGTCTTCTTGTGAAAAGCAAATGTCTGGAGCACTTTTGGGTGATCCCAGTTCCTTTCCTTGTCTGAAGAGGAATTGCAAAGATCAGATCCATTCACTGACTTTTCATTCTACTACAGTTGTCAGCTTCTCTCTCAAAGGAACTCTATTCAGTTTACCATTTCTTCTAAATACCAGCAGAATTTTCAAATGATTTTAAATGCTTCTTGAATCTTAATGCTTACAAATAAGAAGAAAAATCAAGCTCCCCCTTAGCTGCTCTAGAACTCTGACTGGTAACAGCTGCATGCATTTCATTTGATGGTCATAATTCTGAATGGTAATCTTCCAAAAGAATTCATTCTGTCTCCTCAAAACAGCAAGCTTCCTTAAAAAGTTTCCAAGTCTCAGTGATCATCTTGGAATTTTTCCTTTGTGGTAAACCACTAAACTGTGTTGGAACATCTACTAGTAACTAGGAAGTTAAAGATCCTCTGGTGTAGGATACACTAATCTGACCATTTCAATTTTGCAACATTTCTTATTATACTTACTGTCCTGACGTAGTTTAGTCTGGCCCTCTTCTACATGAGTTTTCGAATTCAACAACATTTGGAATAGTCTCATGAATTTTCATGCAGGTTTATTTTACATTTTTATATTTAAGCTTCCAAGCATATGCATTTTTGCAAACATTTTCCTTTCATTTAGAGGATTTTGATCTTCCCTAATTTATGTATTTTATGTAGCTTTTCTCAGTACAATATACCCAATTTCATGTACATTTTAAAATTAATAAACTACATTATGGAATTCTGAAACATGGGACTTTTTATATGTTTTATCATTGTTGTTTTATTTTTAAATCTCGACTTTTATTGATATTTTTTGCAGTTCAGCTTGATATTCATCATAAACTAACAACATGGGAACTTGGTACCAGAATTCCCTAATTCACAGTGTTCAAATTCTCCACCTATTTTCTCCATATTGCAAAATTACTGTTGTACATACTGAACAGTATGATAAAATGTAAACATTTCATTTCAAGCAAGTTGCTACTAAAATCATAGTATTAAGACCATTGGCCCAGTTTCCTAAAGATGATCAAAATATATATTTAGGCAATCTATTTTAGGTAGTATCATCTTTGCTTAAAAGTTATTAATGAAGGTAGTTCCTCTACGTTACCTTGATTCCTGGGATTTATTCAAAATCCTGTTTCTTTGAAAAGAAAAGACATTTTACCTTTGAAAATAACTGAAAATAAATTTGCCACTTTGTGTATGTGAAGATTCTTTAAAACTTTTCCAGTTGTTTTCTAAGTCCCTCTTAACTACCCTTTTTTAGATAACTTTCACTTTGTTGAGGTCCCTCTTAATTGATCTCCCTCTTAAAAAGCTTTGAGGAGTCTTGTGAGTGCTCTGTCTGGAATTCATCAATACTACTTTATGCCAAAGTAAAAAAACTGTGGGAATGTTGAATTCATGCCATCAATTTTCCTTTAAGAAATACACAATGTAGATGCAGAATTGATTTACAGAATAAAAGATTTACCAACAAAAGATGCATGCAAGCATTTTTATAAGCATTTTTACTTATATTTACAAAAAAACAACAACTCAAAGCTCTTTTTGAAGATCTTTCCTTGATTCAACGCTAGAAGGAATAAATAACATAGGTAATCAACTCAGTGAATCCATGCTGTTCTCACATGAGAATTAAAAAATAATAATGTCTTGATTAGTCTCCCAGGACTTGGGCCTCTGAGCAATCTGCCTGATCTTCTTTACTTTCCTTAATTTAAATAGGCAAAAGTCTGGGGACTGCAATCAGGAATGCTGGTGATCCTCAAAGGAGGAAAGTCAATCAGGCTTCAATCTCAAAGGAAAAAGTACAGATTTCAAAGTAACTAATAATCACTTGCTTAAATCTGATAGATTCTTCTTTCCAAATAAAATAGTGGGTGTGGAATGTTACAAGACAGCTGAAGAAGAAAAAAGATCATTGGATGAATATTTGAAAGAGAGTGAAGAAGACCAAGACCAAATCTTAAGAACAAATGCATACAAAGCTCAGATTGAGAAGACAGGAACAGCGAGCAAATGCTTCTCGACAAATAAGCTGAAGATACAGTAGACCACTTAGTTAGCTGCTGCAAGACAGCAATAGCACTTAGATCAGTGGTTCCCAAACTTTTTCAGTCCACCGTCCCCTTTGTACTACAAACTCATCCTCAATGCCCCCCACCCAGGGGCAGAGTTCACATTTCTGTGGCCGTGGCCTAATTTGAGGGTGTGGTTTGCTGGTAATGTGATTGGGTGGGCATGGCTTGCTGGTCACATGACTGGGTGGGTGTGGCTTGCTGGTCACGTGACTGGGTGAGCATGGTTTGGTGACTGATAAACCAAATACAAGTGGTCCTCACTTAATGGCTGGTTGCTTAGCAAGTGTTCTAATTTATGACTGGCCTCCCCAGAACTACTTGACCTGTTTTTGGAGTTTTGACAGCCATGCACACACATATACACATACTCCCTTCCAATCCTGCTGGATCAGGTCATTGGACTAGAATTGGCAAAGCATCTCTGATTAGATTCTAGTAGTGAATAAAATCTAATCAGAGATACTTTGCCGATTCTTGTTGATTTATTCTTGTTGAATACAAATACTATTTGTATTTCTTTATGTTGCTGAATTGCATTGACATGTGTGTCCCTTCTTGACATGTGTGTCCCTGCACAACCCAGAAGCTTTTGTGATTCTTTGCAACAAAAATTACTGACCTCTCGCTTTGTTCTAGTTTTCAAACGTGCTGGCACTGCTGCGTTCTAGGTGCCGGCCCCACTGGTCCACACGATTGAGCCCACTGCACTGGAGGGACCTGCCCAAGCAAGTCCGAGTGGAGCGATGCACTAAATCAATGGGGTGAGCCTGGGAGAGGGAAAGAGAGAGAGAGAAGAGAGAGAGAAAGAAAAGAAAGAGAAAAGGGAAAGAAAGAAAAAGGGACAAAGAAAGGGGGACATGGAGGGATGGAAAGGGAAGAGAGGGAGAGAGAGAGAGGGAGAGATCTGATGCATCAGATTGAAATGAGGCCTAGTTTAGAGGCCCTTTTCCACAATGAAACATCTTTGCCAGCATCTTTGCCAGTACATTGAAACATCTTTGGCTTCTATTAATTAAAGGTTTTGTGGACGAAACATGGCCAAGACTATCAGGAAGCTCTCACATTTTGTTGAGGCTTTAAACAGGATCCATTGGATCAGATCTCCACCCTAAAAGTTACTTTTCCCCAATGTATTACAGTGCCAATTCTGAAGAAGGCAAAACCAAAATGTATTGGTAAATTACAAGAACACAACCACATACACACACACCCTCCCTTCTAACCCTGCTGGAGCAGTTGATTGGACTAGAATAGATATCTCATTATCTTTCTCCTCCCTCTCTCCCTCCTTCTTTATTTCTTTTTCTTTCTGTCCCTTCCTTCCACCCCCGCTCTTTCTTTGTCCCTTTTTCTTTATTTCTTTTTCTTTCTATCCCTTCCTTCCATCCCCCCTCTTTCTTTGTTCCCTTTTCTTTCTTTCCCATTTCTTTTTCTCTTCTTCTTCTTCTTCTCTCTCTTTCTCTCTCTCTCTTTTTCCTCTCTCTTTCCCTCTCTCAGGCTCACCCCATTGACTTTGTGCACCGCTCCATTTGGACTTGCTTGGGCAGGTGCCTCCAGGGCAAGGGGCTCAATGGGGTGGACCTGCAGGGCCTCGCCCCGAAAGCAGCAGCGGCGGGATGTTTGAAAAGGAGAGAAAAGTCACTCTGGCTTTGCTTTCCTTTCCCAACTCTGCATTCAGCGCGTAGCTCCTTACACCAGAGCATGCAAGTCAATGGGATGATCCTGCGGGGCCTCGCCTCGAACGCGGCAGTGGCGGGGGGATTTTTTCTCACCCCTGAATTGTGCCCTGCCGCTTACCTCCAGCGCCCCCCTGCCGCCTCTTAGTGCCCCCTGCCAGCCCCCTTGCCTCTCAGCGCCCCCCTAAGGCATCCCACTGCCCCCCAGGGGACAGTACCCCCCACTTGGGAACCACTGATTTAAACTTATATACCTCTTCACAGTGCTTTTAAAGCTATCTCTAAGCCGTTTCTAAATCTTAGCCATGTCTAAGAGTCAGCATTTTGCCCCCAACAATCTGGGTCCTCATTTTACTCACCTCAGAAGAACGGAAGGTTGAGTCAACTTTGAACCTGGTGAGATTTGATCTGCCAAATTACAGGCAGCTGGCAGTCAGCATGAGTACTTTCCAGCACTGCACCCTAACCACTTTGCCACCGCAGCTCTTGATTGACTACAAACAATGGCATGACAATGTAGAAACAATAGTGTGAGAAGTCCTTAATGCTCTCTGAGCCTGGTTATTTTCTTGCAGATGTTTCATTACCCCAACTAGGTGCTAGCTCGGAGTGGGGTTACAGTTTATATTCTAGTGGCATTAATGGGGATAGTCTTGGATGTTCTTTCACTGGGCTATTTACCAATAATACCCCTATTAATTCTTAATAGGGGTATTGTTTACTTCTTGACTCTTGGTCTGATATTCATCTTGGAATTAATCTAAGCTGGTGAGGAGGAGTTTTGGTCTTTTTTTTGGGGGGGGGGGGTTCTTGATTATCTCTTTTGCACAGTATGTAGATACTGTTTGTCTATGTATCTATTGACAACTAATATTTCAGGCCACCAAGTTTCTAGAAACTCCCTGATGTTTTGGGATTTGGCTTGGTCTAAATAGTCACAGTTTTGCAACTGACTTTTCAATTCCAGTGTGTTGGAATCTCTGCAAGAAATATTATTTGCCAGCAAGCAAGAACTGGTGAGACATAAAATAGACAATGTAATAGAAAATTAAAAAGTTAAAGTGTTCTGGGAGAGAGAAGCATCTGCTACATAACACTCTAGACTTAATAATTATTAATAAAAAAGCTTGGATAATAGATGTTGCAGTAACTGGAAATAGCAGAATTCCACATTAAATCAGATATTTGGTAGTACCTAGACTTATACATTTTATTAAAAGCAATGCAGCTGTCTTCATCAGTGGCTAGAGAGAGGGTGAGGCGAGGAGGAAACTGGTTGAATGCACATATATCAAAAGATTTCAAGCAATCTCAGAAAGACTTAAGAAACATAATTGGCTTTTAACACGTTTTAATTGTTAATAATTTATATCTGCATAATCAACTTTTCCACCACCTTGATACATATAGACTGACATGTAACAACATAACTCTCTTCTACAATAATTCACAGGACATAATTCATTAATAAAGAATGCTTTCTTAGACTAAGCTAGATACCAAGATTGCCTAAGCATCATTTTGCATGGCTTTCATGTTTCTTATGGCTTTCCAACCATATACTTTGATATTCCACAAAACTCCAAGAGAAGTTTTGATAGCTTGTTATGGATGTATATTTTGTATGTTTAAAACAAATCGCTTCTAACCCTTTCTCCATCTCAAGTCCCCTATTAGAGACCTATACAACCTCTGGTCATGAAGGCTTCTGACTATGACCAAATCAGGTTCCAACCAAAAATTTCACAAAATTTTTGAATCTGGTCACAAACACATACTTGGATAGTGATCAAACATTACCCCTGACCCAGAAATTCCTGAAGACAAAACATTAGAAGACAAAGAAATCACCAAAGTTATGGAACGAATTATGGTCATGACCAGAGGTTCTCCTATATAATAATATATCTTATATGTTATAAGACATAATTTTATATACACATCATTCATACCAAAAATTCATTAGTTACAAAGTTGAATTCTAGAAACAGAGTAAGATTTTTTTTAAAAAAAGATATATTGCATGTTTCAGTTTAATACTAATCCTTTTTTTTTCTAAAGAAAGTATATTAGATTATCAAAGATTTGCTGCTTGTGAAATTTTTTTTTTAAATTCTAAACACTGGATAATTTAGTTTGTCACTCATCCCAAATGAGAACTCTTGGGGACCAATGTAATATTTCACTGAGTAAACACAGGGCCAAGATAATTAGGAATAAAGAGGTGAGCTTCAAGAAGACTTGTCTGTATAATCTCACTTGTTGAAAGTGATGGTGGCAGGTAGGAAATCTGTATAATACCAAGCTTGTCACAAGCCAAGGCCAGCTAAATAGAACAATTAGAATCTACATTTTCTATGATCTGAGATGTAAGTGTCAGGCTCTCTCGTCATGGATAGTTTAAACTGATTTTTAACCGTTTATCATAATAATGGTATGATCCAAGAATCCTTCCTACAAATAGAAATGCAGTTATTCTTTAGATTTGCTTTTGACATAATTCTGATAAAATAAGCTGTAGTGAAGGATTCATTTTTAAAAATGTTTGACCCTAACATATGTATACTATCTCGTAAATGTGAATCATCCTTCTCCTCCTCTTCTCTATAGATCTGTAAATTCAACTGGACTTACTCTCACCTAAATAGAAGTGTAACCTAAATATGACTACTGTATATGCAATATAATGTTCTCACACATCAAGAATGAAAAGTGATTTTGCAAAGCACACTTCCATTTTGGTAAATTTTAAATAAGGCCGTGTTCATACTGCACTCTTAAGCAGCTTTGGTTGTGTGCTAAAACTAGCTTGTCTCTAAACCAATTTAAGAAATTACAATCAAGATTAAGACTTTTGAGAAGAGTTTGCAAGATACAGGTAGTCCTTGACTTACAACCACAGTTGAGCCCAAAAATTTCTGTTGTTAAGTGAGATAGCTTTAGATGAGTTTTGTTTCATTTTATTACCTTTCTTGTCACAGTTATTGGGTGAATTACTGCAGTTGTTAAGATAGTAACATAGTTGTTAAGTGAATTTGGCTTTCCCATTGACTTTGCTTGTCAGAAGGTCACAAAAAGTGACCCTGGGACTCTGCAACTGTTATAAATATGAATCGGTTTCCAAGTGGCTGAATTTTGATCACATAACCATGGGGTTGCTCCAATGGTTGTAAATGTGCATTTTTTCAGTGCCATTGTACTTTCGAATGGTCACTAAATGAACTGCTGCAAATCAAGGACTACCTGTATTAAGTTTGTGGTCCAGGATATTGTATCCTCCCATCTTTCTATTCTAGGAAAGCAATAAGGTAATCGTTTTCTATCCTATTAGTATCAACCCCCATACTTGCAAGTATTTCTACATTCATATATATTTACACATAAAAATTTAAAGCATCAGAATGCACTTAACTCTTATGTATAGGCATAACAGCCAATTTTAAAATAAAAATTCCTTTCTTTCCCCTAAGTTAATTTGTAACGTCTTCTTCACCTAATTTCAACAGTAGCCTTAGGATTGCATACATTGCATACGTAGGATATAAAATATAGAAAGGTTTGAAACTCAGCAAAAAGTTCATTTATATGACTGGTTTCATCTTCTGCAGTTCTTTATTTTTCAATGGGTTTTTGAAATAAAAGGGTGCCATGCACCCTTTTGTCACCTCAAATGTTTGTTTGTTTGCTTGCTTGCTTTGTGTGTTGAGCTGACTTCTAGAAATGGCCTGGACTAGGCCCTGGAGTATATTTGAAGTAGTTTGTCATTGCCTATTTCCTAGAACTAGAAAGAGACTGGCTCAAGGTCTTCTAACTACCTTTGTTCATAGGGTTTGACTAGAAGTCACCAACTCCCAGTTTGTAGGTTGGCATTCTTATCTCTCATCTCAATTCTCAAGTTTATCTTCTATAGGTAGTAAATAGTTTTAATTTTAAGTTGCTTGGGAACAGTAAATTTTGTTTTCCTCAAGGAAAGTAGAGTAATGATGACATAAGCTCCATTGGGTTTTTTTTAAAGAAAGAAAAGAAGGGGCTATAGGGCAAAATGGAAAACAGTGCTTTAAAGTATTTTTCCTCCTTTAAATAAACAGGAAAACTATATTTTGAATGTAAAGAAGGGAAATATATTGGAAGTTGGTTTTTGTGGTGGATGAGGATTAACTATACAGAGAAAAATCACCTATTCTGACCATCCAAAATTGGTTGCTGGTATGTACTGGTTATGAGGCAATCTGACAGAGCAGATAAATGCTAAATCAATTTCACACATAAATGTCACACTGCTCTAGGAAATCACACAAATGCTGTGAAACCAATGGCAATTCACTACATTTACTCATGATTCAATTGCAAAATGTGACTTGTTATATAAGTAATATATTCAGCTAGGAAATGATGTGGTGCTGTGGACTTGTGTTGGGTTTGATTCTCAGCTGCATGATTGTTATTTATCCTTCCCATTCACTGAATAATAAAATTTCAGGGACAAATTCAGTTTCCACTTCAAAGGACAGTTAAGAAAATTTCTCTATAAAAAATGTTAATTTTACTTTTAATATTAGCTACTCCCTTAGGATTGTGTTTATCTCCCTCATCTGAATGTCCATTTCCCTCCCGCCCCCAGGCCTTACTAAAGCCAGAATATCCATTAACTTTTATCAGGATTTTTCTGTACAATCACTTCATTCCATTGGTCCCAGTTGCAATGATTGCTTCAAAATGTATTCTGGTTCTCTTGGTCCAAAAGTCATTTGGAACGCTGAAAGCTGGAAACTGCACTTTTCCTGGACAGCCTGTAATATAGGATGTTCTAATACAGCCCTAATTTTATTTTCCACATTCTGAATGTCTATTTCTACCTATGTCAGCAAATACAGATATCCCCACTCCCCTTGCTCAACCCCAAATTAAATGACTCTGGCAATGAGAGATCTCACATTAAATACCTTGAAACCTGTTTCAGAGATTCCACTTCTGAAATGGGGAATGCATTAAACAATCTCCCTAGGATCTAAATCACTTAGATCACAGCTGAGAGTTTCAAATTTGATTTAATAGTTTGCCTTATTCATCAAGATACCTTATAAAGTCCTTTGGGATTAGCTTCAGTTTGGTTTTTACCTTTATAAAATACTTTATTGTTGATTAGTCTGTGTTTCTGCTTAAAAATAACCACATGCTTTAGCAAACTAAAGATGTTGGCAAGTCTAATAAGGATCAAAGATGATTCCAAGGTGATGGAAACTCAGCCTTTTCTTACATCAGATACATGTAACAAAATAGAGGCAGAGCTTTTATCTCACACCTGGACCTGCCATCTTGAGGTTGTTATGGGTTTCTTTGACATCTCCTCTTCTCATGGTTAATCCTGTTTTAGACACAAATTTGCAAGCAGCTTAGTACCATCTTCTAAAACTACTATAATCTTAGACTACCATAATCTTTGCAGACAAATATGGACACATAATAGTTGCTGGCCAGCATGATAGTCTTTAGATAAAGGAGATCAAAGTGGAATCCGAAAGTTGCTTCCAGAGTACGCCCCCAATGTTAAAACCATTTTTCTTGGCCTATCAGGATAATTGGCTTATAAAAAACATGATTTGCAACATTTCAATCAATAGTTGTTTTCAATTATCCTTTAAACACTTCCATTATTATAGCAAAAGATCAATGACAGCCAGAAATATACTGCGTGATAAAAAGGAAAAAGGGTGATAACTTCTGACTACCATATCTTCCTGCCTACCATATCTGTATTAAAGTGAATTTAGTTCCAATACATAGGAATTAGATCTACAGAATATATTTCCAATACATTTATCAATTAGATCTACAGAATCTAAGAGCTATATTACCAGTTAATGAATATTTCAGCTTTAACCACAACAACACAAGAGCACACAGCAGATATAAACTAAATGTAAACCACTCCAAACTTGATTGCAGAAAGTACAATTTCAGCAACAGAGTGGTCAATATCTGGAACGCACTACCTGATTCTGTTGTCACCTGCTCAAGCCCCCACTCATTTACCCTCAAACTAACCTCTGACCTCACCCCATTCCTAAGAGGTCTGTAAGGGGTGTGGATAAGCGCACAATCGTGCCTATCATCTCTGTCCTATTATCTCCAATTATTAGTTCCTATTTCTTGTATTTAAACTTATGTTTATTCTTGTTTCTGCTGTATTGTAAGCTTTTGACAAATAAAATAAATAAATAAAAATAATAATAAATAAATGTATAGCTACACGTTCTCTATAGTTCTACTCCATGATTCTATTATACATAGGTTTGTTCTGTTTTCAGATGTTATGTTCCATTATTATAATTCAAGGACTGTAAGATATGGTAGGCAGAAGTTATCCACATGTTCTCATTTTATTATACAATATATTTCTGGCTGTCATTTTCATTGGCCTTTTGCTATAAAAATGGATAGAAGTGTTTGAAGGATGACTTCCTATACACTTGCCTGATTAGTATAGATGGAAAGCCATATTTTCTTCCAGGCAACTCTGACTGGCTGTATTGAGGAATAGTTTGTACCATGTGCTTCTAATCACATGGCTCTCCTAGATCTAAATATGTTCCATTTTCATCTGTCTATTGTTTAAAGACTCTGATCATATAGAAGTTGTCTGAAGTAATGCCAAAATGTCAGCTTATGTAGAATTCCCATATTTTATTAATGATATAGTCACAACAATTAGAGATCATTTTATTCAATTAATCTTTTTTTTTTACTTCTAGGAAACTATTTTTTCTTGTAAAATCTTTTAACACAGAACAGTTGATCCATCCAACCTCCATCAGTTAGTTATTATTATTTATTATTTATTTATTAAATAATTTTATATACCGCCCTTTTCCCGAAGGACTCAGAGCGGTGAACAGCCAACTAAAATATATATATATAAATTACAAATACAAATACAATTAAAGAGAATTAAATTATAGGCTGCCATTTAAAAATTTAAAACCCCCAATTAAAAATAAGCTAAAATTTTCATACCCCAACCAATCAATTCTAAAACCCCTTATTTAAAATCCCATTTGAAGTCAGCTCAGGCTGGCCTGCTCAAAGAGCCAGGTTTTCAGATCACATCTGAACACCCTCAGGTCAGTGGTTGTCCGTAGCCCCGGGGGCAGCCCATTCCAAAGGGTAGGTGCCCCCACAGAGACGGCCCTATTCCTTGGGGTCACCAGGCGGCACATAGATGCCATCGGGACCCGAAGAAGACCCTCTCTGTGGGAGCGCATTGGTCGATGGGAGACTACTGGCAGAATGCGGTCTTGTAAATATCCTGGTCCAATGCCATGGAGCGCTTTAAAGGCCAAAACCAATATTTTAAAGCGGACCCGGAAGGCTACCAGTAACCAATGCAGCTCGCGCAGGAGAGGTGTCACATGGGATATCTCGATGCCCCCGTAACCACCCGCGCGGCCGCATTTCGTGCCAGTTGGAGCCTCTGGGTGCTCCCCGCAGGGAGCCCCATGTAGAGGGCATTACAGTAATTCAGGCGGGAAGTGACCAGGGCGTGGGTGACCGTGCGTAAGGCGTCCCAATCAAGAAAGAATTAAGATTAGAATTAAGGCTTGGTGCAGGGAGCCAGAAGTGTAAAATTCACCTTTGAAAAGTTGGCAGCTTCCTCAGTATATCTGCAAGAAATAATTGTAGATAATGTAGAAATTGTGTCTACTACATACACAAGGAAAGAAGTTTATCCATTCCCTCCGTCCCTCTGTCCCTCCCTCCTTTCCTTTTCCTCCAACTGAAAAGAATTGCACTGCATGTTAGAATATAGAACACATTTTGTAGTGAGTTTGATCCAGGAGTTTCATTGATTTCTGTGAGCACTCTGGCTCACAGAATTTCATTAAAAATGAAATTCTGTTGCCTGCTCTCCAAAATGTACACCCATAGACATAACACCCATATAGATAGCTGAATTGATATCAAGCTTTGCTTTTATTCTGTTTAACAGATCAAATACATCACATTTCTTAGTTTTTTACTTAAAGCTATATGGATACTCTGGTTTTCAGATACTTTTCAAAATTCTACCATCTATCTTAGCAACATATTCAGTTTGGATAATTTTTAAATCTATATTTTAAATCAGAACTTATCCCAGAGGTTACAAGAGATGTTCAGTAACTAGTGTGGGCATTTTTGTTGGATAATTTTGTGGAATAGGTCTTAAAGTTGGACTTCAGGTTTGTTTACTTGAACACTGAACTAATGAATTTAATTTCTTGATCCATTTCTTCTAGTATTCATTGTGATCTCTTGTCATATTTTTTACCATGTTTCTCTCTTGAAAACAGCAAGTCCTGGAGCAACAACATTTACAGCAACTGCAAATGTATCAGGCTCAGACAACTACAATTGGCTTGGTGCATGTAGATGAGCACCAATCTAATGCCAACACGCAGACTTCCCTGACAACTTGTGTATTACCTCAGCCAATTGTGGACCAGCCTATTCAACAAACCTCCATGACAGGTAAGAGTACCTAAAGATTTTCATAATAGACAGAATAAATGTCATATAGGATCGACTGATTTAAATACCACGAATGCCTTTTTTACTCATTCATTTTTACTCTTAATCCAATTCATTAGTGCAGCTGATAATGGATAATATTCACACATTCATAAATTCATACTGTTAAGAAGCTCCGACAGCCAAGAAACAGGTGCATTTTGGATGTCCTCCAGCTTTTTGCACTTTTATTTTTGTCTAGCCCAAGTTGTATTTCATATTTTTTCCCATCCCTCACCCTGTTGACACCATCATCATGTTGATGTGAAAGCCTTAACAAAAATCATGACTACAATATATATTTCTGAGATATGCCATTAGGAATGTCACAATGAGTGCCAAAAGTGTTATAGTAAACACATTCAAAATTATGTGACCAGTTTCCAAAACTTCTTTCCTTTCATCAAATGATGATATGTATCAATTACATTGCATATAAAGGTACTATATTTGCTGAGCACAGAATCGAGTCCTTTGGTTGCAAGTATTGAATTTTTCTTTGAGGATTAAATGTTCTCTTCAGCTTTATGTTAGGAAATATAAATATTCCAACGGCTCTTAAGACAGTCAATAAATATTAGTTCTGGTGTAAAAATTCAAATTGAGATCAGAGTCATAGAACATAATTTCCAAAATAAGCTGATTGAACCACTAGAAAGTACCCCAAACTGCTAAATTGTTTTGGAAGATTGAATTTCTGTGCATGTGCAAAAATGGTTTATTCAAATATATTGGGAAGTCAGAAGTTGACAAAATTTCAGAAATGAAGTAGAAATTCAAATTAAATTGAATTATAATTTTAAATTGTACTTATTTAAATTGAAATATTTGCATTGTATATTTACACAATCATTTTATTTGTTTAACTGTCAGAGGATGCATAATATTAGAATTAGGGCTATGTTACAGAATATAACCTGACCATTTTCTGCCTGTGATACTTTGTTTCATTTCTTTAAATAGCAATTGAAAATCTGAGAGAAGAAATGTGGCATCATTCAGCTCTACCATGTATCATTATTATAAATATAAATAAAAATTGTCACCAACTATAATTCTTAAGGATAATGAAAATATAAATGTGTCTTTCAACCCAGAGACTAATTTTTACTCTGACCCACATAGAATCACGTTTACAATATGCATCTCAACATATAGATCAAAATCTGATTGATTTTTTTTTTCAGAATGAGCTAATTACAATCTTGGCCTTTCTGATTTCAGAGGAGAATTATGCCATTGGCTTGAAAAGAGACAACATTCCAACCAGAATCATTATCTTCCACTAACATTCCAAAGCAGCAAGCAATTGAAAACAGTTGTCTCTTCCCTCACTGCTTTTTTCCTCTAGTTCGGGGTGTGTGTAGTATTGGCTGGATTGTGTTAGGGAATTCTATGTTCTATTTTTAGTAGGAAGCTCTGTTGCTGTGTTGTGGTACGGTAGCACACGTGCTGTGTGACCCACAGCTGCAAAAGTGAATTATTTGCACATCCTAAATCAATTTAGATGTTTGAAGTATATGAAAAAAGGACATTCAGATTTCATTTTAGACTAAGGAATGCTCTTCAACAGACATACAGTTTGGAATGTGAAAACATTTTACTACTTAAAAGTTTGTATGGAATGTTTCTGACAGAACTTGAGTTTTGAATTATTCATGCAGTCATTCAAAAGTTGCAACCCATACAAACTTCATTTTGGAAGAAGACCCATGAAACTTCTCTTGGATTCAGTTGAAGTTGCATTCAGAGTAACATGAGCAAATATAATGTTTTGATCATTTGCTTTAAGTCTTTAAATTAATAAATCCATTAGCATAGTTAAAGAAAAGAGGGGAGATGATTTTAAAAGTGGCCCAAGACTTTGATTAAAACTTGTAACTGGTGCTAACTTTGGGCAGTTATCAGAATCCAAGGATTTGGCAAAGTACCTCACCAGATTCCTGCACTTCTAATGAGGATCAGGTGTCTCACAGTTATCATGTCCTTTTACTGCAAGTCTGTGAATGGTGCCAAGTTAATGTTACTCTGGGATATCAGGATAAATAAATGGTGTTTCAAGCCTTGTTATTTCAAGAAAGTCCAGGTGGATACTCTGTCATAAAAGAGCAAGCACCAAAGGGCCCCCATCATTCACAGAGCACCCATAGAATTGAAGCCAGCATTGGAATATTGTTGAAAATGAAATATTGGGAAACATTTAAAGATTACCTCAAGACAAGTTTGACTCTGATGAAATGCTATTTTCTTTCAAGCAACAACAAAACAGTTTGCCATGTTATTGCTGTTTGCCAGTTAGGTCTCCACCTCTGGAATTTCCAGGTCTCCATTCAAGCACTAATGGGATCTGACCATGCTTAGATTTCTTTCAAGATCAGTCAAAGTACCGCCACCTGCTGTGGCTCCAAATTTTTAAACTGCTCAATGAAAATGGAGAAGTTGGCACTGAAAAAAAGCTTATTAATCCAGCCAAAATAGTATCATTAACAAAGCATTTCTACTTTTGCCAGGTGAAACTTATGTTTCCCATGTGTTACTAGCCCTTGGGGTATGATTTATTCTGTTGTGTTGGATTAAGTTATTCTGAAGTCCTTGTTTAGTTACTACTTTGTTTAGTGACCATTCAGAGTTATGGCAGTAATGAAAAAGTAACTTTGTGACTGGTCCTCACTTTTACGAACTTCACAGATATGTAAAACAAAGGAAAATCAGATTATAAATTAAGTTGTGGTTTCACTTAATGCAACTTCATGTAACTCATTGCTGATCCCAATGCCTGAATTAAGCTTTCTGTCATTTCATTCACTTTCTTTGCCTATATATTGTATGAACCTAAATTTAGCACTACAGTGTAAATGTCGAATATACATTGTAAGTGAGAAAAGTACATTTATCCATAAAAAGACAACCCCATCTCTACAAAATAATCTTTGTGCAGTTTGGCATCTTCTGATCATCCCAACCACACATCCAATTCTATTTCAATGAACATCTTGGTTGTTGTACTTTCCTTACCAGAGTAAAATTTATTTATTTATTTATTTATTTATAAAATTTCTATACCGCCCTTCTCCCTAGGGACTCAGGGCGGTGTACAGCCAATCCAAACCCCAACAGTAATACAAAAGTTAAAAGAAGATTAAATTAAATATTGGCCGAATAAGAAAAAACCCACCCCACACCCTTAAAACCCCAATTTAAAATTACAGAGCAAATGGAGACAAGTTAAAACCACCTCAGCCCAGGCCGGCCTGCTCAAAAAGCCAGGTCTTCAGCGCGCGCCTGAAGGCCCTCAGGTCCGTGCCGGTACGTAGTTCCGACGGCAGAGTGTTCCAGAGGGCAGGGGCCGCCACAGAGAAGGCCCTATCCCTCGGGGCCGCCAGGCGACACATGGTGGCCGACGGGACCCGGAGAAGGCCCTCCCTGTGTGAGCGCACCGGCCTGCTGGAGATCACTGGTAGGATGCGGTCCTGCAGGTAACCTGGCCCAATGCCATGGATCGCCCTAAAGGTCAAAACTAGAACCTTGAAGCGAACCCAGAGAGCCACCGGCAACCAATGCAGCTCGCGCAGGAGAGGCGTCACGTGGGCGATCACCCGCGCGGCCGCATTTTGCACCAGTTGGAGTCTCCGGGTGCTCCCCGCAGGGAGCCCCATGTAGAGGGCATTACAATAGTCCAGGCGAGAGGTGACAAGGGCCTGAGTGACCGTGCGCAGGGCGTCCCGATCCAGAAAGGGCCGCAACCGGTAGATCCGACGGATCTGATGAAATGCCCCCCTGGAGACATTGTTGGTAAGTTGATCCTATTATGTTTATTTTGCAGGTGTTGCATATGACACACTAATGTTGAAGCACCAGTGTTTGTGTGGTAATTATACCAATCACCCTGAGCATGCTGGAAGAATACAAAGCATTTGGTCAAGATTGCAAGAATGTGGGCTATTAAACAAATGTGAGGTAATGGCTATACAACTATATTAAATATGGAAATTTAAATGTGATTTCTGTTCTTTATGTAAGTACCAGCTGGATGACCTCAGGAATATTCCTTTCACATCAGAATAAGTTATACTATAGAATCTAAAATATGCATCATATCTCATAAAGAGTTTTGAGAGTTTATTATTTTTAATGACCACATGGATATAAATGCAAAAAAAATCCCTCAAGATGTCAACCACAATTGGACAATCCAAATCCTGTCTCCTTTTTATATGTAGAAATACAAATTACAAATAGATACTTTCACAAAGAGGAATATTGATAGTTCAGATTACCTTTCATAAACAAATTAAATGGAAATAGGTGGGGTAGGACAAAAAGCAGGACACAACATGGGCAAATTCTAAATTTCACTTTTTTAAGCTTTGAATTTTATTAAAGTAACTATATATAGTTAATATGATTTCTTGGAGCGCATTTAATAATTTTCTTCTTTAGTCACAACCAAATTCTAGGCTTTTTGAATCTACAAGAAATTCTGAGATTTCAAATGTGGTACCTGAGTTTAAACTATCCCAAAGTGAAATCCAAGCACTTCAGACCACATGGATGCATTAGCATCCAAAGAACTTTATTAAGCCTTAAATAAGCAACTCTGTGGGTCAATACCAAGGAGTATTTGTGCAGCATAAACAATTAGCTCATATAACATGATCCCCTGATATATGCACACAGCAATACATACACACATAAAATTTGTGGCCCAATTAAGTATGTAGTGCAAACAGGCATTGTGAGTCTTAAGTAATATACATGATTTTTAGTTTCTTCTGTTCGTAATTTATTCCAGCAGGGCAATACTGTTTAGTTTCAAGTAGCTATGTTAGATTAGCTAGACATTTCTATAATGGATGAAATAATTATTTAGACAGATGCTAACTTGATTGTTGTCTTCTGACTCATTAATTAGAGAATATAAGAACCTTAAAGCATCTTGAGTATATATGTTTCCTTGAAGTCAGTGTTGATCCTGCAGGTGCCTAGTTAAGTCCTTAATAGGTTTTTGTTTTTTTTTCAAGATTTTCATCAGAAGTGATTTGCCACTGTCTTCTTCCTAAGTTGAGAAAGAGTGACTGCTCTGGTCTCCAGCTGGCTGTATGTGTGATTAGAACTCGTGGTCTCCAGTCTGATTTCTTAACCACTACACCAAATTGGCTTGTTAAATGATCTTAAGAATGTTGCTTTCATCATAGTACAATTTTTGTTGATCAAAAATACTTCGATGCTCTTTTGACTCAATCATTCTACTATTACAATGATCATTTACAATTATTACCATAGGAAATTTTACTGGCTGCAACCTGGCTGCAGTGGGATAGATCCTGGATAAATAAGCCAATATTTAGAATACTGAACTCCTTGCAGTTAAATTTCTATAAGTTATTTTTATTTGTAAAAATTAAAATTATTCTATTGATAGAGACTTGTTTGGTAAGGCCTCTTTATATTTTTATTCATCTGCCAGAGTCCAGAGTAAGTGACTGAGGGCCACTGTTAAAGCGACAACTTGTTCTGCTTGCCTTTTATTAATATTAGTGTGTCAACAGCCAACAGTTTTGTTCATGAAAGAGAATGTTTTATTGCTTGGATACAAAAAGAAGTAAAGAAAGAATGAAATCACTATAATAACTATGGATATAATTGCTAGAAATGTTGGTAGCTCATACTAAATATACATAAATCTGTTGAGAATATTAATATACTAATTAAGATAAATAGATAGATATTATATATTAATCATCCATTTAAGATTAATAAAGGACATAAAAATTAAGTGAACAAAGCATACAAATGGAAGAAATTAGAAAATTAAGGCAGAAAAGACATTTTAATGTTAATAGGAAAAAAAGGAATAAATTAAATGCTTCTGTTTTGCTTGTTTGGCCCTTTCCTCATCTTCTGTCCTTTTTATAGGAAAGATACAGTGAAATTTATGATTTTCTGAACTTCTGAATTAATAGATACTCTGCTACATGACTAATAACCTCCCTCTTAAACATTTTAATTAGCTTTTCTGTGAAATGTGCAACTCGCTGTGGAAAGGAAAAGGGTCTTCCATGGTCCTAGCCACCTGGGGTTTCTTCATTTATATGCTATGCAGTCATCTACAACACATTCCAGGAAAAACATTTATATAACACCACATCCCTTTTCCCTTCCCGCAAGAAAATGTAAATATGTTTTAGGCAAATGAAATAATGTTATCAATCACCTGATATATAAATAACAAGGTGTTTTTATAAAAAATAATCCCTGGAGAAAGTTATTAAATATATTGTCCAAAGTAACAGAATGTTGTTGATTTTATGCAACTATGTCTCAGTTTTCCTTGGCTGTAAATTCAGTTGCAGGATTAGGAATGATGAAGAAATTGGAGATCAGAATCCTGTGCAATTAAATCTTTTGTTAACCTATATTAGTTTGATATGAATTCCATTCGTATGAATTCCATTGATGTTTATCAGCCTTTTGAAAGTGAGCATTGTAATACTGGAAGACAATAAAACAGAGAACTTAAATTGCACTTCCAAACCCCAAATTAGTTCTGGATGCAATTCAGTGTGCTAGTTATCTACTCTAAAGGCATAGTGCCAGTTATTTGAGGGACCTACTATCACCCATGGTTTATGCCCATCCGATAAAACTGAATGAGTCAATATTCTTTAGGTCTCTTAAATCAAACAGATGCTTCTAGTGGCACTCGGGAAATATGCCTACTCTGCAGCAGTGTCTTTCTTCTGGAAGAGTATTCCTCTTCCCAAGGTACATGCAAACCCTGATGATATTATGTAAATTTTCATAAAGTTTGTTATTTTTCATACAATGGGTAAATCTGGAGTTCTGTCAGCTGTGTGTGTGGGGCAGAGGCTAGGGTGTCACTTCAGTTTTTCTCTTTCTTGTTTTTCTGTTTTTAATACTAAGTCACTCAGTTATTCTGGGCAGCCTTAAAATCTAACAAACAAGCAAATGAATAATAATATCCCTGCAACTCCTTGCAGAATTTTTTTTAATGAGATAGAAGAATTGTTGAATACGTAGGGATAAATCATGTTAGCTCTGTTTAATTAATTAAATTAAAATTGTAATTAAATTAAACATAGTCCAGTTTTTGTCCTGGTCTTAATAATTCTTTGATTGGCTCCACCCATTTTTTGGAAATGTGGCCTTCAACATGCCACTCACAAGTACAGTGTAACCCTAAACACAAAAACACAATTACATTCCTGCTGTACAAATCTTTGTAAAGTTTCTTTATTTTAAGCAAACAGTAGCACTATGAAAGATTTCATGTATCCTTGGAGAATGCTCCCCTTTAGAAGATTTGTATAAAATAGTGTCAATAGCAGGATAAGGCTAGATATTTACTGCTGCCATTGAAATTAAAAATATTTAAGTTTTTTTAAAAAGCAGACATATGAAATTAAAACAGAGGCATTAAAAAGAGAGGAAAGCTATATTTAATCAGAAAAACTGGGATTAAAACAGATTGTGATTTTTTTTCAGTAGTAGATGCAGGAAAAAGCAGTATTTCTTGCTGAATAGCCATTTATTTTGGCCTGCCAGTTATTTATCAATAAACTGTTCTGTCTCTGAAGATAGTGAAGAATAGAAATACAGTTGAGGATAAGGAGGCATCACAAAGTCTTCTGCAAAGTCTCAATGACTCAAAAGCACTTTGGGTCCATACTTTGAGCCAATCTTCCATGTAATGGTTCTAACATCATGTTTTGAACAATGCTGTTCATTTCTTCTTTAAAAACCACTGTGGTTAAATGTCTCCCCATCCACCTTTTGGGCAACTTACTTTCTCACTTAGCTGCTATTTTTCCTCATATCCATTCTTGAATGACTATTTTGGCACTTAACTCTATTCTCATTTCTTTGTGATTCATGACCAGTGGGATTGTTTTGTTTTGTTTCATGCTTGCCAAAAAATTCTTCTCTGTTCTTTTTTTTTCTTTTTACTGTGCTTCAATCTGATGGAAAATAAATCACTTTTGATTCTTTTTTCCCCTAAAGCAAAGAGGTTGTGGTGGGATTCTCATGAATGGGGTGTGGGGTTCTTTTGCTTACCTTAATTATGGAAAAGCGAAGGGTTGTGTCATGCCTTCCCTTGTATCATCATCTTTCCAGTGATCGGCAGTTTCCATGGTTTCATATTATTTAATTACAGGTAACTCCTAAGGTAAACTTCCTTTGGGCTCTTCCAGGGTAAAAAGTTTGAAGAGCCAAAGTAGCTATAATGCAATAAAAACAAAAATGTGATGCAAAATAATTCTCTATCATTTCACAACACAATCAACTCAAAATATTTCCCAGAGAATTTGAAAGAAATTCAGAAGTATCCTACTAGCAAATAATTGTATGGGAATTCATGTCCCTGCTAAATTAAATTCTACCTGACTAATTCACAAAATTAAAGAGAAATCAAAGGTCAAGTTTTGGCATTTTGTACTCTGTGCTATATTATAAAATATAATCATCTTTTTGCAAGACAAATATTCTATTAATCCCAAATAGAATTTTAAAAAGAACTGGTGTTGGGCTCTCTCTCTCTCTCTCTCTTTCTCACACACACACACACACACACACACACACACACACACACACACAGACTTCAGATCCATAGGTAGTCCATCGGTAAATGTTGGGAGGCTCTTTTTCTCTTTCTTGCTGTCTTGTTCTGGATCACCGTCCTCTCATCCCTATGAAATCATTTAGTGCATCGGTTATGTCACATTTACTGTAGCCTCTGAATGGAGGAGGGAAAAAAGAAAAAAAGATAGGGGCATTTATTTTTGTCATACAAAGTGCTATGTTATTTTAACATGACATCAGTCCATTTATTTAAGAGAGAAAGGAAAAAATCATGTTTTCGCTTTCTTGTATCCTATTAAATATCAGTGTCACATTCCTGTATGATGCAATTATTACTGCCCATGATTAATCCTATTCAATGTTATTTTGGATTTCCTTTCTTTCCCCTCCCCTGTATATTATCAGTGGAATATTATAGAGCTCTGCTGCTCTCTTTCAGCGGATTCGAGGTCGAAAAGCCAGTTTGGAAGAAATACAGCTGGTTCACTCCGAACATCATTCACTGCTCTATGGCACCAGTCCCCTGAACAGACAGAAGCTGGACCCCAGGAAAATCCTAGGTCTGTAAAGGGCTCTATTCTACTGAGAACAGCACATTCCAGCCTCATCATTAGTCATAGCTGGTGTCAGTTTAAAATACTTGGCAAGCGATGTAACACCCGCCCCCCACCCCCCAATCCAAAACAAAACACTTTTTCCAGATGAAATTCATTGTGGAAGGAGAATGTTGCAGAGAGAGCCAGTATAGATTAGGGAAAGGCACTGGCTCAAAATCAGCCACAGAGATCTAATTCTGTTTTTATGATCATCTGGTTATTAACCTTTGGGGTATAAAGAATTATATTTTGGTGTGTAAGTCAGAAAAGGAATGGACTCATGACCCATATCCTTAAGGGATAGTTTTCAGCCTCTTTTACTTGAACAGTCCTAGAAGGTAGAACAACTTCAAGGAGTAAGACAGATATTTTAAAATCATGAGTACCCTCTGGGTCCCACTACACATAGCAATGGATCTTGAATCCCTGCTGTGTTATACAGATACTGTTTTGAAATATGAATTTATATGAAACAACATCTTTCACTGGCTGAAGCAGGGTTCAGATGGTTCCTTCCCCTATGTAGGGATCAGCATTTGGAAAAGCCTTGCTGAATCATTCAGATGGTAAGAGTTGTAATAATGAATGCACATCCCTTTTGACAATTCAGTGGGATTTAGTCCTTGATAAATATGCTTTGAAGAAAGGATCCATTCCTGTCTTTGTTCTCCTTCCTATGAGATTTTGCTGGAATCAGGCCATTTCACAATATGCTTGGTAGGGTAGATCCTAGATTTTTGTCCAATATGCATGGATTATCTTTATGGGGAAAATGGAAAACATTTTCTCTAAGACCTTTACATGGTGTATTGAATTGGAATATTTTTCATAATAATGTGATCCTGCAAAGTCTGCCATGACTTGAAGATATATTAATCTACTGAGGCATAAAAGCAATTGGAAAATAATAGACTGTTTATTGATCTTGTCAGGACAATTGCTGAATTTGAGTATATTTCACAGCTTTGCCTGAAGTGTATATTTATAATCATATTCCATTCTTGAGATTGTGGGGCCAACAAAACATACAAGAAAGCAGATAGAACAGAAGGTATCACAAAATCTGGTGTCTTACTAGGTCTGCAGTGATAGGTGATCTAATGTGGGTGCACATAATCTGTAATAAAATCACAATCAATTTTTCTCCCCCAGAAATTCTGCCAAAAGCTGTGGTTGTTTATAGTAGGGGTCACCAGGGACCACAGGGACCACCAAACACATCATTTTAGATCCCAGGGCCCACTAACTGGTTCTGTGAGCGTGGCCTAATTTGTGGGTGTGGCTTGGTGGTCATGTGACTGGCTGTGCATGGCTTGTATGTAAATATTATAAATATTTATGTAAATATTGATTTTTTTATAAAAAAGAGCAACTTTTTTTTATAAAAAAAGAGCAACTTTTACCCAAATCAGGCAAAGCAGGCAGGCAGATTGAGTTGCCAATCACAGATTCATTCAGAAATCTATCTATCTGCCATTGGCTAGCACAGTCTGCCACATAAAATTTGCTTGCAAGCAAACTCATAAAATTTGCTAGCAAGCAAACTCACAAAATTAACTCACAACACACCATGCATGTAAATATTGAATTTTTTGTTTAAAAAAAGAGCAACTTTTACCCAAAAGCAGGCAGGCAGATTGAGTTGCTACAGAATCACAGATTCATTCAGAAATCTATCTATTTGCCATTGGCTAGCTCAGTCTGTCACATAAAATTTGCTTGCAAGCAAACTCATAAAATTTGCTAGCAAACAAACTCACAAAATTAACTCACAACACACCATGCATTTAAATATTGAATTTTTTATTTAAAAAAAGAGCAACTTTTACCCAAAATCAGGCAAAGCAGGCAGATTGAGTTGCTCACAGAATCATTCAGTGATCTATCTATCTACCATTGGCTAGCTCAGTCTCTCAAATTTGCTTGCCGTGAGTCTGCACTGAATTTGCTTGCAAGCAAACCTTCAGTCCTAAGAGAGGTTCGGCTTAGCTAGAAAGCAAGAAATCCAACCATTTCCTGCTTAGCTTAGCTAATCTAAATCTCCTAGTGCAGCAGAACAGATGATGGTCGGAAAAAGGAAAAATAGCAACTTAGCAGACAAGTTTGCTGGATAAGGAGTGAGTGGGCGGGGAGGGTTCCTGCGGGCCATGTGGGCTGAGCAGCCTTGTGTTTCTGCACAGCCTGGATTAATTGCTTTGTGGGAGTGCTCTGGGGGTGAGATTTCTTTGCGGCCCACCAAATTTTTTTGCGGCCCAACAGGGGGTTGCAGCCCATCGTTTGGCGACTGCTGGTTTATAGCACACATTCTCTTCAAAATGTTGAGATTTTGATTCAGTCTTGGTTATTGCAGGGAGAGAAAAATTGAATTTCTGTTAAAATTCATGCTAAAGTTAGGTTACATTTATGAAATTATATGGGAATCCATTTTATATTTCTTCCTTGCCTCTTCTGCAAGTACAGGATCTGCTTTTTTCAGATCACCCAAATGTTGATCCATTGGCTGCAACTGGATTGACTGATCGGTTTGTCACCTGAAACTGAAGCCTACGACATGAAACTCATTCTCATTTTGGTGAATGTATAATACTATATTTCAGAAAGAAAAGTCTGGCCATAAATAGATGCTACCTAGTCCAAAAGATAAAGAGAAAAATACCTGGATCCAAACCCAAAATAGATTAATTTTTATGCAGGAGGCCTAAATAGTTCACGTCTAGAGTTCAGATCTGTAGCCTGAATCTTAGCATAATACAATAATAACAACAACAAGTGAGAATTTGTCTTGTGACTAATGAAAACCAGGAATGAATCTAATGAGGGCACAAGACAGCTCATGTTAGTGTAACTCAGTGGTTCCCAAAGTGGCCAGTACTGCCCCCTGGGCGGTGGTGGGATGTCTTAGGGGGGTGCTAAGAGGCAAGGGGGCCAGCAGGGGGGTGCTAAGAGGCATCGGGGGCATTTGAGGCACCAGCCCTGAAGGCTCACAAACTGCCGGCCACGCAGTCCAATGATTGTTTCATTGCTCTGTAGCCGGCGTCTCAAACGCGGAATTCGCGCAGTGAGCCTTGCCAAGCCTGGAGGGGAGAGATGGGAGGTGGCGGAAAGGGGGTGCCTTAGCTTGCAGGCTGCCCTCTCCAGTGGAAGCGGCGGAGGCACGCCAAAGGCCTGAAAGCAAAACCCTCCCAAGGCACACAGTGGAAAGGGTGTGTGGTCCAGCATTAGGGCCCCCCCTCCCCAGAGGAGAAAAGGGGAGCACGCAGCACACACCTGGCCTCTGCCTCTCCAGCCAGCCAGGCTTGCGTACAGGATGCAGGTGGGTGCAGCTGCGGCTCTCCAAGGCGCTTGGCTCGGTTTGGTTCAGCTCTACGTGGCTGGCCCGGACCCAGAACCTAGCCTCCCTCTGCAGTCGGTTTTTTCCAAGTGAGCCCTGCGCTTGCTTACTTGCTTGCTTGCTTTCCAAGAGACCACTCCCTCTACCTCTCTTCTGCTGTTCTGGGCTGCTTCTGCACTCCTTCCTCCTCCCGGGCGGAACGTAAAGATGGGAGGAGCGCTTCCCTGAAGTTGGGAGTCTCTGAGCATGTGCAGAGTACCTCCCTTTGCTTGGCTCAATGGAAGTGGACCTTGGGTCACAGCAAAGAGGGTGAAGTTGCCGCATCACTGCCCCGGGGAAGTTGGCATTGCAAAATTGGATGCCAAAGAAAGAACTGGGGCAGTGGGCTAGAGAAGGGGCAGAGGGCAGCTGCATTAAGGAGCAGGAAGATCTTAGCCATGGTTTATTGACTAAGCCGGAATCAAACAGTATGCTAAACTCTAACCAGAATGGCTGGGTTGATATATTTAGCCCGTATTTCTCAACCTTAGCAACTTGTGTGAACTTCAATTCCCACTATGGCTTTGCTCTACTTTCCCAAAGTGCCGCTGCTATCACATTCTGTCTGTCTGTCTGTCCGTCCATTCATTCATCCATCCATTTATCCATCCATCCATCCAAAAGATCTGTATGTCCGTCTGCCTGCCTTCTTGCATACCTACTTACCCACCTGCCTGCCTGCCTTCTTTCTGTCTACCTACCTACTTACCTATCTACCAATATCTATCTATCTATCTATCTATCTATCTATCTATCTATCTATCTATCTATCTATCTATCTATCTATCTATCCATACATACATACATCCAAAAGGTCATTCTGTCTGTCTGCCTGCCTTCCTGCCTACCTGCCTGCCTGTCTTTCTGTCTACCTAATTACCTATCTACCAATATAGATCTATCTATCTATCTATCTATCTATCTATCTATCTATCTATCTATCTATCTATCTACCTATCTACCTACTTATCTACCTATCTATCTACCTACCTATCCATATATTCATCCAAAAGGTCTGCCTGTCTGCCTGCCTACCTACCTACCAATCTACCTACCTACCTACCTACCTACCCATCCATCCATCCATGTTCGAAGCGTTAGCCCCGCAGGCACATCGGGAAAGTAAAGCAAAGCCAGTCTGGGAGGGAGGGAGGAAGAGAGAGAGAGACCTGATGTATCAGATTGAAATGAGTCCTAGTTTAGACTGAGGTCCTTTTTCACATTGAAACATCTTTGCCAGCACATTGAAACATCTTTGTCTTCTACTAATTTTCTGTATAGTTTGGTATAAAATTTTTCTTGTTTCTCATTCGGCGCATGTCAAAGATGTCAATAACATTTTCTTATAATTTATATAAACTTCTAACATCAAAATCCTACCTTCCTCATCTGCATATACCTGTTTTGCTTGTAAATGTTTCCTAATATATATTGCTATTCCCCTCTTTTTTTGTTGGGCTAGAGATACATATAAATCTCCTAATTTTGGTGCTTCTAACAGTTTACTTTGATGTTTCTGGATATGTGTTTCTTGAAGGTATATAATATCTAAATTCAATATCTGTAGTTTAGTTATTGTTTTTTTCCTCTTAATTTGTGAATTTAAACCGTTGATGTTAATGGAAATCAATTTGATTTCTTCTGCCATCTTACTCTGTAGTTGTTTCTTGTTGAAGCTTATTTGCTCTCGTTTGGTGTCTTGTTCTTACGCCTTTTCTTTCCATTTCTTCCTGCTCTCTTTCCTCTTGTTCTGTTTCTCTTCCTCCATCCGATCTTCTTCTTGGCTCCTACTTTCCACTTCCTCTTTGCTATTCTGGTCTTCTCCTGATACCACATACAGTTCAAAGAATTCCCTTGCTTTTTCTATACTGTCTATTTTAATTTTTTTATGCTGCCATGATATTAACATTCCTTCTGGGATGATACATTTGAAGAGAATGTTATTTTTATTCAATTGGGCGGTCAGGAATCTGTATTTCTTTCTATGTTCCTTTATTCTTCTTGGAATTTGTTTCAACGTTACAATTTCTGTTCCCTTAAATATCAACGGTTTGTCTCTTGTCACTTTGTATATCTCATCTCTCAGTTGTTTCTTTGAGAATTGTATATGAACCTGTCTTGGAAGTCTAAAATGTCTTGTATAGTTGGTATATATTCTATATACCTCATCTATTTCCCTTCAAACCTCTTGACCCTCTTTTTGTAATGCTTCTGCTATGAGATCTGCCATTAATTTGGGCAAGTCCTCTCCTCTTTCTTCTGTTACATTCTGAAATCTGAGGAAGAAATCAGCCTTTTCCATCTCCAAATATGCAATTGCGTCTTCTAATTTCCTATTCTCTCCCATTAATTTCTGTTCTATTGATTCTACTTTCTTATCTGTTTGTTCGACCTTTGCCTCCATTGCTTTCATTTTGTGTTCCGTCTTTACTACTGTTTGTTGGATTGTACTTATCTTCTCATCTAATTTCCATATTTTGCCTTTCATTTCCCCCATTTCCATTTTAAATTCTGCGTGGTTTCTCAACATCATTTCTTGTATTGTTAATGCCATTTGAATTGTTTGCATATTTGATACCTGACTTGCCTTCTCAGGGTTCAGCATGCCCTCTATGGAACGTTGTCCTGCTGGTGGTATTATGGTTGGATGTTGTTTTCTTCCCATCTTAGCAGAAGTTGTCATGGTGGACATCTTAGGCTTCCCAAATCTACCTATTTTCTTAAGAAAATCTTTCAATATTATCATTTGTTGTATCAACCCCTTTCTGGGTTTTCTATATTTATCTCTTCCTTTTATCTTATTCTAATCCCTTCAGTTTATCACTAAAAGATCTAATGTACTTAATAATGTCTCTCCTTAATTTTATGCACACTATATATATATATATATGTGTGTGTGTGTGTGTGTGTGTGTGTGTCTAGTGTGTGTGTGTGTCTAGTGTGTGTGTGTGTGTGTGTGTGTGTGTTTTCGGAGGTTTTCGCGGGTATTTGTATGTGGATCCTTGGTTCTTCAGGTTTTCTCCTGCGTAGAATTGGAAATATCTAGGTGACGTTTCGATGAAGTCTCATTCATCATCTTCCGGCTTGTGTCTTCAGCCTTGTGCTTCTCAGAGTAATGTGAGCTTGCAGCTGCTTCTTCCTTTTAACTACTAGTGGGTGTGACTTGATTGGGTGGGGGTTTGGCTGTGCTCTGATTGGGTGGGGGTGTGTTCTCATTGGTTCGGGGTTTGGCTGTGTTCTGATTGGTTTTTGAGAGGTGAGAGAGCTCTGTGAAAGACTTTGACAGAGGGAGTCTCTGGAGAGAGTGAATACAGCGGCTAATTGGCAGGGGATAGCAGAGCGAAAGGGAGAGGAGGAAACAACCCCCCAACCAATCAGAACACAGCCAAACCCCCAACCAATGAGAATACACCCCCACCCAATCAGAACACAGCCAAGCCCCCACCCAATCAAGTCACACCCCCATTAGTAGTTAAAAGGAAGAAGCAGCTGCAAGCTCACATTACTCTGAGAAGCACAAGGCCGAAGACACAAGCCTGAAGATGATGAATGAGACTTCATCGAAACGTCGCCTAGATATTTCCAATTCTACGCGGGAGAAAACCCGAAGGATCCATATATATATATGTATGTATGTATGTATGTATTTATACAACAGTGTAAAACTAAATATCGTTATTATTTATAATCTATGATAGTCTGTAACCCTGTTAATTTTCTAATCTTATTTAATCCTTTTAATAAATTAATTAAGTATAGTTCTAAATATAATAGCTTATATAGTAAACATATATAATTCAGTAAATATAGATAAATATATGTTTGATTGTTTTCTTTTCTTGTATACTATATCTTATAACTTTCTTATATTTCAATTAAGTCTATGAATCAATATATAGCCATTAGGTAGATGTTCATCAATTGATTAATTAGTTGTTATTCAAGGTATCATATTATGGAAAGATATAAAGAATATATAGAGTATAGTAGTTATAAAGTATGTAGCAATCTATGAAATAGGATACATAAATTAATTCTTCTTACAAGCAATCAGCTATATATATATATTGCTTTAGATTTTTTTTCAATATACACTTTTGAATTTAATACTTAGAAATTATTCAGCTTTCTTCTTCCTTTCTTCTTCTTTTCCCTTTCTTCTGCACACCATCACATTACTTTCTCCATTTCCTGTTTCCTCAGTTCTCTTTAACTACTTAGTCATTTTCACTCTCAAATTGCACAGTCACAGCTTTGTATCAAAATGGTTCCACTCTTCCTTCAACTACAGTTCTTCATTAAAGTTCCAATTGTTCTCTCTAATGTCTCTTTTTTGCTCTACTAGTAATCAATCTAAATTGTAGAAATTTTAAGTTTTTATTCACAGTCTCGATCTTTTCTTCTGCGGTAATCTCTCTCAGCTGTTAAACTGTTGTTTCCTCCTCTCTCTTTCGCTCCGCTATCCCCCGCCAATTAGCCGTTGTATTCACTCTCTCCAGAGGCTCCCTCTGTCAAAGTCTTTCACAGAGCTCTCTCACCTCTCAAAAACTGTCCCAGTCTGCCATTCTCCTTCTGATGTCTTGTGTTGATCCACTTTCCTGCTTCCCGATCGCAGTTGGCTGTCACAGCTTCGGACCTGCCATAGACTCCTTCTAACTCTGCTGGAGCAGGTGATTAGACTAGAATAGATATCTCATTATCTTTCTCCTCCCTCCCTCCCTTCTTCTTTATTTCTTTTTCTTTTTGTCCCTTCCTTCCATCCCCCCTCTTTCTTTGTCCCTTTTTCTTTCTTTCCCTTTTTTCTTTATTTTCTTCCTTCTCTCTTTCTTTCTATCTCTCTTTTCTTTTTCTCTTTCCCTCTCTCAGGCTCACTCCATTGACTTGACTTGCTTGGACAGGTCCCTCCAGTGCAGTTGGGTCAATGGAGTGGACCTGTGGGGCCAGCAGCACGTTTGAAAAGTAGAGCAAAGCCAGAGGTCGGTAATTTTTGCTGCAAAAAATCACAAAAGCTTTTGGGTTGTGCACAAGAAGGGACACACATGTCAATGCAATTCAGCAACATAAAATAAAGAGATACAAATAAAACAAATCAACAAGAATCGGCAAAGCATGTCTGATTAGATTTAATTCATTACTGAAATCTAATCAGAGATGCTTTGCCGATTCTAGTCTAATGACCTGCTCCAGCAGGGTTAGAAGGGATTGTGTGTATATGTGTGTGCATGGCTGTGAAAACTCCAAAAACAGGTCAAGTATCTCTGGGGAGGCCAGTCATAAATTAGAACACTTGCTAAACAGATGGCCATTAAGTGAGGACCACTTGTTTGCCAGTCACCTGGCCATGCCCACCCAGTCACATGACCACCAAACCACACCTACCCGGTCATGTGAGCAGCAAGCCATGCCCAGCCAGCAAGCCACGCCAACCAGTCACGTGACCAGCAAGCCACACACACCCAGTTGCATGACCAGCAAGCCACGCCCACCCAGTCATGTGATCAGCAAGCTACACCCTCAAATTAGGCCACACCCACAAAAATTTGAATCTCACCCCTGGGTGGGGGTCACCGAGGGTGAATTTGTAGCACCAAGGGGGCAGTGGACTGAAATAGTTTGAGAACCACTGGTGTAACTCTTTCATTAAAAAAAATTGGCCAACTATCTTATGCTCTCTTCCTAATAGGAAACTATCCAACTTTTCCACAGGGACTTGTGACTCTGTTTGGGTTTGACACTACATTGCAATGGATTTGAGATATTTGCTTTTCTTGGATGCTGCAGGAATTTGAATCAGGAGGCACATGCTTGCTGTAGATGATGTTTCCTAGGCAATCACAATTGTACTTGAACAAAGAGGCCAGATTTTATGTGTTTGTATGTGTAATGCTTATGCAATTGTGAGTGGCATATGCATGTGTCTATGTTTTAATAAAGCTTTTGTAAAACTTATACTGGACTTTATTTTTCACTAGCAGTTAAAACTTCCTCTTAATGCTACAAGACAGGAACAGTGTCATAATTCCAAATTATTATTTTGTGCAAGGGACAGGTAATGCTAATCTTATACTGTAACGAGAAAAAAAGAAGGGGAAGCTTTATAACAAAAGAAAAAGTGAAACAAAAAATCAACAATTTCATATTCCAACCAGCCAATCAGTCATATTCCAAAACCAAAATGCAATAATGCGACAACAGAACACAGAAACAATATCCTTATAAAGTTGGTTTAGTTTAACTAAACAATAGATTTTTCTTTTCTGAACAAAAGTAGCAAAGTTAGTAAGCGATGGAAGAAACTTCAGTTTTCACTACCCTGAAAAATTTATCATTTTGACTATTTATGCATTCATTAATACATATTAGTATAATGTGTGTCACATATAAGGCATCTAAGATTGATGATTTACAAATACAGATCATTCTTTTTAACAATTGACAATATAAATCATTCTTTTAATAAGGGCAGTTCAGAATATTTGCTCAGTTCTTACTTTCCATTCTTTTTCTTTTTCCTCCTTTTGCTAATATAATATTCTAAAAATCAGCATCCCTAAAGATATCAAAATGCATACATGCTAGAATTATGTGTCAATCCCTCTCATCCTATTAGCTCAGGCTTCATGCTAAATAAAATTGACATACTCAGAATTTGCACAATATGTGTGATTATATCATAACTTTGAGGCCTTCTTAACTTTTTATTCTTACTTGAATAACTCTGAAGTTTTGGTAATGAAAACCACTAGAAGAACTCCAAACTCTTCTGGTTTCTATTAGGTTTCAGGCAAGGACACTCTCAGATACAAACACTAGTATGCAGAGGTATCATCAGAGTGCCTGAGCTTTTAAATACTGCATTTTCAAAAGCCAACCACAGAAATAACTAGATAATCAGAATTTATGCAAGATTGGGTTTTCCTGTTCTAAGGTAAAAAACTGGGATTTTCATGTACTATTTGTTTTGCAACTTAAATATTTTTCTTTTTGATTGGTATAATCAAAACATATTTGTAAACCCATCACCTTGCAGCCTCCCGTCCTTGTAATGATTCCAGGGCAAGATGGGGAAGCCAAGGTTCAGATATTGAATATTGCAGTGTTTTTCAAATTTAGCAACTTTGATATGTATTAGGAAATGCTGGGAGCTGAAATCCACACATCTTAAACTTACAAAATTTGACATTTAGTCTCCAACACCTAAAATGCTCTGGGCTTTTATCATAATTGCTAAAAATCAGTAGCATAATTTTCTGCACTTTGAATTGGGAAAGACAATAGATGTAGGGTAAATTTGCTTCTAAATATTGTCCAGTCTCTGGCCACCACAAAAATAACCTTCATTGACTCATTAGGCTATTTCATTCTCCCAAATGAATTATCGTAAGAAAAAAATTCATGCACTGAACAGTATTAATATAAAGCACCCTCAAATTAATAATTATAATAACATTTAAAAATTAAATAGGCATAACTCAAAGGCTAGGCAGATAATCTAGAAATATTGACTTTGTTTTTCAGAAATCTTCTTCCTTCCCATCAAACCCAAACGTTAAAAAATACACAAACCATATAAAGCAAACTATGTATACTAATTTAACTCACAATGATTAATCAGAGCAACAACTGATTGTGGCAGCAACAGGACACTTTCAGTGCATATGTGCATATGTTCTGTGTTCTGCATGGGATTTGCATCTCTTGTAACAAAAACATTGTAATTAACTCTTATTTATCATTCTGTGAGCTGCTCAATATGCATGAAGCATTCTGTTTTTGTACCTGTACTAATCTCAACTGAAGATCATATGAAGTGTTTTGTATTATTTAAAATAACTCTCTATTTGTTTATCAGGATAGAGTTCAAAGTTTATAATTTCAGATATTATATAAATAATTAATATAAATTCCATCAAGTTCTTATAGTAAAAGGTAAGTCTTCTAACTACCATGGAATTTCAGAAGTAGCAATAATAAGCAAAAATAAAGTTATTAATATATGCTTCAGTTCACTAAACTGTCATGAGCATTGATTTGAAAATTCTGAAGAAGGATTAAAAACAGTTTCCTGAGAACTGAGTTGATCAAAAATAATGACATGAAAAGTTTGGTTTATCCCACAAATAAATGTACCTACTATTTTAAATAAGATGCCATCCCTAATGAGATTGTATAGGTAAAACAATAAAAAGTACCAGTATATCTCAGAAAGTAAATTAGTGATATAGATGGAGACATAGATGGTAGATTCAGCGACTATATGGAAAGGGTATTAATGAAATGACATTAGGAATGTAAGAATTGTTAAACATAATTTATTATTTACATATAAATCATATGATTTCCCCATTCCCAACTCCCAACTACAATTTAGAGAGTTTGGCCCTTAATCTAAATTAGTATTGATGGATTCCTGGAATTACTAGGTATATACTTTTTTTTTCTCTACTGAAGGGATGATTTGTGCAAAACTATGAGGCTTAAGTCCAAAAATGTCTGCTTTATCCATTCCAGGAATAATTTGGGGGTACAAAACACATTTGTTTCACTTGTCATATTTGAAAATTATCTATAATCTACAGGAAGCTATGTTTCATGATTGGAGTTGACCCAAAAGGTTTGCTTGTGATTTGCTGATCACCAAGGTACCTCTTCAAATTCACATATGTGCTGTACCTAGTCAAACCAGGAAAAAGGGCTTTGGGTCATAATGGTCAATTAAAATGCTGATTTGGTATGTGGTAGCTGTGAAAAGGGTAAATTCAATGCCAAAAATCATTAGAAAAGAGCCTGAAATAAAATTGCTCACAATGTAATGGTTTGAAATGAATCAATGGATACACCTGACATATATGCACAGTTTTAATTGCCATGTTTGGAAAAAGATAGAAAAGATCAGAAAAATGTAGAAAAGAAGTTTGTAATATTTGGTTTGCAACCAGAATGATCCAAATGCTTGAATACCTACTGTATTGGGAGGGAGGGGGGAGGGAAAAGCTACAACTTTTGGGATTCTGGAAAAAAAAAGGCAAGTGAAGGTCAAAAGAATTGCAGTCATGTCATCTGCTTGTATGGACCAGCGGTTGCCAACTGGTGGACCGCGGCCCACTGGTGGGCCGTGAGAAAATTTTGGTGGGCTGCAGAGAAATCTCACCCGGAGCATCCCCACAAAGCAATTAATCCAGGCTTCACAGAAACACAAGGCTGCTCAGCCCACATGGCCTGCGTACTCCCCGCCTACTCACTTCTTACCCGGCAAACTTGTCTGCTAAATTGCTATTTTTCCGATCATCATCTATTCTGTTGGGCCGGGAGATTTAGATTAGCTAGGAAGCAGGAAATGGTTGGATTTCTTGCTTTCTAACTAAGCACAGCTGAATCTCCCTTAGGACTGAAGGTTTGTTTGCAAACAAATTCAGTTCAGACTCATGGCAAGCAAATTTGAGAGACTGAGCTAGCTGATGGTAGATAGACAGATCACTGAATGATTCTGTGAACAACTCAATCTGCCTGCTTTGCCTGATTTTGGATAAAATTGCTTTTTTTAATAAAAAATTCAATATTTATATACATGGTGTGTTGTGAGTTAATTTTGTGAGTTTGCTTGCAAGCAAATTTTATGTGACAGACTGAGCTAGCCAATGGCAGATAGATAGATTTCTGAATGAATCTGTGATTCTGTGAGCAACTCAATCTGCCTGTCTGCTTTGCCTGATTTTGGGTAAAAGTTGCTCTTTTTTTATAAAAAAAAAATCAATATTTATATAAATATTTACAATATTTACATGCAAGCCATGCCCAGCCAGTCACATGACCACCAAGCCACACCCACAAATTACGCATGCCCACAGAACCAGTTAATGGTCCCTGGGTTATAAAATTATGAGTTTGGTGGTCCCTGAGGTCCAAAAGGTTGGTGACCCCTATACTGGACTACAACTCCATTATTTCTAGCAAACATGGATCTTTGTGGGATTATAGTCAAACTATCTGGAGGGGACAAAGTCAATGACATTTATTCTGGAGGCTTTGTACATTGCTTATCCAATCCCCCAAAATTATCCTAGCTTAATTTAATTTCTTTGGGAAATGTTTAAGAAATGTTATTACTACTTGGTTAATTAGTAAACATATTTAATAGAACATTTTGGAAAAAAATGTGATTTTTCATGTTCATGTTTAATTCTTATTTTTAATACAGGCAGTGCCCATTGCAAATCTTTTTCGTTGCTGCCCTGTGGGGGTCTTGGTGTAAGTAGCTTTTGCTTCTGCTTTCTAGTTAAGTGCATGCGTGTGTGTGTGTGTGTGTGTGTGTGTGTGTGTGTGTGTGTGTGTGTGTGAGTGAGTGTATTTATGTAATGATTGAACATATAACACACACACATATGGATATGGATATATTTAATGACTGAACATAACTAAAGATGAGCATTAGTAATATAACCACATGTGTGACCATTCAGAGATTATTTCCTAGGTAAATGTACTTTGCAAACAAGAAAATAAACTAAAAACCACATGAATCATATGGGCTCTGAGGATGGATGTAAAGGAAGGAAATAGACTGTGTCAAAAATCAATTCTGAATAACATTATTAATACTATATAAATAATGGTATAAAAATCCAGTGCCAACAGCAAAATACATATGAGAGAAGTCTTACAATATATAGCAAATTTCTTTTAAGAAATTGTTGCTTTGTAGTTGTTTATTTATTGGACATAAATAAATAAGGAAAATGTTGCTTTTTGTAATATCAGCTTCTGTGTTGAGAGGTCTGTGACTTTGGAATCATTTATAACTTGGAAGTGAAGCTGCCCTCAAATTCCTTAGATGCACCTCAAAAAAATTGATAACCGTCTACCTCTTTTATGGCTCAGAGGAGGCAACAGGAATCACATCAATATTGGCAGCCAATATGAATTTTGACATGCTGTAAAAAGCATAAAAGGGCTTAAGGCATTTGTTTAGTTGAGGAATGGGCTCTCCAGCTGTGTCAGAGCTAAGTTTGGGGTTTGGTCCTGGGTACCAGAGGGACCATGCTGCAGACAAAAGAGAATTCCGCATTTATCTTATAAAATAAGGCAGCTGTCCAATTTAAAGTTTGTTAAAAAAAATAAAGGAAGAAAAACAAGCAGGAACAGAAAGGTCAATGCACAGTGTCAGGTCTTTAAAATTGAATGAGGCTGTGCTGGGGAAAAGTGAATGTAACACATTGTAGGAATCCAGGTATGTTATATCGAACTGTTAAATTAGTATTAACTTCATTTTCTTTGGTTGGTTTGGTTATTCTTGATATTGGAATACCTGTATATAATTCTGAAAAGTGTATTGCTCAAAGGCAGAATTAAATTCATTTAAGAAAAAAGACTGTGCAGCATACCATACAGGTGATGCCCCATGAGCCAGAAAACCAAATCTATTTTGTATAGTTTAATTACATGTAATGAACATTATCTAAGTTGGATGCCTATGAATGTAATGGATTCCAGCAATAGCTATCGTATATTTTCAATACACCTTAAGAAGATTTTTGCCATTTCTAAAGAAAAGGAGATAACAATAATAACTTTGTATTTTTATATGCTTCCTTTTATAATTTTTGCCATTTTAATTTTATTGCACATTTTTTTCACTGGCTTTCATAGCCTTTCTTACATAAATGGGTCCAAAAGCCATTCCTGAGCTGAAAAGACTTCACAACCAGGATGGTCCTCCAGTTCATTGTTTGGATAGTTCTTCATATATCTCTAGGGATATTCTCAATCATCCAAGTCTTGGTTATCCTAAAGGTGTTTTTCAAAAGGCAACTGGATTTTCTTATTTTTTTTTTACTTGAATGCATTTCACTTCTCTTCCAAGAAGCTCCTTCAATTCCTACATGTCATGAAAGGGTTAGGGTTCACAATACAATTGTTACTAGAGGAACAGGTTGCCATTGAGATAGGAAGAAGGAAGCAGTTTCATGGTGAATAATTGTTTACTCCATGACTTGCTATGGAAACAAGATGGTTTACTATTTCTGCTCATTATATGTTTCATTTTTGAGCAGGCAGATAAAGCAGGAACTAAAGGGTCTGCAACATTGTGGGAAGGCATGATTGTGAAAACAGGATTAATTGTGATGGCTAAATGCAGGCATGCCAAAACTTCTTAATGAGCAAAAAAAAGGATTACTTTGTTCGATAATCAAAAATGTAATGTCAAAAAATTCCCACTGTCCAGAATATTTCCCCTCCCATATATCTGACTTATCTTTCCACATGAAATTTAAAGAGGAACCTCATGCCAGAATAACAGTAGTCTTGAAAATAAAAATGGAAGAAGAGTAAGTGTCTAATTCATATTAGTTGCCTTTAATCTTCCAAAGATGAATATCCTAAATTGGCTGCACATACTTTGCACATCAGCCCTCGGAGACCATGATTACTTTAACTTTAATAATCTGATACACTGTAAAAAATTATGTTAGGCTAAAAATTATAATTATTCCTCTTTTTGCTGTTCTTCCAGTCATGCACTACTTCATGATATGATTTTGCTACAACAAAAAACATGGAGTATTCATCTTTCATGAGATAGATAGACCAACATTTGGCAGATATTGTGGCACAAATATTATATTTCCAAATAAGTGAAGAAAGTTTAAATTAGAAATTTTGCATTCTAAGTAAGGGATTCTGCCAGGACAGTGAAGTTAATATTGCTGTAAATCTGACTCTATGGTTTGTAAGAATCTTCCTAATTCCAGGATCTTCTGAAACATTTTGAAAAGTCAGGCAATGGCTTTGGTGTCCTCCCATTTTTCTTATTTGATAACCATAATCCCACAGCCGGCATGAAAAGTGTGTGTGTGTGTCTGTCTGTCTGTCTGTCTGTCTGTCTGTCTGTCTGTCTGTCTCCTTGTCTGTCTATCTTTCTGTATCTAATCTATCTATTATTAAAACTTTCATCTCATAACCTTTTAAGACAAAAATTTTTGAACTAAAGTATCCAGAGGTAGGATACGACAGGGTTAATTACCAGTTTGGTGATTTACGAGGTTCAGTGATTGATGATGTGCTTCCCTTCACGCTGGGTGCTCGCTTCTGTAAATCGTCATCAGCACGCTGCGTGCAGAGCAGCCTTTGAAACAGCCCTCTTTTCCTGCTTTTTAAACTGCAGCTGTGCCTCGTTCAGCAGCTGAAGTTGAAAAATCAGGAAATAAAGATCAAGTAAGAGCCTGGGTGGGTGGGTGGACAAAAGCATCAGCAGACAAAGAATCGGTTCTATGTCTGTTGCTCTTCAGGGCTACAGCTTCTACAGTGGTGGACAGAACCAGTAGAAACCCACTCCTGAAAATATCTCAAATGGACTGTGTCCAAAATCTGGGATCTTGACTCCCAGTGGAATTCAAATTTGGCAAACTTCATAAAATATTTTATCATCTAAAATTATCATAAAACAGTTTATGAAATAATACAGGATGTCATAAAACATTTTCTGTGCTGATGTATGTATCAACATGGGCTGTTTTCAAGGCAAATATATCTCTGAATGTATCCCACTTTTTCTAATGAAGGGCGTATTTTAAAGTTATGTTGTTGAAGGCATTGAGGTATTTGATAAGGAAATATCTCTGAGAAGAGGCCATCTAGTGTTGATTAAGGATGATGGGTATTGCAGAATGACATATCTACAATTCTATTAGACATATCTACATATCTATTAAAACATCAATTTGGACCTTTACCCAAGCCACTCTACTACTTCATTGCTGTATTCTTGAGGCGAACAAGAGAGAGAAAAAATACTTTCAGAATATATTACATGAACTTTTATATTTCCATAGGGAAAAACAGAAAAATTTTGCATGCTGTAGGTAAAAATCCAGTAGCTTCCACAAAGAATAAATGCAAATTAATTTTATTTAAGCCATCATCTCTTTAAATAACTCCACATACACTTCAGGGACAGGTAGTTTAATTTCTATCATCTGTGACTTTATTAAGGTCTAGTTTTGCTACACATGTCAGTGATTGAGTTATGCTGGAAGTATTTGCAAAAACTTGCAAGTGCTATGTTCATTCAGGAAACTCTGAATGAAGTAAATCCATATGTGCCTTAAAAGTCTTAGACTTCAGAGTAGGATTGCGTATTTTGGCTTGTAACATTGTCATGAATGATTCTGACTTTTAAAATGTTACTGAAACCTGAACAAGCTTGATGTCTTAACTTAATTTGCTTTTCAAAACTTTCTGCTTTTAAAAAGCCTGTTGATGTTAATTATTTCATGCCTATTTATAGTTTATATTATCTATTGCACCAAGCTACCATGTATATGTAATACTGATGAAGCTTTAAAAACCTCTCAGAGATAGGACAGGGTTGATGTCAACAGGTACATTTTAGACAGTTAATGATGGGCAACAATTACTAACATTACTGCTTGAGGGATATGTGACACTGGAATTTCTTACAAAGTCCAGACTTTATCAAGTCAGTGAAAAGTTTATATTAAAAGAAGCTTTCCTGAATCTGAGGCCTCTGCACCTAATCACTCAAGCACTGGCCATCTTATGTTTGGAGTACTGCAATATGTTTTTCATGTGGTTATATTTGAAGAGTATTCAGAAACCACAATTGATGCAGAATGCAATGGGTGGGCAGTTCTTATGGTCCCTGGAGTGGCCTATATTATTCCACTGCTCCATGAGCTGCCCTGTCTGCTAGTTTGTTTCTGGATGCAATTAGTGTTGCATCCAGGTGTTGGTTATTACCTTTAAAACCCTGCATGGAATGGGTCCCTTGCGTCTCACCACAATGGACCTAGCCTACCCCACTGTGTGGGCAGAGGGGGCATCCTATGGGCCCTATCAGTCAATGAAGTTCAGCTGGCAGAGTCCAGAAGAAAGCCTTCTAAGCCTTGGCTTGGGCCTTTTGGAACTTTTATCCCTCAGATAAGATTGACTCCCACCCTTCTGACCTACCACAATGGCCTGAAAACTTGATTCTGCCAGTTGGCTTGGGCCCAAACAGGAGAGTATCATGCTGGAGGTAGTGATTGATGGATTAAGAGGAAATCCCACCTCCACCATCATCATCCTTCTTCCTCTCTCATCTTTAACTGTAATTTTATTTTTATTGGTTTTTAGAAATATTTATCTTTTATGGTTTTATTGTTTTAATGCTATAAGTAAGCTACTCCAAGTCACTTCAATGGGTGGCAAACAAATTTAACAATAATTAATAAATAAGGCCAAGATTCCTGTTGCCTTCTGAGCTCTTGATCCTAGCTGCATCAGAAGTTTTGTATCAAAGATACAGGACATTATTATTCCTCTCTATTCTTCAGAGGTAAGACTCCACCTAGGGTATCAGGTATGATTCAGAGTTGAAGATATTGACAGAGAAAGTTCAAAGGAAGGCCACAAAGATGATGAAGAGATTTGAGGACATTTAACATGAAGGTTTCATCAAAAGCTAATAACATCCTTATGGGGCAATCAGTGATTTCTAATCAAGCCTCTGAAATTTTTTCTCAATATTTCATCAGGAAGGGAAAGGGTTAAATCTTGTCCGACAGCAAACCAAAACATTATAATTATCATCTCTTTGTTGTTCTATTTGCACTTTTAAAAATGCATTTAACCTCATATCCAGTTTCGCTCCAATTGTTCTGATAAGTGCAACTTTTTAAGTCTAGTAACATGCAGTTTAAAAGAACACTCGCAGTAAGATGACAGTCTTCTTCACATGCCCTACAATCTTCTCCAACACCTTGCAGAAAAATATACCATGCAAGGTCCCTTCCAACTCTTTTATTTTGTTATCCAACAATAACAGATGTAGTAACAGATGTGTAGTACTGTGTATGTAGGTAAATTTGGTTGAGAGTGGGGGGGATCCAGGAGGATTAGAAAAAGTTGACCATGTTATTGAAGCCATTTCCTTTATTTCTATGTGTTCTGAGTGTGATGCACATTTAAAAGAATGAGACCCCAGTGATATGATTATAGCCACTATTTTGATAATTTGGGTTTCTCTTTGATATTTAGAATACTTGATTTTAGTGACTGAACCTTAGTCGTCCTGTTGTAGTCTAGCTTCTTAAGCACTAAACTATAATAACCTTCAAATCATTACAAAGAGGCCATGATATAGACATGTGCACCACATGAATGACCTGCCTTTTATTGTATCATCATTTTATCAATGATTTGCAGCATTCCTATCTTCTCATGCTTTTATTTTAAAAAACCCATAACGACACTATTAATGGCCTTTTTCAGATTACTGAATATACTCTAGGTATCCTGGGAAGTTTCAAAATGGTTGAACAAGACAAGTAATAGAAAACAGCAATGCCCACAACAAGGTCCTCCATTATTTCTGCCAGTAAAGCCAGCTCAAAAACAGCATAAAGAATAATGCAAATATAATCTTAAATAGCTTTCTGAGAATAAGGAAAAAGAATGGAAGCAACTACCATAATTTGGCTGTGAAAATCTAGATGACAACTAGGTTTAGCGTTTCCAGTGTGCCATGATTTACAATTTGTAGGCTAGATATGGTAGCTCTATTCTGTCATCTGAGAGTGGCGGATAAAAATGCAAATAGATTTTGAACAGCACCACTTACATCTCACAAGCAAGAGCAGATATTAGTTAGATTATTAATTCTATACTGCAAAAATCTGAGGAACTACTAGGGGACAGTGAAAAAATTCATTTCCTTGCTGATTCAAATTACTTTATTTATTTATTTATTTATTTATTTATGCAGGTCTTTTAGCCTTATCACTAGCCATGTGATAACGATATAACATTTCAGATGAAATGAAATGAAATGTATTTATTTGATCAATGAGTAGCAATGTTTGAAATTATACAAAAATATACAAAAATATAATCAAGTAGATGAAATAAAATATTAGCATTACAAGGATCTCGGTATAATGGTATGCTATAGTATATTTCCATAGTGTAAAAGTAAAATACTACAAAGTATAAACTAAAAATACATGTCACCTAAAGCAAGATAGCTAACTTGTAATAAATTTAAAATGATGAATAGAACAGGAGTGATTACTCCTATAATCACTTGTGCCTTATTTTCATTTTGAAAACACAGAATTAGAGTACTATATAAGAGATAAGGGATTTAGAATGTTTTAAAAGATGGTTCACATAAAAATGGTCTGACTTTCATGTAAATTTACATATTGGGGCAGAATAAAATTCCTCTAGAATTACAACATAACAATACATGAAATAGATTTGACCTCCTTCTTACCAAGTGTGCAGGTATGCTCAGTTAAGGTGGCTTTCGAATATTTGTCTTGCAGCAATGAAGAAAGAGATTATGCCTAGCTTTGGAAAAATTTATCCTCAGTTTGGGGAACATTAGATTTTGTAGCTATCTTGCTGGTTCCTTAGTGCCCTTATTTACCTAATTTTTGCAATCTTAGGGCAAGCTATTAACTTTGGTCTAAAATTCCATATCATTTATTTTTGGGTGAGCAATTGTTTGGCTTGGTAATACTCTAAAGAGCAACCATATAATGCCAAATTTTCTATATGACCTGTTTCCAAGGAGAAATTATTATCTATTCAAACTAGAGGAGCCAGATCTGGACTGCAGGCATTCCTATCTCAAGACATGTTCCATTAAATGCAGCGAAGACTGAGCCACAAAATTTTGTCTGCACTGATTCCAGGTTATCTTTCTTCACATAAATTCCTACTTGTGCTCTGTAAAAGAATGACCTCAAAAAAGTTTTAAATGCTGCAGGGTTTAGATGAAATTCAGCACTGGAATATATTAGATTTCCTTTAGTTCATATGAAATGTTATGCCCACTTGTTACTATAAAATAAAAAAAGTCTGAACATACCAAACTTTAGAGTAAACTCACGTCTGATATTTGTTAAACTTCATGTCAATCAATTTTGGACAGTGATTTTGATTTGCCTTTGTAACTAGACTTTTGCATTATTGATCCTGGAAAATAAATTCCTTGTCATTTCCAGGGTTCAACATTCCTTGCTTATTTCCCGCTTATAACTCCTTTATGCTGAGCAAACTTAGTTTCAGTTTGTGCAGAACAATCTTTATATTTGCCTCTGTCTTCTTTCATGTGAATCATAATATTCAGGATTGAAAGCAGAATATGTTTTTTTTTTTGGGGGGGGGGGGGGGGACATGGTTGGGTTTAAAATTGTTTTCCTTGTACCTTTGGACTCTGCCCATCAGTTCTGAATCCAGGAGAAAGAAGGATTCATTCAGAGTTTGTGTCTGCTTCATGCAAGAATACATATTAAAAGTCCTGGCAGATAATTCTCTAGTGCTTGATTACATCCAGTGAAAGTCGATTTCTGTGGCAATAGAATGAGACGTCTTTAACCTTACCTAACAAGGTTGCTATTATATTTTTGATACATTGTACTTTAAGGTAATGTATGCCTTGCCCCATATATGATATACCACATAGCAGTGTAGATCAGGCCAACTAGAATCAGAGATCAAAAACTCTAGGCCAGGGGTGTCAAACTCAAGGCTCAATGGTTGAATCCAGCCCAGGGGGTGCTTCGATTTGGCTTGGTCCATGGTGCCTCTGCCAGTGAAAACAGAGCTCAGGAGGGCTGCGGGCAGCCCTTCTGAGCTCCATTTTTGCTGGCAGAGGGTTGCAGGAGATCATTACAGCTGAAAATGGAGCATGCAAGGGCCACAGGCAGCCCTCCAAGCTCTGTTTTCTCTGACAAAGGCTTGCAGAAGTCCGTCACAGACAAAAATGGAGCTCAGGAACCCATTTTTGCAGAGAGCTTGGGTTGCCACAGGCACCTCCACCATGACAAACTGTCCATGCCACCCACCCCCTCCGAGGTCAAACATAATTCTGATGTAGCCCTCAATAAAATTGAGTTTGATACCCCTGCTCTAGACAATAGGTTCAGTTCTATGTTTGTACCTGTTATTTTAACTACAACTGGGAATATGCCTAATGCTAATTTTTCAACTTTTAAAAATATTATATTAAGACTTTTTTGTTTTGTCAGGTATTGTAATTGTCTGTTTAAACTTGTTAATAGTTTAAAGTGTTCTATACAGTTTAAACTCTTAACTTTTTTATCTTAATTATGACATGTTTTCATTATGTTATGTAAATATTTTAATATGCATAATATTATAAGATGATTTTAAAGTGTTTAAATATAATCAATAAATCTGTTGTGTCATATTTAATTTTAGGTATTTTCTTTCCTGTAATAAATATTTTTGTGCAAGTACTCTTCATCACATTTTTTAACCAATAGTAAACAGAAGAATAAAAGCAGATATTCATAGACACACAGATATATATATATGAACAAAGAAAAGACATAAAAGGAAATATACATTTGTTAGCAACATTAGTGGTTGCCAGAAAAGAACACACCACAAAGAGTAACGGTTTGGGAGTTTTGTTTTGCCTCTGGCTCTGTTTTGATGTATGCCAGTTATATGCTGGTTTCTTTGTGTGTTTTTAGTTCAATGCTGGATTTTTCATCAGATTTTATGGTCCTGTTTCATAATGTCCATGTATTAAGTTGCTATTTAAACATTGCCTCCAGCAATTAAGATAAGATTCTATTTTTATTTTTTAAAAAAACATGCTGTGAAAGAATTGTTCAGGAATTGAAAGTAGTGTTT